>OW388159.1:10866990-13346821 GCA_936450015.1 Meganola albula | reverse complement strand
ACGAAATTTATTTTGCGAAATGGTGATCCAAAGGTCCCCCACTCGTTCGAGCGATCCCCTACCATCAACATCACGCGGGTTCAGGGCCTCTGCGTCGCCCCCGGGCTTTTTCGCCGCAACAGAATCGCCTGAGACTCGGAGCGTCGCTGTTACTCCACCCTTAGTGTACCAAGAAGGGCCCGAATTAACACCTTCGGGCTCTCAGGCGCCGGCGCTCACTCAGAACACCGACCCGGCACCTGCCACGCAAGGGGCCGAGCTGTTGTCCCAACCATCTGTTGCTCGCAAGCCCACGAAGAGCAAGTCGAGCGTCTCTGCTTTTACCGAGCTGCCTGCGTGGGCGGAGAACGTCACCGATTTGGACTCCTTCGTGGCGACAGTCACTAAACTCACGTACGCCATTAACAAGGCGGTTAACGACGGGAGGAGCGTGACCGCCGCCAACAAAAAGCTGATCTCGGCGGCCGCGCAGGAGATCCAACGGGCAACACAGACCCTAGTGAGGGTATCTGACACCCCACCCCTACCTTCGAGCCCGGCGGAGAACGCCGGCATGGACAAAGAGTCGCTCGTTGCTGCTATCCGGGAAGGCATCAGGGAGGAACTGAAGGCGCTGCCCACCTTAGCGCCGACGCCTCCTCCGCTGACAAGATCGTTTGCCGCGGCGGTCGCCGCTCCGTCACCAAAACGCCCTGCTCGTACACTACCGTCCATAATCATCAAATCGTCAGACGAATCCAGCGAACAGCAGCCGGAGGTGTACGAGCAGTGGCGCAAACATGTCTCCTTCAGGGACACAAACTTTGCGCCCACCAAAGTGAAGTCCTTGCGCCAAAACAAACTCAAAGTGGAGTTTCAAACCGTGGAGCAGAGGGACGCGACTTTGGTCAAAGTCCGCAGCATCCCAGGCGTTGTGGCGGAAGAGGCAAAGCTCCGACGCCCTTTAATTATATTGAGAGGAATCAGCAAGGATGTCCTAAGAGAGGAACTGGTGGATGTTATATGCCACCAGAACGAAATTCAACCTGCGGACGTTCGATTGTGCTTTTTAATGAAGAACCGCAGTAACAACGACCACCTCTACAACGCGGTGCTGGAGGTGGCTCCGGCTGTTCGGCGCAGGCTGGTCGAAGGCGAGCGTGCAAATGTGGAGCACCAACGAGTCGCTGTGGCAGATTTTAGTCGGTTCGTCCAATGTTACAAGTGTCTTCAGTTTGGGCACACCAACAATAAGTGCACGGCTGACTTTTACCCTTGCGGCCATTGCGGCTCTACCGCGCACCACATGACTGCCTGCCCGGTGAAGTCTGACCCCTCAAAGCGAAGCTGCTATAACTGCCAGCAGTCCAATAGTAACGGTACCCAAAAGTCGGATGCCAAACACTCTGCTCTCGATCACAAACTTTGTCCCAAAATTATAAAAGCCGTAAAATCACTAGAAGACAGCACCGACTATGGGTACTAAACTGAAGGTGATACAGTGCAACCTCCAGAGATGTTACATATCGCAGCAGGAGTTTTTTGCTTATTTTCATAAAAACAAATATGACATCGCGCTCATTTCCGAACCATATGTGGGGGCTTCGCTCGAAATGAAACCTCCCACAGGGATGAGCGCGTTCCAGTTCCCGAACGGCTCGAGGGTCAAAGCCTGCATCCTTACCACCGCAACTGTGGCTGCCCTCGGCGTTACGCAGCTGTCAACCGCGAACCTGGCCGTCATTAGGATAAATCTTGGCCCTAGGCAGATGGACATTGCGTCATTCTATATTGAACCGAATGCGGACAGCAACGACACCATCGGCCATATCAATACCCTCTTGACCACCAATGGCGCGTCTCTGCGGCTGATTGGCGGCGACGTTAATGGCAGTCATCAGGAGTGGGGGGAGGACAGGGCGAACACTCGAGGAGAGGACCTTGCTGCACTTATGGCCTCCGGGGACATGTCGGTGTGCAACGTTGGGAATGAACCTACTTTTGAGGCCATCAGAAACGGAGTTCACTGCTCCTCAATCATCGATGTCACTTACGCTTCTTCGAACCTAGTGGACTCCGTGCACAGCTGGCGCGTCAACCGGGAAGCATGCCCCACCTCAGACCACAACGCCGTCGACTTTTTCTTGGTGCCTCCAAACAGACCTGAAAGAGTAAAGAGCGACTCCACTTTTAGGTACTCCACGTTCAGGGCAAATTGGGAAGAGTTCAGACGGTGTCTCAATGAGAAAATGGAACCCCTGACGTCGAGGATTGACTTCGGTATCCTCACAGACAGAGGTCTCGACCAGATCGTCGAAGAAACCACCGAAGTCGTCCAAGATGTGTGCCGCAGGGTACTTCACCACAAACAGGGCCCCAAGCCATTCAACCCGTGGTGGTCGGAGGAGCTGGAGACCCAAAAGAAGGAGTGCATTCGCCTTCACCATCGACTTCACGACCTGAAAAAGTCTGGGAGGCCCCTCGACGAGGTCATAGTAGCTTATAGGGAGGCCAAGCAGGCGTACGCGAAGGCGCTGTCGAGAACTTCGACCGAGCATTTCAGGCAGTTCTGTGAGGCTCAGGGCAAAGAGGATGTCTGGTCGGTCACAAATCGTATCATCAAGGAGGCACCTGCGAGGAGACCTCCGCAGACCCTAAAATGCGGCAACACATACACCGACAGTGGTACTAACACCGCCCACGCCCTTCTTGACCACTTCTACCCGGATGATTCACCAGACGTCCTCGATCACCACCTCGCCCTGCGCAGCTCAGCGGCTGACATGCCTGACACGGAGGACGATCTGCCGTTCTCGGTCGACGAGGTTCGGGAGTGCCTCTCGCTCTTCAGTCCGAAAAAAGCTCCGGGAGCTGATCACCTAACAGCTGACATCTGTCGCGAGGTCTTTGAGACGCTACCGGAGTTCATCACGGCGCTCTACAACAGATGCCTGGTACTTGGACATTTCCCTGGGGCCTGGAGGGGAGCTGTGGTTAAGATCATCCCCAAGGCCAACAAACTCGACGCTTGTTCTCTGAGCTCGTACAGACCAATAGGGCTCATCTGTGTCTTCGGAAAAGTTCTGGAAAAACTCATGATTAAGAGAATAACGTATGTATGTGAGTGCAATGAGTCCCTGAGCAGGCTGCAATTCGGGTTCAGAGAGCAGACGTCCACCATCGACGCTCTCGAAAATGCGATTCGGACCATTAGTGAGGCGAAGGCGAGGAAACGAGAGGTAATTGGGGTGTCTCTCGATATCAAATCGGCTTTTGATAACGCTTGGTGGCCAGCCCTTTTCCAGCGCCTAAGACATGTCCAGTGCCCCAAAAATATCTTCCGTCTGGTACAGGGGTACTTTACCGACAGACGCGTGACGCTCTCTTACGCCAACGGCACGGCGTCCAAGGCCACTACCAAAGGATGCGTCCAGGGATCGGCGTGCGGGCCGGTCTTTTGGAACCTGGTCTTGGACGAGCTGCTGACGATGCCGCTTCCGCAGGGGGCACACATCCAGGCTTTTGCTGACGATGTGCTGCTCATCGTCGAGGGCGGGTCCAGGACTGAGGTCGAAATGACTGCCTCAGAGTGCCTCAATAATATCCAAGCGTGGGGGGAGCGTGTGAAGTTGCGTTTTGGACCTGAGAAAACTCAGGCCATCGCCTTCACCTCTCAGAGCAGGACATCCCGCATATTGATGAATAGCGTCATCATACCCCTGGCAGACGAAATTAAACTTCTCGGCGTGATTATCGACAAAAAGCTAAATTTCATCCCGCATGCAAACCACGTCATAAAAAAGGCGACAAAAATATTCAATAGCCTGTGCAGATTTGTTAGACCTACGTGGGGGGTACACTCTGAGAATGTGGAATGCATCTACCGGCAGGTGATCATTCCTATAATTACTTACGCGGCGGGCATCTGGGGCTCGGCAACCAGATTCTACTCTGTGCGTCGGGCCCTTAGATCTTTTCAGAGAGGCTTCGCCATCAGGGCCATCAGGGGCTTTCACACCGTGTCTGCTGTTGCCGCCGAAGCACTTGCCCAGTTCCCACCGCTCCATCTGGTGGTGAGCGAGGTTTGCGCAGTCCACAGGGCAAAACAGTCTGGCTTGGCCCCCGATCTACCAGAGGACATCAGACTACACAAGAGAGTAGGGATCAAACAACTTCTACACCCAGCCAATCGCATCAGTATCACCTACAGGGAAGCAACCACGCAAGAGGAGACGAGCGTGATCATCAACCCTGACTGTCCGAACATCTTCACCGATGGCAGTAAGCAGGACTCGGGCGAGACAGGAGCTGCATATGTGATCATGCTCCCCAACAATTCTTCCATTGTGCGGAAATTCAAACTTTGCCGCACCGTTACTGTATTCATCTCCGAACTCTTCGCAATAGCCAAAGCCTTAGAGTGGTTATGCGACAGCAATCACTCTGAGGCCATCATTTTTTCCGACTCACTCTCGTCTCTTAAAGCTATCCAGGACCGCAGCAATACAGACCCACTCATCAACAGCATACACCACACCCTGAACAACCTTCACAGCAGGAGTGTAGCTGTGAGCTTTGTATGGACGCGAGCTCACGTGGGCATAGTGGGAAATGAGTTGGCAGATCTCGCAGCCAAAGAGGCGGCTGCTAAGAGAACAGCAACAGAACTAAATGTCTTCCCACTATCCTACGTGAAGAGAGAGCTCAAAGAAGCAACGCTGGCAGCGTGGCAGGAGGACTATGAATCAGCCCCACAAGGGGCAATCACCAAATCTTTCTTCCCGAAAATCTCTGACATAACAAAATTTAGACAGCACGTAAAACCCACTTTTTCAATTACTCAAATCCTCACCGGCCACGGATATCACAAAGATTATTTACACAAATTTAAAATCACTGCAGACCCCTTCTGTCCCTGTGACAGTCAAAGTATTCAGGACATACGTCACATTCTGGAAAAATGCCCCATTTTCAATAAAACCAGGACCATCTACGAAAATTACTGCAAACTTAAGAAATTAGATCCTTACGACCTAACACAGATCACCAAAAGTGAAAGCGTGACACAAAAACTAGTGCAACACATTGAGACAATAGTGTCAAACCTAAAAAGAATAAATGGTACATAAAATTTCTAATTCGTAATTAATCCTACGGCGGCTTTGATCCTGTATCAAATAGCAGGATCATAGCCGACCGAACATTCATTTTCATAAAAGACTCAAGAGCCTCCATAAATAAAATCGTAAACTACATAAATTTTCAAACTGAAAAAAAAAAAAAACCTAACCTAACCTAACCTAACCTAACCTAACCTAACCTAACCTAACCTAACCTAACCTAACCTAACCTAACCTAACCTAACCTAACCTAACCTAACCTAACCTAACCTAACCTAACCTAACCTAACCTAACCTAACCTAACCTAACCTAACCTAACCTAACCTAACCTAACCTAACCTAACCTTTTTTTTTTTTTTTTTTTTTTTTTTTTTTTTTTTTTTTTTACGGGGGGAAATGCGTTACGCATGCCCTCGCCCCGGATGGGCACAGGGCGAGGGGTATGTGGGACTCCCGTTTTCGGCCCGGGCGAGCGAGACCCCGCAGGGTCTCCAGCTTCGAGCGGCCGGGCCCGGTTTACCCACTAAAACCCCCCGGTGTTCCGTCGGACACCCTTTGTTGCCGGGCTGCGGGATTCGCTACTGCATTCACCGTACAGCCCGGCGGGTCGGCCCGCCTGCCCTTGGCACTGTGGCGGGCCCCGTCCGGGACGGGGACTAGACTGGTCCCCGTCCGTGTTTCGGGGGAGCGTCAAGAGTGCTCCCCCTCCTCTAAGACAGGCGCGCGCGGAACACGTCGCGCCACCTTCTCGGGCCTGCTGCTGCTAGGGCGACGGGTTGCCCCACCCGCCGCCCGCAGGCCACCTCTACGGAGGCTGCAGGTCGTCTCTCCTTGGCGCCCTCCGGCGCCTGGTGCGTCGGGAGCGGCAGGGGAGGACGGTGGTCGCCTCCCTCTCACGCTCCGCCGCTTCCTTCGTGGCCATCACCTCCTCACAAAATGAGGTGACGGCCGACCACGCCTCCTCGCTCCGGGTCATCGCCGTGACCACGGACTCGAGCGAGGAGGGGTCCGCACCAGTCGCCGAGACCAGACTACGGCGCTGCGATGTCCACGCCGGGCATTCTGCCAGCGTATGCAGCGCCGTGTCTTCCGGGGCCCCACAATGATGGCACCCGGGTGTCGGCTCCCTCCCGATACGACACAGGTACTTGCCGAAACATCCATGGCCTGTCAGCACCTGTGTCGTGCGGAAGCCGAGGGCGCCGTGACGCCTCTGCAGCCACTCCGTGAGGACGGGTCTTACCGCCACGATTGTGGCGTGCCCTGCGTCGGGTTGCGCAAGTCGAACGCTCCATTCCGCCACCAGGACGTCGCGGAGCCGAGACCGCTCTATCTCGGTCTCTCGCGGCGACGGCCGCAAGCTCCGCGCGATTCGCTCCTCGCGCCATGTAAAGAGTGACGCGAGGAGCTTCGCCTCCAAGTCCCAGGGCGGGGATCCGGCAAGAAGGCTTGCCGCCTCGAAAGAGATCGTGCGATAACCCCTAATGGCCCTAATGTTCATGGCGCGCTGCGGTGCACGAAGCAGCGCGCCGTGTTTGGGGCCCAGGGCCTCCGCCCATATTGGGGCCCCGTATAGGGCCATGGATCGCACGATCCCCTGGTAAAGCCTTCTGGTGGGGGAGTTGGGACCTCCCAGATTGGGCAGCAGCCGCGCCAAAGCTCTAGCGGCTGCCACCAATTTCGGGGCCAAGATCTTGAAGTGGGCCCCGAAGTCCCAACGGCCGTCGATGATAAGGCCGAGATAGCGCATCGACGACCCTACGTCGATGCGTACGTCCCCCACCACGAGCTGGGACCTTGGCGGTGGTCTGTTCCGAGGCCCATGAAAACAAATGACCTCGGATTTCTGCAAGGCCACCTGCAGTCCCAGCCGCCGGATCCTTCCTATGACTTGCGCAACCCCAGCGGTCGCACGCGACGTCGCCTGCGCGTGCGTCCTCCCCCGCGCCAAAACCAGCGTGTCGTCAGCGTAACAAACGACGCTGACGCAAGGGAGGAGGACGCCGCGCAGCACCCAGTCATATCCGATGTTCCACAGGAGAGGGCCTAGAACCGACCCCTGTGGAACACCGCACACCATCTCTCGCCGTAAAACCTGTTCACGACCCGGGCAGATAATCTCCCTCTCTGACAAGTAGGCCCCGACAATACGGCGAAGGTAGCTGGGCACTCGATGGAAAATTAGTGCCTCTTTGATGCAACTCCAGGGCAAGGTGTTAAACGCGTTGGCGATGTCGAGCGACACCGCCAGCATCACCTCGCCCCGGGACACAGCTACCTCCGCTTGGGCTCGTACACTCTTTACCGCGTGTATGGTAGAGCGCCCTCGGCGGAAACCAAACTGGTTCTCCGCCAGGTCCGGCCCCACTCCACTCAGGTGCTGGACGAGGCGCTCGGCGATTATTCGCTCGAAGAGCTTCGCCACCTCGTCCAGCAACACGATGGGCCGGTAGGCGGACGGACTGTCCGCCGGGCGCCCCTCTTTCTTAAGCAGGACCAGCTTACCAGTTTTCCACCGACGTGGAAACTGGCCCCGCTCCATACACGCGCTGTAGAGTCCCAATAGTCGGGGCCCGAGAGCCCTCACGGCCAGGGCCCACACTCGGCCATGAATGCCGTCTGGCCCTGGGGCGGTGTTCTTCGCCGACATGCGATTCACCGCCGCTCTCAGCTCTGCCCGGGTCACTTCGGGCACGTCGTCGTCTCGGTCCACGCTGGGTTCCTGGTTGGGCGGAACCATAGGTGGTGGCGCGTGTTCCCTTCCCCTGGGAAACAGTGCGCTCACCACCTCCTCGAGGAGCTCAGGTCGGAGACTCTGGGTAAGTGGGGGGGCCCAGGGGCGTAACTTGCCCCGTACAAGGCGATAAGGGCGCCCCCACGGATCTCCATCCAGAGTCTCTAGAAAGGTCTTGTAGCTCTCGACCTTCGCTCCCTCGATGGCGCACTGAAGGGCCTTCTTCGCCCCCCGGTACGCCTCGTGCAGTTCCGCCCCTCTCGGGGCCGCGTATGCGGCGCCGCGGTGCCTACGATTGTGCCTTGTCAGGTGCCGCTTGGCAGCCTGACAGGCTTCGCGCAACTGCGCGATCTGCGGCGACCACCAATAAACCTGGCGCTTTGCCGCCGCAGACCGGGCCCGCGGCATAGATGCATCGCTAATACGCGACCCACATTCTTGGAACCAAGCCGCCTCACTTTCCACGTCAACAGGCCTGTCCGGTGCTGAGACCCAGGCCTGGACTAAGGCGGCTTCCAAACCTAACCTAACCTAACCTAACCTAACCTAACCTAACCTAACCTAACCTAACCTAACCTAACCTAACCTAACCTAACCTAACCTAACCTTTTTTTTTTTTTTTTTTTTTTTTTTTTACGGGGGGAAATGCGTTACGCATGCCCTCGCCCCGGATGGGCACAGGGCGAGGGGTATGTGGGACTCCCGTTTTCGGCCCGGGCGAGCGAGACCCCGCAGGGTCTCCAGCTACGAGCGGCCGGGCCCGGTGTACCCACTAAAACCCCCCGGTGTTCCGTCGGACACCCTTTGCTGCCGGGCTGCGGGATTCGCTGACGCATTCACCGTACAGCCCGGCGGGTCGGCCCGCCTGCCCTCGGCACTGTGGCGGGCCCCGTCCGGGACGGAGACTAAACTGGTCCCCGTCCGTGTTTCGGGGGAGCGTCTGTATTTTGCTCCCCCTCCTCTGAGACAGGCGCGCGCGGAACACGTCGCGCCACCTTCTCGGGCCTGCTGCTGCTAGGGCGGCGGGTTGCCCCACCCGCCGCCCGCAGGCCACCTCTACGGAGGCTGCAGGTCGTCTCTCCTTGGCGCCCTCCGGCGCCTGGTGCGTCGGGAGCGGCAGGGGAGGACGGTGGTCGCCTCCCTCTCACGCTCCGCCGCTTCCTTCGTGGCCATCACCTCTTCACAAAATGAGGTGACGGCCGACCACGCCTCCTCGCTCCGGGTCATCGCCGTGACCACGGACTCGAGCGAGGAGGGGTCCGCACCAGTCGCCGAGACCAGACTACGGCGCTGCGATGACCACGCCGGGCATTCTGCCAGCGTATGCAGCGCCGTGTCTTCCGGGGCCCCACAATGATGGCACCCGGGTGTCGGCTCCCTCCCTATACGACACAGGTACTTGCCGAAACATCCATGGCCTGTCAGCACCTGTGTCGTAAACCTAACCTAACCTAACCTAACCTAACCTAACCTAACCTAACCTAACCTAACCTAACCTAACCTAACCTAACCTAACCTTTTTTTTTTTTTTTTTTTTTTTTTTTTTTTTTTTTTTTTTTTTTTTTTTTTTTTTTTTTTTTTTTTTTTTTTTTTTTTTGCCGGGGGGAAATCCTTTATGGATTCCCCTGCCCTGTATGGCGCCAGGGCAGGGGGTATGTGGGACTCCGTGAAGCGTTTACCCTAACTAAAACCCCCCGGGTGTTCTCCTCGCATCTTGGTCAGGGGGTCACGGGAACCAAAAGTGACACAACCGCGACCCCCTGGATGCCGGCCCGCGATGCGGGCCCCTTCTCGAGTGTGGGAGGGGGAAAATGGAAACACTCCCCTCCGCACAAGTCAGCTGGGGCGCGCGCGGAACACACGCGCGCGCCTCCGTCATGTGCCTGCGTGGTTGGACGGCGGGCCGCCATACCCACCGCCCCGCAGGCACGGGTGTTGTAGGATCGGACCGGGATGCTGGAGCCCCATTACTGGCACTCCATCAGCCCGGCCCGATTATTCTTCGCCGTGCACTTGCGTGCACGGCCTCCAGACTGTGCCGTCCGCGCGGCTGCGGCCGGTTCGGGACGAGGCAACTCGTCATCCGACCGCGCCACGCGCACGGCACCCTTCCTAGATGTTTTAAGGGGACCTGCCTCCCCGCAGGCCCCCCACCCCACCATATGATTTTCGGGCAAGCCGGCCGCCGCGCACACTGCGCAGCGCGGCTCGCCCAAGCAATCTCTGGCCCTATGGCCAGGGTTACCGCAGCGGAAGCATAAGCCGCTGCGGTCCACCTCGGCCCCGCAGGCGCTTGCCACGTGCCCCAGTGCGAGGCAGCGGAAGCACCTGAGGGGCTGCTCCTTTAGGGCCGTGACACTGGCCACGACCCAACCCACTTTTATTGAACCTTCCCTCACAATTTCGACGGCTGACGTGGCGGGGAGGCTCACGTAAGCCGTCACACTCTGATTCGGCCATGCGATGCACGATGTTATTGTGACATCGTCATGGCCGCACCCTCCTTTCTTCGCGAGCAGCTCCCTCAGCTCAGACCTCGAGAAGGACTCATCCAGGCCCGCGACGCGCAGACGCGCGCGTTTCACGGGCCTGGAGACCTCGAAGGTCGTCTTGCCGAGGGAGCTCCGCAGTCCCTCCTCTAGTTTTGCCGCCTTTTCGAAGCAGTTCGGGCCTCCGACCTCAATCAACCGAGCGCCCGTCACCGTTCTCCGGATCCGGACGCTCTCGATGTTGATCGAGGCCAGGTCAACCATACTCCTCGCCCTGGCTAGAGCGACGGAGTAGGTGATTCCCTCCTCCACCGCCGACGGTAGCAGTTTGACCTGCACCGCCGCGGTGGAGGGGGCCCGAACTGCGACCACCTTCTTACTTTCCCCCCCCTTTTTTTTCTCCCCTTTCTTGCTCCTGCTCACCGTCTTCCACTCCCCCGAGCTCCTCTCGATGGGAGTGGGGACGGAAGGAGCCACCTCTTCTCTTTTTCCCCCCTTCTTTCGTTTCTTCCGCTTCTTCTTCTTAGTACCCTCTTTTCGGGCAGGGGGGGTAGATGTTGTGCCCCCCGTGGCCGGCGCAGCCGCCACCGCGGCAAAGGAGGGGACAGAACCCCCTAATGCCAACGGTGGCGGACACGGCTTCTTCTCGAGGGCCGAGAGACGGGATTTTAGGCCCGCTATCTCGGCCTCGGCCAACCCTCTCCTCTTCCTCTCCTCTTCCTCACGGAGGTCGAATCGCTCCTGCAGGAGTCTGAACTGCCCCTGAAGCAGAACATACTCCTGCAGAAGTCGGGAAGCGTGCTCCTGGTTGGCGACCAAGCTGTCCGCCACCTCCCAGATCGTCTCCCTATACTCGGCGTCCGTGGTCCGCCTAGCCAACTTATAGATGATGCTGGAGGCATCTCGACAGGAGCGCCACAGCTGCTCCTCGACGCCCCCAACAACACCCTCCATAATAACCTCACTCTCGGCGCCGGCCCCCTCTTTCCCCGACGCCGGGACACCACAGCTTTCTCCCCCCCCCTTTTTTTTCTTCACCTTCTCCACACCCGCGGCTCCCGCGGATGGAGGACCTCGGTTGTTGCCCCCCCCAGAGTACGAGGGGCGGCCGGTGCCCTTACCAGAGGCTACGCACTCTGGCTCAGGCACCGGGTCCGATTTCTCCCCGGCCCGCTTAGCGGACCGGGTACGGACCTGGGGACACATTGCAACCGATGACTTGTCCATCCTTCATGTCGGGGACATAACCGGTCCCCAGCGGTTTAGGTGATTTTTTAAAGAGGTTTTCTTCCTCGCGGTCCGAAGACCCCCGTCCCCGACAAGTCGGGATTACGGGACCGGGCCGAACGGTGGTCTGTACCAGAACCATGCCCACCGCCTGCGTCGCCACAGACGGTGAGCCCGTCGCCCCGGATTTCCTTCCCCTGTGCAGCCCACAAGGGCCGCACCAGCCCCATCCGCTGCCACCTCTGATACACAGAGGCGGCGTGGAGAAACTCCCCCCCCTGGCCCTGAAAAGGGCCGTTGGCGTCGGACCTTTGGCAACTAGAGATGGAGACCCCTTGCGGGGAATTCATCTCTAGTACCCAGGATGCACCGGCCGCTAACGGTTGCCCTTTCCCCCGGATACAAGTATCAGAGGGAAACTGCAACCGCGCGGCACACGAGGAGGTAGTCCGACCTGACACCCCAGTCCGACCTGACACCCCAACCTAACCTAACCTAACCTAACCTAACCTAACCTAACCTAACCTAACCTAACCTAACCTAACCTAACCTAACCTAACCTAACCTAACCTAACCTAACCTAACCTAACCTAACCTAACCTAACCTAACCTAACCTAACCTAACCTAACCTAACCTAACTCACCGAAACCTAACTCACCGAAACCTAACTCACCGAAACCTAACTCACCGAAACCTAACTCACCGAAACCTAACTCACCGAAACCTAACTCACCGAAACCTAACTCACCGAAACCTAACTCACCGAAACCTAACTCACCGAAACCTAACTCACCGAAACCTAACTCACCGAAACCTAACTCACCGAAACCTAACTCACCGAAACCTAACTCACCGAAACCTAACTCACCGAAACCTACCTCACCGAAACCTAACTCACCGAAACCTAACTCACCGAAACCTAACTCACCGAAACCTAACTCACCGAAACCTAACTCACCGAAACCTAACTCACCGAAACCTAACTCACCGAAACCTAACTCACCGAAACCTAACTCACCGAAACCTAACTCACCGAAACCTAACTCACCGAAACCTAACTCACCGAAACCTAACTCACCGAAACCTAACTCACCGAAACCTAACTCACCGAAACCTAACTCACCGAAACCTAACTCACCGAAACCTAACTCACCGAAACCTAACTCACCGAAACCTAACTCACCGAAACCTAACTCACCGAAACCTAACTCACCGAAACCTAACTCACCGAAACCTAACTCACCGAAACCTAACTCACCGAAACCTAACTCACCGAAACCTAACTCACCGAAACCTAACTCACCGAAACCTAACTCACCGAAACCTAACTCACCGAAACCTAACTCACCGAAACCTAACTCACCGAAACCTAACTCACCGAAACCTAACTCACCGAAACCTAACTCACCGAAACCTAACTCACCGAAACCTAACTCACCGAAACCTAACTCACCGAAACCTAACTCACCGAAACCTAACTCACCGAAACCTAACTCACCGAAACCTAACTCACCGAAACCTAACTCACCGAAACCTAACTCACCGAAACCTAACTCACCGAAACCTAACTCACCGAAACCTAACTCACCGAAACCTAACTCACCGAAACCTAACTCACCGAAACCTAACTCACCGAAACCTAACTCACCGAAACCTAACTCACCGAAACCTAACTCACCGAAACCTAACTCACCGAAACCTAACTCACCGAAACCTAACTCACCGAAACCTAACTCACCGAAACCTAACTCACCGAAACCTAACTCACCGAAACCTAACTCACCGAAACCTAACTCACCGAAACCTAACTCACCGAAACCTAACTCACCGAAACCTAACTCACCGAAACCTAACTCACCGAAACCTAACTCACCGAAACCTAACTCACCGAAACCTAACTCACCGAAACCTAACTCACCGAAACCTAACTCACCGAAACCTAACTCACCGAAACCTAACTCACCGAAACCTAACTCACCGAAACCTCACTCACCGAAACCTAACTCACCGAAACCTAACTCACCGAAACCTAACTCACCGAAACCTAACTCACCGAAACCTAACTCACCGAAACCTAACTCACCGAAACCTAACTCACCGAAACCTAACTCACCGAAACCTAACTCACCGAAACCTAACTCACCGAAACCTAACTCACCGAAACCTAACTCACCGAAACCTAACTCACCGAAACCTAACTCACCGAAACCTAACTCACCGAAACCTAACTCACCGAAACCTAACTCACCGAAACCTAACTCACCGAAACCTAACTCACCGAAACCTAACTCACCGAAACCTAACTCACCGAAACCTAACTCACCGAAACCTAACTCACCGAAACCTAACTCACCGAAACCTAACTCACCGAAACCTAACTCACCGAAACCTAACTCACCGAAACCTAACTCACCGAAACCTAACTCACCGAAACCTAACTCACCGAAACCTAACTCACCGAAACCTAACTCACCGAAACCTAACTCACCGAAACCTAACTCACCGAAACCTAACTCACCGAAACCTAACTCACCGAAACCTAACTCACCGAAACCTAACTCACCGAAACCTAACTCACCGAAACCTAACTCACCGAAACCTAACTCACCGAAACCTAACTCACCGAAACCTAACTCACCGAAACCTAACTCACCGAAACCTAACTCACCGAAACCTAACTCACCGAAACCTAACTCACCGAAACCTAACTCACCGAAACCGCTGTACCCGCCCCCCGCCCCGAGAAATCTCTTTCTTTACTTCATAGTTTTGGCAACAAACCTATTGTGCGATCTAACTAATTGAACAGTGACATCTAGTGAAAATTTAGCCAATTATCTGCAATTTTCGAGTAGAATGGGAATAGCAATAATGAGACAGGTCAGAAACAGAGGTCGCTAGTTCTATTATATATCTAAAAAAAAGTGATAGCCTTATGTTACATTTTGTGTCTTTAGATTACATTAGGTTAGGGTAAAATATTTAGAATACCCTTAGGTTACATTAGATTAGGTTAAACTATTTCGCAAATGCCTTAGGTTATATTAGGTTAAGTTAAATTCTTTAAAAATGCTCTTTGGTTAGGTTAGGTTATTTTCTCTCAGAGGCTATCTCCTTTCCAGTAGTCATACAGTGCCATCTAGTTTAAAATGTAATCCACTCCAAGATAAATTTGGTTCAAATTCATTCTACAGCTAAAATCCGTACTTTGTTATCATTATAACATTAATTGAGAATAAATATTAATGCTACTAGGTAATTATCATTGCACTGTAGGCACGCACATAATAGTTATTTAATAATTTTTTTTAACACGCCATCTCGTGTCAACAAGCTGTAACTTAGCGACATTTTTGAGTCGGTATAATTGAACACAATTTTTTAATTTTTATAGACTGTTATGTGATAGTAGTAGTAGTAGTAGAAGTACTAGTATTTTTTGTGTTGAGTAAGTAAAGTCCAGACCGTTAACTAGATTGTTGTCAGAATCGCGCTGAATAATATTTTTATTAGGATATTGAATGCGTCTTGGGGATGTTTCTCTTATTTTTTGCGTCTTTTTCTTTTATTTAAAATTAAATAATACCTATTATTTAACTTAATGCGAAACTAAAACTGTTCAATACCAGTAGTGTACTTAATAATAAGTACATTCCATTCGACGCTAGATGACGGTGGTGTCCGTTTATTTGTTTCAAGTCTTAAATTTTATGGTCCATTTTTTGCATGTGTATTATCTCAGTGATTTTATGACAGTACCTAAGAGGGGAAGAGGATGATGTCTATACTATTATATTAGCTGTGTTATGTGTTACTATTATGTATGAGAGAGACGAGATGTCGTCTCGCGGTAAATAAAGGATAAATAAAGGAAGAAATAAAGCGATAGGTTTTAAGAAATGTAGACTTTATTAAACGTAAATATTTAATATTTTCGTAACATACATCTAACGGGATAAATAATTTACACATATCAATAACTTATCAGATCTTTTTATAAATGCAGTCGTTACATCGGAACGGTTCTTTGGCGTGAGAGGCGAGTACCGGCGACGAGTCACCGGGCGTCGTCGTCGTCCGGCGCGGGACTTACGGGTTACCCCGTCGATGGTCTTAATGCCCTCCAGGGCCCGGGCCATCAAGTCCGCCACCGGTGGACCAGACCCATCCGGGCCCGAGTCCTGGGTGGAGGGCGCCGCCACGAGCTCGTCCTCGTAGTATGAGTCGTTGCTATTGTCCCGCACGGAGGCAAGGCAACGACTCAACCCCGCGGCGTGGGTTCTACCCCGCTTGGAGGTCGGGATCTTCGGAGCGGGCTCGGTGTCCGCATCCGAACCCGATCCCGACCCCGCAACCGACCCCGCAACCGACCCCCCAACCGACCCCCCAATCGGGTCCGCGGACTTCCTTCCCCGTGAGCCAGAGGGTCCAGGCAAGGCCTCGGTCCCCGCTCCCGAGCGAAGGAAGTCCGCGGCCTTCCTACTCTTACGCGCGCTCTGGGGGCCCCCCAGAACAGGGGACCTCCTGGAGCTTGGCGGCTCCCGCCTCCGCTTGACGCTCCTGGAGCGCGGCCGGTCACTCTCCTCCCCGCTACAAGGCGGGGGGGTGAAACAGTCCGCGTTCTCCATGAGCGCCACTAAATGGGGGTCCGGGGGACCCGTCGGTGCGGGGTACTCCATCCAAGGGATGAATTACCCAGCACAGAAAGGCCCCAGAACGAAAATAAAACGAATGAGATCGACCTGCCCACCGAAAACCCAAAGGGAATTTCCGGTGCCCAGATCGACCCCTTAAAAACTTACCTGTGACCTCCCACCGGTCCCGTCGCCTTCCTTGCACCTTCAGCTCTCACTATACACACTCACAAATACACCTGCACACACTAACACCTTCACAATAACTACACCATCAACTCAACTGAACCTAACCTCACTCAACTGAACCTAACCTGAATCAACTGAACCTAACCTCAACCTAACCTAACCTAACCTAACCTAACCTAACCTAACCTAACCTAACCTAACCTAACCTAACCTAACCTAACCTAACCTAACCTAACCTAACCTAACCTAACCTAACCTAACCTAACCTAACCTAACCTAACCTAACCTAACCTAACCTAACCTAACCTAACCTAACCTAACCTAACCTAACCTAACCTAACCTAACCTAACCTAACCTAACCTAACCTAACCTAACCTAACCTAACCTAACCTAACCTAACCTAACCTAACCTAACCTAACCTAACCTAACCTAACCTAACCTAACCTAACCTAACCTAACCTAACCTAACCTAACCTAACCTAACCTAACCTAACCTAACCTAACCTAACCTAACCTAACCTAACCTAACCTAACCTAACCTAACCTAACCTAACCTAACCTAACCTAACCTAACCTAACCTAACCTAACCTAACCTAACCTAACCTAACCTAACCTAACCTAACCTAACCTAACCTAACCTAACCTAACCTAACCTAACCTAACCTAACCTAACCTAACCTAACCTAACCTAACCTAACCTAACCTAACCTAACCTAACCTAACCTAACCTAACCTAACCTAACCTAACCTTTTTTTTTTTTTTTTGTTACGATGGAGAATGCATGACGCATACCCCGCCTTATTTCAGAGGACGAGGCAGGGTTATGTAGGACTAATTTAAGGCCCGTGGCCACCCCTTAAGCGCAGGCCGAAGGCGACCTGCGCAGGGCTCTACCCACTAAACTCCACCGACTCCAGCAACCACGCTCGGCGGGAACACGGGATCCATAAGACACAACCGCGAACCCGCCAGTGGGAGCCCGCCGAAGCAAGCTCCTACGTGTTATTACGTCCCAGGAGAGTTTCTGGGACTCTTCGACGGCGGACCGGTGCAATGCAGAGAGCGAATTCCTCAATTCAACTCCCCGCTGGTCACATCGAGGTGGGGTGGATCAGCGGGCGAGGGCCCGCTGCCTCCTGCCTCTCCGTCTCCTGCGGCACGGGGCGGAGAGGACATCGTCCTCCCTCACCCGCTCCGCCGCCTCCTTCTGTGACATAACTGAGTCGCAGAAAGAGGCCACCGCCTCCCAGGACCTCTCACTCTCGAGCATCTTATGCACGATGCTCGCGAGGGAGAGGTCCGGCCCTACAACGGACACTAGAGTGCGTCGCTCAGAGGACCAGGCCGGGCATACCTCAAGGGTATGCCAGGACGTGTCCTCCGCAGCACCGCACTCATGGCAGACAGGAGTCGGCTCCCTACCGATCCGCCACAGGTACTTACCGAAGCAACCATGCCCGGTCAGCACCTGAGACAGACGATAGGTCACCGACCCATGTCGCCGATCCGCCCAGCGATCCAGAACGGGGCGGAGTGCTTCCACGGTACGCAAGAGCGTACCGGAGCCCGTCACCCGTTCTAGATCGCCGGCCCACCTACCTAACAAGCCGTTCCGCGCCTCGCGCACCTCCGCTTGCCTCTCCGCCACGGTCAGTCGTCTCCTCGACTCCCCTTCCCCTTCCCTACTGCGGCGGTACCTCTCCGCGAGCACCTCCGCCTCTAACTCCCACGGGGGGGCGCCAGCTATCATTAAGGCCGCTGTCCGGGACACGGTCCGGTATCCCCGTATTGCCCTCAACGCTACGGCCCGCTGCGGCTTTCGCAGAGAGACCAAGGCCGTCTCGTCGAGGGCATCCGCCCAGACCGGTGCCCCGTACAGCGCCATGCTGCGCACCACCCCCGCGTACAACTGACGGCAGGGCGCGCTGGGCCCGCCAATGTTAGGCAGAAGCCGACCCAGCGCGTCCGCCGTCCTAACCAGCCTACCCTCTAGTTGGCGGAAGTGCTCGCCAAATTTCCATCTCGGGTTGAGCAAAAGCCCCAGGTACTTCATCTGGGGCTTAAGCTCAACCCTAACACCCGAAACCCGTACCGCCGCGCCTACAGGTACCCGGAACCGCGGCCCATGGAACACCATGGCCTCGGTCTTTTGTAGTGCGACCCTCAACCCGAGCGCCTCTATTCGCTCGACGACGAGGGTCGCACATGCCGAGGCCCTCCTAACCACTTCAGCGAGGTCTGCCCCCCTGGTGGTCACTAACGTGTCATCTGCATAACACGTCAGGGAACACCGGGGCGGCAGCGCGCCGCGAAGAACCCAGTCGTATCCTATGTTCCACAGGAGTGGTCCTAAAACCGACCCCTGCGGAACACCGCACTCGACAGCGTGTCGCCGCACCCGCTCGCCATCCCTCCCCGGTATGAGGACGTCTCGCCCCGCCAGGTAGTCCTCCAGCAGGCGGGCCAAGTAAGGAGGCACCCCGTGATATCGGAGTGCCTCAAGAATCGTGGTGTGCGGGATGCTGTTAAAAGCGTTGGCGATGTCTAAGGACACCGCCAACAGGTAGCCGCGTCGCTGACAAGCATCCCGCACGTCTGCCCTCAGCCGGGACAACGCATCCATCGTGGACCGTCCCGACCTAAAACCAAACTGCACCTCGGAGATATCCGGGCCTACGCCACCTAAGTGCTGGACGAGGCGCGAAGCGATGATTCTTTCGAACACCTTCGCGACCTCGTCCAGCAGGACAATTGGCCTGTATGCGGAAGGGGAGGTCTGTACGTAGCCATTCTTCCGCAACAGGCACAATTGTCCGTCTTTCCAGGGTTTCGGGAACCGTCCGACGCGTAAACACGCATCAAACAGTTCCCGAAGCCCTTCTCCGAGGTGCTTGAGGGCAGCCACGAGCGCCTTGCTGGGGACCCCATCCGGCCCCGGGGCCGTCCTCTTCCCCTTAAGACGGCGGATTGCGGCGACCATTTCTGCGTCGGTCACGTCGGTAACGACTAGGCCCCCCACGACTTCCTCGCTTTCCCCTCCATGGTGCGCCATGGGCGGCGGCTCGAACGTCCCCGACCCTACAGGAAACAACTGACCGATGACGGAGTCCAGCAGCTGTCCGTCCATGGACAGCGTGAGCGGAGGGCCCCTTGCCCGCATCTTGTTGCGCGCGGCGCGGAACGGTCTCCCCCACGGGAACCTATCTAATAATTCCAGCAGCTCCGCGTGCGCTCTCTCCTTACCTTCTGCAATTGCTATCTGCAGGGCGCGTTTTGCCTCCACGTATGCAGCATACAGCCGAGCCTCCTCCACTGGGTCGCGTGTCCGGCGACGCCGTCTGTAGCGGGTGTGCGCACGCCGCTTGGCGTTGCACACCCGCCTCAGCTCGGCGATTGCCGGCGACCACCAGTAGACGGCTCGGCGCTGCGGTATGCCACATACGCGGGGCATCGCTGCGCCGCAGACAGCCTGCAGGCAGGAGCGCACGCGGAGCGCTGCTTCATCCACGTCTGGCCCGTTGCACGGGCCAAGGACCCATCGCTGGACTATCGCGGCCTCGTCAGCGCGATCGCTGTCAAAGGCCGCGAAAGCCCAGCGAGGGAAATCCTCCGCTGGCGCACTGGGCGCCGTCCGCCCCTGAGAGGCGGAGACATCGAACCTTATGTACCGATGGTCGGACAATGTCTCCGCCTCCTCCAGGACCCGCCAGCCGACCACATTGCGCGCGAGGGCGGGGGTAGCGAAGGTGAGATCCACCACGGAACCCCCCCACCGTCGCACGCAAGTGTGAACTCCCCCCGTGTTACGCACGCAAGTGTGAACTCCCCCCGTGTTAAGGAGGGAGAGGCCGGCGGACGCCGCCCAGCGCTCCAGCACGCGGCCACGCGCGTCGGTCGCCGCGCCGCCCCACGTCAGGGACTTGGCGTTAAAATCGCCAGCCACCACCGTGCCCTGACGTGAGACCGCCCGGCGAACGACCCCGGACAACCCGGATAAAAATCGCTCAAATTCGTGGAGGGGTCTGTTAGGTGAGAAGTAAACTCCCACCACGCAGAGACCCCTCCACGAAACCGACACGTATCCGACGCCGCTCTCGACAAGCGAGGGCGGCGCCGCCGATGGCAGCGTGGTTACGGCCACGCTGCCCCCCAGATCGCCCACCCAGGAGGGCTGGTCGGGAACCACGTATGGTTCCGCGACCACCGCAACACCTACGTTCCACTCCGCCATGGACTGCAGGAGTAAGTCCTGCGCCCTGGCGGAGTGGTTCAAGTTCCCCTGGAGAAAGCTGTACGGATGTGGGTCCATTAGGACGTCATCGGTACAGCCTCCTCCAGGCGCGGCGCCCTCCCGGGAGCGGCGGCTCTCGGGGCCTGTCTGGCCTTAGTGGGAGGAGGGTTGCATTTCCCTCCTCCCATGACGTGACCGGCCGGCCGGCCAAGCCCGGCGCACAGGCCACAGCGGGGCTCCGCGGCCCCGCACGTCGCGCTGACGTGCCCCTCCTTTCCGCAGCGGAAGCAGCATTTGCTGCGATCCACCGCGGAGGGGCACATCGGCCCTGTATGCCCCGTTCCCATGCACCTGAAGCAGCGCATGGGGCGGGGCTCCAGTACGCGCGCGCGGGCCGCACTCCAGCCGATTAGGAGGCGGCGACCAACGAGGTCCTTCGCCGCCGAAACTGGGCAGCGCACCAGGACCGAGCAGGTGCCCCCCGGCTCGGACCGGAGGGATCCGGCCCGCACCTGCTCAGCGGCGCAGCCACCCTCGGCGGCGACGAACTTCGTCACCTCCTCGGAGGAGACCGAGTCATCCAACCCACTAATGCGGACGTCCGCAAACTTAGTGGGCCGGTTAACTACGGCCTCCTCCGCCAGCACCGTTCTTAGCTGACCGGCTAGCCGGTCAGCCAAGGCGGCCCTCTCCACGCCAGGGATCTCTAGGATCTTAGTACCGGACGCTGAGGTCCGGCACGAGATCTTCGAGATCCCGGCTTCCCGCAGGTCGACCGCGCGTCTGGCCTTCTCCAAAACGGCGGCGTACGTGACCCCACGACTGACTGCGTCAGGCGTGAGGGCCACGACAATCGCCGCCGTCTTGGCCTCGGCCAGGCGCGGCGCCTTCTTGGGAGCCGCCTTGGCGGCCTGCCGTGCCTCGGCGGGGCGGGCGGACTTGCGCGCCCTGCGCCGCTTTTTGCGGGAGGACACCGCGGTCCACCCCTCCCCGTCCGAGGGCTGCTGTGCCCGAGCGACGGGCGCCCGTACAGCGGGCGCCTGTGTAACAGGAGCCCGTACAGCGGGCGCCCGTCTGGACACAGCAGGCTCTACCGTCCTCTGCGCAGGGGGGGCGGCCCCCCTTGCCACAGCCGCGTACGAGGCGGCGGGGGCTGCACGTCTATCGGCGGCTAATGGAGGGCGCCTGTCGGGGATTTGCATCCCCTCCAGTTGCGCCCTAACCATTCCGCCGATAGAGCGGTGCAGCTTGGCCGCCCACTCCTCGAGCTTCGCGTCCAGGTCGACCTCCTGGCCGACCTGGGCGCGGGGCTCCGGAGCAACGCCCGCACTCGCGGGAGCCGCTGGTGAAGCCACAGGCGCTGACGGGGCATGTCTAGCGTTGTAGTCACGCTTGACAGCCCGCATCTCAGCCTGAAGCTTCGCGAGCTCCCGCTTCATGCGGAGGTTGTCCCTCCTTAGCCGGGTCATCTCGTCCGAGCTCGATCTCGTGGCGAGACCCTCCACGGCGCCCTTGAGCGAAACGAGGGAGTCCCGGATCTCCTTGACGCACGAGCCCTTAAGATTCCGGGACTTACGGGTTACCCCGTCGATGGTCTTAATGCCCTCCAGGGCCCGGGCCATCAAGTCCGCCACCGGTGGACCAGACCCATCCGGGCCCGAGTCCTGGGTGGAGGGCGCCGCCACGAGCTCGTCCTCGTAGTATGAGTCGTTGCTATTGTCCCGCACGGAGGCAAGGCAACGACTCAACCCCGCGGCGTGGGTTCTACCCCGCTTGGAGGTCGGGATCTTCGGAGCGGGCTCGGTGTCCGCATCCGAACCCGATCCCGACCCCGCAACCGACCCCGCAACCGACCCCCCAACCGACCCCCCAATCGGGTCCGCGGACTTCCTTCCCCGTGAGCCAGAGGGTCCAGGCAAGGCCTCGGTCCCCGCTCCCGAGCGAAGGAAGTCCGCGGCCTTCCTACTCTTACGCGCGCTCTGGGGGCCCCCCAGAACAGGGGACCTCCTGGAGCTTGGCGGCTCCCGCCTCCGCTTGACGCTCCTGGAGCGCGGCCGGTCACTCTCCTCCCCGCTACAAGGCGGGGGGGTGAAACAGTCCGCGTTCTCCATGAGCGCCACTAAATGGGGGTTCGGGGGACCCGTCGGTGCGGGGTACTCCATCCAAGGGATGAATTACCCAGCACAGAAAGGCCCCAGAACGAAAATAAAACGAATGAGATCGACCTGCCCACCGAAAACCCAAAGGGAATTTCCGGTGCCCAGATCGACCCCTTAAAAACTTACCTGTGACCTCCCACCGGTCCCGTCGCCTTCCTTGCACCTTCAGCTCTCACTATACACTCTCACAAATACACCTGCACACACTAACACCTTCACAATCCTCAACCTAACCTAACCTAACCTAACCTAACCTAACCTAACCTAACCTAACCTAACCTAACCTAACCTAACCTAACCTAACCTAACCTAACCTAACCTAACCTAACCTAACCTAACCTAACCTAACCTAACCTAACCTAACCTAACCTAACCTAACCTAACCTAACCTAACCTAACCTAACCTAACCTAACCTAACCTAACCTAACCTAACCTAACCTAACCTAACCTAACCTAACCTAACCTAACCTAACCTAACCTAACCTAACCTAACCTAACCTAACCTAACCTAACCTAACCTAACCTAACCTAACCTAACCTAACCTAACCTAACCTAACCTAACCTAACCTAACCTAACCTAACCTAACCTAACCTAACCTAACCTAACCTAACCTAACCTAACCTAACCTAACCTAACCTAACCTAACCTAACCTAACCTAACCTAACCTAACCTAACCTAACCTAACCTAACCTAACCTAACCTAACCTAACCTAACCTAACCTAACCTAACCTAACCTAACCTAACCTAACCTAACCTAACCTAACCTAGCCTAACCTAACCTAACCTAACCTAACCTAACCTAACCTAACCTAACCTAACCTAACCTAACCTAACCTAACCTAACCTAACCTAACCTAACCTAACCTAACCTAACCTAACCTAACCTAACCTAACCTAACCTAACCTAACCTAACCTAACCTAACCTAACCTAACCTAACCTAACCTAACCTAACCTAACCTAACCTAACCTAACCTAACCTAACCTAACCTAACCTAACCTAACCTAACCTAACCTAACCTAACCTAACCTAACCTAACCTAACCTAACCTAACCTAACCTAACCTAACCTAACCTAACCTAACCTAACCTAACCTAACCTAACCTAACCTAACCTAACCTAACCTAACCTAACCTAACCTAACCTAACCTAACCTAACCTAACCTAACCATACAAATCTTGAAAAATAATTTTGCTCCCAGGTTTAAAATTTCTTTTATATCTTATCTATAGCATACTCCTCGTTGTAAAACCACTGTTTTGGAGAGGCTTTATTCAAAATTTTGCTCGTTTTAGAACGATTTTAACTTTAACTTTTCATACAACTTTAAAAGGTCACCGATTGCTATTTTTCGCTAAGTTCTCGTTCTCCGAACGTTACTAAACGCCTGTAATAGGTCCGGGGCACGCTCCTGCGTATATCTACAGCCGTTTTTCGCGAAAAAACGAAAAAAATCCCCCTCCCTCCCACCCACCCAGTGGTGTGATTGGGCATATCAACTCGGTCAATTTGACGAAATTTATTTTGCGAAATGGTGATCCAAAGGTCCCCCACTCGTTCGAGCGATCCCCTACCATCAACATCACGCGGGTTCAGGGCCTCTGCGTCGCCCCCGGGCTTTTTCGCCGCAACAGAATCGCCTGAGACTCGGAGCGTCGCTGTTACTCCACCCTTAGTGTACCAAGAAGGGCCCGAATTAACACCTTCGGGCTCTCAGGCGCCGGCGCTCACTCAGAACACCGACCCGGCACCTGCCACGCAAGGGGCCGAGCTGTTGTCCCAACCATCTGTTGCTCGCAAGCCCACGAAGAGCAAGTCGAGCGTCTCTGCTTTTACCGAGCTGCCTGCGTGGGCGGAGAACGTCACCGATTTGGACTCCTTCGTGGCGACAGTCACTAAACTCACGTACGCCATTAACAAGGCGGTTAACGACGGGAGGAGCGTGACCGCCGCCAACAAAAAGCTGATCTCGGCGGCCGCGCAGGAGATCCAACGGGCAACACAGACCCTAGTGAGGGTATCTGACACCCCACCCCTACCTTCGAGCCCGGCGGAGAACGCCGGCATGGACAAAGAGTCGCTCGTTGCTGCTATCCGGGAAGGCATCAGGGAGGAACTGAAGGCGCTGCCCACCTTAGCGCCGACGCCTCCTCCGCTGACAAGATCGTTTGCCGCGGCGGTCGCCGCTCCGTCACCAAAACGCCCTGCTCGTACACTACCGTCCATAATCATCAAATCGTCAGACGAATCCAGCGAACAGCAGCCGGAGGTGTACGAGCAGTGGCGCAAACATGTCTCCTTCAGGGACACAAACTTTGCGCCCACCAAAGTGAAGTCCTTGCGCCAAAACAAACTCAAAGTGGAGTTTCAAACCGTGGAGCAGAGGGACGCGACTTTGGTCAAAGTCCGCAGCATCCCAGGCGTTGTGGCGGAAGAGGCAAAGCTCCGACGCCCTTTAATTATATTGAGAGGAATCAGCAAGGATGTCCTAAGAGAGGAACTGGTGGATGTTATATGCCACCAGAACGAAATTCAACCTGCGGACGTTCGATTGTGCTTTTTAATGAAGAACCGCAGTAACAACGACCACCTCTACAACGCGGTGCTGGAGGTGGCTCCGGCTGTTCGGCGCAGGCTGGTCGAAGGCGAGCGTGCAAATGTGGAGCACCAACGAGTCGCTGTGGCAGATTTTAGTCGGTTCGTCCAATGTTACAAGTGTCTTCAGTTTGGGCACACCAACAATAAGTGCACGGCTGACTTTTACCCTTGCGGCCATTGCGGCTCTACCGCGCACCACATGACTGCCTGCCCGGTGAAGTCTGACCCCTCAAAGCGAAGCTGCTATAACTGCCAGCAGTCCAATAGTAACGGTACCCAAAAGTCGGATGCCAAACACTCTGCTCTCGATCACAAACTTTGTCCCAAAATTATAAAAGCCGTAAAATCACTAGAAGACAGCACCGACTATGGGTACTAAACTGAAGGTGATACAGTGCAACCTCCAGAGATGTTACATATCGCAGCAGGAGTTTTTTGCTTATTTTCATAAAAACAAATATGACATCGCGCTCATTTCCGAACCATATGTGGGGGCTTCGCTCGAAATGAAACCTCCCACAGGGATGAGCGCGTTCCAGTTCCCGAACGGCTCGAGGGTCAAAGCCTGCATCCTTACCACCGCAACTGTGGCTGCCCTCGGCGTTACGCAGCTGTCAACCGCGAACCTGGCCGTCATTAGGATAAATCTTGGCCCTAGGCAGATGGACATTGCGTCATTCTATATTGAACCGAATGCGGACAGCAACGACACCATCGGCCATATCAATACCCTCTTGACCACCAATGGCGCGTCTCTGCGGCTGATTGGCGGCGACGTTAATGGCAGTCATCAGGAGTGGGGGGAGGACAGGGCGAACACTCGAGGAGAGGACCTTGCTGCACTTATGGCCTCCGGGGACATGTCGGTGTGCAACGTTGGGAATGAACCTACTTTTGAGGCCATCAGAAACGGAGTTCACTGCTCCTCAATCATCGATGTCACTTACGCTTCTTCGAACCTAGTGGACTCCGTGCACAGCTGGCGCGTCAACCGGGAAGCATGCCCCACCTCAGACCACAACGCCGTCGACTTTTTCTTGGTGCCTCCAAACAGACCTGAAAGAGTAAAGAGCGACTCCACTTTTAGGTACTCCACGTTCAGGGCAAATTGGGAAGAGTTCAGACGGTGTCTCAATGAGAAAATGGAACCCCTGACGTCGAGGATTGACTTCGGTATCCTCACAGACAGAGGTCTCGACCAGATCGTCGAAGAAACCACCGAAGTCGTCCAAGATGTGTGCCGCAGGGTACTTCACCACAAACAGGGCCCCAAGCCATTCAACCCGTGGTGGTCGGAGGAGCTGGAGACCCAAAAGAAGGAGTGCATTCGCCTTCACCATCGACTTCACGACCTGAAAAAGTCTGGGAGGCCCCTCGACGAGGTCATAGTAGCTTATAGGGAGGCCAAGCAGGCGTACGCGAAGGCGCTGTCGAGAACTTCGACCGAGCATTTCAGGCAGTTCTGTGAGGCTCAGGGCAAAGAGGATGTCTGGTCGGTCACAAATCGTATCATCAAGGAGGCACCTGCGAGGAGACCTCCGCAGACCCTAAAATGCGGCAACACATACACCGACAGTGGTACTAACACCGCCCACGCCCTTCTTGACCACTTCTACCCGGATGATTCACCAGACGTCCTCGATCACCACCTCGCCCTGCGCAGCTCAGCGGCTGACATGCCTGACACGGAGGACGATCTGCCGTTCTCGGTCGACGAGGTTCGGGAGTGCCTCTCGCTCTTCAGTCCGAAAAAAGCTCCGGGAGCTGATCACCTAACAGCTGACATCTGTCGCGAGGTCTTTGAGACGCTACCGGAGTTCATCACGGCGCTCTACAACAGATGCCTGGTACTTGGACATTTCCCTGGGGCCTGGAGGGGAGCTGTGGTTAAGATCATCCCCAAGGCCAACAAACTCGACGCTTGTTCTCTGAGCTCGTACAGACCAATAGGGCTCATCTGTGTCTTCGGAAAAGTTCTGGAAAAACTCATGATTAAGAGAATAACGTATGTATGTGAGTGCAATGAGTCCCTGAGCAGGCTGCAATTCGGGTTCAGAGAGCAGACGTCCACCATCGACGCTCTCGAAAATGCGATTCGGACCATTAGTGAGGCGAAGGCGAGGAAACGAGAGGTAATTGGGGTGTCTCTCGATATCAAATCGGCTTTTGATAACGCTTGGTGGCCAGCCCTTTTCCAGCGCCTAAGACATGTCCAGTGCCCCAAAAATATCTTCCGTCTGGTACAGGGGTACTTTACCGACAGACGCGTGACGCTCTCTTACGCCAACGGCACGGCGTCCAAGGCCACTACCAAAGGATG
The DNA here is from genome assembly GCA_936450015.1 of Meganola albula. Taxonomy (NCBI): domain Eukaryota; kingdom Metazoa; phylum Arthropoda; class Insecta; order Lepidoptera; family Nolidae; genus Meganola; species Meganola albula. The sequence goes on along the minus strand of OW388159.1, from coordinate 13,319,129 downwards.
CGTCCAGGGATCGGCGTGCGGGCCGGTCTTTTGGAACCTGGTCTTGGACGAGCTGCTGACGATGCCGCTTCCGCAGGGGGCACACATCCAGGCTTTTGCTGACGATGTGCTGCTCATCGTCGAGGGCGGGTCCAGGACTGAGGTCGAAATGACTGCCTCAGAGTGCCTCAATAATATCCAAGCGTGGGGGGAGCGTGTGAAGTTGCGTTTTGGACCTGAGAAAACTCAGGCCATCGCCTTCACCTCTCAGAGCAGGACATCCCGCATATTGATGAATAGCGTCATCATACCCCTGGCAGACGAAATTAAACTTCTCGGCGTGATTATCGACAAAAAGCTAAATTTCATCCCGCATGCAAACCACGTCATAAAAAAGGCGACAAAAATATTCAATAGCCTGTGCAGATTTGTTAGACCTACGTGGGGGGTACACTCTGAGAATGTGGAATGCATCTACCGGCAGGTGATCATTCCTATAATTACTTACGCGGCGGGCATCTGGGGCTCGGCAACCAGATTCTACTCTGTGCGTCGGGCCCTTAGATCTTTTCAGAGAGGCTTCGCCATCAGGGCCATCAGGGGCTTTCACACCGTGTCTGCTGTTGCCGCCGAAGCACTTGCCCAGTTCCCACCGCTCCATCTGGTGGTGAGCGAGGTTTGCGCAGTCCACAGGGCAAAACAGTCTGGCTTGGCCCCCGATCTACCAGAGGACATCAGACTACACAAGAGAGTAGGGATCAAACAACTTCTACACCCAGCCAATCGCATCAGTATCACCTACAGGGAAGCAACCACGCAAGAGGAGACGAGCGTGATCATCAACCCTGACTGTCCGAACATCTTCACCGATGGCAGTAAGCAGGACTCGGGCGAGACAGGAGCTGCATATGTGATCATGCTCCCCAACAATTCTTCCATTGTGCGGAAATTCAAACTTTGCCGCACCGTTACTGTATTCATCTCCGAACTCTTCGCAATAGCCAAAGCCTTAGAGTGGTTATGCGACAGCAATCACTCTGAGGCCATCATTTTTTCCGACTCACTCTCGTCTCTTAAAGCTATCCAGGACCGCAGCAATACAGACCCACTCATCAACAGCATACACCACACCCTGAACAACCTTCACAGCAGGAGTGTAGCTGTGAGCTTTGTATGGACGCGAGCTCACGTGGGCATAGTGGGAAATGAGTTGGCAGATCTCGCAGCCAAAGAGGCGGCTGCTAAGAGAACAGCAACAGAACTAAATGTCTTCCCACTATCCTACGTGAAGAGAGAGCTCAAAGAAGCAACGCTGGCAGCGTGGCAGGAGGACTATGAATCAGCCCCACAAGGGGCAATCACCAAATCTTTCTTCCCGAAAATCTCTGACATAACAAAATTTAGACAGCACGTAAAACCCACTTTTTCAATTACTCAAATCCTCACCGGCCACGGATATCACAAAGATTATTTACACAAATTTAAAATCACTGCAGACCCCTTCTGTCCCTGTGACAGTCAAAGTATTCAGGACATACGTCACATTCTGGAAAAATGCCCCATTTTCAATAAAACCAGGACCATCTACGAAAATTACTGCAAACTTAAGAAATTAGATCCTTACGACCTAACACAGATCACCAAAAGTGAAAGCGTGACACAAAAACTAGTGCAACACATTGAGACAATAGTGTCAAACCTAAAAAGAATAAATGGTACATAAAATTTCTAATTCGTAATTAATCCTACGGCGGCTTTGATCCTGTATCAAATAGCAGGATCATAGCCGACCGAACATTCATTTTCATAAAAGACTCAAGAGCCTCCATAAATAAAATCGTAAACTACATAAATTTTCAAACTGAAAAAAAAAAAAAACCTAACCTAACCTAACCTAACCTAACCTAACCTAACCTAACCTAACCTAACCTAACCTAACCTAACCTAACCTAACCTAACCTAACCTAACCTAACCTAACCTAACCTAACCTAACCTAACCTAACCTAACCTAACCTAACCTAACCTAACCTAACCTAACCTAACCTAACCTAACCTAACCTAACCTAACCTAACCTAACCTAACCTAACCTAACCTAACCTAACCTAACCTAACCTAACCTAACCTAACCTTTTTTTTTTTTTTTTTTTTTTTTTTTTACGGGGGGAAATGCGTTACGCATGCCCTCGCCCCGGATGGGCACAGGGCGAGGGGTATGTGGGACTCCCGTTTTCGGCCCGGGCGAGCGAGACCCCGCAGGGTCTCCAGCTACGAGCGGCCGGGCCCGGTGTACCCACTAAAACCCCCCGGTGTTCCGTCGGACACCCTTTGCTGCCGGGCTGCGGGATTCGCTGACGCATTCACCGTACAGCCCGGCGGGTCGGCCCGCCTGCCCTCGGCACTGTGGCGGGCCCCGTCCGGGACGGAGACTAAACTGGTCCCCGTCCGTGTTTCGGGGGAGCGTCTGTATTTTGCTCCCCCTCCTCTGAGACAGGCGCGCGCGGAACACGTCGCGCCACCTTCTCGGGCCTGCTGCTGCTAGGGCGGCGGGTTGCCCCACCCGCCGCCCGCAGGCCACCTCTACGGAGGCTGCAGGTCGTCTCTCCTTGGCGCCCTCCGGCGCCTGGTGCGTCGGGAGCGGCAGGGGAGGACGGTGGTCGCCTCCCTCTCACGCTCCGCCGCTTCCTTCGTGGCCATCACCTCTTCACAAAATGAGGTGACGGCCGACCACGCCTCCTCGCTCCGGGTCATCGCCGTGACCACGGACTCGAGCGAGGAGGGGTCCGCACCAGTCGCCGAGACCAGACTACGGCGCTGCGATGACCACGCCGGGCATTCTGCCAGCGTATGCAGCGCCGTGTCTTCCGGGGCCCCACAATGATGGCACCCGGGTGTCGGCTCCCTCCCTATACGACACAGGTACTTGCCGAAACATCCATGGCCTGTCAGCACCTGTGTCGTAAACCTAACCTAACCTAACCTAACCTAACCTAACCTAACCTAACCTAACCTAACCTAACCTAACCTAACCTAACCTAACCTAACCTAACCTAACCTAACCTAACCTAACCTAACCTAACCTAACCTAACCTAACCTAACCTAACCTAACCTAACCTAACCTAACCTAACCTAACCTAACCTAACCTAACCTAACCTAACCTAACCTAACCTAACCTAACCTAACCTAACCTAACCTAACCTAACCTAACCTAACCTAACCTAACCTAACCTAACCTAACCTAACCTAACCTAACCTAACCTAACCTAACCTAACCTAACCTAACCTAACCTAACCTAACCTAACCTAACCTAACCTAACCTAACCTAACCTAACCTAACCTAACCTAACCTAACCTAACCTAACCTAACCTAACCTAACCTAACCTAACCTAACCTAACCTAACCTAACCTAACCTAACCTAACCTAACCTAACCTAACCTAACCTAACCTAACCTAACCTAACCTAACGAGAGCAAAGGAACCCCCCACAATGCAAGAACTGTGCGAGGGCAAAAGGGGATCACACCACCGAACCTCACGTGGCATTTAGTCCCATATGCCCGCAATGGCAATTCTGGGACAATATAGCTCGCTCAAAAATAAGATACTGCTAAGGTTGCAAACGAAGACAATGGCTCAGTACCCTTCGGAACTACCGGACACACAAGGCTTAAAATCATCCAAGCCAACCTCAGAAGGTCAAAACAAGCGACCTCTGAGCTACTCCAAGCCGCAGCGACAAATGGAGCGGCGATAGCTCTTGTACAAGAACCCTACGTGGGTTCCACGGGAACGGTCAAACAGTTCCCCGGTATAAGAGTTATACAAAGCTCCATAAACAGGCAAAAGCCAGTAAAGGCCGCCGTATTCGTGTTCAGTGATAGGTTGAGAGTCATACACGACCCTCAACTGGTCAGTGAGACAGAGTGCGCGGTACTAATGGAAGCCGGATCGCTAAAACTTGGAGTAGTTTCCGTGTACTACGAAGGAGACCAACCAATAGAGCCATACATAGAACGCACCAAAGCAGTATGCGTAAATCTGAACAAACAGACTAAAAACATTATCGTGGGAGGCGATGTGAATGCTTGGAGCCAGTGGTGGGGAAGTTCGTCCGAAAACCAAAGAGGACTAGAGTATCATTCCTTCCTGAACGAGATGGACCTCCATATTCTCAACATAGGCGACACACCCACATTCGAGGAGTACCGACGAGGCAAGCTATGCACAAGCATAGTAGATGTCACCGCTTGCAGCACCCCACTTCTAGGGAAAATACAGAACTGGCAAGTCGACCGATCACTTACAACCTCAGACCACAATGCAATCACATTTTTCCTCAGCGTAGGCGAAAAGCTTAACAAAGTTGAATACCCTACAACGAGGAAATACAATACAGTGAAAGCAAACTGGCCTGAGTTCGATCGACTGCTACATGTATCTCTAGAAGCAAAAGGTGTTACCCTCGAATCAATAAAACGGGTAAGCAGTGAAGAGGAAATGGAGACCCTCGTAGCTTCGTATACCGCATCAATCACGGAAGCGTGTGAAAACGCGATTCCAAGTATGCGAAGCAGGAAACAGGGACAGGAACTCCCTTGGTGGACAGAAAAACTAACTGCGTTAAAGCGAGACGTCCTATGCAAGAAGAGACGAATACGCAACGCAGCCCCACCCAGAATAGAATCCGTACTGGAGGAGTACAGAGAGGCCAAAAACGTGTACGAGCAGGAAGCCAAGGAAGCACAAACCACAAGCTGGAAAGCTTTCTGCTCAACACAGGAAAAGGAAAGCATGTGGGACGGTATATACAGAGTTCTGCGGAAAACATCCGGTAGACAAGAGGATATGCTGCTAAGAGGCTCGGACGGTAAGACACTTACACCGGACGAATCAGCGGACCTCTTGGCGAACACCTTCTACCCCAATGACTCTGTATCAACAGACCAACCGTACCACACGAAAATCCGACACCTGACACGTATTGGATCGCCAGCGGAGAGCAGATTGTCGGCGGACGACCCCCCGTTCACGTGGCCTGAAGTGGAAGCTGTGCTCAAAGCACAAAATCCCAAGAAGGCCCCGGGAGCAGACGGGTTTACAGCCGATATATGCGCTAGAGCAATCCGAAGTGAAAGGAAGGTATTCATGGCAATAGCGAACAAGTGCTTGGCCATACCATACTTCCCCAAACTTTGGAAGACAGCCCATGTAGTCATCCTCAGGAAACCAGGAAAGGATGACTACACCCAGCCAAAATCCTACCGCCCCATAGGACTACTGTCAGTAATGGGGAAAACGGTAGAAAAACTACTGGTGGGTAGACTCCAATGGCACCTCCTACAAACAATGAATCCGAAACAGTACGGTTTTATGCCACAACGCGGTACCGAAGACGCCCTCTACGACCTGATTAACCACATAAAGATCCAACTGGACAACAAACGATCTGTGGTAGTGGTCTCACTGGATATAGAGGGAGCCTTCGATAATGCATGGTGGCCGGCTCTTAAGCATCAGCTTCTAAACAAACAATGCCCCAAAAATCTGTACAGGATAGTGGGCTCTTACCTTTCAGACAGAAAGATAACTGTCAACTATGCGGGAACTACCAGTGAGAGAGAAACCAACAAAGGTTGCGTACAAGGCTCCATCGGAGGCCCAACCTTCTGGAATCTCATACTGGACCCGCTCCTACAGTTGTTGTCTGGGGAAAGAGTTCATTGCCAGGCTTTCGCGGACGATGTGGTACTGGTTTTCTCCGGTAAGACGGTGTCCGAAATGGAGGATCCTATCAACTCAGTGCTCGAAAAGACCCATGCATGGGGGAAACAGAACAAGCTGAACTTTGCAGCGCATAAGACCAATGCTATGCTGCTAACAAAAAAGCTCAAGTTCGATCCCCCCAACATCAAAATGTCAGGGGTGCAAATAGCACTAGTTGATGAGATCAAACTACTCGGCCTCGTTATAGACAAACACTTGAACTTCAACGCACACGTTTCAGCCGCATGTAAAAAATCGGCAGATATATACAAGAAACTGGCATGTGCGGCGAGGGTCACGTGGGGTCTCAACGGTGAGATAATCAGGACCATATACGTAGCGGTAATCGAGCCAATCCTGATGTACGGGGCATGCGCCTGGGCCACAGCGTCACAACTGCAAATGAATCGGAAAAGGCTGGACGCCATACAGAGAGGCTTTGCGCAAAAAATCTGCAAGGCCTACAGGACCACATCACTCACATCGGTCTTGGTACTGTCGGGCATCCTCCCCATAGACATCCGAATTCAGGAAGCAGCAACCCTATTCAAGGCGAAAAAAGGTCTCGCAGATGATTTCGTACCACCAGGCAGGAAACTGGAAGAGAGGGTCAAATTCGAAAGGAACGATCACCCCTCTAGACAGATAGCCGTAGAGTACGAACTGCTAGAAGACATGGACCAAAAAACCCAAGTAGACCACCACATAGAAGGACCCCAGGTGTACACCGATGGGAGTAAAACCGGAGGCAAAGTAGGAGCTGCCTACACGTGGTGGGAACAAGGGAAGGAAACAGTCTTCGAGACCTTTAGTCTGGACCCCACATGCACGGTGTTTCAGTCGGAACTCTATGCTCTCCACAGAGCAGTGCTAAGGGCAAAAGAAAGCGGGCAAGAAACAGTAAACATCTTGAGCGACTCACGATCTTCGCTCGAACTACTGTGCAACCCGAAAATCTTGCACCCCCTAGCCAAAACAATAAAAGAGAACCTATCTGAGATCCGTGCGGCGGGAAATAGGGTAAGACTGTTCTGGCTCAGAGCGCACGTAGGAACAGAAGGAAACGAAAGGGCGGACGAACTAGCAAAAATGGCGGCCGGTTCAGAAAAATCCGACCCGGATTATGCCGAAGTGCCGTTGTCCCTCGTCAGAAGGAGAATCAGAGAGGAATCAATCAAGAAGTGGCAAGCGAGATATGATTCCTCCGAAACGGGCAAAGTCACCAAATTCTTCCTCCCCAATGTTGATAAAGCTTATCGCATTGTGAGGGGAACGCGACTTAACCCGCTTCACATTCAAATTCTGACAGGACACGGCGGTTTCGGGGAATATTTACACCGGTTTCAGCTTCGCAGCAGCCCCGGATGTGAATGCGACCCCGACTCGGTCGAATCGGTTTGGCATATACTGCTAGAATGCCCACGCTTCCTTCTAACAAAGTACGAATTGGAGTGCACAATAACACAGGAACTGAACTACGAAAACCTCCCGAGCATTCTAGACGACACAAAAACCCGGCCGCGACTACTCCAGTACATGGAAACCGTGGCCGGAATAGTGACCCGTCGGAATAGCTCGCTAGTTCAGAACCCTCAACAACCTCAAGCACACCCACAGCAAACCACATCCTCAAACACACCACAAAACACCAACCCACCTACACCTACTACAATTACACTCTTCAATCCACTACTACACGCAGAACAAGGGAAGCCTGGAATACGACTACGCCCAGTAGCGCTCTTCATGAATAATAACAGCGAACGAATGGGCATCGCATTCTGCAACGCCATGGGGAAAACCAACGTGTACATCTCACCGGGACTAGCCGCCCTACTCAACGGAAGCACCTTTAAAACCTCAATGAGGCGCAAAGCATTCCTCGAATTATCGGAGGTAACAATCGAGAACCAAAAGTGCAGGATAGTGCGAAAGAACAACAAGTCTATCGCACTATTCTCCACCGATTTCGAAGTTACCGAATTCGAGATGGCTTGCAAGGTGCTAACGAAAATTGGCGAGAGAGGGACCGGAGGAGCTGCGACACCAAAAAGGATCAGTGTAGACGCAATGGTAATAAATCACCGAAGTGGCCAAACCGAGGACTACCTTGGAGCCATTGAAGCCTCAAAATATCACGAGGTCGTGATATATGAAGACAGAGGCCAAAACCTAAGCTACCTGAATCCACGATCCCCAAACCCCGGACCCACCGTCACACACGTCGTCGACTGCTGGGACCATCCCGTCGTGGGAATGGACACCAGCGGTTCACAACGAGTGCAAGAAAGGGCGACTTGGGAAAAGGAAATGGCAACGCAGAACGCAGAGCGATATCATGAAGAGCAAGAGGAAGAGAAAGACAGGAAAATCTCCTCAGCGGTAGCCGTAATCACCAGAGCTTTCCAGGCCATACCAGGGGCAGCACACAAAACACTCTCCACACTCACACAAGCATCGGTCAAAAGGACAGTCGCCTCACTAACAAAAAAGTTCACCACGCCCCCGAAGACACGCACAAGGGCAGACATGGGACAAGTGACACCACCGCTCCTCCTCCTGTCAGCAGAGGGACCGCAAGACCACATGTTCAACGCCCTCACTGAGTTTGTAGCAGTAACCAAAGCCACGCGTAAGGTCCACGAGGACATTTGCAAGAACATCCTGCAAACTTACCAACGTGGAAGTATGGCACTGCTACAGGATCAGTTGAGGGAGGCTGAGGCCGCCGTTTACGACAACGAAAAGTCTATAGTCATACATGGACACAAGTCGGAATCGTATATGGCGGCATACAGCGGGACGTGTGGTTTTGTGGAGTTAAATGAGGCCAAGACCGCGGAAAACCAAGGGGAACCCGTTTTCAACACACCACCTCAAGACCCAATAGTGGTAGTGGCTAAGTGCACACGGATAATGCTGGACGACAGAATTCTTGCCATGGCCAAAACTGTGGCAGGAGATCTGCTTGAAGGCAGGAAGCCGAAGCACTGGGCTAGCCCAACCATCTCTTGGGTAAACGGAGTCCCCGGATGCGGTAAGACCACATGGGTATTGTCACATATAAATCCGGAAACGGACATCGTAGTGACCACAACCACCGAAGCGGCGAAAGACCTCCGAACCAAAGTGGAACCACGAATCGGCAAGGACGCGAAGAGCAGAGTCCGAACTATGGCATCCCTCCTAGTAAACGGTATAAATGAGGGCACAACGTGCAACAACCTTTTGGTTGACGAAGCCCTCATGAACCATTTCGGAGCCATAGTACTTGCAATTCAGATCGTGGAACCCACAGAGGTAACGCTGCTTGGTGACGAGAACCAGCTCCCATATATTGACCGATGCAACCTATTTCCTCTACAGTACAATCGTCCACATAAAATCACACCCATCACAAAGGAACTGTTATGCACCTACAGAAACCCGCAAGACGTAGCATATGCCCTCAGGGAGATCTACGGAGGCATATATGCGGCGTCTACTCGGACGAATTCCTTGATGCTGAAACGGTACTCAGGAGAAGTGATCCCTAAATCCGAACACACTTTATACCTCGTTCACACCCAGGCTGAGAAGTTACAACTTCTTAGCCAGGGATACGGAAAGGATGAAGGATCACGGACCATGACCATACATGAAGCACAAGGACAAACGTTCGAGTCGGTAATCATAGTGCGAACAGTTCCCCACAACACACAAATATATGAAAGCGTCCCACACGCAGTTGTAGCCATTTCCAGACACACAAAGACCTGTGTCTATTACACCGATAAGACCGCAAACGACGCCATAGCGCGTCTGATACTCGGAGCGGAAAAGGCTACAACAGCGAAAATAAGGGCCTATAACATTCAGATGGCCATACGGAGGGGAGACGTGGCTGTTAGAGACAAACTCATCAAGGCACAGTCGTCCGAATAATACCCCTGACTACCCCTTCCTCAGGGTGATGACGACGAAAACGAAACGCGACAAATAACTAAATTAACTTAAGTAACTTTTAAGTAACTAACATAACATTTTAATAACTTCAAATAACTAACTTTTAGAATAATAAATAAAAAACCTCGAGAGTGAAAAGGGAGGGAACGAGGTCCATCGTCATTCTCCCGTAGGCGTCGTCACTGCAGTGGCAAGGGGCGCGGGTCGATCACTTCCCTAAGATATGGTTGAGGAGATCGATGGCTGCAACCCAAGTCAAGCCCGTGAACGGGCGCTGCAGATGGTGACAGGTCGCGGGGCCGCGTTCACTCCCTCTTTACTCTCGCTTGCAACCCTAGAAATAAGTATAACATAAGAAACTAATAATAAAAAAAAAAAAAAAAAAAAAAAAAAAAAATAATAATAATAATAATAATAATAAAAATAATAATAATAATAACAATAACAATAACAATAAAAAAAAAAAAAAAAAAAAAAAAAAATGACAAAAATGACAAAAAAAAAAAAAAAAAAAAAAAAAAAAAATAGTATAAGTAGTATTTAAGAGTAGTTATTAAGAATTATTGTAAAAGAGACTAGTTTTATTGGTAAATGATGTTGTAGGATTTTTAAAGCGTAGCGTAATGTAATTTTAAGTAACATAAAGGACGGCGATAGGGCGAGAGCACTCAGACACGCAGGTCAGTGACCTTGAAGATCGAAGTGCTGTCGCCCTTGCCGCAGTCCACCCAAAATAAAATAGTAAAAAAAAGGCACGGACCAAAGAGTCTGTGGAAGTAATTTATTTCTATAAAAAAAAAAAAAAAAAAAAAAACCTAACCTAACCTTTTTTTTTTTTTTTTTTTTTTTTTTTTTTTTTTTTTTTTTTTTTTTTTTTTTTTTTTTTTTTTTTTTTTTTTTTTTTTTTTGCCGGGGGGAAATCCTTTATGGATTCCCCTGCCCTGTATGGCGCCAGGGCAGGGGGTATGTGGGACTCCGTGAAGCGTTTACCCTAACTAAAACCCCCCGGGTGTTCTCCTCGCATCTTGGTCAGGGGGTCACGGGAACCAAAAGTGACACAACCGCGACCCCCTGGATGCCGGCCCGCGATGCGGGCCCCTTCTCGAGTGTGGGAGGGGGAAAATGGAAACACTCCCCTCCGCACAAGTCAGCTGGGGCGCGCGCGGAACACACGCGCGCGCCTCCGTCATGTGCCTGCGTGGTTGGACGGCGGGCCGCCATACCCACCGCCCCGCAGGCACGGGTGTTGTAGGATCGGACCGGGATGCTGGAGCCCCATTACTGGCACTCCATCAGCCCGGCCCGATTATTCTTCGCCGTGCACTTGCGTGCACGGCCTCCAGACTGTGCCGTCCGCGCGGCTGCGGCCGGTTCGGGACGAGGCAACTCGTCATCCGACCGCGCCACGCGCACGGCACCCTTCCTAGATGTTTTAAGGGGACCTGCCTCCCCGCAGGCCCCCCACCCCACCATATGATTTTCGGGCAAGCCGGCCGCCGCGCACACTGCGCAGCGCGGCTCGCCCAAGCAATCTCTGGCCCTATGGCCAGGGTTACCGCAGCGGAAGCATAAGCCGCTGCGGTCCACCTCGGCCCCGCAGGCGCTTGCCACGTGCCCCAGTGCGAGGCAGCGGAAGCACCTGAGGGGCTGCTCCTTTAGGGCCGTGACACTGGCCACGACCCAACCCACTTTTATTGAACCTTCCCTCACAATTTCGACGGCTGACGTGGCGGGGAGGCTCACGTAAGCCGTCACACTCTGATTCGGCCATGCGATGCACGATGTTATTGTGACATCGTCATGGCCGCACCCTCCTTTCTTCGCGAGCAGCTCCCTCAGCTCAGACCTCGAGAAGGACTCATCCAGGCCCGCGACGCGCAGACGCGCGCGTTTCACGGGCCTGGAGACCTCGAAGGTCGTCTTGCCGAGGGAGCTCCGCAGTCCCTCCTCTAGTTTTGCCGCCTTTTCGAAGCAGTTCGGGCCTCCGACCTCAATCAACCGAGCGCCCGTCACCGTTCTCCGGATCCGGACGCTCTCGATGTTGATCGAGGCCAGGTCAACCATACTCCTCGCCCTGGCTAGAGCGACGGAGTAGGTGATTCCCTCCTCCACCGCCGACGGTAGCAGTTTGACCTGCACCGCCGCGGTGGAGGGGGCCCGAACTGCGACCACCTTCTTACTTTCCCCCCCCTTTTTTTTCTCCCCTTTCTTGCTCCTGCTCACCGTCTTCCACTCCCCCGAGCTCCTCTCGATGGGAGTGGGGACGGAAGGAGCCACCTCTTCTCTTTTTCCCCCCTTCTTTCGTTTCTTCCGCTTCTTCTTCTTAGTACCCTCTTTTCGGGCAGGGGGGGTAGATGTTGTGCCCCCCGTGGCCGGCGCAGCCGCCACCGCGGCAAAGGAGGGGACAGAACCCCCTAATGCCAACGGTGGCGGACACGGCTTCTTCTCGAGGGCCGAGAGACGGGATTTTAGGCCCGCTATCTCGGCCTCGGCCAACCCTCTCCTCTTCCTCTCCTCTTCCTCACGGAGGTCGAATCGCTCCTGCAGGAGTCTGAACTGCCCCTGAAGCAGAACATACTCCTGCAGAAGTCGGGAAGCGTGCTCCTGGTTGGCGACCAAGCTGTCCGCCACCTCCCAGATCGTCTCCCTATACTCGGCGTCCGTGGTCCGCCTAGCCAACTTATAGATGATGCTGGAGGCATCTCGACAGGAGCGCCACAGCTGCTCCTCGACGCCCCCAACAACACCCTCCATAATAACCTCACTCTCGGCGCCGGCCCCCTCTTTCCCCGACGCCGGGACACCACAGCTTTCTCCCCCCCCCTTTTTTTTCTTCACCTTCTCCACACCCGCGGCTCCCGCGGATGGAGGACCTCGGTTGTTGCCCCCCCCAGAGTACGAGGGGCGGCCGGTGCCCTTACCAGAGGCTACGCACTCTGGCTCAGGCACCGGGTCCGATTTCTCCCCGGCCCGCTTAGCGGACCGGGTACGGACCTGGGGACACATTGCAACCGATGACTTGTCCATCCTTCATGTCGGGGACATAACCGGTCCCCAGCGGTTTAGGTGATTTTTTAAAGAGGTTTTCTTCCTCGCGGTCCGAAGACCCCCGTCCCCGACAAGTCGGGATTACGGGACCGGGCCGAACGGTGGTCTGTACCAGAACCATGCCCACCGCCTGCGTCGCCACAGACGGTGAGCCCGTCGCCCCGGATTTCCTTCCCCTGTGCAGCCCACAAGGGCCGCACCAGCCCCATCCGCTGCCACCTCTGATACACAGAGGCGGCGTGGAGAAACTCCCCCCCCTGGCCCTGAAAAGGGCCGTTGGCGTCGGACCTTTGGCAACTAGAGATGGAGACCCCTTGCGGGGAATTCATCTCTAGTACCCAGGATGCACCGGCCGCTAACGGTTGCCCTTTCCCCCGGATACAAGTATCAGAGGGAAACTGCAACCGCGCGGCACACGAGGAGGTAGTCCGACCTGACACCCCAGTCCGACCTGACACCCCAACCTAACCTAACCTAACCTAACCTAACCTAACCTAACCTAACCTAACCTAACCTAACCTAACCTTTTTTTTTTTTTTTTTTTTTTTGTTACGATGGAGAATGCATGACGCATACCCCGCCTTATTTCAGAGGACGAGGCAGGGTTATGTAGGACTAATTTAAGGCCCGTGGCCACCCCTTAAGCGCAGGCCGAAGGCGACCAGCGCAGGGCTCTACCCACTAAACTCCACCGACTCCAGCAACCACGCTCGGCGGGAACACGGGATCCATAAGACACAACCGCGAACCCGCCAGTGGGAGCCCGCCGAAGCAAGCTCCTACGTGTTATTACGTCCCAGGAGAGTTTCTGGGACTCTTCGACGGCGGACCGGTGCAATGCAGAGAGCGAATTCCTCAATTCAACTCCCCGCTGGTCACATCGAGGTGGGGTGGATCAGCGGGCGAGGGCCCGCTGCCTCCTGCCTCTCCGTCTCCTGCGGCACGGGGCGGAGAGGACATCGTCCTCCCTCACCCGTTCCGCCGCCTCCTTCTGTGACATAACTGAGTCGCAGAAAGAGGCCACCGCCTCCCAGGACCTCTCACTCTCGAGCATCTTATGCACGATGCTCGCGAGGGAGAGGTCCGGCCCTACAACGGACACTAGAGTGCGTCGCTCAGAGGACCAGGCCGGGCATACCTCGAGGGTATGCCAGGACGTGTCCTCCGCAGCGCCGCACTCATGGCAGACAGGAGTCGGCTCCCTACCGATCCGCCACAGGTACTTACCGAAGCAACCATGCCCGGTCAGCACCTGGGACAGACGATAGGTCACCGACCCATGTCGCCGATCCGCCCAGCGATCCAGAACGGGGCGGAATGCTTCCACGGTACGCAAGAGCGTACCGGAGCCCGTCACCCGTTCTAGATCGCCGGCCCACCTACCTAACAAGCCGTTCCGCGCCTCGCGCACCTCCGCTTGCCTTTCCGCCACGGTCAGTCGTCTCCTCGACTCCCCTTCCCCTTCCCTACTGCGGCGGTACCTCTCCGCGAGCACTTCCGCCTCTAACTCCCACGGGGGGGCGCCAGCTAACATTAAGGCCGCTGTCCGGGACACGGTCCGGTATCCCCGTATAGCCCTCAACGCTACGGCCCGCTGCGGCTTTCGCAGCGAAACCTTGGCCGTCTCGTCGAGGGCATCCGCCCAGACCGGTGCCCCGTACAGCGCCATGCTGCGCACCACCCCCGCGTACAACTGCCGGCAGGGCGCGCTGGGCCCGCCAATGTTAGGCAGAAGCCGACCCAGCGCGTCCGCCGTCCTAACAAGCCTAGGCTCCAATTGGCGGAAGTGCTCGCCAAATTTCCATCTCGGGTTGAGCAAAAGCCCCAAGTACTTCATCTGGGGCTTAAGCTCAACCCTAACCCCCGAAACCCGTACCGCCGCGCCTACCGGAACCCGGAACCGCGGCCCATGGAACACCATGGCCTCGGTCTTTTGTAGTGCGACCCTCAACCCGAGCGCCTCTATTCGCTCGACGACGAGGGTCGCACATACCGAGGCCCTCCTAACCACTTCAGCGAAGTCTGCCCCCCTGGTGGTCACTAACGTGTCATCTGCATAACACGTCAGGGAACACCGGGGCGGCAGCGCGCCGCGAAGAACCCAGTCGTATCCTATGTTCCACAGGAGTGGTCCTAAAACCGACCCCTGTGGAACACCGCACTCGACAGCGTGTCGCCGCACCCGCTCGCCATCCCTCCCCGGTATGAGGACGTCTCGCCCCGCCAGGTAGTCCTCCAGCAGGCGGGCCAAGTAAGGAGGCACCCCGTGATATCGGAGTGCCTCAAGAATCGTGGTGTGCGGGATGCTGTTAAAAGCGTTGGCGATGTCTAAGGACACCGCCAACAGGTAGCCTCTTCGCTGACAAGCATCCCGCACGTCTGCCCTCAGCCGGGACAACGCATCCATCGTGGACCGCGCATCCATCGTGGACCGCGCATCCATCGTGGACCGCGCATCCATCGTGGACCGAACCTAACCTAACCTAACCTAACCTAACCTAACCTAACCTAACCTAACCTAACCTAACCTAACCTAACCTAACCTAACCTAACCTAACCTAACCTAACCTAACCTAACTCACCGAAACCTAACTCACCGAAACCTAACTCACCGAAACCTAACTCACCGAAACCTAACTCACCGAAACCTAACTCACCGAAACCTAACTCACCGAAACCTAACTCACCGAAACCTAACTCACCGAAACCTAACTCACCGAAACCTAACTCACCGAAACCTAACTCACCGAAACCTAACTCACCGAAACCTAACTCACAGAAACCTAACTCACCGAAACCTAACTCACCGAAACCTAACTCACCGAAACCTAACTCACCGAAACCTAACTCACCGAAACCTAACTCACCGAAACCTAACTCACCGAAACCTAACTCACCGAAACCTAACTCACCGAAACCTAACTCACCGAAACCTAACTCACCGAAACCTAACTCACCGAAACCTAACTCACCGAAACCTAACTCACCGAAACCTAACTCACCGAAACCTAACTCACCGAAACCTAACTCACCGAAACCTAACTCACCGAAACCTAACTCACCGAAACCTAACTCACCGAAACCTAACTCACCGAAACCTAACTCACCGAAACCTAACTCACCGAAACCTAACTCACCGAAACCTAACTCACCGAAACCTAACTCACCGAAACCTAACTCACCGAAACCTAACTCACCGAAACCTAACTCACCGAAACCTAACTCACCGAAACCTAACTCACCGAAACCTAACTCACCGAAACCTAACTCACCGAAACCTAACTCACCGAAACCTAACTCACCGAAACCTAACTCACCGAAACCTAACTCACCGAAACCTAACTCACCGAAACCTAACTCACCGAAACCTAACTCACCGAAACCTAACTCACCGAAACCTAACTCACCGAAACCTAACTCACCGAAACCTAACTCACCGAAACCTAACTCACCGAAACCTAACTCACCGAAACCTAACTCACCGAAACCTAACTCACCGAAACCTAACTCACCGAAACCTAACTCACCGAAACCTAACTCACCGAAACCTAACTCACCGAAACCTAACTCACCGAAACCTAACTCACCGAAACCTAACTCACCGAAACCTAACTCACCGAAACCTAACTCACCGAAACCTAACTCACCGAAACCTAACTCACCGAAACCTAACTCACCGAAACCTAACTCACCGAAACCTAACTCACCGAAACCTAACTCACCGAAACCTAACTCACCGAAACCTAACTCACCGAAACCTAACTCACCGAAACCTAACTCACCGAAACCTAACTCACCGAAACCTAACTCACCGAAACCTAACTCACCGAAACCTAACTCACCGAAACCTAACTCACCGAAACCTAACTCACCGAAACCTAACTCACCGAAACCTAACTCACCGAAACCTAACTCACCGAAACCTAACTCACCGAAACCTAACTCACCGAAACCTAACTCACCGAAACCTAACTCACCGAAACCTAACTCACCGAAACCTAACTCACCGAAACCTAACTCACCGAAACCTAACTCACCGAAACCTAACTCACCGAAACCTAACTCACCGAAACCTAACTCACCGAAACCTAACTCACCGAAACCTAACTCACCGAAACCTAACTCACCGAAACCTAACTCACCGAAACCTAACTCACCGAAACCTAACTCACCGAAACCTAACTCACCGAAACCTAACTCACCGAAACCTAACTCACCGAAACCTAACTCACCGAAACCTAACTCACCGAAACCTAACTCACCGAAACCTAACTCACCGAAACCTAACTCACCGAAACCTAACTCACCGAAACCTAACTCACCGAAACCTAACTCACCGAAACCTAACTCACCGAAACCTAACTCACCGAAACCTAACTCACCGAAACCTAACTCACCGAAACCTAACTCACCGAAACCTAACTCACCGAAACCTAACTCACCGAAACCTAACTCACCGAAACCTAACTCACCGAAACCTAACTCACCGAAACCTAACTCACCGAAACCTAACTCACCGAAACCTAACTCACCGAAACCTAACTCACCGAAACCTAACTCACCGAAACCTAACTCACCGAAACCTAACTCACCGAAACCTAACTCACCGAAACCTAACTCACCGAAACCTAACTCACCGAAACCTAACTCACCGAAACCTAACTCACCGAAACCTAACTCACCGAAACCTAACTCACCGAAACCTAACTCACCGAAACCTAACTCACCGAAACCGCTGTACCCGCCCCCCGCCCCGAGAAATCTCTTTCTTTACTTCATAGTTTTGGCAACAAACCTATTGTGCGATCTAACTAATTGAACAGTGACATCTAGTGAAAATTTAGCCAATTATCTGCAATTTTCGAGTAGAATGGGAATAGCAATAATGAGACAGGTCAGAAACAGAGGTCGCTAGTTCTATTATATATCTAAAAAAAAGTGATAGCCTTATGTTACATTTTGTGTCTTTAGATTACATTAGGTTAGGGTAAAATATTTAGAATACCCTTAGGTTACATTAGATTAGGTTAAACTATTTCGCAAATGCCTTAGGTTATATTAGGTTAAGTTAAATTCTTTAAAAATGCTCTTTGGTTAGGTTAGGTTATTTTCTCTCAGAGGCTATCTCCTTTCCAGTAGTCATACAGTGCCATCTAGTTTAAAATGTAATCCACTCCAAGATAAATTTGGTTCAAATTCATTCTACAGCTAAAATCCGTACTTTGTTATCATTATAACATTAATTGAGAATAAATATTAATGCTACTAGGTAATTATCATTGCACTGTAGGCACGCACATAATAGTTATTTAATAATTTTTTTTAACACGCCATCTCGTGTCAACAAGCTGTAACTTAGCGACATTTTTGAGTCGGTATAATTGAACACAATTTTTTAATTTTTATAGACTGTTATGTGATAGTAGTAGTAGTAGTAGAAGTACTAGTATTTTTTGTGTTGAGTAAGTAAAGTCCAGACCGTTAACTAGATTGTTGTCAGAATCGCGCTGAATAATATTTTTATTAGGATATTGAATGCGTCTTGGGGATGTTTCTCTTATTTTTTGCGTCTTTTTCTTTTATTTAAAATTAAATAATACCTATTATTTAACTTAATGCGAAACTAAAACTGTTCAATACCAGTAGTGTACTTAATAATAAGTACATTCCATTCGACGCTAGATGACGGTGGTGTCCGTTTATTTGTTTCAAGTCTTAAATTTTATGGTCCATTTTTTGCATGTGTATTATCTCAGTGATTTTATGACAGTACCTAAGAGGGGAAGAGGATGATGTCTATACTATTATATTAGCTGTGTTATGTGTTACTATTATGTATGAGAGAGACGAGATGTCGTCTCGCGGTAAATAAAGGATAAATAAAGGAAGAAATAAAGCGATAGGTTTTAAGAAATGTAGACTTTATTAAACGTAAATATTTAATATTTTCGTAACATACATCTAACGGGATAAATAATTTACACATATCAATAACTTATCAGATCTTTTTATAAATGCAGTCGTTACATCGGAACGGTTCTTTGGCGTGAGAGGCGAGTACCGGCGACGAGTCACCGGGCGTCGTCGTCGTCCGGCGCGGCCCGCAGCGTGCGGCACGCGGCGTCGTTGCGGCGCCCCAGCGACAGCGACCGTCCGGCGCCGGGCCGCGCCGTGCGGCTCGTGCGCACCACGCGCAGGCGCCGCGCGCCGCCCGTCGACTCCAGCCGCACCGTGCGCCTGCGACACAACACGCGAGCGTCAGGCGCCGCCGGCCAGCCCGGCCCGCTCCCGCGCGACATACTCACTCGTAGCGGTGGTCGTCGGCGGCCGCGCGCACGCACAGCGCCACTTCGTCGTAGAAGTCGAGGTCGGCGTCGATGCGCAGGCGCGGCTCGGCCCCGGCCGCGCCGCGCGCCTCCAGCTCGCTCCACGCGGTGACGAGCCGCGCGTGCGCGTCCAGCGCGGCCGCCGCGCGCACCGCCAGCCGCGCGCGCGCCGTGCGGTGCCACAGCGAGGCGTGCGCGCGCGCGTCCAGCGCCAGCGCCAGCGCGCCGCGCCAGTGGCCGCGCACGCGCACGCCGGCCTGCAGCGCCGCGTGCAGCGCGTGCTCGGCGAGCGGCACGAGCGCGCGCGCCGCCGGCGTGGGCTCGGAGCCGGTGCCGGCCCACACGTGCGCCAGCAGCTCGGCGCGCCCGGAGAACAGCGGCACGTCGGGCAGCCGCACGCCGCCCACGCGCAGCGCGAGCCCGCCGCTCGGCTCCTCGGCGGAGCCTTCCGCCTCGTCCGAAGCGCCGCCGCCGAACGCTTCGAGACCGCGCGTCCACACCTTCACCTGTTCCAGAACGAGACTTCGTCGGAGGTCCGCGCAGCGGGCGAGCGGCGGCCGTCGGACCGGAAGTACTCACGGCGAGCGCGTCGAACCCGTTCCCGTCGTCGTCCTCGGCTCGAAGCCGCACGACGGCGCGGCGCAACAGGGCGGCGGGCGCCACCTGCACGGAGTGCAGGCGCGCCGTCCAGCCGGCCGCCGCCCAGCCGGGCTCGCGGAGCTGCGCGGCGGAGGCGCCGGGCGCGGCCGCGTCCCAGGAGCGCAGGCGCGGCGGCAGCGCGGCCAGCAGGTCCCGCAGCGGCGCGTGGCGCGGCGCCAGCGCGGCGGCGTGCTGCAGCAGCAGGCGCAGCAGGTCGCGCGCGCCCAGCTCCAGCAGGCGCGCGGCCAGGCCCGCCAGCGGCAGCGGCGCGGGCGCGCGGCCCCGCACGAGCGGCTCGAGCGCGGCGGCTCGCGCCTCGGGCGGCAGGCGCGCGCGCAGCACGAGCGCGTGCAGCGCGTCGAGGCGCGCGTGCGTGAGCGCGGCGGGCGGCGCGGCGCCGAGCGCGTCGAGCGCGGCGAGCGCGACGGCCGGCTCGTGCTCGCGCGTCGCGTGCGCGAGCAGCACGTCGGCGGTGTCGACGCGCCGCATGTTGCCGAGCGCGTGCAGACGCACCACGCGACACTGCTCCTCCTGTGTCACGAATACCGTTCGACCGGTGAAAGACATTTTTATATGGACGCAACCTGACGGACGCCGCAGATTTAATTTCTCAAAAGAACATTCTAGAAGCGATACAGAAAAGATGTATGACCGTTATTGAATACTGAGTAGGTACATAGGTCATCGACGATCTGTGTAGGACGTATGCAATAAACGTGTTAGGTTTAGTTAAATACTTGTATTACAACAAAAAACTGAGTGAACAATTTTATCGCAATCGATTTTTGATTATGTCTACTCGGTCGTAGTCGGATATCGACACCCTGTCGAACACTAACGCATATCACCGCACGGGTTCGTATTCGTTCTCGTCTGATGCGACGTTATCAGTTCGGTGGACGTAGACCCCGAGACGACAATAATGCGAGTCGTCTAGAGGGACCGAGCCTCTTCACGCACCTTGCATCGGGAGAGAGAACGAACGAGCTCGTCGCGCACGGACTGCGCCAGCGAGTCGTCGCCGTGCGCGGCCGCGTGCCGCGCGGCGCCGGCGCCGGCCGCCAGCAGCGCCGCGTGCGCCACGAGCGGCTCGCGCGCCTCCTCGCCCAGGCGCAGCGCCGCGCGCACCACGCCGCCCGCCGGCGCCGGCGCCAGCCCCAGCGCCGCCAGGTACGCGCGCGCCAGGCGCGGCGCCGGCTCCGCGCCGCGCAGCTGCAGGAACGCGCTCGCCGCCTCGTGCGCGCCCGCCGCGCCCGCCAGCCCCAGCAGGCGGCACAGCGCCGGCAGCGCGGCGGGCGCGGCGCCCTGCAGCGCGGCGCGCAGCGCGGCGGCGGGCGCGCGCCGCAGCGCCGGCAGCAGCGAGGCGGCGGCCCGCGCCAGCGCCGCGTCGCCGCCGCGCCCCGCCTCGTCGGCGCCGGCCAGCGCCTCCGCGGCGTCGGCGAGCAGCGCGGCGAGGTCGCGCTCGGGCGGCGGCGGGGCGGGCGGCAGGCTCAGGTCGTGCGGCGCGAGGCCGGCGGGCAGCGCGGCGGCGAGCGAGGGGGCGAGGGCGGCGGAGGGGGCGGGCGCGGGCTCGAGCCGCGCGAGCCGCGTCAGCGCGCGCGCCTTTAACCCGAGCCGCGCGTGCCCGAGCACGAGCAGCTCGTCGGCGAGCAGTTCGCGCAGGCCCGAGCCGCGCTCGCCGAGCGTGTAGCGCGACACGCGCCGGGTGCTCGCGACGGCGCCGTTCTCCCAATCGCATCGCCGCTGTAAGTTGGACGGTCTTATTAAAAATTATGGTCTTTAGGTAGGTATTTCGTCATTACATTAATTTAAAATTTATTCAATGTCCTACTGTCAATTATAAAAATGGCAACAAGATCTATAGCTTTGTTTATACGTGTAACCGATGGCTGCTAACAAGGAAAAGGGAGGACTTTTTTAGTATTCTTTATTCTGTATTTATGATGAAAAACGTCGTCCGTGAACCGTGAAGAGCAGACGTGTCGACTCTCGCGTTCCTTATAGTTTTTGTGATTGGCCCATAATTATTCTCGGTACCTCTCGTTTACTCCTACATGATTCTAACGGCAAGCCACCTACCACTGGGCGGCGAAACGAGATAACCTGACAACGGTTGATTAACTGCGAGACCTGGTTGGACACTGTAATTAGTGAGTCATTTAAAATACTTACCTTCGGCGACAAGTTTCGGACACTTGAATTTGTACCTACCCGCATCTGCTGCAATCGTAAACAGCAATCAAGCGTAAGGCATCCAAGAAACTGTGAACGAAAATCTACAACACTCAATACTTGTTCTAGCTCATAAAATTCCTAGCCTCCCATAAAGAAGAAGACGTTGACTGGGTGACCCGGACCGGGCCCATGAATAAAAAGTTATCTTCTAAGACTGAGGTCTCGTCGCCCTCACTGATGTAACATCATTAAATCTGTATTCTAGGTATTTCCGATAATTCTACGAAGACCAATCCATCTGATCGTTATATCACGAAAATAGACCTACCTCGCATCCTATCCGACTTGGAGACAGTGGACTGGTCGCTGGTTACCGACTCTACTGATGTGTCAGAGGCTCTAAACTGGTTTTATTCCATACTCAATAAATTACTTAAATCACACACTTCACGAAAACGCCTCAGTAGATCACGTTTTACTCTGAAACCTTGGATTACGCCTGGATTGGTTAGATGTATGAGGCATAGAGATAGTCTCCACCAAGCCTATCGTGCTGATCCCAGTAATTCGCTTAAGGAGAAGATATTTAAGCGATACCGTAATTTTTTTAGAGAGCTGTTAGATAGAATAAAGACACAATATGACAGTCAAACGTTGTCGAAAAGCAAGAACAACTCAAAACATTTATGGAAGGCTATCAAACATGTAACGGACACAGGTAGTATAAAACAAAATTCGGCATCCCAACTTTTAAAACTTATTCCTGACAATCAACTTGACTCTCTAAATTTTTATATTGCTCTTGTCGATGACATATGATTTCACGGAGGACTTGGTTGCCAATCTATCATATAACCGTAAAATGTACAAAGAAATGATATCAGCATCGAACAGTTACACACACTAACTGATGCCTGCCCGTTCACACACGACACACACAAACACATACACACACATACGCACACACCCACACACACGCACAGCTAGCCTATCATCATTTGAGTATGGATAAAAGCTTTAATTTTCCTCTATTTTTATTTTTGTAAAATATAGAATCGTTTACCTATTTCTTCACGGTCTCACTTTATAAATCTATTTGTAAAAATTGTCTGGACCATCAAGATACAGAACATGTTCCTAGTTTGAGGTCCGTTGTTTAAGCTATAGTTTTGTAATCTTTTGCCAATAAACGTTTTTTATTTATTTATTTTTTTATGATCGTATCGCTGTCTGTAAACGCAGCCATCAAGTTGCCCCGCGCGGCCTCACCAAAAGCGGAATATAGTGTATTAAGCACGGCCGCTAGTCGAGGTTCTCTTAGTAGTCTATGATTCAAGTTGCACTGAAATTATATCACTCACGCCCACAGACTACTAACAGATGCTCACGCCCGCCTTATTGTTTATGCAAAAATAATGTAAAGTATTAATAAAACTACCTTTTAAATTCAATAAACCTTTCCACTTCGAAAAACCAGTAACACTGTCCCTAACATAATTAGCGACCCTTAGTAAGAATTCCAAATACCTATTTGCGTCATAGTTTATTTTGTCGATTTTATTTAGTCTCAGTTGTAGGTACAGGGGTACAGTAGATATGTGTTTACTTAATAAAAAGCAGTTACAGTATATTATCAGTTATCTGGTTTCCACAGTACAAGCTCTGCTTAGTTTGGGATCATGGCAGTGTGTTTAAACTGCAATATCACTGACAATATAAATTAGATTTTTTGAAGTTATACTTCTTTAGGCGCGTTATGAAAAAATGATGAGAGTGAAATTTTAAGATGCGCGCGCATCTGTGACACAAAATTAACAGTATGAAGTTAGGCGCGTTATGAATAAGATGCGCGCGCATCTATGACACAAAATTAACAGTATGAAGTTAGGTGCGTTATGAAAAAATGATGAGAGTGAAATTTTAAGATGCGCGCGCATCTGTGATACAAAATTAAAAGTATGAAGCTGTCTGCTTATTTAATGATGCCAAAGAAGTATAACTTCTCACGCGCGTATATAAGTACACGCACCCATTTTTTTTATATAAGTACACATTTTTTTCCAAGCTCCATAATTCAACGTTAGTAGTAACAATTAACTAAAAATTATTATAAAGTAAAATAGGATTAATAATATTCTCTCAATAATAAATGACAAGATAACCCAGCTAGTGAAGCAGTCAGGGGACAAAGGTTATCAGTTATCATTTCGCTGCTCACTGATAGCTATTCTACAATCAAACAATGTATTATTTAACATTACTTAGTAGAGACATTGATAACTCACAATGTCATGCATGATCATTATTAGTAAGATTACTAATTAGAAATTTGAGAAATAGATATTTCATGAGACCTAGGAGTACATTAATGCCAATTAGCCACGTGTGGATTATGTGCACGTACCCAAATATCGAGCACATGCACATACACACACGCGCACACACTGTCCACTTGTTGCAATGAAGGGTACCTACTACTGTTACTTATAATAAGCTTACTAACATTTATATTGAAAAATTACACAAATAATTTTGTACTTGATAAAGATACTAGACTCCACGACAAAGGAAATATTAGTGTGGAGCCTCCACACTAGTATTCCCTGTCGTGGAGTGCACTAAAACATACCTAGTGATTTCTTTTGTTTCTTGGTAATAAATTTACCTTTATCTTTAAAATATATATTATTAATATTACAGTAGGTAGCAGCCTCAGACTTTGCATGACATACTAAAATCATTTGACGGGCCGGTGGTGTGGTCGGTAAGATATTTGCCTTTCACGCTGCAGGTCTTGGGTTTGATTCCCACCCGAGATAAACATTTGTTTAAATATGTCTGTATGTCTGGGTGTAATTATCTATACATATATAAGTATATATTTACAAAAGAAATGTATTATATGTAGTACATTACCAGTTATCTAGTTTCCATAGTAAAAGCTCTGCTTGGTTTGGGATCAGATGACCGTGTGTGTTAATGTCCCACTATATTATTATTATTATTATTTCAAAGTACAATTTGCTATGTTTAAGCTTTAAATAGCAATTACTTTACAAAAGACAAATTGTGAATTTACCTTAATTTTTCTAACCACATTATCAGACACAGTTTCATACAGGATCTGACATGTACCAGATACATCTGTCTCATTGCGTTCACCGCTCACTTCTTGGAACTGAAACAGAACAAGTCAACAGTAGCAAACCATTGGTCTCATTATAAACATTGAAACTTTCATCTTGCAGTATTGTTACTGATAGTAAACAAGCAAGCAAGACAACTGCTAGTAACTAGAGCCTATGGCCATTGCAATGTTTTTGTACAGTTACCTTTGATAAATAAAAGATAAAATGATAATAATAAAGGTGATGGTTATCTACATCAAAATAAAACAAAAACTATTGATTTGTACAGATTTGCTGTGCAGCCGCTGAACAAATGATGAGGATGTTAGTCGTCCATTAATTACAATTTTTAACAGTTGTGTTATGATTCAACATCAGTAACATGTTATAATTTGACATTAATAACATCTTTTACCTGGAGCAAGCTGACTATGGCCTTCTTATAGTTGAGTATATCGAGCGGTTCACTCGCGTCCAGGTAAACTGTCTCTACTAGGCCATCGGTCCAGAGGGCATAAAACGACGTGTCCTGGTAGGAGTCCCAGATGGATTCGTGTGGAAGATAATCAGCGTTCACATGTTTACCCTTCAAATGTAACTTAGGAGATAGGAGCTGGAACAGAACAATATAGTTGGTCAGTGGGTGTGTGTGTGGTTGTGTGTGTTGCGCGCGTGTGTGTGTGTGTGTGTGTGTGTACCGTGCAGTGCAGCAGCAGGCGCGCGGGCTCGCTGTAGGCGGGGCGCAGCGCGAGGCGCGCCGACACGCGGTAGCTGACGTCACGCTCGCGCCGCGCCGCGTCGTTCAGAGACACGGTGGTCTCCAGCGCGAACAGCGCGGGCTCGCGCAGCGCCTCGGGCGCCTCGGTCGCGCACACGCACACCGCGCGCACGGTCAGCACCACGAGAGCGCTCAGGGCAGCTCCCGGCACGCCCATAGTAGCTACCTACTGCACCTCGAGTACTAGTCGAATCTGGCAGAACGATCTCCTCGATCCCCGGCACTTCTGAACATTTCTCCCTATCACCCTGTCTCGTATATTCCACTCCACGTACGGACAATAAAGTTCGATTTCACCCAACCGGCGCCGACCGAGGAGTTCAAAAGTGTTTAAAATCACTACGTTCTATAGCCGGCTACCTGGCTGACCGTAGTAGTAGTAGTCGCGGCTGTTGGACCAGCGTTAGCAACTTGAAGTGGACTGACTATCGTACCAGGGGCGTAAAATTATCGTACATGGAATCGAAATTATCGTATTTTTTAGGATAATGTCTATTATAGATAAATAAATCATATAAATTGTTATATTGATATGCATGCAAGTACTTTATTTTTTATCTTTTTAAACCACCGCTGTCAAATCAACAGAACACTGAAACCCAAATGTTTTCCACGTGATACAGGGTTGACTGCTCGTACTATCTACTTTGCATGTAGGACTCATTCTTCATTGCACAGATAAAAAATAATTAATAGGTTAGTAAATTATAGAAAATATACAGCCACTGAAAAAATGTATTTGATAAATATACCTACTTGCCAATGATAACAATCACTCCGAGTGTGTAATCAAAATTTTGCTGCTCTAGAAAATTACTTCTTTCTTCACTTAATTTGAATAATTCCTTTTGTCAGAGCGAATACAGATATAGGTATAATCTTAATAATATAACGAAATGACTGCCAACTTTTCTACACAAAATAATAATAATAATAAGAAAGCGTGTACAGCAGGCGCTGGATAAAGTTACAGTATCGGCTGTGGTGAAACTTAGTAGAGCGGATCGTAAGAACCAATAGGAATAGAGAACTTGTATTTCCTAGTATTTTCCCAAGATTTTATTGGACAAAATAAAATCATGCTACTGCGATTTAGACTATCAGCGCATGAGTGAAATAATATAAATTCTCAAATTTTGCATCATGATAGAAATTATCGTACAATCTGCGTACGATAATAATATGCTATCGTACATCGTACGTAGGCACAAAATTATCGTATGTGTACGATAATTATCGTACGGTTCCGAACGCTGTGTTGGACGAGCTGTTGGTTGTATTATTGACGTGTATGACAGTTGGTTTTTTGACGTTTGACAGTAGTGTAGTGACTATCGTGTTGCGTATGCGCAACAATCATAGATTAAGTACTATTAATCACAGACGTATTAGAGATACTGCTATTAAAACTAGAGATGCGCAGTGAAAGACCGCACACTCGCATGCATGTGGGTTGCGTGTGTGTTACAGACTAATGTAGGATAGTAAGTGAATACAGCGCGACAGAAAACAATAGATATTAATTATATGTGGACTCGCCACGCGCCACTGTATACTCCTTAGATAGGTGTGACCGACCCAAGGAACATAATCTATCTACTGAGAGGACTGACCACTAGGCTACGGGCTGACCAGTGACCGGAAATTTGAAGTACCAAAGTAGGTACCTACTAACCTACGTGATTACTCTCGACTGAAACCTCTAACCAATAAATAACCGGAAGAAATTGTGATTGATTACCTAAAGGTACCTGCTCTGAGCTACTGTTTCTACTTGAATTTTTAATTATAATAAAAAAAACTACTAACTGCTTTCGCTTTGTTTGCATTATTTGCAAAAATGGATCATGCATGTTGTTCTGAATTCCTTTCTTCCCTGGCAGGGTCATTCCATTACCATTACCTACCAGAATGGCGGGAACAGTACTACTTAGTACCTACTACCTACTAATATTGTAAATATGTATGTATGTACTAGCTTTCCGAATGCGGCTCCGTCTGCACGTATGTCGGTTGTCGCGGTAAACCACTAACATCTTTTTGCGCAGTAGGATAAAAACTGGAAAGGAAAGGAAAGGAAAAGACATATCCTTTCCCGGCTATCAAACTATCTCCATACCAAAGTTGATCCAAATCGGTTTAGTAGTTTTGACATAAAAGCGCGACAGACAGACAACGACGACTTTCTTTCTTTTACTTGCGACTTTCGCATTTATAATATTAGTAAGGAAGTAGGGATTATGATAAAATTACACGAGGGTAAATAAACAAAGTTCCTTGACCTAGCAGTGAATTACTACAAGTACCTATATAACATTTTCAATTTGTTGTTTAGTGTAAATAAATATTATGCAGGTGTGGATGTAGGTATCTCACTGCAACCCAGTGGGACACTGCTAGGCACTAGTCTTGTCTCAATTATTTTACGAGTTGAGAGGCTGGCCAAGTGCGGGTTGGTGAATTTCATATATCCTCGAATGAGTAGATAGTTCTTAGACATGCCGGTTACCTCGCGACGTTCTCCTTCACCGATATTAAGCAGCGACGCACGATGAAATAATTCACACAAAGATTGGGCACAACTGGAGATCGAACCCGAGTCTTAATATTTGAAAGGAGAATCCGATACCGCTCTATGATTAGGTATTAGTGAATACACCGCCATCGTACATACAGATACCCAAAAACTATGTGTTGGTGAATTTAAGTTACAGATACACGTAGCATGTAACTGTATGTATCACAGACGTAGGTATGTCTTGTATAGACAATAGATTCATAATAAAACAGAACACTGCACTGTTGATATATGTAATAACGCCATTTATTGTCGAGTAGACACAGTGCAACTGAGTAAACTCAGGAATTTGTTGATTTTCTACTGCACTCCTATGTTCGAGGGTTCAGTCAAACCGTGACTGGACGGTCTACAATATTGAACGCTAATTTGGTAGTTGTGTAAAATTCAGATTACGCTCAATAATCTATTTCGAGAGCTGTGTGATGTGTCGTATGATGAATCGATCTAAAAGAGTTGAATGAGGAGGAAATTGTACTGTGGGCTAATTCACGTAATTAAATAAGTTCAGTTGCAGTGCAGTTTTAGTTAAGTTTCGATCAAAACAGCCCATTTGGTATTCTCATAATTATGACGACCGCTGTCAGATATCTACGCTCGCGTCAAGTTCGCGTTACGCGAGCGCTTCAGCGTGCATGTTATTTATATGACAATTACAAGAATACCATTTTGCACTAAAACGTAAACTTAATTGCAACGTGATTGCAACTGCACCGGAACTTGATCGGCGCGTCAATAAATTACATGAATTAGCCTACAGATCAAATAGTACAAATAACGCAACACTTACGACTTTTAACAAGTACTATAGCGTCATCTATTGATGGGTAGTGAAAACATATTTAACAGTATAACCTAGTGAGCATAGTAATAAGAGGACAGTCATAAAGAAACACAAAATGTATAAACATTGATGTATATGTGTATATATCAGAGGCGATGGCCCGAGAGTAAATAGAATTGGATTTTAATATTTAGTTT
This sequence comes from Meganola albula, assembly GCA_936450015.1. Lineage (NCBI taxonomy): Eukaryota > Metazoa > Arthropoda > Insecta > Lepidoptera > Nolidae > Meganola > Meganola albula. The sequence continues at coordinate 13,289,785 of OW388159.1, read as the reverse complement.
ATTATGATCTCTATATCTTTCAAGAATGCTTCAAACTAAGCAGATATTAATTATTATTTTACCTGTGGTGACAAATAAAATTTAATAACCTAGCATAACTAGTATGTACGTCGTTACCGTTTCACCGGTAAATTGCTGAGCCTATTTTAATAAGTACGCAAATCAGAGACCATAATATTATTCTTCCTATTATAACTTTGGGGACGGGCACAGGGTACTTTTTGACGGATTCCACACTGGAGGGAGTCCGATAAACTATTTGGTCAGTTATACGTTAGGTTAGGAGAAAACAAAATAAAACTAGCAGCAATTGGTAAAATTAGTTGCAAGAACATTTTATTAGTTATAACAATAATGATGGCACAAGACGAGCACGCTCCGCGGCGAGTGGACACGTACCCACCCCCTCCCCAACGTGACTGTATGATATTTCAGAGACCCCTTCTCTCACTCCTAAAATATCTTACGTAATTAATGAACGCCCTCTTCAAAACGCTTCAAAAGCTGGTATTTATCTAGGTACCTACAACCTAACTGCCTTAACACGCATGATGCATGATGCTGTCGCTTTTGAGCGTTAAGCGGTCTACACACCAAAACCGCTGACCCCGGCGGCACGGATCGCCGGCCCAACCCGCCGGCCTTATTTTGTACAATCATGCCGCCGGCTGTAGACCGCTTACGAGTATTTGGTCGTGCCGCCGACATTGCCGCCGGCAAAGTCGTTCGGCTTGGACATTCTGAAGCCGCCGGGTTAACCCGCCGGCACTAAGCCGCCGGGCTGTGCCGCCGGGTCAGCGGCTTTGGTGTGTAGACCGCTTTACAATGTCATCGGTAAATAATTGACACACAACGTTCTAGGAGCCGATGTCTAAAGCACCAAACTACATTACTGTTTAGTAAATATGGATGACGACCGACGAAGGTCGTCATATCCAACGAATAGATCATTAGCATACCTATCAAGCACTTATAATGATTAAAGACTTCATAGAGTATCTAACGGTATCTGATAGAGAACAGAGCGCGAGCTGTGCGCGTGTCCGGTGACCTGCGTCGGTGGAGCGTGCTCGGCGCGGCCATTATGTATAAATAGCACCGACACATAGAGTAAATACAATATATAACAATATCACATCGATTAATTGATTAGAGCGGCGAGCGAGCCGCCGCTGTACGATCGGCTTTGTACTATAAGCTCAGCATTTGGAACGAATATATTCTTTGGCTCCTTTATTACAAATATAACCTATATTTACAATTACTATACTACGGACTTAATCACGAATACCAGTCTATTTTGAGAAACCCGATTTCTGCGTGTCGTGGTCTAGTCGACCTGAAATAAGTCCGAGAAGACTGTGGACTCCGAGCGACTGACACGGAAGCAGGCGGCGACACGTCACGAGTAGATCGTCATCAGGATCATCTGTAACGAGAAGGGCGCAGTGAGTGGCGCGGTGCGGGCGGGGTGCGGGCGGGGTGCGGGCGGCACGCGGGCGGGACGCACCTCCTCCAGCGAGAGCGGATTGGCCTTGGTGCGCGCGTCGAGCGAGCGGTGCCGCGCGTGCGCGAGGTGCAGCCGCGCGAGCGCGAGCACGTAGCACTCCTCCGTGAGGTGCGCGCGGCGGGCGAAGCGCAGCACCAGCCCCTCCAGCACCTTGTTGGAGACCGTCACGCCGGCCGCCCACAGCAGCGCGCGCAGGCGCAGCGCGGGCGCGCGGCCGCAGCGCGGCGCGGCCCGGCGCCACGCGGCGCGCCACTCGGCCAGCAGCGCCACCAGCGCGGGCACGTCGGCGCCGCGCACGCCGCCCGCCAGCCGCGCGTCGCGCAGCGGCAGCAGCGCGCGGCACACGGCGCCGCCGCCTGGCGCCGCACCCGCCGCCCGCAGCACGCGCCGCAGGGCCCGCGCGTCCAGCTCGGCGCGCGGCGACACGCGCAGCCGCGCCACCGCCGCCGCCACCTCCGCCTGCACACACACACACACGCACACACTTACGTCATACGCCCGGCCCCCCGCGTGCCCCACCCCCTCCCCGCGCCACCCGCACACTTACCGGCACGGCGCGAGGCTCCTCGAGGAACTCCGCCATCACGTCGCGCACGATCGTGTTGTCGTCGTTCACCTCCCTGCACACAAAAAGATAGCGCCGTCGCATCAAAACAAAAAATATTATTTAGTCGAACGTCTGGGCGCAGTTATGCATTTCGAAGTATCACAAATGTTAGATAAAAGTACATTTCTAATGTTTACAGACAGACACTAGCGCGGTATAATTTTAATTAATGCGTATCGCTCGTTCCCAAGTTTTCAGCTCCGGCACTCACCACACGTCCGTCTGTTCGTCGGTGAAAATACGCAGCAGAAAGGCGGCCTCGGCGTGCTTGCGACGCGTGTGCGGCACGACCAGGTAGCGACCGGCCGGCAGCGTGAAGAACGTGGCCACCTCGCGCGCGCGACACTCGTGCGTCACGTCCAGCGCGCGCTGCACGAGCAGGAGCGGTCAGTAGCGGAGTGTCGGTGCGAGTGTGCGAGAGTGAGAGTGCGAGTGTGGAGGAGGGAGAGGAAGAGTCCCATACCAGGTTGCGCAGCGCGGCGGCGGCGTGGTGCGCGCGGGGGGGCGCGGCGCCGGGGGGCAGCTCGTACACCGCGAACCCGATGGCGAGCAGCCCCGCGCCCTCACCCCCGCCCGCGCCCCCGCCCGCGCCCGGCTCGTACTGCTGCGTCACAGACACCACCACGTGACACTTGCCGCCGCCCCCCGCACCCCCCACACCCACCGCGCCCCGCCCCACGCACACCTGGAACTGCGGATTGGCGCCCGTCGTCTCTGCGCAAACACAACCCGACACACTCGTTAATCGTCATATTATTATGTCTGAACTGTGATTGGACGGTATCAAAAAGTAAAATTGCACTGACCGGTAGCAGAGGGCGGGCCGCCAGCGTTGTACCCGCGGCGCCAGCGCCGGCGGGCTAGCACGGCGCGCCACGGCCGCCGCGGCTGCAGCGCCGGCTCGCGCAGCCAGTCGTCCGGCGCCACGTGCACCAGCTCCAACGTGGAGAACGCCTCCGCGAAGTCACCGAACGACATCCTGCAACACGCCACAAATGAAGGAGATAATCGCAGGCAGAGGGCAGAGCGCGGCTGCGGTAGCACGGAACACTGGAGGGTCGCTCCACTAACCGCAGGCGAAGGGAGCGTCGAGGTTTTCTTCTACCAAACCGACGGAAAGACGCCCGCCAGTATTAGTCTGAAGGTCACGGTTGTGTCGAAAAAACACTTTGGGGGGTTTAGTGGCTAACCTTCGGGATTTTCAATTTGTTTTTTATAATCTGAATACTGTAGTACGAGTATGTCATGCAAATAAAGCATCGAGTATCGACTCCCACTATTGATAAGCGACCGATCGTTACGATCTAGATAGATATACCCTCGGCAAGAAAAGGGTCGCTCACCAGAAGTCCGTCGAGCTGTTGTCGCGCGGAGCCAGCAGGTCACGGTCGTGCGGCGCCAGCGCGCGCCACTCGGCCGAGTGCGGCGCCCACGCACCCGACCACGCGCCGCGCCCGCCCGCCGCCCGCACGCGCACCAGCGCGCCCGCGCCGCCCGCCCCGCCCGCGCCGCCCGCGCCGCCCGCGCCGCTCGCCCCACCCGCGCCGCGCACCCGCGCCAGCCCCGTCACGCAGTACGGCTGGCCGGGCAGCAAGCCGCAGTGCGCGCGCGAGGTCGCCGCCACCAGCAGCGTGGAGCGCGGCACGGCCGAGTTGAGCACCTGGAAGGTGACGGCGCGCGCCTGCCGCCGCAGCGAGAAGCTCTGCACCACGCCGCCGGACAGCTCCTGCAGCGCGCGCGCCACGCTGCCGCCGCGCAGCGCCGCGTACGAGCCGTACAGTCTGCGGACAGCGAGGGCGCGGTGAGCGGGGGACGGCCTCGCGCGCACGGACAGAGGGGCCGCACTCACTTGGCGTACGCCTTCTCGAGCAGCGGCAGCGTGAAGTCGTCGGGCATGGCGGAGCGCGCGCCCAGGTGGCGGGCGCCACGCGCCGGTAGGCGGTCGTCGACGGTGACGTCACGCCACGCGCCGAACACCCAGAAGCGGAAGGTGAAGGCGCCGGAGTAGCGGCGACGGAAGGAGCGGCGGGGCACGGCGCGGTCCAGTAGTCGCGGCGTCAGCGCCAGCGCGGCGGCCGCGCGGCACACCGCCGCGTCGCTCAGAGCGCCCGCCTCCACGCTCCACCTGCGAACATTACCGTACAGCATTCTCGCGATTCCGCTCTAATTACTATACATTTATGTATACTACAAAAGAGCTATTTTATTAGATTTATTATTCCTAATCTAAATTAACTAACAGGAAGGAGGTGGGAAAATACAGATCGGCAGAAAATAAAGACCTGTCAGCGAGTTGGTCGTCGTCGTCGTCGCGCACGCCGTCCGGGCCGTCGTCGTCTCCGCGGAACCTCGGCTGCGCGCACAACTCCTACACGTACGCAAGTCGACTCGATTAATCACATTTCATTTTCATAACCTAACAATATTAAAACTAAAAGTACCAAAAGTTTACTAAATAAACTGTGTATTATCTAACCGAACGACGTTAATTTTAAGTAGCAAATAAAAAAGTAATGTCGGTTAATTGGCGAATAGGTTCACGTCGCGTGTCGTTCCGCCCGCGCCCATATCGGTCGCACAATGATCGTCGGTGCTTCTGCATGCGCGAGGCATACTTATCCTTCACTCGACTCGCGTCTCGCGCGTTGATGTCTTTTAAACGAAGCGAGTGATTGTGCTGTGGTGGGTGGCACACGGGTGGCTCTTATCGTATCATATTTATAGCCACATACTGATCTGTATCACCGGGAGTACAGAGTAAGGTACTGTCTGGCCTATACTATAGGTATATTATGTAGTTGATATCTAAGAGATGGAGGTGTCGTGTGTGTGTATGTGTGTATGTGTGTAGAGTGAGAGTGCAGTACTGACGTGGGGCCGCAGCCACAGCACGCGGTGCGCGGCGCGGCGGTCGCCGAGCGCGCGCGCTCCCGGCGGGAAGGTCGCGTCCTCGAACAGAGCGCCCGCCGCCGACGACTCCGACCCGCTCCAGTACCTGCCGCACACACACACACACCGCTCACTGACTGCTCGATACGACACGACTCACGTAGCGACACCACCGGCACCACCGGCTCACCTGGAGAGTGTGGAGTGTTGGTCGTCTCGCTGCCCTGCGCACACGCCATCTGCACACACAACACACGTGGCTCACTCGTGGACGGTCGACACGTACAGATGGACACTCAATATTTTAAAATTTTCAGTATCATCTATAAGTAGGAAGAAGTTACTAAATAAATTATAATTATCTAGGTAATAAGTAACGAATAATATATATTTTTTAATCGTGTCCATTTAATCATGTCTTAATGTGATAAGTAGTATGTCACTGAAGGCAGTGTTGCTGTCGTTTGAGTGCGCTGCTCGTGCGCCAATTATGCGTATGAACGTCGGCCTATTCACTTATGGAAGTGACAGTTTGGATGTGTGGTTATTCCTTGTGCAAATATAGCTCATTCGCTCGCTCACGGCCGCAGAGACATCGATGACGTCGCATCATCGTGCTATTGATTTATATATTCTATTGTCAGCGCAGAACATGATGATAACCCACAGACAAGTGTTTTGTTAACAAACATTAACTACTTAATATGCGGTAGTGTCCTGTATCGGTGTAATGAATAATACGCGTGGTCCACCACTCACACACTCACACACACACACAGCTCAGTGCACACACTCGCGTGCACATTGCTGTTGCATCACCGGTTACTAATTGTCTGCATCGTCGTGAAGTGTGCATGTTATGTATTTTTCGCGAAAATCTACCAAGACTACTACCTCGGAATGCGTTTAGTTGCGCTAGTGGAGTGCGCAGCGGTATAATGTAACTTAACCAACTTTACGAATAAATCAAAAAGACTATCTAAGTACTTATGTAATTTAAACTTGGTTGAATTTGTTTCACGGAAGTAAGTATATATCCTGAGGGTCGCATTGTCGGCTCCAGGGAGAGACACTACAGTTAGATGAGGTGCATGTAGGGCTCCGTACCGTTGCGCTCGCACGCGAGGGAATGCGCGAGCGCCGCTATCGGCTCGGTAGGCAGCATAGAGCGAGTATTATTATGCATAAGGTGATTACCACACAGCACGCGACTCACCTGATTGTAGGCTCATTGATACATATGGCTGTCGGTGTGGTGCAGTGATGGTGACGCTTAATACTATCCTACAGTAAGTTAGGTGGTGCAGAGTGTAGTCCAATAATATGACAAGCTCGCCCACGGCCACGCTAGGGTTCTTGATGATACATTACGCATGTTACTACATGTGTGTTTGTGTGTGTGTGTGTGATACTCACTGGTGGCGTGTCCGTTGGTCTTGCCGTGATGAGGGGTGTGTGGGGGGTGTGAGGGGTGCGGGGGGTGCGTCGCTCGCGTCCGCATGAACTTCCTCATGATGGCGCATCACACCGCCCCCTCACTGCAACACAACACATTACATGCGACTCTATCATCCATCAGATAGTATCCACTGGTAATGTGCCGACTCCTGGTGCTGACCGCTGCCGCCAAACACACCAACGACGTGCTACACATGCCTGCTTATCCAACTGTACACAAAGTATTATATTTTGGTGCGAGTACACAAGACGAGGCACCTGACATAATACATGTTATGCCCTTCATAACATACCTACCTACTTACTTACAGTACCTACTGCAGGTGGTTACAGGGCGCTTATAACTCGAGGCGGTCGTTTTCTACTCAACCAACATCCGTCGTGACTTCGTTGGGAAATTATGTATGTTGGCTCATTATACGATATCCACAAATACTTAATGCGACCACGAATCACACCACTTTCACTACACTTGAAATTTCTAATGACAGATAATGTTTACTAAATAGCGAGAGTTATTTTATAAATTGTACGATGTGATCAAAAGTACCTACTTAGGTACCTACAATAGCGCCCAATCTGTGCTTCGTTATTTAGTAAGAACCACCTATATATTTATTCTAACAAAGTACCTACGGTTCGATTGTGTGGTGTTACACAGTCCGTACTCGGAGCTGAAGACGAGGCACGGTGAGGTCGCGGTATGTATGTATGCCCTATATTCTCAGGCTGTGTGTACAAAGGTGCGCGCGCGCAATACGAATCGGTTTTTGTGAACAGAACATTGAGTGCAAACAATGAGGCGAGGTCATACGCTGTCTCTGCCGAGGCCGAGACTGCAGCGCGGTGCTCGCTCCTAGTCATCCATAGTGGTCGCTGTGCTACATACCAGCCCCACGCCCCACGCCCCACGCGTCTCTATCACGATGCTTCAACGAGACCACGACATTCACGACTGTAGGTAAATAGTAACAGCGTGATATATTGCGTGCTGCGAAGCTCTCAGCAACGAGCCGACGACGACGACGATGCGGATGTAACGTATCTACATTTGAATACACGTAACGTTATTTAGTTAAGTGGTTATTATAACATTAACTACGCGGTCACCGCTGCACTGCACTGACCGCATCGGCCACACAGTTACCTATCTACTTAACTTCGCTATAAACACTAACAGCGTCGCGGAGGTACATTCACTTATTGCTCTAGTTTATGGTTCACATGCGTGACTTTTCCTTTTCTAAGAAAGCACAGTCAGCAAATTCAACCCTCGTGTAATGTTGTTGCCAGCCCGCCGCCTGCTTGTAATCGATCACTGTAGCCAATGGAGGCTTGCAACACCAGAGACATTATCAATGCGACCCTTTGAATTTCAATAAACACAGGCAGAATTTTACCTTATTACCTTTTACCCAGGAGAGACGCCAAAAGTTCCTTTCCCATTCGGGCTGCAACACTAAGGCCGGAAGTCACTAAGCTTATAAAACGAAAGAAACTCGAAACGAAACGTGGTTCCACTTCGTTATTTCGAAAACACCATTAATACCAAAAAATGTTTCCAATTTTTGAGAATGTATTACAATAGGTATTTTCTAGAAGAGCAGTGTCTATCTATAGCAGTGGTTCTCAAATTCTTTTGTTTTATAGTCCACTTTCAAATAACATTTTTCGAAATGAAGTTAGAATTGCTTGATAGGGTTACTTTCGACTAAATTTTCAATTAAATTTTGTAACGATGTCAAAAAAGCAAAGTTGCCCAATCGAAAAAGTGACTCCATCCAACTTTACTTTTATACAAGTAACAATTGCGAGCTTCTTAAAATAATATCTGCCTATCTATAATATTAATAGAAGTCAAGCCAAAAATTTAGTTCTTCACTATCGAAACCAGATTAATTGTCATGCACCACCGCTTACGTTTGTAGACACCAATTTTTTGCCACACCCAACGTAGATCCCCTCGTGTCTCCTGTGGACCCCTGGGGGTCTAACTGGACCATTTTGGGAATAACTGATCTATAGAATATCCAGATTGCACCGCGGCGGCCGACTTGAATGTAGATACAGGTTAGTACACTAGGTAAGTATCTACTTTTTTGCCTAATGTGTTCAGTAACTAGTTCAGATCATAGGTATCTACCTACTACGGTAGAGACTTATCTAAACATGTGATCTAAACTGTTATGACTTGAATTAAATTCTTCAACAATACAATATTGTCACCTAACTTACTTATGTACCTACTTTCCTACATTTCATTATATTTGTGCAAAGCTAAATAAAACACCTTTTACTTTTTTGCGATTAGATATAAATCTAAGTGTGTAATTCGTTACCGTTCCGCGCAGATGAGTCGCGGTGCGGTAGTGATGGTGACCGCGCACCGGTGCGGTCGATGGCGCGGCGCAGAGCTAACGGGTCCGGCCGCTTCTCTTGCTTGTTATTTTGTAGCCTCAAGTGTTAGATACACTGTTCACCGCGGTACACTGCCAACTTCCCCATCCACCACAAGCAACTGTCTCCTGACGGTGCGGTGCGGAGTGGTGCGCGTCAACAAACTGTGTACAGTGGTGTTTCGTCGAACCAAACTCGTGGACCATGCACATCACTTCTCACTACCATTTACCCGCCAAGTGCCGCCGCGCCGCCGCCCCGGCCGCTGACTCTGCTGGCCTCCTTTAGAGCACTACACGCACACACACACACAGTGGTAAGGTATACTCCGCGACTATACTTACAGCTAGGTTAGGTACAGGTGGCTGTAAGTTGTGTGGTATCGAGGTGGAGCCGCTGGCGCATCCCGAGCCGAGCCGGAGCAGTGACTTGCGCGCGGCGCGACGTGAGCGCAGTGGGCACAGTGACAGGTCGCCCGTCGTGCGTTTCACAGTCTGCGCGTGCGCACTCGGCCCGCGCGCAGCGCACACTGACTGACTGACTGACAGCGCGCGTCACGTGACACAGCGCTCAACTCAACACTCATCATGCATGCACTCTCCTCCTCACTACTGCCGCTGATCACTCGCACTGCTACACACTGCACGTGCTGTACTGGGCAGAGGCTGGCAGCCGGTGGCCGAGCTGCTGCGTCCTCCATTCACATTCCATTGAACAACAGACTCCAGGTTCTACCCTTATCAGTTAGGAACCCTAAGAAGAGTAGGGAGTAAATGTGTTTTACTTTACAAGCATAGCAGTGGGTATGTTCCTAGGTGTGAACAAAGTTGTAAGTCGTAATTTCTGTAACTGGCACGTTAACGACATTAGCCTCGAACAGTTATGAATGACACGTTTCATTGGTTTTATTTTGGAATTCATGATATATCTCTACCTCGGGTTTGAAATATTGGTCGCAAACACAGAATCCACTGATCAATACCGGTGGAGTAACTACATGAGGGGACTAAACATTGGAGGACATGAGACATCTAACAACCCGTACTTAGATGCTTCTTGGCCAGTGTGTGTGTGTGGATTAACACCTTAACTGCATCAACTCTAAAGATGAGAGAAGACCCATAGTATCTAACCGTGGGACAAACGGTAATTACCTACTTTAGGTACTTGTTACATAATAAGAGAGGGCAAGGTTACTATCGTTCATGGGGCATCAATTTAAACTCCGAGCTGTTACTGACTTTCCCACTATTTAAAAACATTAACATTTTTAACCCCCGACAAAAATAAGGAAAGAAGTTGGACAAGTGTATCTGTGAACAAGTTAGATGCCATGTAGTGCCGTGTCATTCAAACTAATCGTGTAGGTACCTATACAAAACTGCAGCTCGACGACGTGTTGTGGATGGTTTCATTTGTTTCAGAATTGAGTTGTGTACAGTCAGATATCACTTTATCAAACTAATAAAAATACTAACTAAAGAATGAAATGCACGAAACATAATCAATATTTATTTATTAAGATATTTACTACTTACACTAGCTAGAACAAGGATAACTAACAACAGAGCGACCAGTCGGCCGGTCGACCAGTTCACCAGTCGACCAGTCCACCAGTCGACCAGTCGCTCAACAACACGCACTCCACAACCATAACACCAACAAATAGTAGGCACAGCGATATACATCACGTTCATCACAGAGCGTGAGCACTAACCACGGGAGTACAAAAAAGACTAAGGACCAACAGAAATAAAGTTAATTTTCTTACCAGTTAACAGAACCCTTCCACATAACGACAATACAATCGTCTTCTCTGTGGCTTTAATAATATCGGGACACCCGCAAGCACTTGTAGTTATTGTAATTAAATATTAATTTTTAAATAAGTACTTAATATTAATAAACATAAGTTACTGGATGAAATTCGCTTGCGTGTGTACACCGCAAGCAGCACATCCTATTTGTTTACGTGGCGACACTATTTAACTTTACATAGTTTACATAATATATACAACTTTACTTAACCTTACAAAAATGTTCTGCAGGGATTTTACACAGCCACTTAAAAACACAATGCATAAAAAAACTATCAAGCGACATGGTAAAAAAAAATTACTTTAGGGTTCCTATAAAAGTATTTATAGTGAGTATTTAGTGTTTAGACCTGTCAAGGCGAGTGTTCACACATCGAGATTCCACCACCACAGGAGGCGCCGCGCAGGCGCAGCTCGGACACAGTAGATATAAGCTAAAACAGTAGTCTGAGTTTAAACAAATGTCTGTATCGAGAAACATCAATAATCAAACGAGCACCATCTTCTTCATTCGCTAAGATACTTCACGGTACGCTCAGTGCCGTTAGTACCAATGCTTCTCGATGCTTAGTACGAGTTGTCAATACGAAAAAAGTTTACGCATACTATCATGAACCTATCAAGTTAATTAGTTAATAAAATGCACATCAATCTACAAACTTTTTTACCTATTCTATTTTATAATCTCTAAACGTTATGAACGAAAAAAATGAATATGAAAACGAATTTTGACTGGTTCAAGATGGTATTTGAAAACACTTTTCGTATTAAGAAACTCGTACTAAGGGTACTGACTAATAGTCGCGCGCACCAAGTTAATGAGACTCGTGTGTGGTTACAACATAATTGATTACAGAATATTTTCTTAAAAGCCTAAGATTTTGATCGATACGACGGCATTGATATCTAGGAGACTTGTAAGTCGAATTACTGCTTTAGCACATTTCGTCAGAACGATTGTGATAAGAACAAAATCACCATCAAGCCCATGTGTCCATTAGTTATCGGAGTCTGGAAGTAAATACAGAAATTACTTTGGTAATTAACTAATCTAAAGCAACACTACTATCTATACTTCTTTACCATGTATTTATGTAGGCATATGTGTCCACAATGCTGCGCCTACGCCGCTACTCCGCCCCATTGTCATGGTAACGATTGAAGTATCTTCCTATACCTATATCGGTACTGTACAGTATTTCATTTTGAAGAGGGGTAACATTTATTCGAGCATAAATTATAGTAACTATATACATTATGGAATGTAAACAATAAATCTTATTGTACGAGTAGATCTATATCAGGACATCACTTCTACACAACCCTTCAATTCTATATAATTATTACTAAAGACGTCATTATTTTAACATTCGAGGACTAAACCACTACTTAGTTTTGACAGAATTTTGGCAACAGTTCAGTTAACATTTCAAAAAATTTACAGCTTAATATTGTAACATTACGTCTGTCAGTTCCTAGAGAGTTTAAAGATCTCAAGTGACTACACATAACAGTGAAGCGAATCCGACAGTGGCACTTAGGAGGAAAGATAAAATCTAGATTTAATATCGACGTCGCAGGACTCAGGATTCGATCCAAAGTGTAAAGTGTCGAGAGAGTGATTTATTAGTTCGTTTAAGCAACAGAAAGCACAATCGACACTTAAACGAAGAGTGTCGTCCGGCCGAGGCGTCGCGGGCGTGGGGTTTAGGTGAGCAAGTCGTCGTCGTGTTCGTCCTCCCCGCGCGGGGGGCGGCGCGCGCGCGGCACCGTGCCGCCCCCCGCGCGCCCCGCCCCCGGCATCGTACCGCCCCCCGCGCGCCCCGCCCCCGGCACAGTGCCGCCCCCCGCGCGCCCCGCCCCCGGCCCGGCGCCGCGCGCGTGGAACTCGACGGTCTGCGAGGAGCGACTGCCCCCCGCGTCGTCCCACCGCCACTCGTGCGCCTCCGCCTCGCCCCCTCCGGCCCCGCCGCCCCCTCCGCCCACGGTCCACGCCGCACACCCGACCAGACCGTGTGAGCACACGTTCTCGTACCTAACACACACACGTACACACATCACGCTACAGAAGAGCACGTGACGTCTCGGGAGATCCCCCCGATAGAGATGATCTACGATGCCACGACACGGAAAGAGGTGACAGCGAGGCAAAAGTTTATTGGAACATCGAGGAAAAGGCAAATGTGACAGGTGAAAAAGAATAGCGGTGGCGGAGTGAATGAACGATACAATAAATATAGCCCTTTTTAGTCATTGATTAATTTTATTTGCTATAACGTAGTTACTGACGCGGCGACGCTTACAGCCATCCAGGATTAATTAATTAAATAACGTTATATAATTTTTTATTTACAATTCTCTTCCATTCCTGCTTCTCTTCCTTCATTTTAACTCTAAACTTGAGCTATTTTTTAGACTACGTCGATTGTAAGCCTTTTGAAAACACATTTATATTACTCGAATATGTCGTTCCGATGTTTCCCTTCGACGTTATAATAGCGAACGAATTAAATCAAATTCGACAATAAGTGTCGTCCTGCCTAGCGGCACCAGGTTTCTCGTCTCTTTAAAACTAAAAATATAATAAGAGGCTACTGACGTGGGCTCCTCGAGCGCTTCGAGGTGTCGGTGTCGCGGGTGGTGGTGCGGGTGGTGCGGGTGGTGGCGCGGGGGGGCCGCGGGTCAGGGCGGGTGCTCCAGCACCACGGCGCCCGCGTACGAGCGCGCCACGGACATGGCGCCGCTCAGCACGCTCCACGCGTCCGCCTCGGGGTCGAACGTCTCCACCGTGTTGAGGTTGGCGGCGCCGTCGTCCCCGCCCACCACGTAGAGGCGCGAGTCGTGCGCGGCCACGGCGGCGTTGCGGCGCGCCGCGTGCATGGGCGGCGCCGCGCTCCAGCCCGCGCCGGCGCGGTACCGCTCCACGGAGCGGCGCACGGCCGGCCCGTCGTGCCCCCCCAGCGCGTACAGCGCGCCGCCCGCCACGCCCACGCCGCAGCCCGAGCGGCGCGCGCCCATCTCCTCCACGCTCTCCCAGGCGTCGCGCGCCGGCTCGTAGCGCTCCACGGTCTGCAGGCACTGCCGCGAGGCGCCGTCGTAGCCGCCCACCGCGTACACGCGCCCGCCCAGCACGGCCACGCCCACGGACGAGCGGCGCGTGGACATGGCGGCGCAGGGCCGCCACACGCCCTCGCGCACGTCCATCGCCTCCGCCGAGCTGAGCCCCGTGGCGCCGTCGAACCTGCCGCAGCCCTGGGTCACCCGGTGTGCGAGCACACCCGCACGCACGCGCACACGCACACGCACACTCACACTCACCCGCCCACCGCGTACAGCACGTGCCCGATGACGGCGACGCCGAGCGTGGAGCGGCGCGCGCAGAGCGGCGGGCCCGCGGACCACGAGTCCGTCGCCACGTCGTACACGTCCACGCTGCGCACGCGCAGAGTGCCTGTACGCGTACACAGATTTGTGTGATGAAGACACTTTGACAACAATAACGTGACTTCAATTAACAATGAAGACACCAAAAATAGGAAGAAATAAACATTCTACGTTTTCATCAGGTCTATCATTTTTCAAATTTTAACCTGAGTATCATGCAAAGAGCTAGTTTGTTATACAAATGGTTTTTTTAGCATTCATGGGCTACGAAGAGGCCTTTAACTATCGAAACATAGACTGTGTTAAACACTACACAACGATGCCAAATAGATTATCGCTGTATCATAGAACTGAGATCTCCATACAATTCTGCTAATATACAAAGTCAGCAGGCATAATAGGTCCCATTTAGTTACACAAAGGAGGGAGACGAGGGAGCGTTATATCTCCGAAACTATTCACAAGCACATCGGAGAATATATTAAAGACTTTATAGATAACATAGATATGAATCCGAATAACTTTTCAAACAAAAAAAAGGAAAATCGAAATTAAAAAATATTGCAGCTACGCATACACACACGCACGCACACACATACACAAACACACAGACCTATCTCCGTCGATCTAGGTCGATACCTACGACGACGCGACGACAGAACTGGAAAACGGCGAACGAACTCTGGAAGCGGGCATTATTTTTTTACCCGACAACGCTAAAGGTAGCAAAACGAGGCGCGGACGGTACCGTTGAACCCGCCGACGGCGTAGACCTTGTCGTCGAGCAGCGCGACGCCGGCGCGGCAGCGGCGCGCGGGCAGCGGCGCGGCGCGGCGCCAGCGCGGCGCGTCCAGCGCGCACGCCTCCACGTCGCGCACGGCCTTGGGCGCCTGGCCGCCCACCACCAGCAGCGTGCGCGCGGGCCGCGCGGGCCGGCGCGGGCGGGCGCGCGCGCAGCCCGCCGCCGCCGCCGCGCGCGCCTCGGGCCGCGCCAGGTGGAAGCTCAGCGCCTCGATCACCAGGTCCTTGACGCGCAGCCCGGCGCCGGCCAGCGGCGGCGCGGCGGCGCGCGCCAGCAGCTCGTCGCGCGCCAGCAGCGGCAGGCGCACGTGCTCCAGCAGCGCGGCCAGCGCGGCGGCGCGCTCGCCGGCCTGCCGCACCCAGCGCACCACGCCGTCCAGCACGAGCTCCTCGCGCGGCACGGCCAGCCGGTCGCTGGCCAGCAGCGCGCCGAGCGTGTCGGCGGACAGCGCCAGGAACTCCTCGGTCTCGAGCACGGCGGCGAAGTGCCGCTCGACGTAGCGCGTGGCGGCGGCGGCCAGCTCGGCGCACGCGTGCAGCTCGGCGAAGGCGCGGATGCCGAGCGCGTTGTCCGGCGCCAGCGCGGCCGCCAGGAACGAGCAGCACGCCGCGCGCACGCCGCCCACCGCCAGCAGCGACGCCGCCGCCAGCAGGCTCTGACGACATCGCTCGCACTGTTCGTCCGATCTTCCGATCGACGGACGAGTTCGGACGGGAACTATATCTACCTGCACGTTGTCCTCGGTGATGACTAGGGAGTCGGGCGTGTATATGTACTCGACGATCGCCTCCAGCGCCTGCGGCTCGACGTCCTGAAAGAAGCGACGACTCGACGTAGAACGATTTCGGACCGGCAGAGACACCACCGACGGCGGGTTCGCGTACCTGTATAGTGACGGAGGGCTGCGTGCTCTCGTCGAACTGCGTGAACATGGCGTGAAAGTAGGGCGAGGCGGCGGCGAGCACGGCGCGGTGCGCGGGCAGGGCGGGCAGGGCGGGCGAGGCGGGCGGGGCGGGGGCGGGGCCGGGCGGCGCGGGGGCGGGGCCGGGCGGCGCGGGGGCGGGCGGCGCGCGCGCGTGCAGCACGACGTCACAGAGCGCGGCGGAGCGCCGCAGCCGCGCCAGCGCGTCCAGCAGGCGCGCGGCGTGGGCCCCGCCCCCCGCGCCGCCCCCGCCCACCGCCCCCCCGCACCCCTCGGCGGAGCTCGGCCGCTGCGACGACTCGTCCAGCGACGACTGCGACGCGCACCGCATCATCGTGCTGCACACACACACACACACACACTCTCTCATGCTTGTGCTCGGTATTTTTTTTTTAAATGACATTTTCTAAAAATGATTCCTAGCTAGATCGATTTATCGCCCCCGAAACCCCCTATATATTAAATTTTATGATAATCGTTGGAGCCAATTCCGAGATACCAATTATATACATATATATTAGGGTGGATCGAAAAAAAATTTTTTTTTTTTCTTACCATGGGGGTAGAATTTGTAGCTTATAAAAAAAAAATATCAAAAAAAAAAAATTTTTTTTCAACATTTAGAGATAGCCCACTCGTTTTTTAATAAAATAATGGATCAAATGGACTGCTTTGTTTCTGTATACACTAACACTATTTCTGGTAACAGAATCATTGCACTTATCATCTAGTAAATTCAAAAAATTTATAATTGCAAAACGTGAAACATTAAAAATTTCAAACAAAGAGAATACAACCATAGGCATATAAATAGGGGGGGCCGGGTGGTCCGTGAGTCCACCTACCCGCACTTGGCCAGCGTGTGTGAACCAGACCTAAACTTTCTCAGCTCGTAAGATAGTTGAGAGAGGACCAGGAGAGTTACCAGAAAGTAAGGGCTGTGAGTATACCTGTATCGTGCACGGTCACCATCACCCTCTGCAGCACTGTTGTCCACACCCAATCTGTTCACAAACAAGCTAAATATTTTCAATACAATCGATCAAGAATATGTAACACTGCCTTGTTCCCTTGTTGAGGTGCCTGAAAGGTGCAATGGAGGCCTTTGCCCAGCAGTGTAATAATTTTAAATAATATAATTAACTTCTATTTTAAAGTGGATATTGTGTGTTTGTTTAGGACCATTATTATAATATAAGAAAGCATTTTGACGGGCCGGTGGCATGGTCGGTAAAATACTTACTTTTGACGCCGCAAGTCATGGCTTCAATTCCCACCCGAGATAAACATTTGTGATGAACATTAGAACATTTGTGTTTGTGTCGAGTCTGGATGTAAATATCTATTATAAGTATATATTTACAAAAGAAAAGTATTTTATGTATAGTATATACCAGTTATCTGGTTTCCATAACACAAGCTCTGCTTAGCTTGGGACCAGATGACCGTGTGTGTTGATGTCCCAGAATATTTATTTATTATTATTCCTAAATATTATTATTAGTGGTCGGTGATATTTAAAAAAATATAATCTAACCTAAGCATGTCACACTAAATGCCATACTCAGAGATGTCAATTCACTCTAATCAATGCTAGATTACTACTCACATTTGTATGGCATTTGACAGTATTTTATGATACTCAATGTTAATTGACACCTCTGAGTGCAGTTGTAAGTTAGCAAACTGACACACAGTATCAGAAGTCTTTTCCATAAATATATATTTTTTCAAATTCCAGCTTTATTTGTTATTATAACAAAATCTTGACTTAAACCTTTGGCACAAATATTATGGTCAGTATGGGTAAGTAAACCAAGGACTTCAAAATTGAAGTTAAATAATTTGTGTGAATAAACATTTCTAGCTACAAACACATAAAGAATTGAGTTTTTATCGTTGTATAGTTATTATATATGTATATATATATATATATATCTAAATTGGCTAATGTTCATAATAAAAAGCTGTTTTAAGTCACAGTATTGTTCTTTTATTTCAATGTTTTAAGTCATTCAAGATTTTTGAATGTGGTAACTATTGAGAATTTTATATGCCTTAGAAAATTTGAGGTGATATAACATTTACTAGTTAAAAAACACATCATAATACATCTTTGATTTATCAACACATGGTAATTTAATATGTATGATTTAAATGCTTTAATCTAGGAAATGTGCAGTGTGCACTGTTGTAACATGCATAAGATATTTACTTAATATCTCATGCTTGTATAATGACCAATCAAGTCAAAAATACTGTATACTTTATACTGATTACTATATAATTACAGTTATGTTATTAACTTCTGATCTCTTTATCTCAGCCATCCAATTAAAAAATAACTACAAAAGATATGCTTGAGGCCCAATTTTAAGGCAATTTTTTATCATTAACGAAACATCTCTATATTATTAAATTTTTCTGAAAGTATGTGTGTTTTTATCTATGTAATAGTGTAATTTATAGTAAAAATATAAATTTAGAATTTTCATAAATTGTTCACGACGCTTTGCGATGTTCAAAATACAAAACTAAATTTGACCGATAGGTAGTTCAAAAACTTAGCTTGTTGTATACTGTTCCTGTTTGTATTCAAACACAATACAAGCTATTTAGCTAATGTTGACACGGCTAGAAACAGACTGAGAGGGCTAGTACTAACAGGGCTCTTTCCCGGTCCTCAGCGTTGTTGTCCATGGCTTCTGCTCCCTGCACCTGGTGTAACTACACACCCACACCTTCAGGCTCTCACTTATTCCACTTATATCAAACAAACATTTTATACTAAACTGATCTCAGACGAACACTAATATACTTATTTATGTTTAATGCCAACAGCAGCGTGACATTTCTTGCTATTACCCAATTAATTCGTATTTGATAAAAGTAATATCTAATAACTTATTTAAAAAATATCCAAAATAAACTCCTGTCCTTTTGTTTGACATTTGACCTACCTACATCTGTCAATTTGACAAATAGATTGTGACATTGACACAGCTTTTGAAAATAGGCAGGCACTATGTATTAGTTCACGACTTAAAATGTAGATGACACTGATAGAATGTACAGCATTATAGTCTGTGGTGCATTCAATTTGGAGAAATTGGAGCAATGTCATCCTGTTGTCATCTTTATATTCATGCCTAAAAACTATGAATGCTACAAAATTACACTTCGTTCGAAGAAATTTCAACTTCTACAGTTTTGACAAAGCAACTTTGGATATTATGTTCCTTGGTTTCTTTCGTAAGTGCATGTATGTAGTTATGTATGTTTGTCTGTCTTGTGATTACTCTAAAACTAGATAGAGCTAGATGGCGCTAGTGCCACGAACAAGATCGACTCTGCTTATTTTTATTGATTAAAAATACTTAAACCATTGCAAATTCACTAAAAAGTGTGTAATCATAAAAAGAATGGATCAATAACCAAGTGAAAATATCATTATAATAATAATAATTAATTTATTTCGGAATATCTTCCATAAACTTGTTAGTAGGTGACAAATTTTTTTAGAACTAGTGTTAGTAGGTCCCTTCATAATATCTTAAAAAAGTATACTGCCTTTCTCAGGCACTCTTCCACTTGCGTGCATAGCTGTCCAGTGCCTGAGAAAAGGCCCATCAAATCTATTGGACTAATCAGTAGCGAGGATGCCGCTGGTGCTGCCACTCACGCGTCGCCACAGGGTACAGATCTGCTGTAACCCAGTGCCCCAGGCACTTAAATTTTAAAACTGTCTTATGCACTATACCATTTATTGTTACTTGTGGTGTCACTGGGTAACATTTAGTACCTGCCATTATTATTATTGGTAACATTTAATATCATGAGTTCGCTCTTAACCGCGTTGTACCCGAGACCATGGGCTTCCACATACGTCTCACAAATGGCCAACAGTTTTCTGAGGGCATTGACTGAGGGACTCAGCAACACCATGTCATCGGTGTAACTAATATTGTCTACAAATGTACCATCGATTGAACAACCGACCTTGGCGCTGCTGAGCTCCACAATCAAGCGATTTACATACAGACTAAAGAGTTTAGGCGAGGTCAACCCCCTGCCTAACCCCAAACTCCAGCCTGTACGGTTCGGTTCGGATGGTTTAGTGAGACGTGTATCTGTATTTTGTGTATCTGTGTACAAGTTGCTATGCACGAAGAGCATATAAACGCTTACGGCTATGTACCGCGGCCGCGGACGGACCGATTTTAAATTAGTTTTTTTACTAGCAAGCTGAAGTGATAGAAAAAAATGTGACAGGGTTAATCTTTTTTTTAATTCATTGAATTATATCTACAACAACAGAGATTTATACTTACACGTAAAAAGCTAAGGAAACATTAGCATGTGTAACTGTAACACCTCGCCTGTATCCCTCACGGGGTAGATAGACAGAGCTCCAAGAGTGTAGGTATGTGATGATGAGAAATCTATAGATAGACCGTTTAACTCGCGTATCGCCTATCGCCAAGATTCTGCCTTCTCAAGCTGCGCAGACAGTGATGATGATTCAAGCGATATGGATATTAGTGACGAATAGTCTTACATTACTTTTATCTGTGGTTAAATAGTTCTTTATGAGATTTAATTAATGTTTTATGACTTTGTTCCTCAGATGGCGATACACGAGTTAAACGGTCTATCTATAACTTGGTCTATTACTTCTTTCCGGGTCTGCCAAGTGTGTTAAAATTTATGATTCCTGTTTGTGTAAATGAATGTAACACCACATCTGGGTGTCTACCTGTGGGTTATTGTGGCACCATAGCTATTATACTAATGATTTTGATTATTTGTTTTGCCAAAGCAGATTTGATCCAGTATTTTAAGCATGGAAAGTATGCCAAGAGTGTGATAAAATGTATGATGATTAAAAAATTGGTTTAATACCGATATCTACCCATGCGAAACCGGGGCGGGCCAGTAGTTTAATAATATTTCGGGTAATTTCCCCAGTATTGCTCTTAACAAATTTTTATTTCGCCATTTACCATGAGATTCGGTTACACATATCGACTGTGAACTGGCAACCGGTCCTATCTCAATTTTTTGAAGATTTCACTTTTTAATGCCATTTTATACTATTTAGTACTCCACATCGTTGCAAGAAATCCTACTTTAAATACATGTAAAATTGGCGCCAAAATTGGCTTCATTCAACTTGTACTAACTCTTAACGCGCAGTGAATGCGAGCATTTAATCCTATCTCGCCAAACGTGTCTAGATCTGATCGCGATTTCGCGCGCTCTTGAAACAGATTACTGTTTTGTGTGTATTTATTAGGTTACTGTGCTCTAAGTTTTACATGGACATTGTACGGTGAAACTGTACAGTCAGCACTTTACGCTACTTGCTTATTAATATATCAATAATTCCTCAGTACACGTAAACTATTAGCGGTCATCGCGTGTGCTCCCGCGCTCCTTTTATTATTTTATAATTATTTGTGTTGGTCATAGAAATAAACTAAATTTTCTATTTAACCTAATTCAGCCGTATCATTTAACTAGCTCCGAACCGATACCCTTTACAGACATTATTGGGACATTTGTTGAGGGCTACCTCCAGGCCTAAGCGGCATATGCGGCTGACCACTTGTGAAACAGCAGCAGTGGGCAACAACGCTGCCTCCCTGAATGACCTTCCCCGGGCGGATTAATGTGTCATCCGCATAGCACGTCAAATCCACGCCCCTCAGGACCCAGTCGTATCCGATGTTCCACAGAAGTGAGCCTACAACTGAGCCCTGCGGAACACCGCATGACGTAGGGTGCTGGTTTCTGCCGTCGTGACCCGTGTAGCTAACACATCTTTAGAGTAGGGATAGGTAGGCCCCAACGATGCGGCAGAGGTAAGCATGCGCCCGGTGGTAGCACATTGCCTCCCTAATACAACTCCATCGAAGGGTGTTGAAGGCGTTGGAGATATCCACCGACACCGCTAACATCACCCCTCCCTGTGACACCGCTTCCTCTGCCAAGGCTCTCACGCGGGATAATGCCCATGCCGGAAGTCAAACTGGCATTCGTCTAGGTCCGGTCCCTCTCTGCTCAGGTGACTGACTAGACGGGCAGCAATGATTCGCTCAAACAGCTTAGCCACCTCGTCCAGCAGCACTATGAGGCGGTACGCAGAAGGTGAGTCCGCAGGGCGCCCCGCCTTCTTGAGCAGGACCAGACGACCAGATTTGGCCCTGCTCTAGGCACGCTGTGTATAGTCTTCTGAGCTGGGGCTCTAGCTCCTTCAGAGCGAGGGCTAAAACTAAGCCGTGGACTTCGTCGGGCCCCGGAGCCACGTTTTTGGCCCGGGGCCGTCTCACGGCCGCTTCCATCTCCGCCTATGTCACCTCTGGGATGCTAATAGCGGTCTCTTCTATAGGCTCTGCTGTTGCGGGCAAATACATGGATGGCGGGGTGTGCTTCCCTCTTGCTGGGAAGAGGGCTGCGACTACTTGTTCTAGCAGCCCAGGTTGGAGGCTCTCCGTTATTGGAGGCGCTGCGGGTCGAAGTTTTCCTCGAACTGCCCGATAAGGGCGCCCCTACGGATCCCCGTTTAGAGTCTACAAAATCTCCACCCATGCTTGCGTTCTCGTCTCAATGATGGCTAAACATAGAGCCTCCTTTGCTGCGCGATACGCCTCGTATAGCGCGGTTTCTTGTTCAGGGACTAGACGACGTCTCCTCCGGTCGCAGCTCTGCAATTTCGGCGGACCACCAGTACACCCAGCGCCTTGCTGATTGGACGTGGACTCGGGGCATAGATGCGTCACAGAGTTGCGTCATAGTCCTGCAGAACCACATTACCTCCATTTCAACGTTGAGCGGTCCATTAGTGGCCACCCCCCGGTTCCAGGCCTGAACAATACTAGCTTTCTCGAGAAGTTCCCTGTCGATGCAATTACGTGCCCAACGCGGACCTATTGTTCGCGGGGTCCGTGAGCTACGGTCATCAGAGGTTTGAGTAGAGACGTCGAAGCGGATGTACCGGTGATCCGACAACGTCTCCGTCTCCACATCGACACGCCAGTCACGGACACGGCTTGCGACAGCAGGGCTAGCGAATGAAACGTCCACTATAGACCCGCCACGCTGCCGCACGTACGTGCATGCTGAACCCCGATTTAGGACGATCAGGCCAGTCGTGACCGCCCATTCCTCGATCGCCTCACCTCTACCATCGGTCATTGGGGATCCCCATGCCGCAGACTTTGCATTAAGATCTCCCAGCAGCAATAACAGGTGAGGGTGGAATCGGCCTACGATGGACTGTTACCCACCCTCATTTACGGCAAGATGCCGTATTCCTAAAACGAAGTGGTTGCACTTTCAGGAATTGAAAGCTGTCATTCCACAAGTCTGTCATAACTTTTATGATAATTTGCCTTATCAGAAATAAGTTTGGTTTTCTAATGACTGTTTTTAGTTTTTGTTAATTATTTCGTTTTATTATAAAGAATATTGTGTTGATTATGTCCTATCTATATTGTTTTATTTACATTTTGAAAATAGCCCATATTGTTACAAATAAAAAGTCCTATGTTTGATCTTGTGTCGATTCATATTGTCCTATCTCGATTTTATATTGGAAGGAAGCTTAGAATGTTACTTTGGTTTATAATAACATGTGCAATAAAAATATTAAAAAACTACGTATTTTAATTTGACATACGAGATGCAGTATAAATGATGCTAACATGTTTTTTCTTCATTCTGTAAAGTTGTCAAAATTGAGATAGGACCGGTTGCCAGTTCACAGTCGATATACAACCCTGTCAGAGTCCTTAATCTGAAGCATTGCGTACGTACGTACGTAGTGTTATGCTCAATGGCGAGCACGGTGCATCTGCTTGCGCAACCTTGGTCAAGCGGGATGCAGCGGGAGCGGGGCAAGGCCACGAGGGGTGGCATTGATCCGACCAAACAGCTGAGTATTCCCCTCAGTCCTCGCCTTGTAGTTGTACGCCACCGTACCCCGCTGCACCGTCGCCGCCGGCCGGCTATGGCCGGCGCGGCGTTTAGCTAACCTAACCCTCACTCATTATATTATTATTGAATATTGCTTTTATCACATCATCATACCAGCCAGAATTAATTAGATCATATAATTTATTACCTATTCTAAGCTCTACTTATCCACAGCTCATACTTTACCGACCGAGTAATTATGAAAAAAAAACAAGATCGATGCAGTCGAGTGCGCACTATGCACACTATGCAGTATAGCTTGCGTGCCCCTGACCCGCGGCACGCCACATAGCGCTAGCAGCTGTGATCTGTGATTGTTGTTAGACTATCGTCTTGATTGCTGTTGAACTATCAGCAGTGTCAGCTAGGAACCTAGGGATCACTTCAGCGCTATCTACTTAGGTACCTACATATGTTTGAGCCCAGACTAATAAATTGCACAGCGTAAAGAAACTTACAGGGCACATAGTAAAGATAGTTAGTCACTCTTGTCTGTCATAAGTATCATTTTAGACTTATACATATTTATCTAGCTTTCCACCGCCTCGGAGGCGGATTCACTTGCCGTTATGTCCAGCTGTGAGATAAAAAGTATCTTACAGCCTTCCTCAATAAATAGGCTACCTAACAGTACAATTACTAGTTTATTATTATAATAACTGTGGTACAATAAATTAAATCGGACTGGTCCCTGAGATTAGATTCTCCGGAAAAAAATATACTTATTTAATTAAAATTTAGATAGCAGTTCGTCTCCTTTTAGATAGGCTATTGCCTATTTATATTCTATTGCTTATTCATAGCGCCTCTAGTGACAACTTTATGTAACTAAAACAAATACGGGCACTGGTTCAATCAATGTAGTCTGAATGTAATCTAACAAGTAGCTTCTTTCTTCCGTGAAATGAGCTATGAGCTCGGAACTACAAATGCGCTCATTACTCCTATTGAATGGTAGATGTATACCACAGATAATATAATTAAATATAATACTATAGTGTGTGTTTACATTGAAAACAATCCTTTTTGTATGAACTCATCTTTATATATTAAGTACAGACGAAGGGCCGGATTGCGTCGGTGATTCAGGATCAAATAGATTGAACGTTATTATAAGCCGCAAGGAAACAATTGAAAGAATGGGTGTACGTATAGGTCGCGTGACGTAATGTGTGTGTGTGTGGCGCGCGGCGGCGGCTGGCGGCGGCGCTGGGCCCGCCGGGGCCGGGGGCGCCGCGCGCGGGCGGAGCGAGCTCGGCCGCGCGGCGCCGCTCAGTGTCCGCGAGCCCGCCGCCCAGCGCCCTCGCCGTCGCACCGCGCCGCAACCATGGAGCACTTCATCGAGACGGTGCGCAAGTACCCCTGCCTGTGGAACACCACCGCTATCGAGTACCGCGACCAGGAGCTCAAGGACGCCGCCTGGGCCGAGGTCATGAAGGAGACGGACCTGTCCTCAGGTAAGCGCGAGTGGGCCCGTCCTCGCTCGCTACATTGTAGATACAGCGTTGCGTACGTCAAGCCGCGCGCCCCGCCCCACACCGCGCTCACCCCGCGCACCCGCTGATCCCCACACGGCACACACAACCGGCAAACTCGCATTGTTACTATTCTTATTACTAACTCGATCGAGTTAGTAATACACAAATTACAGTGTTTCATGAGATTGACCGAGCTATAATCTATAAACAAAATAGGTACAATGAGTAAAGTACCCCTAAGTATTACTTACGTGCGTGTACTGTGTATGCATGTATGTGCGTGCATATCTTCTCGATCATTACATAAACACATAAATTTAAATCAGACGACGAGAATGCTAAAGAAAATAAATATATAGCAATTGAGCAGCGATCAGCGATGGCGCAGCGGTGCTGGCGGCCTCGCCTTTTTGAAATATAAGGTCGCGGGTTTGAGCTCTGTCGTGGCCACACATCATTGTGTAAAATGTTTCATATCCACTGCTCAATATCTGTGAAGGAAAACACCATAAAGAAACCGGTATGTCTAAGAACTAATCACTAGAGACCCATTTGACATCCGCCTACCCTTGACCAGCATGTGTGGAATAAGGTGTAAACGCTCTTAACTTGTATGGTATAAGATCCGTGCCCAACAGTAGAACACTTCATAGGGTTGATAAAGGCATGCCTGACATTCGTCGTCTGATTTGGTCACAAAACATTTATAAGTCAATCAAGCAAACAAAGGCACTATTTCCTAGCGTGCTGTAGAAAGCAATAGCTTGCAGGAAGCGATAGCACGTTACATAGTACTCAGTGCTCAGCCCAACCTTTTCGAAGTCCTAACCGTTAGGACCGCATGCCCTATAGTTTCGTCTTTCGTCACGTATGTTAGAGTGTCCGTCCATCCGTACACGCGTGGTCTTTTGGTAAAACTGTAATTTTGCGTGGATATAAATATGTATAATAATCTATGCGAAATAATAATTTTTAGAACACCTCCGTTTGTGACAATATGTCTACTCCTCCATCAGTTATTCCATTATGTGGCGTATCTTTTGTTAAGTGATTCCGTTACAGGTAGGTTAAGGTTATAAAAACTATTTTTTGAGTTTTTATATTGTCCTTGAGTTATAGTATCTAATACGGCACTTTACGAGTTTTCTATCTTTTGTATGGATTATTTTAGTTACGTAACAGTTGTCACTAGAGGCGCTTTATTGATTACTCGGTATTGAAGATAGCAAACTCGTACACCACCAGCACACACTTAGTATCCGTTTAAGAAATATTAAACTTTAGAAAAGTTTTTTCAATTTGTTTAAATTGAAATCGGTCGGTCAATCAAATCAGATTTAATTTAATGCAACTTAAAGAAACATGGGCAAAACTTTTTTCTTCCATGGGCAGAACTTTTAAAATTTAATACAATAGTAATCCAGCCGATTGCATTCTAGAAAGCACACTTAATTAATTACTTAACATTTAATTTTAATATTTGGACCGTGTGGTGCAGAAATGTTTTAAGCCACAAGAACGCAATGTTATAATAATTATATTCGGAGTCCTCAATCTATCAATAAATCTGCTTTAACATTTTCAGATTTGTACCTACGTATGTAATCTCGTTCATTCTAAGTATGTAATCGTTGTGAGAATCTTTTTGTCATTTTATTACATTATAGTTTTTAGACAGTTTATCATTAATTTGATACACATTTTGTCCAGTTTGCGGGTTGGAGCATTTCTACACAACACGGTCCGTTTGTAACTATTACTTAACTCTCGAGTAAAATTTCATGAGGAGACCAGTATGTTTTAGAAGTTCTAGTTTGTTCTAATTAAGAATTATTCGGAGACCGATACGGAAAGGTTTTGTTTGTAATATGACATAGGTATCTATTGTTTCAGTGAAAGAAGTGAAGTTGAAGTGGAAGAAGTTGAGGGACAGCTACCGCGATGCACTGAAGAGGCAGAGCGAGATGATGGCGCGTGAGCCTGGCAACACTGCTAAGAAGAACTACCCGTGGAAGTACATGGGGCTGATGCAGTTTCTGCAACCCTACATGAGCAATCGCAAAAAGCTGGCGGGTTCGCCTCCCTCTCCGCCGCCCGTATCCGCCAACGGTGCCGACCGCTCCTCCGACTCGTCGGACTCGGCACCTTCAGTGCCTGCCAAACGGCGCGGCGAGCGGCTCGCTGCGGCCGAGCGGCTAGCTGCGGGTAGTGAGCACACATCCGAGCGGCTCCCTGGAGAACGTGCGGCGGCGCTGGAGCGTCGGCTGACGGCGTTGTGCCGTCGCGCTGAACGCGCCCAGCCCGCTCAGCCAGACCCGCTTGATATATTTTTTAACGGCATGTGCCAGTCCACAAAGCGGTTCCCATTTCCAACGCAGATTAAGATCAAACGCACGCTGTTTGAGGCGGTGATGGCGGCGGAGGAGGCTTTAGTTGCAGAGCAGCAGACGTACGCGAGCCTGTGGGCGCAAGGCGCGGCCTCCTCCTCCTCATCCTCGGAGGGTGAGGACGAGAAGGCCTCCTGAGCGCGGCGTTTGCGCGTCCTGTACCGGCAGTACGCGTGCCTCGCCTCCGCACTCGCCGCTGTACGACATAACAAACAAACTTAACTTGTTCCTCCCTGCCAGTCACCGACTGTTGTCATCTATCAAGAGACAGCATCTGTAACGGTTGCTGGTCGACGTCACTGCACTTAGTTTGATTTATATCCTATGTGCCTGAGCACTAGTGCAGTGGTTTTGTATACTTACGTATTTGCCATCGCTATCGAGTAAAAAAGTGTTCTGTTCTGTTTCAATGACCAGAAGCGCTGTGTGCTGCTACTACTTGATTTCATACAATAATATATGGCGCGTAGAAAGATTATATTATGGACCCATACATAACTAAAGCGAATGACTGATATTTTAAGTAGGCACTATGGAATATAATATAACTAGCATTTTGTACCAAAATTGTCTAAGATTTATATGACTTTTAAAGTGGGTAATCTGTGAGCTAGATACCAAAAGATAATGTTAAAATATATTATGTAAGCAGTACGAGCATCAGCGTATGCTGGCTCAGCTGTGCTAGTGTTATATTATCTGTGGCTGTGTTCAGATAATGTGCAGGTATCGTCCGTGGATTACGATACGACATTAGCAACAGTACCGATTCTGTGCCCGTATTACGAGTTTAATTATTATCCTCGCTACCGAGAATAGTAAGCTGTACTTTTTGTATGGAGTCAAATTATAGCTTTTTCTACAAAAGCTATAATTTGACTATACTATTTATTAGTTACTAAATTAATAAATACAAAATCGATAGTTTACTGTACTATGCGTTTCAAATAAAAATAGGACTGGACTCGCGGCTAACTTCATACCAAAAACCTAGCAAAAGTAACGCCAGCACAAAATATCAAACCACAGACAATAAATTGTTTTGAAATGTATGGAAAAGTGATTTATGTAAAAACTTTACTTATGTATGTAGATGCAATGCAGCTACCTACTTAAGTAAATTTACGCGCTAGGATACCACAAACTTGTACACAAATTCATATACACGGATAAAATCACATTTAACTTATAACTCCGATTTTTGTCGTCCAAGGTTAATAAAATTTGTTCGTACCTCAATATTCGACTCTAAATGTCCAATCTTACTCGAACGGCAATAAGATATATGCATTTTTTTTTTTCGTCTAGATGTGATTATTATATCGCACAAACATTTTTGCTCACTGTACTAAAAAATGTGAAGTTGCTGCGCATTCCAGTCCAAGATGGCGGATTTCCAATCCTATTCTTATTTGAAACGCATAGTGTAGGTTACAAAGGTTGTGTAAACTTAACCTAATAGTGTATTATTATGGATAATATCTGTTTAAAGATGCATCGATATTTGATATATCTTGGCAAATCGACAAAAATGTAAGTTTTCACTTTGTATAATAATATGTAGTAAAACATTTTAAAGCAAAACATGCGATTGGTTTAGATGCGTTTCAGTATTAGGTCTTTCGATATCCTTAAACCTCATGATGATAGTTCTTTTGATATTATACTTAAAGTAAACTAACTATAGGTAGGTACTTACAAGGTCACCTATCAAAATTGAGATGCAAAATGTAAAGTTTTATATTTTAAGTGAATAAAAGATCTCTATGACGATATTTTTTATGTAAGTAACCCTTGTTTTATTCCAGTATTATATGTTTAAACTACTACATATACGACACAATATTGGTAACGTGGTGATATCAACGTGCAAAAACAAATACATTAACAATAGTAATACATAAAGGTAGGTGATTTTCATATAGATATTGTGTTTATTAGTTATATAGGTGTATCATCTAGGAAGTACATAGTATCTTTGCGCAAAATAATGTAGGAAACTGGTGTCTATGAATGTTTGTAATAATCAAGAGATGAAAACATTATTTTATAGAGTTGATCTTGTTTACTACACTCGTAACTACATGTTAACTAAACTAATACATTAATGACTTCTGTGAGAGTATCGTGGGTCGCTCTGAGACTATGGTTAAGTACTTAGGTACCACTCGTAAAAAAAGATGCCAATTTACGATAAAAAGTTGATTCGTTGGCTCCTCCAGGAATAATAACGGCTGTACAACTTGATGCCATTTTACTGCCGAGCGCCGTCAGATGGCGTGGCGGGGTGGCGCTGTCGGTGGCATGGCGAAGATACTTATAACAAGAAAGTGCGAATTTATCGCCCAAGTTTTTGGATCGCAGCGCTGTGTTAAGATAAAAGCTTTTTAAAAACTTCCATAAAATACCACCCTGGCCCCGACGATTTCATCGAGTTACCTCTTAAGTCCGAGGATTAACCTCTAAAGTAATCAATTATTAAATTCATGTAGCCTCGAGAAAATCTAATTGGTATCGTCGAGTGCTACGCCTATACAGGAAATTATTTTAACTACTATGCGTTTCAAATAAGAATAGGCCTGGAAATACGCCATCTTGGAACGAAATACGTAGCAGCTTCACATTTTTTACTACAGTGGGAAAAGTTTGTTTGAAAAAATAATCACATCTAGATAAAAATAAAAAAAATGCGTGTTTCTTAAGTGATTTGCGTAAGATTGGGTATATTTTAGACTCGAATATTTAGGTACAAACATAATTTGATAACATAAGCAATAGTACTTGACAGTACGTCACCATCAAGACGCAGAATGGTCGAATGTATACGATGACTTTGATGTAAATGCAGATGAGAAGACTTAAGACATGACAATGAGCGAGTAACGCTAAAGAAAATGTACTAAAGCGCATACAACGAGCTCCACATTTCACTTCACACTATTAAAAATACACAAAGATTGATTTGCAATTTTTTCCGACTGCTCGGAATGATAGTAATGGTTTTAATTGCGTAATAAACGCATAGAGGCGGAAATATTGATAGCCATTATTGAGTTCCTACTAACTAGCTGTCCGCGCCGCGCCGCGCCCGCGTGACCTACATTTTGTATCATGTCCAGCTGTGGGAAGCAGCCTATAGATATACTATATCTGATATAGATTTCAATAAATGAGCTATCGAGTAGTGCAGAATTTTTTAAACCGAATTAAGTGGTCTTTGAGATTAGCGCGTAGATACAACCAAACAAACCTTTATACCTACTTAAAGATTAAATACATGGACCGGTATGTCGTTAGTCGTGGTAGTGGAATAATCGCAGATCACGCTTTTTTCTCATATTTTTTTTTTCTTTTAGCGCCACCTACTACGGTCATACTCAAGATATAATATCCTAGGTGCAGCTAGGTACTATTCATTACATTGTAAATAATAATAACAATAATGGTTTTAGTTAGGTACCTACCTATTTATGTACGTCACAGTTACATTGCTACAAGGAGAAGTTTCACATTGAACCATTATGAGACTCAACAATCAATGTGTAACTTCCTAATTTGCCAAAATTAAAATACTTAAATAAATCGGCGGCGGCGGCGAGTGGGTTGTGTTGAGTCGGACCGGGCCGGGCCGCGGCCGGCGCGAGACGAATCGATAACCGGCGAAGTGGAATTTATAAAAAGTGTGTGTGTGTGAGTGTGGCACGTCTGCGCTCTTGCTTGTGCACGTGTTTCTCTATGCGTCCCGCTCGCACCGGCGGCGTGCAAGCGAGACGGATCCCTTTGCTCGCTCGCTTCGCGGTGCGCGTGTCTGTTTGCCGTTATGCGCGTCGACGTGTTTGGTTCGTGGTCTGCCCTCGTTGCGGTGTGACGTTTACTAGATTTAAGATATTTCTGCCGTAACTATCTACAACGCGAATTGTTTATTGTAGTGAATTTTATATTCACCTACTTATTTATGTAGATGTTCGTAAACGCTTTGTAGAATCAGACAGTGTTAGTTATTATCTCGCGAAATGTACTTGAGTTTAGAAGAATAACAGGTGAAAGTAGACGATTCGCTTAGAATGACATCGACTGGGAAGGCGCTGAGGAAGCGGAAGGCGGCGAGTATCCAAGTGGGTGAGGCGGAGAGCGAAGGCGAAGGTGCGGGTGCGTCGAAAATGGTAGCGGAGGCGGAGGCGGGCGCGAGTGTGAGCGCGGTGGGACGGCTGGTGGACTCGTCGCAGGCGGACGACCGACGCATGATCCGGCTGGTGCGCGAGCGGCGGCTGCTGTACGCGCGCAACAACATGCCCGTTGCCAGCTACTACTCGCAGGTCAAGAAGCTCTGGCAGGAGGTCGCCAACGCGATGGGCTGGTCCGGTACGACACGTCATTACTTACACGTAATTACTGCTACAAAAATTTTATCATCCGCTTTTTTACAATGTGATAGTTTTTACTAGATGTGAGATATTGAATGTTTCTCTCAAAATTTCACCATTCATTGCGTTGTTTTCCCGTGAATGAGTGAACTTACATATCCTTATTGCTATATGCTATTTAGTCCGTCTTGAAAAATTAAAAAATATTGGACACGTTAGGTTTTTATGTAAACTTGTGTCTCAAAAAAATAAAGCATATTTTGATTGATTGATTGATTGATTTTATTCACGTTAAATAGTTCACTAATACTCTGAAGCGAGAATAGAAAACTCATCATTAAGAGCACAGTACACCATAGCGTTTATATGATGGGTTAAGGTTAAGGTTAAGACAACGAACTATAATGAGGTACATTTTTGGAAGTTTTCTATGCTTCAGCGAGTTCGTATAGATCCGTTCCTTAAGAACTATTTTAGTTACATGTAGTTACCGGTAGAGGGGCTAGATAATAAGTTAGCAGCTGTACTTGATAGTAACTTTAACGTATGGGTTATAATTACTTAGTACCTACGTTATTGATACTACCTACTAATATTCCACTAGACAGGATTGGGCGAGTTGTAATATACGACGAGTGAACACTAGGAGCGTTTATTTGTGACTAGCTTATATTACCATATAACTGTAATACTACTCACAAATAATAATTACTTATGAGACAATTTGTGTCCCCACAGGCCTACAGTTCGTGTAAAAACATCATAAGGGCACCCTTACCCCTACTAGTTTCCACTGCACTAGAAAACATGTTGCAATCAGTATCGATCTCTATCGTGTAGAGATGAGTAGAAAAAAAAAGATTATTATCGAAAAGTTTACATATTATTCTGGGACATTAACAGACACGGCCCTGGTCCCAAGCTAAGCAGAGCTTGTGTTATGGAAACCAGATAACTGGTATTATACTATACATATAATACTTTTCTTTTATAAATAAATACAATCATATAATAGATATTTACACCCAGACTCGACACAAACACAAATGTTCATCACTGATGTTTGTCTCGGGTGGGAATCGAACCCACGACCTTCGGCGTGAAAAGCAAGTATCTTACCGACCATGCCAACGGCCCGTCAAACTCCACCACTATGTTCATCATGTTTTGTTGTGCAGTGAAAACGCCCAGTTAGGCGTTGAGATGTACTTACTTAATAGTTAGTTGCCGCTAGAAGTGCTGGTTAAGATTTTATTTCATAGAATACCTAAGTATTGGTCTACCTAGAGCTCTATGGTTATCATGTCAGACAAATATTTGTAGAGTGCAAATCGGTATTTATTTATTTATTTATTTATCAAATGGTACAGTTACAGAATACAGATCAATTAGTCATTATAAAAAAAGCTTTTTGCATAGTAACATTTCTAAATCTGCACTCCAATTACAGCTGTACACAGCTTCCAATATTTATACAGTTTGAGAGTGTAAGTGAAGGTAAGGAAAGATATATGGTAAATATGACAATAATTCAATATTAAGATATTAGTACCTATTTAGCAAGGACTTGATTAGGCAGGTGTATCTGGTTGGATATTGTGGGGTAACTGTAGTAACAGTGTGTACTTGTGTGTTCCAGTGGCGGACGTGCGTCGCAAGTGGTCTCACATCCGCAACTCGTACTCGCGGCACCTGCGCAACGAGATGTACGGCGTGTGCACCAGCCGCGGCCGCATCGTCTCCAAGTGGTACCTGGCCGACGAGCTCGCCTTCCTGCGCGATCACATGGCCACAGACTCGTCAGTACCCAGTACCCCACTTACTCACATCACATCACTCACATTGACTCTCTATTCTGGGGTCCTTAGGGGTAGTCAACATTTTATGTTTTATTGGACATATTCGACCTCAGATTGCCCACTTTCAGGCGTAAAGTTAGACACATAATGTCAAAAATCACTATAAATTTACCGACTTGATTCTAATACTGTATTTTGTTAAAACTATTTTTTTTTCTTTCCCTCAATTAAGTTTATACTAATTTCACTTTAGTTTTAGTGTTTCTTTTTTTTTACTACTACAAAAAACACAGTTTATTAAACACAGTGTCTATGTACGTTGTTTTTTGTCATGCTGTGTACACATGCTTTGGAATACCGTTTTGGACTAAACCTTTGTAACACGCTCTTTTGTATTTGTAATTGGACTGTATTCTGTTTTGGGTGCCAAAGAAATAAATAAATAAATTGATATAGGTGTACCAGAATCTCATGCAATATTAAAATTTGTACAGTGCAATATTGAGAAAATTTACTTTTATGAGTTTTGATAATTTAGTTAGAATAAACGTTGGAATGTTTTAGTATCCGGATTAAGTATTTTTACGAGTTAGGTATCAGGATAAATGATGTCGAATCACTAATCTTAATATTAAGTCACTTTTTTAAAACTACACCATTAGTTAGAATTCTTCATTAGAACAACATAATATGCTTAAAACTCAATTTTAAGGCGGTGGTTGATAGATATAGATGGCGCTGCCAACCTTAACACCACAAATAATATTAAAAATAATAGTATAACACTTGTTAAGGCTGGTAGCGCTCTTTAAACGAAGTAGAAAATAGTAGCGCCATCTATTGTCGATTATACACTACTCGTTTTGCAACTATCGCCTAGAAATATACTGGAGCTGTAGAAAGGTTCGGGAATCTTTGATTGCATGCTTCAGGGCGGTTTAAATAGAGCCGTATGCTGCCTCGTAGTCAAAGTCCATTGAACCAATAAAGGCCGTTCCACCTAATTAGGATAGAACAATAAAAATGCAGTCAATCTTAGTTTGGATTTGGGAAGACTCGGATATGAAATTAAGAAAAGAAAGAAAGTTTATTATTAAGACGTGTTTAGGTATTATGAGTTAGTGCTAATTAGTGTGGTGTAGTTTATTTTGGTGTGTAATAATAAGTGATAGTGTTCAACCCTTATTAGTGTCCCACTCCTGGGCACGGGAATTTAGGGTTGGTGAATGTCACATGAGTTCTTGCCGGTTTCCTCGAGATGTTTTCCTTCATCGATATTGAGCAGCGGCGATGAAACCATTCACACAAAGCCGTGTGGGCACGACCGGGAATCGAGCCCGCGTACTTATATGCTGCTGTAATAAAATGAATTTAAAATTAAGATTAGATGTTCGATATAATTTATCCTGATACCCAGCTCGTAACATGTTGTAAAAAAAGAGAAGAAAGGACTTTATTACGTTTTACGTTTTTTTTAATTAATTTAATACGAATAATATAGTTATAATGTCTTTATCTTAGTTATTTATTCAGAGTTAGAAAATGTTACAAATAACTTCACTTGCTTGTCTTGTTCGTCATGTTAGATATTATTATCTGCGATAAAGAAAAAACAGTATTATCATACTTACGCTTTCACACCAATACTGCTGAACCGAGTTGCACCAACAACGCGCGGGCGGAGCCGCGGTCGGAATGCTAGTTTATTAAAATCGCTCTAGTATTTTAATTACCCTGGTGTCGTTCGATGAAATCGTGTCCGATATTCTTTACACGTTAACGTCAATTTTGTGTTAGTTTCACTAATGTCGGTATTTTCTTCCATATTACCTGTAGATTGGTATAAAACCTAAAAGTTTCTCTATATATAGAATAGCACCACTTGTAGGTTTATTATCAGATTAAAATGTCACAAATTGGTATTATACAATAATATAATATTTTACTTTTTACATTTCAAATTGCCTCGGTACATCCTATAGGTAGGTACCAAATTTAACACTTTGATGGACTGAGTATGTCAGAGGAATTTCTCAGACGACACCCACAATGCTTTTCCTTCAATGCTTAAATCATAATAATATCGTGCGAAACTGCTTTTTAAACGGTTTTAGTTAAAATGTCATGTGTTTGTTACTTGCAGACGCCCGTCACGCTACTCGTACACGCCGCTGTATCTGAAGAGTCCAGCAGGGGCGGAGGAGAGCGCGGCGCTGGGCGGCGGGGGCGGGGGCGAGGCGGTGGCGCCCGAGCTGCAGCCCTTCCTGTCGGCGCCGCCCTGGCTGGGGCTGGGGGTGGGCGCGCACGACGCGCACGACCCGCGACACGAGGCCTCCTCCACCTCCTCCTTCGAGCACGAGGAGGAGAGCGCCTACTTCCAGTTCTTCCGCAGCATTCACCCTGACTACCGAGAGCTGCCGGTCAAGAAGCAACGCACGTTTCGGCGCGAATGTCTGAACTTGATGCACCGGCTCCTGGACGAGGGGGACCCGGGGAGCGAGGAGGAGTGGAGGAACGGAAGCGTGGAGGAGCAGCAGACGGCCGTCAACTTGAGCGCGGCCGCGGCGGCGAGTGACGAGGAGCACGCGTCGCCGTACATCGCCGGCTTCACCGTCAAGCAGGAGCCGGTCGAGGACTCGGGACACGTCTCACACATCCTCTCCAACTAGCAACCTGCCCTCTGTCCGTTTATAGTACTGTGATAATAATATAAAGCAATGACTAGCAGTAACCACAATACAAAACTGTCGCATCGTCTTCCAAGTGTTCTTTGTGAACCTGGGTAACAATATAAAGCAAAAAGAACTTTTCAAATATTTAACAAAATTATCTTCAGATAATCCAATAGTATGGTTTATACAAATAGGTAACTAAAGGACAATTATTAAAGAAAGAGCAACGTAGGTCTAGAAGTTTATCTCAAAAGTGGAACCATTTCCACAGTTGTGAATTGTACAGGATTTTACATTTCACCTAACTTATTATATTTTTTGAGACTAATGAATAAAGTGCATAGAAAATTTTATTCAATGTTTATTTAACTCAAGGTGCAATCAGACATAACAAGGATTTTTTCAATAAGCCATGTCAGACATGTTTTTTGTGAATGACCAATACAACGTGTCGTGCAGATTTATGATTAACTGTGTACAGTAATATAATGGTAATTCATTGCGATGGTTTAGATACCTATACAAACACCATTCCAAATAAAGTACTGCTTTAGATTTAAAGATTTATTTGCCTTTAATCTTCTAAATATATAAAAGAAGAAACTGATTGACATATCAATCATAACATGTGTCTGGCGACTCCAAAATTGGCACATAGGTTCCTTCCGGGGTCCAGGGGTGCACTAAGAAAGTATTTTTCAAAACGCACCCTTTAAGGGGGTGAAATGGGGTTCCAAAGTTTGTATGGAGATATAAAATTACTTTAACCAATTTATTCAAAACTTCGCAGGAGTACTCCTGGCATTAAATAGGTAAATACGTGATTCAGGATTTTTCAAAATTCAACCACTTAAAGGAAAGAAATGTGGTATTTCGTTTCACACAC
Source organism: Meganola albula (assembly GCA_936450015.1). Classification (NCBI taxonomy): domain Eukaryota; kingdom Metazoa; phylum Arthropoda; class Insecta; order Lepidoptera; family Nolidae; genus Meganola; species Meganola albula. Next base: position 13,252,436 of record OW388159.1, on the reverse strand, counting down.
ATTGAAAACTGAACTTCCCTCTACTAAATGTGACTTTATTAGACCACGTTTAGTGGAGGGGCGTTTAGTTTTTAACTGACTTTTGAAAAAGAAGGGGGAGGTTCTTTTTTTTTTTGGCATGTAATTTTTTTATGAATGGTCACCGATTTCTCCGTTAATTATAGACTGATTTTAGAAATTCTTTTTTTTGTTCGACAGAGTGCATTCCCAAGTTGGTTCCATTCTGACGGGCCGGTGGCGTGGTCGGTAAGATACATGCTTTTCACGCCGCAGGTCGTGGGTTCGATTCCCACCCGAGACAAACATTTGTTTAAATATGTGTAATTATCTATATTTAAGTATATATTTACAAAAGAAAAGTATTATATGTAGTATATTACCAGTTATCTGGTTTCCATAGTACAAGCTCTGCTTAGTTTGGGATCAGATGACCGTGTGTGTTAATGTCCCACTATATTATTATATATTATATTATTTATTTATAATTTTTTTTTTGAACCTGATGATGGACTTCGGAGATATAGAACAGAACTCTACATAGAACCGTCGCGACGAGCGGTATAGGTAGCTTTGTTCATACATGTAGTTGATGACTATGTACTAACAAAGGGAATAGGGATGTTTTGGATTCTCTCCCCCACCTTCCATGATTATAAATACCATGTGGGGTATCGTTTTTATGAAGATTTACAAAAATTCAGTGTGGGTAAAAACAGAACCGCCGCGGCCGCCGCGTCTTACAAAAATTTAAAATTATTTACTATTTTTACATGTTTTAAAAGCAAGTGGGTGCTAATTCAAACGAACACAAATATTTGTTCCTGGAGCTGCTAGCTCAAAATTAAGTATTATGCCTGTTGAACGTCAATAGGCCTCCTTTTAACGGGCTCCAAAGTTTGTATGAAGAAACGAGACTACTTTGACCAATTTATTCAAAACTTCGCAGGAGTACTCATGGCAGAAAAGAAGTATATACTTACGTGTTTCAGGTTTTTTCAAAATTCCACCTGTAAAAGGAAGAAATGGGTTATTTCGTTTTACACACTTTAAAACTGAACTTCTTTCCGTTGTGTTGTGTTAGTGTTACTATTAGTCACGTTTAGTGGAGGGGCGTTCAAGTTTTAACCGACTCCAGTAAAAAGCGAGTAAGGTTTTTGTTTGTATAGGAATTTATATTTTTTTATGTATGGTCGCCGATTGCTGCGTCAATTGTGGACCGATTTTAAAGATTCTTTGTATGTTTGAAAGAGTGCACTCCCAAGTTGGTTCCATTATCTTTGACCTGATGATGTACTTCGGAGATATAGAATAGAACTCTTCATAGAATTACAGTAGAACCGTCGCAACAAGCGTTATAGCTTTTTTTACGTACAGTTGACGACTAGCTTCTAACAAAGTGGAAGGGGGGATGGATGTTTTAAAATCCCTCCTTCCATGATTAAAAATATTAATGATTTTTATGAGGTTTTACAATAATTCGGAGACTTCTTAGAAAAAATGACCGCGTTATAAGTTTGTGGAGAACGGTCCTATCTACCCGGTATACCGTGTGGGGTATAGTTTTGAGTAGAATTTCTTAAGAATTCCCAAAAGTTCGGAAAAAGTAAAAAAGTTTAAAAAAAGTTTATTATTTTTATATAAAACGGGTTCCTCGGGGACGTTGCCTAGAGGGGAAAACTCAAATGGGTTTCCGACGGGAATAACCCTTTTAAAATTCCTAACAAAGTTTAGTGAACTAAAGATTTCAACAAAACTTAAATGGTACAAAAAGAATTTTCCAAAATGGAGTAAGACGTCTTCGATTAAAATAAAAAAACGCGATCTGATTTAAGACCAATAAAAAATATGATAAAGGGTTCTTAAAGATCTGTAACTTAGCTAATTGTTATCCTAACACCACGCGGGCGAAGCCGCGGGCGGAAGCTAGTATGTTTACAAAGGTGTAACAGATATTACAATAAAAGCTTATCTTAATCATTACTTAATGACGTGCAAATTATTATACAGTAGGTACGAGTAACTACATAGTTGAAACAGTTACGTATGTTGATATCGTCGTAAAATTCTGAGTGAATATGCGAAATGCGAAATCTTTTGAGAACGATTCATCGGTGGTTACTTAATTTTATCGGGAGTGTGCTGTATTTATTTATACACATTATGTTATTGTGATAAAGCGCCTGGTATTTTTAGATAGCACGACGCTTCAGAGCGATTAACGAAACATTATGATGTAGGGGTTCTAGGGGGCAAACGAACTACTCCAAAGAGAATCTTCGGAGAATTTGTATATTCTATTAACCATTGAATTAAAATTAACAGGGAGATTGCTAACCTAAACATTCGTTAGTAAATAACCCTAGATGTCGTCGCGGGTACCTATCTTGTTGAAGTAAATAGAAACGTGACACAATTTGCCCTGTTTAAAGAATCTATTGTACCAAACCTTTTACATCCCCCGGGACGAACCAAACTCACTTATTTCCTGGAAATACCTATTGCTAACCATATTGGACCATGACAGCGCAATGGAGTTTCAGCTCTCGCATTGCAATGATAAGGTCTGATTTCCGCGAGTGTGTAGGTCGACGATAATAATGGCCGGAGGGTGAAGGGCGGGTGGAGGGAGCCGATTTATCAAATAGAAGCCTTTCCAATAGTGTCTCTAAATGAGGTACACTGAATTTGCATGTTTGTATGTGTGGTGTGTAGTGTGCGTCTGTGTGTAGGTGACAGATTGTATTGACTATTGACCCATTTGTCGACCGAAGAAATCAAAATATGGGGCGAGGACGACATGGCAGCGCGGCGCTATGGTGTGTGGTTGTGTCGAGGACACGGAACCTTAGGTAAGGACGTTTGTGTAATATCATCAGAGTACTACTGCAGGCTGTACTGTATCTAAGGGTTGTGTTAATGAAAAATGCTGCTAAAAATAATGTTACAGTACAATATCATTAATACTTATTGGTACACATAGCAGTTAAAGTGTTTGTGAGTTTTGCTTGTAGAGTTGTGGAGTCAGAAGTTAACACTTGACAGTGCAAGGTGCGCTCAGGGCAGCGCTGCGCCCCGTCGCCGCCGCGAGCCGCGACGTTTACATCATACAGACTGTATTGTTGAATGAATATGTAAAAGGATACGGTTCAAGAACGAACTGCTCTACATTTAAGTTCTTTTTGACGAATTAATAATAATAATAATAATATAATAATATAGTGGGACATTAACACACACGGTCATCTGATACCAAACTAAGCAGAGCTTGTACTATGGAAACCAGATAACTGGTAATATACTACATATAATACTTTTCTTTTGTAAATATGTACTTAAATATAGATAATTACACCCAGACACAAGACAAACAGATATATTTAAACAAATGTTTGTCTTGGGTGGGAATCGAACCCACGACCTGCGGCGTGAAAAGCAAGTATCTTACCGACCACGCCACCGGCCCGTCAAAGGAATACTTTATTGGGCTTGTGTCCAGGGCACACCTAAGGACTAAGGACTAAACTCTCTCTCAACTCGTAAGATAGTTGAGAGAAGATCCATGCCCAACTGTCGGATACTAAAAAGGGTTAAAGAGTTAGAAGAGTTAGATGATTATAATATTATTAATTATAATATTATTATAATTATTATTTAATCCAGTCAACAGATTTCTTCTAGCTGCCCTATACCAAGCAACATCTTTACAGATCAATGAGCTTCATTTAAATTAATTAACCTCCCAGCTCGATGTAACAGGGCCCTCACTAATAGCCTCCCGATCTCTGGACACGATATCTAGCCCATTAAGATGGTAATCATCCCTGACTGGACGGTGGCGGGTGGACCCTTCGGCTGCGGGGTGGGTGGGGGAGGAGACACTGGACACGCTGTGATAGTGACTCTTCCGGGATCATTTATCATAATGCTTGTTGTGACTAACTAAAGTGGACAACTCATTACCTACTATCATTGGTATCTACTCAACATAATACTGTATACATCAGTGGCGGAGGGTGGAAGTCTGAAAAAGGGAAGCCGGAGCAAAAAAGTTCTTACTTAAGAAAATGATATCTCTTCACTACCCTCACCGATGTTTCTATAGCGACTACCACCTTCATATTATAGGCACTTATTTTTTATGTTAATTAAAAGTCTTAGGCGATACATAATTTTAATGACGAAAACGATATTAAATCAATTCCTAAAGGGAAGCCGATCGGAGTCGGCTTGTATGGACTCTTCGCCACTGGTACACATACAACAAGCTGTTAGGGTATGGATTATTAAGTCCTATAGAATGTGAGTGAGGGGTGTTATTTAAAATATTTATTAAGCAGTGATAGCGCGAAGAAGGAAAACATCGTGACCAAACCGATGTGTCACTTGTCAGAAATAAACAATCCTATACTTGCATGAGACAGCCATCCAACCGCACTTAGCCACCATGTGTAAGTTGACTTAAATTCTCTCAACTCCAAAGATAGTTATGGAAAGATCCATGGCCAGCTGTTGACCCAAAAGGGTTGTTATTATAGGTTATTACTTATCAAATAACGTCGCATTTTATCCAAATGCTTGCTGAAAAGGTCTGCATAAAGTTGATTGCTATTTAAACCCATCCTAGCATGGTAATGGGTATTACAGCGCAGTTAACAGTTAACTGAAACGTAAACAGCTCTCTGACGGTTAAATTAACGATGTGTTCAGGAGGTAAACACAAAAGTCTGCTAATTATAAAGACTCCTCGTAACAACACATCTAGTTGAGCTGCTGACGACATCGCTTTGTTTTATTATCCTCAGCTATTGCGAGTTCTACACAACGTACTCAGATTAATTTAGTAGCTAGGTATTTTTAAAACTAGTTTTACTTATTATTTAAAAATTTAATTAACCCGATTCTAGCTAGGAACAATTTTAATTACTTTATTTTTAAAAATAGAGATCACAGAATCAAAATCGGTCTCACAAACTAAAAATATTGACACGACTATGACTACATTTCTTATTTATAGTTTGACTGAAATGTGCTTCAAATTTACTTATGTTCCAATATTACAAAATTCATCATCATCATCTGATTAACCTATTTCAGTCCACAGCTGAAAATAGGCCTCTTCTTGCTAGTTACTTTGCTGAGGTAGACATTTGACATAATGTGAATTATAAATTTATTTGTAGTTTAACTGGTTAGTACCTTAAAGTGTAACAGATCACCTTCCACCTCTCGCAATAATGTAAGTACCTACATAGTAATAAAACTAATAAATAGCAAGCAGAGGCCACAGAGCAATAAACGAGTCGATAACATCAGTTGTGCGGGTCAGGATCGAGACGTCACCCTCGTAAACTGTACTTTATAGTTCGTCTAACATTCACACAGGAAATGACAAACCAATACCCCAGTAAGTATGTAAGGTTATGCAGTAGCCAGAGTTTTAATAAACGCTCGAAATGAATTAATGTTTGTTAGTTTTATTACCAACCTCCTGACCTCTGAATTGTACAGCCATTGAAATCAACGAAGAGTCGAACCACCGCTTTAGCTTATTATGTGTATACTGTGTGCCTCTCTTCTATTTCAGATTATGATCATGCATCCAGCATACTCCCTGTTTTGCTTATAAATGATTTCGTGCCAAATTTTATGCATAGCAGTACAGCCGTTTTCGCGTGATTCAGTAACAAACGTCCGAAATTTCGCTAAAACTTTTGTACTCGTATTTACTAGTACTAGCGGTACAACTCGCACGAGTAGGATAAGAAATATTCCTTGATTAAGAATAACTTCGTGACCTGCATTTCAATATAAATGCCTTCAGTTACCTAAAGCACGCGATGTTCTATTTAACTATACAGACACCAATATGTCATCACCATGAGTTACAACGGGAAAACAGAGGCTGCAAAAATATAAATATTATTTACTGTAACACCCATTTCTCATAGCAACCTGACGGGTGTGGGGACGGGGGTGACGTCGGGGGGGGGGGGACATCCCAGTGACGTAATTAATGTCGTGTGTGTATGATAACCGTCGGCAATTGTTTTCTAACACCTGCCAATGATTTATCCTGAATATTTCGCGGCGGGTGTTATGACTAGGGAGTATTGTTGGTATGCGTGGGCGATGATAAACGTCTATATTATCATCATTAACATGGTACGCTAAATCTTAATATTGTGGTGTGAATAGAGAAACTCCGCCCCTGAAAATGATGGTAGTCCTGGTATTTTTATATTACACTTTCGGCTCTGCGCTCCGTGCCTGGGCAACACTGGCACCAGTAAGGTAATGATTTAAAGAAGAAGTGGACATAGATTTCTCAACAATGTGTCTTGGCCTCCGCTCCGGTGGTAGTTCAACCACTTTCTGCGATACTTGGTAATCTCTCACCAATTCAACACTTGGTAATCTGTTACGTGGGAATAAGGGCTGACGGACCTAGTCTTTTCGTTGTTACTATTTTATTGTATGCGATTCCAATTGTAAAATTCGTTGTGTAACAGTCTGTACCTTACATTTATGGAAATAAACTTTATTATTATCTATTAATTACTAGCTAGAAGTTTCCTTTGCTCTACTAGTTTTACCTGCATTGTTTTAATGCATTGTTGATCGATAACATACGGCCTGTTGAATGGGATCCTGTAGGTATACGGAACTTAATATGTGTTTTTAGTCTTTCTAAAACAAAAAGGTGATCCTGAAGATCCAATGCATATTTTTAAGATATCGTTGCATAAGTTATTTCCGTTGGTACCTACCGTAGCCATTAATAATTTTAAAACTGTATCTATTTTAAACTTTTGCTCGTCGCTCAAACTTGACGAATTTCAAAATATCAGCGTGTATCCGTTCTAATATAAAATTCATAAAGGAATAAATTCACTTATCTATTGGCAAGAGGGTGAGTGGCGGGATGGCAGGGGAGGAAGGACTAGGGACCCTCAAAGGGAAGTTTCAATCGAGTGAAAAAACGAAGCGAGTTTGTTCACTTATGAATATTTCGGGGTGCACTTAGTGGGCCGTCTGCTAACTGGATAAGGTGCGATCTCACTGCGACTTGTTCAGAAATACTAAAACATGATGTTTAGAATTGAAAAGTCGGGAAACATTGAGTAGTTATTGAAAATCTTAACAACATTTTACGTAACGAATTTGAACGCTACAAAATGCGAAAGTACCTATGTGAAGGATATGGGTTATGGATTGTTCCTGTTACCACAGATAATATAATGCTATACTGCTGTTACTGATGCTGGGTGAGTAGGAAGGTACTTTTTACCGTGGCCATTAGTATGATTCTTAAACATACTTTCTGTACATTACGCAGACAAAGTCACGGTCGAAAGTTTGATAACACGTAATTCTTAGATAAAATTAGAAATTGTAATAAATATGTACGAGATGTGTCAGCCATATAATATTATGTTGGTACCTCACAGGAACCACCCTCTAACCCTCCGACACAATTTTCGAGTTATATCAACTGGCGAAGTTTAAATGAGCCGACGCGACGCGAACGTTCGGTAGTTGGAGATAACCCTCGCTCGCCCATCCTCCTCGCGGCCGCGGAGAGCAGCGCCTGCCCTGCGCCGCGAGCCGCCTTCACGCACTGTTGGCACGACAACGCGTTGATTACAGCAAACAATGAGAAACTTTTGTTCAGACAAGTTAAATACAGTAAACGAAACTTAGTGATTAAGCGTGCACTCGACGATCGTGTTTATCTCAAGTCTGTGAACACTGTTCACTGTACAGTATACAGAACTCAGAAATAGATCTGTTGCTCAAACAAAGGGTTACAAATATTTATAAAACGTCAACACAATGTTGTGAAACAAGTTTAACTCGATTGTATTTATACAACAAACACCAAGTACCGAGTATACTGAGTGTAACGAGACGCTCGCAAGAGTCACTGACACTGAAACATACGAATTTACAATGAATTGAAAAACAAGTATCAACATCATCACAGGTACACTCAGAACTCTCATAAACTCTCAGAATAAACTCTTACAAAAAATAACCTATAGATATATCCTTTATATTAAATAGGCTTGCGCTTGACCACAACTTGCCTGATGTCAAGCAATGATGCAGGCCACGATGGAACGCGATTACCCAGTAAATACCGATTCACTCGTGACTTGAAGACCGGCAGATTGTAGCCGTCGGGAAACATAGATGCCGCAGCGAATTCAAAAATTGGGCAGAAGAAATCTTAAACATAAAAAAGAATATAAGGAACCGAATGATAACCTCTTCCTTTTTGAAGTCAGTAAAAAATATACGCTTTAAAAATAACTAGAGAGTAGAAATAAGCAAAAGAAAACTAGTAATGAAAACTAGTGCCTTCGACAGAAACGTGTAACGTAACATAGTTACCTACATTCAATGAGATATAATATATGTAGCGACTAGTACCAGACGAGATGTAGACTAATAAATCATTGGTTTTATTATTTAGAGTGGACATGGGTGTTATGCCATCTATGCCTGAGTTAAAGGCATAGAAGTCATTCAATCATTTATTCATTCATTCATTTTCATGTTGGCACCTACTCGTACCAATACCAATATGGTGCAGGTACCTAGTAATGTGTTTGATGGTGTGGAAGCTCAAGCTAACACGAAGGCAGCTATAGGAAGCCATTGGAAGGAGATGACGAATGAGCTGAAAGGTAGGCAGGGGAGGGAGGGGAGGTGAAGCAGGGGGGTTATTTATCGCAGTGTTTCATTTTCAGTTTTGTGAGCATCGCGCGTTTTGTTCTTTTGCTATTAGGTAGGTAGCACGACGTACGTGCTGCGTTCGAATTAGTTCATTTCACTGGAATGGTTTAGTGCCAAGTCAATTGGTTCTGATTGATACCGTTTTACAGAAAAACCACAATATTTTGTATTATTTTACAGCAAAATTACTTGTTTAATTATAAGGAATAGATTTTAGTTAGATGTTTGCGATCTTAAACCTAAGCTACTGAAATATCCATAGGTCCCATATCCATAGCATATTAACAATATGCTTTAAAAGTAACACACTACGATAGATTTTCCAACTTATACTACTAAACTATTTTTGATGAAGATATACAACTCTGGGGATGAACAAAGACACTGCATTTTAATATAACCTACTGCACAGAGGTAGGACAATGTATTAGGTGAATAATGCATACAGATAAAGTCGCAGTTGTCGGGTAATCTTTCATATTACGAGTGTATTGAGTTCCGTGTTCAGATCACATCGGGGTCACCAGAACATCGGCAGTTACTGTCTTATTAAAAAATCTTATAGGACTCTTTACTTAAAATTGACTTTGTCTCTTTCTTACTAATATAAATGTCAAGATGACATACAATGATAAACAAATTATAAACATGTTTTAGCTATAATGAGCATTATAAGACGTTTATGAATATGGGGGTTAATGTATGCAGTAAACTAAAGAATATAAAAAAGCGACAATCTCAATTTGCTGATTTTATCATCATCATCATCATCATCATCATCAATTATCGCTATTTCACCCTAGCTTGTCCCAATCTTTCACAGATCGTCAATGCATATAAATTAATTTGTAACACGTACCAGTGGTACTCACTGGCGCCAGTACTGTCCGCGTAGAGAAGGCAGTACGAGCTGTGGCCATATTTCGAGCAGCACATTAGTCAGCGGCGCGGCGTGTTATTAAATCGCTCGCCGTGATTAATATCTGCACTACACAATACACAGCTGCATTTACCGATATCTCTGATTATAATGTTATTTATTGGAAACCGTCAACCAACAATAGACACCACACATTTTTAGAAACAATATTTGTCGGAATATCACCTCGCCTGGTCGGCAAATTCTACACATAACTACTACAGCAAAATTCTTAATTATGATGTATTACCTCGAAACTCCAGGTACTCTCTACTTTATCTAGATACTTTACACAAAACTATGATAGCATGTTGAAATTGTTCCCGCCCGCTCCGGTACGGCGCGCGTCGCGGTGCGGCGTGGTGCAGCCTCCGCAGTGTCCCGCCCGCCCTTGAGCTGGTGCCGCCACGTGTAAGGTCGCCATGTCGAACTGTCTTCTGTCTTGTGACGTCACCGCACTGCAGTTCAATACATTAACTCTTTTTACGCTAGTAACTATCACTCTTCATAGTTTTACGTTTTTTCGCCATTTTCTAGAGATGCAGTAACGTGTAACCAATTTAATTAATTAAATATTCCTTTTGTGCTTAGCATTATCACAGATTTTACGTAGACTATTTTGTTTTGTATAACTGCTTTTTTAATTGAATCTAGGAGTTTTTGCTCAACGAATTTTGCGTCATATTCTAAGATAATATTATTTCTATCTTTTCATCATAATGGCATTTTCTGTAAGGAGTGACAGGTGGTTCCATTTTATTAGTGGTTCATACATAATGCGCATTTTCATAGCGAATCAGCACGTTGAGCGGTGAGCAAGCGACGACGACGCGGCGACGTGATGAACTTCCTGACGGCTGGCGAGTGGCGACAGTGATCAATCAAAAAACGGATTACTAACATGATTAATTATGGGTACCGCGGGATTGGTTTCATCCTTCAGTAATAATATAACTTTACTGCTTATTGGAAAACTTAGTAGCTAAAATTAAGCTTGCTTAATTTATGGAGGTATCAGAAAAACCTAGAAACTGGATAAATGGCATGGCGGGCTGGCAGCTGATGGCTGAAGGTCTCCTGTACTACTATGAATTGACTGTTTCTCACCATTCAGTCCGTGTAGAAGTCGCGCCGCATCAGCATCACACCTATTCCGGATGCCTATTCAGTACCTAAAGAGTATTAACTACCTATATTAGTGCTCATATTTATTGTGTAACATCTCCGTGTTTCTAAGGCGTGAATCGTCAATAATTAGAAGTCTGTAGAGGCATTGAGCAGCATTGATATGTGTTGTAGTCTTTGTAGACAAGACAAAGGGCTGTAGCATCCGAGTCAGTGGAGCGAGCCAAACCGGTCAAGTGTGAGTCGCTTCACCACCAGACACACACGCTACTGTTTCTTACTATACAGTTTTCTTCACGGACTAAGTAGAGATACTGGGTTTGTTCCACTACAATACACTTACCTATTGGTTCACGTCACTTCGTTAATAACGTATCTACTAACTAGGTGAATACATGCCTATGTCTCCTCTCGATATAGAATATAACTTATTTTACTTTTTTTACATACCGAACGTAACTTATTTTATGTTATTATATTTTTTTATTTATTTTATCCAGCAGATAGTAATGATTTCCTTTTCGTTATTGCAATAATCACCCGAGGCGGAGTGTGTATGTAATGGTAGAGAGGAAGAGAGCTCATTATTACAAGGTTTTGGGCATATCATATCTTGTACTAGCCCGAGGCGAGGGCAGGGGAGAGCGGGGCAGCGTCCGTGCATGATGTTCCAAACTGTCACTAAGGGAAATTCATTCCATTTCTACCAGACGACGCAGTGTAGAAATACCAATAGGTGGTTATGATGATTGGAATTTCTTACAGATTTTCATAATGATAATACCTACTAACAAATCAATACTCTTTGTGTCCGCTCGGTTGCTACATGCTACATGTTTTAGACTGTGATCGTAAAGTAAGGAAGACAAAGAAAATGCGACTCTCTCTCCCCCGCATCCCGCACCCCCGCTCCCGGCACGCTTTATTAACATTGAAACCTTACAGATACCAAATTGTACTCACACAAGTAAATATATTAAAATGTTATCATTTTCAGACTCGCAACAACGGCATTTTGAACCGTTTTTCATTTTAGACAATTTCATACCTTAATTCTCAGTACATTCAGTTCAAAACAGAATATTGATTTTAATATGGGAAATTTAGTATTTGCCGATAGAAATTGAGTTGTAACACAGTTCAATAAGGTTTCAATTAGCTTCTATAGTTTCTGTAACAACGGAAGGACGCACTCACGCACCGATACACAGAGGATTTAGCAAAGTGAATTTTTAATGGCAGTGGAACGTCTCAAAGTGGCGTGAGATTATTATGGATGTGTTAATATACAGGGTATTTTGGACTGTCACGTGAAGTAGCCTTAGCTTCCGTCCGTAGCTCTAGACTGTTTAGATGTCCCAGGACTTGGATGAAATTTAAAATACGGGCTTTTCACGCCCGCTGCTGTCGATCTTGGCTTCCAGGAGTACCAACTGGTAATATACTACTTAAATTACTATTTTACATACTTAAAATAGATAGAATAGACCCAGACTCAAGACAAATAGACTCATGCACTCGAATGTTGGTCTCCGGTGGGAATCGAACCCACGACCTGCGGCGTGAAAAGCAAGTATCTGGCCGACCACGCCATCGGCCAATTAACTTTATTATACAGTTTGCTACTATATTGGACAGTTTGCTTTACTAGTTAGTTAGGAGTTTTTAAATATATCCTCACCTCATCATCTACTACTGGGCATAGGCATCTTGTTTACTCCCATGCAGCTCTAGCCAGTAAATTTAGGAGACGTCAAATACAAGTTCCTTCCATAAGTTTAATACCTACATTAAATCCACAATTTATGTAATTTGAGCGCGGAAGTAATTCTGAGTTATCACGGGCATACCCAGAATAATAATTACAACGTTATGATAACGAGAATAAATTATATAAACGTTGAATTTGCACGCTGAGGAGTGTGGCTCCGCCTTTATTATTGCAGGAAGAACGCGATAAGGGATTAGAGAATAGCACTTCACCCACATTTGTAAGAGCCTTAATTTTATAGCTACTCTAAAATATCTCAACTTCTTGTTGAAGGCTCCATCAGGGTGAAATAAGGTGTCGGATCAGCTCAAATTTTCCCGGTAGTGACAAGATGCGAAAAGATTATCCGTTCTTTTTCATAGAACTACTGAGAAACACTTTTAAATACTGAGTTATCCAAAATTTCAATAGGTAGGTAAGTTAATTATTTTTCTGTAAATAGACAGTGGTGCGTTGCATAGATCATGATGATGTAAAGTTGTAATTAGGTATGTGAGGGTCCATCGAGTGCCCCAACAAGCAGGCCGCCTCCGCCGCCGCGCCGCGCAGCCATAACCTAATGACTCAAGTTTCATAATCAGTAGATTCGATCAGATGAAACAGTTCTAACTTTGTAATTGAATGAGTTCCTCTGTTCCCCCGCCTAATGCCCTGTACCCTGCGCCCTGCGCCCTGAGCCCTGTCGCTATGAGCCCTGCAAGTTTACGTAATTTATTACCATGTAGATACCTATGCTTATTACCTTCGATATTAAATTAAATCGAGCCATTTGCCTCTCTGTTGGAAATTTGTTTGATGGATACAGTAAGGCAGAGTTTATCTCTGTAATATGGTTATTATATTAGAAGGTTGTGTTTACAGAGGCTGATTTAGTTAAAACTATCATTAAACCAGATGAATAATTTAAACTCGTATCAGATGACTCGTTGACATACATGTGTGTTTATAAATTGTCTCTTTTTTTTAATAATGAAAGAAAAGTGATGGTGAGGCAACAAGAGTGGCGCCAATGGACTACGCCTTCTCTTGTTGCCTGCTGTATGAATATGGGTGAAAATTAATGTTGATTACATATCAACATTAATTTTCGTAGTGTTTGAAGAAGTAGTTATTGTGTGTATTGGTGTATGCAATTATTGTAGAGTGTAGTGTTGTTAGTACCTAGAGGGATGAATGATTGTTAGTGTAGAAGTAGTGTGTCTTAAAACTAAAAACTATAATTAACTTCTTTCCCATTTTTTTTTTGTTTTTTTTTAGCTGTAGATAGGTAATCTAGACGTAAACAAACTATGTAGCAGTAGGTACATGAGTTAGTAATTAGTCGTAGTAACCCAAATTACGTCTAGTGCCCAAACCCCAAAATAGTTAGTTTAGTATCTCATTGTTGATGCTCAATCCCGCACTTTGCGTGTGTGAACCGAGCTCAACAACTCATAAGATTGTAAGTAAAGCAGTTTTTGCTGATAAACATTGGGCTCAATGGGATTTGAATTGAACTCTCGTATGTTACCGCGAAACAATAATTGTTACCATAATACGAGTATACATAGGTTACCTTATACTTAGACGCAGTTAACCAAAATTGGTTATATTCACATTCTGACGCAATCATTGAAGCCGCCATATTTACAGACTTAATGACTATAATTTGCTTTTAAAAGGAAATGGAGACATTAAACAAATTGATGCGGCTATGGCCCTGCCTTACCCGCGTACAGCCCGCCCGGCCCGACAGCTTGACAATAATGTTCCGTTTAATGATGAACACGATAATTTGTGTCAGACCGGAGGCGAGCGGAAGTGTGCTCAGGAAGTAATGGTGCCCTAATGTAACAATCATAATAAATTGTTTACTTTATAACTGTCTCGATGGCTAAGTGATAGTAAGTGTAATCTGAGATGTTCCGGATTCGGATCAACAGTCGATTGAAACACGTTTTTTGGTTTTCAGTTATGAGAATTGTAGAAGGTAGCATTTTGAAGTAAGGGTTTCTATTGGTTAGTCTTGCTGTTGATGAACAGTGATAGACTCGCCCCTCGCACCTCTGCTACTCGAAATTTCAGAAATTTCAGGCTCATTATTTGTTGTGTTTTGTGGTATTAAATTTTCCTAAATGACAGGCACATTGTTATCCTCTAGCAACATTGTATATTCTAAACTTTGGTTGTAACAACGATGTGCCAGAGCTCAGTTGTTTTAGTAAATTGACCCTTATTTTCAAGAATAGATTGATTTTGTAATAATTTATAAGTAAGTCTCTTAAAGTCGAGCAAAGTTTGTGAAATAATTTGTTTAATAATGACGCAAAGACGGCTGTGACGACAACGATGAATCTTTAGTTATTTATGAAGCAACAAACAACACAACTTTCGTGGCCGCTCTCCTTTAATTGTGCTGACGTCACCCTACTCAGCGTAACTTGAAAACTTAGAACAAAAAGCTTGTATGTCAAAATGTACCAAGTGCCAAGTAAGTAACACACAGTGGGCCATTTGTACTAGCAAATACGAACTTAGATGGACACCATTCCGATTTTGAACAAAGGGCAACTTTCACCAATTACCATTTAGGAGTTTAACAAAGCAAATTGTACCTAACTTTCTTTAAAATAAAGTTCAAACTCTGAAATGAAAAATATTGACTTTGTTTGAAAGCCTACCGTTGAATATTCTACTGTATTATGATAACAATTTAGGTTGAATATCGCCTGTAGATGTGACACAAAGGGTCTCTTCAGTAACAGATTTCCATGTCGCTATTACTTGAGCACAATTTAGCTCGCATTGGATTCAAATAAGTATTTATGTAATGGGACAATTAAAATAATAAGCAATATATCTGCGCTCTCAATTTTGTGGGAATTTGAACAAATTGATTCAGTAATATTCTTCTAAGTAGGTACTTAAACGT
The DNA here is from genome assembly GCA_936450015.1 of Meganola albula. Lineage (NCBI taxonomy): Eukaryota > Metazoa > Arthropoda > Insecta > Lepidoptera > Nolidae > Meganola > Meganola albula. The sequence goes on along the minus strand of OW388159.1, from coordinate 13,236,971 downwards.
AATTGGGACATAAAATATAGTACGTAGTGGTAATAACGGAATTATTTCGAAAAATACACAAGATAAGTACATATTACAAATGTAGTACATTAGATAAAACCGTGGATTGTCTCATAGCGCAGAGCACCAAACCACAGATAATACTATAAAGTCTAAACTATTCTAGATTCTAGATAGATCGACGTTGTTAAGTGAGTAGCAAGATTGAGCTGTATAGGACAGAACTGTGCCCACAAAAATAGAAAAAAATAAAATCGGTAGATGTAGGTGTACTTATTTTCAGCACCATACAAAGCGGGGGCAGGTCACTTGTTTAAAATAAGTGTATAATGTAGTGTTTGTAGTGAATAGTGTAAATAGAGCGAAGTGTCTTGTGTTAGTTATGTTAGTAAGCGAGTCCGAGCATTAAACACGTTTTACGAGAGTCGTAAAGTGCATCATCTGCTCCAACTGCTGCGGCTTTATGTGTTTCACCTTTCTTACTGGTCGGACTCTGTGTCCTGACCTCGTGACCTCTGCAATCTGACCTTGTACTCACTATAACTATAGGTACTGACTAACTATATTATATACTACAGTATTGACATTTTACAAATCTGAGCTAAATGAGCTGCGGTGGCGTAGCGGAACCAGTCTCGGCTATGGAATAAGATCGCAGGTTTGATCCCCAGTCGTCTCCACACATTCTAGTGTGTTTCCTCACGATGTTTCCCTTCACCGATATTGATCAGCGAAGATGAAACAATTCACACAAAGATGTGTGGCCACGACTGGGATTCGAACCCGCTGATATATTTCTAAGGCGAGGTCTGTACCGCACGTTGGCTCCTCATTACCATTCCTAATATCAGGTGCATATAGCTGCAGAGAGATAATTTTTTTTAAAAAAGACAAAGAGTATCGATTTATATAGTATCATGGCAAACTTCTATAGATTATGAATTTATCGTTGTCTGAAAGTAAGGGCTTCGTAGAACAAAAAGGATTAAAAAATCTCGGTAACATTATATCTACGGCACAGATAACTAATAATACCTAGGGCTACGGTCTAGGTACTTGTGAATGTGAGGTATTAAAACGCCACTTTGGCTGAAAATCATCTTTGTACCGATTAAAGGTTGTAGATTGTAGCGGGCTGGGATTTCCGCAACTCGACGTCAAATGTGCGCCTAATTTGCGTGGTGGTCTGGCGTAGCTACTGCCAGCCCAGCTCCAAAAGGAATCCTAACAGACTCTTCACGTTGCCGACGGCTGGAGCGACCTCGGCAATCCGAAGCCCTGTCGAATATAGGTATAACCAAACACAAACTGCATTGCAGGTATCAAACTACTCGTGTCATTTTGCTAAATTTCATATTCAGACGTTTTTGCGGAAAGGATTTTATTAGAGTAAATTAATACCTAGTGTTGGCAACATTGGATGACGTAGGCGGCGCGAGAGTAGCGCTGCCAATATGACGAGCGAGATCTACTAACATTTGCTCATTCATTCAGAACGAAGTGATTGATTGGCTCTTTGGAGAAAGCGCGCGACACATTGTAGTCGGGATTGATATTGGATTTATAGGCGGTTGAAATAATTTATAGAACAATCATATTGATACTTATTGATTATTGAGTTTAATGTGCAGGTTTTAGGTCATAACATATGTTAAGCTAGCACTAGGTACCTAAATATATAGCTAACTATCTTCATAAACCTTTCCGTTTATAAGTTTACACATATTAGGATTATTGTTGTATGATGATGTAACACAAACAGTAGGTAAGTAAGTCCTCTAGTTACATCGCATCGTGTTGTTGTCAGCTGAACATTATTTGTTCGCTAATTTGATGAGAACTCCCTCGCCCTCGCCCTCTCGTCTCCTCGCCCTCCGGTGCTCGTCACCCTACATTGTTCGCACACAGGTACTCCACGTCAGATCGTGTTACTATGCTGACGGTACATGCTTCAGCAGCTCCTTCCACACTGCCAACTGTAATAAATCTGCCACAAAAACAACATGTAAACAAAGGCGTAGATTAAAACAATTATATTACATTATCTGTGGTTATGACAAAAATATTCTTCAGATCAGTTGTTTAGTGGATACTACTTACCTGCTTAAAAATGCAACATGTCCTTTGAAAGATGAGTTAAAATATATCAACTCATTATAAACTAGCTTATCTTAAACCTAAAACAATGATATAACAATGAATTTTACAAGTTTTTAAACCAGACCAGTTTGTACTAGTAGTTTTAGTTTCAGCAGACGATAACAGATGGCGCGAGTAGGCTCATTTTTAGCGAATTAGTGATAGTAGGACCTAGTATTATATTATCTGTGGTAGGTCTATATTTTTATTGTAATAACTGTATTATTATGTTGAAAGATGTCACAAAAAACAACTATTTTTATTATTAAAGTAACATGAAATACTCTCCACATCTATTTATTGCTTATTTAAAAGCTAAATAGTTGAGCCCTACCACATAATTTAACTACTCTTACCTCTTACTAACTAAGCAAGCAGATTACGTTACCTATGTCACGGTGGCCATCAATAGAAATATTTTAAATAATTAGGAGGGCTAACCAGACACATTTATGATGTAATAGCAGGCAGATTGGGTAACAATTTAGCTAATTACAAACCCACACGGATAACTATTTAAAAAAAGAAAAAGGTACCTACCTGCTTCAATCAGTTGTAAAAAAAAACTGCAAAATAAATTTATTTAGTTCGCGTTCTATCAATTTTAATTGTATCAATATAAATCTAATGAAATGTATAAAAATATACACTGTTGGTTTTAAAGATGAATGAACATTTATTGACGTCGTCATGACGGCATGCGACTTGCGAGTGACAAGTGACACTTTACGTATGGCTACCTCAGAACAAATATCTGTCAGTACTGATTAAAGATATATCTGTTACAAAAACGTCATATCTAAAACAATTGACAAGATTGAACTTAGATATAATAAATTTTTTTATAGAATGAGGTTTTGAATACTACATAAATAGTAGACATGCAGGTTTCCTAACTATGTTTTCTTTTACAGATATTGAGCAGCGGCAATGAAACAATACACATAAACATGTGTTGATACGACCGGGGATCAAACCCGCGACCTTATATTTCAAAGGCAAGCGTGATACTACTACGCCACTATTGCTTAATAAATTGTTATGAGTGAAACGTCGGTACGTACTTAAATGGTATTAAAATTACTTTCTACTAAATACGTTATCACGAAAATACGCGATTTTTCTTGCTAATACTAATAAAGCGGGCATCACATTAATTATCCAATTTGCAGAGCGCTCGGTGATCTAGCGTGCTAAAATTGGATGGTGTTACGACAGTAAAAAATACAAATAAATTAGGTAGGTAATAATTTAAGATGACTAGACTTCGTAACTAAGTACTGTAACTTGTAATTGGATAATGTAATGCCCGCTTCACCCAAAATTAATCAGCGCGATTTTGTAATTGTCGGCATAACGTTCCGCGTTGACATAAGCTGGTTTTAACTAATACCTGTGCTGGATGTCTGGATATTCCAGCATTGATAAGTTCCGATGGGATATAGCACTTATAGGAAGGTGCATTTAAGTTGCTATGTTCGTACAACATAATATACTTAGTTAACACACACAGAACGAAGAAATATCGCTGCCCGTAGTAGCGGATTTTGACACTTAATCATTACTAAGCGTATAAATTGATGATAAGTGATCTAACCATAAATTATACAACTAGTTATAAATTTAAATGAGAATCTAGTAACATAAGGTAACACTGATAATAAAATAATTAACAAGTAATTAATTTTTTGGTGTTAGGTTTTCTATCAATTGTTTTATATGTATAAATTAATCGGCTAATAATGCATAGTAAAATGCGTTGTTTCCGCTCTATAGCATAGTTTGCCGCGCCGCACTTGCTCCGACCGGCCGCCATTTTGCTGAGCGACTGGCTCGCTTCGGTCGTCGGCCTCCACGCCCAGTGTCGGCGCCGCTCGCTCCGCGACTCCGCGCGTCCGCGTATTTTGTACAAACATAATTTTTGCGCCATATTTCCGCTGTTGTATTTATTATTCCGCCATGATGTTCGACACAGATAAATTGATTCGAGAGATACAGAAGCATCCCTCGATATGGAACAACAACTTAGACGAGTACAACAATAAAGTAGTTAAAGTAAAGGCTTGGCTGGAGGTCGGGAGTGCTATGTACGATGACTGGGAGGACTTAAAAGAGAGGAGACAGAGAAGTATGTTTTATTATGATATCTTTGCATGTTATTATATGTACCTATGTATGTATTAGCTTACCGCGGGTAGCAGAGGTGAGTTGTATAATACAACTCACAAAACTTTTTAGTAATTAGCGCTTAAAAATCCGTTAGGTCAATTATGACTGTTTTATAATAACACGTGCTTAGTGAACCTTCAGTTTGATGTGGGTCAGCGGACCACGAAGAGATAGGGTAAATTGAACATTGAATAATAAGTAGGTCATAATATTAGTTCCTCGTAGGTATTGTTTCTCAGTATTTTTCCATAATAGGCCAAGCTAGGTTTCTAACTGCTTTCGGAACCTTAAAATTAAATTACGTTCCAGTTCAAGAGCTGCAGAGAAGATGGAAAGGTTTACGGGACTACTTCACAAAGAACCGGAACAAGCCGACCCCGGCGCGATGTGACAGTCCCTTCGAGAAGAAAAAACGAAGATCATACGTTCTGGATAGTTTGCAGTTCTTGAACGTCACAACTCCGAGGCCAACATGTTCGAACCCCGCGCCGAGCAATAGTGACAACACTACCGATAGCACTAGTACCTGCCAGGAGAATGAGACGACTTTTAAGTTTGAGGTGGTATCTGAAGATGAGCAGTCCTGTACCTCAGAGGCGAGGTCCCCGCAGATGTTCGAGGAGGCGCTGGTCCAGCCCTCCGCGGTGTCCCTCCAGGATGACTCCGACAAGCATTTCCTCCTGGCGATGCTTCCGTATATGAAGTCAATGACGCCGCAACAGAACTTCCAGTTCAGATTCGAAGTTATGAAGTTGGTCAAGAGAATGAAGTATGATGATTAGGTGATTGTGTGAGTAAGGAAAATACTTTAGTCCTATAAATTAGTGTCTTTATTGGATTATACTAACTATTAATTTGTTTACTTAAGGTGCAAGACTTACCGGTTTTCATGTATTTAGATGTAACGACGACGACGTGTCGCTAGCTGCAGAAGGTATTTCACAGAAATACATAGAGACCAGTGTAGTGTCGCAGTGACACGTAGTCTGCTGTCTGTTGTCTGCAGTCGAGTCGGCTACTACTAACAGGAAGGTGATAATAGCTAATAAATGTTTTGTCACTCTCTAAGGAAGTCAGAAGAGTCATTAAAGAGAAAACGATAGAAATAGACTATGACTATTTGTAATTCTCGTTTATTTGTAAAGCTGATAGTGTGTATTGTTATCTTCTCCTGTGTATGATTGATCTCATGTGTATATCATTCGTATGAAGTCTGGGAATTAGTTACTATTTAAATTAAAATAAAATAAAACAGTACCCAGTTGATTCGTTTTATTATAATGTAGATATAGTTAAAAAGGTAAAAACCTGTAATATTAGCTCACAAATGACATTAGAAAACCTGTGTCCAAAGAAAATTTACTTGCTACTTAGTACTAAAAAATCACTTAATAAGCGACATTAAAGAGTATGTACTCGATGCCGCACAGTATTATTGATTTAAGGCCAAGAAGCTTACATGTTTTAACATTGGAGGTTGAGTCTAGAACACATTGTTGAAGACAAGAAATATAACCTTGGATGACATCAGAAAAAAATAGAAATGGAACTCTTAAAGAAAGAGACAAAATATATAACGTAAGTCGTTCAAAGCCAAGGTCTTGTCCTTCAACTACATTATGTTTCTAGATGCAACTTTCAGTTTTATGTTTAGGGCTAATTAACAAATGGTAGATAAAATGTCTGGGGAATATTTTTGATGTTTTCACAGATTTTTTTGTACACTGTCAAAACGTGAAAAGATTATTTCTTACTTTAAATTATCTTGAACAATCGGCCTTTAAAATAACAATTGATAACTCTATAGGAAGGAAAAGGTAGGTATGGTATGGAAGCCATAGGATCACAGCACCTATCTAAATCAATAAATCATGGTTTATCAAGATGAGTAGGTAACTATGCTGCTATACTGCGTACTGCCTAATGATTAATTATGACAGCTCCAAGATTGTCTGCAGGAGTGCCCCGGGCCTCAGACCCCGGACCCCGCGGCCCCGGAGGGAACTGCGGCCCGGGATGGCACCGCTCGAGGTAATGGTGCGGCTGTAACGACGCACATTTACAAAACAATTACAGATAATGCTCGCGCGCCATTAACTCACATCTCTTTTTCTTCACTGACTTTGAAGCAGTCTCTTTGTTAAAAAGCTATGTTATTTAGAATATGGAAAGAAATATTTTACTTAAGGAGTTGTATTAAAAGCTTCATAATATTTGAAAGTTAGGCAGGTTAAAATAACTAATGTAATAGTGACATGCGAGGCAAACACAGTAATCACTGATATAAAAAGAAATTTGCACTTTGCAAATTTATTACTGTTTTATGGTTTAATCTAGCCTAAGTTTTTATTTTCTCATGTTTTTCTTCAACTCAAACTCACTACATTTAACTCAGTTTGAGAAAATCACAGATACAAATTGCCAAAATGATGAAAAAATAGTAAGCAGAACTTCAGTGTCGATTAGACTAAGCTTTCGAGTTAAATGCGAGTGAAAATTGTAGAATGAGCTCATTATTTACGAGGATTTTATTTAAATAGACGTTCACACCGGACGCGAAAATGCGGGGTCACAAGCACCCTGTAGGGGGAGGGACCAATGTTTCGAGATAATGATGAACATTTCCAAAAGAAATTGGTAATTTTCTTTTCAGCTCATTTATGTTTTACAGTACTCCAGCAAAGGGAAATAAAGGAGTGTTTAGTTAATATAAAAATAAATGGTTTGTTTTTGCGCAATGTGATAAAAATGTTTAGAGTTTCTGCCCTTTAAAAGTACTTACGATCTTAAGTTACGAAACTCCTGAGGCGGAGAGGATCGAATCACTCAGTAATCTAAAGTAAAAGTCTCGCTGTTTTTCTAGCTTATACATATTTGTCCAATATCAGAGAAATATAACATACCTTAATCAAAAATTGCGCACATACAGCAAAATATAACGACTCCTCCCCCACTCCCAATGAATTAAAATGAATTATCTGTTGGCGAGTGGCTCAGAAATGAATTATCGTACCATGGTGGGCCGTGGCGCGAGCAGATCGCGTCCATTTCCGATGCCCGCTCAATTTCCTCTCGCACATCCATCATGATCTAGTCTGGGTCTGTACTCTTATACTTTTTTGTTTTCGGACCAATTACAGATGAATTTTTTGCCGACTTCAATAATGAGAAGATTATTCATTCGGTTATTTCTTCGGAAATTACTAAAAGATTTCTGTTTATCCATTCATAAATGACATAAGGATGGATATACAGAAATCTTTTTTTATTTGAAGTAAAAAACTTCTTCGTTAAATTAAACACAAGTCTGCAAAAACAAAAGATGAACTAACTACAATTTAATATTACGATGAAAGTAAATACAATGATACGAAAAAAAAAACAATTCGTAACGTGTTTGAACGAATGAAAAGAGTAGGGCATCTGTATAAGTATCAGGAGGGGACAAAGATTTATCTCGACGACGACATACTGATTGCACATTCCAATATTTAAGGGATCCTAAACGAATTGTTATTGTGTTGGAGATAAAATAAACGAACGAATGAATAATTGTTAGCTTGAAATTTTGTAGGTTCCTGCTTCAATGATTCTAGTCGTAGTTATTAATAAGTAGTACTATTTACAATCTAAGTATGTGATAGGTATGTGATAATGTGACACAAGATGTAACAACTTTATGTTGGTGTAGATGTGTGTGATGTAACGTCTACATATAATGTATGTTAACGTTATGGAAGCAGTACTTACCTATCATTAGAAGAGTATTCGCCTAATGAACTCTGTCTGACACAAAAAGCGTGCTCTTAACATCTCGACAGAGGCGGAATTAACTAAAGATGGATTGCTGACGGGAGGATTAACGTTACTAACTATGGGCTGTGTGTGTTATTATAATACATATCTTAATAATTCACTAGTGTAGGCAAAGGTGAATATATGTATACGCTGTAATCATTGTTTAGATAAAACTAAGAAAATCTTTTTACACCATTGATATGTAATTTTAAAGATGTAAATATTTGTGCAAATATTTAACAAAGTAGGGATCTTCCTCCACTAAATATAATAAAATCAGAACAAATAACAGTAAAAGGTTCGCAAGATAAAACATGTGGTCCGTACAATAGCACACTTGAGAAGAACTCGGGACAAACAGATCAACTCCCTGTGGAACCCTCAACACGAAGCGTGTCGCCCTCTGTGTAGTGTGTGGGTATCGATAATAAGAATATTGTGGTCGTGTTGTTATCCATTCAAGAAAAAAAAATATAGATATTTTTCACTCACCACCTAGGTATAGGCTATTGTAATAAAGATGGTAGCATTTTAACAGTTCGGGACACGAAATCTTGAATAGAAACAGCATGGCCTTTCATAAATAAAATTTTAATATAAGCACATAGTCAGTTTTGTTATTCTAAGGTTCCAAAGGTACATAAAAGTTCAGATTTTATTTTATCAAAATGAGAGGCTTATATTGTTTCACCGGGCCTTTATTGAGCCTTTTTTATAATAGCTCTCAACCGATCCGTTAATATTCGTTAGTACTTAATCAAAACAAAAAAAAATGTAAACAGAAATCCAGTTGTTAAGGAAAATAGATGGAAAATTAAATAACAGTACTGGAATATTCTTAGTGCACTTAGCAACGGTCGACCTTTTCAATCTCGGTTATAAAACGGATCAGTAAACAGTGTGCTGACGTCACGCTCAGCAGCCAGGCAAGGTGACCGCCATGTTTAGAGTTCAGTGTCAGGACGTTGATGAGATGAGGAGTAATCGAGGCTTCGGTCACACAGCGGCCGATCTGCAGTAAACTGCTGCTTCTTTAAGTGTGACTCATGTAATTGTACCTAAAAATACCCATTTGACTTATCAAAAAGGCCATTAAAACTGTTTATGGCCACATATTGGTTTCGTGATAAAATTTAACATGACCTGGGCAGTCTAGGTGTTGCTAGACTTTCTGTTGGTCTGCTTAGGCCCCTACTGTGTTAAAAGATAAACTTCTAAGGTTATCTTGCGCCAGCTATCAGGCTTTTCACTCAACTTACTCTTTGAATTCAGGAAAAATACATCAAGTTTTAACATTAATATTCGGGTTACCAAAACCCTATATCGGAATTTAAAAACCGTCAATGTTAGTGACATGGCTTTTAGTTTCTATAGCCAGAAATCTTGTTTAGATATATTTTGAACAAGTAAAATCACTTTTAGGATTAGAGAATAATTGGAACGCAGAACGCGGAACTCTGATTCGTTTACCGCTCCCCGTGTGTGCACGAAGCGTCCGTATCACTAGAGTTTTTGGCATCGGCACAAATTGCACTTTAAAGTTTTCTGGCAGAATGATGAGTTGGTGCCTTTGATCTTATCTAATGTTGATAATAACTATTCCCACTTGCATCTCTAATTTATTTAGGTCATTTGCTATTAAATGAACATTCTAAAGGATCAATTGATGAAACACCAGTTTTATTGTTTAACATTTCAATTAGAAATTTTTAAACATCTTCAAGAAATTCAGAAAAAAAGAGGATGAGCCGTTTGGTGTCGAGGCGCTAGGTCCGTGGGGCCCAGGAGCAAGTTTCCTTTTCAGGGAGTTGTAAAAATGCCTAGTTAACAACACACATGATAAAAGACTGGTTTGTATCTCGGACCAAGGATCAGCATTGGCATTCAACGCGGCAAAATTGCTAACCTTCTGGATACGTTCCCGAAAGATAACGATGCGGAAGAATTTTTTGTCGCATTAGTTGGGGTTAGGCATTAGTTTAGTTCTTTATTTAGGTTTGTAGTGATATTTCTATTCAATTAGGGTCAATTTTCTTTATCAATTGTATTATCTTTATGTTGTAAATGAATGCCTATTTCAGATTCTAAACAGTTTAGATATTTTAAGTCACAAAGTAATACATAGGTATTATTATCTGTTCAATGTTTTTTCATGTTATGTAATGGAGTAGTTTCGACCTTGGAGTAGAGCTCAGGTACTACTGTCGGTCAGGGCAACAGTGGAAGGTGGGACATCGCAACACTCAGCGGGATTCCCTGCGTCATCGCCCGACCTGACGTGGAGGACTGCCAGCTGCAGGGTTGCCAGGTAATGAGCTCTCCCTTATAACATACTTGTAACTGACGACTGACTTGATATTTAGCAATATTTAGTATGACAACCCACATTTTCGGCTCTATTTTCAGAGTTAAATAACTTTATTAGTCGGAGACGAATCGATAGGTAGTCCATCATATAAAAAAAACTTTTTCACTTGAGTACGTAAAGCTGTCGGTTCTGCCCCCGATCTTTCGCCGGTTGTGTCGTTCAGTCCATCTTACCGAAGTCTGTGAGTGATGGGAATAAACATTGCACTTGTGTTTGTGCATTACATTATCACCTGCTGGTTGGTCAGCCTAGACTGGTCACCGCCAAAGCCGGAGTAAAGACTGGTAGGGGTTTATTATCCACTTAATAAATATTAATCTAGGGTGAAATGAAAGGAAGACGCTTGAGGCAGACATGGCAACACTCCTGGCAGCCCTGCCACTCAGCCAGCCTGGCAGCGCTGCTTGGCACACGCCACTCTTAATGAAAACTAATATAATGTATAACTGTCTACCTCTTGCGTCACCGACTATTCATTAAAGCCAAGCGTTCAGGTAACTGTCACTGTGACAGATATATCACAATAAATCAACCAGAAAGATCTTGAGACTTTATTGAGTAAATCATTTAAACACTTTACTTAAGTATAGTTTGAATCACTAAAAATGACATTTAAAATATTGAGCTGTTCGGCAACAACGTCGAACAGAGGTGCGTCCTACACGCGACAATTGTCATGTACTTAATAGGTTGAGCTATTTTAACAGTCCGGAGAAGGGCAGTTATTAAAATCCAATCTGATTATTATTAAAGACCCTCAGGCTTGATTAGGTCCCCTGAAAAAAAGTTGTGCGATGTATGAGTGCAAATTTTAACTTAAAAAAATTCTAGGCTCCAATTAGATTGATTGTTACTATAGGTATATAATCAAGTAATAACTGTAATGATTTAGAAAGCTACAGTTAAAACAAAATAACACAAACGGGAAACCTAGATTGATGAGGTGCTTTATGTTTTAACTTTAATGTAACTATAATTAACGTTATGGGTGCACTAATGCGTCTTTGTAGATAGGTACCTACAGTTCATTAGTGAATGCTTTTAATTAAACTTTCAGAACTTTGTGTAATACTACTTTATTACATAGCCTGTAGCTTTGAGCGCGGCGCACAAAAACTGCGGCCATTTTGTAAATGCATTTTAGCGAATTGAATTCACGAAGAGATTTCTGTGTGCCCGCGGCGCTGAAGTAATTTAATTTGTTAGGTTTTTGTGATAATTAGTTTAAGTAATTATAGCGAACAGAACGATTGCATGTTTATTGGAGCTTGGTTGCAAACTTTCATATCATCTCTGTCTATAAAGGTGACTGATAATTATTGTAAAATACTTTATTTCGTGTAGTGCTAACTGCTATTTTTTATGCGACTTTTTTAATGAAATCACCTATTTAATATTCAATCATCCAGAACAGATGACGATCGTTACCAAGGCGACGACGAAATGCCGTGCGTTGCTCGGTGCGTCGCTGCGTCCCTACCTTTTGTTTTGTTTACCGGGTACCTAGAAATCCTTTAAGGATCCCCTCACCCTGTAGGGGCGTAGGGCGGGGGGATCCATAAAGGATTCCATACATCTACACTTAACACTATCTACCATTTAGAATTAAGTATTTTTTCTTTATGTTAATAATAAAATTTAAGTTATCAGAAACCTGCGTAACCGAACATTGTCATTATTGTGTTTAAACAGCTCCTATAAGTCATAAACGTGCTACTAACGAGTTGTTGAAACTATGTGTTACTTGTGTATCTGTCATACTGAGTGAGTGCAGGGTATCAATCAACAAAATGGCGGGTGTCAGATGATCGGTTTTAGTTTTGTGACGTGATGTGTTGTGTGTCAGATCCATTATTGTCGTTGTGAACATATTGAACAAGCTCGATGGGTATGTTCATTAATTACAAGTTATTTGCTTTTGTTCACACAGATTCAGGTGCCTGTAGCCCATGTTATTATGTGTGGGGAGGACGCTAGTTTCTTTGTTTACCTACCTGCTAGGAGATCGTTCTCGACATCGTCTGATGATGCCGAATTACGAATTTGTATTATTGCCCAAAGGAGTAAGAAGAGATATCGCCACTCTATCATTAGGTCCCAAAGGTTGGTCAAAATATATTTAATACTAGCAGACCCGGCAAACGTCGTTCTGCCTGGTAAAGCAGTGCCATCTACCTGGTCTCAGACCTACCGAATATAACCAATAATAAATAATAGGTATCTAACCCGGTTTTCGGCACTTCTTAACTTTCTATATTTTCTTTTTTTTTTTAATTTTTCTCTGCGTAAGAACCATCCTCGTACTTAAAGGAATATTTTAAAAAAAGAATTAGCGAAATCGGTCCAGCCGTTCACGCGTGATGTCGTGACATCGGAAAACGGGTTTCATTTTTATTTATATAGATTCAAATTACAATTCCTGTTTTGATAATCCAAACATTTATAAAAAGGTAACAAGTAGAATTCATAACTCATAGTTTTTCGCAAGCCACGGCCACACGCCACACGCCACAAACATCGACAGTGATTTACCGAGGCACATCGCGCCACGAGCCGCACTCAGTAAAAAATTGGACAAGTGCTAGTCGAATCCACACACAACAGGTTCAGTATATTTGTAGGTATTATCTGTTGACATTTTTCTTGTTCTGTGAAAATGTTCATCTCTAACGACCTACTTTGCGAAAAGACTCACGTACAGTTAAACAAGACGGACGAATAAGACTTTACGGATTGAGCCACAATCAAGAATTTTTTGGCAAAAAATATGGTTTTACAGGTGGTATGATGTTACTTTACAGTACAGCATATTTTGTTATAAATTATATATACTAAGCCTTGACGTCTATCACATACAATTTAAGCAGTGTTCTGTTAGAGGCACTTTTTCTGATGACTGAATAGACCAATCCGAGAACAGCACACGTCCAAACCGTGAATAAGTGTGTGCTGCGACTGGTGGAAGTATGTCGCCGGGCGGCGTGTCGCTTCCCTCTTTTTAAGGCTAATTTGTCGAACCAGGCACCATCGTGAAACTTTTGACCTTGTTTGACACGTTTCCTCCACTGGCTCCTATTTACCGCAATCTGTTCCCATTTACTGTGCCCAATATATTGTATATGGTGATATTAAATTATATTCCGTGCCACCTTTGGACTACGGAACCCTGAAAACGAGCATCCTTTTTCTTCTGGCCTTGTCCACAGCTGCGCCAACAATTGTTTATATGAATTTGTGAAACGGTATCCACGAAAACGTATTTCCGTGAATTGAGTATCAGCATTCATTTCACTCTGTTTTTTTTTTTGAAGTTATTAAAACATTTATTTCTTCAGAGGTTTTCACCTTACAAGAAAGAAACGTTTTAATAACCATCACTGCGATCCAAAATAGCACTTCTTTCCATTCCATTCACTTTCATAGTCTGGTAGGTCGGACTGGCCGACACAACCGGTGAAAGATCAGGCGCAGGACCGACAGCTTTACATGTTCTCTGAGGCACAGGTGTCACTCTAACAGTTTTCGAGATCCGGACTAGTATTAAGAAATTTAAAAAATCTTAAAACTAGTTTTGGTCCGGCACGGAATTCGAACACACGACCTCGGGGGTAGAGGTAAATGCGGTATCCCCTAAGCCACCGAGGCAAATGAACTGATGTACTTACTGTATGACAAGATTACAGGAATGATCGATGTAACCCCGGCAGCACCCGCTCCCGCTGACTGGAGGCAGTTGTCACTGTTGGCAGTGGCACTTGGCGGACTGCCACACTGACACTCATCAGCTCCGTTCACCAGTTTATTTCGTCTCGAAATGATTAATATTCTGTTCCCGTGGACATGACAACATCACACACTAACTAATAATTTTGTAAGTGTTCATAAAGATGGATATTTTGGTATTTCTACGGAAAACATTAAATTATATCATACCCAACATTCCAACTGCGTGATACACTATGATAATAATGTTAATCCACGTAAAAATCTATATCTATTATATAAAATTTCCATGTCACAATGTTTGTTACCGTACCCACTCCTCCGAAACGGCTTTACCGATTTCTACCAAATTTTATATGCGTATTCAGTAGGTCTGTGAATCTGCTACTATCTATTTGTCATACCCCTAAGTGGGTTGTTCACCCTTAATTTCTTTTTAATTTTTGTACGAATTTTTTTGTTTTTATTTTTGTATAATGTGGCATTAAAATACATAAGTAATACGCGGTACGAAGTTCGCTGGGGCAGCTAGTTATGTATAAAATGTTATCCGCCTCCCTTCAGTCGTCAGTAATGTGACGATATTTTAATTTTGTGTAAATCAGTTGCAAATGGAATCAGTTGCAGACCACAACAGCTTCAAGCTGCAGTTAGTTTTTTTGTAATCCTTCAGGAGCCGAACAATTTTGCAAAATAAAACGTACCTAGTTATTCACTGATGTACATAATTACGTGTATCGAAGTATAAACCATGTCACGACCAAATTCGTATAGCTGTAAGGAATTAATAGTTGTCCATTAATCTATTTTCATTATCTATAGTATAATGGGTCATTAAATAGCGACGGGAGCGGTAAGAGCAGCGGTGGTGTAGCGGTACCAGCTCCGCCTTAGTATAGCGTCGCAAGTTCGATTCCCAGTCGTGTCCTGCTCAATCGGTGAAGAAATACATCGTGAGGAAACCGGAATGTCTAAGAAATCTACAACATGTCTGTCTCTCTCAACTCGTAAGATAATTGAGAGTAGACCCGTATCCAGCAGTGGGACACTAATAAAGGGTTGAAGTGAAGTGAGGGCCACTATACTAGGACAATAGCGGGGACAGAACAGCAAGCCACTAAAAGCATCGTGTAATTGTGGATAACTGTCTTGAAGACAATCTAATGCAGTGTATTTTGTGGTAGCTTGTTCTTCTGTCTTACTGTCCTGTCCCGGCTATTGTCCTTGTGTATTTGTGTAGTTGGCCCATAAGGTATGATCCAGGTTTTATTAGAAATTTTGTTTCTATTTGAATATATTAAGATTGGTAAGCAATACAACACAATTTTTTCGTTTAAAATTATCTAAGAAGTAGATAAAAAAATAGTGTTTTCGTTGATATTTTCCACATAGCGACGAGGTATATTCTCGAGCATAGCCTTGGCAGATGGTAGACATGTCGGTGTCGGTCGAGGTGTAATGTAACGCGACGTGCAAGTTCAAGGTGCGCACGCGCATCACCAGCCCTCATGTCGTTCACTTTGTTAGGTACCTATAGGTAATCAGTTTCTACACTGATGTTGGCCGCAGCAGCACATGTAGCCTTACTTATGCAATCAATTCGACTGTGACTGAAACCATTTTTGGAAATTAAATTTGACGGCGTTTTAAAAGAGGGTTATTAGTTTGAGGCGTGTAGTAGGTACATGTGTTATTGTCACGTAGCACCTAAACCATCCTAAACGGATGTATCGATTCTGTTGAGGTTTTTTACTCAAAAGCTGAAGTAATAAAGATGGTTCTTGGCTAATTCAAATATGCGTCGGGGATAGATAAATTTTTAATTTATAGTTACAAATGCAGATCCTTTTGCATAGAATCGCTATTTTAATAGTTTCTTCAGTTTTAGTTCTATAATTATAGTCTTCTAAATAAAGTAAAGTAAAGTAAAGTAAAATTTATTCATGTAGTAAGTAGTTACAATTAATATCTTAGAGTACAGGTTTATTTCATAACAGGTAGTGTATAATACATTTGCCTGAACTAGGTTGCCCTGTGTTTCAGGCTTAAAAGGCAGACAATATTTTATTAATCACTAAAGTGCAAAGTAAAAAATAACACATTTCATAACATTAATTCTAATACAAACTAAGTAGTAAATAATTATAATAAAAGAAACTTATTCACTTTAATACTAGTAATAACTTCTCTGTATCATCATAAGTCAGATTTAGTAGGGCATCCTGAAGATTTTTTTCACATCTACTATAATTTAGTTTATAAATATTTGCAATAGCGTTTAGTCTATTGTATAGAAGAGGTCCTAGAAAAATGAAAAATTTAGCTACAAAGGCGTGCTTTGTCCCTATTTTCTGAGGACAAACAATATCTTTCTTTTCTTAATGTATTCTCTATTGAATAATATTGGAACAAATGTTGGCACCAGTATAGGCCGACAGCTTTATGGTTATCTCACCATCAGGCGTGTCTCCTCTCCCACAATAGTGCCCTGACATTGGCCGGTTCTAGGAACCCGTTTCCTCCAAGTTCAAGGCGCGACTGACACGCGTGACGTCATCACTCTATTTCAGAGTGTGCGCACAACACCAGTATTCTGTGACACCGCTCACCGGTATACTCCGGTCCACAAAACTTGACAACTGAAAATTTTGCTAATTACAAGGTACTGGTAAAGGGTCCAATCCCTTCGTCCGTGGGTGTACACCTTTAATTGAATCCCCACACGTGGTCCCTGGGTGGTGCGAATCAGGTGGCAATCAACTGGTGGTAGGCTTCGGCCGTGGTTAGTGACCACCCACCAGACAAAACCGCACCGCCAAGCGGCCTTACCGTGTTCCGGTGCAATGTCTGGTGACACCATGCAGAGAGAGTGCTCACTCCACTGCCACCTTCTCACCGATAATCATTCGTAGTCACGAGTGAATCGGTCTACTGGGCTGGCGCGTCCCATCGTGGACTACACCATTGCTTAACATCAGGCAAGTTGTAATCAAGCGCCAGCCTATCGAAGAATAAAAAAAATAGGCAGAATACTCTTATGTTAGTTGGATATGTCATGCGCTAAGATTCTTAGCGCAGAACATATTATTGTTCGTAACCCCCAACCTTTCATTCCTTTTAGCTGAGAACACTTTAGCTAGACTAATTCACTTTTCAAACAAAATCAAAAGTGGTTTATCCCATTTAAGGAATTACGTTACCTACTACAGATAGACAAATGTGACTTTTGCGTCTACGTCGGGAGTTAAAAAGATCACCCCAGATATGACCCACGACCGAATTTCCTGGCTTAATATAACTAGTATAGTCGACCCCAAACAAAGTGTAGATAGTTCTATGGGTAAGGTAATTAACTAAATAGTTCTTTTTCAGCTACGCTATCTCATAGTGGGGTTTATGAGGGGTAATGTGTGAATTTTTTTAACTATCTTAATTATTACCTATTCGTGTCGCTAATAGGTACTAGAATACTATAATTTACTAACATTTTTTTACTTGGCCTGTCGAAGTAGTAGGGTTTTCAGGCGCCAATATTAATGAATAACACTATACTTGTAATTAACGAAACGTCCACTAATTGCGTCCCTAAACGATACATGTAAAAGATATAGTTTCTTGGTAGTTGTCACTCTGTGACCATTTGTCCCTTTGATCTTAAAGATTATTCAAGTATATTTTATTTATTTACAAACTAGAAATTCGGTACCCAGAGTTGTTCTAACTAATACACAAATAACACCACAACAAAACTAAACAAGATTTTCGCTTCATGGCTCCCGTTGGTGAGTAGATACCACAGAATAGTTAGTACCTTTTGATTGAGTTCCTGTGTGAGAGTAATTTAGCCAGTGGCGGTAAAGATCATAAAGTAATACCTTTGATGTTACAAGTGTCCATAAGCAACGGTGATCGTTTACTACCAGTAGGTCGTATGCTTGATATTAAAAAATAAGAATTTAGGTTTTATTTGTTTGTCCACTTGCTAACAAAACTGTGTTATGTGAGACATTCTTGTAGGTAATAAGACAAAATGGTCCACTAACTTTTGATTAAATTCGTGTAGGTTCCAAGACAGTTTAGATGTCCCGAAACATGCGTGAATTTTCAATTTTCATGCGTGCTACTGTCGATGAGACAGACAATTCGCTAAAGTTTGATTTGAGAATGACAATGCCATATTGCTATTATTATAATGCTATATTTATAAGTATTTATTAATAAGAGTGTTAATGTTTAACACGGAAAATATGTGAAAGTAGTACAAAATAGGAGAGTGTAAGGTAGGAAGGTATGTAAATATATGTATTAGGTACTTTATACATAATTCAGAAAGGAAATTCTCCCAAACCGCACCCAACTAATGCCAACAAACAAAAAGTACACCGAAATACAGAAAACATTGTAATTCCTTTAGACCCACACCCATAGACCCACACCCCATTTGTACAAAGAAACACAACAGGTGAGGAAAAGAGAAACGCGGAAAAGCTTTAAGCTCGGACCTTGTAAAGCTCATCAAAGAGGCCTTTGAAGCTCGTGCCACAGGGGAGTGTGAACAGTATAACGATTCTACAGGGAGTATGGAACCTTTCAGTGATTCCTTTCATTAGGACGAAAGGTTTATACGGGTTTGTCACGCAGCGCACATATACGGCACTCATTTTCGTTTTATACCTATTGGTTTTGAAAGGGGTTATACTTAAACTGGGAAATTACTTTAAGTAAAGCACTAAATAATTGTACCACGATTATTATACGAATTTGTAAGAATGTTTGTTACTCTTTCACACAAAAATTCGGATGCTCCACACACACTCATATTATGTATTAAAACTAATAAAATATTGAGTTTTAACGAGCACGTCTCCTACGTGTATACGCTTTAACAAATTGTGCGTGCTCTGTGGTGTGCTGTCAAAATTTCAACCGTCATTTATGAACCACGCGATCTAGTGACATTTGTTAATATAGCTGGAGATTATAGAATTATAGAATGGAGACCGTCACCCACAGCGAAGTAATATCGCCTATTTTATACCAATTTTCATAAAATTTCATATTGAAATAGCTTAAAATTATCCGTCTTCCAGCAGCGGTGGTGTAGCGGAGCAACGGTGGCGCAGCGGTACGGACCCGCCTTAGATTTGTAAGGTCGCGGTTTCGATTCCCAGTCATGCCCAAACAGTTCGTGTGAATTGTAATATCGCCGCTGCTAATAAACCGACATGTCTAAGAACATAATTGAGGACATTTGAGCCGCACTTGGCCAGCGTTTGTGGATTAATGCCTAAACTGTCTCAACTCGTAAGAGAGAAGGCCCACGCCCATCAGTGGGACACTAAAACGGTTAACGACGATCCGTGTTCAGGATTCACACTAGGTTTTACTCGACTGTAAAAATAGAGCTTTGAGCAAAAGTTTGTGGATGTATAATGTCCAAGCATATTATTATGGATTTACGTTTCGTACACGTTGCAGAGTTCCCCTACTGTGTCAGCCGCACTGTGCATTCGTAAACCCTTAATCTTAACGTGGAGCGGCTAATCCCAGCTCACAACACAAAGAGCCCTCTCCTCGGCCATTACTTTGTTTTCATCATAAATTAGAAAACGTGTACGGTACGGTATCAAGAATTATTTATTCTAAGTCGGGAAAAAAGTTAACTTAGACATAAATTTTGTAAGCTTTATTTTATTTAAGTTACGTTAGTTAAGTGCTTAGATTTGAAGCATGTTTAGAATAGAATAGAATAGAATAGACTTGAATTTGGTTTGGACTTAACCCAACCCTGCCACAATCC
This sequence comes from Meganola albula, assembly GCA_936450015.1. Classification (NCBI taxonomy): domain Eukaryota; kingdom Metazoa; phylum Arthropoda; class Insecta; order Lepidoptera; family Nolidae; genus Meganola; species Meganola albula. Next base: position 13,216,974 of record OW388159.1, on the reverse strand, counting down.
ATAATCCTGCCACAGCTACTCCTTATGTCAGAAACGACAGCGGCGCGTGTGAAGTGACTCAGGATTTGAACCCGATTAATTCCCTAGACACCTAAACTGTCTTTGATCCGGAACGAATTTAATCAGGAAGAAGAAGTTGGGAACTTCGATTGTCCACTTTCCTCCAAGCAAAGTAGGATTTTTTAACTTTTCTTAACGCCATCTGTGCATGGCTCTTAAATAAGGCTGCAGTCCACCGACCATACGAAATCAAGACTTGTGTTATGGTGTAATTCTAGTTGGCAAATGACATTTTGAGTAACAGCTACAGTAAAGAAAGATAGGACAGATTATAAAAATTTATACAAAAGTTGACATTTTGTCGATAGATCAAGTCCCTAATTTAGGTCAGAATTAGTAGAACCTCCACAAGTGTGTGTAAGACTATTGGTATACCTAGTTAAATCTGTTCAAGGTAACAATACATCGGCCTTGTGCTAATACGGCTTCAAACACTGGAAGAATCCTGAACCTTTAACAAATATTGACGAAATGATAAGGTAACATGTATATGTACTGAATTGTATTAACCGTAGTATTATGAGAATGAACTTATTGTGTGTCGGTCTGTTACAATAACTTGGCCAAATCATTAAAGTGTTTATGATAAAATGCTTTATGCATATAGTTCTGTAGATACATTGCAAAAAAGTTTATCACAAGACCTGTCCAACTAGCCTGAGGGTAAATATTGGTACATTGGACTATTTCGGTGAGACGAATGATGTTCGAAGTCGAATTGAACTACTACATGTTGAATTACAGGTTAGATAGACATCTGGGGATACAATGTTAAGAGCTGGTCTATAGTATAGTGGTAAATAGTGCAATTGTAAGAGTGCCAGAACATACAGTGACACACGTGAACGCTGGTGTCATCACATCACTCATCATTCCTCTTCACTCAGCTGAGCTGACTCAATGTCCATGGGATTTTTATGATAGGCTATACTCACATTGACTCACAAGTAAACTCCATAACCCAGTAAAAAAAGTGTTGTACATCTTAAAACTCTCAAGTATATTATAGAGTTGGAAAAGTATAGGTATACCATCATTATATACATAATTATGTCGGTGTATGCTATGCATGTCTAGTTGTGAGTCACGCTGGTTATCTAACGAGTTTTCCTTTACCGATAGCAACAAGTAGGAAGTATAATTGTCAGATTTGAATTTTTAATCACACGAGGAAGATTATCTGAGGACAATATATCGCAGCGGTCTAATGCTCGCTTCCTATTCAATGGTCAGTCAGTTTTTTGTTGTTATTATAGTTAGCGACAACATTCGTTACCAACCTACTATTAACGATGCGTCACAAAGCGTTCCACAAGATTTTGGATTACGGTTGGCACCTTATTTGCTTCTCTACAATCACCGTTCATATTATGAGGTGACTGTTTAAATACAAGTCATTGCAGGTGAGGATATAGGGTGACTGGTAACTTGTGTAAAATACTTTTCTACGCAGTAGTACTCATGACAAACAACTTCGTAAATAAACTTTTTCGGGGCAAGTGCCTCGAAAAAAATATTCATTAAATTATAATAAATTAATTTCATTTGTTTTTCATTAAATTGTTTCCTATTACATATTGAGCCGCACTGTAAGTATAGGCGACGATAATGGAGAGCCGATTAGGCAGTCCGAGGCACCTCGTTCCGCCTTGGCCGTCAGTGTTTCTACAGGTTTTGTTTTCTAGCACCCACACAGACATTCACTCCGTGTCTGATAATACACAACCCTTAACTAATACCTCATTTAACATGTTTGAGATGGACAAACTGTATTTAGCTTTTCAAAATAAAGTTTTTATTTATTATATATTATTACTCCGTGTCTCAATATTAAATAGCAAATTAATTTTTTTAAAAATTGCTCCAAAAAGTTTCTTTGGTAAAGTTGTTTGCAATCATGAGCAATACTACCTATACGTGGTGAAGTATTTTACAATAATTACCAGTCACCCTGTATGTACAGCAGTTAATAGTTATCCAAACACAAACAAAACAAATCTATCTCATCTCAGTAAGTGGCTACTATCGGTTCCTACCACAAACATACCAACTCCAAATTGCTAGGATCAATTCATCTGACAACTTTCTTCGAAACCAATAAAACTAAATTCAACCTTAACACACAGCTATAGGGTAAGTATTTGATTGGTATGTTTTAGTAATATAAGCTAAGTAATTTGACAAGGAAGCAGTCTCTAGTTTCTAAGTTAGTCCGTAGTTGGTAACGTTAATTTGTGTTCAGACGAAATGTTTCGGTTCACACAACTTGGTAATAACTTGGCCGTTTACTAAGTTATATGTTAAGTAAACGTCCCTCGTGAACCTCACTACCGTCAGTACCGTCAGCAACATCAACTGAATTACTAACTTGGGTTTGTACTTACACTTTTTGTAACTTATCATAGATTTGATCTGCGAGGTTCGTGAGAATGAAGGTTATTAGCAACTTTGTACGCTCACGACGAGCTTAAAGTTCAGTAAGTAAGCACAAATTAGAAGTACCTTTGTAGTTACTTTCAATTTTCAAACACAATATTTGAGTTTCGAGAATTGTACACAAATTTTAAAAATTCAAATATATATTTTAATTAACAATTTATGCAGAGTGTAGTGTATTTATTATTCGAAACAATTTAAATTAAAGGTTTACCACTTGACATTGAGTTGCAGACAAAACCGCAGGGCATTATTAGTTCATCATATATTTTCTAAAATAAATGCAATATTTTCTTACTTACCAGTAGGTTGAGTTGAATTTGTAAAAGGTACTTATTATGTTTCATATCACTTTAGATTATGCTTTACTAAGCATAATTTGTTAATTCAGTTATTGTTATGCGTGAAAGGTCGACCAAATGGCGTGAAAAGGTAACAAAAATCCATCCTCAATCAAACATTTAGATTAATTATAGCGTAGGCGTAGTACCTACGTCGGACAAAGTCAATTTATAGTCTCTGCAAAGTGCTTTTAAAGGTTTTATTTAGAAGGAAGTACTATCGTGTCAATAGTGAATATTTTTTTGTTTTCAATACAATTTCAGTTGTTGCTAGGTGCGATACACTGGATTTAAAAAAGGACCACTCTTTTAAAAAAAGTATTTTTTCAAATTTCAAATTCAAATATTTTATTTCAGATTTACATCCATATATTGTTAGTAAAGATACAGCTTATTTCTATGTTAGTATACACGTTAAATTAAATTTTACACACTAGTTTATTTGGATAAGTGTGTCTGCACACTTACCCACCTATGTAAGAGGGGAGAGTCCCACCTGTCTGCAAACACATTCAGGATGCCATTGGAGGAGGCCACGGCAACCCCAAAAGCACCCCGAATAAATATTTTACTAAAATGTGATTTTTTTAAATTCTTCGATAGGCTGGCGCTTAACTACAACTTGCCTGATGTTAAGTAATGATGTAGTCTACGAACGAACGCGCCAGCCCCTTCATGGTCATCTTCACCAGACATCGCACCGGAACACGGCAAGGCCGCTTGGCGGCTCGGCTTCGTCTGGGTGGTCACTAACCACGGCCGAAGCCTACTACCAGTTGATTATCACCTGAATTGCACCACCCGGGGACCACGCGTGGGGATTCAATTAAAGTTGTACACACCCACGAACGAAGTTGACTCAGCCCCCATAATGTGTATCTATTATAGTTACTTGGTAAAACATGTAGATGACTGTTACAGTGACAGTTACTGAAAAATAATAGTGACAAAATACTAGTATAATATTTTGCAGCTGTAACTAACTGTAGATACTGTCTTGTTTAGTAAGGTGTTTGTCAAAATTTGTATCATCTATGGTAGTTTTCGTATGACCGTTTACCATTGGGTGGATCGGATATTTATGGAATGCTTGTTTGTTAGAATTACAGTATAAAAGATACATATCACCGTTACAGCTACACAAAACAGTGACAACAATATCTAACGTGTCACAGTCGATAACAGGCATAAAACATTTTAAGGGCAGGTCAAAAACCAAATATCGTGTTGGTGTGAGTACTTCACCCTGCGACAAAGTTACCCGTGACGCGGGTCTGACAGGTCGCGGTTCGAATCCCGGGGGAGGCGATAGCATCGCTCTTTCATCTAACTACGCCTCTTGCCTCCGTTTGTGTACCGGTTACAGAGTAGATACGATTATATTACCGAGTTGATGTTACAAAAAGTTAATTTTGCAAATCAAAGTAGAAGTGAATTCAGGAATGGCTCTGTTTCAGCTTCCAAGGTGTACTCATGGTACGTTACCTACTTAAAAACGTGTATACACTTTAACTAAATGTTCTACTGCTGGGCACAGGTCTTCTCTTAACTTCTTACGAGAAAAAAAAGACGGGTTGCATTCCGGGAGTGCCGGCAGAAGTGAAAACATTCGCGCAAGCGCCCTGCGCTGCCTAAACGAAACAGTAGGCCCAGGCATACATTTTCGCCGCGCCGTAGAGAGGGGATAGCTGTCTACTCTCCATCCGTCTTACGCTTTTTCGATCAGGTCACGTGTCCTGACGCGAGTTTAAGATTTTATACCCATTACAGAAAAAGTGCTCAACGCCGCTAAAGAAGTTTTCACTTCAAAAAGTTTAGACCTTAATCCACACATACTGGTCAATTGCGGGTTGGTGGATGTTCAATGTTTTAAAATGATTAATTCTTAGACATGCTGGTCCTTATTGAGCAGCGGCCTTACAATATTTTCCTTTACTGAGCAGCGGCGATGAAACGATGCACATAAAGATGTGTGGGCACGACCCGCGGATAAAACGGATAAAACCCGCGATCTTATATTTTAAAGGTGAGGTCCACACCTCTGCGCCAACACTGCTCAAAAACGTGAGACAAAAAATGAGGTACCTACCCTATAGGACACTGCTCAAACAAGAAAGTTTGTACAGAACAGAGATATCATAAATAAATTATTTTCTGTTTTGTGGTACAGAAACTTGACCAACATCTAATAAGTAGTCCACTCAGGTAAAGCCTCGGGTAATGGCTAGTATCATTATTGCACACCACATCTCTGTAGGAAGTTATATTGGTGTACCTATTTTGATTCTGAGAACTCAAAATGAAAGTGTCTTGTAGCTAATTAACCAATGACATCTTGAACGGTGTCGTCCCACAAATTATCTTACATTGTATCAACACTTCGATTTCAGTAATAAGCCGATGACATTATCATATTAGGGACAATGAATGAGTACCTATCGGAGCTGGTTGCCAACATGCTACAATGTAACTGAGAGAAATGTCTTCATTTATATGTATTAAACATCTCATTGGAAATCCGAGAGCTGTCAGTTACAAAGTAACTCTCGACTTCGAGATATCTTAAATAATTTATACTTACACACAAATCTTTATGAATTTCTGCATGCATTAGTGAAAATCGCATAGAAAAATCGCAAATACAGACGCAGAGAAGCTTTGTGTAGAATATCAATATTGTGGTAATGAGTTTGCAGTTAGAAAGGTAACTACTTTTCACTGGTTTCATCATTATAAATATAGTACTTAATCAATGGTGGTACCTGGGTTATACTTGTTTTCACCTTTGTCATCCTTTGTCTATACCCATGGGCAAATGTAAGAAACAGCGTGAGTTATTTTGGTTTTCCTCGAACCCCATGGGCCACCGACACCGTTTCTTTCTTGATAACTATAAACATCAATGTCACTGGCTGCGGTGTGTACCATAGATGATGGGTTGTCTATAGGACCCCATGGGGCCAAGCATTGTGTGCTAATATCGAGTTACCATATACGGTTAGTAGTTATGAATATTATTGTAGATAGTTGATCAGTGATCACAGATAAGATGAACTACGAACAATGCGAATGCTTTGATGCTATTTTTAACAATACCTATATATCTACAAAACAATGTATTGTTTGTGAAGTTTAATAAACAAGTATATTGTAGGTACTTTCCAAAAGTATTGATAGACAGCTAGTTTCTTGCCGGCGGCGTTTGGAGCTGTCATCTTTGTATGAGCATAGAAAAAATAATATATTGAGTGACCGATTAATGGTATAAGGTAACCCGCGATCCCGCCACTGTTACTTATATAATCGAGAATCAACAACGGCGCGGCGCCGTGAAGAGACTCGAGATTTGAATCCGATCTAGTCCCGGGACACCAAAACTGTCTTGGAGAAAGATAGGACAGGAGTTGTAAAATTACATTGTTCACTAGATCCATTCGATAGAAAGAGTTAACTCTGTCAAAGGCTTATTACAAGAACTCTGACTAATATCTTAAATCAATGGCAATACGCTCACACTTTAATGAACATTAACAAAAATGATATCTCAACCAACTTTTATAGAGATATGCAGCGGTAGCGCAGTGGTTTGATTCCTGGACGCGCCCACACATTTGTGTAAATTGTTTCATCGCGGCTGCTCAATATTGGCAAAGGAAAGCATTGTGAGAAAACCGGCATATCTTAGAACTAAACCTGCAAAGAAGACCTGTGCACGTGGACACTAAAAAGTGTTGAAGAGAACTGACCCATGCAATTTATTAGTTTGCTGAATCAGTGTTAGTACAATAACCACAAATCTTTGCCAAATATTCAGATATATGAACTTAGTATTCAGCAATAACAGTGAGATATAGTCCAATATCAACAATACACACACACCAGAACAAAGCTTTTACACAAATTGCACCATCACATCACATTACTGAATTATTCTCAAATATTACGTTACAATGGCATCCTTAAACTGTCGCTTGCGTCATCTCTTATTTATAACTTGTATGGACACATACGAGCCCTCTACCCATCCTATTTCAGCTCTTATAGGAATGTTTATATAGTATATTTTGGTATAACAAGAGTATTGTTTAGTGAGGTAGACAGTGCGGCGCGCGCGGCGGTTGACGCAAAAGGCACGGTTCCAGTTTCTAAGCGAACTTTTTACATTTATACACAGTAGGTACCTGGATGACTGCTCGGCTTTGCTCGGATTTTTTTTTTGGACATTATAGGCCTACCAGTACCAGTAATAGTAGTTTAAGGAAATTAAAAAAATAGAGGGATAATAATAATTAGGATTCCAGCCTGAATCTCCTGGTTTAAGACCGCCCATGTTTTTCAGGCATAGAGATGCGATTTCTACCTGATGAAAGACACCTCCCATTATGTATGGAAATTGAAGACGAGTAGTAATAATTATGAAGTGTTATGGTACTTACCTATTCTTTTTCAACCGACTTCAAAAAGTCTCAAATCGACTGAGTTTTTTTTATATGGATTTGGTTACGCGTTCTTTTTTTATTTCAAAGTGTATGATTTCCGGGTGGTCTATTTAAATGATATAAAAATAGGTTGAGCGGTTTTGGCTTATTATTAAAACATTAAAGTTGGTTCGTATTCTTTTTAAAAAGCTAAGTCGAGAAACAGTAAATTAAATATTTCTAATTTTAAGTTAGCTCTATCGGTAAGTTAACTTCAATAACAAACCTTGTATTAAATTTTCAAGTTAATATAACAATAGTGTAAGTGTACAATGGGCACACGTAGTTGCGCAAGCGTTGCTGTGCGCGTGCGCCGGGAATAGTGTTCGTGGTGACAGCGGCCGGCCGTGAACCGCGCGTGATCTGCGCGCACGCACTCCGCAACACACGCCCATAGATATACATCATATAGAAGAGCATATACAACTGAAATTACTGCAGAACCGACATTTGAGTTAAACGAGTTTTTGAGTTGAGACCGTGGATTAGCAAAAGTAGGAATTAGCTAAGGATGAGCTCAGACTAGGTTGAGTGACTCATTGATTCATATTTACTGACGAAAGTTATGTGTATCACAACTAAAATACGTTCGTTTGGCAGTAAAGAAGATTATTACCTAAATATTACAGGAGTATCGAAGTCAGTTCCATCGATTTGCATAAATAAAAAATATCTGTAGGTACCTTTTCAGGACTTATAAAGCCAAATTGAAACCTTGAACCATTGATTTTTAACATCGGACACAAAAGAGGAGTGTTGTAACTTGAATGCGGTTTTACTTATTTAAAAGTTTGCTTTAGCGTTTAGCTAGGTAGAGTTTCTAGGTAGGAATTTCTATATTGTATCTACTTACAAGAAACTAGCTTGCCGCCCGCGGCTCCGCCGCGCCCGGGCGTATGTCGGGTGTCGCGCTAAACCATTAACCTCTTTTTGCGCAGACTTACCTTTGTAATATTAGTCAGGAAATTAGCCAACCGATATCTGATCATAGATTAGATATTCTATTATTTGTATATCTTTGTAATTACATCACTGTTCATTTGCTTTTCAACGAGATAATTGTTGGTTCCAGACTGCTTGGTAGCTGATGGTAACCCTACCTATACAATAGTCAATTGTGGTTGTGGTTTTAATTTACTAGAGGTTAATTGGTTCGGCCTCGGATCCAAGTGGTTTGGGGTTCATCGCACCGTTTTAGATCTATCCACCTAGTATACTGATGTACTGTGCTGTAGACTCGTTAGGTTAGGACAAAGTTCAAAGTAATAATGGAGTGTTGTCATCAGATTATTTTAGGACATTAGAAATTTGAGACACATTTGATGGTTCTAAGATCTTGAGATGAACGATAATCATGATAGTTAGTTATAAAGCTGTCTCGGTATTGGTAACTTAGGAATAGCGTATTCCCCTCCAGCCTCTAGGGTCGCGGGTTCATATCCCGGACCAAAAAGAGCGTTGAGTCTTCTCTAATTTCTCAGCACTAGTCCGAAGTTAGGGAGTTGGTGGTTTGATACCCTTGTGCTTCGGAGAGCAAGTAAAGCTATCAGTCCTGCACCCGATTCTTCACCCATCATCCTGTCATGTCGGTCAATCCGCAATTATATAGCAGCTGATTGGTATCGACGACGGTTACTAAAAGTTGTAGGCAGAGGGGAATATAAACTACATTTCGTTACGTTTTGCTCCATATGAGAATCACATCGAACCGCGGTTATAGCGAACATGCTTACTACTGGACTAACAACGCAATTAGTGAATGATCTCTGTAGTAGCATGTTATTTTAAAATCTAACCAAAGTCAAATTTGTTTAAATCAACGTAACGGGTGCACAGAATTGAGAAACACTTGTTACATAACTATGATTCATGTAATAAACAACTATAAATAAACATATCCATCAAACAAACATTCTAACTACATATATTAGAGTTTGCAAAGCATAAATGTATTAAATATGAAACCCCACAAAAGCTGAAGATATAGAAGAAAATCTAACTAAAGTAACATCCAATGTAGAGCTGTATAACAATAAAATCCTCAGGGAATAGACAGATAAGTTATTAAAAATATAAGTTGAGTGCAACAAATAAAAGATTGCGACGAGACAATAAAGAGATGAACAAAAACTGTGCTACAAAGTGAAGTAGAGACGAGCGCAACATTTTTATGAGTTATACAACTCATTTGTTAAGAGCTGCTGCAAAAAGTGCATTCGGAACGACACCGGTCGACCTGAAGCAGGATTGACGCACACTGAACCGAAAAACTGCTTGGAAACAGCATTTGTGGACAGAAAATATTCGTGGTCTAGTAACAATCTATAGATCCGTGAATATTTGACACAAACAGGGCACACACACAATCAAATAAATAAACAAAACAAATAAAAAAGTAAACAGTGTGACCCATCAGTGTCAAACACAGACGTTTCTCAGTAACCGCTGTGAGTACCTATCGGAGGCGACACACACCACTGATTTATTTAATTACAATATTATTGAATTTTTTTTATTATTAACTAGCTTCCGCCCGCGGCTTCGCCCGCGAAATTGATCTTACTAATCTTGTTTCTCCATACAAACTTCGGAACCCCGTTTCACCCCCTTAAAGGGTGAGTTTGAAAAATCCTTTCATAGTGCACCCCTAGACCCCATAAGGAACCTATGTGCCAAATTTGGAGTCTCCAGACCCAGCGATTCGGGCTCTGCGTTGATATGTCAGTCAGTCAGTCAGTTTCTTCTTCTTCTTTTATATATTTAGATTTGTAGTTTTCTTGTACTAAAATTCGGTGACATGGCCAGTTTTTGATCTTAACTCGTTTCTGGTATTTCAATTTTTCGATAGCTAACTTTATTAAATTTGCCTGTCTGCAAGTAACGACTGGATCAGTACCTATGAAAAAAATTCCATCGTATACATGTGGTGAATCACAAATCTATTTTAAACTTAAAAAAAAAACATTTGTACATTGTAATTTTACTGTTATGTTGTAGATTAGTGAATTATATTATGTGTTGTGATCCACTTTTGGCTTAGAGCGTTTAGTGGTCCATATGACCGAGTGCCTTTAGCTTTTAGGGAGGTGACGAGGACTTTTGACCGATGATGATGTTGCACAGAACTCAGACTAATTACAAATGAGACGTTTTGTTGGTCCAATTGTTGTGTTTTTGCTAATAGCTAGAAGTGAACGTTGTTCATTGTCCGAATGTTTGGCATCTCTGTGAAAGTTGAAGATTTATAACTCATTGCATTTATTTATTACCACAAATTATATGAATCCATTGTAAGTATATCTTCTTTTCATATAAATTTAGATGCTGTAACGTAAACATATTTTCATAGGTATCATAAAATCAGTCCTTGATAACGTAGTTGGTTATAGTTGTTTGCATAGTTGCATTATTATAATATTTGATGGGAAACCATGCCGTTTAAGTTTTGATAGTTCCGCAGAAATTTAAAAATTTTATAATTAAGTAATACCTTCCAGTTGTGTATCTACCTATACATATTAAGTTTGGTAGGTTTCATAGAATTCTGATAGGCATAAATATTGCTTGCTATTAATTATAACAGACTATCTTCCGCCTGCGGCTTCGCTCCCGTCTATTAGAATAAAAGTAGCCTATGTGCTATTCCATACTATAATCTATCACTGTTCCAAATTGTATCCAAACCCGTCCTACAGTTTTTGCGTGAAAGATTAACAAACGTCAACACTTCCATACAAACTTTCGCATATACAAGAACAATTTTTTAAGCAAGTAAGCGTAAGATTATTAAGAAAGAAGTAGAATGGACGTCCACCCGATCCTTTGAAACAGTTATAATTTTATGACGTTCCTCAACAACAAGCTGGTCTCAATCATGTTAACTCTGCATTAGCACGAGCCACAGTCTGAATGTGTAAAACACACGAGCTTGGCATCACATCAGCTGCCAGCACTGATTGTCATCTCCCCACAGAACTTGGCAAGGATCACATCGGATAAATACAATCTTAAATCTTCCTCTGACGTCAATTACTCTTGCTAAACATAAGTTAAGTGTTTGTACATCAACGGGCTCAGGTCGTTAGGAACAACATAAATATGTAAATCAAGCGATGATATTTCTTACACTTTGTGCCAAATTTGAACTGACATTTTCAGGACATGTTAATGTTAACAATGTTGATCTCATTACGACAAGGTTATCTTGTACAAATGTAATGAGCTTTTGTTTATGAAACTGTCACTTTTGGCATGAAAACTGGTGGAATGATTGCTTCAGATATTTAAAGTACTAGCTACCCGCCCCAACTTCGTACGGGTGCAATGTGTTATACTTATAAACCTTCCTCTGGAATCACTCTATCTATTAAAAAAAACCGCATCAAAATCCTTTGCTTAGTTTTAAATATCTAACCATACATAGGGACATAGGGACAGAAAAAGCGACTTTGTTTTATACTATACTAGCTGCCCCAGCGAACTTAGTACCGCGCAAAATTGTGAATCTCAACCATTCCCAGATCCCCTTGAACACACACAAAAAATTTCATCAAAATCGGTCCAGTCGTTTGAGAGAAGTTCAGTGACATACACACTCACAGAAGAATTATATATATAAAGATAGTGATTTGTTGGATGGATGATATAAGTTAAATGAAATTATGGAGAATTTAATAATAAAGAATTTGAAAATCGATTCCTAATAATTAGATCGTTCTTTGTAATGATGAGAAATATAAAGACAAATTTGAGGGATTCTAAAGGATTTTGTTAACTCTTGGTTTGGTTAAAAATCATATCATAAATGCTAACAGGACATTTGAAAAAAATAAGTACATAAATAAATTAATATTAAATCATTCAATGTTCTTATAGTTCGAAAAGTTCTTCATCTTCATCATAAGAAGTTTTCTTTAAAGTGTTCATTTCATAGTGTTAAGTTTTTTACTAACGTTTGACGTCAGCAACTTGTACATAGGTACAATAATCTATCTGCAATCACCTCTAATCGTCGTATGTTCTTATTATTCACAATGTATATGTATGTTGTATATCTAATCAGTTGTCAATACATTGTTCGATGCCACGTGGCCATTTCAACGCAGAGATTATGTCGAGCCGTCCGTTCTGTCACGTACTCCAACACACGTGCGTTTTGGCACTCACTTTGTCGTTGTCCACTATAGAATTATCTATTGCATCATCCATCACCATTACTTCGACTACAACCTTAACCATATCGAGATATAGTTCTAATTCGCTTGAAGTTAGTAACATCAAAGGGAACTCATCTATAGGTACTGAGAATATGTATGATGGTGTAGTCTCTTTGATGTTAAGCTCCTTGTTATTAGTAAGTTAATTGATGGTGAGATTATAACGTAATTCAACTTGTATATCGTCAGACGAAGTAGCGGATTTGAGACTTAGAATAACACTAATAGATAATATGTCTCGATTCTTTAATACAGCAGATTGTTCGCGTTTCATTTTAACTTCTTTGAAAACTCATTGGAAAACAGTCGTTGCCAACCACTTTAGAATTCGAAATCATGGAACATTGTTTAACTAATTCTAATGGAAATTAATCATTATTTTTTGGCAGGTATCCTGGCGTGTCACAAAATATAAGTAACTATGTTTAAAATGTGAATTTTATATGTAATTATCGTATAGTAGGGGTGCCGAAGAGGAGATTTACTCTAGTGAGTTAGATTAAGGTCATCAAATTATTAGATATTTTGATTGGCAAGAAGAGCTTCTTGATAGGGCTGCAAAACTTCCAATCAAAATATTTAATTTACATTGTATGCTGATAAGTGTGAATATCAATAATCAGACGTTTTGAGCATGGAGTAAAGGAAAAGGATCGTTACAACTTACAATACAGTCACCTGGATCCGCTTCAGTGTGGTTTTTCATTGCTTTTCATGATATTAAGAATGCCAGGAGAAGCTCTCGCTGCTATTTTTTACACTGTACACATTTGAAAATAAATCTGTAAGTAAAATGTTTTCCCACCGCTGAAAAGGTGCACACCGTGTAACCTTTTTTAAAGCTTAGTATCGACGAGACGCTCAAGTAACTGCAGGTATAGCATCTAATGTTCTTAAACCGTCGAAAAAAAAAGAGATGTGAGGCTAGGTTAGTAGTTTACGATTCAGTTCAACCCTTTTTAGTGTCACACAGCTGGGCAACGGGTCTTCTTTCAACTATCTTATGAGTTGAGCGTCTTAAGGCCTTAATCTACACACGCTAGTGCGGGTTAATGGATGTCACATGTCCTCGAATGATTAGTTCTTAGACATGCCGGTTTCTTCATGATGTTTTCCTTCACCGATATTGGGCAGCGGCGATGTAACATTTCATACAAAATTTGTGGGGACGACTGGAAATCGAACCCGCGACCTTATGTTTCTAGAGCGAGACCCGTACCGCTGCTGAGATGCTGTTATTACGGTAAGCTGAAATACATACAGATTTATACCTAAGGTTAATAAACTTCCGAAGTTTTTACCTTTGATTATGTTACCCTGGCAATAAATCAAATTGCGGATAAAACCCGGTTATAAATAAAGTGACATTTATGATGGACTCGGTCCAACAGGCAAATGTGTTACCTACCTAGGTACATAAGTATAGTGTGTGCGCGCGCGCAGCCGTCGCAGACAGTTCGGCGCTGGCGGGCAGCCATACGCTTTTAATTACATTACCCAGTGTTAAATAACAATAACACTATGTGCTCATTGGCAGCTTGGCTTGTGGTGAGGTAGATGACGAACTGTGGTCATCGCCACTTGCACACATTACCTCATCGGTAATTAAAAACGGCTAATTAGCTAAAGAACCTAAAGATATGATTGGGTGGAGATTTGGAACTAAATTTATGGAGCCAAAAAGTGAGACTATTACTACTCGTAGCTCCAGTAGAGTACTTCACGCCGAAACAGATGCTCGAGCTATATCAAGCACAAGTTCGTTCATGCGTGGAGTACTGCTCGCATCTTTGGGATGGGTCAGCTAAATACCAACTCGAGGCGTTGGAGTCTATTCAAAGGCTTATTGGCAACGAATCCCTCGTCAAGGCTAAATTGAAAAGCCTCGAGCACCGCCGTATTTGGTAGTCTTTTATCGGATACACTTCCGAAAGTATGCATTGGAATAATATAATCTTATCCCCCCATCCCCGTTCTTCCATCGGACAAGTAGAGGTATGACAGTACTCCACCGTTACATGGTGGTAATTCCACGGGTACGCACGGAGCGCTTTGCTTCCACTTTTATTGTGCGAACTGCCAAGTTGTGCAATTAGCTGCTCAAATCTATGTTTGTCGATAGCTATAATTTGCCTGTCTTCAAGTCACGAGTGAATCGGTATTTTCTGGGTAAACGCGTTCCATCATGGTTTCACTTGAGGCAAGTGGTCAAACGCAAGCCGGACGGCGGATTACGGATTAAAAAAGTGATAAACCGAAAACATCCTAGGCTTACAAGAAAAACTACTTCCAGGGCAAATAGTCCAGGTACCGATGAAAGCATTTGTGAATTTCCATCAAATGGGTTTAGCGTTTTTCTTGTGGAAAAGTAAGAAACATTTTCCTTTCCACCATAACATTTCAGAGTCATATACCTACATATAGTAAATAGGTAGGTACTGACTGTACCAATATTCGACTAAATGCTAAAAAACTAATGCATTCTCTGCCTTCGATATTTTAGCTATAATGATATAAAATTGACAAAGGCAACTGTTAACCAGCTATCGCCATAGCCATCTATCGCTACAAATCAATTTAAAACTACAGAGTATATTCAAATGAAGTCCGCAACAGGAACTGTGGTCCAATTCATCAGTGACACGGTTTAATGATGGCGGCGGACAAATTGGCAACGTTTCAGACACGAACCGAATTTCTCTCGGGACTTGTGCGTGTACTGTATGCTGTGTCGCTGGGTTTTACAATTATTTTCATACAGAATAGGTACATGTATGTTTGTGTTTTTGAAAAGGAAGTTAGATTAAGGTTTTAATCAAGGAGACTATATGACAGTTATCTACTAATTTATTTACATATGCAGGAATTTTCTAGAATTTGTCATTTACTACTAACATGCTACTTTCTGTATTTCTGTCCCAACTTTCTTCTTGGTCCTAGGCAGGATTTGAAAGCTACGCCAATGAGGCATACTTACCTAGGCTTCTAGACAAATTACATAGCAAAGCTATAACGAAAGATCGAAAAGAACAATGTGAAAGAAAATTGGGACATAACATTGTCACGGACGAAGGTGTATGTCCACCTCATACATTTTGTACTTTTCAAATCAAAATCAAATCAAAGCAAACTACAATAACTTGCTGGGATATGGATGTATACCATCCATATCCCAGCAAGTTAATGTAGTTTGTACAAAATATTTTACCTATTCTGTTGCCAATCCATGTCATTCTATTTCTAGCTATTCTATTTTCTTTTTAACTAATGTTTTGAACAAAACAAATGAATTTGAAAACGTATTTTGACAAGTTCAAGATAGTATTCGAAAACTTTTTTCGTAATGTTGAACTCATACTAAGGGTACTGTTGTGGTTTTTAACAGTTTGTCAGGTAGTTGATAATATATCATCTCCGTACCTTCCTCGGAGAGCATGTCAATGTCAAGCCATCAGGATTGCTCTATCTCTTCCTGGTTGTGAAGGTCTATAAAGAGAAAGGAAGAAATAGAGAGATTTCCTGTGTTTGCGTACTTTATGGTGCTTATGCATTAAAAATATTCTCTGTACTTAATTAGACTATGTGTGTCACAAAAAAAACCTGTTTTGCTAGGAGGATATTATTATATTAATTTCATTATTATTATATTGAATTGAATCTTTAGCTTTTCTCCAAATCAAACAGCATTGATTTAAACAATTCGTTGAAACATTTGCAAATAATACGCTGTATAAAACCATAACGACTGTAATGTTCACCATAGCAATAAATACGGTCAAACGCATTCACCCATAACCAGAGCTGTCCTCCACACGGCCGCCATCTTGTATCTGTCATTCACAAAGTTATCATCGTTAGTCTCATCGCAATTTAAAATGGATGTCCTTCATTAAGTTAACAAAAGGGTTCGAGTTAATCCTCAGTGACGGTAACTATCGCTTGTAATGAACTACAGATTAACTGCGGCCCGTCTAATCTCCGCCTAATTTAAAGGCCGGTGTATGTCGGCCCTTATTTGCATAATTGCGTCCCGCAGTTACTTACTGCGAAATTACGGTTGAAACACAAAATTGACGTCAGAGACAATTTGTTTTAAAACTTTTGATGGAGCAAGATCCGACTTAAGTTTAGTATAATTTGTACAAATTCTGTCAAGTTACAAGTTTAGTTAAAGAAACATTTTTAAGTGATCTAACGTCATTATCAGCTTAGTATATAGTCCGCATTTGCTAGTTGACTTTTACTGTATCACGTCACAGAAAACGTTCCTTCTACTCTCATCCAGCTCTCTACCTATCAGTAAAACTATTTTTTACTCTAAATACTGAAAATTTTACGCCATTAATAGTAGAATGAAGAAACTTATTATTAACATTAATACCACCATATTACCATATTAAGTAACCACATTGTAACAAATAAATTATTCTGATTATGATTCAGCCCTCTCGCAGAAATCGTCACTCCACATATCTGAGCTCTAATATACGATTTTGATGCCTTGTTTGTCAAGTGTAAAACGGTAGATCGCTTAGTAACTGCAACGATATTAAGCAAGGTTTGAATTCCAAGTCAAGCAAAAAAAAATTATAGTATACAAACCTACTTAGAATTTGTTTCAGTAGCAATGGTAGTATAGTAACTAAATGTTGGGAATTATGCCCGATGAACGGCAACGTTCGCCATTCATTATGTAAGTATAACGCGTTAATGTTTTTAACTGCTGCCTACACCTCCGGGTTAGACGTTATCGATATTTGAAGTTACGGTTGGTCGTTTTGACATCGTCGTCTGCATCGTAGTCGTGGTGATGCTTCATATATTAACATAGTATCTAAATGTTAGAGCTGTTTTTTAAAGTAGACAAGTATTTGTAGTTGTTAGCCCGGATTACATAAGCTTCCGGAATCCCTAAATCCGTAAAACAGGAACAAAACAAAAGTGGCTTGTGGTTCAAATTCGTCATCTGATGGCCCCTGATTCTTTGTAGTCGACGAGCGATGCGGAAAAAATCAAGTGATTGTTCGAGTCTAATTGAATCCAAGTTCATCCGAGCTGTTTTTTGTCGGGTCCGGCTGATTCCGGATGCTTATAGTCCGCGCTTTAGATCAACAATAATTATTTCAGTGCATCATACCACACGGGCACGCGGCCGCGCGCTACTCCGGGCGCAACGCCAACTCTATAACTGCTTACTGAGTTATGTCTCCCGGAGTTGCTTATCTTACACTAAGTTTAGTTAACTTTTAAAATTATAGCACCTACATACACTAAAATGTTATTTAAGTACTTATGTCAAAATATATGGATCCATTTTATTGTTAGGTATGTAACAAATAGAACCGCTTCGCTCCGATTTAGAATTGTTTCGGAAAAATCGTTCAAAGGTTTTAATGGTTCGCAGTATTTTAGCGAACCATACGATACGACACTGAGCCAACTTTTGGGGAATTGAGTACAGTATCTACGAATTATTGTTTCTTTTTAAAGTATTGATTAAAATCGCTTCTACTGTCTGTTTCGGATTTTATAGGGTCTCACCAATAGTCACAGTGATCCATGAGGAAGGTTTCGGTGTATTATTTGAACCCGTGCGAAGCCGGGGCGGGTCGCTCGTAACATTAAATGCTAAGACAGGATGCTGGGTTTGATAATTTAATCCGATGAACCATTCAATATACTTACAAGTGTGTTGTTGACAGACGCCTACTTCCTTGAATCGGTATGTTTCAGAAATAGTGTATCTCACGTATTAGTTGGTCGGTAAGATTGATGCTATGCCTAAACTCGTAGCCAAGATTCCCTTCTTGGATCGCATCTTGAGTTGTTAATTTCAGTAATTAATTTACCCATTTCGTTATATTATCAATCATTTCAGAAGCCATAACTGTTGGGCACATGTATAAATATATTCTATAAAAAGGAATTTACCGTAGGTAGGTACCTAATTAATGGTTTTTGAAATTGGAACAAGGATAGACGTCTGGAGTAGACCTATGATCCTTGTGTGTAGTCTTAGACCGTGGTTAGTTACCACACATCAGACTATAAATACCTAATGCCCATACCTGGTAAAAACATAAATGGGAACGAGTTTAGTGTACTGTGCCTCGACCCTTACCATGCCCAAGCCTAAAAAAGGGGGAGCGAGGGATTAATAAGAACTAAATGTCATCGATGAACAGGTACCTACTCATTGCAAGTGTAGCTACTTACCATCATCGAGTTTATTTTCAGTTACTTCTTACTTCCACATGGGAACCTGGTATACTTCACCACACGTATAATAACTGGGTTAACAGATACACTAAACCATCATAAAAGTCTATGATATCCACACTAAAGTGACTGAGTTAGAAAATCATCGAAGTCGCGATCTTGATAATAAAAGAGACCATCTAAATCACAAACCGCCTTCCAACATAATTTATAATTATAAGTGGTGTTTTCACTTGCAGCATTTGTCACAGAAATTTTTCGGCTAAAATTGGATATATAAGCCATGACATAACACACTAACCTATCAGAACAAGGTCGCCGTTGCCGAAATCGGTATGGAAAGATTTAATTTAATAAAATGTGGTGTCGTGGGACACCAGGTAGGAACGAAGTTCCTTCGGCTAATGTAGAATCGACACAAATTGCAAAAAAAATCGTGCTCAATTTTATGCAGGTTTTCTTGATTTTTCTCTTAAATTTTGCTGATTAGTTTTTATTTAAGTACAAGAAAGTATTTAGGAAATTCAGTATTTTAGGAAATAATAAATTACTTAAAATAAAATACTCGCTTGTGTATGCGACTGTCGCGCCTGCGCACGTCTCATTTAACGGTTTTATTCCACGCACTTTTTTCTATCACATTTTTTTCAGTTCGGTCGCGCAGCAAAATCCCTTTCCCCTCCAAGCCTGCCGTAAGGAACTTCGTTCCAAAAGTCTAGCAGATGCAAACTCTTAATTGAAATCGATCTAGTTATCAATCAGTCTTAATCTTTTACAAGAACAGAGTTTCACGATCGAAGTCGCAGCTATAACGCAGTCTGTTATAATTAAATCAACCATTAATTATAAAGTCAATTTCCGTGTACAGCTGCGCCAAACCATTGTGGGATTTGTTTATAAATATGTACCTTCCTTGCAAAGAAAGGGTAGACAGCTTTAAGAAAATTAGATTTGTCTGTCAGGTTTCGGAGGTGACAGAGGTTTGATTCATTCTAGCCTAAAAATTGAAAGAAAAAAGTGAAATTAGGGTAATCGCCATGCGAGGTTACGTCTCACAAGTTTGAATCCGCACCGGATTACGAAGAGAGTTGATACTTTGATTTTTGTCAGCACTGGTCAATTTTTTTTTTCTATTCATGAAGTTTTTGATGTTGTTGATACCCCGCGATTCAGAAAGCACGTGAAGCCGTTTGTTTGGTCGATCAGCCCAGGTGGACAGTCTGGTGAGATCACCGGGCTCTGAAAGTGAGGGAATATAAAATGCGCTTATGATATTAAGACTTATTGATATTAAGCTTATACCTTACTTCGACCCTTTTTAGTGTTCCACTGCTGGGCCCGGGTTTTCTCTCAACTGTCTTACGAGAGAGTTTAGGCCTTAATTCACACACGCTGGCCAAGTGCGGGTTAGCGAATGTCACATGACCTCGAATGATTAGTTCTTAGACATGCCGGTTTCCCCACGATGTTTTCCTTCACCGATATTGAGCAGCGGAATTCATACTAAGATGTGTGGGAACGACTGGGAATCGAACCGGCGATCTTATATTTCTAAGGCGAGGCCCATACCGCTGCGCCGCCACTGCTGCTCTTATACCTATTGGACGAAAATCTCGCGGAAGTAGTAATTCATTCCGTTTACTTTTTGAATGAACAGTATTGCATTTAATTTAACTAAGTACCTATACCCTGCACCGAGCACGAAGACTGGTGTGTAATCTCCACATTTATCGTTGGTTCAATTATTCGTGGAGAAGACATCGGCGTCGTTCACCACTCACCACTTGCCCTTGCCACTACGCCGCTGAGACAAATTAATTTTAAACTTAAATTGACCGCCCCCTTTTCTTGCAGGCGTATCAACTTGATACTAGCTTCCGCCCGCGGCTTCGCCCGCAAAATTGATCTCAATAATCTTGATTCTCCATACAAACTTTGGAACCCCGTTTCACCCCCCTAAAGGAGTAGTTTTGAAAAACCCTTTCTTAGTGCACGCCTAGACCCCATAAGGAACCTATGTGCCAAATTTAGAGTCTCCAGACCCAGCGGTTTGGGCTCTGCGTTGATATGTCAGTCAGTCAGTCAGTTTTTTCAAATAGATATATTTACAAATAAGATAAGACAGATAGATTGAATCATTTTATTAAAACTCATTTTACATGTAGGTACAGTACATTTAGTAAGTAAGCGAGTAATTTTATTCTTTGTTCACAGATGAATAACAATGGGCATATATGCGCATATGCTGCTGAAAAATCCCAATTGGTATATCAACGGAATCAGTAGCTACCTTCAAAATACCTTTTTCATATTAATAATGAAGCCTTAGTAACACAAAACTAAATTAAAATACATTACGCTATATTGCCTCGCTATAAAGACCTTTTTCCAATACCACCGCTCTTCAACTCCGACAGGACAAAGAATTAAGGATTTATACAAAGGAAATTTGTCTTTGTTTTGGTAGCAGTAGATTCTAGTTTCACTTGTCGAGCTGGGTTGGTCGATACTAGGACATGCGCAATAGGTGAAACTCAATTGGCAGACTCGTCGTAAAACAAGTTGGGTAACCAGTCGTCTCTTGTCCCCTAGCAACACAATCAGCTGTTTCCTGCAACCAGCTAATCGTGACACCGCACTTTATTTAAAAGGTGATTGACCTTAAGTAACCTCGAATAATTACGTGGAATATTTCAAAATACACAGATCTTTAGTATTTCTAGACTTTCTTGCATTTTTGGAAAATATAGTCTAGGGAAATGGCATAGATCGCATAGCTTTCAAGGTGAGAAATACACAGGTACCTAAGCTTGATGTTACCCGGATCACCTTCTTCAAAGTTATAAATATGTAAATACCTAAAAATACCTTTCGTTCTTCATTTAATACCTACTTAGTATGTGAGATCGAGGCTCCAAATATTGATTATTACAACGCTTATGAGCTGCGCAGGATGATTAGCGGATTACCGTCGGATAAGCGAGGCACTTTCCGTTATGGGACCAATATAAACCTTCATTTTGTATTAGGCAATATCTTTGACTCATAGAAATCATTATTGGAGATCATGAACTGGCTAACGTAGGGGAAGTGACAATCTAGTGTACGGTTTTAGGCAGGGTACAACAAAAATATGTCCACTTCAGATATAAACAGGAAGCTCGCCCCCTTAGTAGGGCAGTAAATAATTTTGTAGGCCGAATTCTGAAATTTGTAGAAAAACATGTCCAAAGTTTTATCAATGTGAATGTGGCTCCTCAATCCAAACAACTGAATTGAGGAGCCACCTGAAACACGAAAAGTATTTCATGTATAATTTTGAAAATTTTGTATCATTTAGTACCAATTGTGTTTACATATCTCTTATCTATTACAACTGAAAACTGTGTATTAAAAACCCAATAATCTAATCCACTAAACGTTATTCAAATGATGCAACAAAGTGCTGGTATGAATGCAGTTAGGCACCTAGGTATGAATGAGCTGGTATCGATCCAACCGACCTTGGCAGTGAGGGAGGACATCTATTTATATATATCTGCGCCTAGAGGGAGGGCGAGGGGAAGGAGGAGTGCTGAAGGGGACTCCACACGGAGGGTCGACGTAAGATATCTTTTTTGGAGTTTAGTTTATACAGGGATGAAAGGGTAATTGAAAGATCAGTTTGAATAGAAAAGTTTTAATCTACCACATACTCTTCTTAGTGTCATAAACGTAGATTTTTTATTAAAATATTATGTTTTGTAACTACATATACTTAAGTTTATTAATAATAAATGTTTAACCACAAATAATACTTAATTTTTTAAAGTCTTATCTTAGAATTTTACATGTCTACTTTAAACAAAATATGCTGACGAATTAGCTTATGACCTCGTGTGTTTTATGTGAAATAAAGGAATTTGAAAATTTGAATTAAACTTTTGATTTAACTGGTTAAATTTGTTACACAGCTATGTTCCGTAAAAAAGTTTGAGAATTTCATACATTATTAATGGCTAAATAGAAAATTTCGGAAACAAAGCTGAAACACCTGCCACTTCCACGGAGTTCCCGGCGTAGCAACAAGCTCACAAGCTACGAAATGGCTCACTCAACCTAATGTGGTCCATAGAGAAACATCATAGATTTTTTCAGCTTAATTTCTCTATATCTGAAATATCTACTCTCTTTAACACTACAATCTTCACAGTACTTTTTCATTAGCTAGCTTAGTGGAATGCTTCCTTCAGAATTAATCACCAGTCTAAGTAATAGCCGCAAGAAGTTTGCTTTCCTCTAGCACTTTTTAACAATTTCCTTTGTCCTTAAAAGCTACAAATATACAAAAACGGGTAAGTCTGTGAAATATAGAATCAACACCACTAGTATAGCTAGTTGCTGGGCGGCGCGCGATCAATGCTAGGCCATGGCGGGGTGCGGGGCGCGGGCAGGGCGGCGCTGGGGCGGCTAAAGGGCGAGGGAAGAGGGCGGCAGTGTTGCCACCCTGTAAACGGGGAAGAGATATATTTTTAATTTTAGCGACGTAATGGCTACGTTGAGCGGTTATTTAGGAGTGATGGTATCTTCATCCTGGGAACGGGTGTGTTATGTTATTTAGAGCTATGTGAATATTATGCACAGAATATTTATAAGCGTCTTAAAAAATGGAGGTCTGTTGTTGTAAGAGACTCCTTTTATATTTACGCAAGGACCTATAGACTGCGTGCGAAAGGAACTTAGGATTGCCTACAGTCCAATACGAACCTGACGAGTTTCTTAAAGACTTCGACGTTTGAACAAAGGATTGTCAACTTAATAGTCATTTGTTTGAGCGACTTTAAAACATAAATGAGGAGACAGTCCTCTACCCTAGAAACAGTAATACTTTTCAAATTGCTTACTAGTCCAGAATAAAGGCCTAGCAAAAATTTTAACCTCATCCTTGAAAAAATAATTAATTTTTAGAACTAGCCTTCAGTCAAAGACCCTATTGACATCATCTTTAGTATCGACCTGCTCCGCGTCCCACTCATCTTCGACCCTCAGCAAGGTGTCCAGCACCTGTCTCTTAACCTCCGCCTGGAACTTCCTCGGCAGTCTTTTGGTGCTCTCACAAACGCTGGCGAAGAATAAATCCAAAGAATCCTGGTCTGATGTTTGAGGACCTGGCTCCCACATTTCAGAATCCTGCTCCTGTTCCTGGGCTCCTGTGGACTGCTCTTCTGGATCATCCAGTTTGATGCTCCTTAATGGTCGTGGTCGCCTTTGAAAGTAACATGTTTTCTTTAGCATTAAATGGTCATACGCAGTAAAATAAGCCTGCATTGTCGTACCCTATATATACGCTAAACAAACAGCTGATATCTGCCGGCGGTATCTGGGCACTGGTCTTCTCTTTCTTGTCTCAATAAATAATGTTTAACAATTTATGCCACAAAGTGTACAAACCTCCACAGAGGTTCGTAATGCGTAAGGCTACTATTATCACGATGAGCAGGTACCTCATCCCATCAAAATGAAACAGTAAAAAAAACAGAAAAACTTTCAAGGCTAAGGTGGATAAGCACTAATAGACTACACGTGGGTATATAATCTTGTTTTCCTATTTCACTTACCACCAGGTGAAATAGAGGACAAAGGTGTTGTCAGTTAAGTTAAAACGTCGACCACGTGTAACTTACCTTCTAACAGTCATATAAGGTAATATGAAAGCCATGCGGCTCTCAAAGCGCCATTTCTTGACAGGTATTCCTGATTTAGTGGTGGCGCCTTCCCTGCTCCTTCTGAGGGCCTGACGCATTGAGTCCCGGAGGATCTTCCATTCTCGCTTCAAGATTTCACCTGAGATACAATTGGACAGATTAAAGGGTGCGAACTGCGAGGTGCTCTAAAGACTGCTCATCCTCGTGGGTAACTGTATCCTGTTGTATATTTATAAGGTCGCGGATTCGATTCCCAGTCGTGCCCACACATCTTTTTTGAACTGTTACAACGCCGCTGCTCAACATCGGTGAAGGAAAACATCGTGAGGAAACCGGCATGTCTTAGAAGTAATCGTTCGAGGAAATGTGAGATCCACCAACCCGCACTTGGCCAGCGTGTGTGGATTAAGGCCTAAACTCTCTCAACTCCTAAGATAGTTGAGAGAAGACCCGTAAAAGAAGTATTTTTATTTCATTTCTTTTTAAAGATTACACAAGAATATTCAATGACTATATGAAAAATTGTTAGGTAGGTAACTGATAATGATAACCGCAAAACTCTTAACTTTGTCTGATCAATGGCTTGCACGTTGACACCGCTTGAAAATTAGGTATGGAGATAGTAAAAAACTCAAGCTGGACTATTCCTATGTCCTTCACATAGGATATTAGATAGGATTTTTTTAATCCCATTTGAGAGCACAGGAGAGTAATGCGCGATTACTGACATACATTACGTGAGAACGGAGCCGCGGGTAGAGCATGTAAATCTACAACATAACCATAAATCGTTAGCTGGGGTTGGATAGCTATACACTAACGGTTTTATTCATAAAAATCTTATAAGAGTTTAGTTAAAATGGACTTTGTCTCTTTCTTACTAGTAGTAACGTACAGATGACAGACAAAGACAAACTATTTTAGCTATAATGAGCTTATAAGACGTTTGTGAATACGGGGGTCATAGTATTATCGAGCGAACACCAGAAAGCGCTACGCTACAATACTGGTATCCGATTGATTTATACCTATATTTCGCATCGACACTTAAAAGCCGACAGGCAGAAAAGGCCATAAAAAATTAATTTAAACTGACATTGTTATTTTTGACATGTTATTACATTATTTTGACAGTCCAATTAACGCTGCGCTAAACATGCTGTCAAGAAGTTACCTTTCTAAGTCGTTATCTCAAACTTCTTAGGAAACGAATCAGCAGATTCCTGCGCCAAAAATGCCACTACAACTGGTTCATCGGATTATTCTCATATTTATAGCCACGACGTTTGTTCGGGTCTTAAATCAAGTCTTTTCAGAGCTTGGAATAAGGTATGGCAAATTTCTAAATCTCAAAAAGGAAAGTTTTATGGTGATATCCAGCCTAATATCCCCTGTAAACCTTGGTTTTCTAAATGGAAACATCTTGATAAAGCTACAGTTTCGACTATTTGCCGTTTACGACTTAACCATGCCTGCACACCAGTATTTCTGTCCAAACTTAGGATCAGGGACTCATCCTTATGTGAATGCGGCTTGGAAGAGGGGCACGTGGTCCATTTATTTTTCAACTGTAAAAATTTACAATGCTCGCTCTATGATATCATCCCATCTCATATCCCTCGCCCTACCTCTTTCAAACTTCTTCTTTCACTTGTCTTTTCTCCTTTTGTAAATATATTGTGTAAATTTATTAGAATAAACAAAATTAAACTTTAACTACCCACTTTAAGTCTATATCCGGTTTTTCTCTTTCTACTTTCTACCCCCTATCTGACAACTTACTGACAACTCCAAACTTGACACTGGCAAAATTGTGGTAGCCTTCCACAACAGGCCAAAAATGAAAAATTGAATTGAATTGTTATCTCACACTTGACACCGGCAGAATAGTCGTCACCGACTCCATTGCTGGAGAAAAAAAATCCGTACTTACAGTATTTTTTTAAATTTACGCAAATATCACACATTGAAATAAAACTATTTAGGTTTATTTTAGATTTTAAATCCTGACGTTTCAGTCTTTACAGACTTAGAAAAGTTAGACTAACAGTATTAATAAACTTTCCAAGTAGTTAAACGAGAAGAGAGTAAAATGGCTCAGAAAGACAAAAGATTGATCGTATAAGAGTTCCGTTTATACTTTACAGAGTAAGGAATCCTATAAACTGTTCAAACTAGTTCATTACCGTTATATTAAGTGAGTAACAATAAAGGTGCACACATACTGTTAGCGCCCAGCCGCTCCGATATCTCGTGCCAGCAACGGTCACGCACGTCTATATCTCTATGGTTCTCGTGTCTCGTATCGTATAGCACTGGATATTTTTTCACTTCATCTATCAACTTTTCTCTGTAATTTGAGGTTTCCATAGCGATAGCAAGCGACGCGGCCTCCCGGAGCGACGGCGAGGCGATACTGAGAGAGACGAAGCGATATGAATGCGACGTTGCCGCTTCGCCGCATTATGTTAAGGTGTGGTAGCGTGTGACGTCAAGTGATGTGGGTATCGCTCAATGCGTTTGGTGGACGCCACGGCTTATGAGAATATTATAAGTAGATACTATAATATTTAATGTTGATAAAGTAATATTTATATATTTATATGTGTACTATGAGCAAAGTCTAAATCTGCTCAATTTATTGGCTTTTTACGCTTGCTGATATGAAAATAATACTTTTATACAAAAAGAAAAATATGCAAATTTCAATACAATGTACATAATTGTGTCCTATAATAATATTAAAGGACACTATCTGTGGTTTAAACCTTCGAGAAATAAAAGCGGGAAATTAGCATATGTAATACTCTTTTTGTATGAAAATCATGCTATAAAAAGTTAAAATATAGGTTTAATCCTATTAATCTTAGTTAGATATGAACAGCGGCAGCGGTGGCGCAGCGGTACGAGCCTCGCTGTAGAAAAATAAGGTCGCGGGTTCGAATCCTGGTAGTGCCCACACATCTTTGTGTGAATTGTTCCATCTCCGCTGCTCAATATCGGTGAAGGAAAACATCGTTAGGAAACCGGCATGTCTAAGAACTAATCATTCGAGGACATGTGACATCCACCAACCCGCATTTGGCCAGCGTGTATGGATTAAGGCCTAAACTCTCTCAACTCATAAGATAGTTGAGAGAAGACCCGTGCCCAGCAGTGGGACACTAAAAAGGGTTGAAGCTAGCTATAAGTACGAACACATTGGTTGCTATGGTTTCTTCATTTAAAAACCTTATCGGCATATTCTTTAACAATTAAGTACATTTTCTACTCACAAATTCCTGAGAAAAGTAAGTACCTATATGAAATGTTCATGTAGCTGATGTTATCGTTATTGTTAACAAGTGTAATGGACGATAACGGTATAAGTGTCGCTGCCTACCTTCACAAGTGACAGTCGTAATCATAAAACACGGTGTAAATTGTTAACGTTATGTCGCAAAGCTTTCGCGTTGAGTGGTGAGTCTGGTGAGATACACACTCAAATATTTTATGAGAATGTACACATAACATGTATACTACATGTGTATATATTAGGGTAATTATGTGATAAAATAATTATATGTAGTAGTATTACAACTTACCATCTATAATAATGGTAAGTGTTAGGTTAGGATCAAGAGGCCGTTTGTATCTCAAGGTAACATGTTGTCGAGACAAAATAATATTATTAATAATAATAATAATAGTGGGACATTAACACACACGGTCATCTGATCCCAAACTAAGCAGAGCTTGTACTATGGAAACCAGATAACTGGTAATATACAACTTATAATACTTTTCTTTTGTAAATATATTCTTATTTATGATAATTACACCCAGACAAGACAAATAGACATATTTAAACAAATGTTTGTCTCGGGTGGGAATCGAACCCACGACCTGCGGCGTTAAAAGCAAGTATCTTACCGACCACGCCACCGGCCCGTCAAATCAAATACAACATTACTTACTAGCAATACTCCTAGCTGTATTTTAGTTACGGCAGCCAATTTTAAGCTGAATTACTGACGCAGGAGATATATTATATACATATGAGGAGTGCACAAGTATCTCTATTCCTTCCGTTGCCTTCCAGAATTCCTATATCCACGACTGGTAAGAGTTAGGGTGCAGGACCAACAGCCTAACGGGCTCTCCGATACCCGAACGATGTAACAAGGTTGTAGCATTTGAATGAGTAATTCTCTTTGAAACCCTGTAGTACCAAGATATTAAAATTTGTGTAATTTGTGTCATCAACGCTGATTTTGAAAGAACGAAGAAATAATTATGTGTTAGATCTCTTAAACATTTGAGAACCAACCCGCACTTAGACAGTGTGTTTGGATTAAAACCTAGAAACAATCTTTTGGCAGCGGTGAAATATAAGGTCGCGGGCTGAATCCCAGTCGTCCCCACACATCTTTGTGTGAGTTGTTTCATCTCCGCTGCTCAATATCGACGAAGGAAAACATCGTGAGAAAACCGGCATATCTAAGAACTAATCATTCGAGGGCACGGCCAGCGTGTGTGGATTAAGGCCTAAACCCTCTCAACTCGTAAGATTGTTGAGAGAAGATCCGTGCCCAGTAGTGGCCCACTAGAAAGGGTCAACAATCTTTTAGTGTCACTACTAGGTACAGTTCTTCTCTTAACATCTTAAGAGTTAATAGATTTTAAGGCTTTGATACACACACGCTGGTCCTATTATCTCAATTGTTAAGATAATTAAGAGAAGACTCGTGCACAGCTACGGAATACTAAAGAGTTGATACTATGCGTTTCAAATAAGAATAGGACAGGAAATCCACCATCTTGGAGTTTCACATTTTTTAGTACAGTGGGCAAAAATATTAGTTTGAAAAAGTAATCACTTAAAGATGAAAACTAAAAAAAAATGCGTGTATCTAAAAAAATGTGTGTAAATGTAAAATATTGTAGTTTGAGTAAGACTGGACACGAAATACAGACATATTTGGTTAACTTCGAGAGAAAAAAAGCGGTGTTAGAAGAGAAATCGTGTGTGTATGTTTGTGTATTTATGTACTTTGTGGCGTCCTAGCCCGTAACTTTACTTTGGTAGGTATCTACATACTTTTCTTCATAAATCACTTTTCCATACATCTCAATATATAAAAGAAGAAACTGACTGACTGACATATCAACGCAAAGCGCAAACCGCTGGGTCTGGAAACTCAAAATTTGGCACATAGGTTTCCTATGGGGTCTAGGGGTGCACTAAGAATGGATTTTTCAAAACTCACCCTTTAAGGGGTGAAACGGGGTTCCAAAGTTTGTATGGAGAAACAAGATAAGTGAGATCAATTTCGCGGGCGAAGCCGCGGGCGGAAGCTAGTTTTATAATAATATTATTGACTGTGGTTTTATATTTTGTGCTGACGCTACTTTTGCTTTGTTTTTGAAGAAGTTAGCCGCGAGTGCAGTTCTATTCTTATTTGAAACGTAAAGTACTGTAGGTGTACACTACACATAAAGATGTATGTTATGTGTTACGCATAGTAACACATAGATCGATCGTATTCCATGACATTGAAGTGATAGACAAACAGACAGGTGGTCACCTTGTCTGCAATGACCTCAGGGCTAGCAAATAGTACTTATCACAAATTAGTCATTAGATCTAGCTCAGACATAAGTGTCTATAAATTACATAATTACTCGTAAATTCAGCTATACGTTTCTATCGTCAACATTTTTTTATTTTTTTGAAAATAAGTGTTTTTTTAAACATATATCTTCCTGCATGTATTACATGATGTATTATTAATTCTACCTATTTTTACAGTGCAGTAGACTATTACAAATCATTGGTACAGTGCGACATAAAAGAATAAAACAGTAGGATTATTCGAAAAAGGTACAATTTTGCTGCTGTTTTGCTGCTGTCATGGTTGATGATAGTTAACAGAGTTCTTGATTACCTCTTAATTCTTGTCATACTCATGATCAACAGTATTTTACGCAAATTATATGAGCCATGGAAACTAGCGTTAAAACACTGAAACAGCCGATTTATAACTATCAGCGGTACTTAACAATCGGTTATAAGTCGGTGAAGTTGTGCGTCTTTGTTTATATAGTGCATATTGTAATGTGTATGTGTATGATTTCGCGATAATTTATGTTCATTTTGATGTTTAGTGTTATTGAGAGGACAGACAGAGGTCATCGTGTACGTGCTAAATGTGTTTTATAGGTAGGTACGTAATCAGGGATAATCGCAGAATATGTACGAAACTACCTAACCTACTGTTAAATATCTACTACGGGGTGTGACAGTATGCGACATGAAAAGAAGTATCTCTATTACCTCACCTTTCCTTTCATTGATAATAATTGGCTAGGAAAACACCTAGTTCTGTCATTGGGTCTAACCGACCGCTGATGAAATTTGGATGGAGATCTTGCGAGTAAAGTGTTGGTTTTTAGTTTTTATTATCGACCGGGACGTGTCAGTGCGCGGCAACGCGCGCTTCCCGCGTCAGTGTCAGTGTCAGGGCCGACTGGCTGAGTGACAGACGCCATTTGCAATATGGCTCGCAAACAAACCGGTGCTAAGATAAACGACAGAGTTCTGATAGAGTTGGTCCGTCAGCGGCCCGAGCTGTATGATGCATCGCATCCTAAATATGTGAAGACTGTAGTAAGGGAAAATATTTGGTCTGAACTTGGACGGAAATTGAAGGCGGACGGTAAATTGATAAAGTTTATTTACTAGTTTCCACCCATCACTCGGTACGTCGGTGGGAAATAACGAAACTTTCATGAACGCATTAGTGGGAGGACTACAGGGATTCAATGTACCCAATCGGATAATCTAGCCAAGAAATTTATCTATTTGCTATATTTCATATAGTTATTTAGTTAGCGGTTTATTTTAGATCCCGATGTTTCAAAGTCCTTGCAGACTTCATGTTCACGGGTGGACATGATATCTTCAAAGACTTTGAAACGTCGGGATCTAAAATTTAAAATAAACCGCGATAAAATCCGTTGAAAAGTAGTTTTATTTCAATGCTATATTCCATTCTAATCTGCTAGACCGTATTTGTGTAGTAGAACAAACAGCTTCTAAACTATCATAAAGGTAGCAGAATTTTCCTGCATTTTTGAATCAATTATAATTGTTGACTGAAGTATTGAATTTTTATAATATTCATTTTGTTATTTACAGGCACGACATGTAAACTCCGTTGGTACAGCATAAAAGATCAGTACCGTAGAGGACTGAAAAAAACCGCTGCAAAACGAGCACGCTCAGAGAAAACACAGATTTACAAATGGAGCGAACAGTTATCATTTGTGGCACCGTTTTTTAAAGATAAGGAACTCACAGAAAGTATCAGTCGTACAAGGTCTGAAGAAAGTTTAATAGACGTTAAAGAAGATATTCTGCCTCAGCCTGTAGATCCGTTAGATTCTGTAAGACCAAGAACCTTTTCCCAGACTTCTAGAGACAGCCAGTCATCAATGTCTTCCATAAATTTTTTTAGGGATGTTTCAAAAGAAACCACTGAGTCATTAGTACAGTATTTCCTGAAGAAGCATGAAGCAGAAACGAACCCCCATCCTATAGACGCGTTCTTATCTGGACTTGCACCGGTTTTAAAGAGTTTAAGTCCTCACCACCAGCTCCTGGCGAAAGGAGAGTTGTTCGCTGTAGTCCAAAAGTATGAAAAGGATATGTTGGTAGAAACTAATCAGTTGCCACATACTTGGGAAGATTCAAAGCCTAATTAAAACGACAAATGTTGAGGTAAGAGTACTTAAGTCACATCTATCACCCCCAATATATATCAGGACCCAAGGTGGCGGCGCGAAGTGTTCCACGCGCGCCTCCTTTAGATGTTGCAGGGAACACCCCTGACGTGCAGGGGCCCGCAGAGGCGGGCCATCACCAGCCGAGGGTTGCGGAAGTATCTCGTGTTCCCGTGACCCTTGGCGTAGGTGTGAGATGAAACACCCGAGGGGTTTTAGTGGGTACCCTTAGGGAGTCCCACATACCTCCCACCCTACGCCCACTTGGGGTGGGGGGATCCATGAAGGATTTCCCCTCGAAAAAAAAAAGAGTACTTAAGTGGATCATGGATTGGCAAACGTGTACGACTCACTCAGACTAGATAAAGATCTGCTCATTGTGGTTTTATGAGACGTTAGTGCTTAAGGAGAACTCTATGTCCAGTGTTTAATAGTATAAGATTTGATTCTATTTGTATTTTTCATAATAAAATTAGCATGGGAACTTGTTCATGTGTGAATGTGTTTTATCAACTGTAAAGTATTTTAAGGTTAATTTATTATAAGTGTCGCAAGTGGGCACAGAAAGTTAGTCTCTATTATAGCTCGTAGACACATGTGCACCGCATTTCGCGAGCACTGAACCCGTGACCTAAAAAAACATGCTCTCGCGCATCCCGGAATATCTCTGTCCTTTTCTACCTCTTACTTTTTGCCTGTCGTCTCTTTCATTACGGTTTTACAAGTTCGTGTGTCTTGATTTATGAGATTATTTTTATTGTTGTCTTTAATACACGTTTATCTTCACTAATATTGTAAAGTACTGGACCGATTTTAATAATTATTTTTTCATTAGAAAGCTACATTATCACTGAGTGACATAGGCTATAATAAATTTTAAAAAAATTAGATAATGTAAAACTTCGATAATGTAATCCAAGGTGTGAAAAAAATAACGAAGACAATCATTTTATCGCGTACGCTGCGTAAACTATTGACATTAGACCAAAATGATGTACTACAGTTTTATAGAGGCTATAAATATCTTCAAAAAAGTCCTGAGTACCATATACCTAAATATTTTATTTACGTCACAATAACTACTTTTTCATCTAAAAATATGCAATTGTAACGCCGGTACAAACTGGACTCAATTATTCGTACCTTGGTATTAATCCTTATCTAAATAAATCACTTAATATTCAAGGGTATATCAGTACCTGTAAATTACTTTTTGAATTATTGAACTCGGATATACTATTAAAAAGTTATCATGAGTATAAGATTTATTAAAATTAAAATTTAAGAAACAGAGCGGTCTATATCTGTGACTCTTATGGATTTTTACTCCGACACAAAATATGGGTGTCATAAGGTTGAGACGTGTATCTGTGTACAAGTTTGTTGTCATGTAGTGCGGACGGGCCGATTTTAAAGCGGTTTTTTTATTAGAAAGCTGAAGTAATAGAGATCATTCTTATCAAAAAAAAATTTGATTATTGGTTTTGCCATAGCAGATTTGATAGGGTTTTCTAAGCATGGAAAGTCTTGCCAAGTGTTATAAAATTTATGATGAAAATTTATCTACTCGTGCGAAGCCGGGGCGGGCCACTTGTTAAATTATAATTTTATCATGGTAGAGTTAAACGTGAATATGTAAAGAGTAACTTGCGCATATAATAATAGCATAATCTAAATACCTATTTGAATGGATCTATTGTGTTCTCCCGTGAGACATATTATTAATGTATTTATCGCCATTTATCGTCCTAAACCATCTGACGGGTCACATTAACCATTGTATCAACCGAACACTTATTATTCATAGGTTTGGACCTCAAACACAAACGGAACACATATAATATTTCTTACCTCTGAATATTTTGTATTCAAAACAAGGTTCTTGTATCAGATCATGTCACAACATTATAAATAAGTCACGTCTCTCTGAATATTTT
Organism: Meganola albula; assembly: GCA_936450015.1. NCBI lineage: Eukaryota > Metazoa > Arthropoda > Insecta > Lepidoptera > Nolidae > Meganola > Meganola albula. Next base: position 13,182,839 of record OW388159.1, on the reverse strand, counting down.
CCATTTTTCACAAAGGTTCGTAAAGGGCCGCTCTGGGTACTCGACGTGGCACAAAAACGAAGGAAATAGCTGCAGGCCACCTCGAGGGACCTTAAGGGACAAGTTTGTATAGTTGGACGACAGATATTCTCATGTATTGTCATATATACCTACATAGTGTGAAGATTTTGTATGACCTGCCTTTTTCTTTGTTAAATGTAAACGTGATTCACATTTATGTTCATCTTAGAATCTATAGGAAAGAATAATGGTGTGGGTTTAATGATTGATTTAACGTAACGTCGCCTGAGTTCAATGCCTGGCTAAACAAAATCTTTCAACAGAAATAGCTTCCTAACATAGTATGTGAATAATCACCTTTTGAGATTGAGAGGCAGGACGATGAAGGTAGACAAACATCAAGTTGACTCAGTCTTTCGTAGACCGCTGCTGTAATATGTTGTCCTGAAAGTATAATTATCGACCTTATTTTGCTTCTTGCTAATTACCTGTCCCCTAATCACCCCAAACATGAGGTGACTACGACTTCGCGCAAGCTTGTTGCGGCTTGCCAGATAACTGGTCAAAGATTTTTCAAGCATAGGACCATGTATGGTAAGTCCAAAACATCCTCTTGTTCGGATAAAGGCTCAAACTTTTTTGTGACAAGTCTGTCGTCTATCAACAATTATAAATTATTAATTGCGAATTGCAAATACAGGTGAAGCTATACAACTTTTTCTGCCTAAACCTGTTTTATATATACAATTCTACATTTGCAGTGTTGTGTAAAAAATCTTAAGTTACCTACATCGTATCCTTATAAATATAATTAACAAAAACTTAAATAAATTCTCGTGACAATAGGCGCAGTCACGAACGTGACGTATCGACAGCGTGTCAGCGAAAAAAAGCCGTTTTTATAACTCCACAAAAAATGTTGAACAACCCAATTTTTGTACTACAATCCAATATAAACTTTAATACACTGTTACAAAGTCTATATTACTCAGACAGATTTTTGGAACGCTAAAGATTTTCCAAAATGAATCCATTCGAAACTCAATTATGTCGTACCAAGATAAGGTTTATATTTGTTTGTGTGAGGTTAAGAAGGTACGGTCCCTCAAGATTACCTGCGGATTTTTTAAATAGTTCAGCTAATCCCGCAAGTGTTGCCAACCTGACTTAATGCCGAAATATAAAAGGAATAAGTCGAAGGCAGGTGATTATTTTTTTATAATAACATCGCTTTGTTGCCATGGAAACGCCCAGAAACCGTTGTGAGACGGGTTTTCTATGGTGTACGTAGAGGATCAAGGATTGTATGGTGGTAAGCAATTTCATGGTGTTGTGGGTACGAAGGGAGGTGCCGTGTGTCCGTTGATAAAGAGTTTTTGTAAAGGTTTGATAAACGTAACTAGTAACTAGGTCTATTATTGAAAACGGTTTTCGACCGGTTAATACAGAACAACAACTGAAGACTATGGAGTGTCTTAACGCAGAATAACAAATTTTTGTTTCTAAACGGAGCTTAACAGCAGTGTGGACTACGTAAATGCTTACGACCTTATTCATAAAACTTATAATAACGCATCTTAAGGCTTGCTAAAATACGATTAGTCAAAGGAAATCTTGCTATGCCAGCGTTTAGAGCATTATAAGTTTTTATGAAATGCCTCATATCTCGATTAATAATGCTTATTTAATGCCGCATTTCCAATGTTGCTGACTGTCACTCTGATCTGTAGAACAATAATATCTGATCTGATCCCAAACTAAGCAGAGCTTGTGTTATGCAAACCATATCACAGATTACTATACTTAAACTACTCTTCTTTAAATACACTCAGACTCGAAATGAACGAACCACCCATGTTCGAACGGACGAATCGAACCCAGGACCTGCGACGTGAAAAGCAAGTATCTTACCGACCATGCCACTTACGCGCCGCAGCGCCGCGCCGGGCGGCCCTTTAAAATAAGCGTAACTATGGATCAGAACCGACTCTATTAGTTCAGCTTTAAAAAAAAACACTGAAATCCGGTGTTTCCTCGAACACACTTTGTGCCGGGCCGTGGGATTCGCTCCTGCATTCGCCTGGTGCGTCTGGAGCGGCAAGGGAGGGTGGTGGTCGCCTCCCTTTCTCGCTCCTTCTCGGCCATCACCTCATCACAGAATGAGGTGACGGCCATCACGCCTCCTCACTCCGGGTCATTACAGTGACCACGGACACGAGCGAAGAGGAGTCTGCAACAGTCGCCGAGACAACACTCCGGCGACCACGCCGCGCAATCGGCCAGGGTGTGCCGCGCCGTATCCTCCGGGGCCCCACAGTGGTGGCTGGCACTCGGGTGTGGGCTTAAGCACTTTCCAAAACAGCCATGGTCCTTAAGCACCTGTGTCACTTGGAATACCGGTATCTATCTTGAGTACCTTGTACCTACCTAATATTTAATTTTGATTCACCTTTAGTAGGAAAATAAGCAACATTCGTGCCTACAATTCTTGTAATATAATCACGTTGTCAAGACATGATGACAAGATACTTGGTACTAGTTGGTACTAGGAGTATTAAGTTACTTCTTTATTTCGTTATGTGCGGTGAACACAAAGGCGGAAAAAACAAAAAATTATAATTCAAATCAAGTCGAAGCGATGTGCGTGACGAAAACTATCACGTATTCACGTAACATATCATAATACAACTTACATTTTTCACCTACAAATTGCTAAATAATTACACTTTTAAATAGCCCAGGCGTTTGAAGGACAAAGGATACTTGTATCTCTATCACACACATATTTTAAAACATGTTAAAGCGAGACGGAGATAATGACGTCAGCGTAGTTACTGTTGCTATGGGTGTTTTGTCCTTGTCTAACTTGTGGGTTGCTGTGTGTCTGTCTCTGTCGCAGGCGTCGCTAGACAGTCTGTCGCCAGTGGAAGCGTTGTATGACATTGTAAGGGTGAGTACTCACTATAAATTTATTTCTTAGAATTTAAACATTTTTTGCGGTCGACTATTTTTGATAACACCTCTAGTTTTTTGTTGTGACTTAAGTTTCTGGTTATGTTAATGGTTTTTTGTTAAATTATTAAGGAATAAATTATGGTTGAGTGATTGTTTTGTGTTTGAATGATTGTTACGTTTGAGAGACAGGTAGGCATCTACTTACGTTCAAGTTGGTACGAAAATTAATAAGTTTTTTACTAAGTATGTATTATGAAGCTTGGAATTAAATTAACAAAATAAAATAGGCACCAACATGTAGGTAGGTAACTTCATAAATTTATATAACGCTGATAAACATTTCTAATCTCTAAATATCATGAAAACTAGCCCTGCCAAGATAATTTCTACAAGCAAGCATGTCTAAATATTATAAATTTGAAATTATAATTACGTTTTTGAGTGTAGATCTTAGGCAAATTTGAAAAAAGCAGGTGATACCCTTATATTCCACGGGCAGCATAGCACACATTCGTCTTAGACTGCACTGTGCACAAAGCGTTTTGTGCCTCGTGTATTGTGCGAACTATTAAATTGTGGAACTCACTGCTTGCATTTCTATTTGGCGATAACTATTTACAATCTTTCTGTCGAATGTATCGGTCATCGGTATTTAAATTGGGTAAGCGCGTTCCATCGTAGATCACATCATGGCATAGAATCAGGAAAATTATAAAGCGTTAGCCTAATACTAAAATTTAAATAAATTGTTGAACATGGAAACTTATGTTGTTAAGCTAAAATGTTCCAGATAAGTCTATTGACATCTTTACAATGGAGTCAGTCGGCCTTCTTGTTATATTGTAAGTACCTAAGAGGTGTTTACTAAGGTAAATTTCCATACAACCCATCTGTAATATCAAATTACTTTAATGACAGGAAAATAACAATTTGTTATAAACGATAATTTCATTATTATACTAACAATTTTTCATCATGATGTCATGTTCGCTATTTTAGAATTCATAGCTAAGGTACCTACCTACTAGGCAATGTTGCTAGCCTTCTAGATACGTTCCCGGTAGATAGCGATGCGGACGAATTTTTTTATGCATTAGTGTAGTCAGACATTAGTTAGTTTGGTTCTTAATTTAGGTTAGTGTTGAGATTGATATTCAGTTAAGTATTTTTCTCGTCCATCATATTTTTATGTTGTAAATAAATGTACATAATTTTAACTGGCTTTGAATTCCTTAAGATCTATATACCACAAACTATCTAATATCTTAAGCACAGACACTCCATATCTCAACGTGGTAAAGGCAAATCGTCGTTTTCTTCACAAACAACTAATTTTGATACTATTTTAATTACTTTACTGATTAATGAGGAATGTTAGTATTCTCATATTCTAAGCTTCTTAATATAATACTGTTTTATTTACTGTTTTTATTACAGTACTTTCGTACATCCAAAAAAATATGTTCAAAATACATTTTAAATTAAATTTGAACATAAAAACCACGGTTTGGTTAAAAAATACTGCCGACAACGTAAAAATAACCGAGGAAACCTTACAAAGGCCACAACAGTTGATTGTAGTAACAAACAAACTTGCAAGTGCATGAATTGAACTAATTTTTTTGTGAAACTGCTGAGTAATTATAGACGGTAACAATAAGTTGGCCACTGACAATGTTATAATCTAATTCAACACTAACAAACAAAATGTAATAGATATAAGTACTTCATTTAAAAAAGAAAGAAAGAAATAAATAAATAAAAATCTTTATTGGAACATAAAAGTTATAAACAATTTAATGTGTACGAAAATTACTACATTAGTCGTAGAAAAAAAGCCTACTGAGTTTTTTGGCAGTGTTTCTCAGTAGTTTCACTGCACGGTAGGAAAAGCAATTGGACTATTTTTATGTAGACTCGCTTCTAAAACAACAAAACTTTTTTATATTCTGAAATAGGCTTGCTCTTGACTACAACTTGCCTTGCAAATTTTCATTACATTTCATAAATAGAGATAAACTTTATCAACTGGATTTCTCAATTTCTTTAGAAGATTTTCAAAAATAAAAATTTCACATCACCCACTTTTCGCCGACTACGTTTATATGTTTTCCCGTAAAAGAGTAACAACATCTACCCATTCTCACACAACGCATATTAGGCAATCAATGAGAACATCGATTTTTTAACGAAAGAAAACTGACTTCAAATTTTAATGGACCCTTTCGAATCTCATTCAAACAAATCAAAAAATTTCAAAATCCGTGTTAACATATAGGACAGAGTTATGAATAAATAAATAATATGGTAGAAGAAGAAGCATCCAACTTTTTAAAATAACTTAACTATGAGACAGTAGGTACATTGCCTATCTCTCAACCGCCACTTCTGTTGAACCCGCCTAGAAGTGGTTTGCTTTTTGCTGGGTGATGTCAGCCTCTATAGTAGATCAAAAGATCGTTATTAAAATTATATTATTATCAAGCTACTGTTCGTTTTTGCGTTGTGCAAAAACTCACGGATCATATTCTGAGACCAGAGTGTTATTTTTAGTTTATTTCATTTGAAGGAACTAGGGTTTCAGCGATTTCCTTTGCTACATAGACACCCCCACTGGCAAGGTACCTCCACTTTACATAATACACCCAGTGCATTATATAGTGTGTAAACCTAATTAAGCAGGTATGCAGCCGGCCTTATTAGTTCGCTTAACAGTTTTGCTGAAATATATTATTTTTCTTTTGGTGTGAATAGGGTGTGATTGATGGTGATGGTTGGTGTTGCTAACCTATGCTACGTATGGGCCGTATGCCTGTGTCCGTGGCCTACGTGGCAAAGGAAACTCCTTAAATTTGAAGCCATGTAACATCCACCAACCCGTATTAACCCAGCCAGATTACAGCCTCAACTCTGTCAACTTAATTTTAAGGTGGTTGAGAGATGACCCAAACTTTGCAGAGGAACATTAAAAGCACACAAAAAGGTTGTTAACCCGGCATACAACAGGTTTTCTCTAAGCTAAATTCGTACTTATCACCACTCGACCATTGGACTATCTCTAACGAGTAAACTAATAGGTTTATAATTACGATGATATCATTCGTAAAGCCGTTGTAAAAAAAGGTCGGTACTTATTATTCGTGGTGGGCGAGTATGTAGGTACTTCATACTATTGACTATTACGTAACACACTCATTATTTATCTACCTTCCTACTATTCTTGCTATAATATAATCCTTTAGTGTCCCACTGCTAGACACGGGACTTCTCTCAACTACCTCAAAAGTTGAGAGTGTTACAATTATCCACACGTTTGTGGATGTCATCTAAATATATGTATAAAGGAAGAAACTGACTGACTGACATATCAACGCAGAGCCCAAACCGCTGGGTTTGGAGACTCCAAATTTGGCACATAGGTTCCTTAAGGAGTCTAGGGGTGCACTAAGAAAGGATTTTTCAAAACTCACCCTTTAAGTGGGTTAAACGGGGTTCCACAAAAAACAAATAAAAAATGTGATAAGGGGTTCTTATTATAGAGTTGCCACTTGGCTAATGTTTATCCTAACACCACGCGGGCGATGCCGCGGGCGGAAGCTAGTATGTATGCTGGTTTCATCTATCACCGATATTGAGCAGCGGTAATGAATGGGACATGGGATGGGACTCAGGATACATGGTAACAAACAGTTTCTGGTCTGCGTTCAGAATAGTGTTCTGTTTTCGTTGTCTTCTCATTAGTTTTGGTTTAACTGTAATATCAAACTATAACCTCACAAATAAATGAAACCATTCACACAAAGATGTGTGGGCACGGAGTTTCAATCTATATTTATATGCCTGCAATACTGGTCCTCTTAGTACTTAGCAACAGTAAGTATCTGGATATTTTGCTAAGAATTTTAAAGAAATGGACTAAATACATTCCAAAAATTTATCAATTTCAGCTGTTACCAATCCATTTGCTAATCCAAACACAGTCTCTAACACAAATACAACCACAATTAAGTATCATACGATGCACTACTGGCCGGTGGCGTGGTCGGTAAGATAGTTGCTTTTCACGCCGCAGGTCGTGGGTTCGATTCCCACCCGAGACAAACATTAGTGTGATGAACATTTGTGTTTGTGTCGAGTCTGGGTGTAAATATCTATTATAAGTATATATTTACAAAAGAAAAGTATTATATGTATATATATACCAGTTATCTGGTTTCCATAACACAAGCTCTGCTTAGCTTGGGACCAGATGGCCGTGTGTGTTAATGTCCCAGAATATTATTATTATTATTATTACTACTGACATACTATCTAGTATGTCAGTAGTGTACCAAGTTTGGTGACTATCTTAGTTTCCCTGTCACTCGGTCACGTAACGCTTCCGCATCGCCTAACTGTCGCTAGCCTTGCCATGTTGCCTACTGACTGATTGGAAGACGAGGACAGGCCGAATTTCGAGGTTTTATCTACACATTATATTTCTTTAAAATCTAGTCGCAAAGAACGTAATTTTAACCAACGTAAAAGTTTTCTGAATTAAAATTTGTATCATACAGCATTCTATGGTTGCACAGTTGCCCTAGATCACGTAATTATACCCTTTCTATAGTAGTCCCATGGTTCGCTGGAAGAACCTTGGAAACTACCCCAGGGTTCTGATACTGATGTGAACACTTGCTAAATAAATAAAAAAATAATACCTATTCTTTGCAAAAATATAAATAAGTACACGATTTTTAAAGTTAACGCATGCAGGATTTAGCAATGAAAACTTATTGAGAGGTAGTCTTCCTTCATTCAAGAAATTCGTTTAGGTTTTTATAACTTATATCTGCTGGGGTAAGCGTTACCAGCTTACTTCCACATCAGCTCGCCTTACAGAGGTAACTTTATTGCCTGTGCTTACACAAACTATTCAGTAATACAGATGATACATTAACCTTGAATAAGTCATAGCATCAAACTGAGCTGTCAGTGGGTCTACACACAATTCGATGACATAATCGTGTGCGGATCGATCAATAATCGATTTGTTCCACAGATATCTACTAGTACGTGCATGCACTATTAAAAAATTGTGAAACTGATTATCTTCATTAAATATGTATGCATTCTAAAAAGAAACATTTCTGTTCTAAGCTCAGAACAGTGTTCTGTTTTCTTTGTCTGCTCAATAGTTTTGTTTTAAGTCAAAACTATAGCCTTACAAATAAATAAACGGTCTTCAGTTCTTCAGTTTTCGGTTAGCCGATGCTTTACTTAGGTACCCATAATCTTCATCCACATGTTATGTCGAAACCATGCTATAAAAACACATGTGTACAATTTTTTTTTAAATCTTCATACATCATCGCAATGAAGTTACAAATCCTGTAGAGTTTTTCTCTACACACTGATGTATTTATGTAATGTAATGTAAAAACCTCACAAAAGTAACATTTGTTGAGTACTAAGCTGAGCACCCTCAAGGTCAGTTCATATGATGACTCAAAGTACCTACTGTAAGTGTTACAAACCGGAATGTTATCACTAACCTCGACCTTGAAACTATCACATTTTCTCTACACGAGTAAGTAACACTATTGTTACGTTGAATTAACATTGTTTACCAAAGAAAATTTAATTACGAGTAACCCGAAGGTATAGTTTTAATGTTCAAGAAGCTTGAGTTGAAAATAATCGTCTTTTTTTACATGACGGCCAGAGATGTATTTTCATGAAATCACCCAATTATTTTTCTTACCGTGCACTGAATGATATTTTTGAAGTTATACTTCTTTAGGCGCGTTATGAAAAAATGATGAGAGTGAAATTATAAGATGCGCGCGCATCTGTGACACAAAATTAACAGTATGAAGCTGTCTGCTTATTTAATGATGCCAAAGAAGTATAACTTCTCACGCGCGTACATAAGTACACGCACATTTTTTTTTTAATTAGCTACTAAGAAGCCTGGTACTACTTAAAAACCTGACTGAACTCCTGACAGTTTTAGATCCTGGAAAAATTCGATACTTTAGAATCCAGAACAAGTAAGGTAATCTGGTTTACTTCAAAGAAAACGAGTGAGATTCAGAACATTGGATTTATTTTTATAGCCTATACTTACCACCCCAATCACTCTGCAGCACTGCACTGCTACTCTTACAGAAGAGATTAAGGTAGTTGAAACCCGAACAAGTCCCAGGACATCTCAACTGTCATGGAACTCCAATCGATGGAGGAGTTACAACTTTGTCCATTGTCTCTCCGAATCAAGTGGAAGACAGCACTAACTAAATAACTAATAACTGAGAGGTAATAATAGAAGAGTCAACAACAAACTCTTCTGCCGACCACCAAGACAATCTAAGAGGAACCAAACCAACTCCAGCTAGTATAATGTCTGTTCTGTATATTATGCTCTCGTGGTTTCGCTAAGTGCCGATTATCTAAATAAACCACACAACTGTACTTGATTTGGTATATTTGTTCAATGTTCCCAGCATTGTTCGTTTGTATCTGTAGCTGCGATCTCAAGAACAGATACTGATGACCGTCGTTCACTATTGTTGGTTAGTTCTCGGTCGGAATATTAATACAATTGTTATTTGATTGTTCTATAGATAGACATGCTAATAGGTTGTTGCTAGGTCTTCTAAAAGGTCAAGGTTTTTGGGGGTTGAGTCAATTTCGTCATCATCATCACCATCGGCCAATAGCAGTCCACAACTGGAGGGCCTCTCCAAATAAGTGCCATTTCACCCTGTCTACAACTTGCCGCATCCAGCTACTGCCGCCCATAGTCACTCCGCCTAGCTGGAAGGCGTGCTACACTACGTCTGTCAAGACGTGGTGTCCACTCGAGAACTCGCTCACCCCAGCAATTATCAGTTCTTCGACAGATATGGTCAGTCACTTCAATTTCAGCTTGCTAATCTTTTGCGTTATGTCGACAACTTTATTTTTTGTCGGATAACCTCATTGCGGATTATATTCTCGAAAGAAACGCCAAGCATATCGCGCGCTATAGAATGCTATGCTGATGCACCAGCCGCATTGTGAGTGGTCACGTTTTTCAATCTGAATCCCCATATGTCGTCTCTGAGTGCTTCTAATCAAGTGATAATAAACTTGTGGTAGGTAGGCTTCGGCTGAGGTTAGTGGACAGAAACAAAGCCAGACCACCGCCGGGAGACTTCATTCCTTGAAAACACGTTAATTTCTTTAGATTTCTGTAGCTCTTTTACATCCAATAATATATTTATGTATAACAAAATACCCAAGTAGTAATTTGCGGTGCGATTACTCAGATCTCATTAGTTTTTGTTAAGATTAGATTGTAGGAATTAAATGCACTGAGTTTGATACAAATGTGTGTAGTCACAAAAAGTTTGCCTTCACGGTGATTATGGGGAACTAATTATTCCACCAGGGTGTAGCGGGGTGCCAGTTCCGTATGATTTTTTTGTACTACATGCTGGAAAGTTTGTTTAGTTGAACGTGCTAATCTCAACAACTACTGGTCCGATATTGAGCCCATTTGTTGGGGAAGGCTACTTTTGACCCACTGCAGGCATGATTTAAAATGTAGGTAGGGTGAAGTGGGTAGAAAACTAGTTGTTATGTATTAATACCATTATTAGCATATACCGATTCTGATTTCACCGACCAAACTAAGCTGACTAATCAGGTACGTAGGAGATATTATGCACAAGTGCATGCGCAAACACGAATGCGAATTATTTCCTTGACTCTCAGAGTTCGTTGACGGAATAACTGACACGACTGGTGAAAGATCCGCCGCAGGACTGACGACGGCTTTACGTGTCTTGCGAGGCACGGGGTCACACTCTTTTTGGTCCAGCGCGGGATTTGATTGAACCCGCGACCTCAATGGCTAAAGACCAATGCATTGTCTTCTACGCCAACTTACTAGTATACATACGAGTATAATAATAGTTTAATGCTTGCATGTGAAGATATATTAAAGTTATCATGACAAGCCAATGACGTCACACCGCTAATGAACTGAACCATACAAATCTGAAATAATTGAATACAATTTGCGCGTGGTGGTTTTTTCTGTTCGCTGTAATTTCTCAACAGGATACGAAGAGTATTCGGTATAAAATTACAGAGCACAGCAAAAACACACTATGATTATTATTAGAGGAAATGTAGCATCATTATAGTGCTGTTCAACAAAGTTGGCGGCTGAGAACTTAGTTTGTACTTCAGTAGTTTGTAGATAGTTTATAACACTTCTAATGGGAAAATTTTTAATTTCAAGAAGTCTAGACTGGCCTATTTTAGGCTATTACTACTCCTTAAGCATTACTCGTAAAATATGACATGTAGTAAAACGGAGTAAATATAATTAAGTTTGTTGTATTGAAGATAGGTACTTACTTATTTTTGAAGTTATTTAAAACTTTTAGGCGTTACTTAAAATATTTGATTATTTTTGTACGTGGTATTAACCAATTCTTAAAGGGAAGCTGATAGGAATGGGTTAGTGTGGAGTCTTCGCCGCTGGTACCCAGTATTAAGGTTAAGGTTAAGGGTATTAGTAGTAGGTACTATTTAAAACCAGTGACTGAGTTATTTTCAAGCGCCAAATAAATTGAATCAACCCATAGTTACTAAGAGAAGAAAACATTCGCGGTTTTTTTGCTAACGCAAAAAAGTACTGTTAGAGATTGGAGATTAAATTTAAATGAATTTAACTTTATCATCATACAGATAAGGTTGAGAACAGTTTGTTTGATAGATATTATTGTTGAGTAATATAGCCCAGTTGAGTAGGCACTGGCTACATGACATAATGCTGCAAAAAACTAACAAGCCAAGGTTCGCCGAATTATTTCACAAAAACTGTAACCATAGCAACAGTACCGATAATGATTTAACTATTATTAGTTTATACAAGATACGATAGATGGCGCTTTGAGTTCTAGAATATTAGAAACGTCCAAAGAGTGCGAGTGAGAAGACATCTACTTGACACTTCTACGAATGCGAAGGAGATAACTAATCTGACAGAACAGCGGTGGCTGCGCCGTTGAAATATAAGGTCGCGAGTTCGATTCCCAGTCGTGCCCACAAATCTTTGTGTGAATTGTTTCATCACCTCCGCTTATTAACGGTGAAGAAAAAAATATCGCAAGCAAACTGACATATCTAAGAACCGATCAATCGAGGACATGTGATATCCACCAACCCGCTCTTGTTTAGCGTGTGTGGATTAAGGCCTGAACTCTCTACTTGAAGAGGAATCAAATTTCGTATCAACCAGATGATGTTTATTGAACTATTATTACTTAGTTACTACAAGTTACGATAGATGGCGTTCTGTGTCCAAACAGCTCTATCGATTAAAACTTACTTCATTGGCTCTCAAAGATGTAAATTGACCTTCGATAAGTTTTCTTTCGCAAAATTGCGTGATCCTTAGCATCTTCCAGCAATAACTCGATCAAACCTCTCCTGGACCCAAAAAGACCCAATGTTTGTTTAGTTAGTCTGTTTTAGTCCACTGCTGAAGAATATGCCTCTCCTAAAAACCACCACCCTCACAATCCCAGATCACCAGTCACCTTGCAAAGATCGTCACTCCACCTAATCTGAGGGCGTCCTACACTACGTTTGCCAATCCATGGTCTCCTCTCAAAAGTATTATTGACATAGTTGCTCCTTGTTGGTGAACGAGTGGACTGTATTTATTTGAGGATGATAGAAACACTGAGTATAATAAATTTTTATTTAATAATACAATTACTGACCAAAGCAAAAGGGAACAAGGGAAAGACAACTAAATAAAACATGTCTTTTGTTCCAAAAGTGTAGATGTCATTTATTTTTAAAAAGTTCAAAAAACATGGCAACCAACACTGTTCAATAACACAAAAACCTAGCTTCAAAGTTCAGGGGTAAGACCTCAAGACGAATCGCGGTTCAAGCAGAATAGTTTTCTAATAAAGGTACTTCGAAAATGTTAGTAACAGCTCGAAGTTAGGAATTGTGTTAGAAACAGCAATATGACTCGTCCCTAATTACGTATAGGACAAAACATAGACTACAAATATGGTGTAATTCACCACTGCTTGCACGTTCGGGGAGTACCAGGCGTGAGCGCTATGTTAAAAACTTTTGCAGTTAGGAACAATCACCAAAATTCCATTTCTATTTTCATAAATTAAAACAGAGACTACTGAGGACATATTCCTACCGTCTCTACCTCCGGAAGGCATATTCCTCGTAAATTACAGAAACCAATTCAAAACCTACCTACCTATAGTTAGAACGTGTCGTAAATCAACACGGGCATCGAACGGGGGCTACAATAAAACGTACACTCAGTTACATTTGGTATACCTCTGGCAAACATATCATTATCACACAAAAAAGACTTATATCACAACATCATTCAAACTAAAATGAACTGTAAGTTTTAGTAGTAAGGTTGAGTTTAGGATCTAGGTGTAGTGGATATAAGATACGAGGTATACCGCGTAGCAACGTGATGTTAGATTAAAGCGTAAACAAGTTGTTCTGATATAGACACGTGTTCGTGTATGGTGTGCACTGAAAGCGAAGCGATAGCTCTGCTATTGCTGCGATTGCTATAAAACTCAGAGTTGTTTTTAGGACAAATAGAGCCGCTTCAGAGTTCTAAAGTATGGACTATTTTTATGTAGACTCGCGTCTCATAAAAAAGTAAAGCACTTTTTCATTTAATTTTTCATTTATCATTTTTTAATCATCAATAATTTTCATCAGTGTTATCATCAAAAAACACGACAAGCTCATCAGTGGTCATTGGAGATAAGTAATCTCTTACATTAAACATCTTAATTTAATAATATACATCATAAATGTTAATATTTGTTGTTTCAACCCTTTTAGTGTACCACAGCCGGGTAAGGGTCTTCTCTCGACTATCTTACGGGTTGAGAGAGTTAAGGCCTTAATCCACACACGCGGGCCAAGTGTGGCTTGGTGGACGTCACATGTCCTCGATTGATTAGTTCTTAGACATGCCTGTTTCCTCGCGATGTTTTTCTTTACCAATAGGTATTAATATTTAACTTTATGTTAATTGCAATTTCAGGGAAAAACGGTTATGAGCAAATTTTTAATCGGCAGAAAAATTTAGGTAAAAATCAAATAAATATCAACTTAATACTGTCTTAGATTTACGCGAATATCACACATTGAAATAAAACTACTTTTTAACGGATTTTCACGTGGTTTATTTAGGATTTCAGATCCCGACGTTTCAAAGTCTTTTCAGACTTCCACCAGTGAACATGAAGTCTGAAAAGATTTTGAAACGTCGGAATCTAAAATCTTAAATAAACCACGAGAAAATCCGCTAAAGAGTAGTTTTATTTCAATAAATATCAACAAATAAATTCAATTAAAAATTCTCAGATAAAAATTATTTTGCTTTTAAACAATCGAGCATAAAACTATAACTAATTTGTTTTAGGGTCGATTGTTAAATAGTCTGTATAGAAAGGGAAATATATTTTTTTTACGTAATCAAGGATATTTTCGTTTTTATTGTGACACAAGCTTTAAGTAGGTAGTCAAAGAGCCCAGTCATTTAAACATATTTACTCAACACATATACTTTTATATACGCTGTAGTGTGTATATATGTATGTGTGTGTTTGTCAGTGGATTAGTTACCTAATTCGTAACGTTGGTAAAGGAAGATATACATTAGTGTCCCAGTGCTAGGTGTCATTAGGATGTTACTGTGTTCCGCTCATAGTATTGACACAAAACTAGGTACCTACTTATAAAGTTTTCAACCGACTTCAAAAAGGAAAAGGTTCGACTGCATGTTTTTTACGTTTATGATTCTTTTTTTGTTTCCGTGAGGTCCCATTTTCAATTTGATCAAGTTCTGACTAGTTTTTCAGCTATGTCGAAACCAGTCATTGTCATTGTTTAAGCTAAGCGCCTGTGACCTGACATAATTCTATGAGCAATTGTCCTAAACGTGTAATTTCGTTAAAAGTGGGTTTTGTGTTTCTGTAGCTAGAATGATTAAGTATCCACATAATTTTTTTTTAAAAGTACTTGTTTAATATATGATCTACTACTAACTGGCTTGACAAGTCTAGCATTGGTTAGTATGAGTTTTCTAACTGGCATGATTGCGTCAATGTAATGTATAGCAAAATTGATTCCTTTAGTATAAAACTAGGTGGCGCTACTAAGGTTTCATTCGCGTTTACTCATTCATTTTCGACGAGGTTAAAAACTCGTAATTACCTCTCTAGTAGATCCTAAGAATCGAACATAAGAGAGGTAGGGCATAGCGATAATTCTTCGAACAATAGGCAGTCCGACTGGTGAGATACCTAGTGGTACTTATACATATACAATACACATAAATACATACAATTACGCCTATTTTCCATGGGGGTAGGCAGAGACTATAGACCGTCTCCTGCTACGATCTAAACATACTTCCTTAGCCTCACTAATGTTCATACATCTGCTCATACATGCACTGCGGTTACACGCAGTGTAATTACTTATGGTTATGTTCCTGGATGTGAGTAAGATAGCTAGGCTCTTCGAGGGTCATAGGCTGTAGTAACGTACTCAGTAAGGCCATTATAAGCTTGTTTCCAAACTTTGTAGTACATAAATGTCCTTCAAATCTAACTCACTCGACGTAAGTAATACTCTACATAAAATTGAACAAAATATAGTTTTTAAGGTAACAAACACACTACCACCTCTCATCCCGACTCCTAAGTGCTCTCAACTCTAAGTGTTCATCAGGGGCTCTTGTTTCACCCTTACACCGAGCCTCCGAGTTGTGTCGCTTTATTTTTAACTAGGCTCTAGTCTGAGGGCGTACTCGGCTAGTTCGAATCAAGATTCAGACTATTTTAGACCATTTTCAGGTTTATAAATTTAGTTTGGGCAATAGACTTGCAACGCATAAATATAGAAACCAGTTTTGAGCCTACTTGAAAGTGAGCAATTACAGAATACACAGATTTTCACACTAAACTGAGTATTTATAACAAAATCCTGTTTTAATTAATAACCTCCTACGTAATTTCCAACAAATAACATCTCCTGAAACTGAAACCAAATCCTTAAAACCTCAGCAAACAAGGGAGGGTATAATAAGGAGTAAATTATCCCTCATTACTTATGCAACTCCCCAGTTCGAGGCGGTTCGAACCGGCTGGTGGCGGATAACAGCGGTTAAAACCGGATTACGCTTTATCTAGTTGGCGCGGGCGTCATTTGTTCGTCTCGTGAGGGATTAGCGGGTCCTGAGGGAGTCAACGCATTCGTCAGCGCCTCGCCAAGGTACAAACACATTCAACTATTCTACCCGGAAATCTTGCAACACTATAAAAGTCAATAATGATTATTTGGTAGAAAATAAAGGGGATAGAGTGGAGGGTATAATAAATAATGGTGTCACCTACCTTAGGTATTTAGCTCTGCATGCATTTATTAATATAGGTAGATATAATCAATGTGTTATGTCAATTACAATAATGAAGTTACAACGTTTAGCTTTGAAGAGACGATATTCTGTTGTAAATTGGTAAGTGTGATTCAACCATTATTTATTTTCAAAAATGTGATAGAACCTTAGATAGTTTAGTTGTTCGTGGGTTTGTTAGAATCGAAAGAATTTTTATACGTATACAAACCTTTCGTCCTTAAAAGTGCTTGAATATAGATATATAGCTAGGAGATTGTATTTTTGACCTCTGTCTACGCCCTAAGACAATACAGGCATGAACTATATTTTGCTAAAATAAATAAAATTGCGATATCTTAACTGCCATCTAAAGAACAACAATAAATTAAAACGAAACTCAAAATCTCGCAAGATATGTTAACACTTTAGTGATATAAAACTCCAATTTTCAACTCGTTTATATCGACTGAAGGTTTTATTTGTATCAATAAGATACCCCAAAAACGAGCTTTCGAATTAAAATTGATGAAGGCACAAAAAGTATTATAAAAGTTACAACTAAACTTTAAGGTGGCTACCCACTTAAGCGTCGCTGAGCATATGTTTGATTTCGACGATTGAAAATATTTAGTTCTGCAACGAGTGAGTGGAACTTATATTACATAATTAATAATAATATTACCATTACATAATAATGTAGTCGGTGAATATAATAAGTTAAGTATATCTAACGAGCTTTGATAACATGTAGTATTTAATAATAATAATAATCACTTTATTACAAACAAGGTCCATACAAAATTTAAATCTAAAATATTATCTTATAGGTATAGCTGTTGATTGCCTATACTAGGTTATGTTAACCTGTGCATTTGAGTTGTCGTTATTTTTTTACATCCCTTTTTTGATTTATTAGTCTTTCCCAGTACCCTTTCCTTCTCCCAGGTCAAATTGTGAATCTATTTTGATACCACACGCATACAAGCAACCATTCCATTAACAATTATACCTACCTTAAATTTATACACGTTACACTTCGGTGTGTAACAACCACATTGACCAAACAAGATTAACGATAGGTTACAGCTATTAATTCTGCGGGAGAATAATAAAAATATATAAAAAAAACAAAAAGAAAAAGAAAAGTAAAGTAGGCAGAGGCAACCGGTTTAGCTACCGGGCGCTCGCTCGTGTCTTAAAGCTACCCATTCACTGACAAACATTCTGTTACGAAACATTAGGAAACAATAAATAATTTGGATTATTATTCTAATATTTTATGTGATAAATATATAGAAAAGTAAGTAAGATAGGAAAGAGGACAAATTAGAAGACTATAAGTATTCGATAGACTCTATAGATAAACCCGATGAAACGAAACACAGAAACCAAGCAAAAGACAGTCTGTCACAATATCACGCCAGAACTACTGAACCGATTTAGATAAAATTTGGTATAGAGATAGTTTGAGACTCGGGAAAGGACATAACATAGTTTCGTTTATTCGACTGCGCAAAAAAAAGGTAAAGAGTTAAGCGCGATAACCGACATACGTGCGGGCGGGGCCGCGGGCACGATGCTGGTATAATTTTGAAAGAATATTAAACTAAAAAGAGATAGATAGATGAAGAAGGTTTCACCGGCAAGAGCATAGTTCTTGAATATTTTACATTTAAGAGCGTTTACGCGTAGCGCGAGACATCAAGTGTAGGTAATTCAATGGAAAATATTACGCACACTAAAGCACGCAGCTGTGTGCACGGTGCTAGCACGCACGATGTTTTGCGTTATAGTCAACTAACCCATTTTGATCCGTTCGAGTGTAATTGCTAGTGTTCGAAAAAAGTACTGATGAAAAGTACAAATGATTTAAAGTTATAATAATTCTGATACATTAATCTTTTTAAAAGCTTTTATTTGCAATATTGTTGTTACCGGAAATTTGTTTATTGCTAGTTTGCAATATCCAATTTTCAGACAATGTAACTAATATGAATATTTTTGTCCATTCATACCTTACCTTCGTCGGTAGTCGGTACTACGTAATAAGTCGCAAATTAAAATCGTATAGTTATAGTTCCAATTTTTTCCACATTTATTTACAACAAAAATAAAGTAAAAAATATATAAAGTAAATAAATAAACTAAACAATATGAAGGCTCGTGAAGGTAATATGTCAGGATTAACAGTCATCTATAGGTACGCAAGGTGTGGCAAAGCTGTGCTAAAGTTCAGATTAAACAATCATTCCACCATCCTTCAGAGTCCTACTGCTGGACACAGGTGCCCCACTGCTAGACACAAATGTCCCACTGCTGGACACCGGCGTCCCACTGCTGGACACCGGCGTCCCACTGCTGGACACATCCCAAGAGCTGAGAGAATCCAGGCCCTCAACCCAAACACGTCGCCCAGCGTGGACCGGCAGGCGGACGCCACATGCTCCAGAATGACCAGCTCCCGGACAGGCCGGCTGCCCCATGATGCTCTCCTCCACCGACACTGAGCAGCGGCCACGAAACAACTCGCACACAGATAACGGGCACGAACGGGCAAATTTTTTATTTTTTACTTTATATTACTAAAGCAGTTTGGTTATTTTAAGCTCCTCAGACCTGGGGCCTCCTAAGGCCGTGGGCCCGCGGAATGTTGCCAGTTTTGCCACCTTATACTTACGCCACAACCCACGGTCGTGCAGTCTCAGTAGTAGTCTCAGCGGCAGTGTCCCGCCTGATCTACGCGGGACATCCCGCCCGACACATAAAATCGGGACGTCTGGCAACGCTGATGGGCATATTTATATAAAACCACCATTGTTATCAAAATATAATTTGTTCAACATTAGAATATGTAATAATAAAATACCTGTAACCCATATTTATATGAGGCCTTAAAATTACATAAATAAAAAGATTCAAAAATAAGCTTTAAACGTGTAGTTTTAAAATTGCCGAACGTATTAGACTACATTTAAACTAATGTAAATTGGTTCAACAGCGCAGTCGTGAAAAAGTAACAGACAGAGAGGGTTACTTTTGCATTTATATAATACTAACGACACGCCCCGGCTTCGCACGGGTGCAATGCTGATACTAAATATATTGAGGTATATTTACAAAATGTCCTTTTACTTTTGCCAATAGGCAAAAGAAACCGTACAACTCGCGCGCGGCCGGCCGGTACCGCCGCACCGTATATCATATCTGTAATATCTTCGGAAATATTCATTTAAATTATGGGCTGTAAAGAGCCATATTGATCTATATTAAATAGACAATGTATTTAAGGTACTTAATTAGATAACGATTAATGCAAAATTGCTTAAAATCGCTTCGTAAATAAGCCATTACTTTTGGTTGAAAGTAAAAGATATTGTGGTTATTGTGGGTTATCCTTAAAAGATAGACATATACCATCACGGACTTTCTTGTTGACCTTTTTAAGGTGTGCAATACTGTAATACATTATTTTGATATATCTCGTAGGGTTTAGCCAGCGTTTGAAATGTAAGCACAAAAAATGCGTTAATTTACGACATCGCATCAGAAACATCTAAAATTATCAGTGTTTTTCTGCTATATTATGCATGTATTATAGATAAACCTTCCTCTTGAATCACTCTTTAAGATAAAAAAACCGCATGAAAATCGGTTGCGTAGTTTTAAAGATTTAAACGCACATAGGGATATAAGGGACAGGACTGCGGCTTTGTTTTATACTATGTAGTGATTAGGATTATGTGTGTTTTCATGTGTGTACTCACTAATAAACGATGTAAAAGTTGTGAATATCTTTTGTATGTTTTGTCTCTTTCACATAATTTAAAATTGTCATAGAAAAGGGCAAAACATAAAATAACTATTCACTTATATAAATTTGTTATTATTATTATCATACATATTTTATTAGTCAGAGGGTTAGTCCAAAGTGACGTTAAGATCTGGATTACCATCCTTTTAGCTCTTGCTTTCTCCATTATTCCAAATTTTTGAATTTTCGTTTCTTTGATACAAACGACTTCGTTTTATTTCCCATTATAACTGAAATTATAATTAATTGTCAATTCAAAAATATAGTCAATCATTAAAAAACAGTAATAAAATATTTAACTTACCAAAGTACCAAGAGTTTTCGAGCGCACTTTATACGTACAATATTATTGTATGCACAACAAAGGTCAACACAGGTCGAATCAGAGCGCCGAGCGATACGTCCTCTCGCTGAAACGCCAGACGGCGGACTAATTTGACACGATTGGCCGACGCGGTTTTATAGTCATTTTCAAATATTTATAAAAAAATAACTATTACAAATTTGCTAAAATTTTAAAGTTTATGTTTTGAAGCAGATGTTGTTTTAATGTGTTAAGCTACTTTTATATCAAATTGAGTAAGTTAAGTTGTAAAAAAAGTCAAATCAATTTCTTAATTTTTCATATTCTTTGTAATTTTATTTCTTGTTGTAGGATACCAAAATCTATAAATGTTCTTAATTGTTTGAATGCTTAGGCATCTTTGCAATTGGTAAAAAAAAAATTCCAACTAGTTCTGTAAATGGTTTTGGAGATTAGTAGCTTCGAAACTGATGTCTACAGCGAAATTATGAAAACCTCTGTTAGGTTATCTTAATATAGTGTACAAATACTACATTAATCTTAATATTTTCTCAATTATATTAAATGATGAAGAAATTCCCCATGTTTATTGGTAATTTTCATATTTGTACGAGAAGCGGTTGCAGTGTTTAGTACGTTGGAAAAGTACACTTTTCGAGCCGGACGGCGTAAACGCTCTTAAACAACGAAATTAAAACAAAAAAAAATATCTAAATGAATAAAAATTTTGCTTGATGTAAAAGAAATTCTGTTTTTTACATTGTTTCCTAGTGAATACGTGGCTTTAACTTGAATAATGTATCGAGTGTGGGCAGTTATAGAAACATAGTCAAAGAAATGTTTGAGGTGTTTTTTTAGAGATACATAGTTCAATGTTTATAAGTGTCAAGTATATGACGAACTTTATATGTTTAGGTACTTACGAGAAGTGTCTACTTCTGCTTATAAGTACGTATGTAATGTTTAGTTATAGATAAGTAGGTACTACCTACCTAGCACTTCGTTTAAACACGTTCAAAAGCAAAGTATTACTAAACGTGAAGAAGGATTCTATGTGTAAAGAAAAATTAAATAACTAGATATACAATCATCATCATTCCCCTTGTTTTTTTTCCATTTCTAATGGGGTCGGCTCTCAGTCTAACTTAATACGGCTAGCTACCAGAATTATACGAGCGACTGCCATCAGACCTCGAAACCCGTAGGGAACCAGTAGCCGAGATGGTTAGACCAGGTGTCAGATTATATTGGATTCTGACTACATGTAACGTTTGTCATAGATGTGTTAAATAACAACCGGGACCGACGGCTTAACGTGCTCTCCGAGGCACGGAGGGTAGTCCCTCATCCAACCAGACACCGAAATAAATATTTGATTTTACACAAATGTTGTCCGGGGCGGGAATCAAACCCGCGATCTCCTGGACACAGATTCAATTAAATCAGTAGGTATCGTAGATTTTATTTAAAGAATAAAATCAAATCAAAACGTCTGAATAGATTTTTTTGAAGAGCGTACAGCAAACCTGATAATAGCGGTTTTTTTTTTATAATATAAATATACATCGAAAATAAAATTACACCTAGATTAGGACACGGTCTAGCGGTCGAGGTCCCAAGTTCTTACCCTACGCTGAGCAGGGTCAAGGATTGACAACAGTAGCCAAAATACGACTAGAGAAAGATTATTGTTTCTTAAATTAACGTTTCCATAAAATTATGCTGACGGTACATACATTCGTGTATCATCATCAATCAGACCGAGCGCAATATATTCTCTCGTTTCTCAATAAAATGTAATTTGGAAGGCAACAGATCTTGAACCAAAGGTTACGGGATTGATTGTTGAACCATTTGTGAACGAATGTATTTCTGTCTTATTAATCTTAATTTTGTGTTGAGGCTTTCTGTCTCTTGTTAGCTCTTAAGAGGGATCATCTCTCAAGGGGTCATTATTACTTATATGATCTGTGCCCTAATTCACGTAATTTCTTGACGCGCCGATCACGTTGCGGTGCAGATGTAATTAAGTTTTAGTCTTAGTGCAAAATTATTATAATTCTTTAGCTGTCATATCTAGTCTATGCGCTCGCGTGACGCGAACATGACGCGAGCGTATCTGACAGCGGCTGTCAAAATTACAACAGTACGAAAAGTGCTGTTTTGATTGAAACTTAACTGCAACTGAACTTATTTATTTATGTGAATTAGCCTACTGAAGGTGTAACGTAAACAGAGGCGAATACCTACATTTTATCAAATATGTTTAAGTCCCTCCCTTATCTTAGCGAGATAAACGCTGACATAGAAATCAATTACGGTGTTGAGAAACATCCGATATTTTGCAGTGGAGAATAGGTGGAGAACAACCTTTATTATTTTTTTAAGAAGCTCACATAACTAATACTTTACAAACAAAATCCTCCATGAACATAATTTCGTAATGTTATTATGAAGCTAGAAGGGATTCGAATGACAACCAGTTAAAAATAACCTCAAGGTTCTATTCACCGTGGCAAATCGATTTGGTATTGATTTCATATCGAATCGAAAAGGCATCGAGTTACGAGTTAAGCTCGTGTGCCCGTTAGGCATTGTAAACATTCAGTTTTATGAGCTTTTTTGTTCGTTTATTTGGTAAAGAATAATTTGAGACTTGTTTGGTAGATGCGGCGGATGGACAGACAAACAATCTGATTAAATAAAATCCTGGAGTTGAATAAATATCTGACAGGTACTTATACTTGAAACACATTGTGCTTGCTTTGATGGTTGGGTGGGTAAGTCTAAGTGAAAGCTAAAATCCTATGTTATGTAGTCAATAAGGGCTTGGTTGAAAGGACTTCTCCTCGGTCTCTCTTCTCTTCCTCTCTTTTCTTCTACGATAGTCTTCATTAGTGGCTCTAAAAGGTCCCTTTAGATTATATTACTATTACCCATGGTATTTAGTCCTTTTTGATGAGGCAATTTAAACCTTTTTGTTAACTATTCTGATTATAACTTAGTTGTCCCGGGATTTGGACGGTTTCAAAGCCCGAGTCTTCAGTCTCTTCGCAGCGCCTCTGTGGATCCAGGCTTACAGGAGTTGCAGTGGCAGGATTGCGGTGATGGGTTAAGTCCCATAAAAAGCCACAGAACCCTATAATCAAGCTTGATAAAAGCACACATGTGTCCATATAAAAATAACACAATACTAATGTATGTATGTATGTGTTGTGGTACAGAACATCTCGATATCTCATCGGCCGACGTCGGCAATAATCGTAAACAATGACGCTCCGGAGAAAAACCAACGACTATTAAGGGAAGTGGTTCCGTACATAAATTGCTTTGGTTATGCGCCGCCCGCGCCGTTCTGCTTTGAACTATGAGGATGACTGATTAATACGAATGCAGTAGATAAATAGCCATTACGAAGTTAAATTTAGTAATATAAATTTTAAGACCAACAGAAGGAGTTACTTTTATAAAACAGTCCAACGTTATTTTAAAACTTAACTTAAGGGTCGGTTCATATCTGACCGAAGATGCGTCGAGTATAATCGTCTATCTATTGTATCTCATTGTACGCTAGACGCACTAACGTATCATGGGTTAAGTGTGACAAGTCGAATATTTTGCTATAGGTATGTAAATTTATTGGTAACTGACACTTTACCACGTGGTAGTTCTCATGATTACAAATAACTTTCCTAAAGAAATGAGTTTTTGTAAGTACTTAATAATTTTTTGCCTTGATTTTGCCTTCCTCCTGTTATCTTTTTGGTTCAATTCGTGCGGGATCCAAGTAGTAGTGACGGGATCATAAAAGAGGTACCTAGGTAAGTCCCGAAAAAACTTAAGCACATTGTCATCAGTGCTATGTGGATGAATAAATACGATTGTTGGATATCAAACGCGTTCACAGCTACATAGAAGAATGCCTAATCTTTCTATAATAGTGTAATATCACCCTAAATCATTTTGTAACCTCTATCAGGTTTTGCATAACACCATAAGGATTACATTTTGTTTATACTACGAAAGAGAAGTCTTCAACAATGCCGAAATGTAAGTGATATGCATCTCTGCCTACCCGGTTGTGTAAATACAGGAGAGTGTTCCTCAATTTATACGTTTTAGCACCTTTGAAGGCGGCAATAAAGAGGCGCCCTTCGTTTTCATTAACGCGTTAACAAATGCATTAAATTATGTTAAAATGTTTGCTTAACTTCATCCGTCCTTAAGCCAACGAGATAAATACAGGTACAATCAACAACAAATATCACTAAACACTTTTGTACCTACAACAGTAAACTATTTTATCTTGTATTGTGACAAAGTGATTTTCAACTTCGGACTATTTAGTTGCAAAGTAGAACAGTACTCTGTATTCTGTATTATTATGATGAAATGAATAGGAAAACTATCACGGCTATGTCGGTTTTAGGTACAAGTTAACAAGTAATTGACAGTCAAGTTATAAAATGTAAAAATGTGTCTTAAAAAGGTTTTTACCTTCTTTCTTCCATGGTCTTCACAGTCCAAAGACGTCAATCAATGATTGTTACACCAAACAACCAAGTATTACAAGTATATAGAGAGCTCCACCCCCTAAAAGTTGGCGTCGCGTCGTTCATAGTTTTTGCTATTATAAAATATCTTACTTTTCTACTTTTATACTAAATAGTTCAAAGGTTAAAAAAATTCGTGCATACAATGTAAGCGCGAACAACTGTTTAGGTGGTATGGGGAGACATTTGACTGACTAAAATTTTAGATAAATAGAACCCTAAGTCCGGAAACGATTTTAATACACCGCTACTATTTATTAATAAGCTATCTAATGATATGCTACATTACGGGACTGATGAGAAAAACAATGTTTTAATGATTAATTTAATTTATGTAAGGTATGACTTTAGAAAACAACATATTTTTGAGTTTTTTAGACACATTAAAAGTCATAAAGTAAAGCTGTAAAGTTGGTTCTTCAATATGTTCAACACATTTTGCTTCTGACAATACTTGGAACGGAAGATATAGCAGATCTTAAGAGAGGTCTTAAGAGCCCACTAAGTAGCTATTATATAGCGATACTGTAAGAATCCCTTGATCTAATGGCATGGGGTCTTTATGAAGCCATGAAAGTAAGAACCCGGCAACGTAAATACTGATGATAATGATGCTGAGGGATTCTGGTCGAAAATTGATACATAAAACCTTTGAAACAAAGGATTCTGTAGGTCTACTTATACTACAATAGATTTGGATTTTATATGTAAAATATTTGTTTCGTAGAAGACCTTAAAGTTTTTACAGAAACCGGTTCGTATTACGGATGTCTTAACCCAATTAGATAGAAGGGCCTTTCTTGTTTTATCGGACTTTACAAAAACCGGGTCAAACAACCTCCTTTTTACAGGTAACTGACAGTACGTTTTTTCTCCATTTTACCTGAACAGTGAAAACGAAGATGGTATACGCGATTCTTATTTACTGACCGCACGTATAACAGCAGCACATGTGCAGCGGTGGCGCAGCGGGCCTTGCCTAAGATATCTAAGGTCGCGGGTTCTATTCCCAGTCGTACCCACACATCTTTGTGTGAATTGTTTCATCGCCGATGCTCAATATCAGTAAAGGAAAACATAGTGAGGAAACCAGCATGTCTAAAAATTAATCATTCGAAGACATGTGACATCTACTAACCCGCACTTGGCCAGTGTGTGTGGATTAGGGCCTAAACTCGTAATATATGTGTGAGAGTACCCGTACCCAACAGTGGGACACTAAACAGGGTTTAAGTGACCGCACGTATGACACTACAGTACACTACCTACGGGTAAAGAAGTGTAACGAAATCAAGTAAACCAATTTTGAATCATTATACCCTTCAGTAATTATATCTTAATGACCATGGAACCCTAAACTTCGAAGTTTACAAAACTTAACTGGTTCCAACCGGTATTGTTGCTGTCTCATACTCTCACTATAGGTGCGAGTGAGACAGCGAAACGTGAGTCCTGTAAATATTACCCGCTTTGTTCTTGTGTGTTGTACCTTTTAGCTAACATGTCACAGTTTATCTAAGGAACTTGTTTTTTACAATAATGGTGCTAATTATGTCTAACATTAAGTGAAAGGGACTATAATGTTTTAAACTTTTTAGCTTACTTTAGTAAAATTATATCATTTATAGTTTGATTACATCATTAGTGTTAAGGTATTGAGTAGATATTTGGGGTTATTGTTATAATTTATTAACTTTTAACGGACTTCTACAAGAAGAGGACTGCATTTCGCAGTAACGAGTGCATTATACGGGAACTTAAAATCAAAACCAGGCTCTCTACTACCTGTTTACGGAGAGTCCTGGAGTTTTTTGGTCATATAGCTAGGAAGGGTGGATATAGACTGAAACAACTGATGGTAACAGGCTAAGTAGAGGACGAACGCCCGAGATGCCGCAGTCCAAAAAGAAGGTAGGACCAAATCCGCTCTACGCTAAACACCAAACTGACGGAGGACGGAGAGGCTTCTCAATTTTTTATCCTTTCAATTAAACAAGCAATTTTTTAGATGTCGAAGGGCCTGTCTACCTTACTTACACCCAGGAACACAACCAACAGTTACTCCACTGCATGTATTCTGTAAGGTGGACGGTAGGTGGGGATGTACCTACCGTCCACCTTACAGTCGGGCTGCCCGTAGGAAAAACATAAACTGTGTCCTACCCTTTAATAATAATCAAAGTTAAGGTAATTTAGTCCGACTGAACTGCATTTTGTCTAATAGTTTTAGTTTAGAATAATTGCCCAGTAACATTTTACGATTATGTTGACAATTGTTGACAAAACATAAAACAAACAGTTTGTAAACAATTTCAGTAAGCATTAGTTGACAACAGTAACACAGGGCCGGCTTCAGAACACTGTTGTGGGTGCAAAATTGTACTTTCTAAACTAAAAGGTATGTTGGCACATCTACTTCTCAATGCATCAACTGTCATCGCGTCTGTCTTTGAAGTCAGCTGTCACTAAACACCGAGCACGGATGAAGCGGCCATCTTAGAAGGGATGACACTTTGTGTTGGACGGTTGCATCGTCGGGAAGTGCGCATGCAACCACGTGCTCGGTGGACGTTACGCTTTAATCCAATGTAATCTTAGCAATCTGTAATTATTTAGTAGAATTAATGATTGTGCTATCGAGAGATCGGGTTGAAGTGATATTTGCCGTAGTAATTTTATTGGAATACCGTCTTCTTACCCGATAATTCACGCCTACCCAAAGTGGTCTACTTATTCTGATTGTCAGTCTAAAGCTTTCAGGTACAAAAATGTGTCAATATTTTTGTTAGAAACTGAAGAAAGATTACAGAATTATTAACTGTTAAAAGACATAAAAATACTTTTAAAAACCCAGTAGCCAGTAGTAAATTCAAAAGTTTCAAAATTAAAGTAATGTAACTTTGTTAGGACTTTGTAAGAAAAGGAACTTTGAAAGTATGCACTTGTACCCCTAGTACAAGTTGGTCAATACGAAAAAAGTTTTCGAATACTAACTTCAACCTGTTAAAACACTATTCATATTCAATTTTTTCTTTGAAAACATTGATCAAAAAGAGTCAAAATGCCAGAAATAGAATACAAAGTATTAGAAATCAACTAAGTAAATTAATTTGTAGATAATTTTATATTTCAAATCATCATCTTGACATATTAAGTACCAGTAATATTTGTTTTTTTTTTTTGAATTGACAAAAAGGTACGGGTTAATAACGAAGGCGTAATTTAACCCTGCTAGATATTTTCCCATTAGTTCTATGCATCCTTGCCTTGAATCCAGCCCTGGCCTAACAAATAGTTTCTGTATCTGACAGCGGCCCACCCCTTTTCAATTATTAAGTGTAAGTGCAGGCAAGCTCCCGAAACCTCCCCTTAACAAATATTATCCTGGCACTCATTGCTAAAAGCTTGGCTATAATTGTACACCAGTCATCCCTTCAGGGACAGGTCTCATCAAAGTTTGGCCAAGTTTAAACTAGTTTTGGGGGTATTTTAAGATATATTGAAATGTTTACTGTTTGTACTGTTTTCTTAAGATTGGTCCAGAGTGTGTAACTATATGCTGTAAGATACATATTATTGTTGAGTAATTTCTTATATTTAGCTAATATTGTGAGGAACTTGGCATATCTGATGTTTTTTTTATCGTAAAATAGGCTTGCGCTTGACCACAACTTGCCTGATGTGAAGCAATGATGCAGTCTACGATGGAACGCGTTTACCCAGTAAATACCGATTCACTCGTGGCTTGCAGTCCGGCAGATTGTAGCTATCGGGAAAATTTGCATTGTACATGTGACATCTGACAGGATTGCACTTGGCCAGCATATTTGGATTACCAAGTTGGTTCCTCGCCCCCAGTATGGAATCTAAAACATTAGCCAAATGTGGGTGATGTTCACCTCTGCCTACATCTTTGGGTAATACAAACGTCAGTTATATGTCATACATAGTATATTCAAAATTCAAAAAAATTCAAAATTCAAAATGTTTATTGCAGTCCAGATATACATAACAATAATTCGCTATGTTAGTCACACTAGGCACAGCCTGTGTCGTGGCTAACAATAAATCTTAAGTTATTACCTAGGACTTTAATAAGTGCCAAAAATATTATTATTATTATTATTAATGTTTTTTTTTATTGCTTAAAACAGGAATTACAAACATTTTTTTTATAATATTATGTGTGTGTGTGTGTGTGTTCGCGCGGGCCCGTGTGTGTAGGTTAGGCTGAGATTTTAAGAAGTTGCTCAGTCATGGTATGTAAGACTAGAGAGATATTCTATTACCTTGATTTTGGCTTCTCGTATGGTATTGTGTTTTAAGTCACATTTCTTAACAACATAGTTGTATAAAAGGGTGAAGGTCGATTTGTGGAAACGTTTTGCGAAGGTAGTTTTACATTTTACTGAAGGAAGCTCGAAGACTCTCAGTTTTAACATATCCTTATAATTAGCAGAATTTAGGACTGCCTTATGGGTATACAAGACAGCTTGTACTATATATAGCTGCCGTATGGATAATAGGTTCACATCTTTGTAGAGTTGGGTTGTAGGGTATCTAATCGGTTTTTTTATCATTACTTTTAGGATGGACCGTTAGGCTCTTTCTAGAGGTAATAGGTGTGATGTGGCTGTTCCACCCCAGACACTTATGCAGTAGGTTTGGATAGATTGGCAAAGCGACGTATAAATTGTTTTAAGGAGATCGAGGCTAGCAACTTCCCTTAGTTCTCTCATGACATATATTAATTTCCGAGTTCTTGCGGATAGTAAGGCTATATGTTCCCTAAACGTACATTTCTCATCAATTAAAATTCCGATATATTTTATAGATCTCGTCTTGTATATAACACTGCAGTTACAGTCAACAGTCGCACTTGTTAATTCCGACCTGCATGTGTGAACTCGTATGTCTTGATGGCCGACAGGGGCTAAAGCACTAGTTTTATGGAAACAGACGAAGTTCGTTTTATTTGTGTTTAAGCTGAGGAGGTTATTGCTTAGCCATTCAGCTACGCTTGCCATGCCTCGTTCGGCTTTTATATAGCACTCATCCCAGCTAGGAGCATGAAATAATGTAGCAGTATCGTCAGCGTAGCATACGATAATAATAAATAATCATTATTTCCTATTAATAAATTGTCTATATGTAGAAATTAGAATAGATATTTTTTGTGTAATGGCTCAAGGCGTGGTGAGTAAAATACTGCTTTTCACGCCGCAGGTCGTGATTTCGATTCCTACCAAAACAGCCATTTGTGTGATGAACTTGCTATTACTTTTGAGTCTGGCTGTAATTATCTACCTATACATCTACCTAATTATTTATCTATTCGGTTTGTATTCACAATCTGGTGTCCAAGTTTCCATAATACGAGCTCTGTTTACTATGGGGTCAAAAGACCGGTGTAAAAGGTGAATGGTAAGCAGAGGCGAATATCACCTACAGTTCACCAGCTATGTTTAGGGCCCATATGTTATAGGGGCCGAGCCTATTGCCCTTCATCGGGCAAAATTCTAAACTTCGAGATTCAACTAAGAATTAGGAAAGAATTAGGAATATTATTATTAATGTTAAAATGAAGTTTTAAACGATCTATTTTGTATGTCAACCGACTTTTAAAAAGAGGTTATTACATTTGGTACAGCCAGTAATCACGTAGTAACTACAACAGTGCATTTCCAAAGAGTTCACGACAGTTAACTTTTTGTAGAACTCTATGTAGCGTTGTTAGTTACTTCTCGTGAGATCGGTCAATGAACTACAGAAATACACTGTTGCTATCTCAAAACCTGCTGTAGGTAAGCAGTGCAACAGATTTAGAAGCTATAAATTATCTCTCCTAGCCAGGCGGCCGGTCTTAGCTGACTAGTCTGGTAAATACACAGGACATATCATTGTGCAGAAGTGTAAGAACAAACACAAGTGTAATTTCTATTGCCTTCACAGAGTCCGGTAGGACGGTTGACTGACACAACTAGAGAAAGATCGGGAGCAGGACCTACGGCTTTACGTGCTTCACACGGGGGTATCACAACACCAACTTCCTGACTCCGGACTAAAAGTGATAAATTAGAATAGTCAACACTATTTGGTCCGGCGTGGGATTCGAACCTGCGACCTCGGAGGTAAAATGCGAACATCTTCTTGCCTAAACCACCACAGCAGTCAGTTTTAGAAGCTGTAATATACTTTAATTAGGTACTAGAACGCAGTAAGAATTTCTTGGAAAGAAGTGGATACTTATCCTTCCAACTCTTATGTGTAATGAAATTCGTGCGGGATCCAGCACCGTTTAAGTATCAGGATTGCTGTTAATATTGATATTTATTTACTTCGAGCGTCAAGTACTGTTTTGTGAATTGCGAAATAAGATTACGGTGTTAAAAAAAAATCAAGGACGAAAGTGCTGTCATTTTTTAATAGTGGACTCAATCCACACTGGTAGTCCTGTAAGCCAGGATCGACAGCGATGCAGTGGAGAGACTCGGGATTTGAACCCGGCTAAGCCCCGGGACACCTAAACCCTGTTTTGGATCCCGCATGAATTTAATTTTTAGAAAGATAGGAGGAGTCGTAAGACGACTTCGGTAGTCGAGCGGTGTAATTCGTCCGATTGGGCTATACTGTGCCTGAGAGGTCGCGGGTTCGATTCCCACCCCGGACAATATTTATTTAACAACAAAAATTTGTTTCAGTGTCTGGTTGGTTGAGGGACCACCCTCCGTGTCTCGGAGAGCACGTTTAGCCGTCCGTACATGTAGTCAGAAAATATAATCTGATACCTGGTCAAACTATCTCGGCTACTGGTTCCCTACGGGTTTCGAGGTCTGATGGCAGTCGCTCGTATAATTCGGTAGCTAGCCGCATCAGGTTAGACTGGGAGCCGACCCCAATAGAAATGGGAAAAAGGCAAGGAGAATGATGAGTACACACATTTTAAAGTATCGTACCAGCCTTTTATGCAGTCGGTACAGACCAAGATTTATCAAAGAGGTTTATTCAT
The DNA here is from genome assembly GCA_936450015.1 of Meganola albula. NCBI lineage: Eukaryota > Metazoa > Arthropoda > Insecta > Lepidoptera > Nolidae > Meganola > Meganola albula. Next base: position 13,150,754 of record OW388159.1, on the reverse strand, counting down.
TACGCTTAAATCCTGGGTTAAGTAAAAGTCTGAAACAATAAAAGCCACACCCGAAAGCACTAACTTACAACACACAGACGCACACACACATATATTACATTAACACACAAACACATTTTCGATACAATCTAAAAGGCCACGTGTGTTTGTGTGAGGTGTTTATGTGTGAGGTGTGTATGTGTGTGTCAATACATATTCAATAGAGGTTGCGTACGTACAGAAAAAGAAGCGTAAGTCAGTAGCTAAACAACAAGGTAGGGTTGTCACTGCAAAAAGTTTAATAAAAAAACAAATCTAATTGGATTTTAGTGAGTTTTATTTCCTTGGTCAGTTTTTTCGTAAACAACCTATTGTGTATTTGCAACGACTTTATACAATGTTTTATTTATTCAAGATAGAGGTGATATTTGTTTAAGTAGAGTCATTAGTAGGTAAGAACGATGCCTATGGAAAATTGCTTTGCATCTAAGTAATCATTATTAGCAACATCTGATAATTGATGAGATGTTCTGATGATCTTGATTTTGGAAGTACCTACTAAAAATTTAAACAAAATGGAATACCTATACACATAAAAATAAATCATGATAAAAAATATAATGAATTCCAAAGCAACCTAACCAAAATATTTTATAGCTCATCATTCAAACAACTATAATTAGATTCAGATATTAAATTTCATGCATCACAAAAAGGAAAAGAACTGATTATTAATATAAATTACTACTTTTTACATTTAATTGTAGTCGAACAAGAGGCGGTCGAGGAAGCAATCGACTTTAAGTTATAGTCAATAAAAAATAAGACGCAATTTTATCTAATAATAATCAGATTTTTTTTGTTGATGACCCTGGATCAAGAGGCAAGCCTCCAAACAAGACCAGTTTTTCAAGTTTCTTGGCGCTAAACAGAAATTTTAAATGTCGAATGACAACACAACCTCCACTCAAAATGAAACCTTAAACCATTTGATTAAAACACATTTTAGTTTGTATACCAGTTTGTAATAGAACCTTTTCAGGGAGAAAGTAGAAGCGTACACTTTCCTCCTCTATCGTTATGAGGTTGTATATCGCTATCTCTTTCATGACAGCTGTCAGAGCCAGTTTTCACAATTGAAACTTGAAAAGTTGTTAGGTTGTATACATATTTACACACAAATGTATGTATATCTAAACAAGTATCACTAAACTTTTTATTTCGTAGGCTCTAGAGGCGTTAGTGCGTTTTACTTTTACCCACTTGATTACCCAAAAATTAACTGTTAGACTGAATGCTATCAGAGCTTTTGATTAAATAAAATCTAATCTACTCATTTCAAATACAATATTAATATAAAAAGCTCAATTATCTAAGATAAGTGATTTATGATAAAATCGCCTTCAGATGTTTTTTATTTTTATTAGAACTTGTTCTAATATGTTTTATTGCTCATTCGAATGGAATTGTAATGGCCCAAGCTTTTTGTCCTAAGGGCAAAGTAAGTTATTTATTAGTAGGTTGCTGACAACAACTTGATTTAGTATTTAAGTACTTTACTATCTATAAATAATGAAATAAGAAACTGAAAAAAGAACTGCTTCGGTGGTTAAAACACAGACGTCCCGGGTTCAATTCCTTGGTCGAGCAAAAAGACTTTCTTTTTATATGTAATCATAGTTGCAGCTCAAAGTTTGGAAATAAACCCGATGAACGGCAGTAGGCTCGCCTCCTATTATCATCCTGATATCCACCTCAGCCTACACCTTCCGGTAATACAATTGTAGTTTTCAAAAAAATACGAATGAAACCCACTCAACCGATTTTGATAAAATTGTAATGGGAATGTGCAAAGTATAGGTACCCTGCCGTGTATAAAACAATGAAATAATATATTGAATTAAAACTAATTTATAACGGATTTTTTTGACCATGAAGCCTGAAAAGACTTTGAAACGAAATCTTAAATCTAAAATGTACCGCGATAAAATCAGTTATAAAGTAGTTTTAATTCAATTTGTGATATTTAATGGCCATATCTGTAGAAGAACTGATAACCGCTGGGGAAAGCGAGTTCTCGAGTGGAGACCACGTCTTGGCAAGCGTAGTGTGGGACGCCCTCCAGCTAGGTGGAGTGACGATCTGCGAAAGATAGCCGGCAGTAGCTGGATGCGACAAGCCGAGGACAGCGTGAAATGACGCTTATTGGGAGAAGCCTATGTCCAGCAGTGGACTGCTATAGGCTGATGATGATGATCTAAGAAAATACAATGAAATAATATTTGGTCATTTGTTAAACACGACACACGATGTCCTTTGAACCTATAAATTAGGTTATTTTAGAATGCGTTTAATGATTAAGTTTTCACGAAGTTGAGTCATATATGTGTTAATGAAAAAAGAAATGTTTGACAAACTAGTGACTGGAGCCTCGCTTTATGCGTATATTCCCTGTGTTGGGAGACAAAACATACAGAGGATTTAAGAGCAGTGTTGCCAGGTCAAAGTTTTGCTTTACCCCAAACTTGGTCTCAATTTACCCTAGAAGCGGTATTATTAAAAAATACCCTAAAAATATTGTCTTTTCCTTCGTATCAAATAAAACAACTGTGTTTTTCACAGAACACACACGAAAAGAAAGTGGTGTAGTCTTGGTGTAGTAAATTACAGAGGGAACCGCACTCGGTGCGTTGATGACACGAAATCTGTAATGAATCAAAATAGTTCACAGTTATTTTATTCTGTTATTGACTGTTACCCCAAAAAATACCCTAAGAGATTCATGCCCTAAAAATCACTCTGCTGGATCACTTTTACCCTAAATATAGGGTAAATTACCCTAAGTTGGTACCAGTAATACAGAGCCACTTCTTTTTGTAGTCGGTTAGAAATCGACTATTATTCCTTAGACAGAATATTTTCCTGTTGTTACACACGTGCAGTGTTCACTTCAAGGACACACGTATCTTAGGTATAAAAATAGTTCTATTAACGAGACCTAGTAACCGAACAACTAGCAAGTGGTATAACAGGTTGTGACTCACTTCATTTTAACTGCTATAGACATTACATCTACTAAACTGCTTAGTAGAGTCTACGATTTTCATGTTACATTTTTACACGAACTTAATCATTTCAACCTTGTTACTGTCCCGCTGTTGGGCACGGGTCTTCTCTCAACTATCATTGAGTTGAGAGAGTTTAGGCCTTAATCCACACACGCTGGCCAAGTGCGGGTTGGTGTACGATTAATTCTTAGACATGCCGATTTCCTCACGATGTTTTCATTCACCGATTTTGAGCAGCGGTGATGAAACATTACTAATACTCATAGGTTGCCCCAAGTTCTATTCTCGTCGAAGGTGTGATCGTCAGGCGATTGATTCAGGTTGATCTAGCTAGACCTCTGCAACGTGTGGTTTTGAAATTTGTTCTGTCTAATTGTACCATTTAAGTGGTTTCTCTTAATGGTACCTTTTGGGGACTGCATCACCTTCGTCACGTGGTCCCCGAATGGTGCAAATCAGGTGACAATAAGAACTAATAGTTTGAGGACTTGTGACATCCACCAGTCCGCATTTGGCCAGCGTATGTGGCTTAAGAAGAAGGGAGAGAAGACCGGTGCCCAGCAGTGGGAGACTAACAAGGGTTGAAGTGAATTACAATTCTGTAAAAAAACAGTTTATTTCGGACAGGACGGTTGATTAATGTACATTAATGTACAGTATATGTTGGAGATATTACTCACTCTAGACAAAATCACAGCGAAAATGATAACGAAAGATCTAAAATAACAAAATTGAATGGGATTGACATTCACCTTCGAAATGTCAAATGACTTCTTTTCGATCTTTCGTTATTGCTTCTCTAATTTATCTAGAGGCCCAGGTTCGAGCTTTGATTTCTGTAAAACTAAAGGCTCGCAATTATATGAGCCCTATCAGCGTAGGTCCCTGTAACTAGAGAATGCTAGGGTCCCCAAATGCGGACCTAATGACATGTTTTAACATAAGCACCTTACAGATCAACAGTTAATACTTGAATCATAAAACTATATTTGAATCAGAAACTTGTTCCTCAACACGGTAAACATAAAAAAGCCAGTTTTCTAAAATTATCTTCAAATATAAACATGACGCAGACACATAAATATACTGATTTTATATTAATGATTTGGAAACATAATTTCCTACTTTACTGTAGGTACCTACTGATGCGCGTAAAAAATATGATTCTTGTTCGAATTATATCGGTTCAATAAGCAGTGCATATGTTATGCAGGTATGTTTGCGGGTGCTGGTGTAGATGACTTCTACGCCATCATACGTAAAAAGGTGACCTCGATGGTGCATGTTCTGTGGGGGAACACTAACAGGATCCTGAGGATAATAGCGGACATTCAGGCGGTACATGGAGTTGCACGTCCGTGTATAAGTTTGTGGGCTGCGTCCATTTTGCCCATACCTATCTATATATTTTATTGTTGTAGGTACTGGTATTATTATGTATATTAAATTGTTTGTGTATTGTTCTCTTGTACTAACATAGTTTTTAAGTTCTTTTGTCTTATATTACTAACAATACCTATGGACTGTTGTCTGAAATTTTTTTTAAGCATAACCTTCTTTTGGTGCAAAAAAAATGCTGTGGAAAAGACTAAATGAAGTATCTCAATCGCATTTATCTTCTCTCAACTATCAATCTTAAGCTGGATCCACACATTTGCCAATCTTTGAAAACCAATCATCATTATCATTCCTCTTGCCTTTTCTCATTTCTATTGGGGTCGGCTCCCAGTCTAACCTGATGCGGCTAGCTACCAGAATTATACGAGCAACTGCCATCAGACCTCGAAACCCTTAAGGAACCAGTAGCCGAGATGGTTAGACCAGATGTCAGATTATATTGGCTTCTGACTACATGTAACGATTGTCATAGATAAATAGTATAGCATATTTAAACTGCGTGTTTGGCACTTACTGCAAACTTGAAACCTATAAATAGGTACAGGTATTTTTTTTGCATTTGTGATTGGTTTTCAAATCGGTTGTCATTTATCACATCTATAACGATTGTTAGCAAAATTTTAACGGTCTTGTTCATAAAAAACCTTAGAAGACTCTTTACTTCAAATGGACTTTGTCTATTTCTTACTAGTATAAATGTCAAGATGACAGACAAACGAATTACAAACCTATTTTAGATATAATGAACTTATAACGTTAATGAATACGGGGGAGAGTATTTCAAAACTGTAAAGTAAAATAAAATGTTTGTCTGATTTAAAACCATAATTGTTTTAGTCTAAAATTAAAGAGGGATCATAAAATTAAATAGTCCCTACGTGATCCTGGCTGGTCGATCTGTCCAAAATAGAGGGTTAACTTAAGCCAGTCCGCCCACGGACTACGTGCCGGTACCAGGTATACGGTTTAAAAAAAACTTATGCCTCGTTTGATATCATGTCTCGCTTGTGACTTACGTTATTATTAGGAGGGCATTATAAAAAGTGATTTCAGGCAGTAACACATTGTCTTTAAAAAAAATGTAAAAGACTGTAACAGCATGTTTTTAAATGTTTTTTCTGCAATAAATATAACTGTAAAGATTTGTTAAAAACAAATAGTAATTTCTTATGGTAACATATATTTTATAGTACAGGGGCGGTGTGCCCATATGAACAAAGTTCTTCTTTTCTTCAAAACAAGTAAAACGAACAAGTTTTTAGTTCCCTTTTAGAGCATATAAACCCGACAAACTGTTGACACATAAGAGGCGTAAACTAAACTTTATATTTCCTCAGTAATTCATCAAAGAGGCACTAAGTTTGTAGCTATAATCGCATTTCTCGGTATTCGAGTGACTGGCGCAAGTTACTGGCTTGTTTGAACACTCCTCTTAGAATGATGAAACGATGGGAGTCATCTTATCTCATCTACTTAAATTGCCAAGATGGCTGACTGGTAAACGCAACTACATAGCACTATTTTTCGGTTTCGAATCCCGAGTCTATTGGTTTGTCGTAGATTATCAGTTGGTGTGCGCTCTCTGCCTGCATCTTAAACTAAAACAGGAAATTATGTTTTGTGTAACTCTAAATAATTTTTGAGGGATGAAGTTATTTCAGATTGCTGTGGTCTGAAAGAAGATGTAGTGACAGTGGTAGAAAATAGCATGTTTAGGTGGTTTGGTCATGTGGAGAGGATTGAAGGTAGACGATTGACGAAAGGTGTACACGACAGAGGTGGGTGGAAACGCTGGGAGAGGACGCCCTAGGAGGACATTCGCTGATCTCATCCGTGATGTCCTTCAAAAGGGGACAGTAGCATTTACAACCACCGTGCATATGTGACCAGATATATGAACATTAGTGAGGCTCAGGAAGTATGTTTAGATCGTAGTGAGTGACGCTCTTTAATTGTATGTATGTATGATCTAAATATCATGAAAATTTGTTAAGTAAATGCTGTATCTAACGCGTGTACAAGTTTCCGTAGATAAAGTCAACAAGATAAAGTCTGTCTGTCTGTTTGTACAGCGTGATGTTAGCACCAGCTGTGTTTGTTTACACCTCTGTTCCTAGATTGGAGTTAGTTAGGTTTTATGTAGATGTCATTTTTACATTAAATTAGGTTTTAAATTTCAATGGTTAAAATAATGGCGAAGGTCAAGAAAATACAAAAAGAAAAGAAAAAACATCCTGAATAGTAGGCTGTAAAGGGCGATCATTAAAATATCTTTGGACTAGCTTTAGCCCAACACTCCGCCCACGTGGTACTTGTTTGGATAAAAAGTAGCCTATGTGTTAATCAAGACCATGATCTATCTCTGTGGTAAATGTCATCCATTTCCGTCCAATAGATTTAGTGTTAAAGAGGAGCATTAATTATATTCTAATAAAATTTCGCATTTATAATGTTAGTAGGATTATGTTTGACATAATTTATAATTAATTAGACAGTTTAAAAGAAAAAAATACCTCAAAATTGCAGTATCTAATACCTGTTTTAAAGTGTACTTGATCGCTAGACACTGTGTGTAAGTACTTAAATGAAGTAGTAACCAGAAGTGGTACTTTAAGATAATATAATGCTTTATCACTCGCTCGCTTAAGTTATATAACAACGAATTTCATGATTTAGACCTCTTCAACAACTCTTTGAACACCTTAAAATCTAAACTTAAATTGCAATTAAATCAGGAATCTCCAAAGTAACATACATGTACATGTAAGTAAGTAAACGTTGTTCTTTTCCAATGCTACTTTTTAATTTATATGTAGCTTTTTGTTGTTTGTCCCCTAGCAATTTCCAGTAATTATTATTGTTATTGTTTCTCTTGGGTACTCTTTGTCTTTAGATTAAGTTTATGTTTAAGTCACTTTATTTAATGATGACTGTTTGTACCAAAATAAAATAAAATAAATAAATAAATAAATAAATAGTTCTTTATCAAACTGTCTGTGTCTACATATAGACAGACTGTCTAATGATTCCACTCAACACGTGTAGCATTATAAGTGTTAATGTACCTATTTCAGTTAGAATTATCATTATTTTCGGGAGTGTCCGCCATTTTCATTATCTAGTCAGACACGCTTATCTTTATTAAAATATACTACATCATTACACCATTATGATTTTGAAGTGTAGACTTTATGCTGTCTCCCACTTTGCTTGAAGCTAAGTGGGTAATCTATCTCGTCCTATTAATTAGTTAGTTTGGAGCGGGCTAACTTTCCGTAACGCGACGTCTCATAATAAGTGCGCCTATTTTGCGTGATTGGGCTGGCGTTGCTATTGCCCAGCTCCAGGAGGAATCCTAGCAGACCGTCAACGTTGCCGATGCAATGGCCTCCCGGAGCGACCTCGGCGATCCAAGGTATTTTGCTCTGTATCTCGCTACCCCTGGACGGTAGGTGACCACGTGGGCGACTGTTTCTTCCTCCTCCATACATGCCCTGCACAGAGGTTTGTCAGTGACACCTATGGTAATAAGATGCTCATTTAGTAAGGCATGACCAGATCTATGACGGTGATTATGCAACTCCTCCTATTATCTTTCTGATTAAATTCGTGTGGGATCCAAGTCAGTTTAGGTGTCCCATAACCTGGTTGGGTTCATATTCCGAGTCTCTTCAAGTGCTCTATTCTGGCTTAAGCAGTTGTGGTTGTGGGTCAAGTCTTAAAAATTAATAATTATTTGATCTGCAAACAAACGTGCTACGCCAGATGTAGGTAAACTTAGTGCGACCGTGAAATAATCGGTGTGTGCGTATGCGCAAATATTGAGCACTATCCTTTCCTTGTTCGTCTGATAGCGGACAAGGACACGGTGCTCGAGTTAACTCACTTGATGATTACTGTAATAAATATAAAGTTTGTTTAGCTAATTAGAATTACTTATGGTGTTTGGATTTATAAAGATTTCTATACGAAACTTAATTTAACTTAAACTGCTTACGTAAGTTACTTCATAGTTACATGAATCACGGAGCTTCATAGATCTTCTTTATACTCATTTAGGTACCATTTTTTAGGACTGATCTATTTTATAAACTAGGTACTAACTGGCTGTCCAGCAAATTTGTACGACGCATTTCTCACCTATTAAACCTTCTACATTGACAAACATTTCTAGATCAAAATCAGTCAAACCAGTTCAATCGTTCTTGAGGTTTAGCAATATTAAATTGTAGCTTCACCCATTTGAAGGTGAGTTTTGAAAAGTTCTTTTTTTAGTGCACCCCTAGACCTGATACCTGATGTGCCTTTGAAGTCTCTAGTCTCAACGGTTTAGGCTGTGCATGGATATGTCATCATTATCAGCTAATTCTAGTCTACTCCTGGACATAGGCCTCTCCTAAAGCACCCTAGTTAGCAAATTCCGCGGTTTTTCCCATCATTCTTACCGGCTGCCCTGCTGAGATCCTCACTCCACCTTATTGATATGTCAGTCAGTCAGTTTCTTCTGTTAAATATTTAAATCAGATTGATAATATTCTAGTGATGTCCCTTTTATAAGGAGATCTATCGCGCATCTGGCACATAAAACTGACGTATAACTCTATTTATAATTCTCTATAAAGTTCTAGAAACTACGAAATCGCGGAAGTTGGTTTGGATTGTATTTTTGGTTCAGAGTTTGGTTACTATCAAAATCTTACAACACTTGTTTCTTAGGATAATAATGTATACTGATGTTTGTTGATCTTTCACGCAGTAACTATTAAAAAAGATAGATTTTGTATATAGGTAGAAGTGTAGGTATGTTTTTATGGGAGTTACCCCATCACCGCAATTCCGCTGCTGCGCTGCTACTCCTGTAAGTCAGGATTACCTACTAAAGTTTAGCACATATTTTTAATATAGTAGAGTTGACAAAAAAATTTACATAACTGATAGTAGGTATCTACACTAAATTAATGCGTCCGCCGCAAATTTTTACATCACTATTATCTGAAAATGTACCTCATCAACACAGAATTATAAGGATGTAAAGCCACTGAACCGAATCAGATGAAATTTTAGAATGAAATAAACTAGTGAATAATGAAATGGTAATATTATTTATCGTTTTTTTCTCAAAAAGGACGACAGAGAAAAAGATGGGTTGATGATATTATAAAAAACAGTTGGAAGGAACTGGATGAGCATCGCCCAAAACAAAAAACTATGGGAAAAGATAGAGGAGGCTTTTTACCCTATAGGGGCCATACAATGAATTATAATAAAAACTAAATTAAAAATTTTGTAATGTAATATTACAGTTGTGTGGAAAAATAAAGCTATATTGAAGAGCCTCTACATAAAATCGACCAATATCTTTTCCTACCGTGCAGTGAATGATGTGACAAGTAGTGACACCTACTCAGAAACACTGCTAAAAACTCAATAGGATTTTATCTCTTTTAAATTGTAGATTTACTAGGTGTACTTAGTATTGTCTTAGATTTACGCGAAATAAAACTACTTTAAATAAATATACCTCTTTTTACTTTATATATACCGCGATAAAAAATTTTAATTTTTTTTTTCAAAGGTGTACTTTATACCAGTACCAGTAATAATAAATGTTCTCGTGGAATATTGCTCATACAAGCGGACACTGTCAGCTATTTTTTCAAACCGGTTTTAGTTAGTTTTATCGCGTTATTATCAATAAATACTGTTAGATATGATATGATATGATTTGATATAGTTATATCAGCTGAAAATATTGTAGATATCTGCGCTAACGTTTCACGCAGAGACTGCGTGGCGACTCGTGCGCACACAAACCCGCACCTTGTAAATAGGTATTATTATCTATTATTTAAGTAGGTGATTGCACGCTCTTGTTAAGATACCTAAATGAATTGATACCTGAATTTGTAATATTTTGTTTAAATTACCAAGGAGACGAACAAGCAACTATACCAGATACTAAGTGGTCACCTTAGTGAATAGACACTTGCAACACCAGAAGCATTTATTGTTGTTGTTGTTGATCTGTTAGATCTCGACATTCTCAACCTGTAAGATAGTTGAGAGGAGACCTGTATTCTGTTAAGTGGAGGCTACACAGTCGATAGTAATTGTAATTAATATGTTGGGATGTCAAATAATTCAGTCATCCCGTGAAACATCGGGATATAACATCTAAAATAAATTTCGATAAAATTCGTTATTAAGTAGTTTTATTTCAATACTAGCGGCAGCCCGCGACTTCGTCCGCGTGGATTTCGGTTTTTTTCGCAATAAAAGGTAGCTTATGTTCTCTCTTAGTGTCTAAAGATTGTCTGTGCTAAGTTTCGTCAAAATCGGTTCAGAGGTTCAAGCGGGAAAGCGTAACAGACATACATACAGAGTTACTTTCGCATTTATAATATTAGTAGGGATTTCACATTGTTATAAAAAGAGAATAGGAATTTGTAGTACACATCAAGCTATACAAATCAAGTATACATAATCTGATCTCTATGTATGAAAATCTTATACAATGCGAGATCAGCTTATACTGGAAATGTAAAAGATTTGAATTTTAAAGGATGATATTTCGAAATCTTATTTACAACTGGACAGTTGCGTATTTCGATTTTCAAACCATTAACCTCTTTTTACACAGTTGGACTATGCTATGTCCTTCTCCGAGTGTCAAACTACCTCCATACCAAATTCCAGCCAAATCTGTTCTGTAGTTTTGGTGTGAAAGCGCGACAGACAAATTAAGCTACTTTCGCAATAAATATTAGTAGGTACCTAAGGATTAAGTAACGATAACGAGAGTGCTTATTTTAACTGTTCCTACGTATTTTTTTGCGATTTTGCATATTACCTTGTTGTAAATGTATCACAAAACCGTGACCACTGTGACCTTGTGCTATTTTGATAGCATTACATAATATAGCACTTAATGTTGATATAGCACACTGACATAGCAACAACAACACACGTATTATTTAACTTCCGTGCCAACAATTTATTGTCTACTAAAAGCTGCCCAAGCATGGCCGACTTTTATGACCAATTTTGTGCCCGACTCAACGCGTGGCCTTAAGTTTTGTATCAAGTTGCACATAATCGGTCATAGAAATCGGTGCAAAAATTGTGGCCGTGTGCGGGCAGCGTAAGTGTTTGTAATTTGTAATGTTGTTCGTACAGGGATATTTTAAAAACACCAGCAACCTCGCAGGAGTGGATAGCTGACACCATAAGCTACAACTTTGGTCTACTAGTTTTGACATAACTCAATATATGACAAGTTACGCGACTCTAACGCGTGCTTGCGCTCCATAAAACAATTTCACCAACTTCTCCAGATAACCATCAGGTATATATTAAGCCGTTGCGAGGCTTGTAGGCTGCTCCCCGATCCCCTAAAACTAGAGTGTCTGGCAACGTCTTGAGCCGAGGTTCGTCCCCACATGGAAGCCCTCATGGCCGTTGCCATAGTTCTTGATGGGTTCGACCGTCCTCGGACGGCTCACCGAAAAAGTCTGTTGGACCAATAAAGGAAATTCCGGCTAATTGGGTTAGGTCATCCGCAAAAAAAGGCTTGTAGGCAGTAGGTGTGTATTCACAACCCCCCCATAGTTTAGATTGAAGCTGGAAATCAAACTAATGTAAGTTGTGTATGCAAAAAAATACTACCAAATTATCTATTACAAGTGTTTACAGAAGAATAGTAATTTATAGAATAATTAGGTACATAGCTGTCTGGTTTCCATAATACAAGCTGCTTAGCTTATATGGTTTGGGATCAAATGGCCTTGTGTGTTTATAATCCAGGATTATTACTATTAAAATATTTTTTTTGTTAATAAGGATGTTTCTTACACATTCTTTAAATATGGCTGAATCATTTCGGATGAAATTGGATTAACACAAAAGTCAGTTTTAATGTTACCTTTTAATTTTTTGTTAATTGCATAGGTGGTTCAGCGGTTAGCGTGGTCGCCAATATAAGAGAATCATAGTTGTAGCTGGAAGTTTGGAATTATGCCCGATGAACGGGAATAGACACCTTCTATTACTAATGGGACCTAAAACATAGGCCGCGAACAATGAGTGATATTTACCTCTGCCTACCTTTAGCGTGACGAAATGATATGGTTTTAGTTATTGTATTAGTTATAGTTTCATATAGATTAAATCGCAGTAAAAAGCTATTTAATAATATGATAACAATGTGTAAATGTATGATAGAGTTGTTATTGGTATGAGCAGCGCGCGGCGGCGACAGAGAGTCTTCAAAACAACATGTTTTGTTTGCAGAGACATTTGTTGGGCGACATCCAACTATCTAGCTCATAGCACATAGTTACTTTGTTAATATATGACAAATATGTTTTTCTTTCTACACTAATTACTTGTTGTGTTAGCTGAAATAGATTACGTTTAATCTATCACAATTAGTTGTTGATGTACGTAAAAGTGTGTCGTTCCGAAGAATAGGTACCAACAAAGTTCTATGAACGATTTTTAAATCAAAAATAGGCGTATACTTGACCATGACTTCCTGTTGTTAAGAAATGATGTTGTCTACCATTAAAGGCGCTTGCTACTAAGTACTTTCTGACTCATTAGTGACTTGACAGACAAATGTTACGACTGCAGCTCCACCTAGGCGAATGTCGGTTATCGCGCTAAACCAACGGGATTTTCAACGTAAATTTCATCCAAATAGCTTAAGTAGTTTTGGCGAAAGCGCGACAAACAGACAGACAGAGTTACTTTCGCATATAATATTAGTAAGGGTAGTAAAGGTAATAAATACGCGGTACAAAGGTCACTGCTGCAGCTAGCATCAAATAAAAATCTTAGAAAGATATGAAATAGAAATGTGGTTACTCAGTAAAACAGTTACTCAGTCAAGTTATAAATACATACATAGCAACAATTAGGTGTAGCATAATAAGTCTGGTGTATTGGTGCCTGTTTATATAACGTTCACGGAAACCCTGAGCTAGTTCAGTTTAACTTTTTCATGGCTTCTTAACTGAGTTAATGGAAATCTAGAACTATTGCGTGATTTTTGTTAGCAGTACTTAAGGCGGAGAGAAAATTAAATTAAGTTACAGTTTAGCTACGAGTCCGATCTCGGTTACACGCAGCAGTGCTGCCGCAGCATTATAGACTAGCTATCTGCCTGCGGTTTCACCCAGGTGACTTATATTTTATATCATTTTGTTGGGGGTTGACAAAGTGGTTTTTGAAGTATGATTTTAATACTTACTAACATAATGTACTACTAAATAGAGTAACTACAACTGCATAACGTTGCTGAAGTTCTAACAACATGTAAGTGAAAAATAGCACCTTTCCAAGATCATTCTCATTTGAAGTTTTTAACGTAGGAGTGCACCTTCATTCTGTATCCCCAGTATCCCCACACGTGATTATAGGCTGGTGGTAGACAAGTCTATTTTAATAGTCTATTTTATAATAGAAAAAGAGAAGTAATTTAGTAACGGGTGTTTACCTAGTGGATAGGTACTGTACTCAATTTGCACCAGAGTATTTACGTAATAATCCGAACACGAGCATCAAAACATAAACAGATTACCTATGTACGTCCTCACCTCACCCAAAGATCAATCACCCTGTGATAGTGACGTCATTGTCTTACTAACTTATCACTAGATTACAAGTTAATCTGGTGATAAGATGCGTAAGTAAGTAGTTTCAAAAACAATGTACATAATTCATTATAGTTTGATTCAGCAATGTTGGCATATCAACTGGCACTGCAGCTGTCAGCTGTCAACTATTTTCAATTGCATTATAAGTACAAAGTCTAGATTGTTTTATAAATTATAATAACTCCCATTCACGACCTAGCTCGCGTGTACAGGAGTTATCACAAGGATGAGTAGCCTATATTAATATGTTGATCTGTAACCCAGGTAACATAGCATAGCATCTTCCCTTCTATTACCCGAAGGTGTAGGCAGAGGTGCATATCACCCACATTTCGCCGGCTTTGGTTAGATCCCTTAGATATAGGGGACAAGCCTATTGCCCTTCATCGGGCACAATTATAAATAAATAAATATTCTGGGACATTAACACACACGGTCATCTGGTCCCAAGCTAAGCAGAGCTTTTGTTATGGTAACCAGATAACTGGTAGGTATATATTATAAATATAATACCTACTGTTATTTTGTAAATACATATACACATATAATAGTTTTTTACACCCAAACTCGATACAAACAGATTTGTCTCGGGTGGGAATCGAACCCACGACCTGCGGCGTGAAAAGCAAGTATCTTACCGACCACGCCACCGGCCTGTCGATTCACTTTCGGCGATTAACTTCGAACTTAAATTCTCTTAGTATATGTGTAAGAAAATTCTATGTAAATTCTCTAAGTAAATAGGACTGTTAAAAACAAGAACAAGTATCTAACATCCAGACATCCTCATAAACTTTCGCATTAATATTATAGGGAAAGTTGTTAGGTTGTTACCAGTGCGTCATATATAATTTTAGGCGAAACTGCCATTATTACATGTTTTTTTCCTTTAATTTCCATTATCAGTTTAATATATTTTTAATTTTTTTTCAACCAATTTAGCAAAGTATGGAGATTCTATTCGCAATAATATCGATGAAAGCGCAGCGTAAAATCAGCGGTCAGTGATCCTAGCGAGCTCACAGCTGGTACAGCGGCAAACGGGTGACTGTATAATCAGTATCAACAGTAAACAGTACTTGTGTTAGCGATTACTTCCGTTTTTCTAAGATGTCTAAATAAAAAAATCATGATCATTTAAACCTGTTTAAGTTTATTCTCTCAAAGTTTGCGCACGGAGTAAAAAGTTGATCTGTAGCTATAAATAGGTACAAGAATGGGATTAAATTAGTAGGACAGGATACCCACAGTTCTTAATTTTTTTAATCCACACCAAAGATATCAAGGACATAATTCTTAAACAATGTCCTCCTTTAGGCCTGTTTTTAATTAAATACCCATTAACATAACATTAAACCACTCGCAATGAAACAAAAGGAAATTTCCCTAAATACGTAAACCCCAACGCACCAAACGACCCTTAATTGTGACACTAACGAACGTAACTCCAAATAAATATATTTCGTAATTAACGCACAAAAGCGTCTAAATTAATAGCTGAAAAGAAAAATCCATTCGCTTTTCGTTTAAAACGTCAAAAGGCCATCCCTTTCAAGCCTTAATTATAGCATAAAAATGCAAATTTACATCTACCCTACGATGCAATTTGAAAACTTCGTGTCAAAAATAAGATGGCGTCCCTGATTTTAATAAAACGGCGATGTTCATTTTGGATCTGAATACAGATTTCCGATTGGGGACATCGCGTGGAAAATTGGATTTTTTTAGATTGTTTTGTGTTTCTGTTTGTATGGTGGCGAGATTTCTATGAAAATCAAGTGTTATTGTGAGAATTGCATAAAAAAGCAATATGGCGCCAGAGCGACTGAACTGATGAATTGATGAAGCTGTCAAAGAGAATATAATCACTATACGGTTTAAAAGCAGTGATTGAAAAGGAGATTTCAATTGGGAACGTGAAAACATACGGCCTCCTTTTTGCATACTGGTTACTGAGCCAGTATCAATTCATCCAAAGAGTTTTTTATCTAAACACATAGTATTTTATGAAGCATTTTGTTACTAAATTATTATTAGTGAAACTGCTCTAATTAAAGGTTTAATAAGGCAGTATCTGGTTCCTACAGTTGCTTACATAATCTACATTATACATATAGCTTATGTACTTAGTCATAATGGTAAGTTCGTGGGCGTCTCGCAACATCGTACTCAGATAATACTTAGCGACGACCTATTTAGTGAAGTATTTCCGAAATTACTTGGAACTAGGATTAACCTAAATGTTCAAAAGATTAAAGCTAAGACAATGAACTTTACTGTGTTTAGCTATTTTGTAAACGAGGCCAAGCGCTGAAACTCTACTAAGTTTAAACTGGGGATCTAGTTATCATTTACATGAACATAATTTAACTGAATCACTTATTAGTCCTTTGATTTTCGTATCCACTGGTCAACATCGCTAAAAGAGAAAATCTTGAGGAACCCGGCATAACTTAGAATCTAAAATACCAGGATAAGTGGTATCCACAAACCTGGTCTTGCCCAGCTTGTGTGAATTCTTTTAACTCTTTAGATGGATGATAGGCTGTGGGTTTGAGTTTGGGGGCTGAGTCACCTTCGTCCGTGGAAGTGCACCTTTTATCTGAATCCCCAAACGTGGCCCCCGGGTGGTGCAAATCAGGTGACAATCAACGGGTAATTAAGTTTACTTGTAATTAACTGATGGTAGGCTTCGGCCGTGGTTAGTGTCCACCCACCAGACAAAGCCGCACCGCCAAGCGGCCTTGCCGTGTTCCGGTGCGATGTCTGGTGACACCATTTAAGAGGGTGGGTCGAAATTGTTGCTCCTTTATGTTTTCTATCCATAAGGAGCATCATTCCACTGCCACCTTCTCACTAAAAATCATTCGTTATCACGAATAAATCGGTAAAGTGGGCAGGCGCGTCCCATCAGGGAAGTTCTAGTGAAGTTGGGCCTATTTCAGGATAAAAAAAGGCTCTAGTCCAAACATGAGTATTTTTTCAACTAAAGTAGGATCTATTTCAGTTGAGAGATGACACATTTTATTAATTATTAAACCTGCTTTTTTAAAATGCTATACCAGAAGTGATAAATCCGAGGTAAACAAACAACATGACCTATTTCCCACAACGATATCGAGTGGCTCAAGCTTTGAGTCACGTACTTACGTTTTATTTACAGTTCTATGTATTCAGGAAAACCTTCAAACTTCGGAGCACAAGGTAAATAGACTGTGTTCAAACAGTTTAATCATAATTTCCTGCTTAAAATTATAATACAAACAATATACCTCAAGCCTGTGATAACTAAAAGTGTGGGCAGCGGTCAATTTTGCCCACGTTTCGTCAGCTAAATGCTAATTCTTCGCAAACATAATCGCGTAGTGCCGCTAGACTTTTTATTTGTATTTGAGTTATTTTAATAAATGATAAATAATTGAAGTGGACAATCGAACTTTACAACTTTTCTATTATCTTCTTGCGGGATCCAAGACAGCTTAGGTGTCAGAACTTGGCCGGGTTCAAACCCTCGTTGTTTCTAGGTCACACTTACTCTTTGTTTTTTATTTTATTTTTCCATTTGTGTTTTTTTTTCTCTTTCTATGTGTTTTTTTATCATTTGATTTTGTGTGTCTTGTCTATGTCAAATAAATGTTTTCTTTCTTTCTTTTCTTTTTAGGTCTGACAGAACCGCGGTCAAAATGTACAAGCAAGACTAGTAATCCATTCAGAACTAACTCCGTTCTAAGTGTGTCATAATACGAAATTTAGCCAGACAGTTTACGGACGTAATTGAACTTTTTTTTATTCTAGAATAGGCTGGCGCTTGACTACAACTTACCTGATATTAAGCAATAATGTAGTCTACGATGGGACGCGCCAGCCTTAATGTACCGATTCACTCGTGATTACGAATGACTTTCGGTGAGAAGAACCTGGAACTACCTGGTTTTTTAAAGGTGAAAACCAACATTAATAACCCAGTCTCTAAGTGGAAGACTAATTCAAGATCAAGCTCTTGACATCTGCTCGCTTTGTTTTTTGGGAAATTAGTCAACTCATTACATAATTAATGTTACTACTAAGTAGATGATATACTAACACCCACCTATATTTAACATAATGAGTGTCAAAGTGTGTAGTTATCTTCTGAGCTTGAGTAATCAGCGTACACAGGATTATACGCTTAAATACGCTTCAAGGGTTTACCGTCGTGTTTGTGAAACTGGGCTGTACCGCTTATCTTAGATAAACATACAGTAAAATGGTATTTAACTGATTTTCCAAAATATAATTTAAAAGAATAATTAAATTTGTTTGATGAAACATCTATATAATATATAATATGTATAATATGACATCTCGACTACTGGTTCCCTACGGGATTCCAGGTTTGATGGCAGTCGCTCGTATAATTCTGGTAGCTAGCCGCATCAGGTTAGACTGGGAGCCGACACTAATAGTAATGGGAAATAAGGCAAGGAAATGAAGATGATCTCCTTCTTTTGGAGTTTTAAACTTGTTTAAAACGTTAAAAAAACACTAAACTAACCCTTATGGTTTATTCAATGATTGTAACTCCCCTTATGCCATGCGAAAGTTTGAGACTCAATCTCGCAACGGAATTAGGTAAATTTTGTCATAAGGATAGACAGTAGCGAATCTAGCGGTAGCTACTGTGATATAAAGCTAAGAAAACTCCAAGTACTTACCTAACGTTATTTTCACCATAATCCATACCGAATCATCGCAACGCTAAATTTGCAATCAGTCAGTATTTTCATTTCCCGATTTCCCAATAAAATGCTTATTAAAATCATAAATTGTCCATAAAATGTAGAGATGTTATAATAGGATGAAATATCTATCTTCCTATTACTGAATTTATTAAATTCATCATAATACCATACCTATTACTGAATATTAGTCAAATAATAGGGTGTCAATTTAATATTCAATTTTGTTGTTGTGTCTAATACTGATATGAGTTATTTAATACGTAACGCTTTGTCATTACAAAATACGAATTATTTCGTTGTCTCGTTCACCTAACGCGAGCGAGTACCCAATATTAATTGTGCTCAATATCGCCTGTATCAATCACTACTAGGCGCCCTTCGCAATAATGATATACTTGATCTCATCCTAATATATACTAATATCTGGTAACCTAATACGACAAATTCGTGTATCCTAATATGAATACACGTGGCTCGTACTATAATACCGTACATAATATGAATATATTCCTTACATCTCTAGTAAAATGTGTGTCTCATTGAACCCTTATTTGGTTTGTGGGAATGACGAGGGAATATTAAACGGTACGTGCTCGATCGATATGCGTTTCTGACAGGAATTTGTGGGGTTTTCATGTTAAATACTTGTTAAATGATTTTAGAGGGGTTGAAATGAAATGTTTTCATTACCTACCTACCACAAAACAACAAAACACTCTCCCTGAACAGTTATCGCATCTGTAGCTAATATAACTTACCCCTCACTAACCATAGGTTATGTCGAGTACTAACCTCTATCAAGTGATGTTAGTTATTCTCGAGTGTACAAGTTTGTTGCCACGTAGTGCCTTATTAGTTTGAAGTTAATAAACAATAGCTGATAATATTACGTAATCGTACAATAAAGCTTTATACAGCTTTTAAAAACTTTTTAGCTGCTGAAGCTGAAGAAAATAAGCTTTAGATGTTGGAAAAGTACTGAGCTAAATTCAATAGAAATTTACTTTTAAGTCGAACGTAAATTCGTTAGGATTTTTGTTACAATGAAGGGCAGTATTTAAGGTTTAATTTCGATTGGCAAAGTTAATGTTAATTTAGTTCAAAACGCTTCATTAACGCTGTGGAAGTTTAAGGCAATATCGCTTTTAATGCTAATAAATGGTAACTTTTATTGGTTTTTAATGGATTTGTTTGGTTGAATGAAAATAAAAGTGTTTTAGTAGAAATTGTAGAATTTGTATAAGGTTGTATTTGTAATTAAGTTATCCTGCGGTTTGGTTTACTAAAAGATAATGTTCCTGTTTCTAAGGGCTCGAATAATTTAACACAGTTCTCATAAAAATTACATTCTTTTAAAGTTATCTGTAAAGTACAAATTCATAACTTTGTAAGTGTATTTGTTTTAAAGCTGAAGTACGATTAGTACCTCTACCTACTTCTACAAACGAAAATCTTCTGAGACATTATGATGTCTCGTTTCTGCCTAGTTAATGAAGAAAAATATCCTGTATTTATATGCCTGCTCGTATGTCGGTTACCGCGTAAAATCATCATCCTCTTTATGAGCAGTTGGAGTTACTTTCGCATTTATAATAGTAAGGATTTGGTTGTCCAACCTGTTCGCCACAGTACTGTCAAGACTGTTGGACCTGACTCGGCACATCAGGGAAGCAATTCTGGATCGTATGGTTGCATAAAAATCTGTCTCTCCTGCAGTGAACATTCCAGATGCGTTGCGAAAGTCCTGAAAATGTGTGTGTTTAAAGACACAGAGCCCTGTACGAGTTCTGTTTATGCCACCCATAGGTCTTATATGTATATGTTTGACAGATTTTTTTCTTTTTAGACATTTCATTAAACTTTTATTTATTAGGTATTAGGTGTATTATCATATAGTTTCATTCATAACAAGAGTGATCTGCATGATAGTGTAAACGATCGTAAAATGTAAGCACGTGAAAAACAGCTCATAATAAGATTCAATCAATCTTACTCTATTTAAGTAAGAGTCATAAAGGAAAACGATTTTTCTAAGAAACTAACAAACAATATTTCACATGTATTTAGTTTCAACATACAATGTGCGGAGGTTACCATCGATCATGGGTGCCATAATATTGTGCTTGACGTGTTACTGTAAATATTACACATATGTGTGCATGTGGGAAATGTTCATCAAATCGCTGAGTCATTGATTAATTAGATGTAATAGATGTTTAGGGGGTTCAACAAACAATCATTTGCCTTAAGTATCTACATACTTACGCAACTTAGAAGTTTATAATATTTGTTTAAACACAATTTTAAAACATATTTTATGTTAATGTTATGGATAAGACGAGTTATGCCTTAAAATGTTTTATTAATTCTAATTTGAAATCAACGAAAACGATTTTTGTTTTACGTGTGTTAGACGTCACATGATTTTGATGTTTTTGTCATAACGATTCGAAAACATTGCTATGAAAACGTTATTAATAATAAGATTACTTAGTTGTTAATAAACTTAACAAATCTATTATTAATTAAACCCTGCTTGACTGAGTTTGAAGACAACAATTCTTCTAACCTAACCTTACAGAATACACTGTAATACTACAAGGATCGGTAAAGGAAAACATCGTGAGAAAACCAGCATGCCAAAAAAAAATCAAGGACACATCACATCCACCATCCAGCACTTGGCTAGCGTGTGTGAATTAAATCCTAAACTGTCTGAACTAGCGAGATAGTTGGTAAAAAAGCTGTGCCCAGTAGTGGGATACTGAATAAAGTGGAAATCAATAACTGTTGGTCGTGTTCCTGGGTGTGAGTTAGCCAGACTCGAGTGTTGCCTCTGGTGTTGCAAGCGTCCTTAGTCTATGACATCCACTTACTAGTAGACTGTATGCTTGATTTCCGATTTGGTATTTAAAAATGAATTTTAGTAATAATACTCACAGAATTAACACAAACTCACGAAGGTCCTTTCTATCTGATAAGCTGTTTACTGTCAAATATTTATTCGTCCGATATTTAAAGACACGCCTTCTGTTAAACAAAGTGATAAAACTGTTTGTATATTGATAACATCACATCTAATCACTGTGTACAGATTTTCTTGAAACCTTTGTATCTCAGTACAATTTTTTAACTTACAAATTCCTTTAAGAGTAGCAACAAGCGTATTATTTACTACAGACCATCAAATCTAAGAAGTACCGTTTGACAGTTCTAAACGTAGTACAGTTAGAATTTTATTTATTGTATGAAAATTGTTTATGTTATGTTAAAATAAAAATAGCTTCATAATTCAATTATTTTACAGGAAAGCTAATAAAAATAGTGTGAATTACGCCTCTATAAAGCTAATTTAATAGAAAGCAGTGAAAAATTTTTTTTTTGGTGTAGACCTAACCCAATTAGCCGGAAGGGCCTCTATTGGTTCACCGGACTTTTTCGGTGAGCCGTCCGAGGACGGTCGAACCGAAAACAGTGAAACGTCAAACGGTACCTCTTAGATTTGATGGACTTTAGAGACCCGCCCCGGCTTCACACGGGTACAAATTATACACTTAAACCTTTAAAGGTATTACATAGATGTAAAGGTATAGATAACGGGACGGTAGGTATAGTACACAAGTTATTGAAACTTGTTTTGTAACTGTAATAAACTATCAGCTTTTGAACTATCACTGAAACCCGTTGATTATTTTATTTAACCAACTCAGTTACAACTGTATTAAATTTTGTAACTTATCACGCAGAAATAAGGTTCAAAATCAAATGGTTATTAAATAAGAACTCTAATTTCATTTTAATTAATGCTTTGCACTTTAACGATAATAACATCCACTTGTCTCATCTCTAAAAATAGATTTAACTGTCAAACTATTTTGAATCTTATTTCTTACTAATTAAGGCATGGTTTAGTGTAAGTGTTCATCTGAAGTAGTTTGCTAGGGAGGTCTATGGAACACGTGTGGGTAAATATCAGTCCACAAGTGGGGTTGTCTTACTTCAGTTAATGTAGTGTGTATAACTATGTTGTCTGTCTGTACAGAATACTGACCGTAGCTTCGCTTCAGGAGCATGATTACTTTGTGCCAATTTTTTGGTATTGCATACATAAATTTTCCCCGACTTTGGTAACACTGATAAATAAAATCCTTACCAAAAAACCTCCTTTGAAACTATAACTCACATCCGGGGACCGTACCGTTGATTCGGTTACCGTATGCGTTGATATTACCTCTTGACCGGGTAAACTTTTCATAACACCAATGAAGGGGCAACTTCAATAAGTAAGCCAGTGGATAAGTTACGCCTTATTTTAAAGTAACCTATTGAAGAGGTTATTCTCTAGAAAGAGGTTTTAAGGGTAACCTTGTGATTATTATTATAATTTACGCTGTGTGCGTTGGGGTGGGCGACTAAGAATTTCTTTGCACGCATCTATAATTGGAGACGGTGGTGGGCTCCCATGGTACACGCTACACAGGTCATACAGATCCAGTGTATGCTGACCTCTCTTTGTACGGAAATCCTATACAATGCGAGATCAGCTTATACTGGAAACGTATAGCTGTACTATCATACTACAACATACGGAGAAATCGCGAATATACTTAAAGAATACTTGCTTCTTTTTCAAAAGTTGGTTATAAAGAACTCTAAGTACTAAATAAGGAACAGTCGCTGACAGCAGCTTGTGTTATTCAACTAGACAACGCCTATTTCTACAAACATCCTCGTTATCGTTCAGTTGATAAAGCCCTCTTGTCTCTTTGCTTTATAATGGACTAATCCTACCGAGATAAGATATAAAAAGTACATTTACACTACAGGGCTTTACACGTAATATAGCGCTCGCCTGTATTATTCGAAGGTGTAGGTTGAGGTAAATTTTAAAAACAATTTGCGGGCTATGTTTTGACGATAATCTTCGATTGATGATTCTGAGAGTGATGAAAATGAAGCAAAAATATTTTTTTGAGACCTTAGTCTACTTGAAATGGTCCAATTTCTTTTCCTACCGTGCAGTGAATGACTGGCAACTACTGAGCAACACTGACAAAAAACTCAGTAGGCTTTTTCTTTCTTTTTTAAATGAAGTACTTATATCTATTACATTTTGTTTGTTCAGTGTGTTGAATTAGAGCGACTTAATTCCAAGCGTTTTAATAAAGTAGTATGTTGGGAGGGCAGTTCCATCGTAGATCATATTATTGTTTAACATCAGGCAAGTTGCGGTCAAGCGCAAACCTATTTTAGAATAATTAAATAATTATAAACTTCTATCCTCATATTTCTCGCATTGTTACTCACAATCAGGTAAATTTGAGGACAACTTTCAGTTAAATATTGTTTTTATCTGAAATGGCACAATGCCATTCTGTTAAGAAAGAATAAAGACATGAATGAGCTTTCGTATAAATACCTAGTAGAACTTTTTTTTGACAAAAGTTCATTTTTACGACAAATTTTAATAAAGTTTGTTAAAAACAAAAAACTCCCAAAACAAAAGCATAGTTTCGTGTGGTTTCGTCGCATACTTTTTTGAATGAAAAACTTCTACAAAAGCTTCCAAAAAGCATTCGAGCTTTCGTTAAAAATTTAACTAACAAGCTTACTTATTTTCAATTTAAGCTCTTTGCATAGTTTCCAGTGAAAATATGTGTGGATTGTTTCGGAAATATTTTATAAATTCGGGTTTCACTATATGCTATAGGGGATAAATATAATTAATTTATAGGTGCTGATAGCATTTTAACAACTTTAGGCGAATATTGAAATTTATTTTTGACTTCTACTAAAAAGAGGGGAAGTAAGGGGAGGGGGAGTAAATCTAGCACAAGTAGTAAGTATGACACTGAAGAAATTTGTAGCATGGTAGTTCTTAAAAAGAATGGTTATACATTGAAATAAAACTACTTTTTAACGGATTTTATCGCGGTTTATTTTAGATTTTTTTTTGTTATACTTATTTTCAAGCAGTTTTCACCTAAATTGAGAAAAAACAACAATATCGCTAATACACCCGTACAAAGCCAGGGCGGGTAATGAGTTACTTTAAATAAAAAAAGCGTAATTTGAAATAAATAAATAAAATAAAATTCATTTATTTTGGACCTGAATCCAAACTCCAAAATAAATTATATCGAACAGACTTCTACTATAAAGTTAACGAAACTTCGTCAAAACAATTCTCAGTTATCCAAACCAGTAGGTAACCCAACACAAAAGAATTACCAAACTCTGATTAAATCAGTTACCAACGCAACCCTTCCACTCGCAGTGAGTTACCTAATGTGACGCTCGCCGAAATGACACTGTCATTTTAACGTCAAATGACGCTAAAGTTACGGCGACATTTTCGCTAATGTGCACGCTTTGTTCTTAAGGTTTGAGAACATTTTGAGAAGCATCGCGGCCTTTCAAGCTTAATTAATTAAGTAAAAATGAACTCTTAATGATGATAGATCGCCTCCATTTTGTCGGCTAATGTTCGGAGTCGGTGAGAGGTTGCCATTTGTTTTGGGAGTCGTGATTTTATTACTGAACTGAAATTAGATGTTTATATTTAATAAATAGACGAGACATTGTATGCATCATAATTTCTGTCCGACTGCAAAAAGGAGGAGATCCTGTTTTTGATACAAAACTCACACACCACAGACCTTTCGTCTGTGACGTTTTTTAATCTTATAACTCTTATCGGCCTTTTTATTATTATTAATTATTACAATGCTAGTGGGGAGATAATGAATTCGTTCAAAGCACGTTCAGCCGTCGGTCCCGGCTGTCATTTAACACATCTATGACAATCGTTACATGCAGTCAGAAGTCAATATAATCTGACACCTGGTCTAACCATCTCGGCTCAGTAGCCGAGATGGTTAGACCAGGTGTCAGATTAACCAGTGTTCCCTAGGGGTTTCGAGGTCTGCATCAGGTTAGACTGAGAGCCAACCCCAATAGAAATGGGAAAAAGGCAAGTGGAATGATGGTGATGATGCTAGACAAATGCTGGTTGGTGTAGTGGTGAAGAAAACACGTCTTCAAATAGATTGCTTACTGTTATTAGACATATTTTTAAACCGTTTTTAAATCAACATCTAACATGTGTTTAGGTGTAATGCCGCTTCTAGTCACGAAATGATTTCCATTAGTCTAAATTAAAAGTTTATTATTTCCGGAGTTTATCTCACACAGACAGACAAATATACTAACAGATTTAAACGCTTCTTTACCAAATCTGGTTTCACCATCCATTCGAAATGTATAAAAATATACACGTTTATGCAAATTTTATTATTTTAAGTCCACATAATGCAACCATTAATTTAGTTTTATTACACCAAACTGCATTTAACCGGTTATTCTACATCATTACGGGTTGTTATTGAAAAGTGAACTTTATATATGAGAACATAGAGTGAGTTTTATGATTTTGTAATGGTAAGTGATAAAGTTGATGTATGAACTTGTTTTGAAGATAAAACTTTTTTTTATGTTCCTCGTGCACGTGTGACGTGTCACACATCGTGAAAGTTCACAGAAGCATCACTTTGTATGGTAATAACCCCCTCTTTCCCTTTTTCTAGCATTATTTCGTCTACAGCCACTATTCTAAGCTAACTAGATAGGTACAGTACTTTTTAACAGGACATTACCCAACACCGCAATCCCGCCACTGCCGCTTCTGTAACCCAGGATCGATAGCGGTGACGGCAAGTCCTGGGACACCTAAACTGTCTTAGATCCTACACCAGTTTAATCCGAAAGATAATTATAAGTTACAACGTTGGATTTTCCAGTTCCTTCCAGGCAAATAGGTGGTGTGTCCCAATTGGCGTTCACTGGACACAATTTCAAATTTTAAACTGTAACTAAGGAACGGTTGTATGCTGGTATTTGTAATGAGATAAGTATTTATTGTTAGAAACCCTAATTAAATAAATAAATAAACTAAGACTTTCTAGTAATAGCAAAAGTTTTGCTCGACACTGGAATTAAACCGCAGTTATTTAGCGAACTCGCTTGCCACTATCAGTGCCACTGAGGCAGTTACTAACCTACTATGCGTCACTGCAACAAAAATATTATTGTTCATTATTCATGTATTTGACCGTCTACTAACAGTTGCATAATTTACAAAATAACAGGTCCTGTCATTGACACATTATCTACACTAGACAGTAGACACATAATTACAAATTACTATACTGATTATAATTATGTTTGTATGAATAATTTAATATAGTTTTTAGCGATTTTAATTAACTTCTCAAGGTAAATATTATAACAAGCTTATATTAATATGTAGTATCGGCCTCGGCTTTGAAATATAAGATCGCAGAATCGATTCCCAGTCGTGCTTACACACCTGTGCTTGGCAATGGGACAAAAGGCTTGTTACTATACTTTATAAAGGAGATTTAGTTTTGAAATGGAGTAATCCTTCTGCGTTATAGTTGCGATATAAAACAAACACCATAGAGGTGATCAGGCGACAACAGAAACGGTAAACATTAGCTGTTGCTATGCGGTTATCTGTTATCAGCTGGTGATATAGGCCGCTGAGTCAACTGACTCAGCGGCCTTTGTATGTAGTATCATGAACACTGCAGGAACCTCGTGAAGTCTCAGTAATGATCTCTTAAACTCTAAAGCACGTCACTGAACCAATCTTAATAAATTTGATTTTATAACTGGACAAAAGTCACCATGTTTGAAAACTATTAAGATGTTTGGTATGGAAATAAAATATAGTTTATTCTACTGCATAGGGTACTTAATTAATAGTCTAAACTTATAAGAAAGCTAAAGAGTTTGTTTGTTTGATTAATATAATCGCTAATATTGGGGACTGCTGGTCCGATAAAAAAAAAACTTGCACTGTTAGCTAACCCATTCACTGAGGAAGGCAGGATACTTTTGGTCTCCCAAGATATAAAATGTAGGTCACGCCAGCGAAGCCGCCGGAGGAATGCTAGTTCGAGTTTCACGCCTTAATTAAAATTTTAACATGATTTTAGTTTGACTTTTTATGAAAAGTGATTTTTCAAATCTGTCTAAATATGAAGGAAATTATACCAAGACCTTCTTTTTTGAAGTCGAAAGAAAACAGTCGAATGATCTATTATAACTTGTAAAATTATACAAAAAATCTAGTTTGATACACGTTTGCGGTATTTTCCATATTATTGAGGATTTTTTCATAAAATTTCCTCAGAAACGTATTCATAAAAGCTTTATCTAGGGAGAGAAGAAAATATGCCGTTCCAAAATGCTATATTACATTGACTTGACGTTCAATTTGTCAGACGTCGCTCGCGTCAGCCGCGTCAGTAACGTTAGTGAAACGGAGCGTGACAATATTGACGAAATTTCGACATCTCACAGAATCATAAAACGGATAGAAAACATCTCAATATTGTCTACAAGCATGCTTCAAACATTCAAGTTAAAACGGATAGGTATTCTTGCGTAAAATTGATACTAACACTGATTCAGCAAACCATTATAACCTGACCTCTCCCGCCCTGATTTCAAAGGGGAAATTTAAGGGTTTTCTTAGCATTTCGTTGAATGGCAGGTGTCTTGGTTATTAAGCCGTGGGTCACCAGCCCCAGTATGATTGATAGGTTGGGTACAGTTACTTCTTCAGAACATTTAGTAATTTGATAGGCCGTTGCGAGTTTCGGGAAAGTTAATAAGTTTTTCTCATTTTGTGAGTGGGTCCATTAAAATTGTGATGAAGTTATATTTCTGAGGGTTTGATGAATATATTATGGCGGTTGATGTATTAGCAGACAAATGAAGGATGAAAGCAAAATTATAAGAGAAATGAAACAAATTGGGGGTTTTAACATTGTAGGTCTTATGTTATTATTATTAGGTGTTTTGATGTTTCAAGTCCGTAGTCATCTTCCTTTCTTAGTGGTCATCATTTAACTTCCATAAATATGTTATAGGTTCCATGCCTGGGTCATGTAATTTTGTGAAATTTCATCAAACATAAGTGACCTTACACTTTTAGTTCGTCGAATTTTTTAATGAATACACAAAAGGGCGAAAATTTTAACATCTTCATCTCCTTTAAAGGTTATTAATTCCAAGAATCTAAATATTTCACTTAGTTTTATTCGAAAATATAAAATTCTATACTTTTAAGCTGGGATTACAGATTTCTTTGAAACATTACAGCTCTTTATCTTGTTAACGCTCAATTTAAGCTGTAAAGCACCTTATTTTCTGCGATAAAATAAATAAATCTTAAAAAAGCTTTTTAAGAAGCAATTAAACACTTAATTATTTATAACGGATTCAGGACATTGTATACCTACGCTACCCCTATAGAGTAGTAGCTATGCAGAGGTCTGGGTCTGAGTAAAGTCACAATGTATATTCACACACACATGTCAATTGTAGGCATCAATAGGGGACTAGCCTATAGTCGTTCATCGGGCACTATGCCAAATTTCGAGCTGCAACTAAGATTCTCTAAGTATATTAGAAAAGTCTTTTTCCTTGACCCAAAAATCGAACTAGGGCCCCGATTCTCGCGCTTCAGACATTTATCTCTAATATAAATTTGTCAAACAAAAATCCGCCATTTTTTTTCGACATTTGCGCGTTTTAGACATTTATCTCCAATAGACAAATGTCGAAAAAATTGCGATTATCATTGAAAAACCAATGAAAATGAAACCATTTTTGTTCGACAAATGTCTATTAGATATAAATGTCGAATTTTTTTTGTCAATGTTATTGAAAATTAATAATATCACCATATTTTGTCGACATAATACTTTTATTAGAGATGTCTAATGCGCGAGATTCGGGGCCCTGGGACCTCGTAGTTATTAAGTGAATATGTTAACCCTTTCTCCTCCCTTCAATCTTAGAAATAACGGTTTCCTAACCTTGTTTTCCTGAACCGGTATTGAGCAGCGGAGATGAAACTATTCACACAAAGATGTGTGGACACGACCGGGAATCGAACCCGCGATATTTCTAACGTGAAGCCCGTACATCTGCGCCAGCGCTGCTCTTGCTATTATTTTTTATTTATTACCAAAATGTTTCATACAACTCGTAGGATCAAATGCACTTTAATTGTAACTCTTTCAAACGCCCCACACCATCAAGCGGCTACACTGCATGGGGTCAGCAATGGGGCTGCATGGGGCCTGCGTTCCTATTGTGCCTATTCACAAGTAATACTTACGACCGATTTGCTCCCAAACAATGGGTATTGTGTGTAAAATGATGTAACTATGTAACCCGACTCCTGAGTTACGACCTTGTGAAACCGGTTATGTGAAGGTCACGAACAGTAGTCGTTTCTAACTAATAAAATAAATATATATACAACACTGTTGTTTACAATAGGGTACCTATAGGAGCTTATTTTAGTTTAAAACTTTAATTCTTTTGACGTGACAACGTCTTAAATTAGGTTGCGGCTGGGAGGCACTTATGAAAAAGTGTAACGCTCGGTAACGTTACGATGAGTCACCGAACGAGAGAGAGGCCCGCCGAATGCCTTGCGTCTCTCTCCCACTCAACTATGTTTCATCCTTCTTCCTACTATACGAATGAATATTCACATTAAAATTATTTTACCACTCAAAGTCGTTGTCACGTAAAACTTTCGCCCGTATACCGAATTTACAGGCAACCAATTTTTTTTTGTTAGATTTTTTTTTTATTCTTGACTACAACTTACCTAATATTAAGGATGTAGTCTACGATGGGACGCGCCAGCCCAATGTACCGATTCACTCGTGATCACGAATGACTTTCGGTGAGAAGGTGGCAGTGAAATGAGGCTCCTTAACATTGAAACCTTAAAGGAGCAACAATTTCGACCCACCCTCTTAAATGGTGTCACCAGACATCGCACCGGAACACGGCAAGGTATTGTAGGTACTGTAGATTGTTTGCTCCCAAGCAAACCATAGACTGTTTGTTATAGCCCTGCCCACATTTTTACTGACTCGTGGTGGACCATAGAGTCGAAGAAAGTGTGTGCCAGTTACCCTTTAACTATTGCATAGGAAACATGTAAATTTTTTATATAATAAAAAATTAAAATTTTGCATTTTTTTCTGATGTTCTAAGATTGTTATTCAGTTAAGTAATTTTTCTTGTCAATGTATGTTTCAATTTTTTTTAATTAAATTTAAAATAGAAATATTTTTTTTTACTTTTATTTTAAAAAAATTTAAGGAAACACGTTAATAATCTAAGTTCACTTATCATAACCATTTTGCGTTTTTAATAAAATTAACTAAATACGTGTGCAGTTTTATTTAGCACCTGGGACCAGTGCTACACATCTATATAAATAAAAATGAAACCCGTTTTCCGTTGTCACGATATCACGCGTGAACGGCTGGACCGATTTTGCTAATTCTTTTTTTTAAATATTCCTTTAAGTACGACGATGGTTCTTATGCAGAGAAAAATTTAAAAAAGAAAGAAAATTTAGAAAGCGAAGAAGTGCCGAAAACCGAGTTAGATACCTATTATTTATTATTGGTTATATTCGGTAGGTCTGAGACCCGGTAGATGGCACTGCTTTACCGGGCAGAACGACGTCTGCTGGGTCCGCTAGTAGATAATAAAAATATGCCTGTAGGCAAAGTGTAGGAGAATTGTTATGAACGATTATGAATGGATATGTAATCGTAACTTTAATATATGTAACTAAATGAACATAATATAATCGCCACTGCTTAATATCGGTGAAGGAAAACATCGTGAGAAAATACCGTGGTGCAAGCACACGTACCTACAAATTAACTTAGAGGAACTAAAGATTTAATTATGTATTGCATTTTTAATTTTTACAGAAAATATAATTTATCTTTAATTCTCTCTTCACTTCAATCCATTTCTATGCCGGTTTCCTCACGATATTTTCCTTCACCGATATTGAGCAGTGGAGATGAAACAATTCACACAAAGATGTGTGGGCATGACCAGGATTCGAACCCGAATGCGTATCGTGGGTGCTTACTAATAAAAATTAATACACTGGCAAAGAAAAATCTTCAATTAGAGTATTTTAAAAAGTACCTACTTTTGTGAAATAAAGACTATGTTAAATAAAATTTATTTATTTTCTTATTATTATTCTTTATTGTACACAAAACACTTACTTAAACAATTAATAAATAGGAAACAGCACATGTACACAGGTGAGCTTAATTTCCTACCAGCAAACCCTAGGTAAAGAAACATTGTATTAGGTACCATATTTTTAACGGTCATATTCATTAAAATCTTATGACTCTTCAATTAAAATGGACGTTGTCTCTTTCTTACTAGTATAAATGTCAAGATGACGGACAAAGACAAACAAATTATAAACCTGTTTTTGCTATAACGAGCTTATAAGATATTTATGAATACGGCGTTTATTGAAGATTTCCTAACCGACCAAAATAGTTAAAAAAGACTACTCAATCACAAAATTATTAAAACCAAAAGTATCAAAAATAAAATTCTAAGTACATAGTTATATAATAACTAGAAAAACAAAACAAGCTTATATTACATATTCTACACATAACAGTGACTGAACAGATAAATCTTCGTTTATATGCGCTCGCGCAGACGTGACCAACATGGCCGACGTACGTGCTACGTTAGATCTAAATGGTTTGTTGTGTTTAATTATGTTAATTCTTTGTTGTATTATATTTAGGTCGGTAGGTACTAACACCATGTACAGAGCAGCCTTGACGCAAAATTTATGGTGCTTCGTTTTTGTATGGTTACGGAAATTATTATGTTATGGTGTATAAGTTACATGTGTTTTTTGTGTAATATGTGTTTTATAGTAAACTAGCGGCCGCCCGCGACTTCGTCCGCTTGGATTTCGGTTTTTTCCGCAATAAAAGGTAGCCTATGTTCTTTCTCAGGGTCTAAAGATAGTCTGTGCCAAGTTTCATCAAAATCGGTTGAGAGGTTTAAGCGGGAAAGCGTAACAGACAGACAGGCAGAGTTACTTTCGCATTTATAATATTAGTAGGGATGATAACGGAATGAATATAGTAAATTATGTTAGTAATGATAAATTTAGTTAATTTTGCAATTTCGCTTCCTGTACCTTAGTACCTAAGAGTTGTCAATACAATATGTCAGGATAATAAGTTAAAATTCACATAAATCTACAAAATATTTTACCTATTCTTTTGCCAATACATTTTATTCTATTTCTGGCAGTGCTATTTTCTTCTTAACTAATGTTTTGAATAATAGAAATGAATTTGAAAACGCATTTTGACAAGTTCAAGATACAATTAGAAAACTTTTATCGTACTAAGGGTACTGTTATTGGCGAAAATTTGGAATTGATTAATTAGTGCTAGATTTTTGATTCATTAGCGAGTAAAAACGGTTGGACAAATTTAGCTAACATATTAAACACACTTCAACTTGTAATAAACACTTAAACATAAACACATACATAGATACATAACATAGTTATAGGGTATACCTATATAGTATTATTTTATCTGTGGTAGTCGGTAAAGGTGAATGGCATCCAAGTTTCGCTGTCTATGTTTTAGGTCCCAGTAATTAGGAGCGATTCTATTACCGTTCATAGTGCACAATTCCGAACTTCCAGCTACTTCTAAGATTTTATAAATAGATATATTAGAAAAGTCTTGCTCAACCCGGTAACTAACCGATCACTCTAACCACTAAACTATCATGAACAGTAATTATAGAGGTATTAAACATCTATAGTAGGTATATTTGTATATACTTGTGTAGGTAAATATGTAGTTGAATAGTAATTATCATAGTTCTTCTCAAAGCCCTTTTTCCAACCTTTCGAATGGGTAAAAAATAAGAATAAAGTGCATTATAAGGGTCCTCACAACCCGTACCACTTAGGACCCGTATGAAAAAAAACATGTCATGTGCAAGACCCACAATAACCATATGGGCCACTATCTTTTGTGATTGGGTAGAAGGGATCAGGTTACGACTTGTGGGTCGAAATAAAAGATGGACCTTTGTCAAACAATAATTTTATTACGTAGTGTGATAATCACAACCACACTGCTATAAGCTTTAGTGGTATACGTTATCTGGTACAATAAAATCTTATGCATAATAATAATTATTGGAACGAAGTTCCTTACGGCAGTCTTGGAGGGGATAGGGATTTTGCTGCGCGACCGAACTGAAAATAATGTGATAGTAAAACCGTAAGAAAAAATCCGTGGAAAAAAGTGCGTGGAATAAAACCGTTAAATGAGACGTGCGCAGGCGCGACACTCACATACACAAGCGAGTAGTGTATAATACCTTTCTCTTTCTCCCTCTTTCTTTATTAGCCGAAGGAACTTCGTTCTTACCTGGTGTCCCACGACACCACATTAATTTTTATTTATTTCTCACCTATATCTACCATTACAGGTGTAACCTAATGCAGTAGATGATAATATGTTACATCAAAAACAATAACAGAAATAAAATACCAAAAAAACAAAATTCAAGACACAGATTAAAAATCAAAATAATATAAAAAAAAACACTAAACAGAAAAAAAAACAAAAAGAAACATTAAGCACACCATACGTCATATCAGTCTATTCTACTTCGTATGATAAAATAAATAAATAAAAATAAATAAAATAATTTATTATACGAATTGATTGGACCAGCGGTGTTTTAGTTTGTAGATTTGGTTTGGCTACCGGTATGGATAGTAGTGGTGGATAATATTCTAGGTCATCTGGATCCCAAACTCAAGCTTTTCTTTTGTAAATTTAAACAATAGATGCCGCAGAGCAGCGTTGGCGCAGCGGAACGGGCCTCGCCTTAGAAATATAAGGTCGCGGGTTCGATTCCCGATCGTGCCTACACACATAATTTGTGTGAATTGTTACATCGCCGCTGCTGTTGAAACCGGTATGTCTAAGAACTAATCATTCGAGAACATGTGACATCCACCGACCCTCACTTGGCCAGCGTGTAAAGGTGTGCTTGGGTTTTGGTACAAGTAAATTAAGCACTGGGTCCCAAGCTGGTGGTATATTATTATTACCAAAACCCAAGCAAAATCAACTCAGAATTCGAGACACTGTGAGCTCAGTTTGCTTAAATCGGAACGCAACTAAAAGATTAATGTTTGGAGGTAGTCAGTAATAATTGTGATTAATATTTTTGGACGTCAAATACCTCAGTCCACCCGTGAACATGAAGTCTGAAAAGACTTTGAAACGTCGGGATATAAAATCTAAAATAAACCGCGATAAAATCCGTTAAAATGTAGTTTTATTTCAATGTGTGATATTCGCGTAAATCTAAGACAATACTAAGTTGTTTGTAATCATGAGCCCTACCACGTGGTAGGTACCTTAACACCTGGTTATTAGTATAAAACACTTTTAAACCAATAACCAGTGACCATATACAGGAACGCAGCATGTAGTGTATGTTCGTTTCGCACCGCCTCTGCCGGTCCCACGCGACGGGTCATTGCGCGCGTTAAGAGCCGCCATCTTCCTGGCCCCACAAAGGGCTATACTTCACGAGGGAATATTTCGTTTTCCGTTTCATCCTTCACTGAGTTCCCTTCATAGAAACTTCTTCGTAATAACATATAGGTATCATGTAATTGCATAACATCAATATACTTACCTACCTACATATACATAACGTTCACTAGTGTAAAAAGTATAGGCAGAGGTGAACATCACCTACATTTCGCTGGTTATATTTAGGTGCTATACGTATTACGGAGGAGGGCCAATTCTAAGCTTCGGTCTGTAACTGAGATTTTCTAAGTATTACTTAAACAAATACAAAAATCTTATTGCTTGACCCGGGAGTTGAGTCTGAGAACTCGCAGTTATTAAGCGAACACGACTCTGGATTAGCGGGGCATTACCTACATATATTCCAGAGAGACTAGCTATGGTGGAAGCATTGAAATGTAGGTCATAGGTTTGATCTTAGTATGCATACGTATGTGTGAGTAGTTTCATCGCCGCTGCTCAATATCGGTAAAGGAAAATATCGTGAGAAAACCACCATTTCTTAAAGAAAAAGCTTCTTCTGCTTCTGCTTCTTAGTCGGCGTGTGTGGATTCAGGCTTTCTCAATTTTTAAGTAGTAGTGAGACGACCCGAGTAGGACACTAAAATGAACCTTTAATGTTTTGTGTTACTAAACACTTAGCATCAACAAAAAAATGTCACGAAATAGTGCGGTGACGCTCTATGTGTGACGTGTGACCGTGGGCCGGAGCGGAGGCGGTGCGGGGCGGTGCGGGACGAGAGCGGAACGGGGCCCTAGCGGGGGCAAGGCGAGCGAGGGCAGTGTACCGCGCCGCGCGACGCGTCTCGGACCGGAGCGGAAGCGTATTACTACCGATTTTCAATTAATTTTATCATTTAAAAATGAATTATACGGAGAAGTTAATAGCTCTTGTCAAGCCTCATCCTTGTTTATATGATACAAAGAACTTGCAGTACAGAAATTCATATAACAGAGAAGAGCTGTGGGACAAAATAGCAAAGGAAGTAAATCAGACACGTAAGTTACATTTCATAGAGTTTACTTTCGTTTGAAGCTGTTTGCGTAACTTATCTTACGTCTGTACTGCACATGTTGCGAGTGATGTGGGTCTCTTTCTAATCATCCCTGCGTGACAGAGATAGACAGTGTTTGTAAATGATTTCTTGTGCATGTTCCCCACCCCAGTGCCCGTATTACGAGTTTTCTATGCTCGCTACTGAGTTTAACGCAATCTTTGATTGATTATTCAATGATTGATTTTTACGCAATCATCCGCAATAGGACATCGTCTCTGATGCGTCCGTTGCAGGGTAGCACCAACAGCTATATCAAAATCATAGTTAGTTGACATATTGTTTTCTTATTTACTCGAATATCAACCGCGATAAAATCCGATATAAAATAGTTTTATTTCATAGCTGGTCTATGTTCATGGGGCACAGGACGCAGGTGCACAGTGTCCTCAATATGTAATAAGTTATTTTATTCTATTTTAATAAATGGCTGTAATAAGTATGTGTACGAAATACGAAAACTGAAATAAAAATATATTATTATTAAAATGACACATAGTGGCCGCTAGAGGCCGCTGTATTTGATTTCATGCAAAATTATTAATAAATAAATACATTATAGCGATACGTCATAGTGATGTTTAATATTTAGTATGAAGCACGATTGCTTATCAGGGAGTTCTGAGTTCGATTCCTTAAAAAGAATTACTTGGTGATCAGTTTTAGCGTAATATTTAGATGTCTACATAACCTTAAGTTACGTAAATTATTCAATACATAAATCGGTCGCTTCGCGTCACATTTATGTCACAGACAGGATACGTTTTCAATGAGGAGGGGTTATGTTTGGTAGTACGTATTTTTAATGTATGCTGACTTTTTTGTCAATTGTGGTATATTTTGAAAACTGTTATCTATGTTAGAAAAGGGGAAAATATTGACAATTGACATGACCTGATAATGATATTTAGACGTGGAACAGAATTCATAATTTAACTGACAATACGTAATATTACTTTCTTTCTTTCTGTAATCGATAACGAGTACACAGGTAAAGGGGGGTGGGGACATACTACTTTCTAGGATTGAATAAGAAGCTATATCGCGTAATATTTCTTAGATATCGTTTGACAGGGAGTTTTAGAAGGACTATCAGTCCAAGGAAGGTTTGGTTATTATGAACCTCAGGTACCAACCACTAAAATGTGAGATGTAAATTCAACACATTTGTTCAAAAAAAATTAATGGATTTCATATTTGTAGGGTGGCTTTATGATTATTTAATTTTTTTTTGTATACCGCGTATCAGTACTCATAGCATAGCTTCCCATGGACAAGGTACAGTCTTAGTCTCTGCTACATTACAAAGCAATGTTTGTAAGAAATTCCTATATCCGATTAACCCACAGTAGGTTAAAATAGGCTTAGTTTCCGATAGTTAAAAATCTTTCTCTTTATTGTTACAGGTGCAGTAACGAAAACGAAATGGAAAAACTTAAAAGACGGATACACAAAATACAAAAAACAAAATACAGATCCAAACTCTGAAAAGAAAAACTATGTCAACTGGATATGGGGTCCGTATCTGGAATTCCTAGATAAATCTAATTCTAAACATAAAGAAATAAAACCAAAACTGGAACAAACAGACGACTTATCTGATTCAAATTCAAACGAACTTTACGAACCAGAAATCCATAACGAACCAGATTACATACTATCTACAAAAAGAAGTGCCAGTGATTATGATGATGACGATGAAGAGAAAACTTCAAATTACTACAAAAAACCAAAGCGAGAAGCTGTGGATTTACTATTCGCTAGTTACGCGGAAACCTTCAGAAAATTCAGACCTGGCACACAAACTTCTGTTAAATTGAAAATTGCGCAGATTTTTGCGGAGGCTGAAATCATTGAATTGAAAACAGAGAATGTTGTTTCAGTATAATATTCTCTACAACGTTATACATAAATCTATTATAACGGTGACGATCTGTGCCCGTATTTTATGTGTACAGTGTACAGTAACAATACTGTCTGTATGAACTATTTTAGTTAGGTACTACAGTGCATCTAGCAGCAACTATTTAAATATTTGCTGCAGGAGGCGCTGCACTTGATGTCATACAAAGAATAGTATAATATACTCGACGATACAAATGGTGATCATAATAAGGGCGATGAATATCCCGGTTTTGGCTGTGCAAAATGCAATTTTCTATACGACAATCATTTTAGTCCGAATTTGAAGAAATTGACATGAGACTGATTATAAAAATTTTTCGTTTTCTTTTAGTAATAATAAGCGATATTATCGCAATGTTATTATTCGTACTATTGAGAGCTGTAGTATATTTTCTTTAAGTAAATAGCTAGGTAATAAATAAATACCTATTAAATTGATTCAATACAAAAACAACATTTTTTATTTTCCTGTGAAATACAAAAACGTAACTAAAGAGTCGTAAACTAAAGGCTAAAGTTGGAACAGGAGGGGTGTCCGCCATATATTTGATACATTTATCCCCTCCTGTCGAGTGCGGTTGACGCGGGGCCGTGAGAAGTCGACATTAGGGTTTTTACCTGGACCTTATTAAATTATTTCTGTAGTGAACGGGTCACTAAAATTGGCCTAACAAAGAATAAAATACATCGGAACTTTGAAAGTGAAATATTAACAATTGAACATAACATTTGATACTGAAGGAATATAAAAAGGAACGCCTAAAATACATTATTTTTCTAACAAGTCTGCTAAAATAATTTTTGTCGTAACCTAATTTGTTTATTACAACCCCAAAGACCAAACCATGTTTCCGCCCTTTATCATGTATGTATTTTGAGCTGTAGCCAATTTTTACGTTCCAGATCCCGCGCAATATAAACAATGTTCTTACAAAAAAATTCGAAAACAACACAAGTTCATAAGCTCACTGAATTCACTGACATGAACAAGAATATCTACTAACTTGACTGACTTCATGAATTTCATCAAAACCTTTCATCTTTCTCTAACTTGTGTTGATATCTCGCTCGCACTCAATCTCCATTATAACGATAAAGCGACATTGAGCGTGAGATTGCCTTGCAAGGATCTTTTGAAATTTTCGCGACCCCCGAAATCAGTGCTACGCAATTTTGTTCTCTAACTTTGAGTACTAAAGTTTATTTTGTTTTATGATAAGTAGTGCTAACTCGGTGGCCATAAGGAAGTGTTTTCCTCGGAGAGAAAGTTGGTATCTTGAGGGTTGAAGGCATCAAGTCGCATCATATTCATGGAATATGTAGCGAGCTCGTGTTGATTGCCTGGATGATCGTGTCTGTTTGTGATATGGCAAGGGCGAATATGTCCATAACCTATACCTACCTATATGACGCCTTGCTTTCAATAGTTTTTTAAATTAAACGTAATGTTTAGCACCCTTAAAACACCTAAGTGCGTACCTGTGTTATGAATAAAACGTCGGGATCTAAAATCTAAAATAAACCGCGATAAAATCCGTTATAAAATAGTTTTATTTAAATCTCCCTAAGTATGTTAGAAAAGTATTTTTGCTCGACTAGGGAATCGAACCCAGGAACTCGCGGTACAACATTGTGAAATGCGTAGCCGTTTTTATGAGAATGAGCAGCAAGCATGCATATATCCATCCTAACCTACTGTAAAAGCCCTTCAAATAAATAGTATTGATATATTAATAATCAACATTAAAAAGAGGAGTTTCTTAATTCGTTATTTCGTCAGTCAACTCCGTCATATATGTACAGGGTGACTGGTAATCTAAACTATAATATAATAAAGCTGAACAGTTTGTTTGTTTGAACGCGCTAATCTCTTCTCTTAATTCTCGAAACTACTGGTCCGATTTGAAAAATTCTTCTACTGTTAGATAGCCCATTTGTTGAGGAAGGCTATAAGCTACTTTTTATCCTACTGCTGGACATGATATGTAGTATACGGCGGAAAGCTAGTTTTTGTATAAAATACTTAACCACGTGTGACTCATAGTTACAAACATTTTTCCCAAATGAACATATTTTTTCGAACAACTCTTTTTAAACAAATCGCCATTTCATATTATTCAGCGC
Source organism: Meganola albula (assembly GCA_936450015.1). Taxonomy (NCBI): domain Eukaryota; kingdom Metazoa; phylum Arthropoda; class Insecta; order Lepidoptera; family Nolidae; genus Meganola; species Meganola albula. The sequence continues at coordinate 13,110,295 of OW388159.1, read as the reverse complement.
AGTAGTTCAGTAGTAGCTAGTTTCTTAGGGAAAGTTGTTTTTAATGATGAGTACTAAGTTACCAGTCACCCTATAAGGATTTCGTATAATTATTCCATTTTTGTTTGAATTTTTTTTTAGGAGTTTTATTCTAGAATGTTCCGATTAATATTTGTAATAAGTAGTACTTTTGTTAAAATAATTCGTGTTTTGAACGAGTTAGGTATGAATACCTAGATAAGCAAACTCCGGTGCCTATTCAAGCTTTTAACCACACGACATCACTCGCTGAGTAAATACCATGAATTGGGTAGTGGGTTCGAATCAATTGCAAGCAGCACCCTTCGTAAGGGTAGTACCGATAGGTATATAGGGGTGGCAATAGAACGTTCTGAGTTTATGCAAAATTCTGATTTGACAACATTCTGTGGTGGGTAGATTAGGTTTAGTACCTTTTAAAATGTAAATAATATCACTCCTTAGTTCATGGGCTAGCAGAAAAATAATGAGAGCAGCGGTGGCGCAGCGGTATCGGCCTCGCCTTTGAAATATAAATTCGCGGATTCGATCCCCGGTCGTGCCCACTCATCTTTGTGTGATTTGTTTCATCGACGCCACGCTCAATAACACTTCAACTCTTTTTAATGTCTCACTGCTGGGCACGGGTCTTTTCTCAACTATCTTGTGAGTTGAGAGAGTTTAGGCCTTAATCCACACACGCTGCCAAATGCGGGTTGGTGGATGTCACATGTCCTCGAATGATTAGTTCTTAGACATGCCAGTTTCCTCATGATGTTTTCTTTCAAAAATTTTGAGCAGCGGAGATGAAACAGTTCACACAAAGATGTGTGGGCACGACCAGGATTCGAATCCGCGATCTCATCTTTCTAAGGCGAGGACCGTGCTGCTGCGCCCTCCATTGCGCCACCGCCACATCGGTGGAGTAAAACATCGTGAGGAAACTGGCATATGTAAGAACTAATCATTCGAGGACATGTGACATCCACTTGGCCAGCGTGTGGATTAAGGCCTAACCTCTCGTGAGATAGTTAAGTGAAGACCGGATCCCAGCTGTGGACACTAAAAAGGATTGAAGTAAAAGAAAAATAAAAGCTAACAAGATTTTAGTGTCCCACTGCTGGGCACGGGTCGTCTCTCAACTATCTTACGAGAGTTCAGGCCTAAATCCACACACACTAGCCAAGTGCGGGTTGGTTGGTGGATGTCACATGTCTTTGAATCTTTAGTTCTAAAACATGTTCATGTTCAATTGAATCTCAATCCTTTTCCAAAAACTTCCAACAATTTATATTTCTCTCAAAACAATCCTCGCGCTGGTATGTTGTGATGTGACATTCAAAAATATGGGAGTATCAACATTCCTGCCTACCCCCGTGGTTTATGGGGGCGATGCGTCTCCGTAACGGATGCTACGTGCACACATTTTATGGTGTTTGTTCTGACGGTACCAGATATTTTTATATCGAAACTTTGATGTTCTCGAAATATTTACCATAGTTTTGTACAGACAACAAAAATAAGCTAATGTTATAACGTAGTGTTAGTTAGGTACATCTAATCTATAATATTTCCTACTAATATTATAAAATCGAAAGTAGCTCTGTCTGTCTGTTACGCTTTCACGCCTAAACTACTGAACTGATTCGGATGAAATCTGGTATTGAGTTTATTTGAACTTTAACCCAGAGAAGGAAATAAAATGGAGTTTTGATCTGACTGCGCGAAAAGGGGTTACTGATTAACCGACATACGTGCGGGCGAAGCAACGGGCGCCGAGCTAGTCGTATGACAGTATCTTTGTTTGTATAATTCAGCGATCGGCAACCTTTTGGCAGGCAAGGGCCACAAGGTGCCAAAATAAACTAAAGGCGGGCCGCAGTCATGGTATTAACCGTAGCGTAGAAGCCCAATACACCTACGCATAATTGGTCATATCATAAGTATTCCATAGGAAAAATAAAAATGCTTTTAAAAATTGGTAAATGTCACAAAATTTAATTCGTACATGTAATACTTACATTATGTTTACATATTTGGACTTTGTAGCGAGAAAAAAAAAGAAATTAAAGAAATGAAAACTACAAACTACCTAAATAGGTTTTGATTTTACACAAATTTTAGTGTGATGTCTGAGGTTGCATTTGAGTGGCTATTTCTTGTATGTTAGCTGTCATATTCGTGGTCGCAATTCGTAGAATGGCCCTCAAATGCTCATCTGTGAGACGAGAAGCATATTTATTTTTTCTATAATTTAAAATTAAAAAAGTTTGTTCGCATAAATAAGTGCTACCAAAAATTGTAATGAACTGTTTAGCAAACTTTTTTAACTCGTTAAAATGAGATGGCAAGCTGCCATAAAATTTAACAAGATCATTGATTTCATAGAAAGAGCCTTTGAGAGCATCATTAGATTGGAGATCAATCACGTTCATTTGTAAATGACTCGGTACATCCTCAACATCACACGAATAAGGGTTTGCAAAAATCTTCAGTTTGCTTGAAACTTTTTCAAAATCACCAAATCTGTCGCTGAATTGAGTTTGCAGTTGTATTAAAATATCCTTCATTTTGTCACTTTTCCAATGAAAATTAATTCCAGCTTCTTCGACAGCCTTTTTACAATTCGGAAAATGATCTAACTTTTTTTCATCAATATGTTTTTTAAAGAGTCTGTTTTTCATTTGGAATGCCTTTACGTCTGTGTGCATATCAGAGATTAGTTTATTTTTACCTTGAAGCCTTATATTCAGCGTATTTAATTCATGAGTTATATCTGTCAAAAATCCAAGGTCTATTAACCATTGAGTATCTGTTAGCTGTGGAATAGGTTTTCCTTTTTCATTCATAAAAGTGTTGATTTCTCTTCTGAGATCAAAAAATCTTTTAAGTACTACACCTCTACTTAACCATCTCACCTCAGAATAATAAAGAACATCTCGATGATCTGCTTCCGTACCTGTCAGAAACTGCTGGAATTGACGATGAGTCAACCCATTTTTTCTGATGTAGTTTACAGTAGATACCACGATGTCCATCACTTCTTTCCACGATACGACTTTGGAACATAATGCTTCTTGGTGGATAATGCAGTGAAAAAATAATGGGATGTCACATTCTATCTCTGCCAGTTTCGTTTTAATTCTACCTACCAAACCCTTATTTTGTCCACTCATGTTCCTGCCCCCGTCAGTTGTTACACTTACCAATTTTTCCCATGGTAATTGCATCGATTTTAGCGCTTGTTCTAAGTTACAAAACAAATCTTCCCCTGTAGTCGTTCCCTTCAAACTACATAACTGTAAAAGCTCTTCATAAACATTAAAGTTCCTATCGATTCCGCGAACAAATATTAAAAGCTGAGCAGTATCTGAAACGTCAGTACTTTCATCGGTAGCTAAAGAGAACCATTCAAATTGTTGTGCTTTTTCCTGAAGTTGCTGATATAAATTGTCGCCCAAATCTTCAGTTCGCCGGGTGCACGTTCTTGCAGAAAGACTTATATTTTCAAATTTCTTTTTTTGATCTGGGCACACCTCATCAGCCATAACTAAGGCACATTGTTTTATAAGTTCACTGTCGGTAAACGGTCGGCCAGACTTCGCAAGAATTTCCGCTACCCTTAAACTTGCACGTATACCCGACTCGTTACTTTGGACTTGAACCTTAAAAACATTTTGTTGGTTCTTTACTGACGATTTGAGTGTGTTAATTTTAGTTTTTCGTGACTCACCCAATAAGCATGCAAATTTCGTTTTATGCTCGGTATCATAGTGGCGTTTGAGGTTATATTCTTTCTGCATAGCAATCGTTTTTTGACATATTAAGCATAGTGGTTTACCATTGCAATTAACAAAAAAATATAAATCTGTCCATGCATCGTTAAATACCCGATTTTCTTCTATTACTTTCCTTTTTTTCGAAGCCATCATTAACTGTAACAAATAAAAGCATTGCTTTGTAGTCAACATGTCACTTTGTAATGCGTGATCATACTGCGAATGCGAAGAGGCACGTAAACAAAAAGCAGTCAATACCTACCCATTCAAGTGGCTCATTACATGACCAAACGCTTCGCCATGCATTTGTTTCAAAACATTTACTTACGTAGAAAGTAACTTTATATAAAAACTTAAATAAATAGGAATATTAGGAATATCACACTTACTGAAATTTAAACAACACACCACACATAAAATAACTTCTTTTACTAATCACGTCGTAACGAAGCGATTCACGGAGCGCGGGCAGCAAGACTTCGCTCACTCCACAAAATCAGAGGGAGCGGGGAAGTACCCCCCGCGTCTCTCGCGCGTCGTTCATTTGTTCGTTCGCAGGCAGAGCGAAGTACGTAGGTATTTAAAAGGCGCGCTTACTTAATTTTTTTAATTCTTTTAATGCGTTTATTTTGATAGAATTATAACTTATTTACAAATATTCACGGGCCGCAAGCAGAACGTCCGCGGGCCGCGCGTTGCCGACCGCTGGTATAATTGCACTTTAGAGAGAGAAATTATAACAGATTTTATAACATCCGAGTTCATAGCGAATTTTTTTGCCTCTATAGTCCAGTGAGAAACGTATTCGCCTTTAACGAAGGGGACTTAGTTTCGAATCTTGGGTCAAGCATTGGTAGATATCTGCCTGTGTATATGTCTACGAATGTTTATTTCTAAGATATGATTTCCGATTTTAGCTGTACTGTCTTCTGTTGCTATGGGCCCCTGATCCGATAATTCATTGCTTTCTAAAGTATCGTAAAACAAAACTCAACAAGACATCAGCTGTTAAAAAGTAAAAACTCGTTAAACTGACATAAAACATTAAGTAGGGATCTTAAAGAATATAATATCAATGCTGAACAAATTTCCTACTAATTTATTAAAATTCTGTTATTAATTACAGTAGGATATAGGTACACACAAAAGCAGGTGAACAGATTAAAAGAAAGGAAGATTAAGTAAGACATAAACATTTATTTGACACAAACAGCAAACACACACACACACACACACCGTCAAATAACAAACAAAAACACACATGTAAAAAAACATCAATAGATTTCCATGAAAATTTACAAACAAATATAAAGCTATTGCTAAATATTCTCTATTCACTGATCACACACAAGTTACCATACAAAAACATCATATTGCCTAACGACCCAGTCGTGTTTAGAGATGCCTGGTGAAGCCAAAAAACCATTCCGGTGAATTAGGCCTTGACTTACTGCTTATCCTTAATTTATGATTGTACCTTCGCCTTCATTCTAACATACCAACAAATAAAATCGAAGATCAACGTGTTTTCTATAAGTATTGAAATCTACATTAAAATATCATGAAACAATCCAGAAATTGACTTTAGATGGTTCCAGTACATTATGTTACTAAAGTAGCTAATGAAAGCTAAATGTAGCCAAAATAGCTGAAATTACTCAAACAGCTTGAATTTAAAATTGTAAGCTAACCATAACAAAAGCAGCTTAATAGCTAGTGCGTGTGCATCAACTATTTCAACCCAAATTCATTCTCATATCAGTAGGTACTCATTACTCAAAAATTCAACACCCTCGCCTCAACTACGCATCCTTTATGCCACATATTTAACCCCCTCGGGGGCTTCAAAAGCCCTCCAAATGTCAATTAATGTCAGTAGGGCCCTGTCCCTGAATACCACATTTTCACATAAAATCGGGGACTCTCATATAATAGGCTATTTATAGCAGTCAGAGAGCTAAACAAAGACAGTTAATTTTATAGGGTTATTTTGAAATTGGGTTGAGTTTGAGTGCTTGTTTTATAAATTGGTAGTTTGGGATTTTGTGCCGAATTTATAATACTTAACTCATTTTGTATTAAATAACTAAAATTAATTAAACATTCCTGCCTATCCTTTTAATTATCCATACTCTGTTATACTGCTTCGTATAGTGGTAAGGTAGGTTTTATTTGGCTTTAATCATTTTTAGTGTCCCACAGTTGGGCGCGGATCTTCTCTCGACCTTAAGGCCTTAATCCACACACGCTGGCCAAGTGCAGGTTGTTGGATGTTGTTGAAAGATTAGTTTTAGACATGCCGGTTTCCTCACGATGTTTTCTTTCACCGATATTGAGCAGCGGCGATGAAATAATTCACACAAAGAAGTGTGGGCACGACCGTTGGTCGAACCCGCGATCTTATATTTCAAAGGCGAGGCTAAATCCGCTGAGCCACCAATGCAAAAAAGCCGTTTTAGTACTTATAAAAATCTCCGTACCTACACAAAGATGGGAATTGTGCCATTGAACGGCAAAAGGCTTGCCCCCTAGTAAGTATAGGACCTAATGAGCGCTATGTATGTTACATATCAAAAAAATATTCAATCATTTACATAATATTGACACAAGAAACACTGAAAAACTGTGAACTACATAATACACATTATCAACGTAGCAAAATAGATCGAAGTTAGTTCGTTACTCCGCGCAGTACGCATTACGCAGAACGCCACGTACTACGCAGTACGCATTTCCCTACACGGAACACGAAACCTTCCTGCCGCGCCCAATTTACTACGCTCTAACATTCCTTTGTCCAAACGCAGGTATTTCAAATATGGCTCCCGTATTTTTTTAATTAAGCCAAATAACAAAAGGGCTAGCAAGAGTAATATGTAAATATATAAGTAGGTATCTACATAATGTTTACAAAATGTGTTAATTTGTGAATAAGCTTTACAACATGAGACGTTTTTTTTAATTTTGTTTTGTACACCGCTCCTGCACAATGTGCCGAAAGTTAATTTCCTGGACTAAATTGTTAATACAAATTATTGTTTAAACTAGAGCGAGCCAGTAAATGGTATTCGAAATACGGTCATTAAATTATTGAGCTATTCAAAACTTTTGTCTGCGTCGAATTGCACTTCAACGAATTTCGTTTCTAATAACATCCGAGCGATTCAGTCAGCTGACTTCCAAGCACCCCATTATTAGAACCCCTCAAGTCAATTACAATCTTATTACTCCCATTTAAGGATGAAATTGGGATGAAGAGAATAAAGCTCGAGGGCGTATCCTAAACAATAAAGGAATCAGCTGTTCTTCGCATAATTTTGGAGTTTAGAGGGGAATGGTGTTTTTAATAATTAATTGCGTTCGTAATTTGTTAGACATTAGGAATTTGACGATAAGATTTCGATCCACTTTGATGATAATTCTTATGCTTTCAACAAAAGAATTTTTAAAATGTTTACAAGTAATAATATCAGCATATTTGTTCGTCCACATTAAGTAAAGTAAGTACCTAGTGATGTATCAAACACTAACACGTCAGCCATGCTTAGGATCGCGATTGATATACTTACATTATATAGGTTAGGTAGGTACTTTAAGTGGAAATGATTTAATTTTGTCTGGAAAAGTTTATGATGTCTTACTCACATTTATTGTCAGAAAATAAAAGTATAAATGGATAACAAAATAAACCTCTTACACAAATAAGAGTATTAAGATACGGCACCAATTCAAATAATCCCGCATAATATTTGTATAAAGGGTTAAATTACGCATTCTCGCACGAAATATAAGCGCCGAAAAAAATCCTTTATAAAAAAGACGATGAACCCGACGTCGCTAGCATTCCTAATGTATTCTGATAAAACAATAGAGCGGGAGGGCCGTAAAAAGGAACGTTTTTACGTCAAGCGTTAACATACAAAACACTAGTGAATATAAACATGCCCCTTCTTTTTGCAGTCATAATAAAATAAAAATATGTCCTAGTGTTTTGGCATCAAATACCACTGTGTGTTCAGAATCTATTGCTTATAACGAATTATATATTTTAACGTAATTACAGACTAACAGTTAAACAGCATAGCAATTATGATAAAGTTAAGTTATAGGCTGTATAATAAAAATAATTTGAATCACGCGATATTTTCAACAGCCAAAAAACTTGAGCAGAACTATATCTTACGTCACGGTTTGCCCTTTGTTTCGGTCCTGCTGTGCCTGCGGCTGGTCGTAAGTCGTAAACATGGTGAAGTTTTTATAGCTCGCATAAAAGTCGCTAGTTAAGTGGCGACTTAAAAAAATTGCAGCTGTCAACCGCCGACCCAGAGTCGAAAGTTATTTATCGTCTGTTTTGTTTGTAAAGATATGTGAATAACATTCATAATGTACCATGTGGTACATAGAGACTGTCGAATAGACTAATAACACTAAAGGCGAATAGTATATACAGATTTTGGGATCAACACAGCTCATGTCCATAGAATTTACCTTTGTGACCTCTGTACGTCCCCGGCAGGTGGTAAATAAGCTGTGCTCGCTAGTGGTGGTCGCTGAAGCCACTAGTGAGCTTCGCCGGCTGGTCATCACCCATTAGGCAAAGACACGTCGCAAAATTATCCAGTCCAGAGTTCCCATGTTCCGACGAGAAACCGGGAACGTATGGTGGGCTGTGCTCACTGTGGGTCGATAACTGTTAACCCCCGTTTGCTTTAACGTCTTTGTCTTCATTGTCACAAAACACTTGGTAATTTAAAAGACAAACATATCTGTTGGTACGTATAAAACAACTTACTGTAGTGAAGCCAGCATACATTGGTCTAGATAAACCTACCTAAGAAGATATGTTTTATTTAATTTTGTTCATGAACGTAATAAAAACAATGAACAATATTCATTTTTATGAAAATATAGTCTATTTGTAAGTCTAAAATAAACCAAGTAAATAATAAGATAATCCCTAAAAGCCTTTTAAGGGATTTATTAGATTTAATGATTTCGCATGAAACCCTTAGAAGATGGCAGCTTGGGAATCAGATTGAAAGTGAGTAAATATTTTATGCTAAATTTACATAAACCTAAATAAATCTATTTCAATCTATAATATATCTAATATACAATGAGAATGCGTTCAATTTTACTAGAATTTATTTTAAATTACAAAACTCATGAATAATAGAACAGTAATATAGTAATTTTACGGCACATTTTACGATACACTTATAAAACTTGAGTTTTTGTATAATATTTATTCATATTGTAGACATGTTAGAGGTTAATAGGCAATTTCAGAAATTTATATTTTTAACGATACAATAAAATTTTGTCCGCACTATTATAAAGCGCACCACTGTGCCCCGAATTTAGGTTTTATGGTTTTATACCGATTATTGCTATTCACTGCAACACTTTAAAAGCTATTTCCAGAAACATTTTATATAATGAGGGTAGTTTTAGAAAAAAAATGGTTTACGGTGTGAAATTTATGTGAAGAAATGTCGTTATATTTAACTTTTTGAAACAATATTTTACTTATTTTCTTAGAATGCTGCGTAATAGAGATCAGTAAGTGTAGTTCAAATGTAATAACTGAACATGAGACTAAATTTTCAGACTACAGAATAAATTGTTCTAATTTATTAGTGTTATTACGAACATTTGGGTAAACTGTGAAATTTTGCTTCCGACCGCGACTTAAGTTGAATTAAGTTTAAAAAGAATACCATTGACCACATAGTCCTGGCCTATAAAGTACTTATCCTTGTGAATCTAGGCAATGGACTACATGACGCGTTTGAACAAAATTTTATTTAAATCTGTTCAATCATTTGTCACAGCAAATATTTTTTTTGTATTTTCGATTTAAAGGCCACGCGTTGAGACGGTTACAAAATTGGTCACAATAATCGGCACCGGCACCCAAAGTAGTACTCATAATTACTCGTGAGTCTTTCTTCATTACTCTTTGGAGTAGGTGAATAATTTAAGTAAATTCTTACAACAGCTGTAAGGCAGCATAAGCCCCTATCTAATGTTATTCATAGCAAGGTAATATAAATGTTAGTGAACAGGCAGGGTGTGTGCATCAGCTGTTTATTATCTCAGACAAGCGAGGGTGTACAAACAAACACAAAAACAATGTGCAATCTTATAGAATGGCACTAAAAAACAGTACCGTGTTCCAAAAATATCGACACGTGCGAACTGTGCATAATGAAATGGCACGTAACGCAGCTACCGTACCAAGTCGATTTTTAGACATTTTGAGATTTGGTAGAATACCACATTGAGCAGTTGCAAAAAAAATCCATAAAAAGCTATGGCACGAGGATTTTCTTCGTTGAACAGCCGGACAGGGGAATAACCTACACCTTACAGAATACACGCTGTATTGAAATCTAATAGCCAAACTAGCTTAGTTTAAACACCATCTAGATCAGTTCAGCTTGGAATTAACAAATCTGCATAAAAATCAGTCCATCCGTTTAGCCGCTACGAGGAAACTTGTAGTCAGATACACCCGCACAACTTATAACACACCTCTTTTATGTTAAAGTCGATAAATAAATAGTATGTAACATAAATTCAAAGTGAAGTCCATAAAGATAGTCGTATGTCCGTTTGGCCGGATTGCCGGACCGGCCGGACAACAGGGGCCGGGTAATGGCCGATAGCGCTTAGTTATTATATTTATTATTTATGTTATTAGGGGTGGGTAGATATGAACTTGGGTGCGGTTGAAACAGAAATGCGTTCTTGCATTTACTTGTAATGTTTATTTTTAGATCTAACACAGCTTACTTCTCAAGGATTACATACCTTCCAGTGCTTAATAAGTTGTACCTACTCACAGGTTGGAGGCTTCTGTCGCAGCTCTTCACTCCTAGTGCTTCTAGTACACATGGATACACATCTATAGACTTCCAGTATAAGCTGACCTCTCGTCGTGCGGAAATCTTATACAATGTGAAGATCATACTGAAAATGTATAGCTTGCTTGACGGGCCGGTGGCGTGTTCGGTAAGATACTTGCTTTTCACGCCGCAGGTCGTGGGTTCGATTCCCACCTGAGACAAACATTAGTGATGAACATTTGTGTTTGTGTCGAGTCTGGGTGTAAATATCTATTATAAGTATATATTTACAAAAGAAAAGTATTTTAAGTATAGTATATACCAGTTATCTGGTTTCCATAACTCAAGATCTGCTTAGCTTGGGTCCAGATGACCGTGTGTGTTAATGTCCCAGAATATTTATTTTATGTGTAGCCGTGTTTAGAAGTTCATGAACACGAAAAATCTTTTTGAATACCTACTACATATTTTGAGCCTTTCTACAGTCCATCAAATCTAAGAAGTACCGTTAGACGTTTCACTGTTTTCTATTAAATTAGCTTAATAGAGGCGCAATTCACACTATTTTTATTAGCTTTCCTGTAAAATAATTGAACTATGAAGCTATTTTTATTTTAACATAACATGAACAATTTTCATGCATAAAATAAAATTCTAAATGTACTACGTTTAGAACTGTCAAACGGTACTTCTTAGATTTGATGGACTATAAAAGTGTTTTGATATTATATTTTTATTAAGAACGTACTATAAAATTAAAATTTAATGCTAGAAATGGAACAACATTAATTGGAAATCGAAGAGGTAGATTGATTTGGTGTTTATGGTATAAACGCACCAAAGCGAAGCAGGCCAGGGCCACAGCCTTCCTTCCTAAAATAGAGTAAAACTTGTAGGCGTTATTCTGACTTCTAATAGGTAGGTACTTCATAATCTTTAGCCAACATGAAATAAGAAACCTTCTCTTTTTGTAGAAGTCGGTTAAAATAGAAATAGTTAGTAAAGAAAAAGTCTCTAAATTTACCTAATTCGTTTGATATTCAGTTTCAACCTAGGTTTTGAAATATAAGTACGCAGGTTCGAACCCGGTCTTGCCCACTCATCTACTGCCGCTGCTCAATATCGGTGAATGAAAACATCGTGAGGAAAGCGGCATGTTTAAGAACTATTATTATTCGAGGGTCTATTATGACACCAACCAACCCGCACTTGGTCAGCATATGTGAACAAAGCCTAAAAATAAATAAAATAAAAATCAAATGCAGCTTGAAAATAAAAAGCCAAAAATAAAGTCCACCATAAAGTTATCCCAATCAATTAGGGTGCGGATTGTTTAGATAAAAGGATAATACATAATTCAATGGCGGCCATCGTAATCCGTAATAAACGAGCTGGGAATCGAACCCCACCCCACGCGTTTATACAAATAAAAAGTTATGTACAAACTTTTATTTATTTTGGAACCCGTATTTAAGTTACTGCGTCTGACATTGAATCAAAAACTTGGTAACTATCTCCATGTTACTTACTAAATTAGTTTTACTGAAGTTAGAGGAGGTCCTCGCTTCGCTTTAAGCGCAATCTGCCACATTACAGTAGCAGCTTTTCAAGTTTGTTTATTAAAAAATCCAATTCACCTAAGCATTCAATGTATGCCACTCTGGAAGCTCTCTTCTTGCGCACTTGGATAAAAACTAACCTATATCCTTCCCCGGGTCTTTAACTATCCCCATACCAAATTTCATCCAAACCGGTTCAGTAATTTAAGCGTGAAAGCTCGACAGATATACAAGCACAGTTACTGTCGCATTTGTATTACATATTATTTGCATTTCTTTCTTATATCTCGGAGCTGTGGAGCTCCAGACTTTTGGAAAGCGTGCGTGGAGTCAAAGCCAACACGTAGAGGCCCGTTAGATAACTTTGCTCTAAATGTTATGTGGCACCAACTGACGATTATCCCTGTTCGGACCATGGTACACTTGAGGACAATCCCCGATTTACAGGACTATTGCAGGGTAGTGCAGGATATGGAAACTAAAATGTACGATGATGTATGCTAATGGAAAAGGTAACTAGAACTATTTACATTAAAACAGGTAATAATCTAATTTCTAACTAGCACATAAAGCATCAGCATCAATTTTCTTACTCGTATTTAAGGAAAAATGGCAAAAACACGTCGTATTTTATCTGAACCAGGACGAACGAAGGCATTAATTAAGAAGATTATTTGGACCAATAAATAATAGGGACACAAAGCTGGGGAAACTTAATTTCCGGGGCCCAATGTGCCCAAGACGCGTGAACATCTTGGAACAAAGGACGTTACACCCTCAAAGTATCTTATTGAGATAGGTACCTACTTACTTGGTACTTAAATAGGTCGGGGTCCTATTCGTATTTTAAAACATCGACGAAAATATTTATTCTACAATCTATATATTTTACGGCAAAATTTGGTAAAAAATGTCCTGTGTTTACATAAAAGGTAATTTATTTGAATAAAATTCGAGCAAAACGACTTTTCTATATACTAAGCGAATCTTAGTTGAAGCTCGAAGTTTGGAATTTTGGTATTGTACCTGATGAACGGCAATAGGGTCACCACCTATTAGGTATGGAACCTAAACATAGCCGGTGATGTAGGTGATATTCACCTCTGCCTACACCTTCGGGTAACACAAGCGTGATATAATGTTATGAATAAAATTATGCTAATAATTTGGCATAATTTTGTTACCAAAGCCTGTTCCTTGTGGTATCAAAAACTAACTAAAATCAATGCTGTAGGTTATACTCTCCCTTTTCTTATACCTAAGAAGTGCACTTGCACCCGAGCGACAGGGGCAGGTAGCTAGTTAATTATAATGCTGATATAATGCTTAATCAGCATCACTGTTCTGCAGTCCACAGTTGGACAATGGACATAAGTCTCCCCATTAAGCGCAATTTCACCCTGACTTCCGCTGGTCAGGCAATTATTGCCAGCCATCTTTTGTAAATCATCACTTTTTGCGACCACATTACTGCATGATGTTAACCAATGATGTTGAAGTAACTGGCACATTCAGTCAGCAGTCAGCGATTCACTCGTGATTATACGTGATTTTCGGTGAGAAAATCGAAGTGCAATGGGGCTCCTTTTGTTTGGAAAATTTTCAATTACGTGTTGTACCCATTCGTTATGATATTGGCTACATTTAACTATAATAAAATATGTTGTGTTAAAATAGTTGACATTAGTATCAATTAAAAGTGCTTTGGTGTAAACTGTTCTCACCCGTTTTCGCGCACACTAAGCGCTCTTACTTGTAACTTACAAAAGTTCTTTAGAATCGAAAATTGACCGATCGATGAATGATGAAACACAGCTCAGAGGCGCGAAGCGGCGACGTCACCGATCCCGATGATGCGTTCACTCTTGCGATCGCCCACCACGACCGCGTAGGGTACTCTAATCCCCTGCTGGAGTAGGTAGGGACCAAAATAGTAGCAGTAGTACACAACACAACACATGCCGAGATAAGGCCCACGCCGCCGTAGGCCGCGCCGCGCCCTTTCAAGATAGGCCCCCAGATGATTACGGTTACGGTCGGTCAGGACCGGACCGCGCGATCTCGAAATCCCCTCGATTTCCTAAAACTAGTGTCCGACAACGTCCTGAGATATTTTTATGAATTAATGATTGATGTGTTGACACCTACTTAAAGAACTCTATCTAGTTACGTCCCACATAAACGTAGCTATTTCTAAACTTTATTTTTATTAGATTAAGGAAACCTGTTTACCAAAAATCAATGAACAATCAATAGCAATTATTCAGTTAAATCACTTCAATATCAAAATCAGAAAACTCAAAGCACAACTGACTACTAAAACTTACACTCTCACACAAGAGACAAACACTTACAATAAGTAAACTAATTTAAGCTCTATACTAAAATTATAGGTACCTATAATAGTTATAATGTAACAACATACATAATACATGTTTATGACATTATCTTTGTTTAATGACAGACAGAATTACCGTATTGTATTCTAATTATAGAAATAGGTAAGCTCAACAAACGGATAACTCTATTTCGGTAGTAATAAATATAATAATAATAGTTAATAATAACAGTTAATTAAATTTAATAATTATTTAAGTATATTATTTATTAGCTTCATTCGTTGGTCCAGTGGAAAACTGGTTCGTTTTATAACCAGTTAGGACCTTGGAATCTCAGGTAGACCAAAAATGGGAAGTGTGTCTGGTAAACAGGAATCGTTTGTCTCTGCCTACACCTTTCTATTGGAGGCGAGAGATATGTTTATCTATTTATTTATTTACTCTTCTAAACAGTACAGTCAGTATTTTTGGTGTAAACTGGGTTACAATGTCGAAAAGCCCAAACAAGTCGACGGCGTTACGAACCCATGACACCCGCTGCGCTTTGGGCACCTAACTATAATAACCTGACACTTTTTATAGTAAAAACATTTCAAAACTTTAAGCAGAGTCACAGTAGATATTTATGATAAATCAGTAGGTCGAGTGGGGCTATAACGACCATATCAAGTGACGACATAGTGCGTCGCATCGCTACGATAATTCACGGTACGCTCAGAGCGATTGTTTATAATAATAATAACAATTTCACAAATACACACAGTGCCACCTAAACCCAAATTACACATAATATAGATAAACTAAACCCAGACAGAACATACTATACTATACACATATATATAACTAAACCCAGACAGAACATACTATACTACAGAACATACTATACTATACACATATACATAATATACTCATCCAACAAAGATTTGTCCTGGGTAGAAATTGATCCCAAGACCTCCGGCGTAGCATTCAGGGTCACAAACTACGTCAACAGGTCAGTCATAGTTGCTCCACCTTATTGAGTATAGTTGTGTGCATCACCTAAAACAAATTAATGAAAAAAACAATTGAAATTTAGCAAGAGACCAAGCATAACTGTCCGTCTAACCGATAAACCGTCTGCCGTCTGTAGTTTCAATATTCTGTTAGTAAAAAAAATACTAGTTACACTAGAAAAAGTTATTTTTTATATTAGCTCTAGTAAAAATACAAAGAACTCTACGTGAATCTCTTGAATAAAAATCACACATGGATTGGATAATGTAACCTGGCAGCGCGGGCGGCGGCCGATATGGCAGTCAAACTACTGCATTCGATTACATATCTACTGTGTGTGACCAAACTTTTGCAATCTGACACATAATATATTATACCATTTCAAAAAGTTTAGCAGAGTTGTGAGCTTATTTCTCAGAAACACAGTGGCAAGTCATTTTTTGTTGACGTATGAGGTCCTTGAGGGAATCCCAAGCAACGTGAGATTATAAGATTACATAACCTTACTAGAACTTATAATATGTAGAACCATACTATGAGTGTTTATGGATCTTAATTTTGTTAAAAAAGAGTAAAGTAATATTAATACCCTCCTACACGCTTTTCTAAGCTGACTAACCAGATACGCAAGAGATATAACAGTGAACAGTGCTCTGTCTATTCCCTTCACTCTCATAGTCCAGCCGGTGAAAGTGCGAGCGCAGAACCAACGGCTTCACGTGCTCTCTGAAGCACGGGGATATTACACACCCAACTTCCTGACTCCTGTGTAGAGCTGACTTCATACCGCTATTCGCGCAAGGAGAAAGAGATGGAAAGGACGCTATTTCGTTAATAATTATGACTTCTATCAGCTCTATACTTAAAGAACTTCATTCCAAAAACCATTACTAGGTAGGTAAGTACCAGTTTACCAACTCACAAGTAAATCTAACTTTTTTTCATGGTCATAGATCTTTTTCTAAACTTTTTAAGTTAGTTGAACAATAAAAAAGTTTAATCTAAACTATTACCACATCTTCGGTTCAAATGTGACTTTGTTCTATTAATGTTATTCTAAATTGAAAACGAACTAATTTAAATCTTATGTCAATGGAACTAAGTTTACTATCGCTAATTTTCATCAGTGAGGCCAATTAATGATATACATAGTACATACATCGTTTGTACCGCGATAAGTACAAGTTTTTCGCGTAAGTTGCGATCAATAACTTATTTTGGTAATAGAAAAATAATCCTTAACTCTCACGCAATAAGGAGGAAATTCGTGTGTAGGTTTGTAGAGTGCTTTCGTTCGCCTGTTGCCAAGCGAGCACCGGGACGAACGGGCGGGATCGTCAACCTTTTTTTAGGGCAAGCTGATCTAGGAGTACCTTATAAACTGTGTTCATTTATGTAATGTTTATTGTAGTAGAAACGTTTGGAAGTTATGTATGGTAGAATATTTATACTATGTAATATGTTTTTGTTTACTTAGGTGCCTACTTAGGTTCTATGTAAGTAAGATACTTTTATGTATGTATATTCTGAAAGTAGGTACCTACTTACTTATTAACAATTTGTGTGTGTTAGCAAAAGTTTTCATTTAAAAAATAGCTTTACTAAGCTTCTATTAGGTAGTTTATTAGTATAGTTTATTTAGGTCCGGTTTAGTTATTAGTAGATAAAATATTTCCTCATAGCGACTGAATATAGAACTAATACCTGATCGATATTCTAATCGCTATCTAACGTTACCTAATAACAGCTCTATTTTTAGGTCATTTTTATCGAATAAACCAATAACAGATACCGATAACAGTTGCTCTACATAATATTATTATCGTAATTCGCTGTAACTTACAGTTGTAATAAAGTATTATTAAACACATATAACAGTTTTACTGACATAAATAATAAAAATAATAGAAAAAATAAAACAAAATGTTGTCAATATACGCCTGTTGCCATAAATGCACTCGCCAGCGCAACGGGGCTATTACCTGTTCCAAATTCAAATCGATGGAACGACCTTTCTAGAACAAAAATTATTTTAAACTTTATTTCCCAAGCAATAACGGCGACAGATGTAGTCAATTCTTTGTGAAGGTCGATGGCGGTTAATACTTTTCGTTGTTGGATGAAGACTTAACCGCATGCGCGTTAGTGTGAGTGTTTGCTCGTGTACGTGAGCAGTTAGGCGTGTATGTGTGCGTTTGAACACTGCTTCGGTCACGTAGGCTCGTTTAACTCGCTGTTACTGAGGGGTTTTTAAGACATTTTCTCTGCAAAACACTTTTCTTTGTTCCGAAATAATACGTTTACCCATTTCTTCTATGTTTTTCATGATGTAATACATCTTTTGGTCGTTATTTGAATACGTAGATCTGGTTATCGTAACTAATTTTCCTTTTTAACTAAAGAGAGGAGAATACTTAAAACAATGACAATAACTAGGGCTTTATAATTTAGTTATTACTAATAAAATATGTTTTATGAGAAATTAACTGTAGTTAGATATTGTTCGTGAACTTTCTACAGTGTACGTCTGTTTTGCTCCTAAGCAAGTGCACATAGCAACAGATCGCGTCAGCTGTGGCGGAGGAAGCCGAGCGACGGCGGAAACAGCCGAGCGCGCACGATTGATTGGCCGATACCCCGTGAAAGTTCTGTTTACTAACCTATGAAGCTAGGTTAGATGTTGGATCCAATATTGGACGTGTTTGGCCAATAGTTTGTCAAACATCTATTTATGCTGGATTAGGAGATTCTAGAACATTCTGCGGTGAACATAACAGGCACGGGTCTTCTCTCAACCTCAATGATCTTAAGAGTTGAGAATATAAGCCATATAGTACACACTAGCCAAGTACGGGTTGGTGGATTTCATGTCACAATATTATGTCTTTTAAAGTCTAAGATAAGTAGTTAAAATATTAGGACATACGTTTAAGCACGACCCAAGATCGAACTCGCGACAACAAGATAGGTAGGTATCCAAACCAATATCCATATAAAATTTGTAATCAATTTTTTTTAACTAGGTTTTATGTTAGCAAATCGGTATCCCCACATAATGGTTGGTGGCATATGGAAGCATGCAACACCAGAGGCAAGAGTCGTGCGCGTGTATTCGTATTCGGCTGTACATAGAAGGAAGAAAATCTCAGTGCCCACCGACTAGATACTTAAACACCGTTTAGCTGGGCACACAGTCAGCCAGTCGAGCAGCGGTGGCGCGAACATCGTGAGGAAACCAGCATGTCTAAGAATTAATTCTTCGAGGACATGTGACATCCACCAACCCGCCGTTTATTTAAGATTTTAGTTTCTGACGTTTCAATTTTTTTTCTGTGTTCATGGTCACGGATAGACTGAGGTATTTGACAAAAGTTTTATTTCAATCTTGATTGATTCGTTTAGAGAAATTAAACTCACTGAAAATTAAAATTATCTGTTTTCCCTGATATCAGGTAATCCTCAAAAGTTAGCTTATTATTTGAAGAATCTATTAAATGTCTTTGGATTTTTATAATTTTAGAATGAAGAAATAAATAAATATTCTGGGACACCAACACACACGGTCATCTGGTCCCAAACTAAGCAGAGCTTGTGTTATGGAAACCAGATAACTGGTATATATTATACATATTATTTACTTTTCTTTTGTAAATATATACTTATAATAGATACTTACACCCAGACTCGACACAAACAGACATGTTCATCACACAAAAGTTTGTTTCGGGTGACTGAACGACTCCCCAAAATGCTTCAAATGTTTTTAGGGTAAGTAGGAAGACTGCTTTGCACTTTAATTTTCTAAATAGGTACTTCTCTTTTGAAATGTCTAGAAAGATCTAGTTACCTGCGTTTAGTAACAAATGGCTTCCCTTGAAAGTTAGATCTGTTTGGTACCTGCTACGTTGCGCTCGCGCAGGACGATCGTTACTTTGATATTACGTTTGTTTACTAACTCAAACAAACTGGTTATTTGAAGAAATGTAGAGTTTCATGTTTGTTTGGGTGATGTCATTTTAATATTGTATTATCTGTGGTGATATTTTTATTATTCACTATTATATTAATGTCTGTCTCTATATCCATAGATCCAAATATATAAAGGAAGATACTGAGTGACTGACATATCAACGCAGAGCCCAAACCGCAGGGTCTGGAGACTCCAAATTTGGCACATAGGTTCCTTATGGGGTCTAGGGGTGCACTAAGAAAGGATTTTTCAAAACTCACCTTTTTAGGGGGTGAAACGGGGTTCCGAAGTTTGTATGGAGAAACAAGATTAGTGAGATCAATTACGCGGGCGAAGGCGCGGGCGGAAGCTAGTTATCTAGTGATTGAGTGTCACTTCAACCCTTTTTAGTGTCCCACAGCTGGGCACGGGTCTTCTCTCAAATATCTTTCGAGTTGAGAGAGTTTAGATCCCTACTAATATCATAATTCTGAAAGTAATTCTGTGTGTTTGTCAACAGACAAAGCGTATCAAACGCTTTCACGCCGAATCTCTGAACTGATTTGGATAAAATTTGATAAGTATTGAGATAATTTGAGACCCGGAAGGGACATAGAATCGTTTTTATCTAACTGCGACAAAAGTTAATGGTTTAATTTATTTTTAATTATGAAAAACCACATAAAAATCCCAAGGGAATCTGAACTCTTTAAAAGTAAAAGTAAACTGATTACTTTACTAAAAATAAATAATAGTGTTTCATTTCGATGTGTTAGAGGTATAGAGGTTTGTTCAAATTGTTCAAATGTAAGTTTCTAAACGCTATCAAAGGTCTCTGCGTTGGTTCACCTCTGAAACCAGTTGTTGCGCGTGCGCCGGTAGCTCGACTGATCGAGGCTGCGATTGTAACTCTGTGTACACTGTAATTGTAGATAATACTAGCTGCACTTGCTTCCCAATGAATATAATATAGTCATGAGCTGTCAGAGTTACTTAAATCGATCCAAACATTAATTTCACGTCAACCCTTTTTGTCCCACTGCTGGGCACGGGTCTTCGGATACCACCGCAGCTCTTTTCGTAACTAACATCAACTTACTGCTTTCGAATATTCTAGAACATTCTGTTTTGAACATAAATTGCTGTAATAACAGAGTGAAAGTTAAGTTACATGAGCAGCGGTCGCGATAAAAAAAGCTCAATAAATGACCTATCTAACAATGCAAGAATTTTTAAAATCGAATTTTTAAAAGAGATCTTGAGTTTTATAATATTAGCTACTGTACCACACACACACACACGCACACACTCACACACACGGAAACCCACTGGTTTGATTTTTGTTTTTAGGAGCAAATATTATTATTATTTGATATGTATACTATGTGCGGAAGGCGCCGGTGTTTCACCTTGTCACACAAAAACCTGTAGGAAAAAAAGTATTCTATTATCTATAGATGTGTTCGTGTATCTAGTCTTATCTGTGCGTTTGCACTGCACAACAAAACATGATACATGCATATTCTTATCTCTTTCTACTCATCCCTAAGCGATAGAGATAGACAGAGCTTGCAACATGTTTTCTTGTCAATGTTTCGCCAATGGAAACTATAGGCCGACCGTTTAACTCGCGTATCGCCATCTGAGGTACAAAGTCATAAAACATTAATTAAATCTCATATATAACTATTTAACCACAGATAAAAGTAATGTAAGACTATTCGCCACTAATATCCATATCGCTTGAATCATCATCACTGTCTGTGTAGCTTGAGGAGTCAGAATCTTGGCGATAGGCGATACGCGAGTTAAACGGTTGGCCTTTAAGGGTTAGAGTCATCAAGATTCTCAATGCCAAACGAATGCAAATACCAACACACAAAAACCTAGTAAATCCCTAAACGAAGTAAAGATATTTTGGTATCCCTACTAATATTATAAATGCGAAAGTAACTCTGTTTGTCTGTCTGTTACGCTTTCACGCCTAAACTGCTGAACCGATTTGGATGAAATTGGGTATGGAGGTAGTTTGAGACCCGAGAAAGGACATAGGATAGTTTTTATCCGACTGCGCAAAAAGAAGGCAATGTTTTGGCGCGATAACCGACATACACGCGGGCTAAGCCGCTGTCGGAAAGCTAGTTACTTTATAAATAGTAACAAAGTAACAAGCCAGTATGTGGGGTATCCTTTAGCTAAATATAACTGAATCAGCTGTTTTTCTGTCCCAAACATCCGCCGTGTAAACATCCTTAATTGTGGACCCATCTTTGTCAGACGAAATTCCTGTTAAAGCTATGGTTATGGGTTGGTTTTAATGAGGAAACGATTATTACATTGTACATAACATAGCTCTGTCGCCTACTTTTAAAAAAAGGTGAATATCAGACACATTTCATCGGTAATGTTTAGGAGGCATACGTAGTAGGTACGTATGACACTATTTTTTTTTAAATTGTATATTTTCTTTTTCTTTTTTATCTGCTACTAGCTTTCCGCTAGCTTCGCCCGCGTGTATGTAGGTTATCGCGCCAAAAACATGTCCTCCTTTTTGTGCAGTCGGATAAAAACTATCCTATGTCCTTTCTCGGGTCTCAAACTACCGCCACACCCAATTTTATCCAAATCGGTTCAGTAGTTTAGGCGTGAAAGCGTAACAGACAGACAGACAGAGACTTTCGCATTTATAATATTAGTAGGGATTTGATTGTGTGTGTGTCTTGTTGTGTCAAATAAATCCTTTTTTCTTTCTTTCGAATAGAGGCGAAGGCCTGTTGTATCTTCGGGCTAGCTTTCTAAATTAGAAGTCTTTTTGCTTAACCTGGGTTTTGAACCCTGGACCGAGGCAGTTAAATAAGGTAGATGCAACTAAATCGTCTTTGATAAGCAAAAAGCCCTTGGACCGCTGAGCGAACCACGTCTCACTCATTCCATTAATTCCTTCATTCCTCTCAAGACCGACCAACGCGGCCATTTTGTGACACAATTTTAGTTTGTATCGATCAACATCTTGCTTACAAAACTTTGCTGTAAAATAGTTATAAAGGCCGATTTTCAACATAAAAAAAGCATAATTCTGCACCGGCCCTAACATCATCCATCATCTGCTCTTTTATGTTATAACCGAGTTCTTTTAAACTATTGTTCTAAGCGTTAACTTTTACTAGCACCATTGTACACGAATCCGATACAATCATTCATTTATGGAAAATACGTTATCGATAAGATTGTGATTAAGATATGAACTAAAATATCACTATTTCGGTGATGGCTTCTGCTTCGATGGTGGAGTGGTTGAAATAGTATGTCCTGGATTCAATTTATAGAACAACATTATGTAGATACTTTAAATGATAGTTGACAATACCTTAATAACACAATTAAAATACTAATTTCAAAATCGAACATTTAATATTAAACAGATTTTTCAAATAAAATAGTAGTTTTTATTAGTTAAACATTGATTAGAGGTTGGTGAATTTATGTGTAAGTGTAAGCACAAGAGCAGAGGTTTATCGGGCCCATAAATGTTGATGGCTATTCCACCCACGTATGGGCTGAGGCCGAAAGATCGTCGCTAAATAAAATAAATCTCCAAATCTAAAGGGTTCCTAATGTACCTTCATTTTAGTCTAGGAGCCCGTGGTCATTATGTTAAGATTTTAAAATGGAAAATCATAACAAATGAAATATATTAAAAATTAGAATAATCAAATTTGAAATAGTCAGATTCGCAAATTTTGAAATGTTATTTTTAGTATTTTAACTACCATATATCCCAACGCGCAAACAAAATAATAAAATAGCTAAAATAATATTTATTACAAAAGGCAACCTCAATATTTTAATGTAAGAACTGAATATAAAACGTGATCAGAAGAAACTATAGATATATAAATATAATTTCAATGATAACGCAATAAAGATGAAAGTGCTTTTATATCAGGCGCAATTAAAATTATGGCGTCCGCAGCTTTGAATCGTATTTATGTAAAAAAGGGATGTTTAACACATCAAAATAATTTTTTTTGCTGAAAGATACGCAATTATAGAAAATGAAAAATAGTAAATGAATTTATCTGACGAGGATGAAAATGAATTTGAATGAAATTGAATTAAGAAATATGTACGGTACGCCAAGGATGATAAATAAAAAAAATTAAACTCGATGCATAAAATCTATAAAAAAGAAAAAAAATGCAATCTTATTTGAACTCCTGTGTTGGACATGTATGTAACCAAAAGTTAGTATTGCCTATGATTGCAAAATCTTTATCGATGTCATACTTTATGGTTTGTTTGTGACACCTTACTCTCTTCCTATTCAAAGCTGCGCGTGTGCCTTTGCTTGGTGTCAATGAGGTTTCAAATATATAAAAAATCAATAAGTATTTTCATCAAAGAGTTTCATGAAACCTAATTTAGAAACGCCTTAGAAAGTTAAACTTTAAAAAACAGCAATAACATCCACACTAAATGCGTTTAGGGGTCACGAACTTGTAAACCGATAAACAGTTAAACTCGTAACAACTCTATTTTTCGTTGGGTTGACAGACGAACAGACCAGATGGTTTCGCATAGATTACCAAATTACTTGTCCCTTATGATATCGTTATTACATGTATATGTTGCTTGTTTCCGTTTCTTTCCATTTTCAATTAACAAACTTGTAAACCAGATCTGTATTAACTTTTAATTAACTTGATAACTAAAATTTTATCTTTCAATAGCTCCTAAAATGTAGATATGTCTAAGCATTTCTTTCTGTTACATTTCTTACAAAATTATTACAAACGTAGCAAATCGACATCTGCAAATGACCGTTTCCTGAGTGCCTCTTGCCATATTTTGACACAAAAAGTAAGTCGCGGTGCTAAATTGTGTACTTCCTGCCTTTTGAAGTGCACCCACAAAAACGCACGTAACAATTTTGCATTATACTAAAGGATATCCTTTAGGACAATCTTAATGAATAATCATTAATGTGGTTTCTTAATAGCCCGGAGCCTTAAATGATTCACTGACTTTAAAAAGAAGCAGATTGTCGATTCGGATATTATGTTTATTCTTTCATAACTCCGTCATTAACGGATTGAAAAAATATTTTTGTAAGATTTTGCCCAGATTTTTTTTTGTTATCGACAATGGTATAACAATTTACGTTCAATAACAAATAATAATACAGACAGCTAGTATTATTATTAGATGGGCTCCTACACTACAATCGCCCTACGATTTCATCATCCATATCGAGATGCAACGACAATCAATTATGACCTTTAAACCTATGTGTATAAGGCTGAACGAGTAATTGCATCTTTGCCTCCAGGGGTGCTGCGTTGGGCTATGATTACGTCATAATTTAGCCCCTTTTTTAGGAAAAGAAGATAAGTATATACTGCTATCTCGCTCTAGACATGTAAAAATCCCGGAGTTCTTTGTTCGGGACTGGTTTGGCGTCAGGTTTTGAGGAATGGATTATATTGCGTCATACATTTTGATTTTTTGAATCCCTTTGTGTTCGCTTTCATCAGGGAGAGTACTGTTATTACGAAAATCCCTTAAAACGAGCATGGAGATTATTTGTGAATGTTGCTTTTGTAACAAAGAAACTATCATGGACCCGATTCTAGCAATTTAGACGTTTGTCTGGAACACAACATAACAAAAAAATGTCAAGTTATCAACTAATGAAATCGACTATGTCGATCACTATAACTCGTTGCATATCGTGCGTTGAGTGGTAGACTTATCTATAACGTGACATTCTGAGAATACGAAAATTAGTTTTCAATCGACATTCGTCATTTTTGTCGACATATACAGACACCTAGGTGTCACTGACTCTGGCAGAGCCACCATCAGGGATTTTCATTTTGAAAACACAAAAAAATTGTCGCTAATTAGTCGAAATTTGTCGCCAAATATCAGAATTTGTCGGTCACTGGTTCAAAAGATATAAGGGTTTATAGGTGGCCGATCTGGAGAGAGTCTCCCTAGCAGGGCCACATTTATATCTCAAAAACTAGGGCACCTAGCAAATATCTCTTTTCTCCCATAATTTGTCGCCAATTAGTCGGAATCAGTCGCCAAATATCAGAGTTTGTCGGTCACTGGTTCAAAAGATACAAGAGTTTATAGGTGGCCGATCTGCAGAGAGTCTCCCCAGCAGGGCCACATTTATATCTCAAAAACTAGGACACCTAGCGAAGATGTGTTTTCTCCCATATTTTGTCGCCAATTAGTCGCAATTTGTCGCCAAGTCACAGATTTAATCGGATCTTAGTTTAGGAGATATAATGAGTTCAATTAGTAAGGTATAGTCCAAGAGCTAGGTCGAAGAGTTCACGAAAAATACCAAGAAAAAAATATTTCTATTAATATGTGTAATATACTTCTAGTTTTATCGGTCTAAAGTCTTTAGAAATGTCCGAGAGAGATAAATTCTCAATTTAGTTCATGTTTTTATGTTTTAAATTACTAGGTTAGAGTGGCTTAAACTTCTTTGAAAACATTAAACCTTGCTCTTGGTCTATTTGGTGAAAGATGTACAGTCGCATGCAACTGTTTTACCACTTTACAATGTTAAGCTCTAATTAACTTTAGAATAATAAATAAATGTCGTACCTTTAGTAAAATGTTTAAAATACTTAAACGTTGAAAAAGTATTGTCAATTGTAATCAAATTTTATTATATAAAAATGAATTTCCATAAAGTTCGTTTGATGTGTGTTGTGTTGGTGTGTATTTTGAGGTGATTGCGAGTGTTGTGTTGTGGGTATGGACGGGTTGAGTTTTTATTTTATCTTAATTGAGGTTAGAATAATAAAACTTCTGTTGTCGAAATATAAAATGATTTATTACCTTAAAATTATTGTACTTTCAGAAAATGTTACAAATAGGTATTTGTAACATTTATAAGTAGGTACATATTCAATATTATTAACAGATACAGTTTGTGACTTTGGATGTTAGGGGTAATCTCCGGTAAAACTGATCCGATTTTGAAATGTTTCACTTTTAGTATAGGCTAATAACATTATGACCGATAATATTATGACGTTATGACCAATAGGAGCGGAGCCTCAATGAAAAATGTTGCAAAAACGGGGAAAATTATTTCTTTGGCTCTATATCTCTGTGACGCAGACGAAGTTGCGCGGGTCAGCTAGTTAGGTACCTATATATGGATTATATCTCTCAATAAAAATTTCAATGGGTGTTTCTTCATTGGACGACTCTGCTTGAAACCAATACCTATGCCGATCGATACCTTCCTATCTATATTTTCGGAATACCTAGAGATAACAACACTCGAGTTCGTAACTATTCATAATAAGTTCCACTTTAATTAAACTGGCTGACTTCAACTTACGTGACGGGCAACTCGTTCGAAGCAGCTCATCTGTACACGCGCATCTATCTCTTTCTTACTTACCGTAAATGAAACGGAGCGCAGCGATCTATCTGCCAGCGACTAAGTGGTAAGTGCACATTGTGTTAGATAAATAATTACATAATTATATGTATTGTAGATTTGTTTATAGGTAATGAATACAGCTTTCCTATGGTGGGTTGAAATTATAGAATAAGTTTACATTTATTTAATTCGAAACAAACATTCCTCCATAAGACGTCATAGATACTGTCTAGAAACTACATAAAGTATTTTGTACTCGCTTGTACCACTGTATGGGGAAATTGAATTCTTTAATATCTTTTTAATTACACACCGACTAAATCTGTAACTTTGCGACAAATTGCGACTAATTGGCGACAAAATATGGGAGAAAACACATCTTCGCTAGGTGTCCTAGTTTTTGAGATATAAATGTGGCCCTGCTGGGGAGACTCTGCAGATCGGCCACCTATAAACTCTTGTATCTTTTGAACCAGTGACCGACAAACTCTGATATTTGGCGACTGATTCCGACTAATTGGCGACAAATTATGGGAGAAAAGAGATATTTGCTAGGTGCCCTAGTTTTTGAGATATAAATGTGGCCCTGCTGGGGAGACTCTCTCCAGATCGGCCACCTATAAACCCTTATATCTTTTGAACCAGTGACCGACAAATTCTGATATTTGGCGACAAATTTCGACTAATTAGCGACAATTTTTTTGTGTTTTCAAAATGAAAATCCCTGATGGTGGCTCTGCCAGAGTCAGTGACACGACACCTAGTAGTCGAGTTTGAGATAAATGTCTAAACCACGAGATCGGGGTCTTACTCTTACCTACTACTCTGAGAATGAATAGTTAGTAACTAAATAATAAATAATATAATAATATAGTGGGACATTAACACAACACACGGTCATCTAATCCCAAACTAAGCAGAGCTTGTACTATGGAAACCAGATAACTGGTAATATACTACTTAAAATACTTTTCCTTTGGAAATATATACTTCTAAATAGATAATTACACCCAGACATAAGATAACCAGACATATTTATTTAAATGTTTGTCTCGTGTGGGAATCGAACCCACGACCAGCGGCGTGAAAAGCATGTATCTTACCGACCACGCCACCGGCCCGTCAAATGTGTATAAAATATTGTCAATGTATTTGATACATGTCACCATGGGACCTTCGACTATTAATACTCATCAATATAATATAAAGCTTATAATACAGACGAGGTTAAAAATAGTTTCTAGTAACAGAGACCCCGCGGTGGGAGATCTTAGTGATAGATTATTTATTCAACTTGTATTAGACCATGGTTACTGTGCTATAAGTTTTTGGTACTGGTTTTTGTTTGTGTCACTTAATTTTGCGGAACTGTCAGAAACAGCTGACACCCATCTGTAACTAACAAGACACAGACCTCTCCCTACAACGTTTTAATGGGTGAGCGTGTGAAATATATTTTTAAACATAAAGTGAATTTAAACATTTACCATTTCTTTACAACAGATAATAGATGTAATGAATAAATAATTGACCATGCTGAATAAGAATCTTAATCTAATTCAGTTCTTCTGTGAGTGTGTATGTCACTGAACTTCTCTCAAACGACTGGACTGATTTTGATGAATTTTTTTGTGTGTGTTCAAGGGGATCTGGGAATGGTTTAGATTCACAATTTTGCGCGGTACGAAGTTCGCTGGGGCAGCTAGTATGAACATAAATTAATGTAACTTAAACTAAAGGTAAACGTATCGTGGGTATAAATTTGTATTTGAAATTAAACGCTTTTCATATAAATTTTAGTTGATATTTCCACGTTTCTGAGTACTTCATTTAAAAAAGAAAAACAAAGCCTACTGAGTTTTTTTGTCAGTGTTTCTCAGCAGTTGCCAGTCATTCACTGCACGGTAGGGAAAGAGATTGGACAATCTTTATGTAGATTCGCGTCTCAAAAAAAAATAAAGCATATTTTGATGTTGATTGGATTTTATGATTACGTGGCCTATGTGTTTTCAAAAACATAACTTATTTTAAATTATCTAAGAACGTAACCATAGTTTTGGTTTTTATAATAATAATATAGTATAATATAGTGGGACATTAACACACACGGTCATCTGATCCCAAACTAAGCAGAGCTTGTACTATGGAAACCAGATAACTGGTAATATACTACATATAATACTTTTCTTTTGTAAATATATACTTAAATAATAATAATAATAATAATATTTGTATTTCTGATGTTTTAACTCCATATTTGTTCGTTGTTTTGTTAGTAACGATCGAATAATTTTAGTTAGTATTTGTTAAAATTAAAATTTATGAAATTGAGCAGCGGTGTCGCAGCGGTACGGGCCTCGCTTTAGAAATATAAGGCCGCGGGTTCGATTCCCAGTCGTGCCCACACATCTTTGTGTGAATTGTTTCATCTCCGGATTTAAGTGAAAAAATATTACCCTAGTTTCGGCTTTTACAAAGAAAAAAAAGATAAAATTTAATTTAGTAACTAAACCTAATCATTTAACGTAAATGCTTCGGTATTCCAATATTAAGCGAGTTCACTTAATAACCGCGAGGTACAGAGTTCAGTTCCCGGGTCGAGAAAAAAGGTATACTTTTAATAGGTATACTTAGAGAATTACGCATTACGCATTGGACCTAAACATAGCCGATGATATTCACCTCTGCTTACACCTTCGGGTAATACAACCGTGATGTAAAATCCTAGGGATTTTACTGAAAGGCTGTTAGAAGGATCTAGAACCTACTAGTAGGAGCTCCGTAGTCATTTGACAAATTCATTTTATTTGCAAGAGACTGTCAAAACAGACTAAGATACTTTCATTTCACGCCGCAGGTCGTGGGTTCGATTCCCACCCAAGTCAGATATTTGTGTGATGAACACGTCTGTTTGTCTTGAGGCGGGGTGTAATTATTTATATTTAAGTATGTATTTACAAAAGAAAAGTATTATACGTAGTATATTACCAGTTATCTGGTTTCCATAGTAAGTACAAGCTCTACTTAATTTGGGATCAGATGGCCGTATGTGTTAATGTCTCACTATATTATTATTATTTATACCTAACTTCAAAGTATCTTATTTCGTAATTATAAATTCTGCCTTATATAATAAATACATTATTTATCTCGAATCCCAAATCCTTTTCATAAATAAAGCAAAAATTCAATCAGTGTTCTTATTTCCTGATCCAATCGGGTTCGGTCAATTGGTATTTTCATATCCGCATGACCACCGCCTATCATCATCTATAATTGGTTCCGTAGGATTCATAGCCTGTGTTTTGGTCCGGAAGCTCCTAAATTTGAAGGTGGTCTGATGGAAAATCAAAGGGATCTCTAAGCTTTTGATAAAGAGCTCGTTCATGCGTAGTCCCTTTCAGTTAAACCTCAAGGCCCTTCAAATTTCCGACATTTCTTAGGAAGGGTTGTGAGAAATGCAGGCTTAACTTAAAAGACCCTACTAAAAGATAGGGTATTCGTTCGTTTCAACGATTTCACAGATATCTTGCGAATGAATCCCTACTAATATTATAAATGCGAAAGTAACTCTGTCTGTCTGTTACGCTTAACCGCTTAAACTACTGAACCGATTTGGGTGAAATTGAGTATGGAGGTAGTTTGAGACCCGAGAAAGGACATAGGATAGTTTTTATCCGACTGCGCAAAAAGAAGGTAATGTTTTGGCGCGATAACCGACATACACGCGGGCGAAGCCGCTGTCGGAAAGCTAGTACCTACATAATAATTTAGATAATTTACAATCCTTTAAAAATTGTGCTAAAGGAAAGTCCGGTATTATGTCGGACAAATGGCAATTGGGGGAGCCTATTGCCATGTGATCAAAACAGCCTGTGAATCGTAGGTGATATTTATCTCTGCCTACACTTTTAGTTATTACACGCTTGAGAGCTATGTTACATTATAATTTAACTAGCTTCCGGTATTGACTACGTCCTCGACATAAACAGGAAGTATCCCAACAAGCATATCAACAGGATAAAAATGTTATATATTTTATGTTATGTTAATGTTATGCCTCAATGGTACAAGTGGTAAGCGTGTTTACTTAACAACCATGAGGTCCCAGGCTCCATTCCTGGGTCGAGCTAAAAGACTTCTAATATTATTTCGACCTTTAACTTAGAACGGTAACATGCTCGCCCTCTACCTACGTATGGAATTTAAACGTAGCCGGCAAAAAGTGTGATACTCACCTCTGCCTACTCCGGGTAATGTAGGCGTGAGCTCTATGTCATGTTAAGGGTAATAAACTACATTATGCACAAAATTGTATCCAAAACTGTTCAGCCATTTTCTTTGAGTAACTAAACTTCCATACATTCTCAGAATGTTATCATGAGTAGTCTACTAGTATTATATTATCTGTGGCAGGAAAAAGGATTAATTTAACTAAATTTAGAGTTCTCTGATAAGCTTGTTTACTGGTAATATGTACCTACAGTTACTTTATATAGTAAATATTGAATAACATACAATTATCTGTACATGATTCATCCTATGGTAGTAAATATATTAAGTGGTAGATATTGTTGTTACAGACATCGCTAGAACGTTCTGTGTTATGTAATGATGTAACAACAAGCACAAAGTGTTATTGTCATAGATAATTAATGTATGTATTTATAAATCTACCTAACCTACCTACCTATAACTGAAAAGTTTTTTTTGAGACATGAATATTAGTATTGTCTTAGATTTACGCGAATATCACACATTGAAATAAAACTACTTTTTAACGGATTTTATCGCGGTTTATTTTAGATTTTAGATCCCGACGTTTCAAAGACTTTTCAGACTTCATGTTCACGGGTGGACTGAGATATTTGACGTCCATAAATATTAATTACAATTATTACTGACTACCTTCAAACATTAATATTTAAGTTGCGTTCCGATTTAAGCAAACTGGGCTCACAGTGTCTTGAATTCTGAGTTGTTTTGTTTTGTTTTTTTTTTTGTTTTTGGACGTCAAATATCTCAGACCACCCTTGAACATGAAGTCTGGAAAGACTTTGAAACGTCGGGATCTAAAATCTAAAATAAACCGCGATAAAATCCGTTAAAAAGTAGTTTTATTACACGAATATTATCTATATAATAATAATAAATAATAATAATTAATTCCAAGCGTTTTTATTCGTGCGACAGTCTAAAATTTTATAATACCCTTTCTAATTATTTATACATAAATAAATACATCTGTAAATTGAACAAAAAAATGAAGTATGAATGAAGTAAATAGAGAACGCTGTGGTCTGAAAGAAGATGTGGAGAGGATGGATGATAGACGATTGACGAAAGGTATATACACTGCGAGGGTGAGTGGAAACGCTGGGAGAGGAGGCCCTAGGAGGACATTCGCTGATCTCATCCGTGATGTCCTTCAAAAGGGACAGGTGCGTAGCACTCACAACCACAGCATGTATGACCAGATGTATGAATATTAGTGAGGCTAAGGAAGTATGTTTAGATCGTAGCAAGTGGCGCTCTACAGTCTTTGCCTACCCCCATGGGAAAACGGTGTGATTGTATGTATGTATTTATGTACATCTGTGAAATAATTGGGTTTATAGAAAATCTGTTATTTGGTGTCGAGGGTGTTATTTCATTTCTAAATATTTATTAAAAAAAGAAAAAAAGTAGATATTTACACTCAGACTCGACACAAACACAAATGTTCATCATTAATGTTTGTCTCGGTTGGGAATCGAACCCATATGCCCAGTGTATATGTAATTTAAACTGTATTCTGTTTTGTGTGCCAAATTAATCGATACATGCAATAATTAATTTCTGGGAGAATTAAAGTGACATCGACTGAACTCGTCCGAAAACTGTACGAACCAACGGAAAACCTTCCAATAGTAGATCTCCAAACTCAGAATATTTACTAATAAGCGAGAAAAGTAAATAGATAGCAACAAAATCGTAAATTGACGTGAACAGACGTAAACGACGATATAACATCGAAACATGGCGCCTGCGCCGTCGTCGACGAGTCATATCTATACATTGGCTATTAGCCTACTGAGACCAAACTCGTTTATACAATAATAATAACTAGAAATCGTGTGTTTGTATGAATGGGTTGCAGTTATTTTTCTTTTTTTCGGATGATCTTACCCAATCTAATCAAGCCGGCCTTTATTGGTTTACGGACTTTTTCGGTGAGCCGTCCGAGGACGGTCGAACCGATCAAGTACTGTGGCAACTGCCATGAGGGCTCCCCATGCGGGAACGAACCTCGGCTCAGGACGTTGCCGGACACTCTAGTTTTAGAGGATCGGAGTGATTTCGAGATCGTGCGGTCCGGTCCTGACCGGAACCGTAATCGTCTGGGGGCCTATCTTGGAGGGGCGCGGCGCGGCTTACGGCGGCAGCGTGGATGATATCTCGGCATAGTGTGTGGCAGCCTTTCCTTTGAAATATAAGGTCGCGGGTTCGATGCCCACACATCTAGGCATGAATTGTTTAAAAAAAACTAAATAATCCTTTGAATCGCCACTGCAATATCATTAAAAAAAAAATCGTGAGGAAATCGGTATGTCTAAGAAGGATATTCGAGGACATGTGACATCCAACAACCCGCACTTGGCCAGCATCTGTGGAATATAGCCTAAACTCTCTCAACTAGTAATATAGTAGAGAGAAGACCTGTGCCTAACAATGGAAACTAAAAAGGGTTGAAGTGTAAGTGAGTATATTAGAATGCAAGCGAAGCCGCGGGCGGGAGGTAGTACTATAATAATACTATTTGTATGTATGTATGTTACACGTGGAAGACGAAACTCCTGAACAGATATTATCAACTGCCCACTCGTCATGACCTTACAATGAAGTGGCTAAATCTGGTTTTATTTCCTTCTGTACTTATAAGTTTTTTACTAACACTCACGCGTGAGTTACATAAAGGTGTAGGGCAGCAGGTGTACAAGTAAATATCATTATCTATATTTAAGTATATATTTACAAAAAAAAGTATTATATGTAGTATATTACCAGTTATCTGGTTTCTATAGTTCAAGCTCTGCTTAGTTTGGGATCAGATGACCGTGTGTGTTAATGTCCCACTATATTATTATTATTTAGCTGGCTATATTTAAGCCCCGTAAGTTATGGTGACCCCATCGCTTTTCATTGAGCAGCGGTATCGATTTCGCCTTTGAAATATAAGGCCGCGGGTTTGTCTTTGTGTGAATTATTTTATTGCCGTTGCTTAATATGGGTGGAGGGAAATAACGTGAGGAAACCGGCATGTATCATTTCACTTCAATCCTTTTTAGTGTCTGGATTAGCGTATGTGGATTAAGGATTAAACCCTTTAAACTCGTAAGATAGTTGAGAGAAGACCCGTGCCCAGCGGTGGGACACTAAGAAGGGTTGAAGTGAATGTCAACTCCGAACTCTCAACTTCTTCTAAGTCTTCTAG
The DNA here is from genome assembly GCA_936450015.1 of Meganola albula. Lineage (NCBI taxonomy): Eukaryota > Metazoa > Arthropoda > Insecta > Lepidoptera > Nolidae > Meganola > Meganola albula. The sequence continues at coordinate 13,075,934 of OW388159.1, read as the reverse complement.
AAACGTCTGCTGGGTCGACCTGGGATTCGAATCTCGGACATGGCGTTAAAGCTAATTAAATACATACCTATCTTAGATCATAGTTGAGGGAGAATTCAACACCGTCAGGAAAGTATAAGTATGCAAAATTCACCTCTGTCTTCACCTTCTAATATATGCACAGTTGCCTGTATTTTTACGTGAAGCCTAAACAGCAGAACGGCCCTATCAGTGATCGCCATGGGCCTATTATCCCGTCGTCACGGTTACACGGTAGCAAAAAAAAACAAACTTCTCAAGTTACATATGTTATCTGCCTAAAATAGAATCGGGTAAACACTTAACCCATTTTTTGTTATGTTGGGTAAGCATAAATCATCATTTTTTTCTCAGCGGGGCTCAATGTACCTGCACATCAGGGCCCTTATGCATTTAACTCTCTACATACAAAAAACTACCTTAAACAAATCTATTAGAATTCCATTTAGAATGCATACTTTATTCATGAAATTGACATTGAATTTTATGCACTTCAAATTATTGGCAATCAAATATCAACCTTAAAATTTTGAGCTAAAGCTCAAAATCTCTTGTCACATTTTTATTCGTTTCTGTTTGAGTAAAGTATACTTTAAATCATTTAAAATAAGGTCGATTATTATTTGTATGTTAGATAGATTAAATAGGGCTGACTAGGGAGGGATCCTGTTGCTATGCAAACTGTTACTCCACTTGGGATCGAGAATATTTTGACCTGCTTCGATTTACATATTGCATCGTAGGTATCTGCCTATACATAACAAATAAATAGATTCATGGTACAGTCCGAACAAATTATATAGCAAAACTTAAATATTCCCTTTATGACTTAAATCGCTCAGTTGATCGCTAAACAAACGCACAGTTTCGAGTTCGAATCCCGGGTCAGAACATTAAATGTTTTTAATATAGGTAGGTACTTAAAAAAGAGAGGATGGATGATAGACAATTGACTAAAGGTATATACACGGCGGAGGTGAGTGGAAACGCTGGGAGAGGACGCCCTAGGAGGACATTCGCTGATCTCATCGGTGATGTCCTTCAACAGGGACAGGTGTGTAGCACTCACAACCGCAGCAAGTATGACCTGATGTATGAACATTAGTGAGGCTATGGATGTATGTTTAAATTGCAGCCAGTGGCGCTCGATACTCTGCCTACCCCACGCAAAAAAGCGTGATTGTGTGTAGGTTATGAGTGTGTGTACTTCAAAAGTTTTATCAGCAGCTCGAATAAAATAATTTTGACGTACAAGCCCTGGTTTTTCCACGTCTGGAGACAATTTTTTTTTAAATTGAGAGATTGGGCCCGAGTAGATCAGCTTAATATAAAATAGTATATATCACGTTATATCCATAAATTGCTTACAATCAGACACATGTGTGTGTTTAAAGCGTTGTACAGATGGAGCAACATATCGACTTTTGAAAAGTTTCCTTTATAAAAGATGTCAAGTTGCTAAAACCAAATAGTCTGGTTGCTGCCGCAGTTTTATGGCTATCTGTAAGCAACTTCGATATCTGTGTTAGGTACACAGATATCAGTACGTACAGTGTGATTATGGATATCAAAGAAGCAACATTTTTTCTTATTCAAATAGTTATTTGCTGCATTCGTCGGTTTTTGAATATTTGATAGTTGCGGCAGTTAAAAACTAACTTAGTCATTGATTGTCATTTATTGACTCCACTCTACATACGACGAGTTTTAAACAACCAATAGAATTAAGTTATTTACAGACCTCGTGTCTGCACAGATTTTCTATGGTTGTTTTATTCTCATCTCTGCTACGCTCCGCTCGTCTCCATCTTAGTTGAAGTCTCGGCCTAAAAATGTTTTTTATCACCTAAACTCGCAACTCGAGTTTCTACGTGTGCGAAGTTCAAAATACCTATGTAAACAGTTAGTCGTCAGTGTTGCAATAGTTGCAAATAATAATAATATATAAAGCGCCTAATATGTTTTCTCATAAGATGAGACAAATTTAGAAAAATGAGAATTAACTATAGGTACATTTAAGTATTTGAGACCTGCATCGTCACCGCGCTCGTCGAATAACTTATGATAATCTTGTTAAGAAGTGCATCAGATTTATACTAAGTCATGGTAATCTTAAAATACAGATAAAATATTAACGAAAGTCTTAAAGAGACGAGAATTCATTAAAATAATCCGACGTAAGCTTTGTCATTACTTTGAAACACATTAACAGTTGAAGGGGAGACTGTTTCATCTTAGTTGTTTAATAAGTAAAAACTCTTACGTACGTACTCTTTCATTTATAAAAATCATAAGACTCTTTAGTTAAAATGGACTTTGTCTCTTTCTTACTAGTATAAATATCAAGGTGACAGACAAAGACAAACGAATTATAAACCTATTTTAGTTTTAGGCGTCATGAATACGGGGGTTAGTGTACTGCAGGGCACGAAACGTCTTGATTGGGAATCAAACCCACAACCTGCGGCGTCAAAAGCAAGTATTTTACCGACCAAGCAACCGGTCTGTGAATGGCTGGTGCCACCGAAATTCATGTTGATGCCATGTTCCACAGACATTTCGTCGGAACCTAAGCATGCATGTTTTAGTAATATATCTATCTTAAAATAGCTAAGTACGTGCTACAGAACAGAATCGACGTTAATTTAACTAAGAAACCTAATGCTTTATTAAATTTATGGCTAACACACGAAATGAACTCACTTAAATCTACTGAACACATTCAGCTGTCAACGAAAATAGTGCGCCATTACGGGGTACATAATTAGTGTTACTAGGGGACATAAAGACAGCTTCCCACCACAGATATGCTGTTGCTAAACTAGTCGTTGTTTTATTACGTAACTAAAAATGTTAGTTATATCGAAGACCTGGCTAAAAATCATCTGAACCACTCCAACTTTCGAATATACAAACCTCATTAAAATCAGTCGATATGCTCCGGCGCCACGTTGCAACAAAATTTGTACACAGATACACATGTCAATTTTATAACATCCTCTTTTTTTAAATGCACTAAGGCAGGGCTTAGCTATATTCCAGTCTGGTGGAGCCTTACCCTAACTCCCGGAATAAGCCAGTGTCCCACAATAGGCCACGGTTTATTGTTCGAGCGACTAAGCTGTTTTTATGCAAATTTTATTAGTCCCAAGTTTCGTTCAGTCGAGCACAATAGATTACAGAGAACTAAGTTTAACTGCCTAAGTTGATTTTGTTGTGTTGTGATCAAGTTGATTCTACCTATTGTTCGTAATTACGTATTTTAAACGTGACGGTGACTTCTTAAGTTAGAAGTTTTATTTTTGTTTTAGCACTTAGGCTTAATGCGAGTTATTTAATTACTTTTGAAGGGTTTACTGGGATAGATGGTTAGGAAATCTCTATTAAGTTTTCCTAAACGGATTATTTTGAGCGTATTAGGGTGTTACAAAGTGTTTGTGTAAAATAATTGTATCTCAGCTGTATAAATTTATTTATTACTAGCGACACGCCCCAGCTTCGTACGGGTGCAATGTGTTATACTTATAAACCTTTTCTCTGGAATCACTGTATCTATTAAAAAAACCGCATCAAAATACGTTGCGTAGTTTTAAAGATCTAAGCATACATAGGGACATAGGGGCAGAAAAAGCGACTTTGTTTTATACTATGTAGTGATGGTTATTTACTATATAATTAACCTATTGAGATACCTCTTTTAGCAGTGTTTCTCAGTAGTCGCCACTTCATCCACTGCACTTATGAAAATAAATACGTAATTTTATGTACTCGTGTCTCAAAAAAATTAAATATAAAAAATCAGTGTCGTCTCGTTTCTTATAAAAGGACTTAAAAAAATAATGAATTCTCAATTTGACATTTTTAATTTAAATTTTTTTGTTTGTATATTACGTGATATTTCCGCCTGTACTCGTATACATATGTAATAAATCGATTTTAGTTTCAAAGGGTATGTTTTCCTGGTTACATTACAATTTCATCAAAATAAGTTGAGCGGGTTTTATTAAAAAAAAATTAAAAAAAAAATCATTTCTTTAGTTTCAGGAAGTAGATGTTATAATGCTCCTCAATTCCCTTTACTCTTAGAGTAGAAAGCATTTGCATATACCAACATGACTGTCGAGAGTTCGGCCGCAGGACTGACGGTTTAACGAGCACACCGATGCTCAGTTTAGTATGTTTGTTCAGTTCGTAACCAAAGTAATAGGTATTTAATTCAAAGATAGCGTAATGAAAAAACTCCTGTAAATACCTAATCCTGCAATGATAACAGACAATCGACCTTGTGATTAGTAGAGATATGAGTTGTTTTTCAGTAACAAGTATCTAGAACAAATGCGAAAGTTTGTTTGATTGAAACATGTTTGACTTTTATTTAACCCCGACACAATAGAGGGAATGTATATCTGCAGGTATAATAAGTACCTTAGTGAGTTTGTTGCTTCCATACGCCTAAACGGGTGGACCGATTTTGATGCGTGTTTTTATATTAAAGCTGGTGTTCTAGATGGTGCTTATATTAAAAAAAGGGTTGTGTGGTTTTATGAAACCATTATTTTTATAGTAACTTTTTTTTACAATAAACACTGACAAAAACAAACAAAATAGCGTGTAGCACTGGCACAAATGAGTAGTAGTCTTTAAACTACACGGTCAGCTGCTGCGAACTATAGGCGCCGCCGCCGCGCCGCGTCATGCGACATGCAACACACACACGAAAAACTTTACGATGATGTAATACAAGTTTTACTTTAAAAAATACCTGTATCAGAGTTTTAATTTAGAGATATAGTAAATTACACAGATGAAGCCGTGGGAAGTAACTAGTAGGTATATAAAAATTATCTTAAGTATAATGTAAACAAGGAAATATATTTAGTTCAATAACGTTTTCCGTACCTAATTATATGGACCTGAAGTTGGATGATAATATACTAAATAATTTGGGATAATCGCCTATAACAGACCACAGCTGGACTTCCCCAATAAGTACTGGTTCATCCAGCCCCGACCGACTTAAGACGGCTCACCGAATTAGTCCGGTGAACCAATAAATTCCCTTCGCGAAAAATGAGTACATAGCAGAAGCGAAGGGGGAAGTTTAAAAAAGGGAAGCCGAAGCAAAAAAGTTCTTACTTAAGAAAATAATATCTGTTCACTACCGTCATCGATGGTTCTTACACTTGATGTTATACTTATTTTTGTTGCTATTTAAAACTTTTAGGCGTAACATAATATATTATTATGTACTTGTGATATTGACCAATTCCTACAGGGAAGCCGATGGGATTCAGATTGTAGAATGTCGCTGGTGTGTCGCTTCCCTCTTTTTACGGCTAATTTGTTGAACCAGGCTCCGTCGTGAAACTGTTGACCTTCTTTGACACGTTTCCCCCACTGGCTTCTATTTTCCGCAAATTGTTCCCATTTGCCGTGCCTAATGTTAAAAGAGTCTAGACTTCGCTTGATTCAGTCTTTATAGCTCTTAATTACGCCTTAAATAATGCTACCAAACATATTTTATTAATCTATTGACTAGATATGATCTATTATTTCTAGGTTTGTATTAACTTAGTTCTAGTAGGACTTTGCAAGCGGTCTCGGTCGGCGCGACAGAGAACAGCTGCTTCAGTTTAGGGCGATGTTGGGTCGGAGCAGTATTGGACCAAAGTCGTGTAAGTGGACTAAGACCTTAATGCCCAGCATCCTTAGTACGAATTCGTCAATACGCAAAATGTTTTCGAATATGTTGAATTTGTCAAAATCAGTTTTCATATTGATTTATTCGTTCAAAATGTTTTTTAAAAAAGAAAATGTAATACTAGAAATAGAATAAAATGGATGATAAATAGAATAGGTAAAAAAAGTCACCTTCGTTCTGGGTACACCTTTAATTGAATCCCCACACGTGCTCCCCGGGTGGTGCAAATCAGGCGACAATCAACTGGTGGTAGGCTTCGGCCGTGGTTAGTGACCACCTACCAGACAAAGCCGCGACGCTAAGTGGCCTTGCCGTATTCCGGTGCGATGTCCGGTGACACCATGCAGTGAGGGTGGGTCGGAATTGTTGCTCCATTAAGGTTTCTAACCTTAAGGACGATCATTCCACTGCCACCTTCTCACCTATCATCATTCGTAATCACGAGTGAATCGGTATACTAGGCTGGCGCGTTCTATCGTACATCATTGCCTAACATCAGGCAAGTTTTAGTCAAGCGCCAGCCTATCGAAGAATAAAAAAAAATGTAGATTTATTTGCATTTTAACTTATTATCTTGATCTTAATGATAGTAAACTAAGGCTATTGCTGTCTCTAGTTGCAGAATTAATATAATCAGTCAAGTAATACTAGGATTTCAATTCGTGCCTACTCTATTAAGTGACCTACATTATAGGTATAAACATAAGGATTATCTTCACGACTTATTACATCAATCATAATATGTAAATATTATTTAGATGTCACCACCAGATAGTTAGATAGGAACAGATAGGAACTATCTAATCACCAGCTAGCGGTAATTTGGTGAAATTTTTCCATATGTTTACACATTACTCAGTACCGAGTACCTAGACATTATTGATTTGGTCCAAACGGACGTGACATCATTTGTCCTTCACCTTGTTTGGTGAAAACGAAATTTTCCGACGAAAAACAAACCTAAATAGTAAGTTAGGTAACAAGAACTGTTCCCAAGGTTACAATAATACTGGTATGTACTATACCCTCTTATACCTAAGTAAATCTTAGCAGAGAAATAGCTAAAACGTGTTTTGTCCTTTTCCTGTTTATGACACTTTGAAATCACACGACAGAGACAAAATATAAAAAAGTGTCGTTTATAAGCAAGGGGGTTAGGTGCCTCATGTGGGCAATGAAATGGAGAGCGTGCTAATAAGATATTTCAGGGCAGATATGCCTATAGGCCGACCATTTAACTCGCGTATCGCCTATCGCCAAGATACTGACTCCTCAAGCTGCACAGACAGTGACTTTGTACCTCAGATGGCGATACGCGAGTTAAATGGTCAGCCTATAATGACAACATGTTGCAGAGGTTTATGGCCTGCAACATTTTTTTCCTATTGCTTGCGATTGACCACAGCATGCCCGTTGTTAAGCAATATGTTGTCGACGATGGCGCTTCCCCAGTAAATAACCGATTCATTCGTGCCTTAAGACAGGCAGATTATAGCTATCTTGAAACTTCGCACAATAACAGTGGAAGCAAAGCGCTTTATGCGCACCCATCATTACATTACATTTGCATCTTAGTAATCGATTCCTTGACTGTTCAAACCTGTGCCACATTGCTCGTAGAACCAATAACTGCTGGGGTAATAGTTCTTGAGTGGAGACCGCGTAATAGGTGCAGCAGTGTCTGCACACCCGCTACAAGGTGGACTGATGACATTGTTCAAATTGTGTATCTATCACTTAGAACAAAACTTTTGAAGACAAGTGACACCCTCCAATCTACACTTGGCTAGCGTTAGTGCATTATGGGTTAACCTCTCTCAACTATAAAGTTGGTGGAGAGGAGCCCCGTGCCCAGCTGTGCCCTGAGTTGGGCAGCGACCGTACCTACATCAGGCGAAAACTTGTAATTTGAGTATATTTTATCACATCGTGCATGAAAGGTTTAAGTTATGTTTTCGAAACCAACCCAAAACTAATAGGGCTATATAACCTAAAAATATCACTATGTTAAGAGTCCCTTTTGTCGAAATTTAGCGGTCGATGTGACCTTAAGGTCACTAGTAGCTTTTGTTATCCTCTCGATAAATAAGCCCCAAACCTGCAGACGACAGGATAATGTGAGATAGCCCTTATTACTTAAGTTATAGGATTTTATTCTTTACGCTGTTAGTATAAAGTTTATTATAAATTGCCTATTTTTTTCTGCAAAAATTTAACTTTTTTGGAATTGTTTTCAGATTCTTTTATCAATAGAACTGCCAACCCATCTGGAAATTATCTTCTCTCCCTCTTTCAAATCTTGGATAACTGTGAGAAAACCCGTGACCAGCTGTGGAACATTTGAGGGTTGATAATGTTACTCTACCTATCCTTAATAATTCATTTACTATTACATTCTTTTACGACAGAACTGTTACATACTTATTATTACTTAGTGTAACATAACGGGTACTTTTGATTCCTATTTATGGTTTTACCAGGTATCACGTCAAGACACGACAACATCTGGGAACTTGGTCATTGCCTGGTTAGTTAATTTGTCTTTGTCTGGTAAGATTAGGTTTAAGCTTAAGTCTGTCACCAGAGTAAATTAATTAGTTAGTTAAAGATTTAGTAGTAGTAGTGTATCTGTGTACAAGTTTGTTGCCGCGTATCGTCTAAACAGATCGACCGATTTTGATGTGTTTTTTTGTAGCTAAAGTGATAGAGATGGTTCTTAGCTAAAAATATGGGTCGGGGGTAATTATTTTTTTAATCATAAATGTTAATCATTTCCTAGATTTCCTCATAAAAGTTACCAAACAAATAACGCCTCTGTTGGTTGTTGCTATGCGGTGTGACCCTTTCGCTGGCTATTTGAATGTTCACCAGAGTCGGCAACAATTGAGTCGCAAAGTGCACTAATTTGGACCCCGATGTGAGGGGTCAGTCACTGGAACGGGGACAAAGCCGCGATGCTATGAATTACCTCGCTTTTGTATTGTATGCCACCAATTTGAGACACAGTGTAAATAATTTAGTAGTTTCATGCTTATTCAAAAATGCATACAATTCATAAATTGGCTCTAACTCAAAAAGAAGAATAAGCTCTTAATAACACAATGACTACAAATACAAATGACAAAATGATTACAAATTTAAGAAAATACCAAAGGATCCATAATTTAACGTAAGACGTATTTTCTTTGTCTTTGTCTATCCTGACCAGGAGTGTTAAAGGTATTGCTATGGCGGGTATACCAGTCCCACAAAAAAATACCGTGGCACTCGGGGACTGCCACGGTACAGCTATTGCATAGCATTTTTTATCAACTTATGCAATTATAATTATCTATCTATTTAATTTATTTATACAGTATTTTTTTTATATTTAAAACACTTTATACACAATACGCGTACAACTATTCACTGTTGTACATAAATGATAGATACCTTTACTTTCTCACAAACAGCTGCTTATGTATTCGTCTGATTTTGGAGCAGCTCGTCGGTCCGTGCGAGCTCCGTACAGTCGTACCATATGCTTAAAACTGATTTCTAATCACAGAATACTACATTATCTTATGGCAAGCTCATGTTGGTGTACTGAACTTTTTATACTGTACAACTTTATTCCAAATGCCTTTATTGATAAATGATTGTGTGTTGGCTAACAAAGGGGTAAAATGTTCGTCCTATCTGCCTAATCATTAAAAAATTAAAACATTTCGTAGATCAGTGCGCGCGCAGTTAGTATACGTATTTCATTTAGTTTTAAGTACTAGTATAGTATTATACTATCTGTGGTTTTAAGCTTTCAGTTAGCACGTGTGTTGTGTCTCAGACTAGGACAGGGTGGAGTGACGATCTCGCCAGGGCGCCGGGCGGCCGGCAAGAACTGGATGAGAAAAGCGCAGATCCTGCTCTGTGGCTTGGTTTAGGAGAGGCCTATGTCCAGCTGTGGATTGGAATAGGCTGTTGATGATTATGATGATGTATGTAATGTATCACGCAAAAACATTACCAACTTTTGTGATATCTACTAAAATGACCCCAAATATATTTTTCCGGAGTTTAAACTATCCCATACCTAATTTCATTTACATCGGTTCAGCGCTTTAAGTTTGAAAAGCCAAGAGACTGATAGAAAGATTTTTTAATTACATATTTCTTTAACTTTTATTTCAAATGAACTGCTGTCTCGGTGGTCCAGCCATGATATTCTTGGTTCGATTTCCGAGTCGAGCAAATATATTTTTGTAATAAACTTAGAGAATATTAGTTGCAGCTTGATGTTGGAACTGTGCACGATGAACGGCAATAGGCTCCCCCCTATGTATACATATGTATGGGACCTAGACATAGCGAGCCAAAAATTGCTTATATTCACCTCTGCTTATAGCTTCGGGTATAACAGACGTGAGGCATGCCGTATTTCATGCGAATTGATGGTTTTTAATACAAAACTGTTATTATATTTTTTGTATTTTTAATAAAACATCCAAATAATAATAGTCTACGTAGGTTTTAATGAATGCGAATGTTTCTAGTAGGTATATAATTAAGTACAGCTGTTGGACAGGGGTCAATCTTATTACTGCCCACCCCTCCGCATCTATAAGTAGTTTGAACAGGCCTCAGGAAATGTAGAATTCTATAGTAGATATTATAATTAAAAATATTGAATTAACTACCTTGTTGGTTACAGTAGCGTGTTTCGAATTATGGTTCAGCAAAAATAGTTTCGAAGTTCTGGTTTTTTTTTCAATGAACTGCAAAAGATTTCCTCCGCTATGAGGCTTGAAAATAACTAGCAAAATGATAGTGATTTTCACCTTTATCTACGCTGTTGATGAATGAGATACATAGCTTCAGTCCGAGATTTAGTCCGCTAATACATCGAAAGCAAAATTAAAAAAAATGTTCTAATGAAAATGCTCATTCTACTGCCACCTTCTCACCGATAATCATTTGTAATCATGAGTGAATCGCTATAATACTAGGCTGACGCATTCCATCGTGGACTACATCATTGCTTGTTGGCAAATTGTAGTCAAACGCCAGCCTATCGCAGAATAAAAAAATAAAAAAAATTAAATTGCTGTGTGTAATAAGAGATTTTTTTTTCAAATTTACTCTATGGACTCTTCGCCACTGGTTCGCACGTTTTTTCAACCTAGGAATATTAATATTGATATTTTTCTATAGTATATTAAACATGAAGGGAAGAGAGTATTTTATTAGTATGGATAAGGGTATACTTATGTGTTGTTATAACAAAAACAATACAGATTGCAACAATAAAGCGCCAGGAAGTAAACACGAAAGTAAACATGTTAAGGCGTATTCACATCATGTATTCAAATGCTTTCTAAATCATATATAATAAAAAATATGCTAAAAAATTACACTTCTAATGGAAACATTATAATGTTTAGGTACTAAATAGGAGTAGTCAATATATTTTTTAATAAAGAAATATTAATACAATTAGCAAAAATTTCGTAAAATTCACCACTGAATAGCAATTTCAATAAGAGATTTTTTTAAATATTATTTTTTCTACGATTCGAACCCTAGACCTCACAAGTGAAGGTGCGTACCTCTGGCCAACGAAACAGCCTATGATATATAGGTATTATGATCCGAGAGAGTGTGAAAGTTTGGACCAAGTTAACAATCATTATAATGAAATCTGAATACCATCTTAATTACATTAACATCTCATTAGTTCAAATATTTTATTCATAAGAACAACATTTACAGTTTTATTTATTGACTTATAACCTTTGTGAACAATACTGGATTATTCCGTAACCAACTTTCGCAACCGTAGGTTTTAATTAATTATGATCGTATTCCGATTTAATCTGTAGCAATGTTATTTATTTAATTAAATTAGAATATTTTGACAAACATTTCCACTAAATTTACATATTGATCCTACATAACATTATAACTGCTAAAGTTTGTATGGATGTGTGGATATCTTTAGTACAATGCGGGCGAAGTTGCAGGCGGTATAAGGCTGTAAGAATGATTTAAAAGTATTTTTTGCTGGTTTAACCGAAAATGAAATAGACCTGAAAGTTAGAAAAATAAAACTTTTTCATGGCATTGTAACAATTCATGAGGCTTCATACAGCTGCCTAAAATATGAAGAAAGTCTAGTGAGTTTCTTGGTAGTGTTTCTCAGTAGTTGCCAGTTATTCACCGCCCGGTAAAAAAGAAATTGGACGAATTTTATTTAGACTCACGACTCAAAAAAACAGTAATTTCATTTGAATTTTTCATGTGTCATTAAGTGTTTTTCCGATGTATGTAGGCAGACCTTAACAAGTGTAGCATGCAACTAAGTGACAAGGCGACACTGTGGCGCAGAACAACATCCCTAATGCTTGTCACATCGCCCTTTGTTACTACTTCTACCGTAGACACACACACACCTACTATCTTATCAACAAAAAGTTGAGAATAGCTAATCAATAGGTCTCTGTCAAATGATTTCAAAGTTTCATAAGAGAGAAAAAGACAAAAAATACATTAGATCAGCTTAGGTACTTTTCATAGGTATATAAAATCACTCTTAGCTTGACTGATAAATGAAACAAGGAGGTTTTGTAAAAAACATTCTTTGTTTGGTTTGGTTTTTCTGCACCTGGGAATCTGTATGCACATATTTTGCCGTTAAAAAAAGCACTTAATAATACTTCACTAAAATTGCTGGTCCTAATCAAAACTTCATTTCTGTTACTAAATTAATTACCTAGCTATGTATTTTTTATTAGCTTCACCATATCCCATGGCAGCTATTTACTATTAAAACCGACATAACACTGTTACCTCACACTCACGCTAGTGATGGGAAATAATTAATATGACGCCCGTATATTTTACCGAATTATTAGCAGATATAGTTACGTTCTAATATTTTATTATTATTTTATTTCACACTACTATTTAAAATTACTTAGTTTATTTCACTATGGTACTCACTACTCCTGAACCTTACATTGCATAAACCGCTGTACTGTACCCTACTACACATAAAACAAATTGTATAATTGTGTTGTGTAAAATGTACTATGTAAATTTTTTTGAAGTAGTTAATCAATATTATTATTAGTTATTACTACCATGAGTAAAAAATATGAAATGTGCACGTTCTAAACTACAGGCAGTCAAAATTTGTAATAACTCAAGTTCAAAAATATTAAGTAGAATAATTCAGAACGTTTTACCCACACATTATGAATACATTTATGAATGAGTAGGTCCGTATAAATAACCCTGTCCATACCAGTAGTTGACACAAGCGATCTTAACTGAAAGCTCTGCTAATATTTACCATTGTACCGCTGTTACACCCTGGGTATGCAATTTACAGAGCCACCCGAGATTATAAGCAGCTGTTACGCTATTTTTGTATATGGATCAGCGCAATTTCTGCTGACAACCGAGGGCTTTAACACCCTCATGCATGTTATAGTCGTTAAGGTCAACGTTGTTTAACATTATCTTTTCTATACCGAAGAAAATTGCCAAAATTTAATGACATACGATAACGTGCTTTGTTTTAGCTTTAGAAAGGAAAATGGTCGCTTCTTTTGTTATTATTTCCTTTATAAGCTAAAAGCCAATGATACGAAGTAACATACTCAAATGTATTAATTAAATTACAGCCTCATTAGTTCAGTGGTGTGTTTACTTAACAACTGTGAGGTACAGAGCTCGAATTCCCGCTTAAAAAAAATTGTTGCAACTCAAAGTTAGGAAAGGTACCCGATACATGGTAATAAGATCGCCTCCTTAACTTATGGGATTCAAATATATTTGGCGAAACGTGTCTCTGTCACTTTAACCCTTTTTAGTGTCCTACTGTTGGGAACCAGACTTAGACAACTCGTAAGATAGTTGATAGAGTTTAGGCCTTAATCCACACACGCTGGTCAAGTGCGGGTTGGTGTATGTCACATGTCTTCAAACGATTCGTTCTTAGACATGCCAGTTTCCTCACGATGTTTTTCTTCAACGATATTGAGCAGCGGTGATGAAACAAGTCACACAAAGATGGGTACGAAAGTGTGGGCACGACCGAAGATCGAACCTTATACGAATACTCCACCTCGCTGCCCCACCGCTGCTTTTTCATTGATCGCTATGTTATAATTAAGAACAATATAAAAAATATATATCAATAAATATCTATATATTGTAAGGCACATCACTATTATTTACACCAAAAAGGTGAAATGAATGTCTATAAATTATGGCGGGTGAACGGGCGGCGAGCGATGTGACACCGTGTGACAAACACATAACCCTCCATACCTGTATCTGGTCAAATTTGGAGCATTCGATGGGTTTGTTAGATAAAAATGTAGATAATTTATATAATACAATGGTATAATAATGTGTTAATGTTGTTTGTATGTGCTGCGTATATGAGTCACGGTAGAGGGGTCATTATAATAACTATTTACGGAAATGATTCAAAGTAATACTTGTAGTTACTACGTTATAACACGAATATGAAAGTTAATTCTAAACGTTGAACCGTTTTTGATGAATTTTAGGATATATTAGTAATGAAGAAAAGTGTACCTACTTACTAATAACCTGCAGAAACACCTGTTTAAAACAAGGCTAGCAAAGTAAAAATTCGTTAGCATATGGAGACATTGAGGAAACCAAAGAGCCATTATTTTTATGTAGTCACACATCAATATTGTAATGTTAAGAAATTTTAATCTTAGACTAAATCTATCTAAATATTGCTTTTAATGTAGGTATACAATTTAGGTCGTACAATTTTAAGGAGTCTAAGTACATTCCGACTTAAACCAGAATGCAAATTTCAAATAGATGACATAATACAATGGGTGACTAGTTACGTATGAAATATAGCAGGATATTTTTGGCAAAATTTGTATTAATTTTTATTATACAGGGTGACTAGTAATTAGTGTTTACTTCACCATGTGTACACATGATTACAAACCACTTTCCCAAAGTATTATCTTGGATTTACGCGAATATCACACATTGAAATAAAACTACTTTTTAACGTATTATAACGCGGTTTATTTTTGAAGACTTTGAAACGACGGGATCTTACTTAGTTACTTTTTAACTTTCCCAAAGAAACTTTTTTATTACTAACTTAGTAACTTACTCCGTTAGCTCAACGAACCACAATGTGTCTTAGCCGATAAGAAATTTCTGCACTTTTCGCGATCCTTGGCATCTTCTCGCCAATTGCTGGCTTGAACCTTCCTTAGGTCTTGTACTGGAGGCCCAATACATCATTTTAGCGATATTCAGTCGACCTACTGGGCGTCGCGTACCCTGTGGGTCGACCAAAGCACGCTCTCTTTATGCTGCGATCCTCTCCCATTCATTCATTCTCATTTATTTTTATTAAGCTATTTTTTATAGAGATGAGCAGTAGAGATCAAGACCGAAAAAGCGACGAATCACATCGTCTCTCCCTAATCTACGCTATTATCGTTGTCACTGCAGCGTGGCTTAACATAAATTCAGAATTTAATTTAAAAAAATAGCTCTAAACAAAAAGTATCTTTGAGAAAGTCGTTTTTAATCGTGAGCACTACCATGAGTAAGTATTTTAACCTAATAACCAGTCACCCGATATTTAAACGAAACTGAGTTTTAAATCCTTTTGAAAAGTTCATCGCGACGATTTAACGAAGCTATTGATTTGTTTGACCTTCAAAAGTACAAAAAGCAATACACTTTGTGTGGCTATGAAAAATAACATTTCAGTATAATTAATATTATTGTGCATGTTACAAATATATTAAACAACTACTTAATATGCAAATATCATACTTAAAATGAGTCACGTGTAATTTTTATATAATCAAATCATATAATAAAGGGTAAAATTCAAAATTAACAAATGAAATTGTTTCCCAATTAACAGAGAAAGGGGAGAACCGGGTAATAAGCACCATGCATATTAACGTGCCCTCGGGTACGTCATTTATAAATAAATACGTAGTATTTGTACCCAAAAAGGTACCTCAACATACCTGCTTAACACACGGTATTAACTAATTAAAAATTAATACTCTGTTTACACCTTGAGTTGTTTACAAAAACAAAACTATAAAAGTCCCTTGAGGTTCCGGTGTTGTCATGTAATTTTAGTTAATACGAGTATTTCTAGTTTTTACTGGATTAAGCTAGTGAAGTGGCTAGTGAAGTATGAAAAGACTGAAACGTCGGGATTTAAAATCTAAAATAACCCGCGTTAATATCCGTTATAAAATAGTTGTATTTCAATGTGTGATACTTTAAGATTATTTAATTGGAAAAACGAGTTTTTAAGGCCTTTGTGATAAACGAATCAGACACGATTTTTTGGATAAAACACAATGCCTTATAGTTTAAGAGCGGGAGTTCACGATGTGATAATAAGTAAGAACTGTGCCTAGGTATACATCGTCGGAATTTTTAATTAGGTATGTCAAAAAACAAAAAAAACATCTAACATTTTTTATAAACCTTCAAGACGAACTAAAAATTAAAATTCAATCATCTTGTGTATTATCTCAAAGAAAAAGTTAATTAAAAATTCAGTGTATTTTTTACTAAATGGCACTCTTAACTAATATAATTACGACTAAGAATACAGAAAAAATACATTTCTTTATTTCACTTGACATTGATTGAATTGTTAATTTTTTTATACCGAATAAAACTAATGTAAATACTAATGTAAGTAATTGACAAGTAACGCAGCTTGGATTCGTAGGATTTACACGTGGCACTACACGCGACTGGGTTTTTTTTTGCGGATCACCTAACCCAATTGGCCGGAAGGGCCTTTATTGGTTTAACGGACTTTTTTGGTGAGCCGTACGAGGACGGTCGAACTGATAAGGACGGTCGAACCGATGGACGATCGAACCGTGCCTACACGCTATTCCTGGCTGGTGATCTATGAGCTGCTGTCATATTATGAATGTTTAAAGTGTTTATGATTCCGACGAAAGAAAAGGATGCGGTTATACAATTCGTACATTTGCATCCCTTTCTTTCAATAGACTAACAAATGCTTTATAATATACTCATAATACGCCACCTGTGCTCAGTTTTTCATTGCCTCAAAACTCGTATAAAACGACGTTTTCTAAAAAAGAAACCTACCTAGATCGATTAATTGCCCCCATCGTAGGAGCCGTTTTCGAGATTCAGATCATTTATACAAGAATTGCTCGTTTAAAGGTATTAGATTAAGTGTAAGAGGTTAGTTTATTAACTCCTAAGTAACATTGGTAGTTTCACAGGTGTTTTGTTTACCATAGGTTATGACAGCTGTATGATTACAGCTGTCAAACGTACCAACTTATTGACATTTCGATTAATGTCAAGGTTCAACGTTGTAACAAGCTATGATATTAAAGCTTTGTCTATTTAATTTTAATGTAAGTAAGATACGATCTAGTATTTACCCAGCAAAAGTAGTAGACTAAAAAATAAGTACAGAGTGAGTTAGATTGTGGGTGGGGAAAGCTGGATGAGAGTAGCGGTGGAAAGTGCTTTGTAGCGTGTTTTATGAGTAACCTACGTCTAGCAGCGGACTAAAATAGGCAGATGATGTTGACAGAAATGTACCTACACCAAAAACTAGCTGCTGAAACGTACCTCTAAGAATTGTAAAGCTTACGAAAAGATAATTATCTTTCCTACTAAAATATTGGTCTTCCAACATTGATTCAACCGGACTATGAAAGAGTTTTCGGTTAAACCCAACCCATCTAAAAACACAATATAACTACGCTAGCAACAGAACAAAAAAACAAATTATCATGAAACAGTACAAAAAACTCAGCTGCTTGCAAATCTACATGAATTTAAAGATGTAGATGACGAAAGATACATTTTTAATTTAAAAAAACATCTTGTATGAAGCAGGTGTGACTGGTGACCTCATCGGTTGTTTCTATGGTGCTAGTCGGCAATAGTTTTTACCTGTCTATTGTGAACTGTGAAGCCAAAGGTTAATATTGACTGGATCAATGTATAACTTCTAAATTGCTCTTCAGAATTTGGCTGTAGACCAAATGAGGCTCTGAAGAACTCTAGTTGACACAAAGTATAATAACGAAAAAATATTTAAAGTTTGTTTTTGAGAATCAAAAGCCTAATAAGTGCTTTTATAATACTTATTGAAAAAATTAATAACCATGAAGTAAAAAATATTGTAGACCACATTGTTCAGAGAATAACCGTTGTCATTTATCAATATTTATCATTCTACAAGTACTAATCAAAACAGCAAGCAACACTTGGGAACTGACCAATTTATTAACTTTCTAACAATGTATAAATTAACTACAAGTAGATAACGGTATAAGTACTCTAAATTATAAACTGTCCGAAACAAACATTCGTCAAAAGAAAATTAGTAAAACTACTATTTATTCTGAAAAAACAAATATTATTTTACCTCCAGAAAGTAGTTATTCCTAAACAAAACATCTCTATTATTTTAAGATAAGGCTTATTATCGCTTGGCAATGATTAGATGAGTGTATTATTTATGGTTGTAGAAGTTTTTTCACATTATCAAAGCAGTTCTTTTGTGTTTATATTAAAAGGAACTCCAAATATACCATTAGTGTCATAGATCGTACAATTACTTCACATAACAATTGTATTCCTTTACACGCTATGCAATTTATTTAAACATTATTAAGTGGAACTTATCTCATTTCCTTGCTTTCATTTTCTATGTTTTCTATCTTATTATTAGATAATTAATAGTATTTCGTCATATACTTGTTAACAATAGATACAATGTTATCTTCAAGAAAGAGATTCTAGGTCAAAACGTTAATTTTTTCTTACCATGCAGTGACTGAAGTAGCAGATACTGTAAATTGATGGATAGATAGTTTGTGTTTAATTTTGGAAAGATGGATGCTTGATCTGATTTAGATTAAGCTTTCCACGGAACAATTTACTGGGATAAAGAGGTACCTTATAAGTCAAACTTAGAAATATACTACTTAAATGATGTACAATTTTTTCTTTGTGCAAACATTTATTCATAGTTTCTTTTACACAAAATTGAATATCCATTACTCCAGGGACTTTTATGCTTCTGTGAAATACTACAATACTAGATTTAGAAAACTTAATACACTGCTAGATAACTGATTATTGCAATGATTTATGTACCCTAAAAGTTACATAAATGTTGCACTTACTACGGATTCACAGAAATCGATGTATAAATACCTTAATAAATTCTGTACATAATATACTGGTAAAAGTGCACATTACTCAGACCTCCCTAAATAACAAAACAATCCATATTTTCGTGTACGGATTTCCTTTATTACACGAACAAGCTAACGTATGCTTCACGACAGTGTAAACATGTTTACGAGCGATCCCATCAAATACAAGATTACGTATCACAGATACAAAGATATAATCCCCATTACAGGCTTTTCCTTAAAAGATTGGATCATCTTGATTAAGGTTCATGACTTCCGTCGCCATTGATCGTTACTCTATATTGTCACTACTAAATTTCCCCATGAATAAGCTAAATCAGAGATATACTACCAAAACATTTTATTTCGTTCAGGCAATAGAAATTTTAGTATTATTTATTGGATACGAAGAGCCCGATTATCTTTTTCGTGTCACTTAGTGTGCCACCAGGTATAAAATCCATTTTGTTTTTCTTCTCCGAACTTTAAGTCCATATGCCAATTTCATTCTTCATTGTCCACGTTATTTTGTTAAAAGGGGACACAAAGTTTATGCTTTAAGTATAAATAATGGTAAAATTAATAGACTATAATATAATATATTCGCCTTCAAGATAAATAGGACAGAAGAGCACAATTTTTAATATTATAATATTATTCTTCATATTCAGCCACTATAAACGTCATAAAAACGAAAATGGAAGGCGACACTTGACTTCAATTTATTTTATTAACAGGGTGGCAAAAAATCTAATCTACATAAGAGGGTAGGCAGCACTTATTTGATAAGAAACACTGTAAAATGTAAACTGACACTAAAAGAAAACGAACAAAGGCTCTTAATATTGAACGAATCTAATAACGTTGTTTGTATAATATGAAGAAAAATATAATGTTGTATGAGGTAAACTGCCGAACTAACCAACTGCTGTCTATAGGCCGACCAAGATTCTGACTCCTCCAGCTGCACAGACAGTGATGATGATTCAAGCGATATGGATATTAGTGACGAATAGTCTTACATTACTTTTATCTGTGGTTAAATAGTTCTTTAGGAGATTTAATTAATGTTTTACGACTTTGTACCTTAGATGGCGATACGCCAGGACGCTGTTGGTGCGGCCACGCACTCGTCGCCACACGGGATGCTACGCGTTTCCGCATTATGGCATAAAAATCATCCTCACGATCTCAAGCGAATATCCCTGACGCACTGCAGTAACGTGGCAGACCCATCAGCGCCCTAAAGCCATTATTCTTTGTACATGTAGGACACTGTAAGTCTTCTTAGTATAGTGTAATGACAAGCGTGCTCGTTTATTAACCACGAGATTCTAGGTTCGAATATCAGAACTCTAGCCAAAGCGGCAGCAGCGGTGTCGCAGCGGTACGGGCCTCGCCTTAGAAATATAATGCCACGGGTTCGATTCCCAGTCGTCCCACACATCTTTGTGGGAACTGCTTCATCGCCGCTGCTCAATATCGGCGAAGGAAACATCGTGAGGAACAACTAATAATGTCGTAATAACTAATCATTCGAAGACATGTGAAATCCACCAATCCGCACTTGACCAGCGTGTGTGGATTGTAGCCTAAACTCTCATTGAGAGAAGACCCGTGCCCAGCAGTGAGACACTAAAAAGGGTTTAAGTGATAAATGAATAGATTTATTACCTAGTTCAGTGTTAACTATCTTATAACCGCAATTAAATAAAGACTAGAGCATGAAGTTTTCCTCAATCTTAATGTTTATTACTCATAAACCACGTAATATAACCTCAACCCGTTTGTCGGTGTGTTCATCATAGTTAATTAAACGACAAACGATATTGCGGGTAACCACATTTCAAGGACAGGACTAGCAGACATTGTGGCAACACTCGATATAAGATAAGGCTGATTCACCTTACAGACCTCAATAGAGTTACCAAGATATAAAATAATGGAAATTGAACAATCGAGAGCAGCGGTCCGAAGCGATATCGAAAGAAAATTGAGAGGTTACAATGTCTTAAGACTAAATATTTGTAGACAAAATCTCACACTTTCGAACGTGTGTGGATTAAGGCCTAAACTCTACAAGTCAAATCTATTATTCAAATATTGTATAAAATTGGAATCGTCAAAAGTAGGCGAGGTATAATTAATAATAATATAGTGCGACATTAACACACACGGCCATCTGATCCCAAACTAAGCAGAGCTTGTACTATAGAAACCAGATAACTGGTAATATACTACTTAAAATACTTTTGTATACTATTGTAATATATACTTAAACAAACACAGTACACGTGTTCATCATACAAATGCCTGACTTGGGTGGGAATCGAACCCACGACCTGCGGCGTGAAAAGCAAGTATCTTACCGACCACGTCACCGTATCGGGGAAGACAGCTAAGTTTGGTTAGTTCGTTCAAGTTCTCGGATGATATGCAATGGTACAACATATGTTAGTGCGCGGGAGCACATCTCTACGGTGTTTATTAACAATATTTCATATCATAGTGCGGACGCGTGAAAGGAAATGTAAGTCAAAACGAGATTGGCAATTGACCCAATATAAGTTGGACGTTTTACTTAAACACAAAAATGTTAAACCTACCTAGATAAGTTTAAACGTTTAACTATTATTTAGATCTATATCTATCAGCAACTCAACTGTATTTATAACTACTATAGAACTTAATTATCTCAATTCTATAAAAAATACAACAAACAGAATGGAAAACATTACTCATCGTAAACTAGTTAAGTACATATGTAAGATTATATGAGACTGTAGATACGTATAAAGTATCAGCTAACCTGCGCCCGCGCAAGGACAATGCTAGATCGTAGCGAGACTCTGTGGCTGCACTGTGATTACGTAGTTAATAAGGAGAAGTTTGCTGTGTTGATTGTAAATAAAATAAAATTATAAATATAATATCAAACAATACTGTCGGTACAAATGAGTAAGTCGTATGGAACAAAATTGAGGTCAAGCGCAAAAAAAACAAACCCTCATGTATCACGAACATCAAACTATCTATAATATCTATGAAGTTTATTTAAAAGTATTATTATTATTATGGATGGCATTTTCGTTGCAGTTTTTCAGAGTAGTTGTATATTTTTAAGCATAAAATGCGTTATGGAACTTCATTCCAAAAATAATTATAATCTTTGACAGTAAAGACAAATATTGTCAGAAAACGGGTTGTCAACAAAATAATGCCAAAATGTATTCATCGTATATCATTCAGCGGTGGCGCAGCGGTACGGGTCTCGCCTTAGAAAATTAAGGTCGCGGGTTCCAATCCTGGTCGTGCCCACACATATTTGTGTGAATTGTTTCATCTCCGCTGCTCAATATCGGTGAAGGAAAACATCGTGAGGAAACCGGGCATGTCTAAGAACTTGGCCAGCGTGTGTGGATTAAGGCCTAAACTCTCTCAACTCGTAAGATAAAAAGAAAAAAAAAGGAAAGAAAAGAAAAAAGACCCGTACCCAGCAGTGGGACACTAAAAAGGGTTGAAGTGTGATTCATCGTAAGCATAATACCTACACACTAACGTTCAAAATTCATAATTTTACCATGTATACTAATTTTATTACCTTTCAAATGGCACAATAAATGAGGCCTTGGAATACTTACCACATAACCTTCAAATGAAATGACAGAAGCGTAGAAAACAAAGTTCAAAACAGCAGGTGATCCGCAAGGCGCAAATATTGGACCGATCATATCGAGCACACGTGACTTTATGGTTAAAAAAAAGAACTTGTAAACGAAGCAGTTGTCCTTGGCATAATTATATCTGTAATGGAAAAATTGCGCGTTCATATTAATTAGAAAAACAAGACAGGGAACACGTGATGTGTTTTCGTGTTCCAATTATTAACCATTGGTGTATTTTGGCTCCACAAAAAAGTCCAATTTAGTTCTAGAGTGAAACATTTCATAAAACAAAACGAAGGGCAAATAAATAAATAAACTAGTTAAAGTTAGTTAGTTAAAGTTTGTTAATTGAGCAGAAGCAAACATATTTACAAATAAATTAAATTCTAGAATAAAAGTTCCAGAATAGAGACTTATTGATTGAAACAGAACACGTTACCACGACAAAGATTATTATGACAAAGATGGCTGTATTCTTTGTTAATTTAGTTACTACCTTTACAATTGGTTATATATTGTTCGGATCAAAACTGCCGTCCTAATTGAAAGTGCAGCAACTAAGGTTTTGGACGAAATGGAGTTAGTTACATATTTGGAATCACAAATAAAAACTCTACATTTTTTTCTCATTACCAAAATTCCTCTTTTAACAATAAAATTCAGAATACATTATATTCTTATGATATGTGCAGTTACCATAGACACGGTAACACTGATAAGACCAGTTACTTTCTGGTAATAAGTGCAGTATCTAATAGTTACTAGACTAATCACTACAGCGGAAACAAATTTAAAAACTTTAACTGCAGGTTTCTCTAAATCACGTCAGACCTAGTTACTGCACTTTCAATAAACACTTCAAAATAATTAAATGTAGAAAATCACATTTATCTAATAACACTTGGATTATCAAGACGAATCCAACAATGACTAGTTATTAAGTCACAATCCATCAAGTCCATTTAAGGATACAAGGTACTAAACATTACAGACATACCAACACAGAAGTTGTTCGCGAAAAACATAACACTTTCTCGGCAGTCGGGTAAAATTCAAGTTCATAAAAGCAAATACAACTTTCCCTTAAGCAAGATTAGCTACACTGCACATGTAGTGAGTTTAACTATCCGTGAATGCATTTTGTTTGTGTGCGTAATTTGCTTACTTTGTGTGTACATTCAGCTACAATAGTAAATGAAACATTTAATATTACAAAACTACTTAACACTATTTAAAATTATGTCGTAGCTGTTCATTGTAGACTACTAATGATAAGTTTATTTTCTTCTCTCGTCGAAACCCTTATTTCTTTCATTTTTAGTGTTAAGATGTTTTGTAATACAGACGGTTTTCATTAATTATTGCGCTGACTGTACTTACACGTGTGTGTGTGTCTTCCGCTGAGGGAAGTCAGTCCAGTTTGCAGGAAGTGGTTAGTACCGCACATAAACATCGCTCTTCATATCCCTAGAGGGTAACCAGAAATGCTTTTTATAGCATTGTGGAGTTCCACATTGTAGATTTCACATTATAAACCAAGTTTAAATTTAACTACTTTGCTATGGCGCATTTGCAACAAGCTAGAAAGTCCTAGATTCGTATCCCGGGTGTAGTAAAAACTGGCATTGGAATTTGAAATAGAAAAATCTTGTGTGCAGTCCTCTATATGATCGAGGGATTTTATAGCAAAATAATTTGATATCAGTAAATTGTTTCATAGAACTGATTTTCTCTTGTCGGTCCAATGGTATACGTTTCCACTTAGTAACCAAGGTGATCTCATGACACATTGTGATGGGACCTAATAACAGCCGATGAAATATTTACCTCTGCTTTCGCTTCGAGTTTAATAGGCGTGAACGCGGGTGCGAGAGTGAATTTCGTGCGGGATCCAAGATAGTTTTAGGTGTACCGGGACTTGGGCGGGTTCAAAGCCCGAGTCTCTTCATGGCGTCGCGATGGGATGGGATTGCGATAAGTCCCATAAAAATAGGCGTGACCGCTATATTATGTAATTGATTACGCTTTAATTACTCCAGGTACTTAAGTAACTTTACTAAACCTCATTTCAAATGATTCACAAACCACACAACTGGATTCATCATCAAATAGGCCTGTCACTGTAAACATGATGTGTTTTCTCTAAATTATCAATTCAAAGAGTTCTCAGAGGTCGTCGGCCGAGTACTTCATAGTACCTCTAAGTACCTCTTCAAGTCAGTTAATTCGCTATTGAATAGGTCATTGTTTGGTACGATGCTAGGCGTCGCCGTGGGGCATCTCTTGTCTCGTATCTATGTGGGTTCAGTTTTTGTTTGAGGGCTATAATTAAGGCATGTGTAGTTTCTATATACGTTACATCATCAATGCTTAGTTTCTGGTCTTCATATCTTACTATAATATTTGTATCTACCTGTCTATCACCAGTCACCTGTCTTCTTTCACTATTTCATCACTTCTTTTCAGTATTTAATCATTTGTATTTTTACGATTCCCAACATATTTACAAGTAGGTAGGTATATGATACCTTTATGATATTTTTAGAACCAATCCTTTAAACTGCAGCATACAACTGATAAATAGCACTTATCTAAAGGACCTAAGAAAACAAAACAAAGCGTAAAAATCTCTTTACACAAAGCAAGAGCAGTCATTTAATCGTGTATCCATTATCGCTAGTTTGTGGGACGCGCCCAACGTAACCGGTCGGAACCGGTACAGACCGGTTCAGACCGGGTCGAGCCAGTTCGTCGCGTGGCCAAACTCGACCAGCTAATGATAGATAATGTTTGGTGAAATTGTAAGTACGCCTTTCAATACGTTCGTATGATTGATAAGCGTGAAATTAATAATAAATGCCTTTTAGCGACGATACGCTTAGATAAGTTATAATCAAGCTAATGTTAGTAGAAGATAGGGTACTTTCAACGTAAAACAAGATTTCTATAGGTAACTTACTATATTTTGTGGAAAATGTGGAAACAGGAAGTTAAGAGTGAGAGGTGGCATTAGAAAAACGTTTGATAACACTAACAATTGAAACTTGGAACCTACAAAAGTAGGATGTAGTAAACCTAGGCACAAAACAAATCTAGGACTCTTACAAACTCGAAGAATCCCAGTGAGATGTCTGTGCGATATGGATGATATTAGCCGCAGACTGCTCAGTGATGTAGTTCATGAAAATTCTGTAGACTCAAAATGGATTGATAATCTATATCTACATATAAAAAATCAATTAATGTTCGTTAGTCTTGCTGAAACTCGAGAACAGCTGAACGGACTTATCTTGGTATTGAAATGTTCGCAGAAGTCTAGGAAAGGTTTAAAAGGTGAGAAAAAAAATTAAACAAAAGTTTAGGTCTTTAGTTTAGGCAGTACGAAGTCTGCCGGGTCAGCTAGTGATGAATAAAAAGAAGAGAGTATTTTCTAAGTTGCGTTTATTAAAATGAACACATAATAAACCTTTTTAAAAACCAACTTATAATCCTACTATAGGCCGACCTAGGGATGGGCAAAATATCGATATTTCGATATATCGATTTTTTTTACCCAAGCCTTGGCCGACCGTTTAACTCGCGTATCGCCATCTGAGGTACAAAGTCATTAAACATTAATTAAATCTCTTAAAGAACTATTTAACCATAAAAGATAAAAGTAATGTAAGACTATTCGTCACTAATATCCATGTCGTTTGAATCATCATCACTGTCTGTGCAGCTTGAGGAGTCAGAATCTTGGCGATAGGCGATACGCGAGTTAAACGGTCGGCCTATAGATAGGTACTCCTTAGATGAATGAGACGTAAAATTTTGTATGAAAACATTGAATGTTCCGATACAATTTAGCTTAAGGTTGTTAATCTTTGGTTAATGGGAACCTAAGTGATGATTAGTTAATTAATCACTCCTTGATTGTCTATTATGAAACTAAATCGTTATAATTAGAGTCAGGTTAATTGGCTGTTCTTACATAATGCATCTAAATGGCTGTATCCATTTTCATAATTTTAATAGATCCTTCTCTTCTTTGTGATTTATTAATGGTAGGAATATTCCTACTAATTGCGTTATTAATTGTGGTTAGTGCAGTTGGTTTGAATGTCAGGTGAAGCGAAAAGACATTTTAAATGCAGCTCGAAGTTGGGTAAAATACAGCTTGCAGAATGAGGGTAATATCACCTCTGCCTGTTCATTTTATCCGGTTGCTACAATATCGTTAACCGGTTGAAATATCAGTGTTGTATATTTACCTCTGCTTGCACCTTTAGGCGTGAGTGCTGAGTTATGCCATCGTTTACCTAAACTCAAATGATACGAAATGCATAGCACTCACGACTCTATTACCCGAAGGTGTCGGCAAAGGCTAATATCACTAATATTTTATTCGCTGCCGGTATCTGTGTTTCCCGATAGCTATAACCTGGTCTTCAAGTAAAGAGTGAATCGGTATTTGCTGGGTAAGCGCGTTCCATCGTAGACTGCATCATTGCTTCACATCAGGCAAGTTGTGGTCGAGCGCATTCCTGATTCTAGATTAAAAAAAATTGTCGGTGTGCCGGCCGTTCAACTCGCACAATTTTCAACTTCGAGTTGTCAACAAGATTTTTAATAGAAACGGACTTTTACCCGACCTGGGGTTCGAACACGTAACCTAACGAACATAGTTACCACTGGACCAACGAGACCATTTAATGATTTTCCCATTAATTTCCTCTATTTTGTAAGTAACAATCATGTTGATAGATGTTGCGTCAGCCATGTTGTATGTGTTTGTATGTCTTGCATCATCTCGGAAGCAGCGCATGCGCCATTATTTGAACAGCCACCGAGTTCACCAGATTTCTCTTTAACTACCGACTAATAAAAAGAGGTTTTTGCATAGTATTTTCTTAGATTTACGCGAATATCACACATTGAAATAAAACTACTTTCTAACGGATTTTATCGCGGTATATTTTTAATTTTAGAACCCGACGTTTCAGTCTTTTCAGACTTTTTTTTCTGTTCCGCCCGTGACCATGAAGTCTTAAAATAAAAGTAACTACTTCTTAACGGATTTTCCGTTATAAAGTAGTTTCATTTCAAGAGTTGTTTGTTTATAAAGTGTATAGATAAGTGTTGAATTCGCTGCCGGCACCTCTGTTTCCCCATAGCTATAATCTACCTGTATTCAAGTCACGAGTGAATCAGTATTTATTAGGTAAGCGCGTTCCATCGTACACTGCAACATTGCTTCACATCAAGCAAGTTGTGGTCAAGCGCAAACCTATTAAAGAATTAAAAAAAAGTCGGTATGGACTGTCTACTGGGAATTTGGCGCAATTCGAACAATATTTTTTACATACCGTTCGAATTATTATCAATGCGTCCTGTCCGACTTCAAACCAACTTAAAAAAGAGAGGCTATCCAGTCTTTTCTTAAATTTGTTAAAAATTTATATCTAAACGTATAGACTGGACTATTTTTATGGAGTATGTAAAAAATAATAATTTCATTTCATTTCGTTTGTTTTCATTTCAATCCGTCTCCGGATAATCTGGACGTCTCCCTATTATGATGTAAGTATATTATTATGTATTTTTCACGACATTCTAGTCTTTTTCCATATCTTCTCACTTCACTAATATCTTAACGTATAAAACACTTAGGTATAATGATGTAATCACATAATGTTTAGTCAATATTTTTCAGGTCTATCGTCAAACATTATCAAGTTATATAAGTCATGTTACAATCAAAACATGTTTTTTGAAAACCAAATAGGTATCATCCATCAGTGTACTAATTAGAGATGATACATTTATTTGTAAACTATACTTACAATAACATGTGTGTCATTACCATATCTATTTATTTGAAACTCTAATATAGGTTATTACTATCTAAATTTACGAATGATGAAAGGTACCTACACGGCGGAGGTGATTGTAAACGCTGAGTCTAGGAGAACGTTCTCTGTCCTCCAGAAGGGACACTCATAAAGGTAGAAAAGAACCGCACTCAACAGTGGGACACTGAAGAGTTCTTTCTTTACTTTTACGGTCCTATTCATAAAAATCTTATAGTTAATAAAAATTGATTTTATCTCCTTACCATAAATGTCAAAGATGATAGACAAAGACAAACGAATTAAAAACCCATTTTAGTTTGAGATGGCCTTTATTGCTGCATAGAAACAGTCGACGCATTTGTGACGTCACATAAGGTATGTCGTGAGAATTCATCCGAGCGGACGCGACACTGTGTTATGTAAATAGTGGCGTATATCTCCAAAACATCGACACTTCATACAACGGATGTGAGCTGCGTGGGTTATATTGCACCCGTGATATTTTACAAGGTTCAAATCTCTGATAGTGTTGAAATTAACTGCTTTGGTAGTAACTTAGCAGGGATAGCCTGTTCCCCTCAGGTCCCGGGTCGCTAGCTGCGGCTGGACCAAGAACTGTTGAGAGTTTTCTGATTTTCCAGAACCACTCCGGAGCTAGGTAACTGGTGGTGTACTTCCGTGCTGGAGAGCAAGTAAACCTTCTTGCGCCCTATTTTCACCAGTCGCGTCAGTCAGAAGACCTTTGTAATCGAGCAGTTTAAGATTAGGCTATACAGCGCAGCGCCTGGGATGTCGCCCCGGATAACATCGAATATATTATGTTTCGGTGTCTGATTGGTTGACTATCATCCGTTCCTCGGAGTCGGTCTCCGATGTTAATTAAAACATTTAAGACAAGTGAGAAGCTTAATATAATCTGACACCTGGTCTAACCATCTCGGCTACTGGTTCCCTTCGGGTTTCGAGGTGTTATGGCAGTTGTTCATTTAATTGGTATAGGCAACAGGTTAGACTGGGAGCGGACCCCAAAAAACATGAGAAAATGATGGAAATGATGATGACCATAAATTGCCTGATGCGAAACAATACTATAGTCGACGACGGAACGCGCTTACCCAGTAAATATCGATTCACTCGTGACTTGAAGACAGGTAGATTATAGCTATCAGGAAACGTAGATGCCGGCAGCGAATTTCACAACTTGGCAGTTCGCACAATAAAAGAGGAAGCAAAGTGCTTTGAGTGTACCCGTGGAATTTCCACCATATAACAGTGGCGCATAGCCGTACCTCTACTTGCCCGATGAAAGAACGGGGATGTGTGATTGTGTACAACGATGCTCGACGCTTTTCAATTTAGCCTTGACGAGGATTCGTTGCCAATTACTTCAAGGGGACAAGATAATAACTTGATTGCTAAAACCGGACACGAGGACCGAGAAATACAACAATTTAGCATAACCGATGACCCACTGATTTATAAACCTACCTATCATCACAGAATAACAGAACTGTTATATTATGTCATTTTATGAATTTTATGACTGCCATTTTGATTTTTTGAACACAGTTTGATAATGCATTAAAAATATACTTATTACTGGAATTCCCGCTTGTATTACCTACCCGATGGTGTACGCAGAGGTGAATTCTGGTATGTTTTAACTCCCTTACGAAATAAAGCCCATAATAACTTCGAGCTCCCAATGGTTGCTGTTGTGTTGCAAAGATTTTCTAAGTCTTAGTAAGTACATATATATAAATAAATATTTGTCACTTTCCCTGAATTTGTACCCAGGAACTCGAGTATTGAGTACACTTCAACCCTTTTTAGTGTCCTACAGCTGGGCACGGGCCTTCTCTCAACTAGCTTATGACTTGAGAGTTTAGGCCTCAATCCACATACGATGGCTAAGTGCGGGTTGGGGGATGTCACATGTCCCCGAATGATTAGTTCTTAACATGCCGGTGTCCTCACGATGTATTCCTTCACTGATATTGAGCAGCGGAGATGAAACAATTCACACAAAGATGTCCACGACCGAGGCCAATAACGCTGCGCCAACGCTGCTTCTGAGTATTGAGTTAACAAGCTTAATAACAACTTAGTAGCAACTAGAAGTGCTGAATTATGCTCGGCAAATGGCACTCGAATCGCTTCGTGTTACTTAATGTTCCGGACGGGCTGGAAAAATTCAATAAATGAAAATCTAGCTGACGCCCTGAACACCTACGTGTTCATAGATTTCGTGACGTCGATTTATACTCCCTGGAATACTGCCCACTACTGCCTTGTTCTCCTATCCGCTACGGGAAAGCCACCGGGACACTAAATGAAACACCGACTTGACAACATACGCACACACTTGAGATTACTGCTTGATCATTACTTTTGCTGCAGTGGTAGATCGCAATTACGCCGTGCTACGCCCGCCGAATAGTGCGGTACGCTTAGCTACCTCGAAACTTTACCGTAACGACGACCGCAGTAACCTCTCCTGTGTTAACTTTAATTTCATTTTAAAAACTATACATTTTGGTTCCTAGCTATTAAACTATTAGGGCTAGATCTATACGGTAAACACTATTAGCAAGCCTACCTAACCCTCTATCTAGGAAGCCTAAAGTTTTGAACCTAAGTTCCTAGGTTTCGCAAGTATAACGAGAAATGTCTGCAAAATCTAGGCACTTTAGGTGCAGTTAGTACTTTCACTCGCTATACTTGCCAAACCCTAAGACCTAGAATCACTATCTCCTACCTATTGATATTGCCTATCTAGGTACAAATTAAACACAAAACTATAATTCATTTATTAAAACTTACAAAGTTATAGCGGACTTTCTAACAACGTCATACAACTTTCTTACAAATTTTAACATTTTACAATTTTACTATAAAATTACCTGAAAATACATTACATACTGCTTATACTGTTTAATTATGATTCAGTTTTCACTATTATTAATAAATTTGGAAAATACAAAATCTATTATTAACATTAGCGAGATGAAGGTACTTATTTTATATAAGTACCTACATTTTTTAACATTTTTAACAACAAAATTATTTTTAAGAAAACTGTTAAAATGTTCTAAGATATGCACTATCACATTTTTCAATACTGAATTTACTGATAACACCAAAAACTACTGATAACAATAAACTTACTGATAACAGTAAACCTACCGATAACTGATAACAATTAACTTTCTGATAATAATGTCTGGCACAGTCTAAGTCTATCGCAAACACTAAGTCTGTCGCGAACATTTCTCCCGCCGTGCAGCAGCGCGTCGACCCGTCGTTGCCCAGGCGGTGCTGCAGACGTCGGTGAGCGCCACCCTCGTCACTTGGGTAGCGGTACCAGCTTCTTGGCGGGGCGTTTGAGGACTCCCGCCGGTGTGCGCACCTCTGCGGTGCGTACCTGGCCGTCAGGGCCAGGGTAGACGGCGACAATCCGCCCCCGCGGCCATGTGTTGCGGGGCAGATTGCCGTCGGCGATGAGCACCGGGTCGCCCACCGCGAGCGCGTTACCGCGCCCGTGGGGCTCCCGCCGGTACTGTAGCTCGGGCAGGTACTCGCGCACCCAGCGGCGCCAGAACACCTCTGCGAGGATCTGGGCCCGCCGCCAGTGCTTTCGGCTGTCGTAGTCGGACTCGTCAAACTGGCCCAGGGACGGCAAGCGTGCCGTGCCCCCGAGCAGGATGTGGTTCGGGGTGATCGCCTCCGCCTCCTCACTGTCAACAGAGACGTGTGTAAGTGGGCGACTATTAACTGTATACTCTGCCTCGCACAGCAGAGTTGTCAGGACCTCTTCGTGCGGGTGCTTGTCGTGAAGTACTGTGAACAGAGTATTTTTTACACTCCTTACTAAGCGCTCCCATGCGCCTCCCATGAAAGGCGCCGCCGGCGTTATGAATCGCCAGCGGATCCCCCTGCGGCTCGCCTCGTCGGCCACGGCGTCGCGCATTTCTTTGTCGGCGCCGTGCATGTTCGTGCCGTTGTCCGAGTAGATCTCGGAGGGGCACCCGCGGCGCGCAGCGAACCTCCGCAGCGCCAGTATTGCGGAGTCGGCGCTCAGGCTGGCGGCCACCTCTAGGTGAATGGCTCTGGAGGTGAGGCATGTGAATAGGGCCACATACCGCTTCTGGTGCGTTCTTCCCACTGTAACAGACAACGGACCAAAGTAATCTAAGCCTGTAAAGGTAAAAGGTCGCTGATGGTGGGCTAATCGTGCCTTTGGATGGTTCCCAGTGGCCGGTACAGGTGGCTGCGCCTTGCGTATACGACACGGCAAACAACTATTGATTACTTTTTTTGTAATCGGTCGTAGGCGCAATACCCAGTAGTGTTGACGAGTTTCATTTATCACAAGCTCTGTCCCGCTGTGATGCAAGCTTCTATGAGTCCATTCTATGTATAGCTGTGTTATTCTGTGATCGCCGTCCAAAACAGGTGGTCTCTTTGTTTTCTCTGTTATGTTTTCTGTGGCTGCTATGCGACTTCTCAGGGTGATGATCCCGTTACTATATTCTATAGGCAACTTGTACAAGCGGCTGTCTCGGGCAAGTTCCTTCCCGCGCCGGAGATCCCGGAGTTCGGCGCCGAAGGAGGTCGCTTGTACCGCCTTCACAAGCAAGTCCTCGGCGTCGTGAAGGTGCTCTGCAGGGAGAAACACGAAGCATCGTCGGGACACCGGCGCGGGGCGGAGCTTAGCACCTCCCGTAGGCTGGTTCTGTGTTTTCGTGTTTTTCTTGTCACGACGCCAATCTGGATCATTTTCCAAGTTTTTCTTAGTACGTTTGTACAAAACTTGCTGTTGAAATTTTCTATTTTTGCACAGAGTAATGAACTGCAATACTCGGGCGGTTGTGCGGAGTAATCGTTCCCATTTTGAAAATTTGTCTGGGTCAGGAATCGATTCTGACACTTTCTGTACCTCGCTGTCTTCTGTCACTGTAGTGGTACGTTCCTCTCCAGTGTGTGTAGAGATAACTATTTTTTCTGTAGGCCAAGACGACGGGTCCTGATACAAAAATTCAGGCCCGGTGAACCACTCATGGTTTGAGTCGAAGTTGCTCGGTACTTCGCGTGTCGCCACGTCTGCTATGTTTAATTTGGTAGGCACCCACTTCCAGTCTTGTACTGTGCTGCTATCTTCTATGGCCGCTATTCTGTGCGCGACAAAAGGTTTGTACGCTCGGGACCCGTTTCTGATCCAAGTTAAGACTGTCTTGCTGTCTGTCCAGAAAATAGTGGCTTCGGGCTTCACACGATGTTCGTGTAACATAGCTGCGGCCAGTCTCGTACCCATCACAGCCGCTTGTAGCTCCAACCGTGGGATCGAAGTAACTTTCAGCGGCGCTACTCTTGCCTTCGCAACGACGAGCGAAACATATACTCGTCCGTCCGAAGTGGTCACTCTCCAGTACCCTGCTGCTGCGTAGCTGGTAGAGCTCGCATCTGAAAAAATGTGGGCCTGGATTTGGTAGGCTGCGCTGTATCCCGGGTAACATCTTGGTACTTTGACTGCCTTCAAATTTTCTAAGTGCTGTGTCCACTGAGTCCACTGGTGGGCAAGATTTTCTGAGAGTTTTTCGTCCCAGTCTATCCCTAGCCGCCAAGCTTCCTGTAGTATTTGTTTGGCTCGAACGGTGACTGGTGAGACAAGTCCTAATGGGTCGTATAGCGACATAACTATCTTGAGTGCTTCCCTCTTTGTTGGCGTAGGTTTTTGCAAGATGTCCACGGGCAGACGAGCGAGCTTGAGGTTGAAGCTTAGTTCGTCGGTACTCGGCTGCCAAATAAGTCCGAGTATTTTCTCTCCGTGACCCTTGCCGGCGATAGAGACGGTTTCTCCACGATGTTCGGTCGGTTCTATGTCTTCTAAAACTGTTTTTGAGTTTGACACCCACTTTCTAAGTTCGAAACATGCTTCTCGGTGTATGTCACGAACTTGCTTCGCTACTTGTGACGCCTGTTTTTCGTCCGGAAAGCTGTCTAGGTAGTCATCCATGTAGTGATTATTTACTATCGCATCTACTGCCTCTGGGTACTGTTCGGCGTGCCTTCTTGCGTTCCAGTTTTTGGCGAATATCGCAGTACATGGTGAGCTAGCTGCGCCGAAGATGGTCGCCTTCATACGGTATTCTCTGGGTGCGCCATCCCTTCGGTCGCCTCTCCATAGGTATCGCAATGCGTCCCTGTCATCAGGCTTGATGCGTACTTGCATGAACATCTCTGAAATGTCAGCTGTCACGGCTACCGGGTGGCGGCGAAATCTCATCATAACGCCCGGTAATGACTGAAGTAAGTCCGGTCCTGTAAGCAGATAGTCATTCAGCGACTTTCCTCTGCTTTTGGCTGCTGCGTCGTGAACTATGCGAAGTTTCTCTGGCTTCAACGGGTTGTGGACATCAAAGTGCGGTAGGTACCAGGTTCTGCCTTTCGTACCTTCAAGCGGAGCCTCTTCTGCGTATCCCTTTTCTATTAAGAGGTTCATCTGTTCTGTGTACTTCAACTTGAGTCCCGGGTTCCGGTCAAGCTTCCTTTCTATTGTGGTGAGCCTTTTCAAGGCATTTTCATAACTATCAGGCATAACGAAATTTTCTGTTTTCCATAGAAGCGCGGTTTCAATGTGTCCGTCTTCTAACTGTACTGTATTTTTCTGTAAAATATCCTCGGCTTGCTGCTCCGGATCTGAGTTCGGACGACGTGGGTTTATTACAAGCGATTCCAAAGCGAAATATTCCTTCAGTTGCTTGTCTATATTTTCTATGCTCTGTGGTGCAGACATCTGGTGAACAAAATGTACTGTACGAACTGTGTTTCTTGCGTGCGCACCGTGCAGAGTCCATCCTAAAGTGGTGAGCGATGCTATAGGCTGATGTCTCGGTCCTCTTCGTATGACGCTCGCAACCAGAAGGTGCCAGTTATCCTGTCCTATAAGTATCTTCGGGATGCCAACGTCATAGATAAGATCGGTCTTGATATCTTCTAAGTGCTTGCAGTCAGAGATATCCTTTGTGCTGACGCGTTGCGGTGTTAAGTTCAAAGCTGGTACTGTGCGCGCGCATAAGGTGGACTCTCTCCCTGTGGTACTCGCCAACTGGAGCTCAATTCTGCGTGATGTGGGCATCTCTATGGTGGTATCACCGATGGCTCGGATGGTGAACGGATCTATCTGCCCCTCTGCTCCGACCTGGTTGGCTATGTCTTCGTCTATGAGGGAGACGGTTGATCCATCGTCCAACAGCGCAAAGGTAGGTACTTCTCCCGCCGGTCCGATCAATCGTACAGGAACGATCTTGAGGTAAGCTTGCGAGTTAGCTTGTAAACTGGAACTAGCCACTGTTTCTTGCGTCTCTGTTTTCGATGCCTCTGCCTTCCTTTCGTAGTGCAACAAGGTGTTATGCGTGGCCGTGCAACCTTCTATTCCACACTTCTTGGGCTTGCACGTATGTCCCTGGCGGCGCGCGCGTAGACACCGAAAACAAAGGCCGTGTTTCTTCGCAAGCTCCCACCGTTTGTCAGAGCTTCCCTTCCTGAAAGTTGCGCATTCTGAAGCATAATGTCCGTCTTGTGAACAAATGCGGCACTTCATGCTTGAGGCTGGAACTGTTTCCCATATCGCAGTGTGTTTTTCAGTTGCGGCGTGCGTCCTCTGTACCACGCGGCGTGCTGGCTGAGCTGTCTGTTCGGCCGGGGCAAAAGCACTGCAGTAGCGCGCTTGCTCACTGATAAACTCACTGAAACAGCCGAGGTCCGGTTTCGCTTGATACTTTTCTATGTATTCTCGGTACCACTGAACGCGTAGCGAGTTCGGTAGCTTCTCAGTCAGGATACGCAGCAGCTCGACGTTAATCAGGTAATGTTCTTTCTTCAAAGCACGTAAGGTAACAACACTGCTTCTTACCTTGCTAGCGAACGAACAAATGTCCTTCGGCGCTTCGCCGCAGCGCGGCATGCTTCGCAACTTGTCTGTTTCTGCTTGAGCGATTGAGTCCGGTCTTCCAAACTGAAGTTCCAGTTCCTTCATGATTTCATCAGGCTGCGCGTTCCCGATCAGCTCCGAATTAACTGTTTCTAGCGCTCTTCCTTTGAGACTTTTTCTAAGTCTCGCTGTGTTCTCCACGTCGTTGAAATATTTTCTTGTGGTGTCGTATATCGCTCTGAACGATAACCACTCTGTGTGCGCCCCGTCGAACGTCGGTAAAGTCATCACGACTTTTGAAACCGCTGGGTGAGGCAGCACTGTCACATCAGACGGCTTCTTTTCCGCGAGCGCGGCGATGGCGGAGGTGAGTTCGGTGATGAACGGCGTCAGTGAACTTCCTCCCTGTTGAGACGGTCCCTTCTTCAAAGGTGCATCTCCTGTTAAAACCCTGGCAGGTACATCTGCCATCTGTGGTCCCCCTGTGACCCCCCCCTGGGGGTGCGCGGCCAAGTCGGTGTTCCTCCCGGTGGCTTCTGTGGGGTCGGGCTGTGGTTCCGGTGCCTCTTCCAACCATGAGCGGACGTAGTCAGCTTTCGAATGTCCGTCCTCATCGTAATCAGAGTCAGCTTCCTCCTCAGCCTTCTGTAAAGCTATCTGTGCTAACTGTAGCTGGATCCTCAGTAATTCTTCACGAGCCTTCAAAACTTTTCTATTGGATCGCGTCGACGTCACTGAAGCGTCCGGTCTACGTTTTCTATTTTCCTGTCCTAACTCAGTATGCGCGTGTGTGTCGGTGGCGGGTCGCACTATCTGTTCCGAACCGCAATCTGTGCTTTGTCTGTCTTCGTGTTCACGGACCGCCGATAAGCGTGGCTGTGTGGGCGGAGCCGGCTGGGTACTGACCGCGTCTTCTGCCACCGACGGCGAGCGTGGAGGGGCCTCGTGACGTAGCGCGGCTGCGCTTGACGGGCCTTCCCGTACCTCTACCGTCCACGCTTCGGGTGCCTTCCCTTTGGATCTTGTTATCGGCATCTTGAATCTTCTTGTATAACAAATTGACAAAGCTTAATGAAATAGGACAGAAAAATTCCAGATTTTCTTCCTGTAGTGACGTCCACGAAGTCTTGATCCGGCTCGGTGAGGACCAGCAAATGTTCCGGACGGGCTGGAAAAATTCAATAAATGAAAATCTAGCTGACGCCCTGAACACCTACGTGTTCATAGATTTCGTGACGTCGATTTATACTCCCTGGAATACTGCCCACTACTGCCTTGTTCTCCTATCCGCTACGGGAAAGCCACCGGGACACTAAATGAAACACCGACTTGACAACATACGCACACACTTGAGATTACTGCTTGATCATTACTTTTGCTGCAGTGGTAGATCGCAATTACGCCGTGCTACGCCCGCCGAATAGTGCGGTACGCTTAGCTACCTCGAAACTTTACCGTAACGACGACCGCAGTAACCTCTCCTGTGTTAACTTTAATTTCATTTTAAAAACTATACATTTTGGTTCCTAGCTATTAAACTATTAGGGCTAGATCTATACGGTAAACACTATTAGCAAGCCTACCTAACCCTCTATCTAGGAAGCCTAAAGTTTTGAACCTAAGTTCCTAGGTTTCGCAAGTATAACGAGAAATGTCTGCAAAATCTAGGCACTTTAGGTGCAGTTAGTACTTTCACTCGCTATACTTGCCAAACCCTAAGACCTAGGTTCACTATCTCCTACCTATTGATAGATAGCCTATCTAGGTACAAATTAAACACAAAACTATAATTCATTTATTAAAACTTACAAAGTTATAGCGGACTTTCTAACAACGTCATACAACTTTCTTACAAATTTTAACATTTTACAATTTTACTATAAAATTACCTGAAAATACATTACATACTGCTTATACTGTTTAATTATGATTCAGTTTTCACTATTATTAATAAATTTGGAAAATACAAAATCTATTATTAACATTAGCGAGATGAAGGTACTTATTTTATATAAGTACCTACATTTTTTAACATTTTTAACAACAAAAATATTTCTAAGAAAACTGTTAAAATGTTCTAAGATATGCACTATCACATTTTTCAATACTGAATTTACTGATAACACCAAAAACTACTGATAACAATAAACTTACTGATAACAGTAAACCTACCGATAACTGATAACAATTAACTTTCTGATAATAATGTCTGGCACAGTCTAAGTCTATCGCAAACACTAAGTCTGTCGCGAACACTTAACATATTATATATCTGTGGTATAACGAATGACACCTAAACTTAACCGCTTTATCTGTTTACACCTTTGGCCACTGTAGATGACATAAGTTAACGAAACGTTTTGTTAGACGATGTATGACGTTACCGAGCGTTATCGTGACATGCCTGTGATGTCTGAACTAAAGGTCAAATAGATATTATATGTAGCCTCATACCTATTATATGTAACATAATATAGTTGTTGGATCAGACTGTTTACTATAAGTGATAAGGAACACGTGCCTTGATATCTATCAGGTGAACAGACAAGGAGGTTTGTCTGGACTGACTTTTATCATCAGTAGAAGCTTGGTATCAACTATATGGACCAAGTGCGTAGCACCGATCTGGCTCTAAAATGCAAATCGCTGACGAATCTCAGAAAGCCTCTAAGTTATAATCTATAATATAAAAATGAATCGCAAAATGTGTTGGTAAGCGCATAACTCGAGAACGGCTGAACCGATTTCGCTAATTCTTTTTTTAGAATAATCCTTGAAGTACGAGGATGGTTTTAACGTCGATAATAATAAAAAGAATACTCCTAAGAAACAGCTTCACCGATCTTTATGACATTTATATAGGAATCCCTATTTCCCTTGGTCGGAATCGGTCGATATCACAACTTAGCAGTTCGCACAATAAAAGTAAAAACAAAGCTAATTTCCACCATACAACGGTGGCACATAGCCGTACCTCTACTTGGTTATCAAATTTATTCAAAACTCATTAGTTTTAATCACTCAATATTTTAATTCAACAATATCCGGTACATTATACCGTACCGACAAAATAATGCCGTTATATTACGACAAATGTCAGAAAAACCGGAAAACCGTTTAACATACGTGTAGGTTACTTGTGACGTATTATAATTATGAAAATAAATACTTGTTATAAAATAAATTAAATGTTAATAACATGTTGTTAATAACATAACGACAACAACTGGTTCAATACAGAAATTTTTGAAACCTAAATGAGACTTATTTCAAACAAAACGGTATGAAACTAATTTATATTCGTGGGCTACGTTACGAACATTGCACAGGTACACAGACATACAGGTATACAAAATTCTAACTTGTTAAAAATACAGGTTACATTATGATTTTTATACAATTTAAATAGGTAGGAATTTATTTAACACAGTATTTACTGAAAATATAATAAAATAAGTAAACCAAATCTAAAATTCTATCTTAAAATTTAGATAAGATAACGTCATAAAATTCCCCCGAATCGAGGCCTTAGAGGAATGTGCCTAGAAGGCTGGCAGCATTGCCACGTTGTATGGCAATGCTGATTCTTTGACCAAGATGTAAGCCAGCCCTCTGGTCACGTGAAGAGTCTATTATGAGCTTAGGAATTTATTTAAAAAGTGATCGGGCGTGTTTTAATATGTAGGTATTTTTTTATTCTATTAAAGACTTGCGCATGACCAAAACTTGTCTGTTGTTAAGCAATGATGTGGTCTACGATGGAACGCGCTAACCCAGTAAATACCGATTCACTCGTGACTTGGAGGCGGGCAGATTACAGTTATCGGGCAACAGAGATGTCGGTGACAACAGAGAAACAGGTGAATCAGAGTACAGCGATAGCACAGCGGAAAGGGCCTCGCCTTAGAAACGTATGGTCGCGGGTTAGATTCCCAGTCGTGCCCACACATATTTTGTGAATCGTTACATCGCCGCTGCTCGATATCGGTGAAGGAAAACATCGTGAGGAAACCGGCATGTCTAAGAACTAATCATTCGAGGACATGTGACATCCACCAACACGCACTTGGCCAGCGTGTGTGAATTAAGGCCTAAACTCTCAACTCGTAAGATAGTTGAATGAAGACCCGTGCCCAGCTGTGGGACATTAAAAAAAGGGTTGATGTGGAGAGATGCCGGCAGCGAATTCCACAACTAAGGTAGGTACATCTAGGTATGTCTGAGGAGGACCAAACAAGGACCCACTTTTGGGATTGGGGGACGATTACTAGGCGTGTCTGAGGAGGACCAAACAAGGACCCACTATTGGATCGAGGGACGATTAAAATTTTAATCAACGATGTTAATGACTTCATCATGACAAATGTCATGACGTCGAGTTAAACTTGAAATTTTCCAAGAAAGTTATTATTTTCCGTGTATTTCCTATACGTATAGTAATTATATCATAAGTGGGACAAGCCCACAGCCTCTCTTTCCTTAGACGTCACAAGTTTACCGCAAATGAGCTCACAGAAGTGACTAACACAATGTCAAGTAATAATCTGATGCAATAACAGTTTAACGGTCGTTATTACGTACCTCCGTCCGTGGG
Organism: Meganola albula; assembly: GCA_936450015.1. Classification (NCBI taxonomy): domain Eukaryota; kingdom Metazoa; phylum Arthropoda; class Insecta; order Lepidoptera; family Nolidae; genus Meganola; species Meganola albula. Next base: position 13,034,957 of record OW388159.1, on the reverse strand, counting down.
AGTGCACTTTTAATCGGAATCCTCACACGTGGTCCCCGGGTGATACCAAACAGGTGACCATATACTGGTGGTAGGCTTCCCACCAGACAAAGCCGCTTTTCAGTGTTTCGATGCAATGACCCTTTGAGATTTTCCATTTCCTATCACATAGAGCCTCATTCCATTTGCAGTTTCGTAAAAAACACTCGTAATTACGATTGCGCTGGTATACTGGGGAAGCGAGTTTCATCGTAGACCACATCATTGCTTAACATCGGGCAAGCTATGTAAGCTTATTTTAGAATAAATAAATTTAAAGCCTTGAGTATCGAATAACTTGGCTCTCTTTTTCTCCAATCGCCGATCGTCGAGAGATTAATTCTCGAGTGGTGCAGGCTGATACACAGTTTCCATGTATCCCCAGTATCCCCTGTAACTTGACAGCATCCGCAATATATCAGGATATCGAAGATCAGCTGCGAAAGATTTTTACATCAATATTTAATAGGTATTTTTAATTACTTGATCTTGGATCTAACACACTTTATCCGTATTCTAGGAAAGGTTCCACAGCGGAAAATAATGTGAGTACCGGTAATGATATAATTACTAATAACTCGTTCATTTCAAAGTCGGTAATGTTAGAAAAGGCTAATTGCAGTATTATGCACCGCGTAAAGGTAAATGCACACTGATTCGCTTTAAATAACATGGCTTTTCATAATGGGACTCTACACACCACCGCAATCCCACCTCAGCAACTCCTGTAAGCCAGGATCAACAGGGAAGCCGTGAAGAGACAGGCCGAGAGAGTCGCCGCAGGTCGTGGGTTCGATTCCCACACAAGTCAGACATTTGTGTAATGAACACGTCTGTTGGTCTTGAGTCTGTAATTATCTATAATTAAGTATTTATTTACAAAAGAAAAGTATTATACATATGTAGTATATTACCAGTTATCTGGTTTCCATAGTACAAGCCCTGCTTAGTTTGGGATCAGATGGCCGTGTGTGTTAATGTCCCACTATATTATTATTATTATGTTAAATGTGTCTTTTTTATCTCGGAGCTATGGAGCTCATTTGGAAGGCGTGCGTGGGGCCGAAGCCAATACGTAGAGGCCCGTTAGACAATTTTGTTCTAAATGTAATGTGGCACCAACTGACGATTATCCCTGTTCGCACCATATAGGTACAACCAAGGATAATCCCCGGTTAGAGCAGCACTATTACAGAATATAGGAACTAAAATCTGGGTTATGGTGGTGCGTGCTAATGGATTAGGTAACTAGGACTATGGATGGACTATTATTATTATTATTATTACACCCAGATTCAAGACAAATAGGCATATTCATCACACAAATGTCTGACATAGGTGGTAATCGACCTGAGGCGCGAAAGGCCCTTAGACCTTACCGACCACGCCACCGACTGTCAATAAATAGATCAAATAGTCTCTTACTGACTTACTTCTCTTCATTGTCTTACCATGAGATAAAATAATATACAAACCTGCGGGTTACTTACCTATCTAAATTAATTAAAAATTTGCTGAGAAACATCTCGAAAACTTCAGCTCACTTCGCTATTGACCATTTTTTTACTTGAAATAAAAAATAACGGTCAAGAGCGAGTGAAACTCGCACGGTTCCGTTTAGCTATCAGCGAGTTTTAAGCAACTGCTTGATAGTCTCTCCAATGACTATCTATCCGTCTGTCACAGCTGACGTGCTACCTACTGGACTCGGTCTAGAAGTTTCGAACATTCAAACAACGTAGTAATCTTTTAAGGATTCTCTTATTACTATCGGCAATGATGAGAACCATTAAAAAGTCATCGAAAACGCCATACGTTATGGGACTAGATGTGTACAACAAACTGCCAGAGAATATCTCCGCTCTCAAAGAATATAGAATATAGCCGTTACAAGCGCTGGTTAGTCGAGGAAGCGTTCTATACTTTTGACTAATTTTATAAATTCTAATTTATTTTGTATAATAGTACTCTACGATATGTAGATAAATCTGTTAAATGTGTAGAAATTTCTTAATTAATTCGCCCCAGCTTCGCACGGGTGCAATGTGTTATACTTATAAACCTTCCTCTGGAATCACTCTATCTATTAAAACTGCATCAAAATCCGTTGCGTAGTTTTAAAGATCTAAGCATACATATGGACAGAAAAAAAGACTTTGTTTTATACTATGTAGTGAAGCGACGACTTATAATTTATATTATGAACAAAATTAAATGACTGTTGACTATTGATTATTACCTTTTGAGGAACGGAACCATAACAAGCGCATCAAAATCAAACCAGAAGAGGCAACAGACTTATGCCTATACATATACCTTTTCCTACCCATGTCAAAATTATAACACTAGCATTTTCACCTCTCTAATTTGTCGGGGGTGAAATAACTGTATTAAGGTCGGTTTGGTTCATATTCAAAAATATATTTTCATAACCAACCTAGGTCACGGATTTAATAACCTAGCAACCCATTTCTAAACCATCAGACTGGAAAGGACGAAGATTTTGCATTAATTAGTAGTTTTAATTATGTTCATATAAATTTGTTATTTCACTTCAAAAATATATATATAATTAGCACTCTTTTATATATACCGCAGAATTAACAATGTTTAATGAATTTTAAGCTGGTTTATTTATAGTACAAGTTTATTCATTAAGCCTACTGTTTCATATTAATTGTTATTTCATCATCACCACCATCATCATCAGCCTATCCTAGTCCACTGCTGGACATAGGCCTCTTCTAAAGCACGCCACTGAGCACGATCGGCGGCTACTCTCATCCAGCTCTTACCAGCCACCTTGCAGAGATCGTCACTCCACCTAGTCTGAGGGCGTCCTACGCTACGTTTGCCAATACGTGGTCAATTATTATTTGATTTATAATATCTACAGATTTAATCATTAAATCATAACCTTTGAATCTATTGCGTTAGCTACATGATTTATAACTTTAAATTAAAATAATAATTAATAATAATTAGTTAAGCTTCAACTCGATCACATCAGCTTGGAAAGTAAAAAAAGCATTTTAATCATAATTAATGAGAAATAATAACTCGTTTTTTACTCGACATTTCTATCGGGTTACACCGATCGTGGTCACTGTGGTTTTGCATTAAATTATATGTCATAACAATTTAAAATGCAAACTATTTATTTAATATAGGCGTGGTGTGGTCGGTAAGATACTTGCTTTTCACACCTCAGGTCGTGGATTCGATGCCCACTCAAGTCAGATATTAAATTTGTATGGTGAACATGTCTGTTTGTCTTGATGTAATTATCAATATTTAAAGAAATGCAGGATACATAGTATTTCATCAGTTAATCTGGTTTCTATAGTGTTAATGTCCGACGATATTATTACGATTATATTAATTTGGCATAACTGTTCAGGTAAAATTTTTACGCATAATTACTATAAGCATAATAATTGTAGCATAGTAATCTAAAACATAACTTTGATTACTAAAATGTTAGTGAATCATAACATTTATTAGATTTACGTCGCATAATTAACTCAACAAGTAAATAATTATGCCAAAAGGTATCCCAGAACAGTCACAGTAGAATAGTTTTAGGCATCTTTAAATCACTACATAGTATAAAACAAAGGCGCTTTTTTTGTCCCTATGTCTCTATGTATGCTTAGATCTTTAAAACTACGGAACGAATTTTGATGCGGTTTTTTTAATAGATAGAGTGATTCCAGAGGAAGGTTTTAAATATAACACATTGCACCCGTGCGAAGCTGGGGCGGGTCACTAGTATATAATATATTTATACTAATAATTAATTTGTAAACGCTAGGAAGAAGTAAATACCTAAATGCCGCACATTAAACACTAAATAATTAATATTTTTTCACTTTATGCATTTTTAGCAATGATTCATTCTTACCGGGTAGTAACTGAATTAAACTTAGATTAACCCAATATTTAAACCATATTTTATTACAACTTAAACAGTGAATTTTGAACTCCTGGTAGTCCCAAACAGTGTTCGAAATAGTCCTCAAAGTTATCAACATAATTAATAAGAGACTAATGAATAAAGACGTGAGTACGTGCCTTAGTTGCCCGCAATTAAGTCTCGTACGCAGAAGGACGGTACAAATTTTTCACATTTATGTACTAGGCCTAAATTCTTTCAAGTCTTAAGATTGTTAAAAGAAAACCTGTTCCCTAATGTAGAGCATGATAAGGGCAGTTACTATTAAGAGAGAGAGCGATTTTCATAGCTCTTCTTTTGAAGAATCATCATAATCATCAATTTTTTAGTTGTTCTAGACACAGTCTCTTACAGCACGCCATTGAGCATGCTCCTGCTACTCTCATCCAGCTCTAACCACCACTTCTACCCACCAGACATTGAAGTGCAGTAACCGCAAAATAACGATTTCGAGCAAACGCCATTTAAAATTAAGAATTTGATTTAAAAATAAGCAGATGTATAAACAAATTAAAATGAATGCCGAAATATGCAGGTTTGATCTTTTGGTAACCTTGTCGCCTGGCGCCGCACTGTGGGAATATGGACATTGCTGAAAATCAGTGTTGTGGGTCGCCTCTAGTAGGCACTCACAGCGTTTACTGAGCAATGTCCATGTTTGACACTGATAGGTCACACTTACTCTTGTTTTTATTTTTTTTTTCTTTTACATTGTTTTTTTTTGTCTTTCTGTGTTTATTTTTTTATCATTTAATTTTGTGTGTCCTGTCGTTGTCAAATAAATGTTTTTCTTTCTTTCTCTTCTTCTTTCTTCTAAATGTTCTACAGGCGTAGGTTCACACGTCTTAACAATAAAAAAATATATATCCTTATAAAAGAATTTATTATTGGCCATTTACTATTTTGGCGCGAATTACTGCACCACCTTACCTACCTATTACTGCACTTTAGTGTCTGGTGGGCAGACTTAGTCTGAGGTTGACGTTTACTCCGTGGCCTCCACTCTAGAACTTGTTTACCCTAATAGTAGTCGATTCTGATTTTCGGCTACAGTGTATTTTTGGTTGCGTTCCTCGATGTGAGTAAGGTACTTAGACGTAATCATTCCCTTTCCGATATTATGAGCACCTAGCGGTGAGAGCGGTCGCGCAGCGGCACGGGGCTCGCCTTAGAAAAATAAGGTCTCGGGTTCGAATCTTGGTCGTGCCCACACATCTTTGTGTGAATTGTTTCATCTCCGCTGATCAATATCGGTGAAGGAAAACATCGTGAGGAATCCGGCATCTAAAAACTAATCATTCAAGGACATGTGACATCCATACACGCACTTAGTCAGCGTGGATTAAGGCCTAAACTCTCTGAAATCATAAGATAGTTGATAGAAGACCCGTGCCCAGCAGTGGGAAACTAAAAAGGGTTGAAGTGATGAGCACCTATAGGATATTGCGACTACATAATCATGTCTTATGTTAAAAAGATTAAATCGTTTATTAATCATTTCAATATATCCAATTAGTAATGGTTAAAGTACCTAGCTATCACCTTCAAGGTATCATAACTTGGTAACAACTGAAACAGCAAACATTATAATTATCAAGGCAATGTTAATTAACTTATCATACACATTATGCTGTATTTTTTGCCCAAAATAAGGAGTAATTTGTTTTTAAATTTCACACCAACCATACTAGAATTAAATCTAGTTAGTAACATAAATATCTCAGTCGGCTAGTAACAAATTTTGTTAATGACATAACCATGTAGATTTTAACTCGAGATGAAAAGAGGGGTGTCATAATTTATAGTAATAAAAGTTAGTCATATCTGTGTAGTCAGTAGTGCTTATAGAAATAGACCGATTATGATGCGGTCTTTCGAATTAAAAGCTGAAATAATCGAGATGGAACTTAGATAGGTTGAGAATTTGACTAGATATTTTTTTATTCGAAGTTTTTTATTGATGTAGAAGTACAAACAGGGACCGATGCTCTGCAATAAACCGCGATAAAATCCATATAGAAGTCTTACTTATTCAATGTGTGATAATCGCGTAAATCTAAGAAAATACTAATTTTATTTAATCGTTTAAACTAACTATAGTATGTAGTAACCTTTACTTAACAATATTCCATGCTTATACCATTTTTTACAATCTACTCGCCTCAATAGCGATCTATAGATCAATCAATAAATTATAGCAATTAAATCATTTGTAATGCCGCTGAACATTACAAACGGAAAATTGATATTATCTGCTCAGTCGCATTGAAACTAGATTTGATTAATATTTTTTTAAAGATATCACCGCTATCAATCAATCTTCGAATCTTATTACGTCTACGGCGGCCAGTCTCACCTGACTACATGCAGTACGCTGGAGACAATAAAATGCACAAGGGTGTACTTATTAATAAGTTCCAAATCCAGTGTAGCGAGCAAGGACACCTCCGGCAAGGCATAGGTCCCATGATCTTGTTCCCCAAATGGGTTAAATTCTCGACACTGGTCACACAGGACCTGACCTTGGCACGAAGCCTCAACGGACATAACCGCAATACCACCTCCAACTGAAGGGTTCCACGAAACGGGCACTAGGGCCGCGCAAGAACCGCTCTAAGCGCATTAATCCACAATAGCTCGCACATAGCATATTGCTTCAACACAGGAATGAGCTCAGTACAGCCTCACTCCTAATTAACTCCTTTCTCTTCTGCGTAGAAACGGACTCGGATCGACGCGACGGCTTAACATGATCACTGCTATAAAACTCTACTGTGCTACAAATGGATACAATCCGGTTGAATACAACTAGTCTGATGTTAAGCAATGATGCTGTCTATGATAGAACTCGCCTACGCAATAAACTGATTCACACGTGATTATGAATGATTGAGAAGGTGGCAGTGGAGTGAGGCTACTTATTGGAAACCATAAAGAAGTAATAATTCCGTCCCAGTCACTCAAATGGTGTCACCCAGACATCGGTTGTAAGGATTTTGACACTGTTTTATGACTAAATTTAATAATCAGGGGGAATCAAAATGTTTATACGACACAGTAATTCCCAAATTGAAGATTGCTGTTGTGGAGACACAAACATACACACAGTTTACAAATCATCTGTACTTTTCCTCCCACGATAGTAAACATGTTTTTCAGCAGGCTCCTGTGACTTTAACAAGTAATTGTCGAAATTGCGAATAATGCCACAGTATAACGAAAACAGTAGTTACAATAATACCAAAATTATTAATACAATAAAAAAATCATAAAAAATGTTCCTATAATGGAACAGCGATAGCGCAGCGGTATGGGCCTCGCCATAGAAATATACCTAAGGTCACGGGTTCAATTCGTTTGATTCGTTCTTAGGACTGGTCCTGCCCACACATCTCGCTGCTACTCAATATCGGTGAAGGAAAACATCGCGAGGAAACTGGCATGTCTAAGAACTAATCATTCGAGGACATGTGACATCCACCAACCATTAAACCTATCGATAAAGTCGTAAGTCTGTTATTCTGACACCTTCAACTTCTTTCGGAATATGGCGACTAGTTCCGATCCACATTACATGACGAGGCTACATTGACGTCAGATTCGCTATTTTCTTCTATTCAATTGCGAAATAAGTCGTTCTCCCTCGCACAGGGTGATCATTTTTACGGAGTAACATAATTCATGTCTATGACTATGACGTTAAACTGAAATTAAACAATATGAACTGTGTGCATAGTGACCAACGTTAACTAGACTGTCAATATTGCCGAAGCACGGCGCCTGCGCACCCCCCACTCCCGCGCATCACCTAGTAAAATCACAGTACAGTTCGCAAAAAAACTTGTTATTGATTGTGGTGTTGTGTTTTTGTCGATTCGCAACGGGCCTGGCAAGTCACGTAACATTGGGTGGAGAAACTCGAAATGGCGATGTTTTTCAAACATTTCGGCGACACTGATTTATGAGACAGGTTAATTTTGACATTTTGTCTATGCTATACGAGTACTAACACCGGTATTTAAAAGTTATTGGCAGAGATACGCTGGCAGTATCATAATTATTTTGTGTTACTGTGCACCAGGTGTCAAATCCAGAAAATCTAAGAGCCAACTAAAAAAACAAACAAACATTCTCAGCAGGTTGTTTAATACTTCGTCATCAGCCTAGTCCACTGCGGGATATAGGCTTCTCCTAAAGTATACCCCTGAGCACGATCCACGGCTTTTCTCATCCAGTTCTTTCCGGCCTCCCATGCTGAGATCGTCACACTTAATCTGAGGGCGTCCTACACAACGTTTCCGAATTCATGGTCTCCAATCAAGAACTAGTTTTTTGTTAGTTTTGCGGGATATATGACCATCCCACTGCCACTTCAGCTTACTAATCTTGTGGGCTATGTCGATTACATTAGTTCTCTGTCGAATCACTTCATTACGAATTAGATCCTTCAAAAAGAGCTCCGAACATAGCCCTTTTTCATAGCTCGCTGAGCGACTTTGTATTTATGGCCCAGTCCTGTCGTGAGTGTCCACGTTTCGGCTCCGTATGTCATAACGGTTAGGACGCACTGGTTGAATACTTTAGTCTTTAGACTCTGTGGAATGGACGACGTGAAGACGTTTTAAACTACTAGACGTGATTAAATTCACTGAAGGTGCCATTCAGCTAAATATGAAATTCCTGACCAATTCATTCCAAGCAGAACTGCATATTTTAGGTTCTAAAGACCACAGACTTATAAAACCGAAACTTAATACAATCTAGTATAGTTATAGAACAGCGGAAGAGGAATTAGCACCGCTAATATGATAAGCAGCGTTAGAATTACAAACATAATCCATTTAGTTCTGAACGTCTGCGACCTGACTGGTCTGTTTCACATGGCTTCGGCTTCGTTGTATTGCATTCTATGCGTTTTTACTTGCTACACTCTTGTCATCGACTTTGCCTGTGGGGTATGTAGATAATTAGTATGACGACATTTTGTTTTGTTCTGTCCGTCAGATAGGTAAATTAAAAATATTGGACAAATATTTCTGTATACTTTTTTGTATGATATCGAATGAATCGAAATGACGTCACGCTTTGGTAACTTTGTATTTTATGACGTGGCGCACTATTACTCCATAATTTCTTATCTCTTATATCTTAATATTGTTGCTTTTCAATGCAAAAATACGTGTCTAACATTTTTTTCGGACAAATTTCACGGAGTAATACGATCATTTATACTAATACCTTTTTTCCACTCCCTATTCCCGCATTATACTCGTACTACTTGTCGTGACATTACGTATCCCAAAATTCATTGTTTTTTATGGGACTTAACGCACCACTGCAATCCGGCCACTACTATTCCTGTAAGCCAGGATCAACAGCAGCGCCATGAAGAGACTCGGGACTTGAACCCGGCACAGTCCCGGGGCACCTAAACTGTTTCGGGCCCGCACGACTTTAATCAGAAAGATAATAGGAGTTCCCTGGGCGCCAAAGGAGAAATTTCTTGGCTATCAGACTCTTCCTATTTTCGACCTAGCTGCCAAATTTCGTCTCTATATGTGTAATAATTTCTGAAATTTAGTGATTTGTGATTGACTGGTCTTTTACTGTTTTAGGGTTCCGTGCCTCAGAAGGTAAAAACGGAACCCTTACAGGATTACTCGTCCGTCTGTCACAGTCAATTTCCTCTGAAACTACTGGAACAATTAAGTTTAAACTTAGTACGCTTATTCTTCAATGAGGATATTTGATATGTAGCTTCTCTTTTTGCTGGCTGAACAGGTTTTGATGATAATTTTACACATATTTTTATAAGTCTTAATGTACTTTTTATTTCAGCAATAGGTACGCTATGTTTGGGATCTTTCGATAAACCATTTACGTCAATCGAGAAGAGAGCATGATATCAGTCGACCAATCACAATCAATCCGTGTGATGTGTCATTTGTTTTTGTCTAACCCCGTGGAAATATAGTAGCAGCTAAGGGAAATTTCATGGTTGAATCCCATGAAATATTGAAATGCACTCTTATCTAGCTAAGCTTTACATAATGTTTTTTTTATACTAAAAGCAGCACTTTTCACTTAAATCGAAAACATTTAGCCTCGCTAAAAGCCACAGACATTAACTAAATTACTTTCCTATCTCCAGTTTAACTCGGAAAAGCAACAATAAAAGAAATACTGTACATTGTTTGAACAGTATGCAAATGTCAGCGAAATTTACTTTAACACATTAACGCAACTTTACTGTGTAAATGTAGGACGGGTGCGTAGTTTTAATAAAAGGTTCCGTACGTAATTTTTATATTTAGAGCTACATTTTTACATAGGCCTCGCCCAAAGTACGCGCCACTGAGCACGATCCGCGGCTACTCTCATCCAGCTCTTACCAGCCACCTTGCAGAGATCGTCGCTCCACCTAGTCTTAGGGCGTCCTACGCTACGTTTGCCAATACGTGATCTCCACTCAAGAACTCGTTTACCGCAACGGTTGTCGGTTCGGCAGATATGACCGGCCCACTGCCACTTCAGCTTACTAATCCTGTGGGCTATGTCGATTACTCACAGAGAACCATCTCTGTCGGATCACTTCATTACGTATTACGTGAGTAACTGTGAAGTAATTATTAGCCTATCATATTTCTATTAAACTTCCTTTAAAACATCAACTCTGATCACACTCCTGGGTCTCTAGACAAATTATAAACCGAAACGATGACGGAAGATCGAAAAGAACAAAATTTATGGAATTGACAATCGCATGATTGTCACGTGACATTTCGAAGGTGAATGTCAATGCTTGTATTGCTTCGTTTCGTATCGATCTTTCGTTATCGCTTCACCATGTAATTTGTCTGTAGGCCATGCTATCCTTATTCAGCTCACACCACCTTGCAGAGATTGTTAGTCCACCTGGCCTAAGGTTGTCTTTTCCTATATTTCGCGGCCTCCACTCTTAAATTTCTTTGAATACCAAGCAGTTATTGTTTTAGCAGCAAAATGTTTACATTAAATACAGTGCTTTCAGCAAATTGAGCTACTAACTTGCAAAATTACGTCGTAAATATAACTGAGCTTGGTTATACTCGTACTAAAGTTTGATAACTCATATTCCTACTGCATTAACTGATATATTTACATGAAATATTTAATACTGAGTAATATCCATGTTTCACATTGATTGGCCTCACTATTTACTCTTTGTTTTTTATATTACTTTCTTTTTTCGCTGTTTTATTTGATTTTTTTCTTTACATGATTTTTTTTTGTTATTTAATTGTGCGTATCCTGTTTGTGTCTAATATAATAATATGTTTTCCTTTCTTTATTTTTTTAAATTTAATATAATATACTTAAGTGTGGGTTTAAGAAGAAAGTCAATACTAAAACAAAAATTGGTAAATAACCCAAAATTCTTTAATCAAATATAACAAATGCTTGAATTGGTTACAATTATCATCCTATCCCTTTTCCTCACATAAAAATAGTTCTATGTTGAAAAAGGATGGCTAATAACAATCATGGATAACTGTCAGATACAAAGGCTGGTCTAAATTGGGCCGGAAGATTGCACCCCCGGACCAAACCCTCGTACACGCTTGGCCACTCTACCAGAAAAGTTCCGAAACATTGATAAATAATAAATTAGATTCAATTTTATGGTCATATCCGTTTTGTTTTACATTTTAAATAAATAATTACCGTTTGTATTATTTTTGTGAAGATAACTCAAATACGGTGCAGTAATACTTTTTATTTTGGTATAAATAACTTTATATACGTCAACCCTTTTTAGTGTCTTACTGCCAGGCAGGGTGAATCGAGAACGGAATTGAGAGAGTTGAGGCTTTAATTCACACATGTTGACCAAAGCGGGGGTGTGGATGTCATTCGTATGATTAGTTTTTAGATATGCCCGTTTCTGCGCGATGTATTCCTTCATATTGAGCAGCAGTGATGACACAATTCACACAAAGATGTGTGGGTACGACCGGGGATCGAACCCGCGATTTTATATTTCAAAAGAGAGGTGACGCTGCGCCAGCGCTGCTCACTCTTTAATGAATAGGATAATTTGCAATTTTTTCTACCTAGTTAAACACTTCAATTATGTTGCATTTCTCAAAATATTGCGACTGAATAGTTTTTGGTTGTGCTCCTGGGTGAGACTAAGGAAGTGCCCATTGCCTTCAAAAAGCTCTGCAACGTGATAGTAATACTTCTGGTGTTGCTAGCGTCCATATGCTACAGTAACAATTAAGAAATGCTTGTTTGCCTACTTATTAGTATAAAAAAACTATATAATTTACTTTAATTAATGTTACGGATTATGTATGTTACCTACGGATCTCTAAAACCGTATCCACACAAGCGGTTCCGCAACACAACTCGGGGCTGCCAACTCTTTGTTCCACCGTATAATTAAATATTATTAGCGTCGGGTATTGTGTTCGATTCCGAGCAAGGCATTGTTGCTGGGTGAAGCTATTCGGTTTTACAAACTTCTAAAACCGCTTGTTTAGAAGAAAACCTTTTTATTATATAACCTTCTTTTATATATTACTGTGATATTAGTGAAGAAAAAATCGTAAGGAAACCAGCATGTTTTATTCTAAAATAAGCTTGAGCTTGACCTGAACTTGCCTGGTGTTACGCAATGATGTGGTCTACGAATAAATAGCTTGTCTAATATACCGATACATTAATGGTTACGACTGATTTTCGGTAAGAAGGTGTCAGTAGAATAGGGGTCTATATCCACCAACCCACACTTGGCCAGCGTGTGTGAGTGGATTAAGGCCTAAACTCTCTCAACTCGTAAGATAGTTGTAGAATTCCCGTGCCCAGCCGTTGATCTCTAAAGGGTCGTAACTTACAGCACAGCGAACTATCAGTAATTGTCATGTTACAGAAATGCGTACACGTCACCTTTCTCTATCTCTCTTTCCCTTTTTTATTCTCCCTCTCACTTTCAACTAGAACATTCTATGTGTATTGAAGTTGCCAAAAACATAATACAAATAAACAAACAAAATGTAATAGATTTAAGTACTTCATTTAAAAAAGAAAAAAAGCCTACTGAGTTTTTTGTCAGTGTTTTTCAGTAGTTGTCAGTCATTCACTGCATGGTAGGAAAAGAAATTGGACTATTTTTATGTAGACTCGCGTCTCAAAAAAATAAAGCATATTTTCATTTTTCAAGGATCGTTATATGTATATAAAATCAGTTGTATTAGTAAACAGACGTTTAAAAGTTTGTGGATTTCGATCTAACGGGGTATGTGTGAAATGGATTTGAGATAGCTAAGGTAAAGTGTCGGCTTTTATCCTTTGGGTCATGAACACAGTACCCATTAAAATTTATTTTTTACAAACCAAAAATATCTACACTAAATATTAATCTGTCCTACGGTGGCCAGTCTAAGCTGACTAGCCAATGAAGTAGTCTACTGTGTGTGTAAAAACATTAGCGCACTCTCTATTCCCTTTACTTTCAGAGTCCAGTGGGATGGATTGACCAAAAAATACGGTATAAAGACCGACAGGACCGAGGGCTTTACGTGCTCTATAAGGCTAACTTTCTGACTCAAGACTAGTTCTGAGATAGTAAAAAATCTGAACACTCATTACCAAATACCCGTTTTCACCAAATACCCGTTAGACTATTGCAAAAAAATCAGAATAAGATCTCACAGCTTCCGTAATAAAAGTGTTCAAATTAGTTCGTGTAACAATTGTAGTAACACTACGCTGCCGAGCCCCGGAGCCCCCGTCAGAGCCCTGATATAATACTGAGCCTTATCGAAACCTATACCTACCATATAATTTAGCTTTATAATATAGTATATGCAAAAATACGTAAACTCCAGAACCTATTTATTCTGTTTCAAAACAATAACTTTCTTTTCAACCATCGGGGGAAATTCTCAATTCGACTATGTTTTTTTTTATGTTTTTGTATGTCTGTTACGCGATATGGATATAAATAAAAGCTAACGTTGTTGAAAGTGATAAATGTTTATAAATTAGTGTAAAATTGTTAATCGTAAAGCCGTTAATGACCTTAGTTGGTAAAAACGACCTTATAGAAAATAATTAAATATCAAATTCAGTCAATTATGGATCAATTTTGATTTCTTTTGTTTTTTTTTCCTGGTTGTCCCGTATAAATTTTATCAAAATCTCTTGAGTGGGTTTTGGGTTATCTACTGTATAAAAATAAGTCGGGTTTTCCTTCCTGACGCTATAACTCCAGAACGCACGAACCGATTTCCATGGTTTTGCATTCGTTGGAAAGGTCTCGGGCTCCGTGAGGTTTATAGCAAAGAAAAAAAAGATCAAATGAATGAATCGAAAAATGAGTTGGTAAGCGCATAACTCGAGAACGGCTGAACAGATTTAGCTAATTGTTTTTTAAAATACTCCTTGAAGTACAAGGATGGTTCTTACGCAAAGAAAAAAAAACAACTTCCTCAGAAACAGCTTAACCGATTCGGTAGGTCTGAGAATCGGTCGTAATATACTTTCGGCCCCAGTAGGTGGCACTGCTTTACCGGGCAGGACGACGTCTGCGGGGTCCGCTAGTTGTTAATACATTGAAGTCGGTTCGTATTTTTTATGCTTGTAATGGCGAAACGCCTTCCTCAAAGACGTCTAACTTCCGTCCAATTCAGAATATCTATTTTAACTTTGGATAATGAATGGGTTTCAAAATAATTTTATTTTACCAACAAACCTTACTGGTGCGAGGTTTCTATAAATGATTTTGTCTACTAGTTACTTGAACTTCCTTGCTATTTACAGTATTTTTTCAATATAATAATTTAGAGGCATTTGTTAACGCGTCACATACAAAAGTATTTTTAACAAAAGTTAATCTCCTTATTTCGCGTTTACTACGGCTCCCTTATTATACAGGGTGGGTCGTAAACTGAGTTCCACCTATTTTGCACTCGTAAAAGTGGCTCGTAAATTTCACGTCACAAATGTTCCTCTTTGTTGAAGATAGGCAGGGTTCGAGCCCCTAAGCATAATCCCATGGCTCACGATAAGTTCGTTCATGGTGATCGCTGAATTGTGCACTATCGATAGTGAGGGGATTATATTAATAGTTTCAACTCAATTATATCGATATAATTACAAATTCAACATTTTGTTAACCTAGCTTCAGCGTTTAAGTACGCCGTGTTATTCCAAATTATAATTTAAATTTGTGTCAAATTTAATTCGTAATTTCACTTCAAGAGTAAGAAAAGTCTTCAGTATATTCATACACACTTTAAAAGTACCTATCTCAATAAGTAGTTTTGTTCCAAAAACCAAAACACACGGTTTATACGTATAATAATGTATTTGAAACTCAAATTCAACTTACGTAAGTACTACCTTAATGTAAGTACGTAGCCGGCTACGAATGCAAGCAGAGTTTTACTTTTACCCACAAGTGAGAATGAAATATGGCTACAATTCGAATGTAATTTCGTGTTTGAAACGCATAATGAAATTATTTAGTCATTGTGTGACAAATTATGCAAATGTAACCGTCCCCAGCACCTGCGACACCTGTGTTCGATGGTGAGATTAGCAGAGTTGAATAATTTGGATATATTGCGTCACGTACCAGTTACGTTTTAATAGTTTTAATTAAGTGAAATACAATCTACTATCGCGCCAATCAATGCTTACGGTTGTTTTAACTGTTGGTGCTAGCAGAGGGGAGTATTACTTTACACACAGAAGGTATTTTGGTTTCATTTAAGTAATAAGAAAGTCTTAAAGAGTAAGGATTACCGTTAGGGCACCATTTCGATTTTCAAATAACTGAAAGACTGTCTTGCAATTACTTTATTACAATCGATATATCTTGTTACATCACTACAGACCAGCGGTTCTTTCCCAACCCATATTGTTTTTAAGTTACGACAGTTTTGGACAATGAGACGGAAATCCACAGCTTCCTCGCTTACCCTCGCTACGTAAAACGGAATGGAATTGATTTTTTTCAACGCTGACGATTTTATAGCAGATATCCTTCCTTCCCGCCATTTTAATATGACCAAATAACCATAAACTAAACTGCTTTGTTTACTTTATGGTTATGTGGATTGGTCATAAAAATATGGTTCGTGGATTACATTATAATTGTATCTCTCATGGAAAGATAACTCAAAGATTTAAAAGCCATTTTGTCGTCATTTATGTATACTTTTGGCACAGACAATTGTCATTTTTAGCATCATCATCCTATTTGAGTCTATTGTTGGAATTAGGTTCCTCTTAAATCACTCCACTGAGCACGATCCAGCAACTTTCATCTAGCTCTTACCAGCCACCATCCAGAGATTGTCACTCCACCTAGCCTGGCAGTGCTCTACCCTACGTTTGCCAATACTTGGTGTCTACTCGAAAACTTAGCCTAACGGTTGTAATTATATGGCAAAGATTGAAGCTATTACTATATCTTACGACTGTGTAAGTATACGTACAACCCGTGGAAAAATCTATATACATATGGATGTAGTTTTTTTGTCGAGTCTGGGTGTAAATATCTATTACAAGTATATATTTACAAAAGAAAAGTATTATACGTATAGTATATATACCAGTTATCTGGTTTCCATAGCAAAAGCTCTGCTTAGTTTGGGACCAGATGTCTGTGTGTGTTATTGTCCCACAATATTTATTTATTTATTTTTATTTAATACTACACAAATTGTATTCGGTTAGATCTAGTTTGATAAAAAAATTTAGCAATCAAGCTATACAATTCCAGTATAACTTATACAATGCGAGATCAGCTTATACTGGAAATGTAGAGCTTGATGTGTAGTCGTGTGTACTCTAAAATACTTATTTAAGTATACACTAGATCTCCAAACATCACCTAAAGATCAAGTCAAATAAGTTTTTAATGCAATATTTAGGTTTGGCATTATTTACGGGCCGGTGGCGTGGTCGGTAAGATATTTGCTTTTCACGCCGCAGGTCGTTGGTTCGATTCCCACCCGAGACAAACATTTGTTTAAATATGTCTGTTTGTCTTGCGTCTGGGTGTAATTATTTATATTTAAGTATATATTTACAAAAGAAAAGTATTATAATATGTAGTATATTACCAGTTATCTGGTTTCTATAGTACAAGTTCTGCTTAGTTTGGGATCAGATGACCGTGTGTGTTAATGTCCCACTATATTATTATTATTATTTTAATTCTTTATTTAGATTAGTGTTGAGATTGTTAGTCAGTTAGGTCGTTCTTCTTGTCAATTGTATTTTTATTTTGTATATAAATGTATAAACTCTAGCTAAACTTATAGATATATTTTACTTAGCAGTAGAGAACGTTTGTGCATATTGGCACCTATTTATGTATTCTACAATACCGATTGACTGACACCCTAGATAGTATTTTATTCTCCACAATAAAACAGCAGCTATGGAAGTGTCAATAATGTGAATAATAAATTCTGCATATAATGCCTAACAATCTCCCTCTATATATTAAAGTTCGTACACCATTGTGGTGACATAAGTTACGGGTGTTGAGAATGGCTCGGAAATCCGCGAGGCCACACCCCTAGTTATAACATTGATTTTATATTTTTTTATATTACACAGTATACACCATATTTTACAGCTATAATTTTTATGGGAGTTTTTGTTTTTTTTTATAGTAACCAAGCTGGAGGCATAAAGGAACCCATCAAAAAGTTTCGTACCAAGAATAAAAAGTCTACAGAGTAGAAAATCCTTTACAAGAAACGAAATACTGTTTTCGGGTTTCAGCTGTAAAAAAATTCTGAATATACTTAAAACCTACAATTCCTACACATTTTAGGGGTCAATAAAATAGATCTCATACATTATATTCTGAGAAAATATTCATTCAGTCCATTAAGGCACTTATTTGACAAAGCAACACTTGCTGATCTGGGATTTGAATCATCATCATACCTCCTAATTACAAATGTTGCCAAATAAATTACATTATCTCTTAAATCAAATCAATTAATTCCAACCCTAAGCACATCACTAACACAAAAATCTGAACACGCAATAAATTCCCTCGTTCCACAAAAACTTGTTACAATATATATGAGAACATAAATATCCGAATTAACAGTTTGATGAGAAAATAGAATTTCATTAATTTAATCATGGCTTCGCATCATGGCGACCTGCACAATACACTTCAATTGAAGAGCCAAGTCCTCGCCCCTGCCATTCATGGACGCTCAATGGAACAAATGACCAACAACAGTTGACCCCTCCGTTTCTTCCACACACAACGACTCTTCTAACACAGAATGTCTCAACTTACACTGGATGTTCCATGTAAACGTCCAGCTTAAAAAGACCTGTGAATATGAATACTTACTATTCGTTGATAGGTCTTGTAAAATGGACATGTTTTTAGTAACTTTCCTTGTTGCTAGGGGGTTTTATTTAGTTTTTTTAATTGTACGAAAGGATCAACTATAGCAGTGAGTTTTACGAGGGGTGGCGTGCCCCGTTGGCTCGTAAAGAGCCGGCTTGCAGCTCTCATAGAAACAATTACAGTTGATAGCCCGGACCGACTAACAACGACCAATGTACCGAACGTGATTGTGACCTAGCACGCTCCATTGTTCAGTCACTGTCGACCATTTTAGTCAGGAGGGCACGATTCAATTCTGTGTACTATGAAAAGGCGCGCGTCTAGATCGAAGTTTATACAACCCACCCACCTATCAATTTATTATTTAGGTTAGGTAGGTAGTTACTGCGTGCATGGCAACTGCCAAGCGATGCGGCGAACGCATCGAAGCGAACGAACGATTACACCCGAGCATCACCGAATAGTATCCGAGCGGGGAGTGACGACGCACGCACGACGACCGCGCAATCGGCGCAATCGGCATTCGGCAGTATCCGCTCGACGCGCGCTCGAGCGAACGTGTAACAACAATTCGCGCTCGGTTTAACGTTACAATTCTACCTAATAACCTCTTTGTTACATGACACACGTCATTTTGAATCTGTTTTGCATAGAGATTTTATAAACGCGGCAGTGTTTTGTTTCATTAGTCCATCTATAGTTTCTTTATACCTATTGTTTACAAGATGGCGGAATTAATTTGGACAACTGAATCGACAATTGAATTGATAAAAGAATACAGTAAATACCCAGAGCTCTGGGATCCGAAAAATGAATCGTTTCGTGTGCAGAGCGCGAAATATGCAGCTTGGACAGCGTTTGCTCAGGCATTCAATTGCGATATAGCAGATTTGAGGCAGAAATTGAACTCTATACTTGCATCGCATCGTCGGGAAAAAGCGAAGGTCCGGAATGGAAGACGGTCGACATGGTTTTTGTACCAATACATGAGATTTCTACCGAGTCACTTGGAAAATAATGAAGAACCGGTAAATATTATCACTTGTATTAACTTTGTTGACAGAAACTGAATGAAAAAAATATTTATTAGAGGTTTTTTCGTAGTCATGGTTACAATCACTGCGTGGATTAGTTTCAGATGCGTAGTTTGAAGTTGTTGTTTCTAAATAAAATGCTTGACATGCAGCCCCGCTTTTAACGACTAAGTCACGAGGTAGTAAGGTATTGAATTAAGTTTAAAAAATGTAATTAGCGGAAAGAGGAGATTATTTTGTTTTTCTTCATATTAGTAGGCAACCTAACAATATAGGTAAATAGTTATTTACATAGTCTTATTCCCCTATCCCCGTTTATAGGAACAAATAGAGGCACTGTTTTGAGCGATATAAGTAAGTATTTACCTGTATGGTGGACATTTCACGGGTGAGTACGGACAAAGCGCTTTGCTTCCATTTTTATAGTGCGAAGTTGTGGACTTCACTATCGGTATTTGTTTCCCGATAGCTATAATCTGCCTGTCTTCAAGTCGCAAGTGAATCGGTATTTACTGAATAAGCGCGTTCCATCGTAGGCCACATCATTGCTCAACAACAGGCCAGTTGTGGTCAAGCACAAACCTATAATAGGATTAAAAGACCCTAAGAGTAGGGCTCCTTGGTTAGGGCGGTCCCTAGCTGCAGTCGCAGGGTGCTTACCGGGTATGTTACCCCTGCATATTATTATTTACGATAATGAAACCTTGGCCCCCAACATCATGAATTTAGTTCCACATCGCTAATTCCTGAGCACAGCGGTACGGGCCTCGCCTTAGAAAAATAAGGCCCCGGCCCGGGTCCGAATCCTAGCCGTGCCCACACATCTTTGTGTAATTTTTTTTATCTCCGCTGCTCAATATCGGTGAAGGAAACCATCGTGAGGAAACCGGCATGCCTAAGAACTAATCATTCGAGAACATGTGACATCCACCAACCCCCACTTGGCCAGCGTGTGTAGATTAAGGCCTGAACTCTCTCAACTGATACGACAGTGCGACACTAAAAAGGGTTGAACTGATACCTACCCTTTTGGTTCACCTTGTACTTGTATTGTCTTTTATTTTACACCAAATATTTCAGAAACTGGGCTCATCCAGTAGTTTCTAAGGTACAGGAGGGCGGGATGTTCAATTTTCCAAATAACTTTAAAACTTTAAAACAAATAAAAATATGTTCATCTTAAAATAAATTATTAATTACAACACAACAACACGTCACACATACACAGGCGGGCTTAGCTCAAATATGAGTTTGGGTTCAATTTATTCTTTACATTATTTACTTTTAGTTTTATTTTGGCTGTAAAAATATGTCTACACGTATGTCGTGAAGCTCTGTTAATAGCTTAAGATTCAAATGCCATATAATAATAGCCATACCACTCATGTACTCATATATATAAGCTGTTGAGTTTCCTAATAAATAAATAAAAAATTAAAAAATCTTAGGGAAACGAGAACAGTGTTAGTATAACATGGTAATCGCTTATCTGTTTGTTTTCGTTTCATATTTCATACAATCAGTACCGCTATCGTATTGTGAACAGTTTTTTTATGAATATTTAATTTTGAATAACTATATTATATACTTCCGCGTTTATATTCGAAGTAGATAATTTTGTCACCTATAACATTTGGAGTATATCGAAACTCTTCATAATATACGATCCTGATGACTGTGTGTGTTCGTCTCAAAACTTTCTAAATACTATTATTACATGAAGTCCATTTGGCGCCTCGTTTGAGATTAGTAACATTTTGCTAAGTACCTAATTCTCGTAACTATCACCACTGTTACCTTCTAACCGGAAATCATTCGTGATCAGAAGTGAATCGGTATATTAGGCAGGCGTATCCCATCGTAGACTAAATCATTGCTTAACATCAGAAAAATGGTAGTCAATCGCTGTTATTGATTATAGCCACCAAGGCATGAGACAAAACACGAGAGAAGTCACACAAATCACTAGTGAATCGTTATCAAGATAATGTAACACAATAATTACGGAAACAACTGGACTGTTGCGAAACACCAAGGACAGATTCTGTTATCAAATAATTGACACAAACAGCAAAAAAAACGATATCGTGTTATAAGAGCTATCACTGTTAAATATTTTTATATTCTTATTTCCTCATTTATTTACAAGTTAAAACATGTACAACATCCAATACGACATGACACTTGACACATGACAGAGAACAAGATAGAAGGAAAGCGTAAAAGACGAAAGCCAAGGGTAAGCAGCAGGAACCAGATAAATGAAATGGTTGGTGCCATGTCGTATAAGGAGGTGAAAGAAGCTGCTCTAGATCGAGCCAAATGGAAAAAGATTCATCAGCTGCAACGACAAGGATCTCCACCTTAAATTAAAAGAAGAAAACATAGATATTGTATACATTTATTTATAACATAAAAATACAATCTCTAAATATATAAAAGAAGAAACTGACTGACTGACATATCAACGCAGAGCCCAAACCGATGGGTCTGGAGACTGTAAATTTGGCACATAGGTTCCTTATAAAGTATAGGGTTGCATTAAGAAAGGATTTCTCAAAAATCACCCTTTAATTGGGTGAAACGGGGTTCCAAAGTTTGTATGGAGAAACAAGATTAGCGAGATCAATTTCGCGGGCGAAGCCGCTTCGGAAGGCTAGTTTAGGCTAGGCAATAAAATAGATCTAACTGAATAACAAACTTAACGCTAACATAAATTAAGAATTAAACTAACTAATACCTAAGCTTGTATGCGTCAAAAAATCTTCCGCATCGTTATCTTCCGGGAACGTACACAGAAAGCTAACAGCATTGATGCGTTGGATGGCATTACTGATCCTTTGCCCGAGATACAAACAAGCCTTCTGGTCACGTGTGTTCTCAACTAGGAGTATCTACATATTTAATTTTATATTCACTTCCATCCACTTCACAATACACACAGAGTTATAACTCTTAATTTTTCTTGGATGTGAGTAATAAAGTAGTTTGTGGTCGAGGACATCTAAATGGTCGGAAAATTCAAAATCAAATCAAAATCATTTATTCACTAGAAATGTGGTACATGCCAACACGTGTGTAAAGCTAGAACCACACAAGTACGTCACGTACCCCTGATCTAGGAGCGACGGATCCCATACATTTTGTACTGTGTAGCAATTGGCGAGTAAGAGTAGAGCCACATTAGATCCATGCCACGTAGAACTCCCAGGGTCACTAGACAGAACCGAACAGCCAAGTGATAACGGAAAGTCGAAAAGAACAAAATGTATGGATGGGATTGACATAATATTGTCACGTGACATTTCGAAGGTGAATATTAATCCCCTATATTTCGTTCTTTTTGATCTTTCGATATCGCTTCGTTATTTGACTTTGAGTATAGACCCTGATTGTCATCGCACAGTGGAAGGGGAAAACACGTGTCAGACAAAAAAATACTAAGTCTAGACAAAAACTAGACATAATTAAATATTTCGTACCTACAAAGAAACATAAAAATTAATGGCAGCAGGAAGGCAGAGTTAAAATTAAATAGCCTAGTTTGTTACCGTTTCACGTTTAAACTAGGTACTGAAGCGATTTAAAGGTAATTTGGTATGGAACTGGTTTAGACTCTAACTAGGGTGACTTTTAACGTTACTGCGCAAAAGAAGGATAACGTTTTTGGAAGTTAAACGACATTTATGTGAAATAGTTAACTTTAAATAAAAAAAATGATATACTTCAAAATAAACCTTCAGGTACCTTTTTAATTTTGCTTGACTACAACTTACCTGTTGTCAAGCGAAGATGTGATCTACGATGGAACGCGCTTACTCAGTAAATACCGATTCACTTGTGACTTGAAGACAGGCAGATTATAACTGCTCTTTAGAATAACTAACAAATGCGAAAGTATGTCTGTTACGCTTTCACGCCTAAATTACTGCACCGATTTAGATGAAATTTGGTGTGCAGATAGTTTGAGACCCGGGGAAGGACATAAAATAGTTTTTATCCGACTGCGCAAAAATAGCTAAATGGTTCCGGGCGATAATGGATATACGTGCGGGCGGAAGAAATTAGTTAATTAGTAACTTAAAATATGACCTAAACTAAAATAAATAAGTGATTTAAGTGATAATAATTACATCATAGTAACATATAGGTTAATTGTTTCGACCAACTCATTAATGCTAATGTATGTCGCACATTTCCTGGTGCTCTCAAGGTTGAATAACTCTTCCTGTATTCAAATTGGAGCATTAATAGAAGTAATTTTATGTAGACTCCAAAAATACTGTACTCAAAAAACATTGTATTAATATTTTTTTTTTGGGCAATGTCACTGACAATTGGCGTAGGTCTAAGGAAACAATTGTAACCGCATGGAGTGATTTTTATAGTTACTATAACGGTTTCTTCATTTTGTTTAATCTAACGCCATTTGCAATTCAACTGAATTTAATAAATTTCAACTGAATTGAATTCCAAAAATACGTTGGTATGGTTACCAATATTGTAATTGAAATACGGTTACCAATATGGGTTATTCTCATAATTTCGTTCCAATCGATTTTACGCGTTTATATTTCTATTTAATATATTCTCTAGTTTGACATAATTCGCAACTTGTTGTTTTAGATTTTTAAGATAGCCTAAACCACCTTAGTAGTCTAAGCTGACCTACGTCACTATGTCTGTATTAGTCGTAGCGTGACTTTAGCCTTTTACCTAGTGCCTCTAGCCTTCTCCATAAATAAAATATCCAACGCGTCTGGAATTTTTGAATTTGGTGAAGTAGTTGTTTCGATTAACGCATCCAAATTCTGTAGATACGCTTTTTAAAAGTGTTCTAAAAGACAACAAAAATTAATAAGAGAGTAATACTTCAACACACAAAAGTTTTTAAAAACAATCTTCTATACCAGCTTAATGTTTGTTACAGCAAAAAATTGAAGAATCTGAACAGTCATCAGATGATGATGACAGCAAGGCATCATCAGAAGAAGAGGTCACTATCAAAAAGGAGCCGGCTACAGAAAACTACATCGTAACAGAGAAAAGACATCACGCCAAACGTCCTCTCACTAGAAAATTAAAATATGTCAAAATTTTACCCAAACCAAAATCAGTAAATTTAATAAGCAAAGATAAAAATATTTCAAGCACTCTTGATAGCAGACTATTAGAAACTTTGAAGCTTTTAAAGAAATCTGATTTATCTAAAAAGAAAGATGAGTGTGACAGTTTTGGTGAATACATAGCAATTTCTTTAAGAAAACATGATGATAGAACACAGAGTATGATAAAACAGGCTATTAACAATATTTTGTTTGAACAAGAAATGAAAAAGTACAACACTGGACAGTATACAGTAGTAATTTCGAGTGCTGACGAGAACCCTTTGATCTTAGGAGACCATGATGAGCAGTGACTTAAAGACACGAGTGAAAAGACTGATACCTCGTTTAGTGTAGGAAGAATAGAAAATGTATAATTTTAGGCTAAAATAAATTAAGTGATAAACTTCGTTTGTGTTGACTGACCCCCAAGCAATCTGATTTTCATCGAACTGCTAAATATAAGTCGTGTTTTTTTCTAATTTCAATCTTAATTACAAAGCAACATCCATAAAACAATGATTGACATTTAGATCATAATTCTATTTGTTTGTTCTTGTAACATTTACGGTATTCAGAGAAAAGTACCTATTGTAACGTGAGATTGTGTTTTGTATCGCAAAAACTGTTTTAATTCTGTAATAAATTATCTCCACAATGAGGTATTCTTTTATTCAGCGTAGTATTAATTTAATTAAACACTTCTGTAACGCACAAAATAATTAACATTTAAATGGTAGCATTGTGTGAATCATAATTTCCAAAGAATGAAAGAACGTATTGTGAGGAAATTCGCACACTTTATGACCAACACTTGTTAGTAGGTTTAACATGCATTTAATTAGATTTAAAAAGAAAGAAAGATGATATAGGGTCACCTAATGGTAAGTAATCTCCACTCTCTACATACACGTGCGTTATTTAGAAGTGAAGATTATTTTCTAATCTTCTAAAGCAATGTGCTAAATTCTTAAATATAAGCGGAATTATTTTTAATGAAATCAAATCCTGTTAGTTTTGACTCATGGGTTAGACGAACAAAATTGTAATATAAGGTCAAATATCACCATTTGGAGGTTTTGAAAATCAGTGAAAATGTATTTGACTTAAAAAAAGGTTGACAGTTAAACGACTTATACACGTTAATAAGGACGGTAAATATAATTTATTGGAATAAATATCAATGAACAGGAAAACCGGCGTTTGATTCCGCAAACTGTAATTATTGTGTAAAAAATATTGTTGAACAAAAACTGGCCTATTAGCACATGTATCGTCAACTGCATTAACAAGTGCATTGTGCTCGCCTTCGGTTTTTTTTCTGCATTTTTTCCATCTATCAGTTATTTAGAGCGGGCTGTCTACGTGCCTTGATACACGATGTATTTGTTTCTACAACTAGATCGACGATTATCTCCACTATTATTCCGTTTAGTTAGTTTACATTGCTTGTTTTCAACTTAAACGCTATTGTTTCTTCTTACTCAAACCGCGATGTAAACTTAGCTTAGTCTACATGCGTTTGTATAGCTACAAGTTTCTAGTACTATTCGTCTATTACAAGTCTAAGAACAGAGCACAATAATTTCTCAGGCACTCTATTCATTGACGTTCGTTCACTGTTGAATTATTTATTTCTATTCTCACAGCAAGCGATGGATGTTTCATTATGTGTTTTGTTGGATGTATTGTATTTTTGTGGTGCAGCCATCACGCCATTTTACGTCACGAGGTGTGTAACTTTGTTTTTACTGTATTTGCATTTAATTGGCTGCAGTTAGGCGGTGCACAGACTCTGTGACACGCAATAGTGCAAGTTTTTAACGTTATCTCAATTATATTAACTACTACCTACAATAGCTTGGTTGTTGTAGATTGTTTAGTAAGCAGTCCTAGTTTCAATTCGTAGGTCAGACACGTCTCGGTAATTTTTTGTTTGGTAGTATAAGTGCTGAGACGTTATCATTTAGGCTTAGAGTTTGTATAAGAAAACAGGCTGTATGATGTACATTGTTATGATTTTAATATTTGTCATGTTAATTTCATCTTGTTTTTGCGGTTAATTATGTCTCCAGCCTTTATATTTCTAACAGAATTTATTTGGTTCATTGGTGAATCATATTTCAATTCTAATAACTTTGTGTCTTATTATTCTAGTTTATGTATCACCTTGAAAACTTTTAATTGGATGTTAATAGCGTTTAGAATCGTATAAACAAGTAATAAATGTGTTATGTTTAATATTTATGAACTGTTACTTACTTGTTTTTGTTCATTTCATTTTCATTTTCACATAAATAATTTGGGAGACACGTTAACTTTTGTACTATCATTGTTTAATGTCTCTCTGGTTGACCTGTGGCTTCAGGTTAATGGCTTCAGACTTCCATTCACGGTGGTCTTAATTGAGGTTGTTCATGACACATTTTTGCAGTCTTAGTTGGCAGAAAAAATATTTTGGTAGTCCATCGTCATTGAACAGTGGTAATAAACCATAGCTATTAAGGATATTCTATTGTCTGTGTTAGTCGTCGAAAGCATCGACGTCGCATGAGCATTCGTGAGCTTGAGTCGATTTTGTCTTTTTCATCATCACAGCATCATCCTAGGCATTAGATTGGCTGCAAATTATCGTTGAAATGATATGAATTTGAAGTTCTTGATTTTAAAAGAACTTAGAAGAGAAACTAGGTAATTAAATAGCTAAGTAATTACTTGTATCTATTCCAGGGTTGCAAAAGGTTTTCAGACTTCATTAGCATCACAAGGCAAGCCACAATAACATCCTCACTAGCAACATAATCATTCGTTTTCGATCTTCTTTCAAAAATGGACGATGTTTTCCATAGAGTTCATTAATCGTTCAAAAATGTTGATATTTTTTATTTCAAAGATAAATTCGGTAAATTTTCCGTCAGTCTGAAGACAGTGACGATCAAGAGATATTATTAATTGTTATTAGGTAGGTATTAAACGTAGTGATTATACTCTCTTTGGGTAGGTATAGATTACCTTATCATAATCTATGGAATAAATCAACAAATTAAAAATATTTGTGCTGTATTCTACCTGAAAATTCCACATAATTTTTTTCCACGTTCTTCGATTTGTTCACTGCAGACATACATACAGGATTATATATTTTTTGATATGATAATAGAAATCATTGAGTTTTTTTTTAATTCTAAAGCACAGATGAAACAGGAAAATTTTGAGTCGAGTGACGTTGAGAATTTACATGTTGTTACAATTGCTCAAAAAATACTATGGTTGAGAAAAAAATATTGCAATGATTATTTTCGGTAGAGATAAGAAAGATTTCGCATTTCACGTAACCTTGTATCTAGATTTAGTTAGAAAGTTTCTAGTGAGACAAACGCTATGGGAATCACAAACAAATCTAATGTTGATGGTATCTTTTTGAAAGTCTAGTTTTAAATCAACTACTGCGTCTAGCAGTGGTAGCAGCCTCAGCTTTGAAATAAAATCCGCAGGTTCGATCCCGGTCATGCGCACTTTTTATGTGAATTGTTTCATCGCCGTTAAATATCAGTGAGCGAAAACATAGTAAGTTAACCAACATGAGATTAACCTTTCCAGGACTTGAGACATATACGAACCCGAACTTGCCCAGCGTGTGTAATTCTTTAACTCTGAGAGGTTAACTGTTTATAGAAGATCCTATAGTTTGTACCAAGTAAGACTCTTAAAAATGTTGTTAGATAATTTCTTATCCCTAAATATAAAATGTAAAGTTTTAGCAAATTGATAGAACTACGTTATATCAAGTTCTCATAAACAAATTGTTATTACATCATTCGATATACAATCATCTGTCCTTTCCAAGATGGCGGAAAATTTCCGTTGACAATTACATCCTTTGTAATGTCATGTTACGGAAAAATAAAAATATTGTCAGTAGATATATAAGTCGTATCTGTATCTATTTTGTTAGCAGTTACTTGTTATAACAAGTAATTTATTTACCTTACTTTGAAAAAAACAAAAATAGAGGTAGGACTACATGCAGGATGACATGAAATTATTTAGATCACACAAATATTGTACGGGGCGGGAATTGAACCTGCGTCCTTCCGGGCACAGTAAAGCCCAATCGGACGGTTTACACCGCTCGAGTATAGAGGTGAGAATGATTTATGAAGATCGTTTTTTTGGAACCGAATTAATTTGATACGTAAAGAGTTAATGTTTTTTATAAGTTAGCAGAAAGACCAGTAGCTAGTTTTGCTGTTTTTGGTTCAAACTGATTGGGTATCTAATGGATTGGATGTATTAATATGATGAACTTCCTTGTAAAGTCCGTGGAGTGATGATCTTTGTAATGTGACGGGTAAGAGCTGGATGAGATTAGTTGGAGTATGATTAGTGGCGTGCTTTAGGAGAGGGCGCTCTGGTGCGATGACAATTATATCTACTATTGATAGTGAAATAATTGGTAAGTACATTGTTTTTCATGTTCACAAACCTCAATAATGAATAAATAAAACTATATCCATGTTATTGGAATAAATAATTTTGACGAGTTTTGTTAGCTATTTATTTATATGTAATAGAGAGAAAATAATCTTTTCTTACTAATATGAATGAGATTGTGTTGTTGGCCTAAGTTTGTTACTCTTTCACGCAAAAACTACGATGAATTTTTTATCAAAGTCAGCAGAGGTGGATCCAAAAGACGTCTCAAAAGTATTTTCTTAAATCTTCGCGAATATCATACAGTGAAAAAAAAATACTTTAATAAGATTGATAAGACAGATTAGATTTTATGTGATCAATAAGTTTGGACTTCAAATACCTTAGTTCACTCGTGACCGTGAATTATGAAAAGACTTAAAACCGAGATACAATCCGTTACAAAGTAGTTTTATTTCAATCATAATAGCTGAACATTTTGTTTAAATATATTTCAAGGTTCAAGGCATTTTAGGTGTCAGGATTTTTCCATTGCCATTCAAAGTTTTTTCTAGTTCCTGGTTTACAGGTGCGGCGCGCGGTGGAACTTATTAATCTTGACTAACAGTAATAACAGAGGCTGGATATTATTATGTCCTAAGACCGTCAAAAATGGCTAAGCAGATAGAAATAATTCTACAAATAAGTACAATCATAGTATTGGCTTCCCCGCTCGTATGTCGGTTATCCCGCTAAACCATTAACCTCTTTTTATAGAAACTATCCTATGTCTTTCCCCGGATCTCAAACTATCTCCATATCTAATCTCATCCAAATCGGTTTAGTAGTTGTCGTGAAAGCGTGACAGACAGACAGAGTTACTATCGCATAATATTAGTAAGAATGTAATCATCGCAGACTTGTTGTCGCCAACTTCTAAATATATGACTTACATAACGATAATGTATCATATCTTCAATTTAAACTCAACAATATATATTAAACCTCATTCCGAGGTAATAGAGTTTATTTTGTGTCGTTGTGTAGTTGATAAGGTGTGACCTCCACTTATCAGTGGTAGACGTCAAAGCAGTATGTTTGCGTTATTCATTTATCAGTACCTAGTCTTAAATAATAAGTATAATCTGATAAAGGTAGGTAGGGTGTTTAAAACTGCAATTATACATGGTGACAAGGCAGTTAGAGATTTACAAGAAGATAGTTTATACAGCAAAACACGAGTCGATTTATTATAAAATTTCAGACTAAATAACTGATAAAATCGCATAGAATTAGATCGCTCTAATGAACAAGATGAACATTTGTGTTTGTGTCGAGTCTGGGTGTAAATATCTATTGTAAGTTTATATTTACAAAAGAAAAGTATTATATGTATAGTATATACCAGTTATCTGGTTTCCATAACACAAGCTCTGCTTAGCTTGGGACCAGATGACCGGGTGTGTTAATGTCCCAGAATATTTATTAATTTTTATTTATTTATTCTAATACAACTTACTTTGTGTGAATTGTTTCATCACCGATGCTCAGTATTGGTGAAGAAAAAGCATCGTGAGGAAGTAAACATGTGACATCCACGGATTTGGCTAGTATGTGTGGACTAAGGTCTAAACTGTCTCAAGTCATAAGATAGTTGAGAGAAGACCCGTACAGCAGAGGGACACTAAAAGGGGTTGAATATAACATAACCTTTACACAACTTAAGGTGTCAGCAGCATATTATAATAAAATTTAATATGCATAAGCAGGTACACCATTTAAAAATTGATAAAAGCCCATTGAGTATCTAGCAGTGTTTTTCAATAGTTCTCACATCATTCACTGCACGGTAGGAAAAGATATTGGACTATTTTTAAATATATATTTTTTAATTTTTACAATCATTTTTGTCCTTAGGAGAGTGGCGTCCACCTATTTTAATTCCATTGCATGATGAACTTATCTTTTTTTTATTCTTCGATAGACTGGCGCTTGACTACAACTTGCCTGATGTTAAGCAATGATGTAGTCTACGATGGAACGCGCCAGCTCAGTATACCGATTCACTCATGATTACAAATGATTATCAACGAGAAGGTGGCAGTGAAATGAGCCTCCTGTTTAGTAACCTTAAAGGAGCAACAATTCCGACCTACCCTCTGCATGGTGTTACCAGACATCGCACCGGAACACGGCAAGGCCGCTTGGCGGTACGGCTTTGTCTGGTTGATTGTCACCTGATTTGCAACACCCGGGGACCACGTGTGGGGATTCAATTAAAGGTGTACACTCACGAACGAAGGTGACTCATCCCTCAAAAAATCAAATCATTACCATTGATAAATCATTCCTGTTTCCTCATGATGCTTCCTTGATTTCCTTTACCAATATCGACGAGCAGTGGTGCGGGTGGTCGCTGATTCGATATCCGGTAGTGCCCACACATCACACTGGTAAATATTATGTATTATTGAAAGTCTTTGTAAGGTCGTTTCCATTTGCAAAACAAGCACATCACCTGTACAAACATAGTCATAGTATTTATCAAAATTAGCATCAATCAGTTTTATTACTGGTCATACAATAATGAGAATATTCCAAAAACAAGTTATTTTTGTTAATAATTAGCAGAATTAAACTAATAGGCACACATTACCTGGCCACAGGACACGGCGTCGGCCGACGTATTTAGTGATTTCATTATTCATTGCGTATTTGCTTTAGCAGTGGTTAAAGATAGGTGAACGCGAGTGGGCAATGAATTGCAAAGTCGCCAGTCGCACCGCCTAAAACCGTGTCGTGTGGCCAGGCTGTTAAGATATGCTTTTCCAGTTTATGCTGATCTGGCATTGTAGAAGATTTCCTTACAATGAGAGATCATCTTATACTGGAAACGTAATTACTTGATATCGTTGGTGTGCAGAGAAAAAATCGCTCGATTTTATTGCATTCTTAGGAAGAATAACATCTAAAGTTAGATCAAACTACAAGGCTAGATGATCACTAATGCCTTACATTATACGAAACTAGCGACCCGCCCCAGCTTCGCACGGGTGCAATGTGTACTTATAAACTTTCCTCTGGAATCACTCTATCTATTAAAAACCGCAGCAAAATCCGTTGCGTAGTTTTAAAGATCTAAGCATATATAGGGACATAGGGACAGAAAAAGCGACTTATACTATGTAGTGACTAGCGACTAGCCCCAGCTTCGCACGGGTGCAATGTGTACTTATAAACTTTCCTCTGGAATCACTCTATGTATTAAAAAAAACCGCATCAAAATACGTTGCGTAGTTTTAAAGATCTAAGCATACATAGGGACATAGGTACAGAAAAAGCGACTTTGTTTTATTCTATGTAGTGATGAAAAGTTCAGTAATATCAGCCACTAAACTAAATTGATAAAAAGTGATTATTATAAAGTAAAAATAGAATCAATAAGCAGAGGTAGCTTCCATTTGTCCGTTCCTAAGTTAATTTTGATTGGTTAGATCAGAACAAAAATATCTAATGAACCAATCAAACTAGCTAAATTGCCCGATATCCCACCAATTATGGAAGATTACAATTTCATAAAATATTTGAATAAAGTGATGTATAGTAGGTATTTAGTCAGTGGATGCAGCTTTATATCTGTATAGGAAAACATCGTGAGGAAACCGGCATGTGTAAGAGCTATTTAACCAATCGAGAACATTTGTGATCGATACCCATGCACCCTACACAAATATTGTGGGATTCGCTGCCGGCATCTATGTTTCCCGATAGCTATAATCTGGTGGTCTTCACGTCACGAGTGAATCGGTATTTGCTGGGTAAGCGCGTTCCATCGTAGACTGCATCATTGCTTCACATCAGGCAAGTTGTGCTCAAGCGCAAGCCTATTTTAGGATTAAAAAAAAACGTTTTCTAGAAGATTTCCACACCTCACAATGCCTCTTCAGTCACTGACTGCATCTAATTATAGAACAAAGGCTGGCGAGAATATCGCAACACTTTAGATAACACAAGTGCTGCTGTCCAGTACTGATGATGAAGAACATTCGAGAACCGTCTGAAGTACACAAGAGTACAGCACACAAGATGTTCGTCTTCCATCCATTTTGTTTAAGAGCTGTAATATTTAGGAGAGCCTGTACATATATTTTTCAATTAATATCAGGAAAGTCTTAATCAAACGCAGTTTCGTTTAAAAAAATTTAAAGCCGTTGGTCCTGGTTATTTGAAAGTAGTTTGTCGGTTTACTGGTCTTTGAGAGTAAAGGGAATAGAGAATGCTTTTGTTTTTACTCACACACTTGTGCACAACCTATATCTCCTGCGGCTTGTCAGCTTAGACTGGCCGCCGTAGCCGTAAAACGGCTAGGAGAGGAGTGATTAGCATTATAACCTTAGGCTACATTTTATCCCTATGACCATATCCAGGTGAAGTCACGGGCAGTAGATGTTTATTTTGTAAACTATGTCTCTCGGGTTATTCGAAGGTGTAGGCAGAGGTCAATCTAACATTGTAGAACTACACTGACCTTCTGTTAATTCGTTGCCCCTATGACTAATCAAATATAGCTCAATTTACCAGCTCTAATAACCACGCACCTTGACCGATAAGCTTGATCGAGCGGAACATACTGCATCAGAATCGGGCCAGCCGTTCTTGAGTCACTGAGCGAATGATAGATTAACTACCATCTAAAATATACCCCCCCCCCCCAGATTTGTATTGAACTTAGTCTGTGGTGTGTACTGTACACATAAAGCTGTACAATGCCAGTCTAAGCTGATCTTGCGTTGTATAGGATGTCCGTACAACGAGAGGCCAGGTTATACTGGATAATGACAATGAAAATATGCTTTATTTCTTGTGACGCGATTCTTACGAGTAGTCCAATTTCTTTTCCTACCGTGCAGTGCATGACTGGCTACTGAGAAACACTGCCAAAAAAACTCTGTAGATTTTTTCTTTTTTAAACGAAGTACCTACTTATATCTATTACATTTTGTTTGTTGGAATTTTATTGCATACTAGCTTGCCCGCAAAATTGATCTCACTAATCTTGTTTCCCCATACAAACTTTGGAACCCTGTTTTACCCCCTTAAATGGTGAGTTTTTAAAAATTCTTTCTTAGTGCACCCCTAGACCCCATAAGGAACCTATGTGCCAAATTTAGAGTCTCCAGACTCAGCGGATTGGGCTCTGCGTTGATATGTCAGTCAGTCAGTTGCTTCTTTTATATATTTAAAGAAAAAGTTACTGATTTTATGGAGACGAGTATGATGTGCTACAAGATCGTTCTTATTTCTAGTATTCAAATTATGTGTGTGGAAAGGTATAGCTTGGTGTGTAGCCGTGTGTACGTGCAAAATAACACGACGACACAGCGACCGGCGCGGACGCAATCTCGATGAACTAAGGATGTTATTTCGAGATACAATAAGTTCGAGATGCGAAACAACATCCGGTTTAAGAAATACATTTTAATATGTGGTTACATATTTATTTGTAACTAGCTTTCCGACAGCGGCTTCGCCTGCGTGTATGTCGGTTATCGCGCCAAAACATTACGTTCTTTTTGCGCAGTCGGATAAAAACTATCTTATGTCCTTTCTCGGGTCTCAAACTACCTCCATATCCAATTTCATCCAAATCGGTTCAGTAGTTTAGGCGTGAAAGCGTAACAGACAGACAGACAGAGTTACTTTCGCATTTATAATATTAGTAGGGATTTTGAATTCGAATTCCACATATGTGTGAATTGTTTCATCACCGCTGCTCAATATCGGTGAAGGAAAACATCGTGAGGAAACCAGCATGTCTAAGAACTCATTCGACGACATGTGACATCCGCACTTGGTCAGCGTGTTTGGGTTAAGTCCTAAACTCTCAACTCATAAAATAGTAGGTTAGTTAAGGTAAGGTGTTAGTTTAGTTCTTTGTGTAGGTAGGTCGCAGCCAGCGAATAGTGGGTGATTCACCTCTGCTTACCCCTTCGGCTAATACCGGCGTGGTGCTATGTATGTTAGGTTAAAAATATTGCAATTCAGTTAGGTCAATTTATGTTCTAAATAAATGTTACTACCACCCACTTCAACCCTTTTTAGTGTCCCACTGCTGGGCACGGGTCTTCTCTCAACTATCTTACTAGTTGAGAGAGTTTAGGCCTTAATCCACACACGCTGGCCAAGTGCGGGTTGGTGGATGTCACATGTCCTCGAATGATTAGTTCTTAGACATGCTGGTTTCCTCACGATGTTTTCCTTCACCGACATTGAGCAGCGGCGATGAAACAATTCACAAAATGATGTGTGGGCACGACTGGGATTCGAACCCGCGACCTTATATTTCTAAGGGGAGGCCCGTACCACTGCGCCACCGCTGCTCCCACACCACTACCACAGTTACTGTAAACTCTCACAATTACCTATGTTTAGATAAGTTATAATTTTTTCGTAAATAAAAATTATAATTTAAATCTATATTTTATCTATATATATATAAAAATGAAACCCGTTTTCCGTTGTCACGACATCACGCGTGAACGGCTGGGCCGATTTCGCTAATTCTTTTTTTAAAATATTCCTTTAAGTACGAGGATGGTTCTTACGCAGAGAAAAATTAAAAAAAAGAAAATTTAGAAAGCGAAGAAGTGCCGAAAACCGGGTTAGATACCTATTATTTATTATTGGTTATATTCGGTAGGTCTGAGACCCGGTAGATGGCACTGCTTTACCGGACAGAACGACGTCTGCCGGGTCCACTAGTTACGAATATTTTAAATATTTAAATAATGACATTTTATTATTGTCAGTCAAACTAATTGTAGACAGATATTAACAATCTGCACACACACACACACACTGTGCTACATTATTTCTTTGTGGACACCAAAAATAGAGTTAGATTTTTATTTTTGAAAATATTGACTTAATGAAAAATACCTAAAATTAAATTCGTTTTATTCTTAACTAGCGACCCGCCCCAGCTTCGCATGGGAGCAATGTGTTATACTTATAAACCTTCCTCTCGAATTATTCTATCTATTAAAAAAAACCGCATCAAAATCCGTTGCGTAGTTTTAAAGATCTAAGCATACATATGGACATAGGGACAGAAAAAGCGACTTTGTTTTATACTATGTAGTGATATGGCCATAGTTATCAGGTAATTACAATAAATAAAACACAAAACATAGAAACAGCTTCAGGAAGTCAGTTAAAAACAGTTATTCAATGTTTCTTTAAAGTGTTCGTGTAACTGTCGTGCACAGTGGTTATTTTAAGAGGTGAGCGCACGCGCACACAAAGGGAACAATGAGTTTAAAAATGGCCGTGATTTTGGTTGTTGCAGAAATTTGTGCAGATGCCAACATTTTTGACGAACGTAATTAATTTTATTAATAACTGGTGTTCGTCCGTGACTTTGGTTGTGTTCAAGGTTTTACTGGCGTCATTGATAATAGACAAATCAGATCAAGTCACTCTAACATAACACAATTAACATTAAATGTAATATATTTAGTACCTAGTAGTAAAAGATTATCCGAAACATTGTATCATTATCATCATCTTCATCAGCCTATAGCAGTCCACAGCTCGACATAGGCCTCTCCCAATAAGCGCCATTTCATGCTGTCTGGTTTTAGACTGGTTGACCAGCCGCATTGGGAGTGCCCACGTTTCAGCACCATAGGTCATAACTGGCAGAACGCACTGACTAAAGACTTTAGTCTTTAAGCATTGTGGTAGTTGTGACGTGAAGACTCGACAAAGTTTCCCAAATGCTGCCCAGCCCAGCTGAATCCTCCTCTTGGCCTCCTTCTCAAAGTGGTTTCTACCCAATTGCATAATCTGCCCAAGGTATATTCGGTAACAACTTCGAGGTGGTGGCCACTAACAACTATGGGTCTTGGATTAAGGTGTTCGTTGATCATGACCTTAGTGTTCTCCAGATTTATTTTTAGACCCATTCGTTGGGATTTGGATTTCAATCACAAAATAAGTGTTCAGCTGTCTAGTGGATTTTATTAGTTATTTCCACAAGAAGCTCTTCGTAACCAGTCTTTGTTATGTTTTTTTATTTCAACCCTTTTTAGTCACCCACTGCTGTGCACGGTCCATTTATCAACTATTTTACGAGTTGAGAGAGTTTATACCTTAATCTACACACGCTGGCCAAGTGTGGGTTGGTGAATGTCACATGTCTTCGAGCGATTAGTTCTTAGACATGCCGGTTTCCTCACGATGTTTTCCTTCATCGATATTGAGCAGCGGCGATGTTACAATTCACACACGACCTTACGCGCCACCGCTGCTCGCTGCGTTGTAATGTAAAATCTAAAAATTGACCATATGCTGTTACTTTAACCTTTCGGTAACCGACTGTAAATAAAATAGTTATGATGAACCGTTGGATGTTAAATCTAAAACTGGTATACACACTACACACCCATTTCCCGTCAGTCATTAGGATCGCCTACATATAAAGGTGAGTTCAGACGTGAACAATATTCTTCACGGAAGAAAAAAATCAGAGATTGTAACATATAAATATATTATTATAGACCTCGGTAGTCGAGCGATGTAAGCGGTCCGATTGAGCTATACTGTGCCCGGGAGGTCGCGGGTTCCCTGTGGGTTTCGAGGTCTGATGGCAGTCGCTCGTATAATTCTGGTAGCTAGCCGTATCAGGATAGACTGGGAGCCGACCACAATAGAAAAGGGAAAAAGGCAAGGGGAATGATGATGATGATAAATATATTATTATCTAGATATGTATTAAAATACGTCTGTGTTGTTTATTGTTTCTAAACATTGTATTATTGTGAAGTCTAACTTGTGAGCAACATTTAATTCATTTTGAATTACCTTTAGCAAACATTGGAGATATTGTAAACATTTTGTCTTATGACACTTACATTCACCTTTTTAACTATCATTTTCTTCGCTTTAGCTTTGTTCGTATGAACATAACGTTAAATGTTACCTCAGTGTCCAATAAAAGGGAAACAGTTAAGTTTTATAGTCTCGAACTGGTTTGACTAGTCAGGCTATAGACGAGTCTGGACAGGTTGTGGCTTGATGGAGATGACTTCAGTTTCTATCTACTAACTTTTATAGTAATGGGTACAATCATCAGTAGAATACAAAATAACTAATGTCTGTGCAACGGAACAAGTTAAAGAGATTATTTATCACAAACAGGTACGTTTAAACCTGGTATCATTTATGCAATTTGTAGCAGTTTAATTTTTGTATATTTTTACATTAGAAAATAATATTTCCGTACAGAAATGTTATTTTATCAGACTTAAAATCTAATTTACGTAGTCCACTTAGAGCACCAATCTCAAAAGCACCTGCACAAAGCGCACCTAGCCTAGTCCACGAAGAGCCCCTATGAATATTCTTGGCGGGTGCTCTTCGTGGATACTAATTTATTGTTAATTTTTTGTCCACGAAGAGCACTGTTACCAGTGGGAGGCGGGAATTCCCAAATAAGAGGCCGAACTTCCTTAAAGTTAGTTTATTTAACTAGGAAGACACGATATGTACTGATGTTTGAACAGGGATGCTACCCTTTTATACAAAGATTTGCTTATGAGTAGAGGGTAGAGGGGTGGCTATTACTAATACTAAAGACAATTTGTGACTTCATGCTAATGGAAGATAACAGTAACTTAACGCTAATGGGAAACAAAAATGTTTTTACAATCGAAAAAACAATAGTGCGATAAAATAAACAATTTGTGCAAGATTGAAGAAAGCAATGACTGTCCCTAACAGTATTTTAATGGTTATGGAAGATAACAATTACAAAAAACAATAGATGCAATAGAAGATACAATTTGTGCAAAGTTGAAGAAAGCGATGACTGTCCCTAACAGTATTTTAATGTTTATGGAAGATAACAGTTTTTATAATACAAAAGGAATAGTGTAGAATGTTCTAGGGATTCTTGGGTGGTAATGTAACGATGTAGAATATTCTAGGGATTCTTGGGTGGTTATGTAACACCTCCCCCCTTAGAACAAAGATTGCGCGTTGCGCGATTTTTGAGAAGATCTTGGTAGGCTGGATTCAGAATCATCGTCAGATATGTAGCTCTGCTGGTTTGTTGACATTATTTCGAGGGGTACAACTTGTTGTTGACGTCTCGAACGATCGAAGCAGTTGTTGAAGATTTGTATACATCGGCTATCGTGATCATCTTGATTGTAGTGTCTTCTATACTTTGAGCTCCAAGGGCAGCAGCAGCATAATTTGTATGATAAATAAATCAACATGGATAATCCCACTGTATATGTAAGGATTGAAAATGTGCTTCTTTGTTTTTCTAGAAAGGTTTTCGATTTTTCCTCTAATTCGTCTGAGCTTTTGTCAAGTTGTTCTTTGATAGTTTTCAATGAGTCGAGGCGGATGTTGTTTAATTTTATTGGTATTATTTCAAGAGGTATTGCGGGATTTTCTTCATTGGTGTCGCAAATATCTTCGATGTCTACAGTAACGATAGGATGGGTTATGTTTATAGTAGTGTCTTCTGTAGCAGATAGTGTGATGAAACTAGTATATGCTTTGCATCCTCTTTGTAGGTGAACGATGCCAGCGCCTTCAAGTTCATGATGTGTAGTTCGGTCTCCACATTGCAGGACACAGGGTGTTTTGTGTTGTAAAATATATATCCATCTGTTATCCTTTATAGGTTGGAAAGTATTGATATGAGCAGAAAATGAGGTTATTTCGCAAGGTTCAGGAGCTTGTTTGCTGGTATCCAGGAGAATTGCCATTTCACAGGTAGGCCTTGTGTTATAATTGTAGATAGGAAGATCTTTGCAGACTCGTTTGTTGGGTGCGAAGCCTTTGCATTCTTCCACGGAGTTAGTGGTGGCGTACTGTTGTCGTGTGGTACTCGTAGCCAGATATTTGTGCTCAGTAAGGATAGTGGAGTACAAGGATAGTCGGGTTTGTCGAATAGGGATAGAATAGATGTGGAAAAGATTGAATTTTTCATTTTTAACAAGAGGGAAATCCAGCAAGTAAATCAGTTTGTTTTTATAGATGTAAGAAGTGATTGAGACGGACTCTAAGATTTGGTGAATGTTTTTGATAGTAATAGGCGCGACTAGAGATGTCTCAGTTCGCGTATGCGATGATGCTAGTAGTTCACGATATAATCTTTCTGTAGATATTATTGAAGGATGAATGGCACCGGATTTAATAAATGGTATACTAGTATTGGTTAACCTATGAACTTAATACGATATTTTCCGCTAAATAAGGCCTGAGTCTATTAGCGTGAACTAATTTATTTACACCAGATTTTCTAATAACATAGTTTTTATTGAACCCTAATCTAATAATTTCGTAGGGACCTTCCCACTTCGCGTCTAGATTATTAGGGTTAGGTACTTTTAACATGACTTTATTTCCTACTTCGTACTTAGAAATATTCTTTAATTGGCTGTCATGTCTAGTTTTAGCTTTTTCTTTCATTTTCTGGAGATTACTCAGAGCTGCTTCTCTAGATATTTTTAGTCTTTCGTTAAGGTCTTTTAAATATTCACAGGCTGTATATTCTGGTACAGATTTCATTGAGTAGAAAGGGCGTGGTTTAAAACCAAACAAGAGTTCGTGAGGGGTAAAGCCAGTTGATAGATTTACTGATGTGTTGTGACAAATTACGGCTAAAGGTATAATGTCATCCCAATTCCTCATTTTTCTATTATGATACATGCGGACATGTTCTCTTAGGGTACCGTGAAAGCGTTCTAATGCTCCATTAGTTTGAGGATGATATGCGGTATTAAATGATTGATTCGTGCTTAGGAATTTTGTTAATTGTTTCATTACTTTATTAGTGAATTCTGTTCCTTGATCGGAATGAAATCTTCTTGGTACACCAAAATGTTGACAAAAGTGAAGGATTTGTTTAGCGACTGTAAGAGCTTCTTTATCGGGAATGGAATATGCTTGAACGAATCTCGTGAGTTCATCTTGAAGGGTGAGGACGTATTTATTAGAGTCGTGAGTGATATCTGAGAAAGATACGAGGTCTATAGACACTCGTTCAAAAGGTTCGGTCGATTGAGACGTTATTACCATCGGTGCTTGATAAGTTTTACGTTGTATTTTATTACGTTGACATATTAAACAAGAGTCTATAAAGTTTTTAATATCTTGAGACATGTTTTTCCAGTAGTATTCATTTCGTATTTTCCTAGTGGTTTCTATTATACCGCGATGACCTGACAAAGGCTCTGAATGATTATTTTTAATAATTAGTGGAATTTCTTCAGGCTCTGGTATAGTTACTTTGTTATCGCAAATTGTTATTGTGACTTGGAATTTATCGGCTAGGAAGGCAGATATTCGATATTGTTCGTTTCCTTGCATTTTGCAAGTGCGATCGTATTTTAATTCCGGGATGTAGAGATTATTACATTTATTGTTTTTAAGTAAAGATAGCAAACATTTAAAGTAGTTTTCGGAATTCCACGGATCAAAGTAATTGCTCCTAACTATACCGAAGAATAAAGTTTGATTAAGTGTTGTAGTGATAACTTCTACATGGTACAGTTGTTTGTCTTTATTCACATAATCTGATTGAGAGCATAAGCTTAAGGCTTCGGAAAATAAATGATCTTGTTGGGGTAGGTCACTTGATATCGGGATAAAAATTTCTTTATGTCGCTCGTTAAATAAGAAATCTGTGGTGATTTTTAATCGGGGTGTATTATAAGAAAGGTTATTATTTTGGAGATATTCTTCAAATTCTGGATCTTTTTGAGATATATCAAGACTTTGATTAATATTTGCTAAGGGTGGTCTAGAAAGAGCATCGGCATTAGTGTTATTTTTACCTTGTTTATATACGATACGATAATCGAACTCTTCTAATTTAAGTCTCCAACGGACTAGACGACTTCCTGGATCTTTGATCGAAAATAGCCATGTAAGAGGTTTATGATCGGTGACAATAGTAAATCTACGACCGAATAAGTAAGGTCGGAAGTGTTTAGTTGCCCAGACTATTGCAAGTAATTCACGTTCTACTGTTGAGTAATTACATTCGGCTTTGTTTAATGTTCTTGATGCATATGCAATTGGTAAGTCTTTTCCTATTTCACCTTGTGATAGTATGGCACCCAAAGCGTATAAAGAGGCATCTGTGGTGAGAATAAAGTCCTTACTAAAGTCTGGATATTGAAGTATTGGAAATTCAGTCAGAATATTTTTACAGTTTTCAAAAGCTTTTTGTTGTAGGTCTGTCCATACAAAAGGTACGTCTTTTTTGAGAAGGCTGGTGAGAGGTTTAGTAATTTTGCTAAAGTTAGGTATGAAACGTCGATAATAACCTGCGAGACCGAGAAACGCTTTTATGTCTTTACAATTCTTAGGAATTGGAAATTCACGAACTGCTGTTATTTTGTCTGGATTGGGTTTTACTCCTTCGCCAGAAATGATATGTCCTAGGTATGCTACTTCTCTTCTCAAAAACTCACACTTATCAGGTTGTATTTTCAACCCACTTTGTC
Source organism: Meganola albula (assembly GCA_936450015.1). Classification (NCBI taxonomy): domain Eukaryota; kingdom Metazoa; phylum Arthropoda; class Insecta; order Lepidoptera; family Nolidae; genus Meganola; species Meganola albula. The sequence goes on along the minus strand of OW388159.1, from coordinate 12,992,520 downwards.
TGAGTCTAGTGAATACCTCTATTAGTTTTTGTTCATGTTCTTGCAAATTAGCAGCAAATATTACAATATCATCTAAATAAACGAAACATCGATTACCTTGAAGACCGTACAGCACACTATCCATTACTCTTTGGAATGTGGCGGGTGCATTTTTGAGGCCAAAGGGCATTCTTAAGAATTCGTAATGTCCGTAAGGCGTATTAAATGCGGTCTTAGGTATATCATTAGGGTTTAGTTCTATTTGGTGAAAGCCTGAGGCTAAATCTAGGGTGGTAAAATACTGTGAATGTCCTAACTTATCTAATATGTCAGTTATATTTGGTAAAGGGTAACTATCTCCTATTGTGACTTCGTTCAATTTCCTATAATCTATAACCAAACGCCACTTTTGTTCTCCGGACGCATCTAATTTTTTGGGTACAACCCAAATAGGACTACTCCAGGGTGAAGAGCTAGGCCGTATAATGTTTTGGTCTAACAATTTTTGAACTTGTTTTTCGACTTCTTTCTCATGAATTTGGGGGAACCTATAAGTCCTAGAGTGGATTGGTGCTTCGGATGTAGTAGGTATAGAATGTTTGGCATGATTGCTGAAAGTTAGAGCGTCGCCCTCGTTATAAAAGATATCTGGGAATTCAGTAATAACTTTGTATAACGAAGTTTTTTCTTCTTCATTTAGATGGTCATCTCTAATTTTACTTGAAATATCTACTGGTTTACCTGAACTAATTATGCCGGATGAGCCTATAGAATGGCTGCTTATATTTTTTTCAGGGCTGTATGGTTCAACTTCGAGATTGGGCATTGGTATAATTGTGTCTGAGTCGTTTATGTTGACACATGTAGTATAGAATATATTATTATTTACTTGTACTAACGCGGATGGAATGACAAGTCCTTCGGTAAGTGTTTGCTTATTTACAATAGCAGCTCCAGACGCGATTGTATCGGTTCTGCAAGCAATAACTGTTTCAGATCGACTGTTAATGGTTTGTTCTGTAAGATCGTTATTTAACGTAGCTTTTTCATGAAAATAATGGAGTTTGTAAGTTTTATTACGGATACGCATAGTTTTAGATTGTACAAAAATGTGGGCATCAAGTTTAGACATATAGTCATTACCTAGTATACCGTCTACTTTAATATTTAAGTTTGCAACATGAAATTTAAATTTTGGGAGGTCGTCTAAAGAAATATTTACAGTACCTAGACTTTGTGTTGGTGAATGAGTACTTGAAATACCCATTATAGAAACAACACTTTCATGATTTATTGAAGCAGATCCGATTTTGTTACTATTTATGACTGATATTCCAGCACCCGTATCTATTAATAATACTACTGGTTCTCCTTCTATGTGAAACGTGCAGTGTAGTAAATTATCAGGAGGTATATCATTTAATGCTGAAATAATAAAAGATTCCGTTTCTGGTTTCTGTATCGGTTTCTGTTTGACCTTTGGTTTGCATTTAGATTGTTTAGATTTCCTTTTTGGTTTGGAGACAGAATGATTGTTTGAAATAGGTTCAGTTTTCAAATTGGAATTTGAATTAGTGATCGGATTAGAATTAGAATAAGATTTTGTTTCTAGAATAGGATTTAGTGAATTGGGATATGAGCTGGTAGTTGGATTCGAATTGGTATATGATTCAGTGCTTGTATAAGATTCAGTGTTTGCATAAGAATTAGTAGTTGAATTTGAATAAGATTTAGTATTAGAATTAGTAATGGTATTTTTACACGATTTAGAACAAGAATTAGGAATTGAATAAGAAATAGAATTAGTAAATGATTTAGTATTAACGAATGAGTCAGAGCATGATTTAGGAACTAAGCCGAGGATTTGGGGCTGGTTACCCTGTTCGTGGGCTTGATAATTAGAGGCTAGGTTTTCTGTTTGAGTAGACGCGTCAACGAATATTTTTTGAGGACGTGTATTATCTACCACTGAAGTTGGAGAGATTCTAGGTCTACACCTAAAGTCTGTATTGCTTCCTCGTTCGTGTTTGGAAATGAGGTGGTTGCTCATCTCGACGGTCGACTGCGAGTTTAAATTATGAATTGGAGCGTTAGAAGGTGAAGGTAATGCACGGCGGTTAGGATTGTGCTGTAAATTATTATTATATAATCTCTTCCTACATTCTGATATATGATGACCGGGATTTTTACAATAGCTACATTGAATTGGACTGCGGTGCATTGTATTAAACGGACGAGAAGTTTGCATTGGTTGAAAGGTAGGTTTTGAATTTGCTGTTTGAGGTAAGGCGGGTCTTTGACTATAGTAGGTTAATCTAGGTTTCTCTGGTGGTTTAGGTGAATTAAACTTATAAAGCGATTGGCGTGCATGATTCATTGCTCGAATTTTATCTTCCTGAAAGGCGAAACGACCTGCTGACCCTAGATCTTTGAATTCTTTGGTACGCAACATAGTCCCTATGTCAGAAGAAAGCCCGTTTATAAATACGTTAAGCGCGGTTTCCTCCGTACTGGTTATACGTCCTAATAAAGTTTCGTCGTTAATTTCGGCACTTAATTTTTCAATAATTTTACTCCTACAGAGATCTACTCTATGAAAATATTCTGTTATTGATTCGTTATGTTTTTGGAACATCGATTGAAGTTCCAATGATAAATGGGCAATTGTCTTAACGTTACAAAATTTTTGAATTAAATAGGATTTAAGCTGTTCCCAACTATCGTGCTGTCGACTGTGGACATCTGATGCGCCTATTCCTATAATTCTATTAAGTGTATAAACAAGCAAGATTTGTTTCTTATCTTCGCTTGCTAAGTTAAACGCCGCATCACATGATCTTACAAATCTATAAATCTGCTCTGGCTGTGAGGTGTCAAATGAAGGTATCAATTGTAGGATAGTACCTAGTTCTAGAGCCATAGTGGGAAAGATCTGGTTTACCGCTTTGATTTCAGGATACATATAAATTAAATTTAAACGAATTGGTATAAAATAGTAATACTATATGATTTGGAATGATTTTGCAAGGAAATAGCAAGTAGAAATGGAAAAAAGGAAAAAAATAGGATAATTGAGCACATAAAATCTAGCCACTCACCATAGAATTGTCGCCAACACCACGTAGAGTTGCATTGTAGGTCCGGCGAGACGATCAAAAGCCTGCAGCTACCGCGGGGAGTCTTCCTCGGCGATGGTTTTTCCAGTTGAAGCTCTTCGCGTTTGTCTCGACGTATCAATGCGTATCCTACCGACTGCGCCAAATGTTACCAGTGGGAGGCGGGAATTCCCAAATAAGAGGCCGAACTTCCTTAAAGTTAGTTTATTTAACTAGGAAGACACGATATGTACTGATGTTTGAACAGGGATGCTACCCTTTTATACAAAGATTTGCTTATGAGTAGAGGGTAGAGGGGTGGCTATTACTAATACTAAAGACAATTTGTGACTTCATGCTAATGGAAGATAACAGTAACTTAACGCTAATGGGAAACAAAAATGTTTTTACAATCGAAAAAACAATAGTGCGATAAAATAAACAATTTGTGCAAGATTGAAGAAAGCAATGACTGTCCCTAACAGTATTTTAATGGTTATGGAAGATAACAATTACAAAAAACAATAGATGCAATAGAAGATACAATTTGTGCAAAGTTGAAGAAAGCGATGACTGTCCCTAACAGTATTTTAATGTTTATGGAAGATAACAGTTTTTATAATACAAAAGGAATAGTGTAGAATGTTCTAGGGATTCTTGGGTGGTAATGTAACGATGTAGAATATTCTAGGGATTCTTGGGTGGTTATGTAACAGCACCTTCGAGTTTTAGGTTTTCTTAGGTATCACCGTTATTATAACCACTTAATTACTTAGCTACAAGCATAAAATAATCAAAGCAAATCTGTTCCTATTGTTTTATTATACAAAAAGTGAGCCTTCACTGTAAAATTTAATTTACAAAAAGGTCCGAAACGTCTAATTATTTACAGTTAAAATATTACTTTCTTTCTTATTGAGGGATGAAAGCTGACGACAGCCGGTCATTATGAACCGACGCCATGTAAAAAATAGGGGTGCGCAGATTTTTTTAATTTACCGTGCTGTCGCCATTTGAATAATGCTATGCGATATTTTATTCACAAAATGACTTTTTTCTAATTCTGTTAAAACTGAATATTTTGTTTCCTGACTGAAATACACGTTTAATTGTTCATAAGACGAGTACGACTGTTACTAATTGGGGAAGAAAGAAAAACGTAGTAATTGAATTTATTTTAAATCCCGGATCAAGCAAAAAGACGTTTCTTATAAGGAAAATCTATGGCGATTTGATGTTAGAAATCCTGCTCTATGGCTGGCAATAGCCTCACTCCAATCGCATATTGGACCTTAACGTAACCGGCAAAATGTGGGTGATCTTCACTAATACCTATCCCTATGATCAATACAGGCTATTTTCTATGTTATGTTGTTGAATAATTGAAATTTGTAGGTGTAACATTATTAATAAAGTTTTACAAATTATATATTGTATTAAACAGCTAATCTATGTAGTGAAGAAATATTGTCTTTCAGTTATACATTTTAGATGAGAACTTTTGTTGGCTTGAAAATCCTTTAGCTAAAATGTCTACGTGACTTTCAACAGTAACGCAGTGAGAACGAGACAAAACATTATCGTTAGAGAGAGATAGCAAAAAGGGTGAGGGCGATTAAATTGTTACCTGTTCTTGTTTAGTTAAACTTATTATTTTTAAACGGTGTCCTTAACAATGGTGGTATTTATTCAAACGCTGTTGGGGTTGAAACGCTACTTATCTTAAAAGGACTATTGTTGTGTAATGTTGGGTCAAAAATCAAGCTTTTGTGTGAAATCTCATAAAATACAACAGCTAGCAACTGCATAATATTTTTTTTCCCAACCCGAGATGCAAATGTTGGACCACTTAGTTGGGCACGATAACGTAGTCATTATTAGTATTGTATATTTTTTTGTCTGAAATTAGAGAAAACACGACCCATTGTAATGTGTAATAAATAAATAAAACTTTTTAAGTATTTAAAATTTATATATTTTTTTATAAATGGAATGTTTTACTTAGCCTTATCCAATATCTAAGTAACAATAAAAAAAAAAATTTTTTTATTGATAGCAGAACAATTTTTAGCAGGTATTGAAAAAAGAAAACTACAACTTATTTAAGACAAAAGCCTAAAAAACAATGTCAATGTCTGTATAACTAATTATTTATTAACAACCAAAGAAAAGAAAAAAGAAAAAAAAAACTATCTTATTTTCAGACAAAAACATGAAAACAGCGAAATAATGATTAAAAGAATATTTTGAAGCTAAACATGAGATCCATTAAATTAAGGTTCGTAAACATATTATTTTGTAAGTATATCTACAGAGGTACATACATTTATTGAATCAGTATTTTTGACATTTATTATTCTAAAAATTCTCTAATTAATTTTAAGTCCCCTTTACATAAATGTTAGCCCACTGTGTGGGTACACCTCTGTCCATCAGATTTCTTATGAGGCAATGTCATTCTATGCTATACGCCATTCGTAAATACTTATTAGTATAACACATCTATTAAATTAACCCCTTTATTCAAGAGAGAGTTTTGTTTTGTAAAAATCGGTCAAGCTGTTTTAGAGGAAATTTTCTAATTTTTCTCTGCGCAAAAACCATCCCGTACTTCAAGGAATATTCTAAAAAAAGAATTAGCGAAATCGGTTCAGCCGTTCTCGAGTTATGCGCTTACCAACACATTTTGCGATTCATTTTTTTAATATAGATGAAAGAGACAAAATCCATTTTAACCGACTTCAAAAAAGGAGGATTTTATATTTTGTATTTTTTTATGCATTTACTCTGATTTCTCCTCCATTTGTGGATCGATTCTCAAGATTTTTTTTTATTTGAAAGAGTATATTTCCGCTGTGGTCCTATTGCACCATGTCTGAAACTGAGGATGAAATCCCAGGAAAATCGCGGGTAACTCTAAATATACGTTTTTTATGTGTGTTTAATAACTTGGTGGTTTTTGAACTGTTTTTTTTTCGTTAGAAATTAGATATTCTAAAAGTGAGCCACGATTTCAAAACCAGGAACCACTTTTATTAGTTTTCTTTTTAAAGTCGGTTTCCATTTTTTTTTAATCATTTTTACTATAGAGCGTATAAGAATTACATTTAAGTTTGACTTTAGCGAGCCTTTAGCCGTGTGAAAGTTTTTACGGAAGGCCTTATCGTCGTGTAAGTTACAGCTCCTAGCTATCATCTTTCTGAAAATTCTGCTTTTCAATCTCTTGAACTATTAAACTAACTATTTTCGGTTGTAAAGTTAGCGCATTATGCACAGGCAAGGCCCTTAACAACGACACAATATACTTTCCAAAGTTATCAAAATAATCATCTTTTCTTTCTACATCTATTTCATTATTATGCTGTTGTGTGAGCTGGTGGTCTTCTAGAAGACGTTGTTCCACTGGCATTATTGGTTCCGTGGACTGGTCGGAGTATACCTCCTCACAGCTGTCACTAATAGCTATCTGGTCCTGGGAAACTGTCCAGTCCTCTTGATGCTCCATCTCCTCATCAGACTCGGTTTTAATAGATTCGCATGTTACTTCGTTTGGCAGAATATTCTGGAACAAAACATTTAACTATGTAACTATTCTGTTTTGAAAATCTTGAGAATACACTCTGCAACAGTAAATATATAATCTAAAGCAGTATAAAAACTTCGCTCTATTGCAACTGTGACAGTAATGTATATTATATTTTTTTTTGCATAGTTAGAACTTAATGTTGTGTTGAGTTGCAGCTGTCGTATTTTGACTGTAATGTCGATGTTTATACCGATTACAACGAGATACGCTTAAGTAGCAGCACTGCGAGAGATGCTAAAAGATCGAAAAGAGTCTAATACACATTACCCAATGCCAAGTGATGACAATCATTTACTGGAAGTGAGATTTTTTTTATAATTATTTGTATTTTTGTATTTTTTTTTTTTAAATAAAAGACATAAGATTAATTTTTACATGAAGTCCTGTTTCATCTTGTATATTGTTTATTAGAAAGTTGGTCGTAAAGGTAATTACAGCTGCTGCAGTTTACTTGTAGCTGAGCTTGAAGCTAACCGGGCTGGTAATAAGAACCGGGTGCCGTATTATAAGTAATACGGCACCCGGTTAGCTATGTTAACACTTATGTTAAGACCGATTGTGATTCCGTTGACAGAAAGGGACGCGATCATGCGCATTGTACAGTAAAAGCTCCTTATTCGCGGGGTATACGGTCCGTAAATATGCCGCGAAAACAGAAACCGCGAATATGGAATGGAAATTAGTATGGAATTATAGGGGATACGTTCCAAGGTACCAAAATGAAACCAATATGTATGAAAATAATATAAATTTATTGCTAAATTCTAAATTAAAATAAATCATTTTCGTCAGATTTAGGCAAGGGTTTAAAGAATTTAGTAATTTTTTCTTTCTTTGCTGCTTTTAAGAGGTCATTAAATTCAAGCATTTGTTTTTTTACTTTAAGTGGCAACACTACCTTCTTCCTCTTCGGAACTGTTTTTTCTTTCTTTTTCGTCGGAGCCATTTTTTCTTTTTCCACTCGAAATTTTAAATTAATTACAAAGAAGAAGTCGCGTGTTACTCATTGAAAATATTTGCATCAAATGACGAGTTGAAACTACATATACAACACCAATCGTGCCAAAGGCGGCGTTTATCAAAAGACAAAGCAAAATAGTGACGGTGGCATTCAAGAATGGCTTTTATTTAGTCACAGTAAGGCACTCGGTTACGTCCTTTGTAAACGCCGATGCGACGCGTGCCGGCAGTACTCAAAGAACGCCGACACTTTAAACGAAACCGAATCCGGTTCTGTTTAGGTACCGATTGCATCCGCGAATAGTGAAATTTTTAGCCGCGAATACAGAAACTGGGTTGCATTTTTTTTACCCGCGAATATTGAAAACGCGAATAAAGAAACCGTGAATAAGGAACTTTTACTGTATAACCGCATCCCTTTCTTTTCACCAGAATCATCATCGTTTTATACACATAATACGTCAGTAGTGCTCCCACGCGTCTCTTGAGACACCAAGCCTTACTAGCTTGGTGTCTAGGTACTCATGTGGTAAACGTAGTTCTAGCATGTTGATCCAACATCCTCAAAAAAACGTGTATGGTACATTTATGATCTGGGTGATCTGTGCGTTTAAATTCATCCCTACTAATATTATAAATGCGAAAGTAACTCTGTCTGTCTGTCTGTTACGCTTTCACGCCTAAACTACTGAACTGATTTTGATGAAATTGGGTATGGAGGTAGTTTGAGACCCGAGAAATGACATAGGATAGTAGATAGTAAAAAGAAGGTAATGTTTTGGCGCGATAACCGACATACACGCGGGCGAAGCCGCTGTCGGAAAGCTAGTACTGCATAAACTAATATTTTAATATGTTTTAATTTCAGATACTTCGACTCCAGTCCGATCCCTAATATCCTGAGTTGTCCGGTAACGTACTACAGTTCGTCTCCAAATGGAGAGCCCAGGGCAGTTGTCAAATATTAACCCATAAAAATTGGCAGTCCAAAAATCTTTTCAAAGTTTGAATAACAAAACATACCTAATAAGTATAATATGCCTATAATACCTACAAAGTAATTAAATAGTAGGTACATATATATAATGTGCATAAATAATATCTATAAGTAGAAAAGTAATCAAGCATAATAATATCTACAGTAAACAGAACGCGACGAGGTCATACCTACTTACCTAACTAAATATGCTGTTGAACGACTTAATTCGTAATACCATCAAAACTGTTCGCCTAATAACCTCGAGGCCTCAAGTTCGAATCCCAGCAGGGCATTCTCAGTAGTAGGTCGAAGTTTGATGTAAAATAAATAAATAAATAAATATTCTGGGACATTAACACACACGGTCATCTGGTCCCAAGCTAAGCAGAGCTTGTGTTATGGAAACCAGATATCTGGTATATACTATACATATTATACTTTTCTTTTGTAAATATTATTATATACTTAAAATAATAGATATTAAACCCAGACTCGACACAAACACAAATGTTCATCACTAATGTTTGTCTCGGGTGGGAATCGAACCCATGACCTGCGGCGTGAAAAGCAAGTATCTTACCAACCACGCCACCGGCCCGTCAAAATGTGTGTAATGTGCCCGTTAAAAGGCAAAAGGCCTTGCCTTCTATCTCGTATGGGACCTAAAGCCATGAGTCCCCGTTCAAATACCTGTCTCCTAGTCGTTTAACGTATACCTAGTCGAACAAAATGTCTCTGGCCGACCCATGTCCATTTACGTGAGGGACCTTGCCAATATATCACATTTGCTTCTGTTAACCTCTACTAGTATTAAAGGCGTGAACATTTACAACCTTCAAAAATGAGAATTATGCATAGTAGGTACTTACTTTACAGTACAAGTTGTACTGTAAACTAGGTACCTACAAAAACAATGTACACTTACAATTTCAGTCAACCGTTTAATTTTCCGCGCCCTCTTCAAACTTGGCCCGCCATTATTCCTCGATGTTTGTAGATGTGGCTTTATAAACGAATCCATAAGCTTAAACCACACAACCTTAGGCTTATACATCTCTCCAGTCTCTTCAGCGTGAGCCAGCTTCTTCAACTCCTGACAGTAAGAGTTCCTCAAATTCTTGAACTTGAATAAAACATGATAAGCTTCAAAATTAGGAATGTCTAATTTCCTAGCTATGTTTTCCGCTGCAATCGCTCTTTTCACTTTGTTCGGGTAATCATCAAGGAACGTGTTCCATAGGCATTCTTCTTTTTTGTATTCTTCTAATAGTTGCATGGTTTTGTTGTCGTTAATGCGTAGAACGGAAGATGTGTTTCGTAGTATGGAGGTCGACATGTTGGGTGTGAGCGTGTGGCGGGTGGCGGGTGGTGCGAGGGAGGGGTGCGCGCGCGCGTGCATGCCGTCTACTCGCGTGGCGTGCCCACGCCTCACTGATGCACACTCACGACTCACGACTCACGACACGACTCAAGGCGATTAATTGTGGGTTTGTTCATGCCGTGACGTCACGCGACGTGGTTTACATTTTTTTATTAAATTCGTTTTTAAAGTATAGATGAATTTTTTTGACATTAATTTACTACTGTGTATTTGAATGTATTAAAAGCAAAGGGAATATACATCTATATAAATACCTAATAATTATTATATAAACACCTGTGTTCTCTCTTGTTGTCGGTACTAAGTTCGAAATTTTTGGTCAAGTATCGAACCCACGGTTTCTGATTAACACTATGACTGTTGACACTAACTATAGGGTTCATGAAGCGAAATCCTATTATTATAATAACATCCCTCAGTACATCTCGTCACGGCTCTTCTCTCAACTATCTTCAGAGTAGAGAGAGTTTATGGCTTAATCCACACACGCTGGCCAAGTACGGGATGTCACATGTCCTTGATACGCCGGTTTTCTAACAATGATTTCCATCACTGTTGAAGTAGGTTTTAATGCCTGTATAGTTTATACCAACCTTCACTGATTGTTTTTGTAAAAGTTATGAAAAAGAAATAGAATAATAGTAATAGTAATAGTAATATCGTTTTTGTAATAGTTACTTGTTATGTCAGAATTTAAAATATAAGAAAATAAAATTCTTTACAATATGGTTCTAAAAAATGCTAACGCTGTTTAATTTTATTATTCATCTCACGGACGTTGAGCTAAATTTCAACAATCACAATTGAGCAGTGATAATGAAACAATTCTCACAACCTATATTTCCAAGCCGGGTTCGATCCCGCAGCATCATGCTTCCAAGTTTTAGTATATTTATTTATAATACCAACGTTTATATACAAGTATGCATCCCACGCCACCTATGGACACTTGTATGACACATAATGTTCTAGAATATTATATAATTACTAGCGGACCCCGCAGACGTCGTCCTGCCCGGTAAAGCAGTGCCACCTACCGGGTCCGAAAGTAGCTTACGACCGATTCTCAGACCTACCGAATCGGTCAGGCCGTTTCTGAGGAGGTTGTTTCTTTTAATTTTTCTTTGCGTAAGAAGCATCCTCGTACTTCAAGAAATATTCTAAAAAAAGAATTACCGAAATCGGTTCAGCCGTTTTCGAGTTATGCGATATAATAGATTATTATTATACTCTCCGTGTATTCCGTAGCGTGGACGTTACATCTTTTTATTTCATTATAAGTTATTAACAATTCCTCGTAGGTACCTACCTTTTCTATTCCTCAGGGATATCTAACAAAAAACTAGTTCTCACATGACTTCAGAGAATTCCGGACGGAAGAAGTTCATAAAGTACCCCTCCCTACCCGCTTTGACATAGGCTTCCTTTACAAAGAGTAAAAGGGACAACAGATACTAACAATCAGCTGTTTTGCCAGAAATGGCGACAGCTGACGCATTCTTACTTATAACGGATAAAATATACGCGCTTTATGTTATTACTAGTTCCGCGCGCCGCTTCACCAACTTGGTATTAGATTAGTATAGCTATAAGATAGTGTTTTTGAAGTCGAATAAAGATAGGTAGTCACGATATCAGATTCATAACCCACAAATAATTATGAGAGCTTGTGAAGATGTTTCACGCAAAAACTACTGGACGAAATTAGATAAAGGAGAGGTCAAAAGTGGGCTAGAATTTTGAACACCAATGTGATATACCTCATTGGAAAGCTTATTTAATAAGCTGTTAGAATTTAACTAAACACGAATTTTAGGAGCACCCGTTTTTGTAAAAATCTAAAAAATGTAATAGAAAAACAAAACGCACATTACCTTTAAATATCCGTTTCCTAAGCAGTATAAATATTGCAATCACGTCAATAATCGCATTCTATTAGAGTACTTTTTTCTTGTAATATTATTCTAGCTGCAGTTTAATGTAATTATTACGAAAAATATTTGTTATCTTATTAGTGTAATAACAAAACGCGTCGAAAAAAATATAATTACGGGAAACGTCATGATGTCATTGTCATTCATCAATTTGATTGACAGCGTTCTAAATAATTTTAATTTTTTTGGTTGCTCAATTGTCATTTGGCCATGGGGTTGCCAATTGCAATAATCAATATTGCATTAAGGATTCTTATTTTCAATTTCGATTTAAAAAAAAACGGGAGGGTATAAAATTATTTTAAATACACCAAAAAATTTAATTAATTATGCTTTATTAACCTATGTAACTCAGATTGCTGTTCAAATTTACAAATATTTTAATCCCAGGCTCTATACATTTTTTGAACGTCTCCTTTGGCACAGAGATAGAATGACAGACAGAAAACATTTATTAGACAAAGACAGGACACACAAAATCAAATGATAAAAAAAATACATAAAAAAAATGAAAAACAAAAACAAAGAGTAAGTGTGACCCATCAGTGTCAAACATGGACATTGCTCAGTAAACGCTCTGAGTGCCTACTAGAGGCGACCCACAACACTGATTTTCAGCAATGTCCATATTCCCACAGTGTAGATTATGCTTTCCCTTGCGATTGTCAGTTCTTCGACAGATATTCGCGATAAGCGAGCTCTCGAATGGAGACCACGTCTTGGCAAGCGTAGTGTGGGACGCCCTCCAGCTAGGTGGAGTGACGATCTGCGAAAGATAACCAGCAGTAGCTGGATGCGACAAGCCAAGTACAGGGTGAAATGACGCTTATTGGGAGAGGCCTATGTCCAGATGATGATGATAGGTTATGAACTAATATTAACACATAGCTACTCAGCTAAACTACTTATGACATCAATAAATACCACGCAATCAATCCCTCGTCAAGGCTACATTGCAAAGCGTCGAGCATCGCCGCATAGTTCTTTGCTAGTCTTTCGGTCTTTTATCGGATACACTTCGGAGAATGTGCGTTGGACACGCGTTGTACACAATCTTATTCCCCCATCCCCGTTCTTCCATCGGACAAGTAGAAAGCGCTTTACTTCCCACTTTTATTGTGCGAACTGCCAAGTTGTGAAATTCGCTGCCGGCATCCTTCCACGTTTCCCAATAGCTATAATCTGCCTATCTTCGAGTCATGATTGAATCGGTATTTACTGAATAAGCGCATTCCATCGTAGACCGCATCATTGCTTCACATCAGGCAAGTTGTGGTCAAGCGCAAACCTATTATAGGATAAAAAAACGCGGACAAAGCCGTCGGCGGAAGCTACTTACACCTTAAAGCTCATTGAACTTAAAGTAGTACTTAATTAAGTTAATCAGTAAAGGCTTGAGACATTTGACCGATACGCGAGTAGGGCAACATTGGGCAAGATTGTTCTATCACTATCACGTTATCATGATATCGATAGTGATTGTGGAATCACGTAACACGTTGAGGACGTTTGAGAGTCACGCCTTAAGGTACCTTGGTGAAACATGACCGATTAGTGACATGATACTAACATTAAGTATGTACTTATATATCGTGTGGCAACCCGCCGAGCTATGCAGCCGTGATTATGAGGAGTAACTAATTTAGTATTTTTGGACGTCAAATAGCCCGTGTCAGTCCACCCGTGAACATGAAGTCTGAAAAGACTTTGAAACGTCGGGATCTAAAATCTAAAATAAACCGCGATAAAATCCGTTAAAAAGTAGTTTTATTTCAGTAACTAATTTTTTTACCTTTTTTATACCTCTCACCTAAGATCTCCCTCTCTATGATTCCAGCTTTTAAATTAAGAAAATTGCATCAGAATCGGTCAATTTGTTTAACCGCTAAGATGCGCGATGTCGCGAAAATGTGAACGTATACATGGATAATCTATATCTTAAGATTTAAGGATGTAGGTACACGGCACTTACATTAGGATAGTACACCAGGAACATTTATAGTGTGTTATATGTAATTTAGTACGTGGAAAAATGAGTAAAAATCTCCTTTATGTCATATCTTCTATTTCATCACCATAAGCTTATTCTAGTCCAGTGCTGGACATAGGCCTCTCCCAAAGTACGCCACTGAGCTCGCTCCTGCATCATCCACCTTGCAGAACCATTACTACTTTGCAGAAATCGTCACTTCACGGCGTTCTTAGCTACGGTTCCGTGGTCTCCACTCATATACTCGTTTACCCCAACGGTTGTCGGAGCAGCAGATATGATCGCCCCTACCCTGTCACTTCAGCTAACTGATCCATTTATTTGTAAGAAAGGTTATTTATTAAACTACTGTACCGCAATTGATAAAAACGGCGACGTCCGCGATGCGTACTCACCGATTCCGACGACGAGATCACTCTTGCGATCGCCCGCGACCGCGAACTCCGATCCGCTGCTAGAGTAGGTAGGGACAACCAAAATAGTAGCACACAACACATGCCGAGATATCGCCCACGCCGTCGTGGGCCGCGCCGCGCCCCTCCAAGATAGGCCCTCAGTCGATTACGGTTCCGGTCAGGACCGGACCGCGCGAACGCGAAATGCCCCCCGATCCCCTAAAAAACTAGAGTGTCCGGCAACGTCCTGAGCCGAGGTTCGTCCCCACATGGGGAGCCCTCATGGCAGTTGCCACAGTACTTGATCGGTTCGACCGTCCTCGGACGGCTCACCGAAAAAGTCCGGTGAACCAATAGAGGCCATTAAAACGATCATTATTCCAAATTTCATTAAAATCAATGCCAAGCCAACACAGAAAGTAACTTTCGCATCGCATCTTATTAGTATAGCAGTAAGGATTTGTGATTCAAGCAAAATATTTTGACAGGTTAACGTCATTCGTGATAAAGAGTCTATTCATCATTGTCAACGACCTGAAACTATTATCTGAACAAAATATATTTATAATGTCTACAAACGAATAATATGCCTACACTGTTTATGTGTTTGTTACTTATCTCTTCTTGTATGTTCTAATTTCTAGTAAAGCGGTTTATTTAGATTCTATTACTTAAAAATACTTAGACAAGTCAGTAACGAATTACGTCCACACTTATACCTTTTTAGATTTTTCAGATTATTGTGATCGATTTTGTAATCAGGGCACAAGACGTGTTCAAAATAGGTCATAAAATCGGTGTGTAAATCAGCAGTTGGCGAGCAAGTTAACCGGGTATGCATTAAAAAGAATTTCTTATGAATTATACTATTTTCTAAAGAATTAATTACACAGGTACTTAAGTAGGTACCCAGTAAGAAAAGTACCGAGATAAATAAAAAACAGATATTTTATTTTTAGGCCTATTACGATATAAATCTAAATAAATTATCATTTAAATTGTTGAGTTGTTTACTGAAGAAATGTTTACCTACTCATAAATTTTTATTGACTATTATTATACGCAAGTTATTTTCCGTTGGTAACAGCACACCTAGTAGGTGCTTACCTAATAAACATACACACCGTGACGCCTGTATTACCCGAAGGAATAGGCAGAGGTAAATATCACCTACTTCCGGCCGGCTATGTTTGCACACTTAACAGGGGGCATGCATAGTCTCGCAAGGGGCGGCCCTGCAAGACGTTTTAGCATCATCAGGCCCATTTCTCGAACAATCACATCCACAGTTATGTTGTCACAGACACGTCATCATCATCATCATCTGCCTGTTGTCGGTTATAGTGAGTTTGGACCGGATCAACGTCAGCTGTCAAGTATGATAGGTGGCACTGCAGAGCTGTTCGACTAGTGAAGTGTTGTCTATGTATAGCTTTAGGATTATTTATGAATGTATTCTGTATTAACTGTTACCATTTAAATCAATATATCGCTGGATCCCGTGCGAGTGAGACGTCCGCTGACGAATCAGTAGACCAACTTACGAGACGCAAGTAGAGCGGTCTTGTGCGCGACTAATCCGCCTTTTATCTTAGTTTTACTTACTGAATCTCCTAGGACCCTATAATAGTTAATTACTGGGGTAGGTAGGGTAATCTCGACGTTACTGTTTAAATTATGGTTTTAAGTGTAACTACTTACTGATTTGCATAACTAAGTTAGTATAAAAGACCATCATGACACTTTACTTAAGTTTCTTCGTTCGCCGAACCTATTTCTGGTTGAGGATTGGTCTGGTTTATGCCTAGGGACATCTTCTGCTGGATATACTACTCCCCTTCAGAACCCCATAGCAATATGTTGCCGGCCATTAACATCCATCGGCTGTGGTGTGTGACCATTGACCATTGTGGTGTGGTGGTGACCATTGCGTGGTCTCCACTCAAGAACCTTTATTCCCTAATTGTTTCTACGAGCAATGTGACTGACACACATACACTTAAAACTGAAATCACCCCTATAATACTTGTAAGAGTACAGGTACCTAATAGCCCCAAGGTCCTTGCGGAGGCTACTATTGTCAATCGATCCTCGATAAGAAGCCCGTTCGAACCGGTTCGGTGACATCGTTTCGTTGTTATCTCAAACACACAAAGTCGTACGATATTATTTGCTAGATAACGATAACATTATAGGACAGTTTCGGTACATAATGGACTAAATACTTTAGTTACCTATCTTCTATTCCTACCAGAAGGTGTAGATGGAGTTGTATATCGCACACTTTTCTCCGGATATTATTAACTTACTTAACATTAACACACACGGTCATCTGATCCCAAACTAAGCAGAGCTTGTACTATGGAAACCAGATAACTATTATTATATTACTTTTCTTTTGTAAATGCATACTTAAATAAAGATAAATACTCCAAGACTCAAAACAAACAGACAATAAGTTCATCACACAAATGTCTGTATTGGGTGGGAATCGAACTCACAACCTGCAGCGTGAAAAACAAAAAAAATAAAAAAATTCTCGAAGTATATTAAAAGTCTTTAAGCTCGACCCGGGAACCAAGCCCGGGACATCGTGGTTACTAAGCTAACACGCTTAGGACCACTGAGGCAGTACATTATTATTATTATTGTTGAAATAAAAGTTAGATTAAAATTAACCCGATTCATTAAAATTGCTATTTACTGTTGTAAATAATACTTATCAAAGGCTTATTAATTGTGGATAATTATTGCATCAGATGTGTGTTTTATCAAAGTTGAACCATTTTTAAGTTAATCTAAATTGCCTGCGTAAGTAGATAGAAATGTTATTTCCTTATTAACCTAACTGTTTTTTTTTAATCTATTAGGTCAAATACACATAAAATATCTAATAGGTAGCCAAAATCATACAACTTAGTAGTTTAGGTAGGTTGCCACAGTACTTGATCGGTTCGACCGTCCTCGGATGGCTCACCGAAAAAGTCCGGTGAACCAATAGAGGGCCTTCCGGCTAATTGGGTTAGGTCATCAGCAAAAAAAAAAGTTTAAGTAAGTACTTATTTGTCGATGGTGTGGCCTGTAAGACATTTGCTCACGCCAGAGGTAGGTTCGGTTCCCCATGACACAAATTTGTCTAATGAACATGTGTGTTTGTCTTGAGTCTGGGTGTAATTATCCATTAAAAAATATTTAGCAAAAGAAAAGTAGTATAAGTATATTATATCAGTCAACTTGTTTTCGATTACATAACCTCTGCTTAGTATGGAATTAGATAACAGTTTGTTCGTGTCCCAGAAAATTATTTCCATGAAAAGTAACGTTAGTAAGTATCTGCCAAAAAATACAGTGACAAAGTAACTAAAATGCCATAATAAACATAAACATATTTCATTATTATAATTTTCCACGTTATGTTACGTAGATTGTGCGTTTAAAAAAAATAAAACTCGCTCTACAGAGTCTAGGAGGAGTGACAATATCTGTATAATGGAGCTGGTAAAAGTTGGACGTGAGTAGTAAGAGTGTGCTTAGTGGCATGCCTGAATAGCAATAGTTCAACAGCAGATCAAAATGGAGTTGATAAAGTCACGATGCAGCTAATGAAACTGCAAATCAAAATAAAAATCGATTTGAGTAAAACTGTTAAGAACTTTTAAAATTGAATTTTAGCACCTAGGCCCTCCATATGCCCTAACTACTCTTAAGTGTCCTATTGGGTACCGGTCTTCTCTCAACTATCTGAATTAAAAATTGACGGGCCGGTGCGGTGGCGTGGTCGGTAAGATACTTGCTCTTCATGCCGCAGATCGTGGGTTCGATTCCCACCCGAGACAAACATTAGGGATGAACATATGTGGTTGTGGCGAGTCTGGGTGTAAACATCTATTAAATGTATAGTATATTACCAGTTATATGGTTTCCATAGTGCAAGCTCTACTTAGTTTGGGATCAGATGGCAGTGTGTGTTAATGTCCCACTATTTATATATTTATATAAATATTATATTTTTATTATCTCTGAGAAGAAACAATTTACACAAAGATGTATGCGCACAATGTAGAATCATACCTGGCGTTAAAAGTTTACCTCTGCCTACATTCGGATAATAAACACGTGTAATGTTAATTTAGCTTCTGTGACATCAGAATGACGTCATAAAATGATGCAATATGAAGTTTACGAGGGGTGGTTAAGTAATTAAGTTAGGCCCTTAACTGTAACTCCGTTGTTTAACGGACAGATTAATTCTGTACTTGTGGGTATTTAAATTATTTTATTACTGTTTCAACAAAGATTTTCATCTTTTGTAATACGGTCTCAAGCTGCACTTAAATTTAATCAAATTAACCACGAAATATAGCTTGATATTTGCTAAAATCCAATTACATAACCTCGTGTTCAGAATTCGTTTAGCTGTCTGTCCTGTACCCGATCTCTCAAGTCATATAGGTCGGCCCATACCAACAGATTCTGAGTGAAGGGAATAAAAATGCACCTATGTATTTCGTACACACTTGTGGTATATCTTTGTACTACCTACTAGATTAGTCAGCTTAGAATGGCCGCTGGTGCTGTAGCGGCTTGGAGGCAATTTAGTTTTATTAAAATTAAATTACCTACATTTCCCAACCACATCATATGATCATTCACGTTTATTCATTTATTTTTTTCTTATGATTATTCATCTTTGATGGGCCGGTGCCGCGGTGGCGTGGTCGGTAAGATACACTTGCTTTTCACGCCGCAGGTCGTAGGTTCGATTCCCACCAGAGACAAACAATTGTTTAAATAAAATATGTCTGTTTGTCTTGTGTCTGGGTGTAATTATCTATATTTGAGTATATATTTACAAAATTAAAGTATCATACGTAGTATATTACCAGTTATCTGGTTTCCATAGTACAAGCTCTACTTAGTTTTGGATCAGATGACCGTGTGTGTTAATGTCCCACTATATTATTATTCAAACTAATTATGTAGTAAGTTTTCGTAGTAAATTTTCATTAATTACACTTCTCGGTTTCGATAGAATAAAATTTAGAAAATTATTTTGTAATTTTTCTTGTCACTCAGCAATTTATTTTGAGTCATGACAGTTATCAAGTTTGACTCACAAGTCAGATAGGTATTAAGTTTAATCTATGTTCTGATATCATTTCCTTTAAAACTCGGAATATTTTCAAGAAACACGGACTCGCTTGCGTAACTACCGTGATGACTAGACTAGATGGAGTCCGCGACATTGTCCGTGTGATATGTAGAGCATTCCAACAGAAAATTATTACCAAGATCATTAAGAAAATTCAAGTGATATAATGTATTTGATATCCTTGTTGTGTCTAATTGTTACATTTTCTAAACTATGTTACTACGTAAGTATAGATAATGACGGTTAAAGTATCACTCAGCAGTTAGTTTCTACACAGTTAATAATAATAAGTACTATTATCTGACAGCGAGGTTGCTAGACAAAGAGGTGCCTACTGGTAATCATGTCACAGTCTCAATGTTTCCAGTAGGACGATGGGTCGAAACCAACCTTTTTTATAGTACTAAATTACTATTAGTAAATGAAAATAATGTAACCATTGCTGCAACGAATGTAACAAACTCGTAAGTTGCTGACCTATTAGATCTTGATAGGCACTGGAAATGCAGGAACACTCATAAAAATAAGGTATTGCACTGCGTGTATTTTGTAAGGTAGACCCAAAAAGTGGAGATAACTAATCGCTTTTATCTATTAAGTAGCTAAGTATTAGGTAATATTGCTGGATAAAGCTGTTTGATGGATCGTTCATGATTTTTCGTTAACGTTAATTTGCGTTCGTCAACTAATTGATGAAGAACTTCTGCAATGCAACCCGTTCATTACCTGTTATTCTTACCTACGTTTTTTACAGTTTATTGACCGTCAGTCTCTATGATGTTATCTTCAATGTTTTAAGTTAAATTCATTAATATCGTTGACGAATTCAACTAGTTGATTCAATAACAGTTGAAAAATGATTACAATTCGTATCTTTCACTTAGAAAATTTAACAAGGAACTCGTATTGCGTGCGTTCCTCTCAGCCAAAGTATGAACAATTTGTATGCATAAACTGTTCATGTTTCGTGTTTGTGTGTAGCTTTAATTTACATGTGCATTTGTAAAGACGCATCAACTCTTACATGAGCGCTGCACGTGGTTACCTCGCCTCCTCTAAAAACTGACAGAAACAACTTAATACTAAAATTGCGTATAGCACCTCCCATGTTAAATGCTCTAAGATCTTTTATATTTTACAATCTGCTGTTATCTAATTAGTTACCATCAGTCTATTGTAGTTCATTGCAAGACATAAGCTTTAGATGTTTACACCAGCTCGTGCAAAGAGCGTAAGTAAGCGTAGTATTCTTAATCTACTTGAGCTACTTGGTGCTGCTGAATTATTTACGCTGTGAACATAACCATTAATATTGCAACACTGCAAGTGACAATGCATGACTAATATATGTTTTAGCTAACAATGCACTTATGTAGACTGACAGGCAGACTTCATCCTACCTACCTATTGTATAGACTAGATGACTGAGTATTCTTTACTTAGTAAATCTAAATCTTTGTTGATAAAACGCGGAAGTAAAATATCTTGGTTAATACTTACATAGATAACGCAAGTCTCTAATACTTTATTCTTTATTTTGTTTTTTCTTCACTGGCCTACGCCCGTGACTTCATTCGCGTGGTGTTAGGATAAAAAGTAAGTTTCCTTCATTTCCGGCAAAATATAGAGGTGAGGTGTGTTAAACATTACTTCTAGTATCTACTAAATTTTTTCGACAGTTTTTGTGTGAGGCGAGGTAACAACGTACAGCACACATGTAAAAATTGAAGTGTCGACAAATGCACACGTAAATAAAAGCTACACAAAAAGAGTAAATATGAACAGTTCATGTACAAACTGTTCATGTACATCGGCAGAGGGTAACACGCGCAATACCAGTTCTGTATTAAATTTTCTAAGCTCTCGACCTAACTGAGAAACACATAAACACATAAACTCAACCGTCTCAACTAGTCTCAACTGGTGGTAGGCTTCGGCCGTGGTTAGTGACCACCCACCAGACAAAGCCGCACCGTCAAGCGGTCTTGCCGTGTTCCGATGCGATGTCTGCTGACACCATGCTACTAGGGTGGGTCGGAATTGCACTGCCACCTTCTCACCGATAATCATTCGTAATCACGAGTGAATCGGTATACTGGACCGGCGCGTTCCATCGTAGACTACATCATTGCTTAACATCAGGTAAGTTGTAGTCAAGCGCCAGCCTATCAAAGAATAAAAAAACACCTTATCAAAATCGGTCCATTATTTTAAGATCTACAAGGCTACTTGTACACAGATACACAATTAAGTATACACACGTCAAAGTTATTATACCCCTCTTTTTTATCGGCGGTTAAAAATCAGATAAAACATCTCATAATGCGTGCTGCGTGCACCTTCATAAACCCAAATATCCTAAACATTTAATTAAACCCTATAATCTTATTTAACCTCTGCCTACCCCAAACCCGTAATCACACCATGAAATACTTCCCATAACTCACTGCGTAGCCACAGCTAGCGATCTCCTTTATCTAAGGTTCGAATCCACCAAATGTTAATCGACTGTTTAAACTATAGGTACCTACACCATTTATCCAGTTTCAACGTACTAGCAAATAGACAAATTCAAATTTTGATTAATTTCGATATGTATAAGTTGCTCACGTTTATAATAGAAGCAATGTTAGACAGTGGCGATTTCATCACATTTCAATAATAAACCTACATCCTCCAGAAATGAATAAAAAACTTTTTTACTAGGAAAAAAACTTTTATATAAATCAGATCAAAAAATTTTGTTTGGAAATCCATCACTTGTTTATTTGCTACAATTTAGACACAAGGACTTTGCATGTGTGGCTAAAACGAAATAAATCAAGGAACCAGTTGAAATTTTAATCAACCGATTGAATAATTGGTAGAATTCACTGTAAAGGGAGATTTCAGTTTATGATAGCTTTAAAATGAGTCGTAAAGTAAGTAATTAAACACGGCCTGTTTAGTAAGAGTATGAGTACCTATATGTTTAGGGTTAGAAACAGAGAAAGGGTTTAGAAATGTGGAAACTGTTCTAAATACCATTAACTGTAGCTATAAGTTGCCTTAATACAAATGTTTTAGACTTCCCGCTCTGATTTAACATTCGTCATAACTAAACAGCCTTAATTTTGGTTTTTTTAGTAGCAAATCTATACAAATACTAGCTTCCGCTTACGGCTTCGCCCGAGTGGTGTTTGATGAGATTAAAAGTAGCCTATGTGGTGGTTTTAAATAGCCCATTTATGGAATAATCTTATCAAGGAACAGAAAATGAAACGAAAGTGTAGGCAATACCCCTCGCCCTGTGCCTATCCGAGGCGAGGGCAAGCGTAACGCATTTCCCCCACCACGTAAAAAAATAAAAATGGGTATTACATCGCTATTATTCCCGATTGCACCAACAGCGAAGGACGATCATATTCCACAATATATATAGATGTACTCATGGACGTTTATTACGAATCCCAATATATCGTTCATTACGTTACTACATCATATACAAGGTGCTCTATATCGTGTCGTATACAGGGTGCTCAAAATGGCGAGCGCAATAAAGGACGCCAGCAACACCTGCGCACACTCGTAAATTCTCAAATCATTTGTGTGATTGTTACAGAACGAAGTAGACGGGCGTTTATTTAAACGCTGATACCACAGAGCGTTTTTAATAGCAAAGTATCTTCTTTATCTATGTTACTAGTTAGTCACGACAAACTAAACGAAGCAATAGTTCTTACAACATTGTAGTGTAAATACATTAAACTTATCATTTAATACTAACTGTAACGCAAATGATTGTTATTTTACATGTTCTCAATGCTGAAGACGTTTTGTAACTGTCAGCTTCACCAGAAACTATGTATTTTTTATTATCTGCTTGTTCTACACTTACCATAATGCCATAGTTTGTGCTGTGCCCCGGTGCTCAGAGGCCTGTGAAGTGAAAAATTCAGACATCCTCCAATCTAGATTAGTTCAAATCATTGAATAGTTTTTACCAACTTCACTTTTTACTGCCATTGTCTCAGGTCTCACAGTATTTCATGCGTTCAACTTATTTGAGCGTTTAAAAAACGTGTAAAAATCGCCCGTTTGTAGCTTCTCAGCCCTCTAATACTGCGTACTCATCGCGAGTTGTGATGATGCAATACCGGGGGTGAGCAGAATTCCAGGTTATGTTAACGAGATGAAGGGAACTGAGGGTCGTTGGGCTGGAGGTACCTAGGTACTGATGGAAATAGTTGGTATACTCAGATACTTACAAGTTACAGTTCAAAGTTGTATTTAAGGGATTATTTTGTGGTGTTTTCTTGATGTAATATAAGCAGCCGGTGGTGTAGGGGTATTGGCCTCGACTGAAAAAGAAATTTAAATATAAGGTTGTAGGTGTGTTCCCCAGTCGTACTCATATAATTTCATGTGTGAATTGGTTCATCGCCTCTGCTCAATTTCGGTGAAGTAAAACATCGTGAGGAAACCGGTTTGGCCAGCATGTGTGGATCAAAGCCTAAACTCTCAACTCGTAAGATAGTTGAGAGAGCACCTGTGCCCAGCAGTGAGAGCTTAATCGCTTCAAAATTGAGTAGCATGATTTCATTCAAACTACATATGTACATTGAAATTGGAAAGCCTGTAAAAACTCATAAAAAACTTAACAAAATACGTTATTTAAAATGTTAAAGTGTACAGAATTTATATTCTAAAATTTCATTAAGAGTAATATTTCTAGTTCTAAGCCATTTTAATGATTAATAAATTAAATTATCTATAACTTTCATGATGTAGTAATTATAGGAAAGTAGTTTACCAAAACTAATCTAGCACAAACTAGATTACACATTAAACTACTATGAGGTGATGTGTAGAAAGTCCTCAGACCAGTTCTGACAGTTGGCTGACAAATAGGTATTAACTGTCAGACTTTGAAAGTGTTAACTTTTACATAACGTGTACAGATATTCAAACCTCTTACTTAGGACTTTCGCAAATAGGATTTAGTCAAAACATAAATTATGTTTTAATTTTTTTTAATGGAATTATCTAACTCCCGACACTGATACTCCTGTAAGCCAGGATTGACAGCGACGTCGTGAAGAGACTCTGGACCTGAACCTGGCTAAGTCCCAGGACACCGAAACAGTTTCGGGTCCCGCAAGAATTAATCAGAAAGACAAGAGTTAGAAAATTAAGCATTAATGCAGACTGAAACCTGTTTAGATATAAATACAAAATAAATACCTAGGGAAGAACCAAATCGGTACGTTCGTTGAAGCAGTACGATGCCACAAACTAACACACATCTACACAGATATACACACGTCCAATTTATTTAACTCTATATTAAAAATACCCTTTTTTTTTTCCGGGGGGAAATCCTTTATGGATCCCCCCGCCCTGAGTGGGTGCAGGGCAGGGGGTATGTAGGATTCCCTAAGGGTACCCACTAAAACCCCCCGGGTGTTCCATCCCACACTTAAGCCAGGGGTCGCGGGAACTTGTGATACTTCCGCAACCCCCGGTTAGTGGTGGCCCATTTTGTGGACCTCTTCACGTCAGGGGGAGGTACCCCCTGCAACATCATTAGGGGCGCGCGTGGAACACTTCGCGCCGCCGCCTTGGGTCCTGATATATGGGGGACGATGGACGCACCCTAACCCATCCCCCTTGATTTTTTTGTAAGCTAAGAACACTCCCGACTAATTAAACTTTCAAACAAAATTTAGAAAATTAAAATAGATTAACCGACTTTAATGTTTACTCAATTGTAACTCAAAACGAGCTCAACCGATTTTGACAAAATTTAAAAAATCAAATTCGATCTTTTTGAAGTCGGTTGAATATCGGTTTATCCTTTCAGGATGACAGACAGACAAGTCAAACTTATAACACGCCGTCGTTTTTGTCGGAGGTTAAAACAAAAAAATTTATGAACAATTCTTTCAATATCATTTGAATATGTAATTAGTAAAACAATGCAAAAATAACGGTAGTTCAGAGTAGGTATTAACATTTGTAATAACTTTAGTAACTCGACACCTTGTGACGTCACGTAACAACTCGTATCAATTACACGTTGACAACAATAACTATTAGTCACCGGTTATAAAGGAAATACGTGTCAATCTTGAAATTATATAAACATGCAATTCAGTATAAAACATCATTGAAACATATTTTTTTCTCTTTTTTTGCATATGACCTAACCCAATTAGCCAGATGGGCCTTTATTAGTTTACCGCACTTTTTCAGTGAGCGGTCCGAGGACGGTCAAACCGATATCGAGACATCGTTATTAAAGTATATCTATATAACGGGCTGGTGGCGTGGTTGGTGAGACACTTGCTTTTTACACCGCAGGTCGTGATTTCGATTCCCACCCAAGACAGACATTTGTGTGATGAACTTGTCTATTTGTTTTGAGTCTGAATGTAATTCTCTATCATAAGTATGTATTTACAAAAAGAAAAATACATAGTATATGTGTAGTATATAGGTCTGGTTTCCATGACACGAGTTCTGCTTAGTATGGAATGATGACAGTGTGTGTTTATGTACTAGAATATTATTATTATCTCCTGATCTGAAGTGTTAAACTTTTCTTATTTCTCAGCAAACCGTCAGGAATTTTGTGATGTGTTAGTTCAAGCACATGTTAAACCGTTCTGCGCACAATCTTCATCGGTGGTATCGGCCAGCTAACTGTTGAAACCTGAGAGAGAAGGGAATAGAGAGACAATTTTTAAAATAATTCTTGCTTGAAAGAACATTAAAGAAGAACATTACCATTTCTCCCGAAATGGTAATGTTACAATCCTTTAATATCTCACAGCTGGGCACAGATTTTCCCTCAACTATTTGAAATGTTAAGAGAGTTTAAGCCTTCATCGTAAGTCATATTGTCCTCGATTCTTTTGTTCCAATATTTTTCTTGGTAAGATAAAATATCAAATCGTTTTATAAGGATGTGTGGTCGATGTATAGTGTTAGTTAATTGACCAATTTTATCTTGTACAGACGTCAAACACATTTTACGTCATAGAAGTGTCATCAGTATTGTTTCTAGATTGTCAAGTGAATAAGACACACGTATAGAATTATGTAGATGATAAAATGAGCCTAGTTCAACAAGGTAATTAGGTATGTAGTTAAACTTAATTTAGAGGTTAGGTAGAGGAACTTCAAATTTACTATTATAATATACATTGAGTAATAAAACTACCAGAGTTGATGTACGGTGCAACCGCACATTTCTCAAGTCAGTATTTATACGCGACACACGCGTTTCAATAATTTCATTGGTTGGTATGCATCGATCCGCCATGGGACTCGTTCGTGCTCACAACACTCACCATCCATTCAAAAGAGACCGTATGGTCATCAACAGACCATACATCTCTTTTTGGTCCTTCGAGCCGGATTCCAAAAATCACAACACCATCTTACACGAGTGTTTTCAAAAAGAGATGTCACGTATAAATGCTGACTTGAGAAATGTGCGGTTGCACCGTACAGTTGACACTTGTACCCGCATAGTTACCCTGAGCCTTTTGTGTAAAGCCATTATAAAAATAAAATAAAAAAACTTTGTCTCAGTAAAAATATAAATTATAGGTTAGTACTGTACAACACAGTACATTCGGAATTTTGATTGACACCTATTTAAAGATACCAGAGAATACCAATTTGAAATTGGTTTTCGAACTCATTTAAACCTATAGAAATGGAATTACGAATTTCTATAGATGTGTCACGTATTCCACGTACCTATAAAGTTACCTATTTTGAATTTGAAAAATGTAATAGACACCTTCCAAAAAAAACTAGATCAATCTATAGAAAGTAATAGAAGAATATAGTAAAAACGTTTTGGAAAATTTTAAACCAAACTTATCGAAACAATAGAATTGAAGTTCGAATTTTGAAATATCTTACACTACGCCTGTTTCAAGACAATTCTCTACTACCTACGTCATTAAAAAAAGATTTTTCTAGAACAATCATATCTTTTGATCATTTCTAATGAAATAGATTGTATTATAGTTTCAAAATGTATCTATTATAGAAACATTGAGACTATTATCAAGATTATTCGATACAGAGATACGTTTCGAGAGAAATCGAGATGTTTCACTGTTATACAGTAGCCACCAGTAATATGCATAGCAACAGCGGCAGTTTACTCAGAAACGTTGAGACACGATTTATAAAACATGCTCTTCTCAGAATTGATTGTTTTGTGACAATGACAACTCACTCGTCATTCAGAGATGAATACTGCATTGATTTCTAATGTTACAATTTATTTAATCCTTACTTAAATTATAAATACGAAAGTAACTCTGTCTGTTGCGCTTTCACGCCAAAAACACTAAACAAATTTGGATGAAATTTGGTATAGAGATAGATTGAGATCCGAGGAATGATATAGAATAGTTTTTATCCGACTGCGCAAATATAGGTTAATTGTTTAGTGCGATAACCGACATACGCGCAGGGGAAAGCTTGTTTAGGTTACCTATCCACAAGTTATGGTGTATTGGTAAACAAATACAGATATTTAAAAAAATATATATAGGTACTGGTATATCCTGATCGTGCCCACACTTCTTTGTGTGAATTGTTTCATCTCCGCTGCTCAAAATCGGTGAAGGAAAACATCGTGAGGAAACCGGCATGTCTAAGAACTAATCATTCGAGGACATGTGACATCCACCAACCCGCACTTGGCCAGCGTGTGTGGATTAAGGCCTAAACTCTCTCAACTCATAAGATAGTTGAGAGAAGACCCGTGCCCAGCAGTGGGACACTATAAAGGGTTGAAGTGATACAGGTACTTATTATAATACAATAAATATAATGTTCGTTAATAGCCGCTTTAGTACGGACACAGTTAATATAATACTACACGTACTAGTAGTACGGCGTACATAGTGTGTTACGGTCACTAGGGCCCACCTCCAAGAGGAGAGACACAACGTATTATGTTAGGACAATCAATCTGAAGCAGTTTTTGGTGTGATCTAAAAATGAACTATAGACAGGTACACGATATAGAAAAAAAATCCCGTCACAATCTTGTCCCGACATTAAAAAAAGAAACAATAAAACAATTCTTTCACTTCGGTGTAGTCGTTTTCAAATTATGGCGTCAATTTCAAACTAGGTAATGGAAACACAGACTTATTTTTTATCTACTAGTAGGTATGTATGTACACATACTCAAACATAGTTATAAAAATGAGTGTGTGAATTTATTTTAAAACCGAAACAAAAATGATTGGGCTTTATTCGAAAAAAATTATAATTAATTAAATATATATTATTATGAAGTATTATTATTTATTATTATTATTTATTTTTTTGGTCAAGCGCAAACCTAATATAGGATAAAAAAAAAACTTAAAATAAAATAGTCCTGGTTAACTTAACCGACCACAAAATCTTAACTACTTACTTAATCTAAATACTTTATCTCGTTGAGATAGACCCTTAAAAGCCTTATTCCAAAATAAGGTTTAAACGCATCTTTTTCAGATTTAATATTATGTAGCGTTAAATAGGACTTCTAAGCAACAAAACGTTAAAAGTACTTAGGTACCTATTAAGTTTGTTTAAAAATATTTTCACTCGCAGTTAACAAATAAATACTCTACTACTTAATTTAACAAAGAATAAACAGAACTAAAACTACCTACTATTATTAATTTTACCCTTCTACAAGAAATATGTCATTATGATGTTGCAATAGGTAAAACGGCATGACGTGACATGTCTGCACCTGTTTGTGACGTCCACAAAGTACTCGGCCTGACTCACGCTAGCATTTAACTACAGGCTTAAGCAGAGATAATGTTTGCCTCATTTTACCAGTCATACTTTGTTTTATATCTATTATTCGGAGTAGGTATATTATAATTGCTACAAAAATTCACTTAGCACACAGGCAAACGGATTCCAAATCGATTTCCTATTTTAGTATAAAATATATTTAAGGCTGTCTTATTCGAGTAAAGTAGGCATTTAGTGTTCTTTCAATCACGCGCGCAATAGCATGGTCCGTATTGCGACACAGTGTAGACACGTAGTAGGTAAGGTATTTTATGTCACGTTAGATATTATTTTCGTGGTCTAACTTCATTTACATTGATGATAAGTTTAGGAATACTGTTTAGTAAGGTAAATAAAATACAGAGTAAAAAAATACAAATTTATGTATTAGTTTTAAAACTGATTAGAATACACCTTAGCTTTCTACTGTTTATCTACGAGTATTATCTGTGAGTAAAAATTAATTCTTCACATCTGGTAATTGAAGTCAGTGCTAAATAGGTAGATACAGTACCTAAAATAAATATTCGTAGTATAGCAGCTCGAAGTTTGTGGTTGTGGCCGTTAAATGTCAATAGGTCATTTTTATGTATGGGACCTAAAACATAGCCCACAAATTGTGGGTAACATTCACCTCTGTCTTCATCTTCAGTTAATACAGGCGTGAGCGCTTTGTTATTAATCAATAAGATAAATCTATCCATCGATTGCGTTTTAACAGGCAAATCAGGTAACAATCAATCAACTGGTAAATGTGTACTGGTAGGCTTCGGCCGTTGAAAGTAACCACCCACCAGACAAAGCCGCACCGCCAAGCGGCCTTGCCGTGTTCCGGTGCGATGTCTGGTGACACCATTTCAGAGGGTGGGTTTGAATTATTACTCATTTTTGGATTTTAACCATATGGAGCCTGCCACTGCAACTTTCTCGCCAAAAATCACTCGTAATCACGAGTTAATCAGTATTTTGGGCAGGCACGTCCCATCGTGGACTACATCATTGCTTTACATCAAGTTAAAAAGGCAAGAAAGAAAAGAAACATGTAAAATAAGGTTAACATTTCTAAAACTGCATAGTGAGTAAGAGAAATTTTAGAAGAATTTTCGGCAAGTTTTTCACAAATAAAAGTCATTATATGAGTATTAACAAAAATAAAACCCTGTTATAAAGTAACCGCACCACTTTTGTCACCACTCCATAATTTCTTCATTCTCGCCTCATTTTCCTTTCCCTATAAGTGCCTCTCTCTCTTCTGTCTGACCGAGTGGTTTTATTGCAACTTCTACGAGTTCGGTCCATCTTTAAAATAAAACTAAGCAGAGTGGGAATAAATATACTTACTATAGATGGAGTAATATATTTCATTCAGAAGGCCACTCTTTTTCAAAAACAAAGGTCTCTCACTCTGTCATTTACTCATGTACCTATTAAAAATCTCTGAAAGTACTAGACATAGGATGATAATATAAGGCAATGTAAGACACTCGTGCACAAAGAGGTAGAATATCAGTAAAATTAACGGGGCGGAAAGCTATAGAATACATGTATTTTAACAGTTATTTCTTTTTTTAATACAATAAAATTGAATAAAAGTATATGATAAAATCAAAGTATCAATCTAGTCCACTCCAAGTATGCTTTGAATTTAAGGGTTGCAAGACGAGGATTTTTTAAATTTGCCGCGGTTTTCGAGTGACTTCTTTCGTTTGCCAGAATATAGTAGGTATATTAAAAGCATAAACAACTTCATTCATCAACGCGGCACTGAGTTACAGAAATTGAGTATAACCATTTTATTTTTCTTCTTTTTACACCTACTGATGTTATTTATACTGTGGTAAATACGTAGCGGAATAAAAGCGCGCGCTAGAGAAATTTGGCATAGGTCTCACCTCGGCAACGTCCCGCGGGACACTGGCGAGAGCCAAACGAATCAAAAATCACTAAAAAGATCGATTTAAAAAATTATAAATGCAGTAGGAAAAATCAATTCTCATATATCCCTAAAGGTACCTGTGAACTTTATTTTAAAAAATAAAACATGATTTCAAATCACTTATTTTGGAAATAAAACCGAAAAAAGAATATTAAATTACAGAAGAAGAGGTGTCTTTATGAATTTATTCTATCGAGCCAACTTTATCAAATCGTGTTTCCAGTCCTCATATTCCTTAGATTATATTCTCGACTATATGAATACATTTTTTTCAGATTTTTATTTTGCTTTTCACTGCTTCAAAAAGTGTTTCAAAATACATGTTTTTGCGGATTTTCGCTAAAACCTGGCCTTAATATTTACCATCCATAATACAAACAAGTAACAATATGCTAATTAGGTAAGGTTTAATAACTTCCATCCTTAACAAAGTTAAAAGGTAGGTAAGACATCAAATAAACAAAAAGAAACAACCCAACGCAAATAATAATAATAATAATAATAATAATAATACAGGTGTTATCCCAAAGTGTTTAATTCAAAGCTTAAAATTAATAGCCCTCAATGAGACCGTCTATATAACCCTGCAAAAAGCAGCTATTCTAAATACATGTAGAATTGTACGAAAATTCATGCAAGCAGATGACATAGCCCCCAATCCAAACGTATACGCTAGTATAGTATTATATTATCTGTGGTATACGTAAACACTACAACTACATAATTGACATATCGTCATACGGCGCATTTACTTGGTGTTAGCCCGTAAATGTGCTTTAAACTGGCGAAAAGCCAAGAAAAATAAAACAAATTCTAAAATAATAATACAAAATAATAATAGTAATAAATAAAAATTATGAAAAAAATAATGTTTGTAGGTATTCAGTAATAATTGTGATTAATAATTTTTGACGTCAAATACCTCAGTCCACCCGTGACCATGACATCTGAAAAAACTGAAACGTTGGGATCTCAAATTAAAATAAACCGCGATAAAATCCGTTACAAAATAGTTTTATTTCAATGTGTGATTCAGAAAAAACTAAAAAAAATTCTCGTGTTAAAAAATTAAAAACTTTCTTAAAAAACATTTAATTTTAAAACTAAACAATTAAAACATGTAATAATATACAAAGCATTATCGGAAGCGACTGCATGACTGTGAGTCACGCTCATAAATCTCTTCAACAGCAATTAATAATATTATACATACTTACCTAACTAAATTAATTTACTGAATCACATTAACATGGTGAAACCATTTATTTTACTGAAATCACAAAGAAAATCCGTTATTGCGATATAAGTGACACTTTTATTTAAGTGTTGAAGTTTAAATTAATGATGAATTCCTGCATTAGGTCACGTAGATAGCTATGTAGTGTTTAAAAAAAATAGTATTAACCTAAATTTTTATCACTATTACAAAACTACAGTTAACCAAGACTAGATCTGAAACTACGTTTCTGAATAGGTAAAATTAACTTGTGGTGGGATTCGTATTAAAAATACGAATTACGATGTTATAAAAAAAACAATATTATAAAAATTAAAACAAAACAATAAAAACTTTCTTATTCCATTTTTATGAAATTTATCACACTGTTTTTTTTTTAAATAATAAGAACCGTGAAGTCCTATTCTGAATTGACGTTCTAAATTTAAATTAACTAGTCAGTAGGTAAAGAAATGGTGACTCATTGAGTGATGCAACTAAACGTGGCAGTTATAAAAATTTTACTGATAGACATTAGACACCTCGAGTTCCACACTTTATTGTCAATTATGACGTAATTGTACAATACATTATCATTCTGTCTGCTACTATAAGTAAAAAAAAAATTCTGAGTTCTACACTCTTCTCTGGTACCTAAGATGAATGGGTATTTGGTTTTTCAAGTCGTTAATTTTGATAAAAATTGGTAAACATGCAATTATGGCATAATTGTACAATACATTATCATTCTGTCTGCTATTATAAGTTAAAAAAAAACATTTTGTCTGAGTTCTACACTCTTCTCTGGTACCTAAGATAAATGGGTATTTGGCTTTTCAAGTCGTTAATTTTGATAAAAATTGGTAAACATGTCGTTTATTACTACAAATATTTGTAATGTTTTTTTTTAATCTGGATCGGTGTTAAGTTTAGTAGACATTTATAAGAAACTGTAATATCTAGGTAAGATAAGTAAACTTAGATTAGATCTAACGTTAGTAATCGCTAGAAGGCTTTTAGGAGAGAAAGTTTATTGCTGCAAACAGCAATATTTAAATTGACTACTACCTAACGTTAATTTAACTAATATTACCAATTAGTATTAACATCAGCATCATGAAACCTGTATAATTGAAGATAAACGTTTTATTATTGCTGTAATTAAATCCATAAATCGTTTATGTAATTAGGTAGTATCGTTAGAAGGACCTACCACGTGACTCGACCAGGTCAAACGGCACAAAAAATGACCAGACAAAGCTAACAAATCCTCGTTTAAACCAAAATATTTATATACTTAGAACTCTTTGAAGAACTTCCATGGAGGTTGATGAAACCGCTGCAATAATTTACATTATTATTAGAACCTTAAACATTAAATAGCAATAAAATAGTGCATTATTGGTAAACTGCATACGTAGCACGTCACTGAGCACGCTCCTATTTCTCTCATCCGGATCTCAATAACCGATTTGCAGATTTGTCACATCTACTACTTCCACCTATAAGCCGACCATTTAACTCGCGTATCGCCATCTGAGGTACAAAGTCATAAAACATTAATTAAATCTCATATAGAACTATTTAACCACAGATAAAAGTAATGTAAGACTATTCGTCACTAAGATCCATATCGCTTGAATCATTATCACTGTCTGTGAAGCTTGAGTTGTCAGAATCTTGGCGGTAGGCGATACGCGAGTTAAACGGTCGGCCTATAGTCTGAAGGCTACGTTTGCCATCGCAGGATACGTTCCTAGGACAAAGGCTAGAGGTGGTCACGCTATTCCCTACGCCAGTGTAAATACGGCACCAATAATTATAAAAACAATGAGAAGGAAATGCAAGTAATACCTACCGAATACATGCAAAAGAATTTTCGATATTCCAATTCACATATTGTCTGTTAATTTCTTCACCTAAAATAAATTAATTTATTCTATACTACTAATAAAAATAAATTAGAATAAGGTCAAGTTCGATACATATGTCTGGTCACGAGTACCTATTAATTTGTTCGAAGTAATCGACTGCCACGCGGTGAGTCGGCAGCGACGGCAGCTGAATCACTGTTGCTATGCGAGTATGATGAAACTTTTGTGAAATAGTAGAAAAATGTTATAAAAATAATTACTACACCAGTTAAAACTAGTATTTTAAAAATCAGAATAACAATTTTAATTGGCAACAAAAGAATTCTAATTTCAAAAAGATTTAATAAAAAACACGGATTACGGTTGGAATTCCCGCGTGATTTTAAATTTAGAAACTCTTTGATGGACGTGGATTAGTTTTTTTTTAATATTTTCCTCGTTTTGTATAAAAATAAAAATGGTGTCTGTAATTTTGTTGCACTGATACTTACTGGGTCATATTCGAAGATACGTATGATTTAAGAGTTTACAAGATCTCAGTCACGTAGGCTAGTGATATAATAAAATAACTTTAAGAATATATTTTTGCTTATCATTTTCCTCATTCAAAGGACCAAATTATTTGTTAATAGGTAACTTTAACTTGTGCAAATACCAAAAGGGCTAAGTTAGGTTAACAATCCTACAAATAGACTAAGGTAGGTATGTTATAGGTACTTATGTTTAATCAATTATTGAAATGTGTTGTGCTTATATATTTTCCATGTAGGTATAAAAAATCATAATGAACTTTTGACACTCAAGATAAAGATAGCTCCGTGACTCTGGTCGCGTTTTATTTTTTTATTCTTCAGTACCACGGTACCACCTATATCTTATCTATGGAAATTGTTTACCAAAGAGTATGAAGTCCATGTCCGCAGTTATCTATGATAATAAATATTTACATGTTAGACTGCTTGTCGCCAAATTACATGACGAATCACGTCTGTATTTACTTCAACGTGTAGGCAGAGGTGTATTTATCATAAAAAGAGTCATTCACCTTATATCGCTTCAGAGACATCACCTAAAGAAATATTTTTTCAGATTTTTATGTAGGTACAGTCTACATAAAAATTACATGTAAGTGTAAAAATTAAACGTTTTATTTTGTATCGGTATAGGTTCCTACTAAGTTATCTACGGAAAAAAAACCTTGCGGTTAAAAAAGAAAAAATTTTTTTTTGCAATACCATTTATGAGGTGCCTAATGTATTTACATAGATATTTCAATATACATACTCTGACGATGCCTTAAAATTAGTTACTAAAACCCAAAGCAAAACAGCTATTTATAACAAAATTATACTGAAAATTTCAACAAACTAAGCACCTATTCTCACTTTTTCAAAAAATAATACCTACCTAACATGAAAACAAAAGGATATCTCCGATCTCCATCTGTTATCCAATTTTAAGCTTTATTGCATTGATGTAGAGTTCAATTTCCCTTGTGAAGTGCAAGCATGAGTGTTCAATGCGCTTACGCACGTGACGTTCCGCTTAGCAACTGCATATTACGTCACAGTACGTGAGGAACACGCTTGCACCGCCATTTTGTTATCGATTTGATAGCATTTCAAATCATTTAAAATTATGCTTACTAAAATAATTTAAAGAAGACTTATTGAAAACGGTGAAGCGCAAGCCTGCTATAGGATAAAAACACATGTGTCTAGATTTATTTATCTGCCATATAGGTTATTTCAGACTATTGTCACATATAAAAACGCTTGGAATTTAATCTTACATACAACACACAAAATATTACAGATATAAATACTTCATTTAAAAAAGAAAAAAGCCTACCTAATAGTTACTGATTTTTTGGCAGTGTTTCTCAACATTCCTCAGTCATTCACTGCACGGACGGAAAAGAAATTAGACTACTTTTTTATAGACTCGCGTAAAAAAAAACATTTCTGCGTAGATAAAAATGCATTATTCTGATAAAATGAAATGAAAAAATGTTTTTTTTTTATGACGCGGGTCTTTATAAAGATAGTCTAATTTCATTTCCGTCCGTGCAGTGAATGACTGAGGAATGTTGAGAAACACAAGTGAGACTTGAATCGCTTAATAACTTAGCTTCAAAATGTATCAAACAGTAGCAAAATTAAGTTATACGCTGAAGCGACTTATGTTACCCTTTCTTTCACGCAAAACCATTTTTCAATTTTAATTTATTCATGTGAAATAAAGGTAAATAATAATAATACAAAATAAATAATGCCCTACTGTGTTCTGCCGTGTGGCGTACGAGTCATTGTTGACTTAAATCTAGAATTAATGTAATTCTAGATTTAAGGATCACTAGAATATTAACCAAATAACTATAACTAGAATATTACATTAATAATATTAACAAAGTCTTAAGACGAAAGTCTTCAATCAGGGCATCCTGCTCTTTATGACATACGGAGCCGAAACGTGGACACTTACGATAGGAGTGGTCCATATCTATTAAGTCGCTCAGCGAGCTATGGAAACGGCTATGCTCGGAGTTTCTCTAAAGGATCAAATACGCAATGAAATGATTCGACAGAGAACTAGAGTAGTAGTAGTAGTATCGACATAGCTCACCGGAATAGTAAGGTGAAGTGTCAGTGGGCCGGTCATGTCCGCCGCAGAACCGACAACCGTTGGGGTAAACGAGTTCCTGAGTGGAGACCACAGATTGACAAACGTAGCGTAAGACGTCCTCAGACTAGGTGGAGTGACGATCTCTGCAAGAGCCGACCACAATAGAAATTGTAAAAAGGCAAGGCAAATGATCCCTGCAGCAAGACAGTAACAAAGTATGACGGGCCGCGCCGGTGCGGTGGCGTGGTCGGTAAGATACTTGTTTTTCATGCCGTAGGTCGTGGGTTCGATTCCCACTCGAGACAAACAATTGTTTAAATATGTCTGTTTGTCTTGTGTCTGGGTGTAATCTAAATATATAAAAGAAGAAACTGACTGACTGACATATCAACGCAGAATCCAAACCGCTGGGCCTGGAGACTCCAAATTTGGCACATAGGTTTCTTATGCAGTCTAGGGGTGCACTAAGAAAAACTCACCCTTTAAGGGGGTGAAACGGGGTTGCACCAATAACAAATAAAAAAAAATGATAAAGGGTTCTTATAGATCTGTCACTTGGCTAATTTTTATCCTAACACCACGCGGGCGTAGCCGCGGGCGGAAGCTAGTTATTTATATATAAGTATGTATTTACACAATAAAAGTATTATATGTAGTATATTATCAGTTATCTGGTTTCCATAGTACAAGTTCTACTTAATTTGGGATCAGATGGCCGTGCGTGTTGATGTCCCACTATATTATTATTATTTTTAATTTACTACCTTAAACCAAATCCCACGAAGTGTGTTTGAACTAAGTTTTAGAGCAAACGAACACCTCTGCTTACCCGTTAATTATACAAGTTTGATGTGGGAACCCATTCCTCTACTGAGGAAATTAGTGACACTACCAAAACTACATGCATTTCTATAGTAACACTTATGTTTAACTTTTAACTCTATAACCTACACAATAAGGTTGACAAATTTGTCCACTGATCTGTGGTTGTGTGCAAAATTTCTCCTGTTTCTTACTGCCATAGGTCACTTTAATTTTCAACTCTATTTCTTAGCCAATAAGGTTGTCAGATGTTTTTTACTCATTTGCGGTTGTGTGCGAAGTGTACCCAATTTTGGGGTTCCTTGTTAATATTCTGAAAAGGTTTTGCTTATTTTTGTTCAATAGATATTGTGAAGCTATGTGGAACTAAGTTAAGGTTTGCTTAGAAACTTAAAGTGCATTTATTATGGTGATTTCAGAATCAATGCAAAATTATTAAAGTACCTTCAAACCTATAGGCCGACCGTTTAACTCACGTATCGCCATCTGAGGTACAAAGTCATGAAACATTAATTAAATCTCTTAAAGAACTATTTCACCACAGATAAAAGTAATGTAAGACTATTCGTCACTAATATCCATATCGCTTGAATCATCATCACTGTCTGTGCAGCTTGAGGAGTCAGAATCTTGGCGATAGGCGATACGCGACTTAAACGGTCGGCCTATATACGTAAGTACTCCTATAGTTGGTTTTGTTGATCTTTAATAGGTAAGTCCCAAAAAAAGTTACTACTTTAAAAAATATTTAGTTCAGAATAAGGCCACAAATATTTAATAGACAAATCATTCCAAAATTAAAAATACGATTAAAAAAATTCAAATTGACGTTCTAGAATCATCTCGTTGCGTTGATCAAATAGAAGCGTTCGCATAGTAACCGCAAGGTCCCCGGGTTCGAATCTTGGGTCGAGCAAAATCCATTTCTAATATTGAAGGATCTTAGTACAACTCGTAGTTACAATTTGTACCCGATAAACCACCACAATAGTCTCACCCCTTATTAAGTATAGAACCTAGACATAGGCAGCCCTAGCAACAAGCGTTCCCTTTCACACCAACATACAAATCGATCTCCCTACATAGAATAGTTATTATTAATAGTAGATATTTTTATTATAGTCAGCTGCCTGTCACCCCTGCTGTCAGTTTATCACCCGGTCTGACCTTGACAACTATCCTTGACAGCTCGTAAGTATTCTACGCCTCGTTGAGTAGTAAAGTAGTAAATTACTTACGGTTAGTTACTATGCAGTTAAAACAGTACTCCATTGTGATTGCATAATTCTTACTTACTTGATATTAATAATACGAAAGTAACTCTGTATGTCTGTCGCACTTTCACGCCAACACTACTAAACCGATTTGAATGAAATTATTAAGGAAAGGAATCGGATAGCTACTTTGTTGTAAATAAAAAAATACTTCCTCAGTGATCCAATGGTAAAGGTATTCACTAACCTCGAGGTCCTGAGTTTGATTCCCAAGTCGCGCTAAAAGACTTAAAATATACTTTCTTAGAGAATCTTAGTTGCTGTTCAAAGTTTGGAATTGTGCCCGATGAAGGGCAATAGGCTCGCCCCCTATTACGTATGGGACCTAAATATAGCTAGCGAGAAGTGGGTGATATTCACCTCTGCTGACACCTTCTGGTATAATAGGCGTGATGCTATGCTGGTATGCTATTACTTAAAAAGTTGTGATTGAAAACGCTGGGAGAGGACGCCCCAGGTCCTGGGTCCTACGAATGTCCTCCTTATGCCAAGGACGACATTCGTTGATCTCATCGGTGATGTCCTTCAACAGAGACAGGTGCGTAGCACTCACAACCGCTGTATGACCAGATGAACATTAATGAGGCTAAGGAAGTATGTTTAAATCGTAGCAAGTGGCGCTCTGCAGACTCTGCCTATTGGGAAGAAAGCGTTATTATAAGTAGTTATGTATTACTATCATCATCATTTCCCTTGCCGTGGTCGTCTCCCAGTCTTACCTAACGCGGCTAGCTACCAGAATTACACGAGAGACTACATCAGACCTCGAAACCCGTAGGGAACCAGTAGTCGAGATGATTAGACCAGGTGTCAGAATATATTAGCCTTCTGACTACATTAACTATTGTCATAGATGTGTTAAATAACAACCGGTACCGACGGCTTAACGTGCTCCCCGAGGCACGGAGAATAGTCTCTCAACCAACCAGACACTTAAACAAATCTTTGTTGTTACACAAAATTGAAATCCCGGGCACAGTATAGCCCAATCGGACGATTCACACCGCTTGACTACGGAGGTCGAATTTTTTTTTGCTGGTGACCTAACCCAATCGGCCGGAAGGGCCTCTTTGGTTCACCGGACTTTTTCGGTGAGCCGTCCGAGGACGGTCGAACCGATCAAGTACTGTAGCAACTGCCATGAGGGCTCCCCATGTGGGGACGAACGGCTCAGGGCGTTGCCGGACACTCTAGTTTTTTAGGGGATCGGGGGCATTTCCCGTTCGCGCGGTCCAGTCTTCACCGGAACCGTAATCGACTGGGGGGGCCTAAACTCTCTCAACTCTTAAGATATGAGAGAAGATGACGACGGCGACCGACAAACAGTCGAGTTATGTGTTACCATTTTTATATTTCATCGCCTGCCTATCCCCTAACAAATAAAGCGCGATTTACGAGATCAATCATAAAACACCCTCAAGCATTCTGAAACTTACCAGATAACCAATCGTAAGTCACAAATTGAATCCAAACGTAATACTAAACCGAATTACGACTTCAATTTTATACTTCACGCCACTGTTACTTACAGAGGGGTGAGCAGTGAGCACAGATACCTCTGTGAATGTAAATTTTTATTTATTTTTTACGCGCAACGTTCATGGTTTGGTTATTAAACAACGCGTTTGCACTGCACAACAAAGATATTACGAGTATATCTGTCTCTTTCTACTTATCCATGAGCAAAAGAGATGGACAGTTTATTTGCAACATGCTTCCCTGGGTATCACACTTCAACCCTTCGGTGTCCTACAGCTGGGCACAGGTTTACTTCTAACTATCTTACTAGTACAACTCTCTCAAGTTGAAGCCTTAATCAACTCACGTTGGCCAAGTGTTGGTTGTGAATGTCACTCGAATGATTAATAGTTAAGACATGCCGGTTTTCTCGCGATGTTTTTCTTTACCGATATTGAGTATCGGCGATTAAACAATTCACACAAAGATGTGTGGGCAAGGCCGGTGAGCGAACCCGCGACCTTATATCAAAGGCGAGACCCTGCGATTTTTCTAATGTTTGATGTCAAATTTTCCAGACGCCAACTTACCTGAACCGACCATAGGTACTCCATAAATTATTTACAAAACATTATAAGTTATTTCACATGATTTACGGTGAAAATTACATCCTCTACCTTCAGTCATTAGTGGATAGCTTATAAACGATTTATAATTATAGCTAATTTTGATTTCAAAGAGAAATTTTTAGTTATGTAAATGTTTAGTTTTGAAAAACATATTTACTCACCCGAAACAATGAAAATAATTTATTGATTTCAAATGCAATTAAATAATAAAATAAATTTGCTTCTGCCCGCGGGGTCGCTCGCGTGGTCACCGTTTTACTCCCTTGGAGGATAGATTTAAAAAAAATCTTACTTAGTGCCTTTTTTTTTCTAAATTGTATTTTTGTTTTTTTTTATACATTTATACATATATTTTTATTGTGTAAATTTCTATTGTCACTGGCGCTCCTATATGAGGAATCACTGACTCTGATAGTACAGTTAAACTAGTTTCTGAGTCAGGGGTCCATTTTTTTTGTGTAAAGTAACTAGTCTCACCCATAATCTCTGTACTTTCTCACCTTGCTGTCAATTTCTGTGTTGGGTTATGAATAAAGGATTATTATATTATATTATTATTATTATACCTAGATCTTATACGGAACTTAAATGTACCAAATTGTGAGTCTATTAGACTCAGCGGTTTGGGCTGTGCATTAATATGCCAGTGAGTCAGTTTCTTCTTTTATATTAAGAAAAATAAAACATAGTCTCCAAAGTTTTTTTAAGATATAAAACTAAAATAAAAATTGCAAAATGTTGTCGTAGGCACAAAGACTTTTGGACGGAGTTTTTTTTTTATCGCGGCAACTGCATTGCTTTCGACTATTCTGCCCCTGTCAAGTTTGAAAGTTGTCATTAGCGTTCAAAAAGTTTATAACAGCAAGTTCGATTATGTGTCAAGTAAAAATATGTTCTTATTAACAGCACAGTAACAGTTAAATGTTGGGCATTGTGTCCGATGAATAGCAGTAAACTCGCCCTCTATTTCAAAAGTCATTTTCACCTTTGCCTACAACATGGGGTTATACAGGCGTGACCGCTGTTATATTACGAAAATCTATTTACATTTTCTAAAATTAGGTACCTAATGTATACTTAGGTTATTGTTGTAGTAGTCGGTACCTAATTACTTAAATAATATGTAGGTAAGTAGTTAACTGTGTAAAATTAATGTGCATAATTTTATTTACTTTATTTTATACTTGTTGGATAATGGATACTTAAATTGATATTATATATATGTATGTTACTTATCCAGCGCATATAAAACTTAGAATAAAATACTTGAAAAGGATAAAAAGGGGAGTAAGTGGCAATTTCAATTCTAGTATAGTTAAAAAAATGACAAAAATAATAAAATCGAAAACAAAAAGATTCCTTTTTCAAAATCAGTTCAAAAAATCTTAAAAAGACAACAAATTGTAACTATGACATGATATCAACAAGCCACAGAACGCAACCCGCACTTATGTACTAAAGTGCCTAAGCATCTCAGATTATTAGTTGCTTTGATAAATTGCTTAAATATGGCACTTAAAGGACAAAAAAAAGCTTTCCACTATCTCCAAACCATTCTTGACAACCCATAAGTCCAATATTTAGACGCCATTTTGTTTCAAACAAGCTACACGAATTAAATCGCTCCGATCATCAAACTACGGCCAGTCACGCACGAGTGACGAATAGAAAAAAAAACAAACTAATTGACAATACAACGGTAGCCTGTTGCCATGCCACCCAACGCAGTTACTTTATGACAAATAGCTGTATAGGTGTACTAAAGGTGTTTTTAGCTTTACAATACTTATATTTTGCCAATTGAAATAATAAACACTTACTAGTTTTGACGATAATTGTACACCTTGAGTTGATTGATCGATTCTGTTTGTAGTTTGTACACCTTTTACGGGCATGTGTCGAAATGTTATTGATTTGAAATTTCAATTTAGAATCATTAATTTGTCAAAGAGAACGGAACGCCAAAATGCTACCTATAACCTAACCAAAGAGTTTGGTGTAATGTTAATGATTCGAATTTGGAATGACTTGTCAGAACCGAAGAAAAAGGGTTTAGTAAAAAGGTCTTATATAAAAATCCACACAATATGTCCTGCTTTTGAACAATGATGTAAAAAGAAACAGATGCTATACTAGCGCGCGTGACATTTCAAAAACGTCTTATTAGGATGTTTTCTTTGTATACCGTGTTTACTCTCCAGACGCTTGGTTGACGTTACCGACGCCGCTATTGTGTTTCCTGCAAACTCTGCGGTATTCCTAACATTGATTAAATCTTGGAATTTCAATAACTAGCTTATATTATGTAGGTTATTCGGTCTTTTTGGTCCTTGTATAAACTTTAACTTGTCCTTGGTATTTAATTTACCCAAACCATGTCTAAAGGGTTAGGTTAGATTAGTATATTATTCCTAGGAAAAAATGGATAGCATGATAATAGTTAAACTTACTATTTTTTTATAAATAACGAATCATTCGGCTAGATAGAAAATAAATCTGAATTTATATTCTTACGTTCTTTCCTTTGTTCATAAATGAATGACCACTATTCGGTGGTTCAATGTTCGTTATTGCAAAAGTATGTGCAACTAATTTACATGCAATATAGTTTTGAAAATTACATTATTGATTTCAAAGAAGTATTGATCAATAAACTAATTAGTATGTATAACCAAGTAGTAAACTACACTAATTACCTGCCTATAGATAAGATAAAAAACTAAGTTTTAAATAGGTGGTTATTGCTTGCAAAACTATGTTCAGGTTTATCTCTAAACTAGCTTTTTGGCAGCGGTTTCGTCCGCGTGACCTAGATTTTATATCATGTTCACAAGTAAAAAAGTAGCCTATAGCCTTCCTTAACTAGGCTATCTAACAGTGCGAGAAGTTTTCAAATCGGATTTGTTGTCCCTGAGATCAGTGTGTTCAAATAAGTATTAGTTTAGATTAAAATACAATAACCATATCACATAATTTAAACCTAGCTAAAACAATCTCTATCACTTTAGTTTTTAATGAAACTGCATCAAAATCAGTTTATTTTTAATCCCCGACAAAAAGATGTAGGTATGTTATAATAACACAAGCAAATATAATTGCTTTAATTAAGATGGCGCTGTATAAATATGTGAAAAATTATTATTATATAAGTGTGTCAAAGTTATTATATTTTGTTATAACTATGTATGCTTTTAAAAAAAAATGTAGTATCTGGTTTCCATAACACAAGCTCTGCTTAGTATCGGATCAATGACCGTGTGTGTTGTTAACCCAGAATATTTATTTATCTGTGTACAAGTTTGTTGCCACCTGAAATCTAAATGGATGGACTAAATATGAAAATAAATTACTACTATATAATTAAAATTATTTAATATTATTAAAATTATCAACACTTAAAAATATTGTTTTTTTATTAATAATAATATTTTTTAT
The DNA here is from genome assembly GCA_936450015.1 of Meganola albula. Classification (NCBI taxonomy): domain Eukaryota; kingdom Metazoa; phylum Arthropoda; class Insecta; order Lepidoptera; family Nolidae; genus Meganola; species Meganola albula. The sequence goes on along the minus strand of OW388159.1, from coordinate 12,947,987 downwards.
TATTTTTCACGCCGCAGGTGGTGGGTTTGATTCTAACCCGAGACAGACATTTGTGTGCATGAACATGTCTGTTTGTCACAAGTCTGTGACAAACAAACATGTCTCAAAGTATATCTATTGTTTAAATAAAAGAAAAGTAGTATCCATAACACAAGCTCGGCTTAGCTTGGTACCAGATGACGTGTGTGTTAATTTAGAGTTGAAAATGAAACCAATTTTATCAAATTGGAATTTGAATGTGGTCTGTTACTAAGTTAACCCTACCACTAGGCAAATCAACTTTTTTTCAATCCCAAATAATCTTCTGTCCTCAATTCCCAATTCAAAATTTAGATCATCGTTATCAAAACCATTACTATCAATTATTTTATCTAAATGACTGACACGATGTCACACTAATGACCTAAGATAAATAGGTCTTATGTTAACCTACATTTCGTAATCTTTTCGACAATTAACCATCTACATAACACTTACCATTATTATTACTAGCTGCTAACTTCCGCGCACAGCATTGCCTACTTTTAGGATAAAATGTTGCATATTTACTACTTCAAAATGTAATCTATATCTGTGCCAAATATCAGCGAATATTTCGATAGTTTCTTAGTGAAAGAGTTATAAGCATCTACCTACACTATATACTTATCTGTCCATACAAACCAACAGAATTTTGGTACTAGTCTAACAAAGATAATGTTCCTAATTCTGTTCTCACAAGTGACGCCAAAAATCGTTGAAATAGTATAAATTAGGATCGGTTTTCCAGGTCTAAAATAAATTTTATCGTCACTTGTGACACCAGAATAGCGAGCATTACCAAAACACTTTGCCTCCCCTTGTACTGTGCGAACTGCCAAGTTCTGGAACTCACTGCCGGAATCTCTGCGTCCCAATAGTTATAAATTTATTTGTCTTCAAGTCACTAGTATCATTTCCAAGTCAGGAGATTCCATTGTAGAGTACATTGTTTAACATGTAGGAAAACGGACTGAGGTAGGACGCGCTCAGATGGAGTGAAAATCTCTACAAGGAGGTTTGTGAGATCTGGATGAGAGTAGCAAGAGTATGCTCCATGGTATTTTCAAAGAGATCTTTGTCTTTGAACTCTAAACAGTATGCCTGCTACTGCTTCATAATTCATATATTGCTACCTACACAACCGAAAAAAAAATTCGTGATATCTTTAAAATTAAATTTTGAATGTCTTTGACACATGGTGTTGGGTATCAGGGTGTAGAGCAGTGTCTCCAGGTGGTGAATCAGGGAACGATCGTTGCTCGTTAGCCATGTCTAAGCCCTTGTATACACTAGCGGTTTAGCCGCGGAAGGCGAGCCACTTTATAATTTAACATATTGTAACCGCTTGTGATTGTACGTATTAACCGCAACAAATTTTTTTTTTTTGCTGATGACCTAACCCAATTAGCCTGAAGGGCCTCTATTGGTTCACCGGACTTTTTCGGTGAGCCGCCCGAGGACGGTCGAACCGATCAAGTGCTGTGGCAACTGCCATGAGGGCTCCCCATGTGGGGACGAACCTCGGCTCAGGACGTTGCCGGACACTAGTTTTTTAGGGGATCGGGGGGCAGTTCGCGTTCCGCAACGAAATTTGAAGCGGTTGCATTTAAACTCTACCACTACGATTAAACTGCTAGTGCGTACAAGGGCTTAGTCTAGCGGCTGTCCAGGTACATTGGACTCGCTGACATACGATGTATGTAGTCTTAGAGCCATATCATTATGGGGCTCACCTCTCCCATGACAAACTTGTCTTCAACTCTTAAAGTAAGGCGTAAATGTTTTTCATAGAAGACCCGCTCGGTTCTTTGAGTAGTCTGTGTAGAAGACTAAACTTATCTTTTCTCTATAACTAATATGTGTAACAGACCGATAAGTAGAAACGTATTTAAATTTAAAACGAACTCAAACTTCATTCTAAATTCAAATGACTTTAGAACCTTTAACAGATTTTATCGCAGTGTGATTCAACCACGATAAAAATCGTTAAATTTAACCTCTTGAAGAAATATAACATTTCAATAAATAATATTTCACTATGAAATGCTTTGGAAAAAATATGTACCAAAAATTTTGGAGTCTTGAACATCGTAAGTACTTACAACAATATCTGAAGTAGGCAACAATAAATATTACGTATTCATATTTATTAAAATGTCTGCTATAAAAAGTCACTAATAGCATTGTTATATAGCTAACATAACAAGCCCCGTAATTGGATAAATAAAATGCAAAATTGTGTTATACAATAATTTATTACAAAAAGAAATATATTAACAAAGGACAGCCATTGTTTTACCAATTACAATTATTCTCATAGAAACAAGTCGAAAATAATAATGTTTGGCTGAATATTATTTAAAAATATAATGTGTCTTATCGTAATCAATGTAATGAGACAATATTAGTTGTATTAATAAAACTATACAAGGCCAATATAAGCCAACAAGTAATATAATACAATGATACACGTGTCAGTAAAGACGTAAACAGTATCATATTAAAATTGCAAATGAATGCTACCTAAAGTTGGCATGAACCAGCCACGGATAGCATACTGATTACCACAAACATTGGCCATACATACTACATAGGCAATAATACAGAGCCAAATGAAAACGTACTCAATAACGTAACACAAAGGATTCGTATTACAATACTCGCATACAATAGCCACACCTACGCCAACGTTTGAACAAACATTTGGATAAAAACAAAAGAATAACTTGAGTAGGTAGCTTGCTTTACAATTTTTAATTAAAATAATGAATTTAAAAGGTTGTTTAACTTTATTTTTAGAGCTGACTCAACACAACTTAAAAGCAAGTATTGTAAAATCTTCTAAAATCGACCTTATTTCAATACAATAATAGTTCTTTTCCTTTAATACATTTGAACATATGATCTAGAACAGGTTGGGACAAGTTACTACACGTAAGTAGGCCCTTTGTCCTTTTGTGTAGGGATTGTAAGAATAAGGGAATAAGGGATGCATTGTGTGCCAGGAATCTTGCGACAGGTTGGCCGCCCTTTTAATTTCCAGGGTTTTATTTAATCTCCCTCTCATACATCGTCCTTCGAGGTTTCATAAGGGTGTATGTAAAAAATTCTTTGAAAAGAATTTTCTTTATTACATCGTAATTAAATGATGAAATATTCTGTTACACACGAAGATGTTATGAGATACTCCACAAAAGATTTTGTGGTTACAAAATTGGTACATTTTACAATGTATATTGAAATTGTTATTTGTATAAAAAGCTATTACTGTACCTGGTGATTTGAAGGACGTTTATTAAATAGGACAATTGAATGACAATGATAAATAGACTTCTAAAACACTCAACGGATTATAAAACAAATTAACAGTCCATTGCAAATTAAAACTACAAAGATACAAATATAAACCTCACGAAACTATCAATGAACAAGAACACAATGTTAATAATCACTTTATTAAAATAATTACATCATTCATACAAATAACAAAGGTAAGTCTCAAGCACGGCTCGCCATATTTATCACTTGTTTATTTAATTGCACAAATACAAGAGAGGAAATAACAATGATTTTAATACGATTCAATTTATCTGCTCATGCATGACAAACAAAGTAAATAATTCTAAATCAGTAACAATTTACATAGAATAACCTATTTTTAATTAATACAATAAATCTAAAACATCTAACACTTCAATGAAATCATTTGGTGAATATTTTGACCCACAGAGATTGTGAAAATATATTTTTTTTTAAATTTGTTGGGCATATTAAAGACATTGTGCGTTTAGGCATTGCTTGAAAAATATATTTTTAAAACGATAATAATAATTACAGTGAAGATAAAAACAAAGTAGTTTTAGAAGATCGGTACACTAATTATGAAATATGACCATAAAATGATGACATGAATACTAAAATAGAAGCCAATTCCTCCTATCTGATGCAATCATCGTTCGCGACTCATAAGCCATTCGACACAACTCGTATGAAGATGAATTTCTGATCGCGCGATAAAAATAAGAATATGCGATAAATTGTAGCGTAAACATAAACAAAATTATAGCATCAATCCGTGAACTTTAATTCGACATGAATTCGCATTGGACGTAAAAAGTCGAAGTTCTAGTCACGACATGGGCTCCAATTCGACTCGCTTGCCGGTCGTGAGTCATGCTACCAAGGCCAAGACGCCGGCCGGCAGCTCTTAGCAACTAAACCAATTTTTTCCATTTCTTTTACTGCATTGTTTTGTGGCTTTCCAGTTATTATCAAGATGATTGTGTTCACTTGTATTGTTTCGTTTTTTATTGTTCACATTACTTATAACTGTATAAAACTCAGATTATTGTTTCATGAGTTCTGTAAAATCTCTTAAACTTTATACAGCAATCAAATTCGTAAGCTACGGCCTGAATTTTAGGTTACAATTTTTAACATTTCAGTTTTTATCGCTAAAAAGGATTAGATTAGATAAATTTATTTATATTCTGAAATATAAATTCCCTAACTAAAGCATTTTCATCCATTTATGAACTGTTTAAAAATCTTTATCTTTTTTGCTCATAACGCAATGGCTGATGCAATTGAAGTTATAACGACATCATTTTTGGGAATTAAGTCCATTCCAACATTTTCTATAGAAGTTTTTTCATATCGTCTATTGTAGCCAATTTCTATTAGTTTATTCTAGTCATTAGTGAATAGTTAATCACCTCTATTGTTTCATGACTCAGGATAGTCACGTACTCCACTTTTTGTAGCTGTGGCTTTAAAATTACTGTGCCTTAAATTGAATGCTCAGAAAATAGCTAGCTTTTTAAGTTTTAGGAAGTATTTTTTGGTTACATTTTGATCTAATAATGTGACTGATATTAATTGCACTATAACTATTTTATTATTGATTTTATTGCGGTTTATATAGGCTTTTTATCAAATAAAAAAATTTGGTTACGCCGGTAATTATATTTTTCCACATATCAATTGAAATTATTTTTATTCCCTTTACAATTCATTTTGATCATGATTTATGTACTTTTATAGATAGAACTGTATTTAATATTCCCACAGCTCTCTTGACTTTGGTATTTTCAAAAGCAAAGATCTATTGCTGCGTTTCAAATATTGGATTCGTTGCCAAATCTTTGAAGTTTGAGATGCAATAACTCTATGAAATTGTTTCCTCGTTTTTTCTTAAATTAATTTATGGGATTATGATTTGGTTTGTGACTTTTAAAATTATCATAACCATTATATCTTTTAGCGATGTTTGTTACCTTGACTGATATAGTATCGTCATTTTCGTCACTATCTGTAAGATTAATACTGAGTTGAAATATTTTTTTTTCGAACTTAAGTGTCTCAGTTAACTTCAGTTTTGTTTGTTATACAAAGTCATATCTTATCGCTCACACTTCGAGCCAACAATGAACTGTTAACAATTCATGCAAAGTAACACTCTCAACAAAAATTTACAAAACATTATAACATGCACAATTTTAAACTAATTAAGCAAAAAATAAATTTGAACGAGGTCAAAATATTTTATCGCCTAAAACATTTATGACTAACTTAGCTTTTAAACCTGAGAAAATTCTTAACAAGGATTACTTACCAAATTACAATACATGAAATATCATAATAAAGTACAACAATACACAAAGATTCACAACAAAAGAACAATAGAACTTATCTATCCATAGCCTACCTATACCTTAATGATGCAGCTAGTCGTTCTGGCTGACTGTTTGGACGCTTGCTGTGATTGCCATAATCTACTCTAGATACATGAACGATACATGTTTCAACAGACAAAGGTAAATATTCTAGTAAGTTCTAAACTACAACGGTCCTTAAGGATTACGACTGAAATAAGCTAACACAAGACAAATTGATGAAAAACACTTTCATGGCAAGAAAGAATAACCGGCCCGATCGGCGAGGCCCGAACAAAGAAGCCGGCCGGCTTGAGCCCGGATGCCGGCGCAGACCGGCGTGGAGACGACCTCCACGCACCGCGGACCGGCGAAACTGGCGTGCGGGGCCCCCTCTGCTGCCTGCGGAGTGTCCCCCCGCACCCTCCTCCTCGGCCTTCTATATAAAGAGCGGGTTCCGGCCTTACCGTCAGTCCGTCACAGAGAACGACAGGGTTGGGTGGGTCGAACAGTGAGCCGGGGGCGAGTGACGAAGCCCTATGGTTACGAGATCAGATCTGATGCGGTCGTGAGCTTAGGACGTCTTATCAATTTCTCATCGATCTCTCCACGATAGCTAGTCGCCGGTCGTGTGAAGCCGGTTCAATCAGTGCGCATTCGCAGTACAAAAGAGACTTGTGATATTTTTCTAGTAATATTAAGTTCCGGAGAGGAACGCTTTAATTTTTTGTCGTTTTAAAAAGTGTACAATATAAGTAACAATTTGGAAAACATGGAGATCCTGCCGGTCACGAATCAGTTTGTCGGATTCAATAGCGAAAAAGGTGAGTCGACTTTCTATTCGTTGCGCGAGAAGGGGAAGCGGCTTTCTAACCGGCCGACGTTGTTGCTATGCGGCGCGCGCACCGGCCGCCGAGCCGGCACCCGGCCGCCTAACGAATCTTTAATTCTGTGTTCTGACTGATGACTAAAGCCTAGTTGTAAGTCTAATAGCTGCAGTGGCAGTCGGTCGGTTAGCGAGGATCTGATGACAAACGTCAGCCTCAGCTGACGTGTCAGCTGTTCCGCTGCGCCGCACTGCTTCGCCCTTGGTGCGCACTCGCTCGATACACATTAGCATTTTAATCTAGTTACAATATTCCCTTACTACTCAATATTCTTTTGCAGTTAAACAATTAGTTTGTACAATGCTATAATCGAATTTTAACAAAGCGGTTCGAAAAAAATAATCCTAAAACCTATTTTGTTATGAATGTAAAATATCTAAACCGCTTTCTCTATTGTTGCAGCTTGGAATGGGCCTACATGGCGGGAAGCTCCGGTGCCGGTGCCGACGGAAGCGGCGCTGGCTCAGAGGCTCGAGAGAGAACTACGAGCCGCCAAGGGAGCCAGCGAGCTGGCCACCGCCGAGGTGCTCGTGCCCGCCGAACTGTTGGCGCGTGCCGCCCGGCAGACCCTGGCGCTGGCCGAGGGCGAGCCGTGCGGCTCCCGCGGCGCAGCACTCATTATCGACGTCGCGGGCAGGAGATTAGCAGCTTTCAAAATAGACCCTAACACCTTGACCACGCACGAGATACACCTACATTTGGAACACGATGACGCCACGAACTGGACCAGCCTGCTGCCGCAATTCTTAAAGTGAGTATACCTATTTATCTAGCGCGTCATATCACGGCGATACCCGCTAGTTCGTTGGCTACTATTGAGTTCCCCGACCGACACTGACCAACCCTCTTTTTTGTTCACAGAAACCTGACGCGAAGCGGCACCATCATCATCAGCCCACAGTTCACGATAGAAAAGAAAAAATTGTTCAGGAGCCAGGCCGAGTGAACCCGCCTGTGATATACCTAGCGCGTGATGCGAGCGAGCCGACTGACACCCCTCCTCGACATCTACGTATCGTTATTTTAACAAATATCATATTATTATATATTATATTGATTATTATATATTTTTAATAAGAGAAAAAAAAGCACAGCGTGATATGTAACGTATAGTTGTAGTATAAGCGCGTGGAAGAGCGCAGCGCGCAGTGCGCACACTTATGATGAGTTGGAGTGGAGTAGAGATGCGCGTTGCGCGTTGCGCCTCCGTACTTACGTTGTCGTTGTCCGTGTACAAGATGTATATGATGTGAGTGTTATGTTGCGAGTGAAGGCGGGCGGCGCGGCGGCGCGCGCGCACCCTGATCTCAGTCGCCGCCGCGCCTGTGATACTGATACCCTGAACGATTTAGTCTTAGGTATTATTTTTTGTTTCGAGTTTGATTCTATTCTGAAGTTGCGTAGAGTTGGTATATTCATGTATCGTAATTGTATTTATTAGAGCCGGCCGAGAGGTCCGATATGTGTACGTTTTCGTAATTGTACTACTTTGTACATTTGTTTGTGATACTACTTTTGTAATGTATAAAATTTAAATGCGAGAAAATATTACTTTATGAATGTGAATACATGAATGCAGATTTATAAATATAGAGTTGTGTATCAGAGAGCGTGCGGGCGGGCGGGCGGTGCGACCCCGGGCCGCGGGCCGAGCGCCCCTCGCGCGGCCTAAAGATCTCAGGTTATATTATTGATAGTTATTAAAAGTATTAAGTTATTTAAGTTAATTAATATAAAATGAAATGTTTTCTAAGATTATTTTGTATCGCCGCGCGAAGCTGCAAGATTTGTCCAGTGGTGATAATGTTCATGATGTATGCTGAATGCATTTTCTTCATCCAGTGTAATTACTACATTAAATGTAAATCAATAGACTAACCGTTTTTAAACGAAATCTAAATGTTTGTAGGGTCCAGTGTTTAACGCACAATATCATAGTTATACTAGAGACACTTTCATCGATAAAATAATGATTGTAAAATTAAAATCAATAAACATTTTACTTGTAAAACTTGTCGACATATACAAAACTAACAATAGGTAATAATTAATGTACCTATCAATTGTTTATAATTGATATTTATTTGATATAGACAGTAAAAGAAAATGTAGAGATACAGATGAATAAAAATACATAGTTTCAAAATGGATATTTGTTGTTTGATTCCCCGCTAGATGGAGCTAGGTAATCATGCAGAGCTTGTTGATTACCTTTACATACACCCATAAAAAAACTTGTAACAACTATATAGATAGGTAGATAAGGTACATAAAGCCTGTATTGGGTCGACGATAAAGTAAGTTTTAAATAAATTTCGTTCCGATATACAAAGAAAACAGACACAGCAATCTTACATTACCATAAATTTAACATACTAGGTAAAAAACAACCAACCAGAGGCATTAATTTTAATAAGACCAGTCGGGGCCGGTCTAAACCGGTTCGGACTAGTTTGCAACCGGTCGCGGCTAGAGATTGGTGCAACCCTATCTTGAGTTGTTATTTTTTTACAATTAGTTACAAATTGGAACCAGTTGGAACAGTTTTCTATGTTCCAGTTGTTAATAAGGATGCTGTCTACTTGAGTTGAAGTACTAGAGAAATATATCAATATTTAGTCAGTACTAGTTTACTTGTAGAAGAGGTTATAGCACACCCTTTAAAGCGTTCTACTCTTATTAGAGGAGAGAGAGATTATCGATAAAATTATTTTTAGGTACCCATCAGATTTGAACAATATCTGATTTATCTATCGAGTAATCGAGTCGTTAAATACGTAACTAAAAATTATTTGTCAGTAAGTTGCAATTTAAAGCAAGTCATCAAAGCAACAATGTGAAAGCTCATCGCCAAAGGATTATAACCTTTATGCGTATAAAACTAAACGCCAAAATCCCGTTCGATTTCTAAATAACTGGATTTAATAACAAATAAATTATCGCCTTATGCCGATAAAATGGTGAACCACTTCCGAATGTATGACTAAAGTATTACCGTAGTTTCGTGTTTATTCGCATTTTGGCACGAAGTTGATTTAGTTAGTCCGCGCCTCAATAACAGAGCAATTAATCGTACCTGTTAGACGTGTTTTTCTAACAAACTTGGCTGGCAACTATATTACCTACATTGCGTACACAGGCTTATGTATTTAGAACGTAACTAGGTACATACACATTATTATTATGTATTTATTCTCATTTACTAATGATACGTATTTTAAAAGCGAGCCTCAAACTACAACAAACAAACAATCTCTGTTTCCCGATAGCTATAATCTGTGAGTCTTTAAGGCACGAGTGAATCGGTATATACTGGGTACGCGCATTTCATTGCAGACTGTATAATTGCTTAACAACAAGCAAGTTCTGGTCAAGTGCAATCCTATTTCAGAATAACAAAAAAAACAATGTTTTACATTAAATCTAATAGATTTGTAAAAATTAGGTAATATTACAATACAATCAAGTGGGAGGTTGTGTTCGGTTATTCATATTGGGACTTAACCGGCATCCTCACCATTCTACCACGGCTACTCCTGTAAGCTAAGATCAACAGCGGCGCCGTGAAGAGTCTCAGGATCCGACCAAGTTCCCGACCTTAACTGACTACGATCCTGCACGAATTTACTAGTTCGATAATAATGTTTTTTTTATTACATACTCGAATGTACGCCGAATGGACCGCTTTTTAAAACTTAAAAATATTCTTCCCTTAATATACCTATACATTTACCTTTTTTTTTCTTTAACATTAGTAACTAATCACTGCGCACACGTTTTATTTCAACATTACTGACGGCTGTGTTTGCCATTATGTATACCTTTAATAAACACTGGCGGCCTGTGTTCAGTTAAGCTGGTTTAATCTTCGACACCTTAATACTAATCTTGTAGCAAGTAAACCGATAGGAAAGTCCTTCAAACGTTTAGCTAACACAAAACCTGTTTCACGTTTTCAATCCAACAAAGAGGCTAATTTAAATAACAACAACCAGGTAATTCTGACATTACATATAAATAATCAGCAACTAATGATCCTTAATAACATCGAAGTTACAACGAAACGTCTGTTTGTGCAATATTTAATTTTATACCAAAACAAGGGATAATTTACTTTCTAACCGCAACCGACATGATTGTAGCAACTATCGTGACTGTTGCCGATTTACTCGACATCGATATAAAATTATAAAACTATCGATAGGTCGCGTTGCTTCTCACTAGCTTAGAAAAGATACGATTCCAGTGTACAAAAATCAAAATTTATTGAACATGTATTTTTTTTATTTTATTTAAATATTTTGATAAATCGCATTAATGTTTAACAGGGGTTTTATCGTAATAATAAGTAAAAAAAGTGCTATTATTATTATTTTTAAATTATAAGCTGGTATTGCTTTTTACGTAGAAAAAGAAAAAAATACCTACGTATTCAATTAGGTACATTCTAAGCCAATTTAAATTTTCTTTAATATTTTAAATTGAATTTCAGATTTGATGTTTGAATTTGAATTTCGCGATGTTTGTCATTGTCATATTAATTTTATTACATCCAAAATTTATGAATAAGTAAGCATTTAAAAATAAATTATCTTACCAATATGACTTGAGTCACTTTCAAATGTAAAATAATTAATAAATGTTATTAATTAATGAATACTTTTAAGTACCTAATAATTAAATTTAACTTCATTTTAGTACTTAACGCATAATGCATTAGCCTCATTGAGTCATTAAGACTTATTGTTTAAAAAAGTTTAATAAAACCGCAAAACTGAAATCAATTATTAGAAAGCGAAGATAAGGTTTGTTGCTATGTGAACTGGTTAGAACAAATGTAACTACTAACGCCATCTCTTATACTTCAATGGAACTAATTTTGATGGTGTGAAGTGAACAGTAGCTGTAAATAATTTCATAATATTTTTACGTTCGGTTGTGTAAATGAAGCCAAAAAATGTATTTGTAAATACATAATAAACTATTTTATCGTTTATAATAGAAACATTTATTTCGATTTTATAAACCCAAATAATTATTTAGGTATAAAAAACAGAAATAAAAATTCGTCTTTTTTGATTACTAACCTTACTTGTTTTGTATTTATGATATTGGCTTTTCGCGTGAAACGTAAGCCGCCATGCTGTTTGCTTCGTGACGTAATCAATGGCTAAACTACGGCTTCCTAGGGATTTTTGACTACCTATTGATTTGCCACTGTTGAAGTGAGAAAAGTCACGTCCGCAAACGTTACAGTCATGGTGTTTTTGACATTTGAAGAAGAAAACTAAATTATAATTCTATTTTTTTGAATAAATATTGTAATATGATACTTATTGTTTGCTTTTTATGAAATCCATTAGAAACATGCACTTTTAATTTATTTCTAACATGGTGTATAGTTATCCTATAATGAGACTATCAGCATTAAAGGTTTTATATAAAAAAAAAAGTTTTACTACCCTGATGAAAAAGAGGAGTTATTATAAAATTCACTTTGTAACTCTGTGACTACACAGAGCTTAAACTTTTTTTATTACGAGAATTTTCGAAAAAAAAAATTTTGATGGAGAAGCTAAAAAGTGAGAAGTCTTTACTAAAATCATAATATAATACAATAAAACAGTTTATCAATGTGTCGTGCATTTGTAAACGTAAGGAAATACTGTTACAAAGTGATTTCAAGCTTATTGTCGTGACATTAAGATTTAAATTGGTTTGTTGTTCTATTTCTATTTATGTAACTAAGTTAATATTAAGACAAGTGAATCTAAGGTCAAGTTATTTATGTCGATATTCAAATTAATCAAAACTAGCTTCCGCTCACGGCTTCGCCCGCTTGGTACTTATTGGGATAAAATTTAGCCTATTTGTTATACTAGACCCTAATCCATCTCTCTGCCAAATTTCATCTAATTCCATCCAGTAGTTATTGCGTGATTTTTTTAAAATAATAATTAGGATTTATAATCATGTATTTACACTTTATCGTGACCTCAGTAAACCGTCGGTCCCAGTTGTCATATAATAATCTATGACAATCGTTAGGTAGTCAGAAGCATAACATAATCTGACACCTGGTCTAATCATCTCGGCTACTGGTTCCCTACGGGTTTCGAGGTCTGATGACAGTCGCTCGTATAATTCTGGTAGCTAGCCGCATCAGGTTAGACCGGGAGCCGACTTCAATAGTATGGGAAAAGGCAAGGGAAACGTGACTCTAGTATCTATATAGACTCTAGTGAGCATTCCTATAACACCTATTAGATCTTGCGTTCGTATCCCAGGTCGGGTCCAAAATAATACGTTTTCGGAAAATGTTAGTAGCAGTTCGAAGTTGAGACATGTATCAGAACTTAGTAGTTCTGATACATGTCGAGAATATAATACTGTACTAGCGTATAGTATTATATTCTCTGAGCTATGATCGGTAATTACCTCTGTGCCACCGCTGCTACAAACAAACCAACAAAATAACATAAAATTAACAATAATAATGTTAGATACAAAATATATTTTCCTTTAAAACTTTTACCAAAAAAATAGATGCTATAAGTTTGGCTTGTACATCTGCGTATTTGTGTAACTGTGTACAATCGTGGTTGCCACGTATCGCTTAAACGAATGCACCGATTTTGATGGGTGTATTCGAAAGTTGAAGTGAATTGAGATGCCCCCGTATTAAACGTATTTTAAACTCATTATAGCTAAAATAGGTGTATAACTCGTTTGTCTTTGTCTGTCACCTTGATATTTATACTAGTAAGAAAGAGACAAAGATCATTTTAATTAGAGTCTTACAACTTTTTCATGAATAAGGCCGGTAGTGTTTAGGTTAGGTTTAAAAAACTAAGCGTCGGAGGCTATTACATTTATAATTATTTTGTGTGAATCGTGGTTTAAACCGATTGATCAATGTGACCGTCCGAAGAATGTAAGTGATGCCAAAATGTTCTGTTTGTCTAGAAAATAGATAATATTTGTATAATAACGTCATTGAACGTTGATAATGATATTAAATGACTCATAGTCAGGTTTAGTTCAAAAACATTATAAATCAACGCTTTATCATCAAAATCAACTCTTAACTTAAACAATTAATGATTTTTAAGAAATTTGTAAAAACATCTCGGACGGGGTGAACAGATATACAGATGTGATATGTGCACTGATAGCCAGCGCATGTTAATTTCTCCATATCAGGAGATAATATCTGGATGACCGAGCTTTGCTCGGTATTTTTTTTTTAAATGACATTTTCTAAAAATGATTTCTAGCTAGATCGATTTATCGCCCCCGAAACCCCCTATATACTTAATTTTATGAAAATCATTGGAGCCGATTCCGAGATTCCAATTATACAAGAATTGCTCGTTTAAAAGTATTAGATACGCTAACAAAATTACTACATATTCATATCAGCGCCAATAGTCAGCGCCGGCTGCATTGTTTTTCCCTAAAATCAGATGTTCTGGTTCGGTAAGACACTTGATTTTCATGCCGCAGGTGGTGGTTTCGATTCCCGCCCCAGACAGATATGTATAGTAGGTATATCAGTTATCTGGTTTCCATAACACAAGCTCTACTTAGCTTGGGATCAGATGACCGTGTGTGTTAATGTCCCAGAATATTATTATTATAGTAAGTAGACGTCGAGCATATTTTCATTTCATTTCTTATACGTCCACTATGTATAAGAAATGAAATGAAAATATGCATTATTTTTTTGAGACGCGAGTCTACTTAAAAATAGTCCAATTTCTTTTCCTACCGTGCAGTGAATGACTGGCAACTACTGAGAAACACTACCAAAAAACTCAGTAGGCTTTTTTTCTTTTTAAGTGAAGTACTTATATCTATTACATTTTGCATGTTCAGTGTGTTGAATTAGAGCGACTTAATTCGAAGCGTTTTTATCCGTTTGATAGTCTGAAATTGTATTATACGCTTTCTTGCATAACGTAGATTATATAACTAATTATTTAGAACGTAAACGTACAGGGAACTAGACATTTAAAAGGGTTTTGGGAATTACGTCATTTTCTTTTATTATTGAAATAAACTTGCCTGATGTATACAATGATATGATCTATGATGGAACGCGCTTACCTAGCAAATTTATTTTCTATTAATTTGGATATGTTTTATTAATATAAATGTTAATTTGATCAGGATTTCTTGAATAATTTGATAACTTATTTATTTATTCATTACTTAAAGTTGAACTCAGACACAATGTGTAATGTTTATTGCATAAATAAATGAAATAAAATGAAATACCTACTGAATACCTTGACTTAAGATGAGATGAGAGCAGCGGTGGCGCAGTGATACGGGCCTCGCCTTAGAAATATAAGGTCGCGGGTTCGAATCGCAATCGTGCCCACACATTTTTGTGTGAATTGTTTCATCGCCGCTGCTCAATATCGGTGAAGGAAAACTTCGTGAGGAAACCGGCATGTCTAAGAAGTAATCATTCGAGGACATGTGACATTCACCAACCCGCACTTGGCCAGCGTGTGTGGATTAAGGCCTAAACTCTCTCAACTCTGATAGTTGAGAGAAGACCCGTGCCAGCAGTGGGACACTGAGATGTAACAATTCACACAAAGATGTGTGGGCACGACCAGGATTCGAAGCCGCGACCTTATTTTTCCAAGACGAGGCCCATACCGCTGCGCCACCGCTGCTCTATTATGTTTACTTCTTATTGCTAAATGTTATTCTTGTTGCTGTCATATCTAGTCGAAAGCGCTCGCGTGACGCGAACTTGACGCGAGCTTATCTGACAGCGGTTGTCAAAATTATGAGAATACGAAAAGGGTTTTGTTTTGATCGGAACTTAACTGCAACTGCACTCCAACTGAATTTATTTCATTACGTAAATAAGCCTACAGGTGACAAGATTTTGCAGAACGGACTAGAAATTGGGTTCTTGTACTAGCTGTGACCGTTAGCCGTCAGATAAAGTGGACAGAGAAGGTCGCGGGGTCGTGTTTGCCAAATATAGTAATATCAGTAGGCGCAATGACATTCGTGCGTCATTCATATCAGTACACGGGTCAGTTCAAACCAGAAGTATAGTTTGTTGTATCTATATCCTAATTTTGAGTACCTACTATATTGAAATAAAACTACTTTTTAACGGATTTTAAAAGGCCCCAACCCAAAGGTTCCCGTCAAAGAAAACCGGTTCCTACCAAGAATGATCTGCGAAGCTATTGAAATTAAAAAACACCCTTAATTTTAACAGAGAAAATGGTTGGAATATACCACCAGCTTGGGACCCAGTGCTTAATTTTTACTTGTACCAAAACCCAAGCAAAATTAACTCAGAATTCAAGACACTGTGAGCTCAGTTTGCTTAAATCGGAACGCAACTTAAATATTAATGTTTGGAGGTAGTCAGTAATAATTGTGATTAATATTTTTGGACGTCAAATACCTAAGTCCACCCGTGAACATGAAGTCTGAAAAGACTTTGAAACGTCGGGATCTAAAATCTAAAATAAACCGCGATAAAATCCGTTAAAAAGTAGTTTTATTTCAATGTGTGATATTCGCGTAAATATAAGACAATACTATACCTACTATATCTTGAAGAAAATGTTTGTATGCATATTTCGTTTATCATTTTGTTGATGACAGCATCCATTATCACAGTCTAGACTTTTAAGATTTGGCAAATACGTACCGTATGAGATCTAGGCGTGTACTAAGAAAGGAATTTTCAAAACTCACTCTTTATGGAGGTAAGCAGCGGTGGCACAGCTTTACCGGGCAGGACGACGTCTCCGACACCGAATATAGATATAAAATTCCATAAAAATCGATCTAGCCGTTGCGAAGACTGTTTTTTTTTTAATTTTTCTCTGCGTAAGAACTGCGTACCTAATATTCTAATAAAGAATTAGCGAAATCGGTCCAGCCGTTCACGCGTGATGGCGTGACCAAGGGAAATAGGGATTCATTTTTATTTAAATATATAGATAAATACAAGATGGCCCCTAATATAAAATAGCGGATTATTAATAACTATTAGTAAGTACATTTTACTAAAACCGTTTAACCTATAACCTTTTTTTAGCAGTTTTGATAAATTGATATTGAAGTTGATATTGCCCTGTTGTTGGTTTAATATATTATTATGGGTATAGAGTGTGCGGAAGTCAAGTTGAGAACATAGCTTAGTACATATTATAATGTTGAATGAACTTAAATAGGTACCTATTACGTACCTAATTGCTTTAGGTAACCTTCAATAGTAATGAAAAGAAACAGAACAGCCTTTACAACAGGTAAATTTAAATGTATTTGTATATAATTAATTTATTAGTGTATTGTAATATGTTACGCGATATCTCCGCCAATTATGAATTGACTAGCGGACCTGCCAGACGTCGTCTTACCCGGTAAAACAGTGCCATCTACCGGGTCTCAGACCGAATATTATAACGGCGGCAGTTTAAGTCACGAATATTCAGTGTTTTTCCTTCGGCTTTCCTTTCATCATATCTCGGATAACTTTTTTGTTTTTTTTCAAAGGTTATATACTTTTAGATGGTCCCGTTAATTTTTTTATAAAAAACGGTTAAGCAAGTTTGAGTTATTATTAAAAAAATATAGTCATATTGTTTTTCAATAGAAGTTTGTCAGCTGCCATGTTGCATCAGAAATAATAGAGTTATCTGCGCCTGTAATGGTGAGAAGTGTCACTATTTTCGTTGATAGAGCTAGGCCACGTGAAAATATAGGCAGTTGTCTTTTCCCATTCTGAAACGGTTGGCCAAATCATTAGTGATCAATTCTACGATATGACCTTAATATTTATATCCTTTATATCGTCGTGGAGTCGACGTTGTCGTCCTTAAGTATTGTTGTCACCCAAAGTTTGTACACCCACATATAAGATGTCACAATAACACCACGCCAATGTCACAAAACTCAAACATTACGCATGAAAAAGATCTTAAGTCTACGCATGTTACGAACTCATAATATTTGCTGTCACTTGAAATATGTAAATAGTTGCCACACTATACACCACACCACCGACCAGATACCTATAGACACCGGATAACTAGGCCCACGCGCTCGCCTCACTTATGTCTACCACAACGTATCATTCATCATCATCATCATCATCACCATCATCAGCCTATCCTAGTCCACAGCTGGACATGGGCCTCTCCTAAAGCAGGCCACTGAGCACGATTCGCGGCTACTCACATCCAGCTTTTACCAGCCACTTTGCAAAGATCGTCATTCCACCTAGTCTGACGGCGTCCTACGCTACGTTTGTCAATCCGTAGTCTTCACTCAAGAATTAGTTTACCCTAACGGTTGTCGATTATGCTGCAGATATGAAAGTAACGTCAGCATAAAATATCAAAACACAACAAATTATGTTAAAAAGTATGGAAAAGTGATTTATGTAGAAAAGTATGTTGTTACTTACTTAAGAAAAAATACACAACGATGTCACAAACTTGTACACAAATCACAGAAACAGACATACCGCTTTTTTGGTCAGATGTTAATGAGATGTGTTCGTACACGGCTACTCATCTATTACTATTCGTTTCCATTGAAATAAAACTACTTTTTAATGGATTTTGTCGCGGTTTATTTTAGATTTTAGATCTTTTACTGTTCTTTTACGCGGGTCCCTATACTTCTCTTTGTTTGTCCTATATATAGGACAATTAAAGAGAAGTATAGGACCCGTGTAAAAGAACACATAGCTGACAATGTGTCAATGTGTGATATTCGCGTAAATCTAAGACAATACTATACATTTCCAGTAGGTATAAGCTGATTTTTTTTCTGATTACCTAACCCAATGGGGCGGAAGGGCCTAGGTTCACTGGACAGTATAAGCTGATCTCGCATTGTATAGAGTCTTCGTACAACAGGAGGTCAGCATATATTGCTTGAATATAGCTTAATGTGTACCCGTATGTTCCTAAATATATAATTCTAAATGCCCCAATTTACCACATCGCAATAAGATTTACGCATTTTTGTTATTTTCATCTAGATGTGATTATTTTTTTATTCAATCCTTTTTCTTTTGTACGAAAAATGTGAAGTTGTTGCGCATTCTGGTCCAAGATGGCGGATTTCCAGTCCTATTCTTATTTGTTCTTCTATTCAATTCAAGTCAATTCCATTCTGAGTCCTTTGCTACATTTTAAAGTCAGTTTTCTAATAACCTCGTACCATGTTCAATTTAGACATTGACAACAGTAGATCCAGAACAAGTATCTATAGTTAGGATAGTAACAATTCTAAATAAGTCCTCGTTTAAAACCCTACAAACGAAATTGATACTTAAACAACAGCAGTAAGGTATATTATCGTATATTGAGCATATACCTCGTCAATTGCAGCTCGGCCTTAATTGTGTTGTTTACCACTGCGGACTGACAGCAGTCTGGATTTACTCTTTACCCCTTTACGTAAAAACTTCTTACTCCAATAGGTAACATTCGATAAAATCCTAAACCATTGCTGGTTTTGTTCGACTATTTTCACGAAATTGCAAAGAAAACCGGTAATGGATAGCGAATTTAATGGTTATTAATATTATAGTGTTACATTAATAGTTTAATATAAACGTAAAACAGCTTGTTATCGTTAAAATTTAACTTTGTTTATTTGTCTATTTTCAGATACAAAATCTTTGAATGAGGTTGTAAATAGTTTTATTTTGTTTAAACTGGTTTTTGTTTCATTGTGTTTTCGTTACATAGGAACCTGTTAAATCGTGAAACCAATTTACAACGCATCGTATACACCAGAATAAAGGTCCGTCGGCAGCTAAAAGGTCAACATCACGCGAGTAATACTTCTGGTGTTGCAAGTGGCCATAGACGAAAACGCTTACCAAAAAGTACACGGCCCAACCGTGTACTTTTTTCTCGACATTGCGATATAAAAAAACTGTAGACAAAATTTCGTCCCCACCACACCTGTACCAAAGAGCAAAACTATTTGACACTAATATTACGCTATAGGTAAAAAAATGTAAATAACTAAATCAGAAAAAAGTTAACCTATGTTAGTTATAAATGGGAATATGGACATCGCTGAAAATCAGTGCTGTGGGTCGCCTCTAGTAGGCACTTACAGCGTTTACTGAGCAATGTCCATGTTTGACACTGATGGGTCACACTTACTCTTGTTTTTCTTCTTTATAACTGTTTTCATTTATGTTTTTTTGTCTTTTCATGTGTTTTTTTTATTTGATTATGTCCTGTCTCTGTCAAATAAATGTTTTTCTTTCTTTCTAGGTATAACATTATTAAAGACTCATAGTAACAGAAGCGTAAAAATCGTGATTTTGAAATTAACTAAGAGTTAATTAAAACCTACGTTAGTTTCCGTAACAAACAGGCCATTGGGGACGGGGCGGTTTGAAACGCATTAAAATGTAATCACCATTAAGTGTTGCTAAGGAGAGCGGGCTCTAATCTGGGCCAGGTATTTTCCGTTCACAGGCTTTATGGTGATGTATGAATACCTATTTACCCCTAGATAAGTAGGGGTGAACTGAGCTGGAGCTAATGTTGGGGTTAACGATTTTCTGAGTGAAAATCTCTATGAACTAATGTAGCGTAGGACGCTACGCTCAAGGTGGCTGGTGAGAGCTGGATGGAAGTAGCAGAGCGTGTTCAGTGAGATGCCTTAGGAAATATCTTTATTCAACTATGCATCCAACAACGCTGATGAGGTGGCAATAGTGATTTAATTAACACTTATTTTAATTTTTCCAATAGATATTCCACAAAAAAGACCATTCCTTTTTGGCACCCTCTTCGACATCTAAACATCGTGAAATGTGGGAAATATTCATCTCTGTCTACACCATTATAATGAATAAATAACTCATAAGGAAATTAGTAATATACTACTTACTTTCCCTCAGCATTTAATCTGAAAAGTAATGAGCAGTATCGCATCGATTCAGCCTAGAGTAGGCCCTCAGATCACAGCTTTGTTTTATTAAATGTATACCTCTGTCTTCCCCTGTATCTATAGCGACAAAACAAACCCATATACCATCTAAATCCGATAAGTATTACATTATTAACATCGAAGCTACTAGCGAACACGAACGAACAAACAAATAAATTAGGCAAACGTAATAAAATCGTTCATAATAACCAATTTATTTAAACATCTCGCTAAATCAACTGTCGTCTCTATTCCAAGTGGCACAAGTCTTGTTTCACGTTTTTCGGTTACCTTATTATCTTGGTAGGAACCGTAAATGGCCCTTCGTGGTACGTTATTTTTAGGCGTGTGTGGATGGCCGTCAAATTGAATTACTGTATAGTGATGTTGCACAGAGCTAGTTAGTTGGGTGTATGCTGTCATGGCGACTGATAGCTGTCGTCGTAGGAAGTAAACAGAATCATATTTTAGCTCGTCGTATGCGAATACCAAGGACAGATAACTGGATTTGGTAGACGACATGATAATTATATTAAGGAAATTAATAAATTACTGAAATTGTGGCAGTTTATTTTTATTCATTGTGAATCATAGAAAATTGTAGTTAGGACTGAATCTGGTTTTAATACTAGATATGTAGGTATTTGTACAATGTGAAATTTTCACTAGTATAAAATTAAAAGTTTAGCTCTTTATCTTTGGCATGATTTTGGCAACAAACAGAGTTATAAAATTAGTTAAAACTCATTGTAATATGGTTTTAGGTACCTATAAACATTAAGGCTAAAAATTTATTTCCTTTGAATCTGTATAATTTTTAATATACAGATTAAAGATTTATTAAAGATCACTTAAACCTTCAGTATTATTTTTTCCTTTTTACTCAAGAAATAATAATATCTTCTCGCATAAAATAAGTACCAAGGAGCTTATTTTTTACGTGTAAATAGGTTACACGTGTAGTAAACGGAATATTTCCGAGAACCATAGCGTTATTATTGTAGAAAAGCCATAGATCGGCCCTCGATCGTATGAAAATAAACAAGCTCAATATAAAATGGCGCTATTTGCTTATTTTCACAAAAAGAGCTATTTCGAGAAGTTAAAACACGCTTTGAGGTGGGATGTTGCTAAAAGAAGCTGATTTATTTACATAACAAATAGGAGTAAAATGATTTGTTACACATGATTAATTAGGTGTTATGCTGTGTTTAGCGAAAAATACAACTTTAGAACAAAATTTTTCTACCTACTGAGATACTAACTAACCTTAGCTCTGAAATTTGTTACCCTTATGACAGGGCTGAACCTACAATCCTCCTATTATTATTACACTTCTGTAAGCCTCGTCAGCGATGTTCGTAAAGAGACTCAATATTTTGAAGTCTTAATTGAAACATATAATTGTTAAAAGACTCATATTCATAGCGAGCGAGTCATATTGTGAGAACTCGCAAGTCTTGTCAGTGACAAAAAGGCTTGAGCTCTCTTTTATGAGTTCAGTCTCCAAAAATCAAGTCTAGTCCCTAAATTAGGGCTTAAAGAACTCGAGTCCGTCCATCACTACCTAGGACTCCTTAAACACTGTGGAGTTGAAAGATAAGTTTCTATCAAGGAAAGTAACTACACCAGAAGGAGGGTTATGTTTTTAGAGTGTATGTATTTATGAATCTACATATATTTCTTTGGTACGCTCTAGAGCCTAAAAGTCCTATCCATTTATGGGCTTGTCACTTCTGAGCTTGACAGGTATCATTATATTCGTCTTAGTCGTGGGAGTTACACTGGGCACATCAAAATTATGAAAAAAAATATTATTTAGGATTTTTTTGCGCCAAATCAGTTCTCAATTCAATTAAGTTGGCAGATGTTGACGCAGTTGGGCTTGTGATTTTTTAAATAATTTTGCTTGTTCAAATATACCACTATAATAAAAAAAAGGTATTAAGAATTATAAGGCCACGCCTTCAATTCCCAGTCATACCCATATCTTTGTGTGAATTGTTACATCGCCACTACTCAATATCGGTGAAGGAAACCATCGTGAAGAAACCGGCATGTCTAAGAACTAATATATCGAGGACATGTGACATCGACCAACCCGCACCCGTCAGAGTATGTTGATTAATGCCTAATCTCTCTCAACTCGTAATATAGTTGAGAGAAGACTCGTGCTCAGCAGTAGGACTATAAGAAGGGATGAAGTGAAGTGATTAAAAATTTCCTGTTTGGTATAACACATTATGAAATAATTGTTGGCACAATGATAATAATATATTCGCATAACGTTAATAAAGGTTAATAAAATTCAGGGCTTGTAAAATCCAACTGGCTATGTATTGAAACAAGAACTATATTTAATACTGCCTACAAAAAGTGTAATCTAAATTGAACTTAACTCAAAGATTTCAAAAGTCCCACTTACGTTCGTTGACCATCAAGTACCTTACGAGTAAATCAGATAACAAGTGACATCCTCTAGAAAGCGATGTCCTAATTGGTCCTATTTCTAAATATATCGAGCACAATTAGTCAATCTACACCATCTCAATTGGAGCAATTCATCTAAATTACACTCAACAAGCCTGCTACTCAGATATGAATTGAGTACGTTACGTAACTCGGTAAATTGTACCCAGTTGAGCATTATAGGCTCTCGGAGTCTCACTGATGAGTAGAATCCGTAAATGTGTACGAATCTCGCAGCCCAACACAAAGGGTAAGAAACAGAACTAGGTACAATAGCAACAGCATGTTTTGCATGTGGTTCAACGAGTTAGCCCGTTAGCCGGTACCGCCTAGGGGGTTAACGAGGAGAACCACGCATTTATCTTTCTATATGTATTGTACCTACCTTTTTTTATATTTACTTGAAGGTGAAAGCCATAACCTTCCAACTTCTACTGTCGCACGACCTAGTTTTGGTGTGAAAACTTATCAATAACAGCAGGAAATCTTAGGGGTTTCGCTTGATATGCTGTAACCAGGGGTTTTAGTAGATAAACCAGATCCATCCGCTAGAGGTCTCCAAGAGATCTCGCTTGCAAATGAAGCCGACTTACCTATAGAAAACAGAAGAGATCTGGATAAAGACCCAAAGTTACCAATATAGCCCACAGAGCTCACTGTACTTTTTTTAAGTGGCAATGTGCCGGCCATATTTGCCGCAGATATCTTTAGGGTAAATGAATTAATATGTAAAGATTACGGAGCGAACGTCGTGTAGGATGCAAGGATTATCGCAAGATGGCTGGTGCGAGGTGCATGACAGTAGAGGATCATGCGCAGTTGAGTGCAAGTCCAGAAAAAAAAAGTAGATTAACACAGGCCAGTGACCAATAAGTAAGTACAATTTATTTTAATAGAATTTGATCTAAAGATTCTTTTTCATCTCAGCATTTTTTTAATACATGATTTCTAAATCCACCGAGTTTGTCAACTGTCTTTTTATGGTACTTATCACCATAATATTAATTAAGATTTTTTTTTTACATATGTATTAACCATTAAGTCATGTCACTGTAACCTAGAAAAGTCAGGTCAGGTCTGTACTGTATAATAAAGCTGAATAAATGTTTTGTTTGTTAGTTTAAACAGCATTTCACCTGTAATACAGTTTGATAGATGACGCGTCACGTAAATAGAACTTGGCGGGAGCACTCCTCAGGAACTCTTGTACTGGCTACTGAGTACTAAGTACAGTGCAACTCAAAATGCTTTAAGACAATTTCATATTAAAAAAATGATCTCTTTAACATAAAATAAAGTAGAGAGGTAGTAGAGAGTAGATAGGCTATGCGCTTCCATTACATGGTGGAAATTCCACAAAGCGCTTTGATTCCACTTTCACTGTGCGAACTGACAAGTTGTGGAATTCGCTGCCAGCATCTATATTTTCCGATAGCTGTAATCTGCCGGGCTTCAAGTCACGAGTGAATCGGTATATAACTGAATAAGTGCGTTCCATCGTAGACTGCATTTTTACAAGCTTACAATAAATAGATAATAGAAACGAAAGATGTTACAGCCTCCTTGTATTGATGGAATATTACCTCGTCCTTCTCCATACATTCCTTCCTCATTGCTGCGGGTAGTGATCCCCTACGCATTGAGTAATCTTTGTCCTGACAACGTTGCCCATTTATTTCAGCTTTTGTCATCATGGCGTACATCGTGTAGTTTGGTGTTCTGCGTAGAGCGGATTTAGTCGGACCATCTCATTGGTCTACGGCCTCTCGGGAATTTGCCCTCAATTTTGCCATTAATAGTTTATAAAATACTAGCGGACCCGGCAGACGTCGTTCTGCCCGGTAAAGCAGTGCCATCTACCAGGTCTCAGACCTACCGAATATAACCAATAATAAATAATAGGTATCTAACCCGGTTTTCGGCACTTCTTCGCTGTATAAATTTTCTTTTTTTTTTAATTTTCTCTACGTAAGAACCATCCTCGTACTTATAGGAATATTTAAAAAAAAGAATTAGCGAAATCGGTCCAGCCGTTCACGCGTGATGTCGTGACAACGGAAAACGGGTTTCATTTTTATATATATATAAGATTTTTCGGATTTTATAATCGTTGGAATATAATTTTTTTACATAATCATGATCATTAAACAATAACTTGTGCTAGATTGAATCTTCTCGTAGCAACAAAGTTCAAACAGTATTTTAACCCAAATAAATCGTTTGATTGGCAACATTGTCCGTTGCTGGTGAAATTAAATTGCTCTGTAAACTCATTTGGTTAGCAACACGTGATTGTTGCGTATACACGTGAGATTTTAGTACAATTCGTTTGTTAATCACGTGCTTTCTGCTGAGATGATTGACTAAGGTGTATTGTGGATGACCTCCTTAACACAAATAAGTCTCGAATAAAAATTTAATGACACTGCGACACATAAATGAGCAAATTTTCTTGGCAGCTAAAACCCATCTCGTTGATTTCATCTTTTAAACCAAGAAAATCATATCGATTAATCATAAAATTTAAACGATGCGATTCCAAAAACTTGTACTCAAATAGGTACACATACGACATCTTCGTAACTGAAATTTTAATTAGTTTTTTACCCCACAAGTTGACGTGTGTATCTGTGTACAAGTGGCATTGTAACACTTAGCGATCTTACTGATTTTCATGCTAATATAGGACGATTGGTGGTGAATTAATTTCGCTATTTAACATTGAGCCGCGCCGTAAAGACGACCCCCCCAACCCCTCGTGTACTCCATTGTCATCGTCTCTGCTGCGTGGTTCAATATATACTTATTAGCTAATTTATTTAAACGAATGCTCTAAAAATAGTTTCTTTTCCACGTAGTAAAGTATTTTGCAGTAATTCCCAGTCACCCTGTATACTTACTTACTTAAGAGCTTAAGAAATAATTTTCTGTGTGATTGGGGTTTTAGTAAAAAAAATGAGTTTTTAACTTATACTTAGATACTTTAATTTACTACAACATTTTTTCATAATTTTGAATTTAATTACTCTATAATTGACGGAAGTACGAGGGGTCATTGTACTCTATTGCACGTCTATATGTCACAAACTATGTCCATTGCAAAGTCTAACATATGAAATATATACTTACATAAAACATTTAGTAAGAATTACGTAAACAACAACACCAGTCAGTTGTTAGAACTGACTCTGTATGCGGACTGGTATAATCTAAAAGGCGTGACCGACAGCTTTATATTCATGAGATATCTGATAAACAAACAAACAAGAATTGAATCATGCTTAGGTGGTTTGGTGATGTGGAGAAGATGGATGATAGACGATTGACGAAAGGTGTACACGGCGGAGGTGAGTGGAAACGCTGGGAGAGGACGCCCTAGGAGGACATTCGCTGATCTCATCGGTCCCTTCAAAAGGGACAGGTGCATAGCACTCACAACTACAGCATATATGACCAGATGTATGAACATTAGTGAGGCTAAGGATGTATGTTTAGATTGTAACAAGTGGCGCTCTATAGCCTCAGCCTACTCCCATAGGAAAAAAGGGTGAAACCTACTGTCATAAATATGATACATTAATGAGGCGAGTCCCACTGCTGGGCAAAAGCCTCCTTATAGCCTTCCAACGTTCCCATTTGCTAGCTTCTTCTGTCCAAATAGCAACAAACGAATATATTTAGATAATTGCGTCATCGTTTTCGTGATCTTCCTCGAAGATGAAGACCGTCTCCAGGATTCCACTGCGACATGATGCGGGTCCATCTGTCAGACAAAAGGAAATTAAAATTAAAGAAAATTATTTAATATACTGACGAACTACAACACGTACATAACATTTTTAAACAAAATTTTAAGATACTTAGATGCATATTAAGTAACTTTACGAAATGTATGTTTGTACACATACATATATTATGTTGCTATGCTGCTTCCCAAAGCCATTATATAAAGTATAATTGTATGTGTGTATTTAAAATAGGCTTTCGGCATGAAAGGTTTCAACGACGTAACAGTACATTGACTTATAAGTAGGCTCAAATGAATTACGTCAAAATCTGTTTAGCTGTAGTTCGCATATAATCCACCTACATATTATGAAACTGAACTCCCGCCCCATCTTCACCCGCGTGGTTAAAGCACCCGATTTGAAACCTCTTCCCCTGTTTTTGTAAACAAACCTTGTCCTGATCATGATAAAGAAAAAAAATATCTATTTCAGTGCAGTCGTTCGAAAGTTACTAGGGTAGGTACATGCATTTCGTTAATTCTTTTTGTAGTTTCAACTCCACACATAATCATCTTCTTAAAAAACTTAATTATATTAACCCTGAGGATTTTATTCCTAGCTAAGCAATTTTAATTGAACTTTCAAATAAAAAATCGTATCACAATCGGTCAATGCTACAAAGCCATAAACTTATACATACATACATACACAGATACACGGGGGTTACATCATAATAAAATCGACATGAATTTTCTTTCAAATCTTCAAAAAAAAATTGCTACTTGGAGGTAGTACGTAGTCTGGACGTAAAATACCTGAGCCCCCCTCCTCCCCCCTAACCGCGGAGGCTGTAAATCATCTTAAACACCATGATATATGTATAACTTTAAATGAAAACTCAGCAACTTTTACTCAACTCAAGATTTGAACCTTTTAAATTGTTATACCTAAAGAAAACTGTTTTACCAGTTAAAAAAAATGTTCATTTAAATAAATTAAACAATTGAAGTGATTATGTAATTGACTGTACACTCACACAGACACAGCTGATACACACATACAACAGAGTTCATTCACACAGAGCCTTGACATAATTACGTTCAATGTAATTTTGTGCGCGCGCACCGCACAATACACGTGGTGGATGCGCACGATTCGATTAGTTATGTTATTATTTGACAGTATCAACCCGTCCTAGCTTCGCATAGGTGCTAGATGTACTATATACCAACATAAACATTTAATGGAAAATTATCTACCTACCTACTGAAAATGAAAAACCTCATGAAAATCCGGTCAGTAGGAACCGTCGCACTTTGTAAATAGTAGACTTACTCCCGACAGTATCGAGTTAAGGATCAATCGAGTTTGATTCGGTTTAACGTCAATATGTCATCTTGACATCAACACGATCGAGGTGTGGTACGCATAGTAACTAACACAGTTCGACAAATTTTAAATAAAAAAATAATAGTTAGCGCAGAATAATAAAAAGCGATTAGGTAAAAAATGTTACTAATCAAAAACACCTGGCACTTGAAGGTGATGTAATCAACTGGAACATAATGACCCTCAAACGTAACGTCGATCTCGATTTATAATTCGATTGGTTCGAGAGTACGCATTTCGATTATGTTCGAATAGAGAATAAAATAGAGAAATACAACCAAAAACGAATCATTATTCGGTAGTGACTCCCTGAGCCTATTTATTTTCTGTTGGTTTTTATACTACCAAGACCGCAAACAAGGATGGGAAACGGTCATCCTAGTTTATGGACGCTTTGGACTTAACCCACCATGCAACCTCCCCACTGTTACTCATCTCAGGATCAATGAAGAGACTCGGGATAATAAGGTCGGTAAGATACTTGCTTTTCACGCCGCAGGTCATGGGTTCGATTCACATCCTAGTCAGACATTTGTGTGATGAACAAGTCTGTTTGTCTTGAGTCTGGATGTAATTATCTATATTTAAGTATGTATTTACAAAAGAAAAGTATTATATGTAGTATATTACCAGTTATCTGGTTTCCATAGTACAAGCTCTGCTTAGTTTGGGATCAGATGACCGTGTGTGTTAATGTCCCACTATATTATAATTGATTATAATAATATTAGTACCAGCAGAGCAGTGAGCAGCGGTGGCGCAGTGGTACGGGCCTCGCCTATGAAATATAAGGTCGCGGGATCGAATCCCAGTCGTGCCCAAAGATCTTTGTGTGAATTATTTCATCGCCGCTGCTCAATATCGGTGAAGGAAAACTTCGTGAGGAAACCGGCATGTCTAACAACTAATCATTCGAGGACATGTGACATCCACCAACCCGCACTTGGCCAGCGTGTGTGGATTAAGGCCTAAACTCTCTCAACTCATAAGAGAGCTGAGAGAAGACCCGTGCCCAGCAGTGGGACACTAAAAAGGGTTGAAGTGGTATTAGTACCGTACATTGCACGGTACCTCCACAGTAGAGCTGCACATACAGTAAGGAAAATCGCTCCAAGTTGAAAAACCAGTTTAAATTATAATCAAAAAATTACTTCTTAAAATAATTTCAGCTGTACATATTAATAAATCTCTCACAACTGTATCACAGTTAACAATAAGAAAGGACACATATTGCAAACACGTAATCTCTTTTAAAAGAATAATTCAGCCTTGGAAATCAGGAAAATGGCGAAAGGTTATATCTGGGACAGAAATAACACCTGTGTTACTATTTACAAATATTATGTAGGTACCTTGTACACAACTTAGAATATATTTATGTTAAAATCTTGAAACTATAATTATTAAATGCGATGACGGTGGTGTGGTCGCAGTGTTGCCAACCTCAATAAACTAAAAAACAACAACTCATCTATAAAAAACAGTAGGTAAAGAAAAAAAAGTCAGATTTCATAATTTGGCTCATATAATTATATATTAAACTATTTTCTTAGTTACTAGAACTTACATACATTGATATATTTACAATCACAATAACAAAAAACAAAAATAAAGTAAAATTATTGGTCAAGAATTCCCTCGAATCCCGCCTAAAAAAGATACTGCCATCAAGTGTCGTTGCGTACTATACATTACTATACTATACATTTTTATTACGTACTGGTTATCAAAACATCTTTGCAATAGGTGGCGCTGAACGCTACTTGAAAAACAGTAGAAAATAGGAATGAAACAGAAAACATGGACATTAATGTGAAAACAGCAAATCTACTGTTAAAACAGTAGGGTTGGTAACAGTGTGTGGTCGGTAAGATACTTGCTTTTAACGCCGCAGGTTAGATTCTTATCCAAGTCAGACATTTGTGTGATGAACATGTCTATTTGTCTTGAGTCTGGGTGTAGTTTTCTGAAATTTACGCTTAAATCACACATTAAAATAAAATTGTTAGCAGCAGCAGTTTTATTTTATTACAGGAACAGGTTTACTTATTTTATATTTATTCTGTTTTTTTTTAGTAAAAATCTAAAGTTAACCGCTATAAAATCAGTTATAAAATAGTTGAATTTCAAATAGGATATGCCTCAAATCCTGATATTTAAAAGTGCCAAATAAATCCCATAATTTATTAAATACTAGTGGCCACACCTTTGGTTACATTATTAAAGTTTTCATACGGATCCCTAATTCTTTTTAACATATAAAGCCTTTGTCACTCAGTAAAGATGTAGCTTCTTAATGGTGAAAGAATTTATGAATTCGGTCCAGTAGTTTTTGAGCCTATTCGTTACAAACAAACAATCAAATCTTTTCTCTATAACATTAGTATACATAAAAGTTGTTTACTTTACGCGCTACGTTGCCAAATTTACATCAACGACATCGGAAGTCCAAAGTTGCAAAACTCCAATTTGAATTAAGTTATTGTCTATTAAAAATCCCGGGAAGATCCATATTAATATCAACATTACGATGCAATTACTTAAATAACTCTACTTAATTCAGCCCCCTGGTTATAAGTTTTTGTAAATAACAGGGTTTGACAAGATTAAGATGTCATCTTTTGGTGGTTACGTGATTTAAACGCTGAACAGTAGCACGAAAAATTTGAAAATAAATTAGTTAAACTGTACATAAGTATTATTACCTACCAACATAACAAGCAAAATTATGCGCGCTATTTGTAATAAAATAAATACCAACTATTAGTAAATATTTAAAAGCTGAAATTTTTCTTATATTATGGAGAAGCCTCGTGTCGATAAATAAAGAGAAATCAAATACTGAAAATATATTTTTTTCCATGAGCAGCGGTGGTGCAGCGGTGCGGGTCTTGTCTTAGAAGTCGTGCCTACACATCTTTGTGCGAATAGTTTCATCCCCTTAGCTCAATATTGTCTAAGAACTAATCATTCGAGGTCCACCAAACCGGATTTGGCCAACGTGTGCGGATTAAGGTCTAAACTCTCTCAACTCGTAAAATAGTTGAGAGAAGACCCGTGCCCCGCAGTGGGACACTAGAAAGGGGTAAAGTGTGTGAATTTTTTCCATACCTCTCCATCACCATAAAGTACTCTTTGTATCGGCAATTGAGGAACTCAACTTGTCTCAGGATCGACACACACTTGACTAGTATGACTTACACCTAATTAAGTTTTCAGTAAAAAAATCCTACTATTACTAATAGGTACCAGGTCCCTATAATAAATTAAGTTTGCATGGATATGTGCGTGGATGTATGTTGGTTTCTCTTTCACGCAAAAACGACTCCACGAATTAGAATGAAATTTGTCTCAGAGATAGATTATACACAGGAATAGCATACAGGCTACTTTTTATCATATAACCACGCGTACGAAGCCACGGGCCGAAGCTAGTAAGAAAGAAATTCCCTAGACGCCTACGAAGTTAAAATCTAGCACTAAATATATTCGGGAAGTGCTTTTAGATTATCCTATTTATGAGATAGTCGCACAAAATGTGTAAATACTTTCTTAATAACAGAGTCATTGACTTTTAAATGTTATTAGTCTGGTTTTTAGTATAATGATACACGTGTAGGCTGTTTACATATTCATTTCAATATTTTATTTTCTTTCGTCGTTTTAAGATAGAGAAATTCCATAATAAAAATTGAGATGCCAATAAATTGAAATGGGGGTTTGAGTCATCTTTAGTCTGTGGGAGTGCACCTTCAAATTGCATTCTCACTGCCAACACGTGGTCCTCGGGTTGTGCAAATCACTAGTGACAATAAACTGGTTCTAGGCCTCAACCGTAGTGAATACCGCTTCGCAAAATGGCCTTGCCGTGTTCCAGCGCAACAATAATAATATATTGGACAAAGGTGGAAAAAACCATGTTTAGGTGGTTTGGTCATGTGGAGAAGATAGATGATAAACGATTGAGGGCAGAGGTGAGTGGAAACGCTGGGAGAGGACGCTCGAGGAGGACATTTGCTGATCTCATCGGTGATGTCCTTCAAAAGGGACGGGTAGCACACACAACCGCAGCATGTATGACCAGATGTATGAACATTAGTGAGGCTAAGGAAGTATGTTTAGATCGTAGCAAGTGGCGCTCTATAGTCTCCGCCTACCCCCATGGGAAAAGGACGTGACTGTATGTATGTATTAATACACACAGTCATCTCATACAAGCTTATCTCTTGAATAAAACTAAAAAAACAAACTCAAAAAAAATCTAAACTAACTAACTAACTAACTTTTCTTTTGTAAATACATACATACTTACTTACACTAAATAATTACAGCACTGTTTGATGATACCATTGAAGGTGCGTCGGAATTGTTGCTCCTTTCTTGGTCAACCAAAAATAATGTACTTTCATTCCTCTTCCACTTTAATCAGGAGAGTTGCTGCTGCCCGATACCGCAGACCACATAATTGCTTGCTATCACCAAGTTTTGGTCAAGCGCGAGCCGTTAAGAGTAACTAAAATACGGGCCAGTTGACATGATACCCAAAACAGATATATTTTGTACATAAACATATCTGTTTATTATAATTATAAATATATATAAAAATGAATTCGTGCGGGATCCAAGACAGTTTAGGTGTCCCGGGTCAAGGCCGGGTTCAAATCGCGAGTCTTTTCACGGCGCCGCTGTCAATCCTGGCTTACAGAAGTAGCATTGAAGGGATTCCGATGATGGGTTAAGCCGTTTTATGATCCGTTGAGACATTATACACACAAAATAATATTCCTACACATATATTTTTACTAGCTGCCCCTGCGGACTTCATACCGCGTATTACTAATGTAAATCTCCAAAAAATAAAATATAAATTTAAGGGTGAACAACCCTTATCACTTATTAAAAATAGATAGTAGCCGATTCTCAGACGTACTGAATATGCATAAAAAATTTCATAAGAATCGGTCAAGCCGTTTCGGAGGAGTACGGTAACAAACATTGTGACACGGAATTTTATTTAGATTTATCCTGACAACCTTTTCCGTCAACTAAAGTAGGTACCTACTGAGATTTAGTACGAGTATTTACGAAGATTAGATGAATGATAGATTTATCGTAAGTGTTTCAAAATGCGTCATTAGAACAGTGAAATGGTATTCAGGTCAACCTAGATTTAGATCTAGATACTTCGCACGCTTAATAATAAAAAGAAATAACTCAAAAATTAGGTATTTGCAGATTTAATCATAAAACGTAACAATTTATCGCTAAGAATGTACCCTCCAAAAGCGGCGCGATTTGAATGAAAAGTGAAGGAGATAAAAGACTGTCCGTCTCTTTTTGATTAACGCGCCCGAACGAGTCGGTACCAGTAAACAGATATATTCAGTAATGTGCCAGTGGTGATGCAAGCAAGGTGATCGCAAAATTGTTCGAAAACTGAAACATTACTACATAAATCCTTGTATTATTAACAGGTAAGCAATATTTTTTAGTAAAGTTTATTCATAAAGTGATAATTTAAGACTTATTTCAGTTTATTACAAAAACAATGTTACTGCTTCGTGATATCATCTCGAATTAATGCAGTTTATTTAAAATTTCACTGACATTGGTAGAAAATTAACACTAGTTATTTCGTTTTCATTTTAAACATTGTTAAATATTTCTAGGACATTATGAGTTATTTTAGTTTCATTGTAAAAAGTCATCTCATTATAAAAAATAAAGGCACTTATTGCAGTTTGTGATTAAAGATACTAAAAATCCAGACAAGCATTTAAAATTATTTCCCTTTAAATATAAACAAAATCTAACTAATTTTCTTTTATTTCGGTGTGATTGCCTAGCAATTCAGTAAAAAATGATTATCTAGCGTTAATGCAATTAGTTTGGTTTGATCTGATATTATCTGAGGCTTTCATTTTAGTTTTACATGACTTTAGATCAAGATTTACTTATCTACAAGTTACACTTTAGTGAAAATATTCTTTAAACTATTTAATAACACCTGTATTATTATTGTTATAGAATGGCATCTTGGCGAGCTAGTCGTATTTTGAATATGGTCAGTCAAAAGTCGCTTGACATTGACGATACTATTAAACAAAATGCAGAAAATGTTTCTCCGAATAAAAATACTTTTCAAATATCACAGGAAAATGACAAATTAGACAAATCAATAAGTAGTTGTGATAAGATTTTATCAGATAATGAAGATAACCGCGTTGCTCACCAAATTGATACCCGATTTATTAGTACCCGCAAAACACAAAATAGCAGTAACTTGACTCACACGCCAATAATAAGACCATTACCACCAAGTCTAGTTCCGGATTATGACAGTGACGAGTCCTCTATTGGTAGTAACAGTAACGTAAATAATATTAGAATTTGTACTAATATTGGTCAAAAGTTACTGCCAAAATCTTTTTCAAGTTCGTCTACATCAAGCTCATCTTCATCGAGCTCATCGAGTTCTTCTTGTTCTAGCAGTTCGTCTACGTCTTCTAAGCAATCTGATCAACATATTGGAGAATGTGTCGATGGTGAAAAGCCACAGACTTCTACAAATTTTAATCGACTTGTTAATATTTCACCTATTATTACTGATGAAAGTGATATTAATATAGATTTAATTGATGATGATCCTACTTATAACTACGAATTGTCAACTAAACATAAAAAGAAGAACTATTTTTTTGAATTTGCTAACGGAACAGATTCATCCGACGATGTTAATGGATCTTCTGATAGTTGTGATAGGAGGAAGAAACCAGTAAATAAAAAAGGCCGTAAACGTTCTCGAAATCCTGCAAAATGGAAACAAAATATAGTTAAAAAGTTACGCAATACTGGTGAGTCGTATAAATCCATGTCAAAATCTCAAAAAGTCATTTAGAGCCGTTGCCTTAAATTACCTTGCTCTGATAAATGTAGAATAAAATGCACAAGTAAGATAACGACTGATGAAAGGTATAATATTTTTAAAGAATTTTGGGATTTAGGGGACCTGGTAATGCAAAGAGATTTTATACGGAGATGTATGACAGACATAACTCCCAAATACAAGTATACAAATGCCAGAAATCCCCGATGCCCGAATAAAGCGTATCATTTTACTGTCGACAATCAGAAAATAAGAGTATGCAAGACGTTTTTTAAATCTACACTGGATATTACGGATCGCATGATATTTACTATACAACATAAAATTAATGATAATGGTTTTATACTCGAAGATTTGAGAGGGAAGCATCATAGTCACAAAACACTTGATTCGGGGTTAATCGAGGACATAAGAAAGCATATTCAGTCTATTCCAAAAATAGATTCCCACTATGTGAGAGCTACTACTACAAGAGAATATATTGACGGCGGCGAAACTATAAAGGATTTATATACAGATTTTGCTAAGCAACAAGAAGAAAATACAAGAGAGATCGGAAATTTGAGCTTTTTCCAACCTAAAATAGACCAATGTGACTTATGTATGTCATACGTAAACAGTCCTGATGAGAAAAAGAAAGAACTAGAAGGTAAATACAATAAACACATAGAAGAAAAGTCGTTGAGTAGAGCTGAAAAACAAGAAGATCGTACGAAAGTTACCAAAGATAATATAGTCACAATTTATGATTTAGAAGCAGTGCTGCAATGTCCAAGAGGTGATACCTCGGCATTTTATTACAAGTCGAAACTCAACAGTTACAATCTCACATTAACTGAATTGACTAAAACTAACTCTAAATCAGCTTATAATAATGTTCATTGTTATTTTTGGACGGAATCAGAAGCTAAACGAGGGGCAGTAGAAATAGGGACTTGTGTATGGCGGTATCTTGAACGGATGTGTGAATAAGATACAGAAGAGAAAAACGTTACATTCTATTCCGACAACTGTTGTGGACAGAACAAAAATAAATATATTGCGACGTTATATTTATTTGCTGTGAACACTTTAAATATAGGAAGTATCACACATAAGTATTTAATTACAGGCCATACATAGAATGAAGCAGATAGCGCACATAGTTTGATAGAGAAAGAAGTAAAGAAAAATCTAAAATCAGGACCGATTTACAGTCCTGATCAATACATAGCTTTAATAAAAAATGCTAAGAAAAGTAAACCATTTATTAATGTTCACGAATTAACCTTTGATTCTTTTGTGGATATTAAACTTTTACAGGAAGAATGGGGATATAATTATATAATTATAATATTAATACGGACGGACAAACAGTTAGTTGGAATAATATAAAGGTATTAGTGATGAAGAAAGAGAAACCGTTCAGTATTTTTTACAAAACCTCTTATAAACATAATTATTTTCAAGAAATAGACGTAAGAAATAAAAGAAAGAAGATGAAGCTAGCTGCAGAAGACTTTGTTAATTTTTCGAAGTTCGTTAATTTTTTGTTAAAAAAATGTTTTTTTAGAAGTATATAGAAAGTATTTTCATAATATTTCTAATATTTCATAGAATGGTGATTGTATATGTCATTTTAATTAAAAGAAATATTACAATGATGCGTCTTATTACTAAAATACTAATTATAATATGTTGCTGTAATTAAAAAAAAAGAAACATCTCAAATTATTTTAAGAAGAATACTACAATTATTAATCAAAAATTGAAATAACACTTAGAAGTGCAACAGGTCTGAATAACTTTAATAAATAAACAGGCTTATTAAGTTTTATGACTGGTAACATTTAATACATTTTATTCATAAAGTGAAATAAGTAGGAACTTTTTTTTAATTGGCTTATTTACTAAACAACTATATTAAAAATATTCTTCTATGTAACGCTCAACTAAAGTTAGGACTCCCTACTTTCCTATACAGTTATTAATTTCCATGAAATATTTTTATAATAATATTTATACGTAATCAAAGTTCAACTCAGAACAGTGCTGAACTTTGAACGCGTATTCCCAAAAAACGTGAATTTCGACTTATTTCTTTTTATTATTAAGCGTGCGACTTATTGTCTTTTATTTAAAACTGTAATGAAATTAGACAAATATAACTCAGCCTCGCTAAACGACATAGCACGGTTTATTTAATTATTTTTATTCTGAAATAGGCTTGCGCTTGACTATATCTTGCCTGATGTTAAGCAATGATGCAGTCTACGATGGAACGCGCCAGCCCAGTAACAGATCCATTCGTGTGATTTTCGATCAGAAGTTGGCAGTGTAATGAGCCTCCATATGGTTAAAAACTATAAAAAAAATTGGTTGTCTGTAAAGTCGGTATACGGGCGAAAGTTTTACGTGACAACGACTTTGAGTGGTAAAATAATTTTAATGTGAATATTCATTCGTATAGTAGGAAGAAGGATGAAATAATAGTAACAATTTAAAACATTTATTTATACAAAGAATTATATTTAAAACATTAATTTATACAAAGAATCTCGCTCTTAGGCGGGCTAACTGTGCTCGAGTGGAAGGGACGCGTGCCTTTCACTTTTTATGTCTGTCTCTCTCGCTCTTAGGCGGGCTAACCATGCCCGAGTGGAAGGGACGCGTGCCTCTCACTCGCTCTCATTGTGAGCGCATAACGTGAGCGGAGCGTAACGCAGTTTCTTGAAGTGTCACCCGGCAAACCAATTTATAAGACGGTGTCACGTCAAAAGCAACAATTAGACCCACCCTCACTGCATGGTGTCACCAGACATCGCACCTGAATACGGCAAGGCCGTTTGTCAGGTGGGTGGTCACTAATCTCGGCCGAAGCCTACCACCAGTTTATTGTCACCTGATTTGTACCACCCAATAACCACGTGTGGGGTTAAGGTTATGGTATGGCAAGTACTGGAACATGAAGTCTGAAAAAACTTTGAAACGTCTGGATTTAAAACCTAAAATAAATCGCGATAAAATCCGTTATATAGTTTTCATTCAGCATAAAAGTAATAGAATCAACAAGAAAAATTAGTAAGTAAACTAAAATCTAACTATCTCTAACTTTATCTAAATTAACTTAAAAATATATATAAGTAACTAAATAATATCTAGGATCTAACAACTAAAACCTATATCTAAAAGCTAAGCGTCGACAAACTCCTCCGCATCGCTGTTTTCTGGGACCATGCCCAGATGGCTGGCAGCATTACCACGCTGCATGGCAAAACTAATTCTTTATCCAAGATGAAGGCCGGACTTTTGGTGACCTCTCTAAATAAGCGTGGCTCAAATAATCTAAATACATAAAAGAAGAAACTGACTGACTGACATATCAACGCAGAGCCCAAACCGCTGGGTCTGGAGACTCCAAATTTGGCACATAGGTTCCTTATGGGGTCTAGGGGTGCACTAAGAAAGGATTTTTCAAAACTCACCCTTTAAGAGGGTGAAACGGGGTACCAAAGTTTGTATGGAGAGACAAGATTAGTGAGATCAATTTCGCGGGCGAAGCCGCGGGCGGAAGCCAGTGTCTTATATATTTTGTTCATCAAGGAAAATTTGGTGCAAAATGATTTTACAGTATATTATTGTCAGCTGAAATAAACGGTTGCAATACTTGGTCAGCATTTAAATTAATCATTGTCAGGAAACAACTAGAGTGTAGCCGACAACTATAATACAGCTGAAATGAGGCTACACATTATGTAGAACATGAAACGAGGATATAGTGACCATTATTATTTGGTCGAGTTTTCTTTGGGTTTATTAATTAGTGTCAAAATCTCCTAGACATTTTTCCTATATAATATGTTAAGTCGTAGATGCAGGACATATTATAGACCAGAAGTGTATGCGCATACATTGGTGCGTTTTCTATTCTCTTACTTTCAGAATCCGGTGAGAGATGGGGTGCAGAATAAAAGGAACGTGCTATCCGAGTACAGGGGCGTAGGTCATAGACATTGTATTACATGAATGATTGAATCTTTCTATGCTGATTTTGATAACAGTGACCTTCATTTCTCACTTCAACCCTTTTTAGTGTCCCACTCCTTGGCACGGGACTTCTCTCAACAATCTCTTTTAGTTTAGATTTTAGTCAACACACGCTGGCCTAGTGCGGGTTGGTCAATGTCACATATCCTCGAATGATTCGCTCTTAGATAGACCGGTTTCCTCACGATGTTAACCTTCACCAATATTGAGCAGTGGCGATGAAAATAATTCATAAAAAGATGTGTGGGTACGACCGGGGATACAACCCAGGACCTTATAATTCTGAGGCCAGTAATGCTGCGCCACCGCTGCTTAACATCAATTCTTATTTAATATTAACTCTGTTAAGGCATTGTATATTTATATATCCAAGGTGAGTAGCGGTCGCGGGTTTGAATCCTGGTCGTACCCGCACATGTTAGTGTGAATTGTAACATCACCGCTGCTCCATATCGGTGAAGGAAAACATCGTGAAGAAACCGGCATGTCTAAGAACTAATCATTCGAGGACATGTGACATCCACTTGACCAGCGCGTGTGGATTAAGGCCTAAACTCTCTCAACTCATAAGATAGTTGAGACAAGACCCGTGCCCAGCAGTGGGACTCTAAAAAGGGTTGAAGTGATATCCAAGGTTAGGGTTGCTTTTTTCCTTGGAAAGTTTTCGTTACTTAGACTTAGTAGGTAGGTATGTACCAAATCTGTGCCTAACGAATGCCGGAATATGTACGAAACCATATCTGCAGGTCAAATGTCATTGACAAGAATTCGTCGGTCTATTGTTATCTTACTTTACACGTGGAGTTTATCAAAAGTGGTAGTTATGTAAATAGGTATTATTAAAACTGTTTTTCCGTGAAAAAAAAATATGGATATCTAATTGGCAAGAGTGACAACAACTCTTGCTTCAACTTCTTTTTTTGCTGATTACCTAACTCAATTAGCCGAAAGGGCCTCTATTGGTTCACCGGACTTTTTCGGTAAGCCGTCCGAGGACGGTCGAACCGATCAAGTACTGTGGCAACTGCCATCTGGGCTCCCCATGTGGGGACGAACCTCGGCTCAGGACGTTGCCGGACACTCTAGTTTTTTAGGGGGGGGAAACTGCTTCAACCTTTGACTGATTTATGTAATTACATGGATCGAGGCGGCGAGTGATTCTACTATATGGTACCCTAAGTTGTACAAATAGTACATTTTTCGCACCCATGCGAAGCCGGGATGGGTCTTTACTTGTGTAATGTGTAAATAAAGTAATTTAAATGCACACAATATCTCATTACATGTCCGTTAAATAACATCGAAAACCAATAAGTCGAATTTCGTTTTTCTCGCGAAGATTTCATGTCTCAAAACCGGTTACAACCGGTCGTGTTGTATTGTGTTATTTCAATGTGAGTTACTGCGGAAGATGTTTTTACATGTAAGTAGGAATAACATTAAATACTACACAAATAACGGTTTCGAAAGAATCATTAACCCTCGACGAAAAGAGAGGTTAGACGCATGTATCTGTGGCTCCGTGTAGGTACGTCTTTTTTGCCTCGTAACGCCTTAATGAATGTTTTTTTTATCCTATAATAGGCTTGCGCTTGACCCAACTTGCCTGATGTGAAGCAATGTGCATTCTACGATGGAACGCGCTTACCCAATAAATACCGAATCTCTTGTGACTTGAAGATAGTCAGATCATAGCTATCGGGAAACAGAGATAGCGATGTTGTTGGGTTTCGGTTTCGAAATACATATTAACCCTCGACAAAACGAGAGGTTAGACGCATGTATCTGTGGATCTATGTGTCTGTGTATTTTTGCCTCGTAACGCCTAAACGAATGGACCTATTTGTTGCGTCTTATTTTTTCTAGTTTTAAAGAAATATGTCCCTTGAAAAATGTCTGAGTAGGTACCTAAACAATTAATTATGAAATGAATGACTTAAGTAGCAATTATATTTTGATTACTTACTTCATCACTCTAAGATATTTAACAGAAATTATAAAGTTTAGTATAAACTAAACACATTTTCGTTGATAATTTAGTTACTACCCATTGTCATACAAACTGAACGCAACTCAGCTAATTAAATCGTGCTCATTTCAATTAGAAGTCAGTTAAAATTCATAGCATTCAATATTAAGGTCCCAATCTACAAACACACTATGTAAAACCATGTTAAACTGCTAATTATAGAGGGCTGAGTCACTTTCGCCTGTTTTTTTTTTGCGAATGTCCTTACAAAATCAGCCAGAAGGGCCTCTGTAGATTCACCGGACTTTTTCGGTGAGCCGTCCGAGGACGGTCGAACCGATTAAGTACTGTGGCCACTGCAATGAGGGCTCCCCATGTGGGTACGAATCTCGGCTCAGGACGCGATATCAGCAGTTAAAAAAACAGAGTTAGTTTCGCATTTATAATACTTAATAGTGGGGATCTATTAAAAACATAGATTTTCACAAAAATTTAAGGGAGAGTGTATGAAAGAGCCAGACTTTAAAAGAGCCGATATGATTTTTGTAACTTACAAAAACTGCTATGGTTTAATTATTTATTTTTTTACTAAACGACACTTGCACTGGTTAAATATTACTCACAAAAATATGACAGTTCTATAAAGTAATACAAAAATTGTTTTCGTAGAACTGTCATATTTTTGTGAGTAAATATCATATCGGCTCTTTCAAAGCCTGACTCTTTCATATACACTCTCCCCTAGCTTAGAGGAAAATGACAATTTTTTACTACAAAAGATAAAGTAGGTATGTACCTTAGTATTATTTAAACATTAATATCTACATAATGTTTAATTGTACTAAACAAACACACAGATCATACAAATGGAGCTCGTTGTTGCAGCCAACACTATTTACGTGATAACGTATCTCAAGGATGGATTTAAAAAAATCAAATTACGTAAGCATTGAGCGCTACCACGATTATCATTCGTTCGGGGATAAAAATATCAAACGAAAACGAAAAAATACCTACCTATATAACACAAAAACAACAACAACACTCGCAAGAACGTCTCTAACGTCACACCTAGAGATGGGCGGTGAGTAAATACTGTTTTAGTATTTACTGAGTAAATAGTAAAAACTGAGTATTTACTCATTTCTACTCAGTATTTACTCTAAAGCATGAGTAAATACTTTTGACAATAGTGGAGTGTCTTTTTTGCGAACTGACTGCTATGCCGGAGGTCGGGGGTGCGATTCCCGCCCCGAACAAATCTTTGTGTGATGAGCATGATGGTTTTTTTTTAGGTCTGGGTTAAAATTTATCTATAAATAACGGACCCGGTTGACGTCGTCCTGCCCGGTAAAGCAGTGCCATCTACCGGGTCTCAGACCTACCTAACAACCACCCAAATATAACCACAGCAGTTTAAGTTATGAGTACTAATTGCTTTTCCTTCGGCTTTCCTTCTATAATATCTCGCCCAGTTTTCGGCCGTGATTTTTTCTTTCGGATAACTTCTGTCTTTCTAATTTTCCTTTCCCAATTTCTTATTTTTATATTTTTTTCTTAAAAAACAGTCTCGTACTACAAGAAATATTCTAAAAACAGAATTAGCGAAAGCAGCCGTTCACGCGTAATGGCGTGACCAAGGGAAATAGGGATTCAATTTTATATAAATAGATAGATTAGTGTCCGACCAAAAGTTCGGTTTCGGTTGCGGCAAGTTTCGGCAGAAAAATGCAGCTGCTATGCCAGTTCCGTTTTCGGCAGAAAAAGTGCCGAAACTGAACGAAAAAGTAAGCAATTATCTGAGTAGACTGCGTTTTGAAGAGCGTAGTATAGCATACCCTCCAGTTAAGTGGAGTGACGATCTGCGAAAGATAATCGGCAAGCCGATAACAAGGTGAAATGAATTGTATTGGTAGAGATCTATGTCCAACCGTGGACTGCAATAGGCCGATGATGATGATGAACCACCAAAACAACTTATACTATGTGTGACCTTCAGTTACTTTGACTTTCTTTTTATCCTAAAATAGGGTTGCGCTTAACCACAACTTGCCTGATGTGAAACAATGATGCAGTCTACGATGGAACGCGCTTACCCAGTAAATACCGGTTCACTCGTGACTTGAAAACCGGGAGACCATAGCTATTGGAAC
Organism: Meganola albula; assembly: GCA_936450015.1. Classification (NCBI taxonomy): domain Eukaryota; kingdom Metazoa; phylum Arthropoda; class Insecta; order Lepidoptera; family Nolidae; genus Meganola; species Meganola albula. Next base: position 12,904,846 of record OW388159.1, on the reverse strand, counting down.
ACATAGATGCCGGCAGCGGATTCCACAATTGGGCAGTTCGCACAATGTGCGTACCCGTGGAATTTCCACCATATAACGATGGCGCATAGCCGTACCTCTACTTGACCGATGGAATAACGGGGATGGGGGAATAAAATTGTGTAATTCCAACGCACACTCTCCGAAGTGTATCCGGTAAAAGACCGAAAGACTAGGAACTATGCGGCGATGCTCGAGACTTTTCAATTTAGCCTTGACGAGGGATTCGTTGCCAATAAGCTTCTTGGCTCGCCTTACTATAGACTCTAACGCCTCGTGTTGGTATTTAGCTGACACAACCCAAAGATGCGAGCAGTACATGCATGAACGAACTTGTGCTTCGTATAGCTCGAGCATCTGTTTCGGCCTGAAGTACTGACGCAGCTTCGCGAGGACACCTAGCTTTTTGGCAGCTAGTTGGGCCATGGACTCAATGTACGGGCCAAATGAGGGTCGAAGTCATATTGACGCCAAGAACCTCAAGGTGGTCTGTAATAGTCACGTATAAACCTTGAAAAGTAGGAGCCAATTGAAATGGCCTTTTTTTTTAGCAGAGAATAGACACGCCTGGGTTTTAGCAGCATTAAACTTGACTAGATTGGCGTCACCCCAGTCGGAAACAGCTTTAAGAGACAAGTTTAAGCGCTCAACCATGGCCTCTCTAAGGGACTAGATCTCAGCCGTACTGGCAAGTGGACTAGACATATAGCTCTCTACAACTGTGCTATGTTAAAACGTAGTTCATTCCATTTTCTAGCCAGCTTTAGCCACTTCTTTTATTAAAGGGAAATGTCTCTAGCATCTCCTCGCCCTGGACAGACACGGGGGGAGTGGTACTCCTGTTTGTAGCAAGGGTGAGCAAGACCCAGCAAGGTTTCCAGCTCTAAGCAGCTAAGCCCGGTTCACCCCCTAAAATCTTTGGCAGTGGACTAACCCGCCGGCCAGCATCTGAAGCTGCGGAGCGGGACGATGTTTGCCACCCTCCTCTTGTTTCCCAGCCATCGCGACCAGTCTATGACGGCCACATCGGGCACTTGGTCAGCGTATGGAGCTCCATGCCCTTCAGCCCCGAACTGGTGGCACTCGGGTGACTTCTCCCGTCCGAGGTGATTTAGGTATCTCATTGCAAAAACTCCCATGCATAGCCTGCAAGTGCCTGCGTCGTTCATAAGTCGAGGGTCACTTGGAGAGGATGGACCTTGCTCTGCCTCATCTACCTCGCCTCGCCCTTTTCCGCATACCGCGTAAGGTCTATCTAATTATTTCGGAAAGGTAGGTTTCTAGTTCTTAGTATACCTACTATTAGAAAAAGAAAATAATATATTTGTTGCATACTTTAATTATTGTTATTTTGTCATTTTAAAATATTTGCGCGCGCGCGCGCGCCCGCGCGCGCGCGTGTGTGTGTGTGTGTGTGTGTGTGTGTGTGTGTGTGTGTGTTAAAATTAGATTTACCTACTTTATCGAATCGGTTAATCAGTTGGTCTAATTCAGGACTCTATGATAGTTCAATTACAATAATTTGCTCTATTCCTATATGTAAGTACCTATGCCTACAGAATCAATAAATCAGAATAGGATCCGTAAGAATAAGCCAAATTCAAAATGGATTTACAACGTAAACTCACACGAGCGCACTCTACGACTGAGGAACACGAATAAGCATGTCCTTGATGTTTGTTTGATTTTGCCTCTCATTCTATTATTTTCTAACTTCATTCAAAAAAGTGACAGAGAAACTAATAGCAAGTCGCATACCTTCTATTGTTTTATGCAAAACATTATATCCCTTCAATGTAAAACAAAGAAACCTTACATATGTAGCCCCTTAGTGTGGTTGGTGATATGGACTTTAGTGTGTTATAATTATTTCATATTTTTGGGTACGAAATTATCAAATTAAGCAATACCTAGCTAACTTATCTATTTTCAAGCACATTTCCAACTAGGTACTAAGAAAAATTACAAGGAAAAGTTATATTGGTTCGGCATTTGTATGAATTAGCTAAAGAAATTAAATCCTTAGCGCGTCCTATCCTCAATGGGTCATATTTTCTATGTCACGCTCCTGGAAAGAACCAATTAATGTGATAAAAAATTAAAAAAAGTATTTACTGTCGATTTTTAGTAAATACTCAGTATAAAAGAGTATTTACTCAGTATTTACTCACGTGACAGTATTTACTGAGTCTTTACCCATCTCTAGTCACACCTACACCTTCTTTATTTAAAGTAAAAAGAAAAATCAGGGTAATTGAGATGTTAAATTCAGCTGTTTGTAGCTATTTAGTTGGTAATAATTTTAATTAACAAATTGGGACGTCGAATACCTCAGTCCCATGGTGACAATACCGGTAAAGCATATGAAACGTACAGATATAAAAACTAAATTAAACACAGTAGTCCGTTGTAAAATGATTTTAATTTTGTTGTCGGCTTTGGTTAAAAGCAGAACTAAATCTGCAGTTAGTTAAAAAATTTGTAGCTAATCGAAAGCGATCGCTATTCATTTGAACCTCCGAATATGAAGAAGAGACTTACTATTGCCGTGTGCTTCCATATGGACAAGTTTGTGACACCATAGCGTTTAAACGAATAGATCGATTTAGATTCGGTTTTTTATCTTTATAAGAGTGAATCGAGATGCTTCTAACTTAGTTGTTAATGAATTTTGGATTTACTGATATTTTGCTTGTTGCTACAGACAATGATATGACCAACTTGCACTTGGCCAGCGTCTGTGGGGTGTAAACTATCTCAACTAGTTATTTAGTTGAGAGAAGACCCGTGCTTAGTGGGAGACTAAAAAGGGCTAAAGTGATGCTTGTTGCTATGCGTAAAATAGCCCGAACGAAAAACTAAGCAGAGTAGGTCTCTGTCGTGTAAAAACATGTTTTGATGCACTTATTCGATTTTTTTAAATAACCAATAAGTACTTATATCTTATCTTACACTTTAACTACACGTGTTAAAGTCGATATTTGTTTAAACATGTTTTTCTCAACGCGTTTGAGTTTCGAGGTCAAATTAATATTGTAAACATTTAGTTAGTATTCGTAGATCGTTTGAAAATAAATCTCAATTCCTAGTCGACTTTGTCGTTTAGGAAAATATTTTTTAACTTAGTAATATAGTGCTTATGCCTGTATTCCCCGACTGTAGGCAGAGGTGAATATAACCCACTTTTCGCCGGCTATGTTTAGGACCTGGAATACCGGTCTCCCAGTAATATTATGACCAAAAGAAATGATAAATAATTATCTGGCCTCGATCCAGAATTATCTGGTTCAGTAACCGCCCAATCCCCAATCTGAGCTATCATAATATTGTACAATGTGGCGAAATTTGCCGACGTATTCTACTAATATTGTAGCAGTTATTCGTTGCCTGACAACACCGCCGTTCATCGGGCACTTTCTAAACTTTAAGCTGAAACCACAGATAATATAATACTATACTAGTACTGAAACTAAGATTTTTTTTTTGGCGTGGTCGGTAAGATACTTGCTTTTCACGCCGCAGCGCAGGTTGTGGGTTCGATTCCCACCCGAGACAAACATTAGTGATGAACATTTGTGTTTATGTCGAGTCTGGGTGTAAATATCTAATGTATATATTTATAAAAGAAAAGTATTATATGTATAGTATATACCAGTTATCTGGTTTCCATAACACAAGCTCTGCTTAGCTTGGGATCGTGTGCGTTAATGTCCCAGATTATTTATTGAAGTATTAGATTATGAAGTGAACACGTTTTCCACTGGACCAGCAATTAACCACGACAAAAAGAATGGTGGAAGGCTTTCGGTTTGGGAATGAATGAAAATTAATGAATGAATAAAAATGAAAACTGACTGTTTTCTCCACATTATTTTATATATATATCTGCCGCGAATAAAGATTATTCACAAACAAAACGTGGCTTTTACTGTTATATTCGTTCAGATCACTGTTTTTTGACAATATTATCAAGTGGCCAAGCGTTTAGATGATATCATTAAACATTGTTGATTCAGTGATCTGGCCAGGCCTTATCTATTTGAGCAGCTAATATGTTCCATTTCATGAAATTGTTAGCCACATCATGAAGGGATCAATACGTTATACCCACGATATTGATACAAGTATCTACACTACATTATATTTGCCTTAAAGGCCGACCGTATAACTCGCGTATCGCCTATCGCCAAGATTCTGACTCCTCAAGCTGCACAGACAGTGATGATTCAAGCGATATTGATATTAGTTATAGTCTTACATTACTTTTATCTGTGGTTAAATAGTTCTTTAAGAGATTTAATTAATGTTTCATGACTTTGTACCTTAGAAGGCGATACGCGAGTTAAACGGTCGGCCTATATTAGACTGTTATTACCTATCAGTTGAAAACTACTGAATTTAACCTTTAAAATAAATGTTCTATATACAGCACACGACTGTCACAGCCAGGCCTCGAACTAGTGACCCTATTGTATGCAAAGTGCCACTATTACTGAGTCACTCGACATAATTATTGGTAGACTTTACGACGCGGCGACGACGCGCCCCTTTTTTATACCGTTTCTCGAAGTTTCTAAGAACCTTTTAACTCTACATAACTTTTTCAGTCCTACAATATAGAACAGCGCAGTGGTGGAGCAGCGGTACGGGCCTTGCCTTAGATTTATAAGGTCGCGGGTTCGATTCCCAGTCATGCCAACACATTTTTATGTGAATTGCTCAATATTGGTGAAGGAAAACATCGTGAGGAAACCGGCATGTCTAAGAACGAATCATTCGACGACATGTGACATCCACCAACTCGTACTTGGCCAGCGTGGGTGGATTAAGGCCTAAACTGTCTCAATTCCTAAGAGAGTTGAGAGAAAACCCGTCCCCGGCGGTGGTTAATTAAAACGGGTTGAAATTAATTATTTTCAGCAATAATCAACTTCAGTTTAAGCAGAGTTTAAAAATCACTATTTAAAAACAAGTGTCAGTGCATTCATTTGTTTCTCATTTGCCGCCATTTTGAAAGAAAAATGGCGCGCTTTCAAACGCATGCGTTCTAGAAAATCGTTAAAATAATAATATTTTTCTTTAAATCCAAAACAGGCTTGCTATTTATTGCCTACAACTTGCTTGCTAAGCGATGATATGACCGAGGTTGGAATGCGCTTACCTAGTTTATACCGATTCACAAATGATTTTCATCGAGAAGGTGTTGACTACAACTTGCATATAAGCTATGATAAATGGTCAACGATGGAATGTGCTTACCCATTTAAGTTATTAACGGGTGATTTTCGTGGAGAAGGTTGAAATGAAATGAAGTTTCCTATGATTGATCACCATGGAACCATTAAGGAGCAACAATTCCGACCCACCCTCACAGATAGTGTTACCAGGCATCGCACCGGAAGACGGCAAGGCCACTTGGTGCGGCTTTGTCTGGTGGGTGGTCACTAACCACGGCCATACCACTAGTTTATTGTCACCTAATTTGTACTGCTCAAGGACCACGTGGCTCGGATTAAAGGTGCATTCCCACTGTCATATCTGACTCAGCCAACGTATCAAATGAAAGTCGAGTTTATTGATTACAATTTTCATATGCTTCTAAAGCGATTTTCACCATAAATAAAGCATAAAATAGGTATTGTTATTCAGTAATAAGTATAATAATATACTAGTACCGGAACGAGAGGCTGTTATCAGTATCACTAACTTAACTGATAAGACGCCAAGCAACAGAACCGGATCAAACTGGATTCACGATTGTACACGCTGTTTTTCTCTTCTCTTCACTGATAAGAAGTAATTTTTATATTAATTACAATTATCACCCGCAGTTAGTAACAGTGGCGCAGCGGGCTTCAGAAATATAAGGTCGCGGGTTCGATTCCCGGTCGTGCAAAAACATCTTTGTGTGAATAGTTTCGTAGAGGAAACTGACGCGACTAAAAACTAATTGAAGACATGTGATATCCACCAACCCGCTTGGCTGTGTGTGAATTAAGGCCTAAACTCTTTTTTTTGCTGATGACCTAACCCAATCGACCGGAAGGGCTTCTATTGTTTCACCGGACTTTTTTGGTGAGCCGTCCGAGGACGGTCGAACCGATCAAGTACTGTGGCAACTGCCATGAGGGCTCCCCATGTGGCGACGAACGGCTCAGGACGTTGCCGGACATTAGTTTTTTAGGGGATCGGGGGCATTTCCCGTTCGCGGGGTCCGGTCTTCACCGGAACCGTAATCGACTGGGGTGGCCTAAATTCTCTCAACTCTTAAGATATGAGAGAAGACGACGACGGTGACCGACAAACATGTATGTTACCTACTTTTACGTAACTGACAAAACGTTTGTCCTAAAGCTGACCCCTAACAGATAGCTATATCTATCATCGTATTTACAACAGTTCAAAGTTGTTAGTTTGTTTTGCCGCAACTTTCTACTAAACTGTTGCGTCAGTATAATTAGTTACAGCCTTATGCGGAGTCAGACAGTTTTTGTTTGTTTGTCACAGATATTTATCAAGAACAAAAGTTTCGCTTAGATTTATGTTTTTGAGAGATTTGTGTGATTTTTGTAAGACAGATAACTTATTATCTAACTAGCTTTTCCCCCGCGGCTCCACCCGCGCGTTTGTCGATTATCGCGCTAAACCATAAACCTCTTTTTCGCATTCGGATAATATCTTTCCTATGTCCTTTCCCGAATCTTTTTTTTTTCATTCTGAAATTAGCCTGCGCTTGACTACCACTTGCCTGATCTTAAGCCATGATGTAGTTTGAGATGGGACGCGCCTGCCTACTATATTGATTTACTCAAGACTAAGAATGATTTTCGGTAAAAAGGTATCAGTGGAATGAGGCTTCCTATAGTTAGAAACCATAAAGGAGCAACAATTTCGACCCACCCTCTTAAATGATGTCACCACACATCGCACCGGAACACGACAAGGCTGCTTGGTGATACGCCTTTGTCTGGTGGGTGGTCACTAACCACGGCCGAAGCCTACCACCAGTTGATAACCAGTAAACATAATTATTATTTACCAGTTGATTGTCACCTGATTTACACCATAGATTCAGATAAAGGATGCACTCCCACGGACGAAAGTGAGTCAGCCCCCAAGCTCTCTCAAACTATCTCCATAGAGTACCTAATTTATCTAATTTTAGACTAATAGGCTCTAGAATTAAGTTACCTATTATGTAAAGGTACCGTTTTATGTCATTTGCATAATAATAACATTACGATTCTTGAGATATGGTGAAATTGTATACTTTGTAGACAATCGCATTGGAATCGACTGTTTATGGATAGGAAAGCGATTGTATTTATTCAATTTGTGGTTTTATTGGCTATCTCTACTGCCCAGAAGATATCGAACTCCGGTGCTGTAGACAAAGTGAATAGGAAAGAAAGAAAGAAAGAAAAACATTTATTGGACAGAGACAGGACACACAGAATCGAATGAAAAAAAAAACATCAAAAGAGAAAAAAAAACAGAAATTAAAACAGTTAAAAAGAAGAAAAAAAACAAAGAGTAAGTGTGACCCATCAGTGTCAAACATAGACATTGCTAAGTAACCGCTGTGAGAACTACTAGAGGCGACCCACAACACGGATTTTCAGCAATGTCCATATTCCCAAAGTGTGACGCCTGGAAAGGGTATATCATGTTTAAAACTCTGCATTTTTAAGCCATATGTGACTTTATAATTTTAATAAATCATTTTGAAAACCAAATAAACTCTACGGAATAAAAAAAAAATTACAATTTATTATCTAAAGCACCCTAACTTTTAAAGAGACCAATTGTCATTAAAATTTATTTGTCACATATTTTATTAGGTCAAAGTTTAGAAAAACAGGTATTAGGGTTCAAACATCGCATAAAAAAATAATGCAAATTAATTTCTAGTCATTAGTTAGTTAGTCTAGTAACAGCCCAGGATAAAAAGTAGCTTTATTATACTTCTTCAAGAAATGGGCTATCTTATAGTTTTATTATCTGTGCATATAGGTAATAGGTAGTGCAAGATTTGACGGGCCGCGACCGATGGCGTGGTGGGTATGATACTTGATTTTCTTTTTTTACTTCCTTGCTTTTTTAAGATCGTGGGTTCAATATCCACCCGAGACAGCCATTTGTGTGATGAACATGTCTGTTTGTCTCGAGTCTGGGTGTAAATATCTTAAGTATGTAGCTACCTAACAAAGTAAAATTACGCGCTAAAATACCACAAACTTGTACATAAATACACAGAAACAGATACACGTACACACCCGTTTTAACTGATAACTTCGCTTTTTTTGTCCAAAGTTAATGAAATATGTTCGTACCTAAATATTTGACTCCTAATACCCAATCTTACTCAAGCTGCAATAAGATACACGCATTTTTTTAAGTTTTCATAATTCTTAACACAAAATTTTTCTGCTCACAGTAAAAAATGTGAAATTGAAATTTTCCGGTCCAAGATGGCGGATTTCCAGTCCTATTCTTATTTGAAATACTAAATCTATGTTTGAAACGCATAGTAACTATCTAGTTAATATTGTTCATGGGCATCATGAAGTTCCAGGTAAAAATGGACAACACACTTCGAAGATCGAACAGATTAAACAACAATATGAAGCTCCCGCTCTTTCGCTCTAGTGGATAGGCCTTCTCTTTCTAGTAGTAAAAATGAAGAGATTTGGTACCAAAGAGATATACATAGAGTAACTACCAAAGAGGTGTATACACATTCGATTGTTGTATTTTAATGTAGGTACATATTCATTGTTCTAAGTGTGACCTCCATTTTTACCTTGCCAACTTCATGATATTTATGTCGTGGCCAGATCTTGCGGTTGATCGTTTATTGAAGTGGCCAACATTTCGTCATATGATTTTATTTTATAAAGAGGAAGAAAATTAGCTGCCCACATCACGATGTGGCCTGATCAATCAATACATAATATTTCATAATAATCAATACATAATCAAGATCAATTAATACATAATATTTAATACATGAATGGTAGTCAAAAATCAGTGATCAAAGGCGCTGATACTGTTTTTTCTAGTGATGCAGCATGGCGACAAACAATAAGTCCTGATAAAAGCTGTTAACGTTATGATTAAGGCACGAACAATACCTGAATTATCTAGTTATACTAAAATCACTCAATAAACGACCGCAGCATAGAACAAGCCAATATAACGTTGATGACCATATCATTGATGGTAAATTTTAGGTGGCCACATCATATGAAAAAGAACCAATTCATAAAACGGATGGCTATTTCAAGAATTGATTAATTTTACAATCTGTCTACGACATATATACCGCCATATTTATATAAATTTGAAATTCGAAGCTGTAATTTTAATTGTTTTGGCATTGGATCTCGTTTTTTTTTCTTCTCTTATTTTCATGTTCAACCTTTTTGCTACTTTTTTTGTAAACTACAGATTACACGAGAGATAATGCTGTTATTTTTAGTATCATTGGCAAAATATCATTAATTCACGTCCTCTTACAGAGGTAATATATTGTATTACTGGTACACCAAGGCCGTGGATCTATCAAACAGAGAATAAATATTAAAATTTAGATATTAATATAACAATAAACAGAACAAGATAACAGAGCGACCTCCATACTGAATTTATTATCAAAGAACTAAAATATTATTTGAATAGATTACACCTCGAATTCTGAATGACCTAACTCAAAAAACAACAACAATCATTATTAGACTTTACTGGACTCGTAATAAGGTGTTTTTTTGATCTCCCTGGTAAAGTTGATAGTGCAAACGATTTGCAAAAAGGAAGATAATAAAGTAGGTTGATAGAACTGGATTTAACCAGTTATAAGCACATGTGTTTTATTACGTATACAATCAACTCAAAGACACACTACGTAATCAAGTCCAGTCTGATAGCAATTTTACTGCTATTGCTATGAATAAATTTAATTATACTTTACTGTTAGCGATTGTAAATTTGCATTTATTCAAATGAACAGTTTCTGGTTTTTGTATTAAACGATTGATTTATAGAATTGTGTTAATTCATTTATTTAAATTTTGTGAAACCTAACGTCCCTGATATCGTGCAGTTTAGTATTCAAATTAAATTTTATGTGTTTTAGCTAATAGATCTTTGTTTGTCTGTCTGTGATGTAACAAATATTAAACAAAATGACAATTTTCGATACTTTACTAAATTAATTTTTATTTCAGTAAATTTGAATGAAATTAGGGGATTCAGCCATAGTAACAAATTGAATCTGCTTCATTAGGTATAGTAATTAAATAACCAATTTGGTTGTGTCAAGTTTTGCGAGGCTGAGTTTTGGAAAATTAACTCCCTTTCACTCGATTCAGAGAAAGTTGATTTAAAATAAGAATAGTAAATATTTATATATATTAATAAGTTTTTGACCTTTAAATGTTTGTTTCTAAAGAAATATTCAGCTGAAAATTTTAATTGATAGATTTTTTGGATATAATAAGGAAAAACGTCATTCCACCCTAAAACTTATTTCGATGAAATTCTAATCAAGATATTAGAAATTCAAGACAATTCTGAGTTAAGCTATTTAGGTACTCATTTATTTCTTTTTTTAGGTTGATTTTGTCAGTTGTAAGTAATTTGATGTGAATAATGGTGAATAATGTACATTGCGATAAGATTGGAAAAATATTCTCCTCCGCATTAGATCCAAATAGCACAGGGTCGTAAAAATTAGGAATCTTGGGGAAGACCTTTACACAAACTTGAGGACTTGCATAACAGAATATCAAATAAATATAGTTACTACAAAAAAAAACTCGAAACAATAAACCCAAGCTCCATAAATAGTTACGTTTAAATATAGATAAGTAACCACCGAATAAAAAGGTCGTTTTAATTACATTTTTAAAAATATATTGAGAAAAAAAAAAGGTACACAAATTAGAATTTAGATTATATTTACTTATAGTGTTATAGTTACAGTTACCCATTGTAGATACATATTTAAATAAAAACATACAAAAACAACACACATACCTGTAAACTGTAAGCTGTGTACGAGAAGTAAAAGTATTCTTTATTTAATATTTTTGAAAAATAAATGTATAATTCTATAAATATATTTATTATATTGTAACAAATATCCAACACAATTGCTATGACACGTAATGGGCGCGCTCAATACAAAATAGGTCAAACCGATTAACAGTGTGTAAGAAATAGATTTCAATTATTGTGCTGTTACTATGAATACTCTTTTATATCTCTGCCTATCGTCCGCTATATAGCAACCTTGACGTTAATGTTCACAGCTGAACCTGCCAAAATTAAGGCCAAGTTAAGTTATGGCGGTAGGTATTAACGTTATTAATATTGTGACGAAAACAATTTATAAAGGTGCAAATTTATTTGACACTGTGTCAAGTAAGTAAAATAAGTTTTAATAGAAATAAGTATTGAAATAAAACTACTTTTTAACGGATTTTATCGCGGTTTATTTTAGATTTTAGATCCCGACGTTTCAAAGTCTTTTCAGACTTCATGTTCACGGGTGGACTGAGATATTTGACGTCCAAAAATATTAATCACAATTATTACTGACTACCTGCAAACAAGAAAAAGAAATATGAAGATGTGGTATGGCGTCTTAGAGCGTTGCAATTTTTTAGTTTTTTTTATTACTACAGTCCATCAAATCTAAGAAGTACCGTTTGACGTTTCACTGTTTTCTATTAAATTAGCTTTATAGAGGCGTAATTCACACTATTTTTATTAGCTTTCCTGTAAAATAGTTGAATTATGAAGCTATTTTTATTTTTTACCATAGCATAAACAATTTTCATACAAAAAATAAAATTCTAAATGTACTACGTTTAGAACTGTCAAACGGTGCTTCTTAGATTTGATGGACTGTAATCTTTTAAAAGCTTGTATGTACTTATTATTGCTGCAGAGGCCATACCAATTAGATATAAAAGAAATGTCAGTTATAGCTACTGTACATACATAGTCAGCATACTAAATTAAAAGAATTTTGATTTTTAAACGACTTTTTTTTCAAGTAATTATTTTACTATTTTATCGTTATGGTACTAGCTTTGTGTGAGCTACATTTTATAGCCTATAGCCTTCCTCAATAAATGGGCTATCTAACAGTGCAAGAATTTTTCAAAGCGGACCAGTAGTCTCTGAGGTTAGCGCGTTCAACCAAACATACTCTTCAGCTTTATAATATTACTAGCGGACCCGGCAGACGTCGTTCTGCCCGGTAAAGCAATGCCATCTACCGGGTCTCAGACCTACCGAATATAACCAATACTAAATAATAGGTATCTAAACCGGTTTTCGGCACTTCTTCGCTTTCTAAATTTTCTTTTTTTTAGTTTTTCTCTGCGTAAGAACCATTCTCGTACTTAAAGGAATATTTTAAAAAAAGAATTAGCGAAATCGGTCCAGCCGTTCACGCGTGATGTCGTGACAACGGAAAACGGGTTTCATTTTTATATATATAGATTATAGAAGTAGATTCATCCTACCTATTAGCTTTTTTAGTTTTAATAGTTTATGCATTACAGACGTGACATCGATTTGGCAAAACGTAACTATTTCTAACATTAGAATGAAAGTAGGACATTAATATTGACTACTTATAGATTGACAGGAAAATTTACCTAACTGAATAACAAACAGAATTAAACTAACTAATGGTATAGTGGTTAATGACCCTGACTGTTAAGCCGGAGGTCGTGGGTTCGATTCCCACCCAGGTCAAATATTTGTGTAATGAACATAATTTGTCTATAACATGTATGTATTTACAATAATAAATTAATTTAGTAATATAAGAGTAAATTTTTTTTTATAATTATTTTTATTACGCCATCTAAATTAAGAAATTATAATTGCTTGTGTTGTAGGTACCTATAACACAAGCAAATATAATTTTTATAATTAACTTTATAGCACCATGCTATAAAGTTAATTATAAAAAAAATTAAACGTTATATTATCTCCCGGGAACGTACCCAGAAGGCTAGCAGCATTGCCGGGTTGCCTGATATACAAAGCAGCCTTCTGTCACATCTGTTGTCAAATAGGTGTTTCGACAACTCCTTGGAAAGCGAACATGCTTCTAGGCCCCACGGATCTAGAGTCTCAACACCAACCGGCTCAAACACGTAACACCTGCAAGGTTTGCGCATTTGCGCCGCTCAGCGCTCTCAGCTGATGCGACAGCAGGACCTGCTTAACCTGTGCTGCTTGAAAAATGCGATTTTGTTAACTTTGAAGGTGCCAAAACCCAACGATATCTCATTAAAAGCTATATTTAAACCCCCGTATCAAAAACGTCATATAAGCTCATTATAGCTAACATAGGTTTATAATTCATTTGTCTTTCTCTGTCATCTTGACATTTATACTAGTAAGAAAGAGACAAAGTCCATTTTAACTAAAGAGTCTTATAAGAATTTTATGAATAAGACCGAAAGTCTTTTAACTGCCTTCTTAAACATTGCTGGCGAAATTTAGGTGACATTCGCTTGAACTGTGCCCGTTAGGCCTCCACCAACGAAGTTCTTAATTATTTTTCCTTTTTATTTGGATGCTAAGTCACCTTCTCTTGCCGTATTAGAGTTGGTTGCAGTAATAATTATGGCAAAATCGTTCGAATGCACGGAAATTAGCACCGGTTCCAACAAGATCGGTGTAAAATACCGATAGATACCCTAGATAGTGCTTGTACATTGTCGAGCATAATGTTATGTTCATTCTCCCAAAGACTTCACTTAGAGCTCTATAAACCCAACGAAATGGCCGTGACATTTACAACTGACAGCTAATTAACATCTATAGTTACAACTTGCAACGTTCAAACCAATTATGTTACCAATAATACATTAATTATATTCAAATTTAATTTCAAACTTTCTAACACACAATGTAATTTGATAACTTTATATTGGTTTAACCTTCACTGTCATAATTCACTATCAAATCGATAATAGGCTATTTTCACTAGCTTTTATTTTGGTTTCACATGTCCTTGTCGGTAATTAAATGTTCCAAGTCAAAGGAGACTACTAAAGTCCCCCTGTTTCAGCTACTTACCTAAAAGTATTTTATACAAAATGTCGCTTAGCGAGCTTTTTTTAATGAGAATTAACAGACCAGCGCAATCCCGGTACTGCAATTCCTGTAAACCAGGATCGACAGCGACACCGTGAACAGAATCGGGATTTGAACTCAACCAAGTCCTGGGACACTTAAAACTGTCTTAGATCCCGCACACATTTAATCAGAAAGATAAAAGGAGGAGTTTGAAAGTAAGATTTTTCCCCCGATTCCCTAAAAAACTAGAGTGTCCGGCAACGTCCTGAGCCGAGGTTCGTCCCCACATGGGGAGCCCTCATGGCAGTTGCCACAGTACTTGATCGGTTCGACCGTCCTCGGACGGCTCACCGAAAAAGTCCAGTGAACCAATAGAGGCCCTTCCGGCCGATTGGGTAAGTCATCAGCAAAAAAAAACATAAAAAAGTAAGATTGTTCACTGCGCTCCAGGCAAAGCGGAAGACAGCTCATAAAAAGGAGATGTTTAAATTACCTCATTAAAACGGACTAAGCACCATGGATAATGTAATCTAAGGGGACTATTCGAGCTGGTTCCAGTAATATTTATGGCTAAATAGTTTGAACGCAAGGAAATTCGCACCTCGATACCTCTACGTCGCGGCGTCGCTCAGCTAGCTATGGAAAGGGGTATGCTTGAAGTTACTCAGAAGGTCGAATTCGAAGAGATCTGACAGAATACCAGCGTAATGAACATAGCTCACCGGATTATTAAGCTGAAGTGGCAGTGGGCCGGTCATATCTGCCCCAGAATAGACAGGCTGGGTGGTGTACTCGTGCAATAATTTTTTGCTCGACCCGGGAATAAATAAATAACTTAATGAACCCCATCCTAGTTAACAATCATCTTTATTACTTCAGCTTTCAAATATAGATAAAGACATCAAATTGACCCATCTATTTAGGGGCTACGATACAACATAGTTACTTGTACAAAGATGCACCGAAACACTAGGTAATCAAACTTACAATACCCCTTTTTTGACGGCGGTTAAGAATACAGCACAATATGTGTCGCAATCCGGTCAGAACTAGTATATTATCAACTCCCGATATCTGCGCAAGCGCATTCAGCATAAATCATGAGTGATAACTGACGTGATGGCTTTGGGGCAGGTCATAGACCTTGCCTCACTGCAGAATAATGCTATGTTTGTATCCCTAGTTCTAAAAGCGAATCTCTCAACTCTCAAGACAGTAGACAGAAGACTCAGCCAAGTCACTCAGGAACTGACTGCAGAAAGCAGTTGATGACAGCACTTGCATCCGGCAATTTTTTTTTCTCAAGGACGGTTTCATGTCAGTCAAAAAGTTTACCCCAGAGGGTCGCTTTGGCATTATATTTATTACATTGCACCTAACTATAGTTTAAATAGCGTTTAGTGATTTATTTTCCAAAATATACAGTAGGTATGGATTTAAAAAAAAACTAAAACTTATTATCGCATACGTGACCAGAAAGCTGGTTCCTTCCACAGTATAGCCCAATTGGACGGCTTACACCGCTTGACTACCGAGGTCGTTTTTAATTTTTTATGTAACTTTATGTAATTGATTTAATGTTTTTTGTCAACTGTTTACCTGGGATACAGTTAGTTTCACCAATAAGAATATAATGCATCAATCCATTATGTGCAAAAAAAAAATCATTGCAAATGCCGTCAATAAGGAAAATGTTTGTTTATTACCGAGTTACTCAAGTAAATGACTCGATTACAGTTTAAAATTGCAGTTAAACAGTTAAATAACATCTATTATAATTGTTTAAAGACCTGTTTAAGCTATGACTTGGCGGACACAATGGTTAGTTAGAGCATGTTAATGGTTTTAAGGCGGGGCAATTGGTTATGTTGTATTTTCCTTGATTTAAAACCCCTTTTAAGATATATAACTGGTTGTAAAACTTTGAAATAAAACTACTTTTTAAAGGATTTTATCGGATTTTATTTTAAACAGTGCTTAATTTACTTGTACCAAAACCCAAGCAAAATTAACTCAAAATTCCAGACACTGGGAGTTTAGTTTGCTTTAAATCGGAACGCAACTTAAATAATAATGTTTGGAGGTAGTCAGTAATAATTGTGATTAATATTTTTGGCCGTCAAATACCTCAGTCCACCCGTAAACATGAAGTCTGAAAAGACTTTGAAACGTCGGGATCTCAAATCTAAAATAAATAGCGATAAAATCCGTTAAAAAGTAGTATATAGTTATTATTTCAATGTGTGATATTCGCGTAAATATAAGACAATAATAGTATTACTGTTATAAAACGATTTTATTATGGATCTATATGTACTATACTAGGCCTAAACGTCTATTACAGGCGATTTTAGCAGTGTTCTGTAAGAGGCACTTTTTCTGGTGACTGAATAGACTAATCCGAGAACAGCACACGTTCACACCGTGAATAAGTGTGCTGCGATTGGTGGAAAAATGTCGCTGGCGTTGCACTCATACTTTTTTTGACAAACCACGCAAAAAGTTCAAATATGTCAAACCTACGTATATTAATGTCAAAAAAAAATGTTTAAAATAAATTCATTGACAATCTAAAATTAAACTACGCACATTTTACCATTTCGATTTTTTGCGTTTACTTTCCAAGGTTTAACTCACACACAACAAGTTAAATATAAGTTTTTAAATAATTCGTTTATGCCTTAATTTCTTTTAACTTTCAAATTAATATTAACAACAAATGACTTTATACTTACGTACACCATTAGGTATATTTAAATTCAATGATCGAGAGATTGTATAACTTGCGCGGCCCTCACCTAGATAGGGGTCGTCAGCTTAGCGGCCATAGGCTTGTTTACCACTGCTTTAGGCCTAGACCTCACTGTGAGCGGGCAGGTGAACAGCGATCATAACTCAGAGAGTTTAACTAGAGAGAGTTTTCAGGGCATATGCCACACTGTAAGCTAGAGAAGTGTTATCATTATGATGTCTCCCGTCTCTGACACTGATGGGACACACTTACTCTTGTTTTTTTTCTTCTTTATAACTGTTTTCATCTATGTTTTTATCTCTCTTTTCATTTGTTTTTTATTTGATTCTGTGTGTCCTGTCTCTGTCAAATAAATATTTTTCTTTTTTCCTTACTCTGTATCAAATATTTGGACATTTTGAAGACATAATAAACGATATTCCATCTATCCGCACGAATCGTTTCCATCTTTATTCATTTTCATCGTCATTACGCATACAACAGAGACGTGAACGCATATGTCCAGACATCTGCTTCTCCTGAGCAATATAATCTTAGGGCTTTCAAGGCTACTGTGAATAGATGCTTATTGACAGCGCAAAAAAAAGCATTTTTATTAAAAGATAAGCTTTGCGCTAACCACTAGTTAACTACACTATTGTTTGTCATCAAATAGTTTGCCTCCAAATCTCAACGGGGATTTGCTATTACTTATAATAACAATAATATTTTCACACATACACACAGCGACATCTAGTCACAAATTAAACAATTATATTTGCTTGTGTTATGGGTACTGGGAACGAATATAATACTTAAATACACTTTTTTTTTGGTAAATATTGTAGATAAATTACACCCAGACACAAAACAAACAATCGTGGTCATCACACAAAGATTTTTCTTGGGTGGGAATCGAACCCACGACCCTCGACTTAGCAATCAGGGTCACTACCACTATGCCACCAGGCCAGTCAATAGCTTAGCTTTGCTATATTGATGGCAACAGAGGTATGAAAATGATGAGTAGCTTTTGTCACCCGTCTCGCCTGCCTCATCAGTTATCTCTATCACTCGTCCTCGAACCCGCTCGCATTTCCGCTCACAGTATGACCCACGCTTTATGTTAGTACGGACTTAGTTTGTGTAAATGTTTAGAAAACTTAGTTTATGGGGTAAACAAATAATTGTGTTAGACATTTTGTTGGCTTTAGCAGACATAGACTTTGTAGTCTTTTGAAACTAAACTAACCTCTACATTGTGTTTTCTTTTAGCTGCTGTAGATATATCGAAAACTAGATTTCTGCTCTACCTATTTTACTTGTTCAGTAACTTTCCATAAAAAGTGTAACAAATTTGACATATTATTATCTAGGTATGTCTGAGTATCTGTGTTATATTTGTGTATAGCCTAAACGAATGAAACGACTTTAATGTGGTTTCTTTTAAAAGCTGAAGTGATCTAAATTCTTCTCAGCCTGGAAGGAGAAGTTTTTATATTTTTTTTTTGACGTCAAATACCTCAGTCCATCCGTGAACATGAAATATGAAAAGATTTAGAAACGTCAGGATCTAAAGTCTAAAATAAACCACGATAAAATCCGTTAAAAAGTAGTCCATTATTTCAAAGTTTATATTTTTTTTATTTATAGTTATAATATACCCTCTTTTTACCAAAAAGTTGCCGTTTTATTTTTAAACTAGCTTCCGCCGTTGTCGTAATCTTGTTTCTCCATACAAACTTTGGAACCCCGTTTCAGTTTTGAAAAATCCTTTCTTAGTGCACCCCTAGACCCCAAGGAACCTATGTGCCAAATTTAGAGTCTCCAGACCCAGCGGTTTGGGCTCTGCGTTGATATGTCAGTCAGTCAGTTTCTTCTTTTATATATTTAGATTTCATCAAAATCAGCTGTCCAGCCGTATAAAAGTAACACACAGACACAGAGAGTCAGAATCATTAAAGCAAAAAGTCACTTAATAGCGTATCTATAAATTTTACAAACTCCATTATTGATAAAGATGAACCTACCTGTTATACTCCACTTCATTTCACTTCCACCCTTTTATGTGTCCCAACTTTAACTTCCTTGAGTTGAGAGTTTAGGCCTTAATACACACAAGCTGACCAAGTGCGGGTTGGTGTAAGTCATGTGACTTCCAACAACTAATTTCGAAATAAAATTTTGGTACCAATAGTACCACTTGCGGCGTGAAAAGCAAGTGTCTTACCGACCTCACCACCGGCCCGTCAAAGCCATATTGATCGACATAGACTAATCAATTCTACGATACATTGATCCTATCGACCGCCACATTAATTCCATATTGACGCTGTAACCTCCTGGCTGAGTGTCGGCTCGTCTAACTGGTGGATCCAGATCCGGATACTGCCAACCACTGCGACTTCAATTCCGACCACAAGACCGTCTCGTCACCGTGTTCGTACCATCCTCGGCCGTCGCTTCGCAACGCCTACAGCCAGGTTAGTACCGGAGCGCCATTTCCACAGTAGGAATTTTGTGACGGGTTTGTGTGCCTACGACCCTTAATAAATGTATGTAAGCTTTGAGTGCTGTGTTATTTAATTATCTGTGCTAGAATCACACCTCATACGCTTCATTGGCCAATATCGATGGATTAAGGTGGAAAATACCGATAAAGGTGCGAAATATTAATATTCAAAACACAATGAAATTGATTACTAAGAGCCATACAATTTATTTAACAAATAATAACCAGATTTAACTGGTTTGGTTCTCGTGCTGAGCAATAAACTATTATTAGATAGAATGCAAATAAAATGAAAACATGTGTTTTTAAATTACATTTGTATTAAAAACAATTCTTTTGTAATACAGTTCAAAAACCAGTTAACACTAGTTTTAAGGGATAATAAATAATAATGAATCCTATTATTATTAAACGTAATAATAATATTTTCATTATTTTATACTAGAATAACTCGTTTTAATTACAAAAGAAAATTATTAATAAACAAATGATGTTTCCACCATTTTCAATACATAGTAGAATGGAATTGATAAAGAAATTAGTCATCCTAAAAGCTGCTTTATTTACTACAAAATAAGGTGTAAATTTCAATGGCAGTGAAAATCCTTGGGATTGGTCAGTGACTCTGTTGCAATCTATTGCAGTGTTGCTTGTAACATACAAACAATATGTAGGTACCAATATGATAGATGTTGATACACACTAATGTATGTATACATATTTAGATACTTATATGTAAATATGTATACAAAGGGAATCGGAAAGGATATTATCATGCCTTGTATTCTACGTTTTATGAGCCGTTTGTGTTTTATTGTGAATTATAGAAATAAAAGAATAAACTCTACAAAATTAAAAAAAAAAATATTTCATATTTTTTTTACGTATTATTTTATTAGACAACCCTAACTTTTAAATAGACCGCCATTAGTTATTTATTTGTTGCATATTTTAATAGATCAAAGAGAATTCAGAAAAAGAGCTACTAGGGTTGCGCGAAACGAAATTTTTGCAAAAATTTTGCACATTAAAAATCGTATCAAAATATTTGTGCAAATCAATTTTTGACTTCACAGTCATTTAGTAACGATTTAAAGAATGTCTGGTTTCATGTATTGTAGTTATCTACAGCTTTTCAGGTTCAGGTTGTAAATTTATCATATTTTAGGTGTCTACAAATCAACTACAGACATGTTTTGTATATATTTTTATCCTTTAATAGGCTCGGGCTTGTCCACAACTTGCCTGTTGGTAAGTAATAATATGGTCTACAATGAAACGCACTTACCCAGTAAATTCGGATCACTCGTGACTTGATGACAGGTAAGTTTTTTTATTTGTAATTTACAAAACGAGGCAGATTTTCAGATTTATTTCCTAATACACGTACCTAATTATTGTAAACAAAATAATTGCTAAGTAGGGTAGGGCGGGGCTAGTTGAGCAAATTTTTACTTGAACGGATGTAGCTCCTTAATGATAAGTCTCAATAAATTGTTATGCGGCTTGATAGATTTGTTGTTTATCGCTTAACAAAAGTGTCAGTAGTATTTTTTCGTAATAAGTAAAATTTAAGAGCTACAGCTGTTTTAATGCAGAAAGTCAAGTACGCTCAATGTACCCCATAGGTGGGGTAAGTTGAGCAAAGGTGTGGGGTAAGTTGAGCACTAAGAAAGTATAATGAAACCATATGTTCAATGTTGACTAGTGATGAAATAAAATAAGTGTTTAACAATCAGTTCTTTATTTATAGTCTTTTGGTGACAGAGAAAACAAAAGTTATAGTAATTTTCTTTGAATAATTAACCAAAAGTAAAATCAACAAAACAATAACGTATCTTAGGAATAACTTCACCATTAGATTCAGTCTTTCTTTTTAAAATCAGACTCATTTTTTATATTATTATTTATATACTTCTATCTTAAAAATAATAATTAATCTTTGGAACTTAATGGTAATTGTCTTAGTGACAGAACAACAAAACTTAAAGTAATTTTCTTTACGTAATTAACTGACAATAGAATAAACAAAACATCAACGAATCTTGAGACAGACTTTAAGATTAAATTCAGTCTTTCTATTTATAATTAGACTTGAATATTTAAAAATATATATTAATAAGATCTTAGCAACATAATCGTCGTTGTCACTATTGCAATTGACACAAACGAAAGTAAGACCAGCACCTGGAACACATTTTGTATGAGCTCATTCCCTGCAAGTTTGACACTGGATCCAAGTTTCTCCTGGTAAACATTCAGCATAGTTTTCACAACAAATCAGACAGGAGTAAGTCCGGATCCTAACAAAAAATAAAACATTCATTAGCTTAGTTGTTTGAATCATGGGGTAAGTAGAGCAACTATGCTCAACTAACCCCAACCCAGAATTTCAAAATAAAAGTGAGGTTATAAAAAAAACCGTGAGAATTATACCCAGAACCTCTCTGCATATCAAAAGTACGATAATTATATGGAAGATTAACACTTACCTGATTAAAAACAAATAACATTTGACTAATACAGACGAAAACTTCCGGTAAATGACGTTCTTACTTTTTGGTCTTAAAATAAACAAAACGCCCGTGCGCCTCACTCGCTTACCCAGCGGCCACTAGCGATCGCGTGATGTTTACCCCTCCCCCGCCTCCCTCTTTCCGCCATACGATGCCTATACGTACGGTGAATAGTTTTCGAGATATTTCGATTGCCCAACTTGCCCCTATGCTCAACAAGCCCCGCTCTACCCTACACTAAACAATGCGCTCATTTTAATAATATATTGTATTATGTAACAGGTTATTGATACTTCATCATTAAGCAATACATATTGCTGTACATAGGGGTCATTGAACTCTAGTTTTTTAACCTTGACTTAGTAGGTATTATGGAGCAGCGCTGGCGCAGCGGTCCAAGCCTCGCCTTAATAAAAGGTCGCTTATTCGATTTCCGGTCGTGGTCGCATCTTTGTGTGAATTATATCATCGCCGCTGCATAATATCAGTGTAGGAAAACATTGGGAGGAAGCCAGTATGTGTAAAATTAATCATTCAAGTAGGTACTTATGACATCTACCAAATCGCACTTGGCGAGCGTGTGTAGACTAAGGCCTAAACTCAATCAGCTCGTAAGATAGTTGAG
Organism: Meganola albula; assembly: GCA_936450015.1. Classification (NCBI taxonomy): domain Eukaryota; kingdom Metazoa; phylum Arthropoda; class Insecta; order Lepidoptera; family Nolidae; genus Meganola; species Meganola albula. Next base: position 12,882,335 of record OW388159.1, on the reverse strand, counting down.
AGAAGATCCGTCCCCAACAGTGGGACGCTAAAAAGGGTTGAAGTGTGTAGTATTACAAATTGTCATTTCGTGAAAGGATTTTTCTACTGTGACAAGTCAACAAACAAACAAATATTTTGCCTAGACAATCTAACTTTTTAACCTATATATTTCTAACTAGCTTTTCGCTGCGCCTGCGTGAACTACATATCATGCCCAGCAGTGGGATAAAAAGTAGCCTATAGCCTTCCTTAACAAATGGGCTATCTAACAGTGCAGAAATTTTTCAAATCGGACTAGTAGTTTCTGAGATTAGCGCGTTCAAACAAACTCTTCAGCTTTACAATATTAGTATAGATTAAATTCGTGCGGGTTTCAAAACAGTTTAGGTGTCCCGAGACTTCGCCCTGGGCTCTTTACGGCATCGCTCTCGATCCTCGCTTCCTGTAAGCCTCCTGTAACAGTGCTGAGATTTTGGTTGTGAGTTAAGTAAAAAAATCGTATGGCTCGCCGACTTTATTCAATTAGCTTAGAGGGCTAAAGGGCTAACCAGCAACCAGCCAACTAACCAGGACCTATTCTGTTCCCAAATTTATAAAATGTTTAAAAATGAAAAAGTTTTTTTTTTAATAGTGAGGTTTTATATCTAAGTCTCCTATCTTGTCTATGACTTTTATAATATTTTGGTTTATTTTTTTTAAATTATTTGTATCTATTTTATATTTACAGATTACTCAAAGAGACTAGGACCAACCTATTTATTTATTTGAAAGGGTTACACTGGGTTGAGCAGTTTTTGAGTTATAGTAAGTACATTAAATGTACGTATTTTTAATCGTTTGAACAGCAATCGCAGTGTCGCAGGTCAGGTTTACGACTGAATTATCATAATGTATAGCAATTATAATAGAAAACGATATTTTATTGGCACTTATAACTCAGATAACATGTTTATCACTCTTGTCAGTAACTAGCTTTCCTTCGTCGGGTTCACTTGAGTGACCTATATTTTATATTATACCCAGTAGTAAGATAAAAAGTAGCTTAAGTGTAGCCTCAATAAATGGGCTACTTAACAGTGCAGGATTTTTAAAATATTCAAATGAAACCAGTAGTCCGTTAGCGTTTTTAACTAAACAAATTCGTTAAATAAATAAATAAAATAAAATAAAAATACTTTATTTTCGGACAACACAGTCCACAGGTATTGTTAGTAATAAAGACAAAAGAACTTAAAAACTATGTTAGTACAAGAGAACAATACTAATATACATAATACTAATACCTACAACAATAAAATATATGGGTATTTTTTTTAACTTAAAATAGGCTTGCGCTTGACCACAACTTGCATGATGCGAAGCAATGATGCAGTCTACGATGGAACGCGCTTACCCAGTAAATACCGATTCACTCGTGACTTGAAGACCGGCAGATTGTAGCTATCGGGAAACATAGATGCCGGCAGCGAGTTCCACAATTTAGCAGTTCGCACAATGAAAGTGGAAGCAAAGCGCTTTGTGCGTACCCGTGGTAATTTCCATTTATTTTTTATACTTTCTAAAACTTTTAGGTGTTACATAATTTTAATGAAGTAACGATATTAATCAATTCCTACAGGGAAGCCGATTGGAATAGGCCTTTTTTGGACTCTTCGCCACTGGTATTTAGTATGATCTTTAAATATATAAAAGAAGAAACTGACTGACTGACATATCAACGCAGAGCCCAAACCGCTGGGTCTGGAGACTCCAAATTTGGCACATAGGTCCCTTAAGGGATCTTGGGGTGTACTAAGAAAGGATTTTTCAAAACTCCCCCTTTAAGCGGGTGAAACGGGGTTCCAAAGTTTGTATGGAGAAACAAGATTAGTAAGTTCAATTTCGCGGGCGAAGCCTCGGGCGGAAGCTAGTATTATTATATTTAAACGGAATTTGAAAAATAATAAAACCGCATGAAAATTAGTTCATTCGTTTAATAACTATTACATATTTGTCAACAGATACACTAGGTAATGGGTACTTAGCAGATTTCCAATTTTTAACCTACATAACATACCTTATTTTTGTGTGGTGGTTAAAAAGTGAAAATTTGCAAATATTTTATATTTAAAAAGATCCTAATGCGTATGTTGTAATTTTGCCCAAAAAAATTTTAAGTTAGGCAAATTATTCAGTTAATAACATTAAGTCTATTTACCCAAACATGCAATCAAAAAATTTAAGTAATTTTTTTTTTTAACACAACATAATTTATGAGAAAATAAACATATTTTTGCAGTTTGAGTCACAGTCATAAAATAATAGATTATCCTGTTGTTTTCGCAAAATGACGATTAGGTAATTATAGTTCAATGACATTTGAAATATTTACCGACCGGGAATCGAATGCGCTTGGCCGAACTCCAAACACTGTTAAACACGCTTCCTAATATACGAAATGATGTGATTTACTATTATACGACACTTGTTTGTAGAAAAACTTAAAGAAAACTTTTTATATTTTTTCTTGCATGTAAAAAATGAAAAAAATAATTGTAAGAATGAGTCATTGACTAGATACCTACTAGACATCGCTATTTCAATTATTGTATGAAATGAAATGAAAGAGCAGCGGTGGCGCAGCGGTACGGACCTCGCCTTAGAAATATAAGGTCGCGGGTTCGAATCCCAGTCGTGCTCACACATCATTGTGTGAATTGTTTCATCTCCGCTGCTCAAAATCGGTGAAGGAAAACATCGCGAGGAAACCGGCTTGTCTAAGAACTTGTCTAATGAAATGTGACATCCACCAACCCACGCTTGGCCAGGGTGTGTAGATTAAGGCCTAAACTCTATTACGAGTTAAGAGAAGACCAGTGCCCAGCAGTGAGAGACTAAAAGGGTTGACGTGTATGAAATTATAATCTTCAAAAGTTAGCGGCGTATGGAGGAAGTTAGCTAACTAATTTTGGATGGTTCACTTAAGGTTTTGTTCGAACCAATCAAAATAAGCCCGTGGTTGAATGATGTATAATGGTGCATAGAACGGTGCATAAGTTAGTCAAGTGCTATGTGATGTCTATAGGTATCTGGTCATCATCATCAGCCTATTCTAGTCCACAGCTGGACATAGACCTCTCCTAAAGTACGCCACTGAGCACGATCCGCGGCTTTTCTCATCGAGCTCTTACCGGCCGCCCTGCAGAGATCGTCACTCCACCTAGTCTGAGGACATCCTACGCTACGTTTGCCAATTCGTGGTCTCCACTCAACTCGTTTACCCCAACGGTTGTCAGTTCTGTGGTAAATTTGACCGGCCCACTGCCACTTCAGCTTACTAATCCGGTGAGCTATGACGATGAATAGAATCAAATATGTGTACGTCTCCCATGTAGAAACCATTACTGGGGTCAAAGTTAGAGTCAAAATATTTTCTTTTCTATATCAAATTCAAATTCAAATTCAAATTGTTTACTCCTACCATCGTCCGCATGACGTGTCTACGCAGGGGTCCATGTGGATCATCTGCTAGCGTACTCAAGGTGATGTTGTTGTTTATCATATCTATCTATATATATAAAAATGAAACCCGTTTTCCGTTGTCACAACATCACGCGTGAACGGCTGGACAGATTTCGCTAATTCTTTTTTTAAAATATTCCTTTAAGTACGAGGATGGTTCTTACGCAGAGAAAAATTTAAAAAAAGAAAATTTAGAAAGCGAAGAAGTGCCGAAAACCGGGTTAGATACCTATTATTTATTATTGGTTATATTCGGTAGGTCTGACACCCGGTTGTCGCGGTAGTGTCACATCGTGGTTCCCGCGGCCCTGCTGGGTGCACATGCGCCGTTGACGCAGCCGTCACGGAATAAGTGGCGGCTGTTTCTGCGGTTCATGTTCACCAAGGTGAAAGATGGAGCGCTGTGGGTTTAGTGAGTATTGCCCTCGCCCTCGGTGTTGCATAAAGCAACATCGCGGTCGGGGGGGCACCGCTTCTCGGTGCCACGAGTCTCACACACCCCCGCCTTCCCCTAGGGGCGGGACAGTGCGTAAATGCATTCCCACAGCGGAAACAAAAAAAAAAAGAAGAAGAAGGTCTGACACCCGGTAGATGGCACTGCTTTAACGGGCAGAACGACGTCTGCCGGGTCCGCTAGTCCTTAAATGATTTTATGACATGTCATTGTGTGTTTCCTCCCCTTCAGTTTTACTCAATAGAACAAGCATTAGTAATTATCTTCTGATTTACGTGGAATTCGAATTTCATTAATCTGGTCTAATCCTAAAACTTTATTAATCATAAAGATGTTTAATTGAGCAGAATCAGGACTCGAACCCGGAACATTTGTTTGGCACAAACTAGTGTGTACGTGCGCACGCGCACGATATTGCGCAGGTCAACAACACGCCACGTCATGCGCGGCTGTCAGCTGCGAATTATTGTTATTTGTTCAGATAATTAACATTACAAAGTATTAATGTATCACATTCAGTTTGATTACTTTCACTCAACAAGGGCCCTGGTTAAAGTTGCTCCAAATTAATAACAAGCTGTGTGGTGAAGGTTTCGACTTACGAAACTATGTTAGTGTTTATTCTATCACCATTGCTAAGAATTAAAGAAAAAAATACGAAGTATCTAGAATTTCTCTGATTTTCATTTACTAATCTTGAAAACAGCTCGTTTAAACAAAATACCAAATGTAAGTTTATTCCATAATGGATCTGTATTAACATTGTTTCAATATTTACAGTCCATCAAATCTAAAAAGTACCTTTTGACGTTTCACTGTTTTCTATTAAATTAGCTTTATAGAGGCGTAATTCACACTAATATTTTTATTAGCTTTCCCGTAAAATAATTGAATTATGAAGCTATTTTTATTTTAACATAACATAAACAATTTTCATACAATAAATAAAATTCTAAATGTACTACGTTTAGAACTGTCAATCGGTCAACTTCTTAGATTTGTTGGACTGTAATTGTATAATAAGGTTTAGCAGTTCCTTTTCCTCTGCCAATGCATTCCAAATTTAAAATTTCCCCCCCTATTCTTAACGTCGCCTTCTCTTTTAATTTAAGGTTGAGACACTTGTCAGTGCAATTAATGAATCTCTTTCCATTTAGCTCGATCTAGAGCAACTGTATTTACCTCTCTATACGACATGACACCAACCTTTGCCTTTATTTAGTTCACGTAGCTTATCCTTGGCCTTCCTCTTCCACGCCTTTCATCTTCACCTCGTAGATGTTTTTTTATAAAGCCGTGTGTTTATGAAGGTGTATAATAGCTAAAATAGGTTTATAGTTCGTTTGTCTTTCTCTGTCATGTTAACATTTTACTAGTAAGAAAGAGTCACAATCTATTTTAACTGTGGAGGCTTGTAATAGGTACTTTTGTTATTATGACCGTTAATGCCAATGATATTTTTGGACCTTTTTCCTGGAAGGTCTATCCAATTAGCTTAATAAAGAAACCTGACATCCTTTTAAAGGTTGTATGCCTTGTATGCCGTGATAATGGCTATCAATCTGTCAAGTAAGTACTTAAATCTGCCTTATGGTTTCCCATGAGAAGACGAAGCTTGGTACAGAATGTTGCCAGACAACGCAAGAACTTGAGGATCGGGTACTGTTTGGAACCATTGGAGAGGTTTTACATGTGCTTCATATCGGTTTAAATGTGAAAATCGTAATACCAGTTAGAGTTTGGGTTGGTGCCAACAAACACTTGCCTATTATTAGTTGTCCCAGTAAACCGCGTCGCCTTTAGAGGATATTATTAAGTGAGCAAAGAGAATTTTGCGATTGACTAAAAGTCGTTATTCAAAGTGTTAAATGTTGCTGTCGCCTATTTCTTCTTCCAATATTGAACCTAGAAGATACTTCGTACTCAGAAGAAAAAGGATTTACAATGTTCCTAAGTTTTTCTTTTTTCTTAGATAGCGAATTTTAGCACTACATAAAAAATCATTTGTTCACAGCGTAGCGGTCATATTGACTAAATTGTAAGCATTTGTTAAGGGTTCTTGTGCTTAAAAACATTATGCATTATGAAAAAAGAACAGATAGGGATATGCTGTCTTACTTACAGTAGAATTTTAAGCTGAGAATAGCTAAAAACAGTCGCTTTCTTTTTTGCGACATTCTGAAATCCCATAGCAAAACATAAGTTAACTATTCTTAAATGGCGTTGTTTTCATTGGCGTCGCAGATCAGACAAACATTTTTGTGATGAACATGTCTGTTTGTATCGAGTCTGAGTGTAAATATCTATTATAAGTATAGGATATACCAGTTATCTGGTTTCGCTGACACAAGCTCTGCTTAGTTTGGGACCAGATGACCGTGTGTGTTAATGTCCCAGAATTATATTATTATTTTTAATAATAAGGATAATACTGTACCCACTCTTCTTATTCAGTGTACAAAATATGAAATTGATTATGTATTAAAAAAAGATTGAATCAGTAAATAATATAGTTCCTCCATTCGCAATCAAAATGAAAATGGAAAAAAAATGTTTATTGAAAAAAAAGAAATGTCACATAGATATAAATTTTCCGGTGGCAGCAAACTAAGCATGGCCTGTAGGTACTATGGGTGCCGAATACGATTAACAGATATTAAAATTAAAAGATGTGGTCGTTGTCAACGGCTTAGAAATAAATGTTGCTTCGGCAGTTTTACTCGTCTTGATGTCACAAAACGACGCCACTTTGTTAAATTATAAATAAAATAAAATAAATAAAAATAGCCTTTCTTTCTACTACAGTTAAGCTTTAAAATACCTACAAACTCTAAAAAATATATATTTACGCTACGTTAGCAGTTGCCTCTGCGGCGTTGGCCTCTCCTAAACCTTTCCACACCTCTCTTTCTCGTGCTTTAAGCATCCTTATGGATTCACACCTCTGACCAAATATGTCTGTCCATCTTTTGTGTATTATAAAGTGGTTATATTATAAAGTTATCTTTAAAAGGACTAAAACGTCTAGCAAAAACCGTGTTTACATTGCAAAAAAGTCCGATATATTCAACGCTTTAACATTTCCTGGTAAATTGTAGAATTTAATACAGAGCGAATAATTCCTTATAATATTATTTTCTGTACACTGTTAAAAAAATACTTCGAACAAATAAAGCCATATCTAATCTAGTGGGTACTTAATGAATTAATATTCATAATAAACATAGGTAGAAATAATGAGTAGGTCAACCGCAGGAAGTGGCTACAGTAAACATATCACAATAACACACATGGCTAATTAATTGTTTTGTTGTTTTTAACTGTACATATTGTTTTGTTCACATAATATTTGTTTTTATCAAAATATCTGTTGAATAAATATGATTTCAGTACGAAAGTAAACTTCAATTTAGTTGGTTAGTAAGATATTTGCTTTTTCATTGAGATATTTTATCACTCGGTTCTTTTGGGTTATCTACCGTTTTACTCAGAAGGAAATGGGCAATAATTTAGATTACTAACACTTGACTACAACTTGCCTGATGTTAAACAATGAAGTCCAGTATACCGATTCACTCGAGGTTACTAGTGATTATCGGTGAGAAGGTAGCAGTGGAATGAGCCTTAATATGGTTAGAAACCTTAAAGGAGCAACAATTCCGACCCACCATGTGCATGGTGTCACAAGACATCGCACCGGAACATAGCAAGGCCGCTTGGCGGTGCGGCTTTGTCTGGTGGTCACTAACCACGGCCGAAGCCTACCACCAGTTGATTGTCACCTGATTTGCACCACCCGGGGACCCACGGACGAAGGTGACTCAGTCCCCAAAAACTCTTTTTAATATGTCACATGTCTTCGAATGATTAGTTCTTAGACATGCTAGTTTCCTCACGATGAATTCCTTTACCGCTATTGAGCAGCGGCGATGAAACAATTCACACAAAGATATGTGGGCACGACCAGAAATCGTACTCGAAACGTTATATTTCTAAGGCGAGTCCCGTACCGCTGCGCCACCTCTCACACTCTCTCACACTCTCTCGCCTAAGAAATATAAGGTCGCGGGTCGTGCCCACACATCATTGTGTGAATTGTTTCATCGCTGCTACTCAGTATCGGTGAAGGAAAACATCGTGAGGAAACCGGCATGTCTAAGAACTACGCACTTGGCCAGCGTGTGGATTAAGGCCTAAACTCTCTTAATTAGTAAGATAGTTGTGAGAAGGCCCGCCCAGCAGTGGGACACTAAAAAAGGGTTGAAGTGACATAAGTATTTAAGTTTTATTAAACAACTAGCTTTCCGTCAGTTTGTATGTCGGTTATCGCGCCAAAACATTACCTTCTTTTTGCGCAGTCGGATAAAAACTATTCTATGTCCTTTCTCGGGTCTCAAACTACCTCCATACCCAATTTCATCCAAATCGGTTCAGTAGTTTAGGCGTGAAAGTGTAACAGAGACAGACAGAGTTACTTTCGCATTTATAATATTAAGTAGGGATTGTATTCGCTACATTGAGTTCTTGTGTACAAAATAATATAATATTCATATTTTGCGGTTAGATTAAATAGTTATTTATATATTAAACTAGTTAAAACGACTTTATTACGAACATAACAACGTTTAATTAGAACTAATAAAAGCTGACTGATTTTCTATTGATAGACAGTTGTGTGTGACGGAAGTGGAGGAAGATAACATCTATAATTATCCTGGTTTGTTTGTTTGTTGTACAGTCAACTACAAATATAGTTCAACACTAATGTAGTTCAAGCAAGAAATTCTAGCTTAAACATTACTAGCGACCCGCCCCAGCTTCGCACGGGTGCAATGTGTTATACTTATAAACCTTCCTCTGGAGTCACTCTATCTATTAAAAAAAACCGCATCAAAATCCGTTGCATAGTTTTAAAGATTAAGCATACATAAGGACATAGGGACAGAAAAAGCGGCTTTGTTTTATACTATGTAGTGATATTGATATTGTATTTAAGCTAATTGGTTTGGTATCAGTTTAATTAATGTAAGTAAGTCGTGATACATAATATTACGGTTTTATTTATATTTTAATAAATAACAAAAAATATGTATTAAGTACTAAATCTCTTAGCTTAAAAATTTTAACACTGTAAAATTATGAATAAAATTAATAACATATGAATACACTAAATACTGCAGCATTGCGTACACTAAATACTGCAGCTGTGCGCGTCGATTTGTTTCAATGTTCACTGAGCGAGTTCTCGAAGGCTGTTTACCATATTTTAAGTTATAATTTAAATTAGTTTTAAGTTCCTGCACTATCGCATTAGATTATTCTGTAATGATAGATGTTAGTATTAAATAAATAAATAAATAAATAAAAATAAAATAAAAATATTATTTATGGATCAAGAATTTATCTGACCGAAGCACGAAGCACTTAGTACTATTAAAGTAAATATCTAAAAATGACAAAAAAAAAAATTGAACTAGAAATCCAGGTCTAACATCTATTGATGCTTTATCAAATATTTCAGCTAAAACTCCGTTTCAACAAAAAAAAAAGCTCTAGACGACGTTTAGTGGGTATTTAGTTCTAAGATGTGTTCTTATATTTATTTTTGTGACTGTACTTATATGTAGGCCTTTGTGTTCGTAATTAGAACAATGTTACAGCTATGGTTTTTGTTTCGTTATGCCCCATAAAGTTCGGTCAGAACAAAAAGGGTACGGGATTCGTTTCCTTGTTTATCTACCTTTGATTACGTAATCAGGAATGGGTTAAAACTTTTAACAGATTTGGAGATAAAGAAAACTTATGCGGTCGAGGGCCTTATATAGCTGACTGCGCACAATCCTTGCAGCGCGATTCTCAAACAAGAACAGCTGGATATTATAGAAAGAGCAAAATAGGAAGCGAAGACGCCTTTTTTGTAGGATGTCAATTTCTGCCAACCTACTCTAGCGCAAGCCACGTGAAAGGACTAAAAAGTGCCTGAGGCCTAAGCCTTTCCTTGCCATTGTGAACTAAATTAATCTTATCCTAATATAAGTAGAGTTTGTACAACCCTTAATAGTATACCACACATACGGCGATCTGATATGTTCAATTCAACCCTTTTTAGTTTTCACTAGGCACAGGTTTTCTCTCAACTATCTCACGAGTTGTGACAGTTTAGGCCTAAAACCACACACGCTGGCCAAGTGCGGGCTGGTGGATGTCACATGTCCTCGAATAATTAGTTCTTATACTTACATGTTTCCCGACAATATTTTTCTGCACTGATATTGAGCATCAGTGATGAAACAATTTACATATAGATGTGCTGGCACGACCGGGTATCGACGACCTTATTTCAAAGGCGAGACCGATACCGCTAATTCGCCGTTGCTCGCAGAGATTTTCATGGGCCCAAATAATAATAATAATAATATACATTAACACACACGGTCATCTGATCCCAAACTAAGCATAGCTTGTACTATGGAAACCAGATAACTAGTAATATACTACATATAATACTTTTCTTTTGTAAATATATACTTAAATATAGATAATTACACTCAGACACAAGACAAACAGACATATTTAAACAAATGTTTGTCTCGGGTGGGAATCGAACGCACGACCTGCGGCGTGAAAAGCAAGTATCTTACCGACAAAGCCACCGGCCCGTCGAATGAAATATAAATTTTCTGGGTGAGAATCGAACCCAAAGCAAGTACCTTCTCACCACGTTACCTAGCCCGTCAGTCAATAATAAATGTAGGAAGTATAAATCGGAAGTTGTATTTATTATGTATCACGTCGCCATTTAATCGTAGTTGCTAGGCAGTGATCTTCCGCTCTAATAATAACACTTGATATTATTCATTGTTATTTCCTACTTGTATATGCGTAAGCTGGTTAATAGAACATTCTAGAAGACGCCAAGGATAGTTGCCTACATACCACTAATCCATAATTTAAAAATATAAAAGGAGAAACTGACTGATTGACATATCAACGCAGAACCAAAACCGCTGGGTCTGGAGACTCCAAATTTGGCACACAGGTTCCTTATGGGGTCTAGGGGTGCACTAAGAAAGGATTTTTCAAAACTCACCCTTTAAGGGGGTGAAACGGGGTTCCAAAGTTTGTATGGAGAAACAAGATTAGTGAGATCAATTTCGCGGGCGAAGCCGCGGGCGGAAGCTAGTAATAATATAAAAATCAATTGCTGTTCGTTAGTCTCCCTAAAACTTGAGAACGGCTGAACGGATTTATCTTATCTTGGCCTTGAAATGTTCGTGGAGGTAAAGGGAAGGTTTAAAAGGTGAGAAAAATTCGAATAATTGCCGGGAAAACCCTAAAAACAACAGTCGATTGAGGCAGTACGAAGTTTGCCGTGTCAGTTAGTCCATATTAATAATTATAAATCCGAAAGTAACTCTGTTGGATGCTTGAGAATCACGGTTGAACTTATTTAGATTAAATTTGGTATAGAGACAGTTTAAACCCTGGGAACTGTACTAAAGTGGGGTAATGTTTCTGGATGATAAACGACATTAAACGCTGACTGAAAGCTAGTTATTCTAAACGTAAAGTTATAAGGGTGAAATTTTGGTGGTTCAGTGGTAAACGGGAAGTCGTCCCGAGTTCGATTCACGAATCGAGCAAAGATTTTAATAATAATACTAGCTTTTCGACAGCGGCTTACCTTCAACAACATTACCTTCTTTTTGCGTTGTCGGATAAAAACTATCCTATGTCCTTTCTCGGGTCTCAAACTACCTCCATACCCAATTTCATTCAAATCGGTTCGTTAGTTTAAGCGGGAAAGCGTAACAGGCAGACAGAGTTACTTTCGCATTTATAATATTAATAGGGATACTTAGGAAGCTTAGTTGCAGCTCGAAGTTTGGAATTGTGCCCAATGAACAGCTTGCATCTTATTAGGTGCGTATGAGACCTAAACGTAGCTGATGAAAACTGTGTAATTTTCACCTCTGCGTACAACTTCGTGTAATAAAGGTGCTGGACCTTCTTAAACTGTCATATTGACTTTAGTTTGACCTAGTAGTTTTACCTTGATGGGTTCCCGAAATCACCCCACAGGTACAATATTTATCTGAACTAGTAAGACAGCTGCCCCCAGCTGCCCCCAGGGAGGCACTTACCTAAATTGTGCAAACATTAATCGACAATAAGAAATGTCACGCGCCTCAAGAGTTTCCGAGGAAACATCACAATATAGGACAAAATGGCGGCTTGTTTGTTATCCATCTTGGGATTGGTTAATAATTAATTGGTATTGAGTGGGCTATCAGGAAATTATTGTTTTCATAACGAAAGTAGTACCCAAAGTTGTAGGTAGAGATCAGTTTCAGTAATATTCAGTTCTTGTTACTACAGGCTGTATCTTTTTTATACGGAAACTAAATAAAAATAATAATTATAGTCTGCTTGCGACCTCGACCGGTGCAACCCATGTTAAAACGTAAAGCCAAATTAAAGGTGATCGCGTTAATTGTCCGTTATGATAAATACATATAAATATCAATTATTATTAGCTAGTTACAATATTAAGCTAAATATTAACTTACCTATTTATATTTATTATCTTTAAAATCCTTTTTTTTAATAGCCTGTATAGTCCACTGCTAGGCTAATGCCTCCCCCATAGCCTTCCAACTGTCCCTATTGCTAGCTTCTTCCGTCCAGGTCACGACAAACGAGCTTATATCATCGCACCATCGTTTCCGTGGTCTTCCTCGGAGACGACGACCGTCTCCAGGAATCCACTGCGTCGTGATACGGGCCCATCTTTCTCGATGCTATATAAAATAATAATACGTAAATATTACTTACTACAATCTACGAGTATATGACTATGTTCTATGTAGGTATATCAGACCAATATCAACCAACTTTTTAAGAAGAGGTGTCGGCTAGCCTGAACTAGATTAATATATAACCTGTGTATCAGGCCAGCTCTCTAACTACTCTAAATTAAGCCAAAATGTTACTTAACACAACTAAATTTCTAGTTTTTACTCATCATTCCCCTTGCCTTTTTCCCATTTCTATAGGGGTCGGCTCCCAGTCTAACCTGATGCGGCTAGCTACCAGAATTATACGAGCGACTGCCATCAGACCTCGAAACCCATAGGGAACCAGTAGCCGAGATGGTTAGACCAGGTGTAGATTATATTGGCTTCTGACTACATGTAACGATTGTCATAGACGTGTTAAATGACAACCGGGACCGACGGCTTAACGTGCTCTCCGAGGCACGGAGGGTAGTCCCTCAACCAACCAGACACCGAAACAATTTTTGTTGTTACACAAATATTGTCATTGGTAAATTTTTGTCATCAACCTTTTATAGAATTAGACTTAATTTGTATTAAACGTAAATAATTAAATATGCTACCCGTACAGTACCTTTCTATAAAGCAGACAGCGTGCGCAACAACGCATCTTAAGTTAGGTACTGTGCGCAAAAGAATTTTGATATATTACTTTTTCTAGACGATATTTTGTTTTGGGATTTAACCCACCACCGCAATCACTGTGTTGCTGCTCCTGTGAGCCAGGAACGACAAGCGCGCCGTGAAAAGACTTAGAACTTGAACCCGGCCAAGTCCCGGGACACCTAAACTGTCTTGGATCCCGCACGAATTTAATCAGAAAGATAATAGGAGGAGTTGGAAAGTTACATTGTCCACTTCTAGTCGATAATGAAAATCATTCCTAACTTGGTAGGTACGCTAGGAAAGTTTAACAGATTCATTAATTACCACCTTATAATTCTCCGGCCATGTTTTATGTTAAACTAAAATATTTTTCAAGGTACCGAAACGAACCGAGCTTTTAACAGTTAGTTTCATTCAAAATATATTTGCATATAAATCTCTTTAACAAGACGAACCCTTTTCAATTAATTAAGAATAAAACTAATTAAAACACAGTAAGTCGGAGAGACATTTTAATTGTTGTTCTGTCGCTTTTGTTCAAAGCGGAAACGGACACAGCTGATGTAGCTATAATTTACAATTTAAGCTATTATGCTAACTGGGGTGCGACTGCAATGTTAAAGCACGAGAAATATTAACCTTATAAATAAGAGGTGATTGGTTAGTTATTGACCTAACTGTTTTTTTCAAACACGCAACATGTAAAATAATTAAAAAAATCAAAAACCAGACTGTGTCTATATCTGCCAACTTAATTGGACGGAGAACTGATTTGCCGCGAATCTAATGCCTCTCAAGCTCAAATGCGATAAGCTCTTTAGGCTCTTATGCATTCCAAAGAAATATACTTAAATACAAACGTAAACTCGAGAAACATAACCCTCCTTCTGGCGCAGTCAGGTAAAATGTTAGGTACGAGTAAAGATGAAATTATACCTACGAGGTATCGATATTTTTACTCGTTACACTATCGGTCGTAAAGTATCGATCAATTTTGGGTAAAATTTTGAATTAATAAAATAAATATAATTAATATTCCATATTTAAAACAATTCAAACAAGGCCTCGTAAATGTCGAATCAAAAATTATTTTATGAACATTCAAAAAACTTTTTTGTGGTTACATTTTTTTTTTAATATTTCCCCGTTAATATATGTTAATGGTAATAAGTAAACGAAACGATACGACTATTTTAGACCGATATATACTCTGTTATTAGTTGTAGAGTATCGATACTGATAGGACTCAGTAACGAAAGAAAAGTATCGAATATTGTTCTGCCTAAACAAGCACAGTTTTTTTTTTTACTGCTTCGGCGGCTCAGTGAATAGCAGGAACAAAAAAGAGTGTTCTGACTTTCCTAATTTCCCAACACTAGTAATATTGTTTATCAGTTAGGGGGTAAAACATTCGCGATGTTAATAAAATTAAAACATCACGAGTGAATCGGTATTTACTATGTAAGCGCGTTCCATCGTAGACTGCAGCATTGCTTCACATCAGGCAAGTTGTGGTCAACCGCAGACCTATTACCTAAGAATAAAAAAAGGAGAAATAGTACTAGTAATAGCACTAGTAAATAGTAGTAATGTTCTAGATCACAAAATAGGGGTTGAGCCTATGCAAATACTGAACCCATAACTCATATTGTAATCAAACGTAACGTTCTACACGCGTTTCCCTTTGTAATACATTACTGGCTGACAGGCGTGTTAATTTTACTATTTATTCCTTTACGGTTCGATGGATTGAATTTAATCTCTGAGTTTATACTAATTTTATTCGTCTTTCAACGGCAACTCACCTCATGTAACTGGAGACAACAATTTCTTTTTTCATAGTCATTATAAATAAAAAAAAATGTTTTAGAATAATTTGAACAATTAAAAGTACTTGGAACTGTGGCGCAGCGGTTCGAATTCTGGTCGTGCCCATCTTTGTGTGAATTGTTTCATCTCCGCTGTTCAATATCGGTGAATGAAAACATCGTGAGGAAACCGGCATGTCTAAGAACTAATCATTCGAGGACATGTGACATCCACCAACCCGCACTTGCCCAGCGTGTGTAGATTAAGGCCTAAACTCTCTCAGCTCATAAGATAGCTGAGAGAAGACCCGTGCCCAGCAGTGGGACACTAAAAAGGGTTGAAGTGAAGTGTGAAAAGTACTTATTGGTACCTATAAATTTATTCACAACATAAACTGAATAGTAATCTCAACACTAACCTAAATTAAGAACTAAACTAACTAATGCCTATCCTGAACTAATACGTCAATTTTCTTCCGCATCGTTATCTTCCGGGAACTTATCCAGAAGGTTAACATTGCCACGTTAGATGGCATAGGTCCTTAATAAAAATAATGTATTCATAAACGTATTTTAAGCTCATCACAGCTAAAATAGGTTTATAATTCGTTTGCCTTTGTCTGTCATCTTGATATTTATAATATGAATCGGTATTTACTGGGTAAACGCGTTCCATCGTAGTCTACATCATTACTTCAAATCAGGCAACTTTTGGTCAAGCGCAAGCCTAATATAGGATAAATAAATAAATGCTTTTATCCTTTAACTAGCTTTCCGCCCGCGGCTTCGCCCGCGTGTATGTCAGTTATCGCGCCAAAACATTACCTTCTTTTTGCGCAGTCGGATAAAAACTATCCTATGTCCTTTCTCGGGTCTCAAACTACCTCCATACCCAATTTCATCCAAATCGGTTCAGTAGTTTTTGCGTGAAAGCGTAACAAACAAACTTACATTCGCATTTATAATATTAGTATAGATTAATATAATATAGATATAGATAGGGATAAGTCTGTGCTTGCCTCTTGCAATGGTACAGTCTACGATGAAACGCGCTTACCTAGTGAATACCGATTCACTAATGACTTAAGCCAGGCAATTGTAACTATCAGGAAACAAATATACCGGTAGCGAAATCTACAACTTGGCAGTTCGCACAATAAAAAAAAATGGAAGCATAGCGTAATTCGCTTGATTTATAACTGTAGGTAATTCTTATGTAATACCTAGATAAATAATGCTAACCAACGGTCGCAGGCCAAGGTTAGGTATTACCATAATAATACGAGATATTATTGTAAATGCATATATTTATTTATATTATTACCTTTTTGACCTTACCACAGAGAGGTCAGGTTACTGGAAGGTTACCTTAAAAATGCTTATTTCTGAATTATGATCATACTCTATACATTGAACTTTTTTTTTACACACACACGGTCATCTGATCCCAAACTAAGCAGAGCTTGTACTATGGAAACCAGATAACTGGTAATATACTACTTTTATTACTTTTCTTTTGTAAATATATACTTAAACATAGATAATTACACCCAGACACAAGACAAGCAGACATATTTAAACAAATGTTTGTCTCGGGTGGGAATCGAACCCACGACCTGCGGCGTGAAAAGCAGGTATCTTACCGACCACGCCACCGGCCCGTCAAACTTATTCATCCATGATGCAGAAACACACGATTTAAAAGCTTTTTTTGCTTCGGAACTACGGAAAAATTCCATATATGTATTAACTTAACATTAAAAACCCGCCAAAAATTTTCGCTCGACCACAACATTTTTCGAATCAACTGAATATAGGTAACCTATACACATTAAAATACGGTTTTTAACGGCTTAAACGGCACTTGTTTCCGCCCACGAAATTGATCTCACTAATCTTATTTCTCCATACAAATAAAAGGTGAGTTTTGAAAATTCCTTTCTTAGTGCACCCCTAGACCCAATAAGGAACCTATGTGCCAAATTTGGAGTCTCCAGACCCAGTGGTTTGGGCTCTGCGATGATATGTCAGTCAGTCAGTCAATCAGTCATTTTTGCAACCGAACCCAGTCAGTCAGTCAGTATCTTCTTTTATATATTTAGAAGATTTAACGGCTTAAATAAAAATGTCCAAACAATATCAATTTACTTCTAACCCACTAATTCCTCAACAATACCATAGAAACATAACCATAACATTTGCAGAACTCCATCATATATTTATATCCATCCCCTACGGTCGCTGTAATGTTCGGCGGAAATTATTCGCTATAAATCAGAGCCGGGCTTCCGAAGTGTCCGCCGCAGCGATTAACAGAAGCGCACCGAAGCTATGTACATTGTACACACACCCTTGTATTTGCTGAAGTGTAATACCTATATAATATTATTTATGTATTTATAAATCTACCTATAGTTTTATGTTGGTTTTAGACCTTGTTAATCCTATCCTATCCTATCCTACTAATATTATAAATGCGAAAGTAAGTGTGTGTGTGTGTGTGAAGGTTTGTTACCGCGTATCTCCATAACCGCTCAACCGATTTTATTGAAATTTGAAATGTAGGTAGTGTATACCCTAGAATCGGACATAGGCTAATAATATTTTCAAAAATCATCCCCTAAGAGGGTTAAATAGAGGGGTGAAGTTTGTATGCGACTTTTTATTCCTTGGTCCTATTTATTTAAAATTCGGTACACATGAACCTTAATACAAATAATGAGATACGGGTTTTTTATTTTTCCATAATTACCCCCATGAGGTGCGGAAAATGAGTTTTATTGGTAAAAATTAAAGTTTCTCTGGATCTGTATAGTCTCAAGTCTGATTCACTCCAAATTTGGCACACATATACCTTAAAAGAAATCATGAAACACGTGTTTTTCATTTTTCCAAAACTACCCCCAGGGGGAGTGTAAAATGAGCTTTTTTGGAAAAATTAAATATTGCAGAACTGTTTAGTCCTTGGTACGATTCACTTCAAATTCGGTTTAAATATAGCTTAAAACAAATAATGAAACCCCTGTTTTTTATTTTTCCAATTTTTTTTATCTTTATCTTAATACTACGAGGGCGAAGCCTGAGAAATTATTTTGAGGGAGATTTTCTATGAAGTTGATATCAATACTCCTTCGTGCTTTTTAGCTAAATTACTTTTTATTTTGACACAATGACATGTTAGATAACTCAATCCGATTAATAGAATTCGAAATTTAAATTTTATTTGTTCTTGGATATTAGATGAAAAACTTACATTATGGTCTAAGAGCCGTAGAAAAACGACTTTCACCGGTGTGACAATAAAGTGAGACATATTTTTTATGAAACTCCTATTTAATAGATTTATGGACATGCCTATGGGGGCTTGCTGATTTAAAAATATTGCTTACACGCCTACACTACTGAACTAATTTTGTATGGAGATAGTTCGAAACCCGGGAAAGGATAGCTTATCCGACTGCGAAAAAAGAGGTTCAAGGTTTAGCGCGATAACTGACATCCGCGGGCGAAGCCGCGGGCGGAAAACTAGTTCTAAATATTTTAGGTAAGATCCATCTCTATCACTTAAGCTTTCGAATAAAAAGACCGTATCAAAATCGGTTAATCCGTTTTGTCCGTGCGTGATATGAAACTTATACACAGACAGGTAGGTAGGTGGCACACACGCATACGTCACACACCCCTCATTTTAGTTGGAGATAAATTATGTAATAAAATATTTAATAATTAATTTATTCCACTAACACATTATAAAGTAATTGTAAGTAATTTTGTGAAACACATTTTTTCAATTTCTTCCTTTGTGTGAAGCTGGTGTCCATTTTAGGAAAACCTGTGTTAGAGATCGTCAGGCACTCACCCCAGGACGATCTTGCGAGATTTTTACATTATTTTCTTGGGTTTATGTTAGATAAATAATATATTGTATATTGCGGTGGCGCAGCGGCACGGGCCTCACCTCAGAAATATAAGGTCGCGGGTTCGATTCCCAGTCGTGCCCACATATCTTTCTTTTGGTGAATTGTTTCATCGCCGCTGTTCAATATCGGTAAAGGAAAATATCGTGAGGAAACCGGAATGTCTAATCGTAATCATTCCAGGACATGTGACATCCACCAACCCGCACTTGGCGAGCGTGTGTGGATTAAGGCCTAAACTTTCTCAAATCGTAATTTTATTCTTCGATAGGCTGGCGCTTGACTACAACTTGCCTGATATTAAGCAATGATGTAGTCTACGATGGAACTCGCCAGAGTATTACTATATCCAACGCAACGTCTAAGAGATTCAAAGATTTATTTGCCTTAAATATGGTTACAAAGGTGTTACAGATAATAAAGGAGCTTAGCATATTTAATCATTACATAATGACGTGCAAATTATAAGACGTCAATACGAATAACTACATTAGTTAAAACAGTTAAATATGTTTATAGTCGTTAAATACTTTCAGTGAATATAAAGAGTTTTCGACTAACCTGTGCAAAACCTTTTGGAAACGACTCATCGGTAGGTAATTTCATCGGGTTTCCTGCTAATATGTAAAGATGACAAGAATCGAAAAATTCAAAACGGAAGAAATAATAAAATTTTAAATTACGGATGTGACAATAAAAATGAAACAAGAGGCAGTCCGAGAGACCTTAGCCTGTCCGCAAGGGCGATTTAAAAAAAATGGTTTATGGGCGGGGAACTCAAAGAAACATGTGACAGTGTGACATTACGTCATATGACGTTGTTTGACGAATATTTGTGCCAATATATTTATTATTTAATTTCCTGAATTATACATTACCTTACATATCATCTTTACTAATATTAAAAAGCTGAAGAGTTAAAAACTACTGGTCCGATTTGAAAAATTCTTGCACTGTTAGATAGCCCATTTGTTGGGGAAGGCTATAGGCTACTTTTTATCCCACAGCTGGGCATGATATGCAGTTCACGGGGGCGTAGCCGCGGCGGAAAGCTAGTACATAATATGTACGTCTTTTGGCAACCTTGTCGCCTGGCGTCACACGGTAGGAATATGGACATTGCTGAAATCAGTGCAGTGGGTCGCGTCCAGTAGGTTCTCACAGCGTTTACTGAGCAATGTCCATGTTTGACACTGATGGGTCACACTTACTCTTTGTTTTTTATTTTTTTCTTCTTTTCAACTGATTCCATTTATGTTTTTTTCTATTTTGATGTTGATTTTTTATCATTTGAGTCTGTGTGTCCTGTCTCTGTCAAATAAATGTGTTTCTTTCTTTCTTTATAAATGTTTAGAATATGGTGGGTAGAAGTAAGGAGGACCGTCTTGTATGGGGGATTAGTCCAAAAGGTGTCCACTTGTAAACAGCGAATTATTGTTCGAACACTCACCGAAATAGCGCTAGTGTATGAAGTGGAAATGATATGAAAGTAGCAGTAATAAGGAGAGTGAAGTGTGCTGAGTTGAAAAATTTAATATTTCTCTTGACTTCTGTGGTTAAGAAATATGCAGTATTTAAAATCACAACTATTTACGTAGTCAACTGTAATTTAGTATATAATAACCTATGAAACTTCTGAAATAACGTGCATAGTGATTTGAGGCGCTCTTTTTAAAATTCTTCCACTTGCTACTACAACGTCACCTTAACTTGCTCCCGTTCAATGGAAACTTTTTAATACACTGAGATGGTCCTCCTTACTTCTACCCTCCATAGTTTAGAACACTATTTTTGACCGATTGTCAAAGATTCTTATTATTTAGGAAATAGGTAATTGGCGATGGTAACCTTTACAAATAAACAGATTTAATACTCGATACAGAGTACATATAGATCAAATTGTGAATAACCTTTGTATGTAGGGCGTACCCCGACATTTTGGAAGGCTGTTGTGAACTTTGTGTTGCGCAAACTTCGCATCGAGAGTTGTGAGTGGCTCAGTGGGTACTCCACCTTATTTATTATTATTGGAATTATTAATTGCAAATCTTGCTTTTTTAATTGAAAGGTAATCTGTTGTCGTTGAATGTTTTTTTTTGCAGCGATGGCGCAGCAGTGCGGGAAATATAATACGGGTTCGATTCCCGTGCCCACACATCTTTGTGTGAATTTTTTCATCGCCGCTGCTCAATATCGTTGGAAATCATCGCGAGAAAACCGGAATGTCTAAGAACTAATTATTTAAGGACATGTGACATCCACCGACTCGCACTTGCGCGTGTGTGGATCGAGAGAAAACCCGTGTCCAGCAGTGGGACACTAAATAGAGTTGAAGTGAAGTGTGTGAAGTGAATATTTTATTTGTTTCAGATCAACATCAGCTTGGGGACGTCCACTGCTGGACATAGACCTTCTCTTTACAAGGCCACAATGATCATTACCAGCCGTTTGCATCCATCAGCTTCCAGCTTCAGTACCTTCGTAATCACAAGTGAATCGGTATATTGGGTGGCCGCGTCCCATCGGTGACTGATTGATTGATTTTAAATTGTCTATTAAAAGAAATAAATTTACAAATCTACTTACAATCGATCTCATTATGATTGTGCACAAACAGGATTTAAACGTTCATTTGACTAGTTCGTCTTTGCAAACATTATAAAATAAATAATTTTTACATTTAAATTTACATGAAAAAATAAACATATTTTCCGGACATGATGTTAAAACCAGGTGTTAGTCTTTGAAGGGACTCACATTATTTAGCAGCTATTGTTCTACACTAGGTAGCATATTTCTAGGTTTCGGTGACTACATCATTGCTTAACATCAGGCAGAAAAAAAAACCTTGTTTGGAATGATCATATATACCTAATTACCTATGGTAAACCAAACTTTAAAAATCCGTTAAAAACAGATCTAGCCGATTTCGTACCTCGATGTGTAGTTAGCTTTATATCGAAATAGCGATAGCTCGTTTAATACATGTACCACAATTTTATTGCACCCGCTTCTAGGGAGCGCCCGGTAATTGCCTGTGACATTTCTTTTATGGCTTTTCAAATGTCAGATCGGTAACTTTGGCGGGAATCGTAAGATTTACTGGCGTTTCGATCGTTCCATTGCTTCTAGTTGTTTTAAACACAAGTGCTATCTTTACTTGTGCATAGACTTACAACTTGCAAATCAAACTCACTAACTAAGTAGGTATATTATTATGAGTCTATATTGTTCTTCTTTAACAAATTATTATAACAGTTTTAAATCAAATAATCAATCGGACAGCGCCATTACACTTGCTAGCTGATGATAAAAGAATGAATGAATGAATAGGCGCCAAGAGCAAATCACTCCGTTCAGAGTTCTGAATGAATCAATGAGCAAGTCTCGGTAGGTCTTGCTCGCCATACATCGTAGCCGCCGCTCTGGCGCCATCTACGTCTCCCAATGTTGCCAACACAAGCTTACTTAATAATCGACTGTTTCACGATTATATACTCGATTATTGTAATTGCAGCTATACTAATATACTTATATATACTTCAACCCTTTTTAGTGTCCCACTGCGGGGCACGGGTCTTCTCTCAACTATCATACGAGTTGAGAGAGTTTAGGACTTAATCCACACACGCTGGCCAAGTGCGGGTTGGTGGATATCACATGTCCTCAAACGATTAGTTCTAAGACATGCCGGTTTCCTCACGATGTTTTCCTTCGCCGATATTGAGCAGCGGCGATGAAACAATTCACACAAAGATGTGTGGACACAACTGGGAATCGAACTCGCGACCTTAAATTTCAAAGGCGAGGCTGATACCGCTGCTCCACCGCTGCTCTCATTAAATACTATTCATATAGTACTATTCTTTGCCAGTTGGATAAAAATATTCTCGACCCGGAGAACGAACCCCAATATAGTCATTACCCGCTTAACCTTACGGTTATCTCTCAAGTAATAATGAAAGGATTGCCTGAAGACAACGTAAATTTTAAGCACCAAATGTTCGGTATCTCCTTTAATGAGAGGATTTGATGTCACTGCCGCAATATCCTTAGTAGGGTGACCATAAGTTCAGGAAAATATGAGACTCACCTAAAACAATTCACCTTTTACCATCCCGTCAAAAATAAACTGCCGTGCCTGTGGAATTCGATGCCAGAATTTTTTGATTTAACAAAATATACCTACATTGAATAGGTAGATGCATTTGATGAAAATAAAACAAAAATATTTGTCGCATATATACGACACAGGCGGATAAAAGGTCACGAAATTCAATACATACCTACAGCTCCCACGCTTGTCATTTAAAACTTATATTTAACTTTAAAATGTTTTGTTTGTTATTACCTACCTTTTTATATTTATCATTTGTAGGTTTAGGTCTATAATTAGGTTATAATTGTGATCAGTTACGTAAATTTTTTTGACAATTGTAACATTATGTTGTAAAGAAATGTATTTTAATGGTTAAATTATATGCAGTAAATTAATACCTAATGCAAAACAGGTTTATCAACTGCCAGCTAGCAATAACGTCATAAAAATGTTTTAGCATAGAATTATTTTCTAATTTGAAATTAATCGCACTTAACCAACAGCCCAAAGTTAAGAATTGTGCCTGATCAATAGCCAAACTACAAACTGGTGAAATTTGGGTGATTAATTCATTTTCGCCCACGCTATACGATAATAATAATAATATAATATAATTGGACATTAACACACATTAACACACACGGTCATCTGATCCTAAACTAAGCAGAGCTTGTACTACGGAAACCAGATAACTGGTAATATACTACATATTATACTACTTTTCTTTTGTAAATACATACTTATATATAGATAATTACACCCAGACACAAGGCAAACAGACTTAAGTAAAACAATTTTTTGTCTCGGGTGGGAATGGAACCCACGACCTTCAGCGTGAAAAGCAAGTATCTTACCAACCCGTCAAAAAAGACAAGTTTTTTTTAAGTAAATAAATATAAGACTTTCATAAGACTCTATCTGTCCCGGATTCATGGCCACCCTACTTGATAACAGAATCCACCGTTCGTTATTGGTTAACTGTGGTAGTTAGAGCACCCTAAGTGTAGATATGAACCGCTGGCGGAGAACACCAGAGATTAGGAGTGTAAGGAAGAAGGGGGACGGGAGCAGATAGTGACTGTTAAGTGGCGTCTTAGAAAATAACTACTCAATGGTAATGAAAACTATATCTATATACAGGGTGCTAACAAATTAGGTGGAAATAGGAGCACCGTTCATTCAGTGGTCGCAGATTTAATCCTCAATCGTACCTTCATATAATAATGTCATTTGTATTATCACCACTGGTTCTTATCGGCGAAGAAAAACTTTGTGAAGAAACGGGCATATCTAAACAAGGCAAAAGTATAATTATTTTATTTTTACTAAGAAATAAATTCTATTTGAATACGTCCAATATCTTTTCCTACCCTGCAATGAATGTCGTGACAACTGCTGAGAAACACTGCTAAAAACTCAGTAGGCTTTAATCTCTTTTAAATTAAGTACTTAAATAACACGCGACATCCACCAACCGCTCTTGACCAGCGTGTGTAGATTAAGGTCTAAATTCTAATACAATTTTTAAGATAGTTGAATTATCACCCATGCCCAGCTGTGGGACACTAAAGGGTAGCTTAAAACAGACTGTATTGACTTACATAATGTTATCAGCTAACAGTTACGGTCGTTCAATAAAAGTATAGAACCAAACATTTTCTATCTTCTATAAAACCTATTTACAGAAATACATTTCTGCTTTATTTTTTCTGTCATAAAAAAGTGACATTAATACCATCATACCTGTCAAAGTTGACGTTTAGCGGCATCTTCCATTTTCGTTCAGATCATAGTGGCTGTCATTCACTCGTACATTCGTTCAGCCGAATCGACGTCGAAACCAATCCTTATTCGTGTTCGATGCAATCACTAGCTCACTGGTGCGTGGGTGTTGTAAGTCATAAGCGGTAGCGGAATAAGGAAAATTAGAAGACGAAAACTGTAACACAAGACTCTTTTTTATAAACATATAAAATCAATCAAATTTTCATTCTCTGATTTGCAGTCACTTAAAATGAAATATCCTTTATTTTTTGAAGAGGTGGATATACATAAAACAGTGTAATATGTTTCCCTATCATGCAGTAAGTGACATAACTGAGAAACACTGCTTAAACGTCAGTAGGCTGCCAATCACACTTAAAAACGTGGAAACAAACTTGTACACAGACACAAACACTCGCGTCGAACTTATAACACCCCTCGTTAGATAGTGGCCGGCTTAAATATTTGCGACTCGACGTCAAATGTCCGTCTATCTGTCGTGTGTCTTATGTATGTCTACTGCCAGCCCAGCTCCAGGAGGAATCCTACACAACTTGCACATTGCCAACGGCTTCCTGGAGCGACTTCAGTGACCCCAGGTATTCTGTATACTGTGTACTCTGTATAATTCCAGTATCATTGTTTATTTTGCCTCCAAATGCAATTGGGAGTTAAAATCATGACCGCAAAAGACATTTTCATGGTTTCCGCTGTGATTTCAAATTTATCATGACTGAAGCTCTAATTTTGGCACTTAGCGCGGTTAATTATTAATATCATTAGTTATTATGCTGGAAGTATACCTATATTAAATTGTGATATTTCACACAAAGGTACAAAAGTTTCAAGAATTTTTTTTATGAAAAATGTTTAACTCAATGTAAATTGTATAATTAAAAACGCTTACACTTATGTCATAGAATCCTATCCCGTAATCTTATACTAGGTATGTAGAGACACCCCAAATCCCAGGTAACAACGTTACAGTATTTCGGAGATTGTCACAAATTGTTATTTTTAACACGTTTGCAGATGTAATAAGATTGTTTTTTAAGAAAAATGTTATTTAGGCTCAGAATTTTATTTGACAAGAATTACGAATGTATTATAGGAAACTAGCGGCCGCCCGCGACTTTGTCCCTGTGGATTTCGGTTTTTTTCGCAATAAAAGGTAGCCTATGTTCTTTCTCAGGGTCTAAAGATTGTCTGTGCCAAGTTTCATCAAAATCGGTTGAGAGGTTTAAGCGGGAAAGCGTAAAAAAAAATGATTCACTTTACACTACCCTGTTAAGTGTCCCACAGCTGGGCACGGGTCTAGCAATCATCTTACGAGTTGAGAGTTTAGACCTTAATCCACACTCGCTGGCCAAGTGCGGGTTGGTGTATGTCACATGTCCTCGAATGATTATTTCTTAGACATGCCGGTATCCTCACGATATTTTCCTTAATCGATATTGAGCAGCGGCGATGTAACAATTCACACAAAGATGTGTGGGCACGACCGGAAATCGAACTTGCGACCTTATATTTCTAAGGCGAGGCCCTTACCGCTGCGCTACCGCTGCTCGACAATTATTGTGGTCACATTATGTTCTACGTACGGCATTATCAAATGATAGATAGCTACTGTTTTCTTATTGAATTGATTAATAAAGTTCAATTTGAACTACAGTCTAACTTATTTTAAACTTACCTGTTTTCAAACAGAAACTTTAACTAACGTTATTTGAAAATATCATTTTTTGTCCGTCGCGTCGTCATATCAGAAAACTAAACAAAAAAACCTTCAATAATATTAATTTATCTATCTACTCTTAAAACCTATTATAGTATTAATAATATAGTGGGACATTAACACACACGGTCATCTGATCCCAAACTAAGCAGAGCTTGTACTATGGAAACCAGATAACTGGTAATATACTACATATATTACTTCTCTTTTGTAAATACATACTTTTAGATAGATATAATTACTTCTTCTTCTAGCTTCTTTGTCCCTATTATTTATCATTTGCTTTATAAATAGTTAGTCCAACATTTTTCAATTAACTTACCTCCATAAATATACTTTGACATTTTGAATAAAATTTATCATTGTTTTCTCAATAAACTTAGTTTCATAAACCAATAGTAATCCAACTTAATCAAACTGAAACAGTCTTCACAAACAAAACGCAACCACCCACCACGCCACCCCCATTAACTTTGTTACACAATAAATTCACCATAATATTACCTTTAAAACAAAGAGGAAGTGCAAAAAGTTCTTCAGCCCGACATTATGAAAGTTATTAACTAGCAACGGAAGTTACAAAAATAAAGCTTTCGTTGCGTGTTGTGGACGCGTAAAGGAACGAAGCTGTCATGGTGCTTTTTGGAGCCATGTTTTTCCATCTAGTAAAGTAATTTTAACCTCAATTTTGGGAGATTTTTACTACTTCGTTTTGTTAAACTATGACATACTCGAGAGCGGAAAGCTAGTTGTTATCTAAGAGCAAATACATATGATTTCTTTGAGACCAAAATACAGGTTTAGCAAAGAATCTGTCACAGAACGTAATATTAACTAAGTGATTTTAACTATACTAGGTATCTAGCAAAACTTTATCAAAATCGGTTAAACTGGTTTTGAGTTATTATTAAAATATTGAAGTCAGTACGTGTTTTATTTTATATGCTATCATTTCACGGGATAGTATATAATGTATAAATAATGTATACATTTTCCACTTTGTCCTGGATTTTAATTGAAATCTGGAGATAGGTTTATTTGAGAACTTAGACGAAAAACACATTTTTTTAACCTTTCTTTGTGTAATCATTCAAGCCTCGGAGAGCACGTTAAACCGTCGGTCCTGGTTTTCATTTGTAACATCTATGATAATTGTTAAAGGTAGTCAGAAGTCTAATATACCCTGACACCTAGTCTAATCATCTCGGCTACTGGCTCCCTACGGGTTTCGAGGCCTGATGGCAGTCGCTAGTGTAATTCTGGTAGCTAGCCGCATCAGGTTAGACTGGGAGCCGACCCCAATAGAAATGGAAAATGGGCAAGGGAAATAATGATTTCTTTGTGTAAAGAAATGGTGTGCTTACTTTGTCTGTATTTACTTCCAGATTTATTTAAAACCAACCTTATACTGTCGCAACCTTCGCGCGACACTTCCTGTCGGAACTCAAGCAAAATTATTGTGTAATTTATTAATGTTTCGGTTCATTTAATTCTGTATTTTGTTAAGTGTCATTACAATTATTATCCGCATTTAATATTTCCTTAACAAGGTAATATATTTAATTATTTTAAAAGTAAATTATTCTACTATTGTGTTAGAAATATCCAATCGATAAATAAAAATAAATAAATAAATTAAACAACATTATTACAACTCCTTTTAGTGTTCCACTGCAGGGCACAGGTCTTCTCTCAAACTATCTTACAAGTTGAAAGAGTGTAGGCCTTAATCCACACACGCTCGCCAAGTGCGGGTTAATGGATGTCACATGTCCTCGTCATAACGGTTTCCTCACGATGTTTTCCTTCGCCGATATTGAGCAGCGGCGATGGAACAATTCACACAAAGATGTGTAGGCACGACTGGGAATCGAACTTGCGACCACCTCCAGGTACAATGGAATAGGTAGTAATGGACTAAGTCCGTAACACCGAGTTGCGCTCAAAGACACAGATCGCCGATGTAGTTCGGAAAGCCGCTGAGCTGAAGTGGGATCAGACTGGCCATGTCTGTCGGATGACCAATAAGATGTAGGCAAAGGTAGTCACAGAATGGCGCCCAGACCCAGCTAGAAAACGTCGAGGTAGACCCAGACGGAGATGGCAGGACGAACTGGATGGTTGCAAGATATCTGGAAGGTGTTATGGGAGCCTTTGCCCAGCAGTGGGATGATCAGGGCTAATAATAACAATTAGAATAATAATATAGGTAAATAACAATAAAACATAATAGCAGCCTTATTCATAAAAAAGTTATAAGACTCTATAGTTAAAATGGACTTTGTCTCTTTCTTACTAGTATAAATGTCAAGATGACAGACAAAGACAAACGTATTATAAATCTATTTTAGCTATAATGAACTTTAAATACGTTTATGATTAAGTGGGTAATAGTTAAAAGTTCAAATAACCTTCGTGAGATTTCTTTACAAGCGTGTCTGTGGTTGCTACCCTTATATGTATCCCACTAACTATCTCTTGGGTACTCTGGGGTCCAACTCTTGAGGTTAGAAGATCTGTCGAACAAATCTTTACTTTCTTAACTCGTAAAATATTTGAGAGAAGACCCGTACACAGCAGTAGTACACTAAAATAGCTGCAGTGACTGTTATTTTTACATTATTAATAAGTTAAAACACCTATCCATCTTTATAAACTGACTCGATTAAGAAACAACGGCATTATCATTCGGAAATCCACAACCAATTTGTAATCGTTAATCGCTTGCCGCCATTTTGCAATATCCCGGCATATCAAGTATATCTATAAAACAAATTTGCATATAGTTTTGTTATCAACGGACTTACTCCCACGATAGACTTCCGAAATCTTTTTTTTTTAATATCAAAGAAGAAACTGATGGGCCTTTTAATCAAGGACAATAGCTGAGTCACTTTCATCCGTGGGAATGCACCTTTTATCTGAATGCACGTGGTCCCCGGGTGGTGCAAATCAGGTTACAATCATTCAACTGGTAATTATGATTTCTGGTAATTAACTGGTGGTAGGCTTCGGCCGCGGTTAGTGACCTTGCTGTGTTCCGGTGCGATGTCTGGTGCCACCATTTAAGAGGGTTGGTTTAGCCTCATTCCACTGCCACCTTCTCACCAAAAATCATTCGTAATCACGAGTGAATCGGTATATTAAGCGGGCGCGTCCCATCGTAGACCATCAGACAAGTTGCAGTCAAGCGCAAGCCTGTTACAAAATAAAAAAAGCAAATAAGAACAACAGTAACTGTCTTCAGTCTAATCCAATGCAGTGGATTATCCCTATTTTATACAATGCGTTTTAGAGGTTTGTTGTTCTGTCTTACTGTCCTGTCTCGGCTGTTGTCCTCGTGTAAATTGCCCATTACTGACTGACATATCAACGCACAGCTGAAACCTCTAGGTCTATATACTCCTGGTACATAGGTTCCGTATGAGTATAAGACAGTTTACGTGTCCCGGGACTTGGCTGGGTTCAAATCCCGAGTCTCTTCACTGCGCCGCTGTCGATTGAAAGAAAAAAATCGTATGATGTCTAGGGGTGCATTAAAAAAGGGATTCTTCAAAACTCATACCCTAAGGCGGTGAAACGGCGAAACTGCGGGATTGCGAAAGTTCCATAAAAAAAATATCAGAAATGTTTCATCTGGCACACTGAAATTCGAGCCTATAGAATTAGGTCTACCTACTAATTTTATAAAGATGAAGAGTTTGTTCGACATAACGCGCTAATCTCAAAGACTACTGGCCCGATATGAAAAATTCTTGCGCTGTTATATATGCCATTTATTGAAGAAGTCTATAGGTTACTAGGCATGATATAAAATTTGGCTTACGAGGGTGAAGCCGCCGACGGAAAGCTAGTTTAAAATATATCATTATTCTTTTTTCATCAATATGATGATCCGCGAGATAATGACTG
The DNA here is from genome assembly GCA_936450015.1 of Meganola albula. Taxonomy (NCBI): domain Eukaryota; kingdom Metazoa; phylum Arthropoda; class Insecta; order Lepidoptera; family Nolidae; genus Meganola; species Meganola albula. Next base: position 12,851,721 of record OW388159.1, on the reverse strand, counting down.
ACAAAATTGGTATGTACGTGGCTCGCGAAGTTTTGATTGTTGAAGTATAAGATTATTAGGTTTAAAAGTACAGTATTTTAAGTGTGATGTATCTGGGTTTGCCCGGCACTGGTCCAGCGCCGCCGCGCGCCCGTGTTCACCTCGCCAACCGACGCTCGTGGTCCCCTCGAACACAGCTCCCTGATCGGCGGTCTCGAACTGGGTATGTATGTTCTATTTTATATTTATTTATCATAAGCTAAGTTAGTACGGGCCACGCCTTAGAAAAATAAGGTCGCGAGTTCGAATCCTGGTCGTGCCCACACATCTTTGTGTGAATTATTTCATCTCCGCTGCTCAATATCGGTGAAGGAAAACATCGTGAGGAAACCGGCATGTCTAAGAACTAATCATTCGAGGACATGTGACATCCACCAACCCGCACTTGGCCATCGTGTGTGGATTATGGCCTAAACTCTCTCAACTCATAAGATAGTTGAGAGAAGACCCGTACCCAGCAGTGGGACACTATAAAGGGTTGGAGTGTGAAGCTAAGTTAGTGCGTCATTTTGTCTTTTAATATAATTTCAATTGTATACTACACATAATCCTTAGTTCAATAAATTCCATTTCTTTTGCTAATTGATTTTTGGTTTAAATATTAAGACATCATACGGCCATGCCAAATGAAGTCTGTCATGAAACAAGTGTCAGAATTAATGTCAAAGTGACCTCACGATAGTAATTTATGGGACGTGAAGATAAATCTTGTTGGACATTTTATTGGTCACTATTACATATTGTTTGAGAAATGTTTTACATTAACAATTTAAATATGTCAACGAAATCGTGTTGAAAATTTTGAAACACGTTACTTGTAAATAAGCTGAGAATATCTAGCTAAAATATTCTATGTCCTTTTCTTCATTACGACTTTGAAATCACATGACAGTGACAAAACAAAAAGCTTTCCTTAGATTAAGGCATCGTTGCCCATGTGGGGACGAACGTCGAACGAATCTACGTTATGGAAAGCGTATTATAAAATTTCAGACTATGTAACGGATAAAAACGCTTGGAATTAAGTCGCTCTAATTCAACACACTGAACAAACAAAATGTAATAGATATAAGTACTTCATTTAATAAAGAAAAAAGCCTACTGAGTATTTTGGCAGTGTTTCTCAGTAATTGCCAGTCATTCACTGCACGGTATGAAAATAAATTGGAATATTTTTATGTAGACTCGCGTCTCAAAAAAAAATAAAGCATATTTTGATTTTGACCCACGGCTCAGGACGTTGCCGGACAGTACTTTAAGGGGCACCGTAATCGTCTGAGGGCCTATCTTAAAGGGACGCGACGCGACCCACGGCAGCGTGGCGATATCACGGCATGTGTTGTGTGCTACTAACACTAAATAAAACGCGCTACGTAAAGGACGAGCTTGAGACGAGCTGCACCACCCACAAGTACGAGTTGACAGTACGATTTTTATGGTACGGTCAAAACAAATTGTTAGCTATGCCTATTCTATTTTCAAGCCATTTTATTCTATTCCTAGCGTTATAATTATTTTTATCCAAGTTATTATTGCATTTTTTTTTGTATTTAACTTGTGGTACTGACTTCTCTTTGGCTTCGAAATTAAAAAATAGCATAATTACACACTTAGTCTTGTAATTTCTATGTAAATGAGAAGATTATTATGGAAAAATAAACTACGTAACCTTGGCTCACAGTCAGCAACCGACAATCTGTATCGTATATAAATAAGTTTAAATAACAGGCTAAAATAGTTACTGACATAAAAAAAATGACTAAAAATAAACATAAAAATTTAAATTTTATGTAAATTACTGACCTAGTCGAGGACTATTGATTACATCAGCTTTTATATACCTAAAGAAATTAGGTAGGCCAATACACACCGAGATCGCAGATCAGGGAGCAGTGTTCGAGGGGACCACGTGCGTCGGTCGGCGAGGTGGACACCGGCGCTGGGCCAGTGCCGGGCGCATAATGCAATAAACTTGGACCCAGATTCATCACACTTAAAATACTGTACTTTTCAATAAAAAATCAATCTCGACCGGAAACTGGAAACTAATTCAAGTGCTATTTCCGAAATCTCATTTGATATAATAATATGTAATTACTATAGGCCGGCCGTTTAACTCGCGTATCGCCTATCGCCAAGATTCTGACTCCTCAAGCTGCACAGACAGTGATGATGATGCAAGCGATATGGATATTAGTGACGAATAGTCTTACATTACTTTTATCTGTGGTTAAATAGTTCTTTATGAGATTTAATTAATGTTTTATGACTTTGTACCTCAGATGGCGATATGCGAGTTAAACGGTCGGCCTATGGTCTATTAGAACTACAGCATGATATAAAATAATATTTTCAAAAAAAACTATCCATTTACTTCAACGGAACCCGAAGAAACACAAAAATAATAAATTGTATGTCGATTTGAATCAGTGTATTTTATTACAACCAGTTAATTTGATACAAGTGCGTGTTAACAACGTGTTTTTCTTCCTTTTCCTCATCTAAAATTAAATCTGAACCGCCTACGCTATGTAATAAACTGATACAAATATCGATCTACCAATAGAAAATACTAGCTCACTCAAAAATCGTTGCCATGTCTTTAACTATGAATACATAAGAATCGAGCAGAGGTGGCGCAGCGGTACTTGCCTCGCCTTAGAAGAATAAGGTCGCGGGTTCGAATCCTGGTCGTGATCACATCTTTGTGTAAATTGTTTCATTTCCGCTGCTAAATATCGGTGAAGGAAAACATTGTGAGGAAACCGGCATGTCTAAGAACTAATCATTCGAGGGCAAGTGTAATCCAACAACCCGCACTTGGCCAGCATGTGTGGATTAAGCCTAAACTCTCTCAACTCATAAGATAGTTGAGAGAAGACCCGTGCCCAGCCGTGGGACACTATAAAGGGTTGAAGTGGCATAAGAATCACAGAGCAGCCAACCGGGGAGAAGGATTTTGATAATCTGTGTTGAAAATACATACTTCAAACCTCTTACGTCATAAGATGACATTCAAAAAGTTTACAATGTCAAAAAAGGTAAATAATGTTACAAATGTTATTATAGCATAAAGTTTTAATAAATTTTCTAAATTTTCACGCAGTTTTTTCTTTTGTGGGAACTTTGTCTTGACATAACAAACATTACACAAAAACAATTAGCCGAATCGCTCTAACCTTTCATGAAACCTTCCTTGGACTTCTTCAAATATTTTAAAACCAAAATTAGCCAAATCGGTTCACCCGTTCTCGAGATTTAGTGTGACGAACGACAGTTTAATTTTGTAATAATAATAAAGATGACAAATCGATAAATTCTTTGATAATTGGATGGAGGTAGCACAAGATCGCAACGCCTGGAAGGTGTTAGGGGAGGCCTTTGCCTATCAATGGGATGATCCGGGTTAGTAATAATAATACATACACAAGAAAGATGACGTCGTAAGGAGAAAAATGTCTTCGGTCAAAAGCGGTAAGTCAGTAGCTGACTAGCTGCGGTGCGCAGGAGATAATAAAGTGCACAAATGTGTAAGCAAACGTGGCGCACTCTCTATACCCCTCCCTCTCATTCCAGTGGACGGGCGGACCGACACGACCTGTGAAAGATAGGATTGAAACTAAAACTTTATCTCTCTCAACTCTTAAGATAATTGATAGAAGAACCGTGGCCAGTAGAAGGACACTAGGGTTGTTACATAGCGTACATTATTCCGTGCCGCAGCGGGGCGAAGCGGGCCGCAGCGGAGCAAAGCGGGCCGCAGCGGGGCGAAGCAGGCTGCAGCGGGGTGACGCGGGCCGCAGCGCAGTATAATGAATATTAATATTGTTCGCGACAGACTTAGTGTTTGCGATAGACTTAGACTGTGCCAGACATTATTATCAGAAAGTTAATTGTTATCAGTTATCAGTAGGTTTACTGTAATCAGTAAGTTTATTGTTATCAGTAGTTTTTGGTGTTATCAGTAAATTCAGTATTGAAAAATGTGATAGTGCATATCGTAGAACATTTTAACAGTTTTCTTAGAAATAATTTTGTTGTTAAAAATGTAAAAAAATGTAGGTACTTATATAAAATAAGTACCTTCATCTCGCTAATGTTAATAATAGATTTTGTATTTTCCAAATTTATTAATAATAGTTAAACTGAATCATAATTAAACAGTACAAGCAGTATGTAATGTATTTTCAGGTAATTTTATAGTAAAATTGTAAAATGTTAAAATTTGTAAGAAAGTTGTATGACGTTGTTAGAAAGTCCGCTATAACTTTATAAGTTTTAATAAATGAATTATAGTTTTGTGTTTAATTTGTACCTAGATAGGCTATCTATCAATAGGTAGGAGATAGTGAACCTAGGTCTTAGGGTTTGGCAAGTATAACGAGTGAAAGTACTAACTGCACCTAAAGTGCCTAGATTTTGCAGACATTTCTCGTTATACTTGCGAAGCCTAGGAACTTAGGTTCAAAACTTTAGGCTTCCTAGATAGAGGGTTAGGTAGGCTTGCTAATAGTGTTTACCGTATAGATCTAGCCCTAATAGTTTAATAGCTAGGAACCAAAATGTACAGTTTTTAAAATGAAATTAAAGTTAACACAGGAGAGGTTACTGCGGTCGTCGTTACGGTAAAGTTTCGAGGTAGCTAAGCGTACCGCACTATTCGGCGGGCGTAGCACGGCGTAATTGCGATCTACCACTGCAGCAAAAGTAATGATCAAGCAGTAATCTCAAGTGTGTGCGTATGTTGTCAAGTCGGTGTTTCATTTAGTGTCCCGGTGGCTTTCCCGTAGCGGATAGGAGAACAAGGCAGTAGTGGGCAGTATTCCAGGGAGTATAAATCGACGTCACGAATTCTATGAACACGTAGGTGTTCAGGGCGTCAGCTAGATTTTCATATATTGAATTTTTCCAGCCCGTCCGGAACATTTGCTGGTCCTCACCGAGCCGGATCAAGACTTCGTGGACGTCACTAGTGGAAGAAAACCTGGAATTTTTCTGTCCTATTTCATTAAGCTTTGTCAATTTGTTATATAAGAAGATTCAAGATGCCGATAACAACAAGAGCCAAAGGGAAGGCACCCGAAGCGTGGACGGTAGAGGTACGGGAAGGCCCGTCAAGCGCAGCCGCGCTACGCCACGAGGCCCCTCCACGCTCGCCGTCGGTGGCAGAAGACGCGGTCAGTACCCAGCCGGCTCCGCCCACACAGCCACGCTTATCGGCGGTCCGTGAACACGAAGACAAACAAAGCACAGATTGCGGTTCGGAACAGATAGTGCGACCCGCCACCGACACACACGCGCATACTGAGATAGGACAGGGAAATAGAAAACGTAGACCAGACGCTTCAGTGACGTCGACGCGATCCAATAGAAAAGTTTTGAAGGCTCGTGAAGACTTACTGAGGATCCAGCTACAGTTAGCACAGATAGCTTTACAGAAGGCTGAGGAGGAAGCTGACTCTGATTACGATGAGGACGGACATTCGAAAGCTGACTACGTCCGCTCATGGTTGGAAGAGGCACCGGAACCACAGCCCGACCCCACAGAAGCCACCGGGAGGAACACCGACTTGGCCGCGCACCCCCAGGGGGGGGTCACAGGGGGACCACAGATGGCAGATGTACCTGCCAGGGTTTTAACAGGAGATGCACCTTTGAAGAAGGGACCGTCTCAACAGGGAGGAAGTTCACTGACGCCGTTCATCACCGAACTCACCTCCGCCATCGCCGCGCTCGCTGAGAAGAAGCCGTCTGATGTGACAGTGCTGCCTCACCCAGCGGTTTCAAAAGTCGTGATGACTTTACCGACGTTCGACGGGGCGCACACAGAGTGGTTATCGTTCAGAGCGATATACGACACCACAAGAAAATATTTCAACGACGTGGAGAACACAGCGAGACTTAGAAAAAGTCTCAAAGGAAGAGCGCTAGAAACAGTTAATTCGGAGCTGATCGGGAACGCGCAGCCTGATGAAATCATGAAGGAACTGGAACTTCAGTTTGGAAGACCGGACTCAATCGCTCAAGCAGAAACAGACAAGTTGCGAAGCATGCCGCGCTGCGGCGAAGCGCCGAAGGACATCTGTTCGTTCGCTAGCAAGGTAAGAAGCAGTGTTGTTACCTTACGTGCTTTGAAGAAAGAACATTACCTGATTAACGCCGAGCTGCTGCGTATCCTGACTGAGAAGCTACCGAACTCGCTACGCGTTCAGTGGTACCGAGAATACATAGAAAAGTATCAAGCGAAACCGGACCTCGGCTGTTTCAGTGAGTTTATCAGTGAGCAAGCGCGCTACTGCAGTGCTTTTGCCCCGGCCGAACAGACAGCTCAGCCAGCACGCCGCGTGGTACAAAGGACGCACGCCGCAACTGAAAAACACACTGCGATATGGGAAACAGTTCAAGCCTCAAGCATGAAGTGCCGCATTTGTTCACAAGACGGACATTATGCTTCAGAATGCGCAACTTTCAGGAAGGGAAGCTCTGACAAACGGTGGGAGCTTGCGAAGAAACACGGCCTTTGTTTTCGGTGTCTACGCGCGCGCCGCCAGGGACATACGTGCAAGCCCAAGAAGTGTGGTATAGAAGGTTGCACGGCCACGCATAACACCTTGTTGCACTACGAAAGGAAGGCAGAGGCATCGAAAACAGAGACGCAAGAAACAGTGGCTAGTTCCAGTTTACAAGCTAACTCGCAAGCTTACCTCAAGATCGTTCCTGTACGATTGATCGGACCGGCGGGAGAAGTACCTACCTTTGCGCTGTTGGACGATGGATCAACCGTCTCCCTCATAGACGAAGACATAGCCAACCAGGTCGGAGCAGAGGGGCAGATAGATCCGTTCACCATCCGAGCCATCGGTGATACCACCATAGAGATGCCCACATCACGCAGAATTGAGCTCCAGTTGGCGAGTACCACAGGGAGAGAGTCCACCTTATGCGCGCGCACAGTACCAGCTTTGAACTTAACACCGCAACGCGTCAGCGCAAAGGATATCTCTGACTGCAAGCACTTAGAAGATATCAAGACCGATCTTATCTATGACGTTGGCATCCCGAAGATACTTATAGGACAGGATAACTGGCACCTTCTGGTCGCGAGCGTCATACGAAGAGGACCGAGACATCAGCCTATAGCATCGCTCACCACTTTAGGATGGACTCTGCACGGTGCGCACTCAAGAAACACAGTTCGTACAGTACATTTTGTTCACCAGATGTCTGCACCACAGAGCATAGAAAATATAGACAAGCAACTGAAGGAATATTTCGCTTTGGAATCGCTTGTAATAAACCCACGTCGTCCGAACTCAGATCCGGAGCAGCAAGCCGAGGATATTTTACAGAAAAATACAGTACAGTTAGAAGACGGACACATTGAAACCGCTCTTCTATGGAAAACAGAAAATTTCGTTATGCCTGATAGTTATGAAAATGCCTTGAAAAGGCTCACCACAATAGAAAGGAAGCTTGACCGGAACCCGGGACTCAAGTTGAAGTACACAGAACAGATGAACCTCTTAATAGAAAAGGGATACGCAGAAGAGGCTCCGCTTGAAGGTACGAAAGGCAGAACCTGGTACCTACCGCACTTTGATGTCCACAACCCGTTGAAGCCAGAGAAACTTCGCATAGTTCACGACGCAGCAGCCAAAAGCAGAGGAAAGTCGCTGAATGACTATCTGCTTACAGGACCGGACTTACTTCAGTCATTACCGGGCGTTATGATGAGATTTCGCCGTCACCCGGTAGCCGTGACAGCTGACATTTCAGAGATGTTCATGCAAGTACGCATCAAGCCTGATGACAGGGACGCATTGCGATACCTATGGAGAGGCGACCGAAGAGATGGCGCACCCAGAGAATACCGTATGAAGGCGACCATCTTCGGCGCAGCTAGCTCACCATGTACTGCGATATTCGCCAAAAACTGGAACGCAAGAAGGCACGCCGAACAGTACCCAGAGGCAGTAGATGCGATAGTAAATAATCACTACATGGATGACTACCTAGACAGCTTTCCGGACGAAAAACAGGCGTCACAAGTAGCGAAGCAAGTTCGTGACATACACCGAGAAGCATGTTTCGAACTTAGAAAGTGGGTGTCAAACTCAAAAACAGTTTTAGAAGACATAGAACCGACCGAACATCGTGGAGAAACCGTCTCTATCGCCGGCAAGGGTCACGGAGAGAAAATACTCGGACTTATTTGGCAGCCGAGTACCGACGAACTAAGCTTCAACCTCAAGCTCGCTCGTCTGCCCGTGGACATCTTGCAAAAACCTACGCCAACAAAGAGGGAAGCACTCAAGATAGTTATGTCGCTATACGACCCATTAGGACTTGTCTCACCAGTCACCGTTCGAGCCAAACAAATACTACAGGAAGCTTGGCGGCTGGGGATAGACTGGGACGAAAAACTCTCAGAAAATCTTGCCCACCAGTGGACTCAGTGGACACAGCACTTAGAAAATTTGAAGGCAGTCAAAGTACCAAGATGTTACCCGGGATACAGCGCAGCCTACCAAATCCAGGCCCACATTTTTTCGGATGCGAGCTCTACCAGCTACGCAGCAGCAGGGTACTGGAGAGTGACCACTTCGGACGGACGAGTATATGTTTCGCTCGTCGTTGCGAAGGCAAGAGTAGCGCCGCTGAAAGTTACTTCGATCCCACGGTTGGAGCTACAAGCAGCTGTGATGGGTACGAGACTGGCCGCAGCTATGTTACACGAACATCGTGTGAAGCCCGAAGCCACTATTTTCTGGACAGACAGCAAGACAGTCTTAACTTGGATCAGAAACGGGTCCCGAGCGTACAAACCTTTTGTCGCGCACAGAATAGCGGCCATAGAAGATAGCAGCACAGTACAAGACTGGAAGTGGGTGCCTACCAAATTAAACATAGCAGACGTGGCGACACGCGAAGTACCGAGCAGCTTCGACTCAAACCATGAGTGGTTCACCGGGCCTGAATTTTTGTATCAGGACCCGTCGTCTTGGCCTACAGAAAAAATAGTTATCTCTACACACACTGGAGAGGAACGTACCACTACAGTGACAGAAGACAGAGAGGTACAGAAAGTATCAGAATCGATTCCTGACCCAGACAAATTTTCAAAATGGGAACGATTACTCCGCACAACCGCCCGAGTATTGCAATTCATTACTCTGTGCAAAAATAGAAAATTTCAACAGCAAGTTTTGTACAAACGTACTAAGAAAAACTTGGAAAATGATCCAGATTGGCGTCGTGACAAGAAAAACACGAAAACATAGAACCAGCCTACGGGAGGTGCTAAGCTCCGCCCCGCGCCGGTGTCCCGACGATGCTTCGTGTTTCTCCCTGCAGAGCACCTTCACGACGCCGAGGACTTGCTTGTGAAGGCGGTACAAGCGACCTCCTTCGGCGCCGAACTCCGGGATCTCCGGCGCGGGAAGGAACTTGCCCGAGACAGCCGCTTGTACAAGTTGCCTATAGAGTATAGTAACGGGATCATCACCCTGAGAAGTCGCATAGCAGCCACAGAAAACATAACAGAGAAAACAAAGAGACCACCTGTTTTGGACGGCGATCACAGAATAACACAGCTATACATAGATTGGACTCATAGAAGCTTGCATCACAGCGGGACAGAGCTTGTGATAAATGAAACTCGTCAACACTACTGGGTATTGCGCCTACGACCGATTACAAAAAAAGTAATCAATAGTTGTTTGCCGTGTCGTATACGCAAGGCGCAGCCACCTGTACCGGCCACTGGGAACCATCCAAAGGCACGATTAGCCCACCATCAGCGACCTTTTACCTTTACAGGCTTAGATTACTTTGGTCCGTTGTCTGTTACAGTGAGAAGAACGCACCAGAAGCGGTATGTGGCCCTATTCACATGCCTCACCTCCAGAGCCATTCACCTAGAGGTGGCCGCCAGCCTGAGCGCCGACTCCGCAATACTGGCGCTGCGGAGGTTCGCTGCGCGCCGCGGGTGCCCCTCCGAGATCTACTCGGACAACGGCACGAACATGCACGGCGCCGACAAAGAAATGCGCGACGCCGTGGCCGACGAGGCGAGCCGCAGGGGGATCCGCTGGCGATTCATAACGCCGGCGGCGCCTTTCATGGGAGGCGCATGGGAGCGCTTAGTAAGGAGTGTAAAAAATACTCTGTTCACAGTACTTCACGACAAGCACCCGCACGAAGAGGTCCTGACAACTCTGCTGTGCGAGGCAGAGTATACAGTTAATAGTCGCCCACTTACACACGTCTCTGTTGACAGTGAGGAGGCGGAGGCGATCACCCCGAACCACATCCTGCTCGGGGGCACGGCACGCTTGCCGTCCCTGGGCCAGTTTGACGAGTCCGACTACGACAGCCGAAAGCACTGGCGGCGGGCCCAGATCCTCGCAGAGGTGTTCTGGCGCCGCTGGGTGCGCGAGTACCTGCCCGAGCTACAGTACCGGCGGGAGCCCCACGGGCGCGGTGACGCGCTCGCGGTGGGCGACCCGGTGCTCATCGCCGACGGCAATCTGCCCCGCAACACATGGCCGCGGGGGCGGATTGTCGCCGTCTACCCTGGCCCTGACGGCCAGGTACGCACCGCAGAGGTGCGCACACCGGCGGGAGTCCTCAAACGCCCCGCCAAGAAGCTGGTACCGCTACCCAAGTGACGAGGGTGGCGCTCACCGACGTCTGCAGCACCGCAACGACGGGTCGACGCGCTGCTGCACGGCGGGAGAAATGTTCGCGACAGACTTAGTGTTTGCGATAGACTTAGACTGTGCCAGACATTATTATCAGAAAGTTAATTGTTATCAGTTATCAGTAGGTTTACTGTAATCAGTAAGTTTATTGTTATCAGTAGTTTTTGGTGTTATCAGTAAATTCAGTATTGAAAAATGTGATAGTGCATATCGTAGAACATTTTAACAGTTTTCTTAGAAATAATTTTGTTGTTAAAAATGTAAAAAAATGTAGGTACTTATATAAAATAAGTACCTTCATCTCGCTAATGTTAATAATAGATTTTGTATTTTCCAAATTTATTAATAATAGTTAAACTGAATCATAATTAAACAGTACAAGCAGTATGTAATGTATTTTCAGGTAATTTTATAGTAAAATTGTAAAATGTTAAAATTTGTAAGAAAGTTGTATGACGTTGTTAGAAAGTCCGCTATAACTTTATAAGTTTTAATAAATGAATTATAGTTTTGTGTTTAATTTGTACCTAGATAGGCTATCTATCAATAGGTAGGAGATAGTGAACCTAGGTCTTAGGGTTTGGCAAGTATAACGAGTGAAAGTACTAACTGCACCTAAAGTGCCTAGATTTTGCAGACATTTCTCGTTATACTTGCGAAGCCTAGGAACTTAGGTTCAAAACTTTAGGCTTCCTAGATAGAGGGTTAGGTAGGCTTGCTAATAGTGTTTACCGTATAGATCTAGCCCTAATAGTTTAATAGCTAGGAACCAAAATGTACAGTTTTTAAAATGAAATTAAAGTTAACACAGGAGAGGTTACTGCGGTCGTCGTTACGGTAAAGTTTCGAGGTAGCTAAGCGTACCGCACTATTCGGCGGGCGTAGCACGGCGTAATTGCGATCTACCACTGCAGCAAAAGTAATGATCAAGCAGTAATCTCAAGTGTGTGCGTATGTTGTCAAGTCGGTGTTTCATTTAGTGTCCCGGTGGCTTTCCCGTAGCGGATAGGAGAACAAGGCAGTAGTGGGCAGTATTCCAGGGAGTATAAATCGACGTCACGAATTCTATGAACACGTAGGTGTTCAGGGCGTCAGCTAGATTTTCATATATTGAATTTTTCCAGCCCGTCCGGAACAAATATTAATGTGCGATAGTTCGTATATAATACATACGACTCGACCCACTTCGACTAAGTCTGGACAAGCTGCTGCCCAATATTATTTATGCGAACTTTTAGTGTAGGTACGGTACCGCCAGCAGCGGTTTCGCCATCTCTCTGTTTGTTGATGTCTTGATGATTAACATTCATAATAACAGTGGACAAATGGCCTGACGTTGATTATATTACCATTGAACGGTAATAAGATACTTTTACTACTATATTCAATAGTTTACTGTAAGTTTTTAATGTAATTATTTAAAAAAAATAGTCTTATGCGTCCGCCATTTTGTAATTTCTTTTACCTGACGCTTTTAATTACTTAAGTAAGCACTTATCTTTTGATATTTCGTTGAAAGTTATTCATAAGTATGATGAATGGGCAACAAAGTTGAGATATTATCTAGAACATAGGTAGTAAATAAAGTTGTCACTCTTTCCGACATTAAAACAAGTTAAGGGCAGTCATTCGTAGTTAAGTGGACGTCAAAAGTGACAGATCGGGCGACATCACGCGATCTTTTGTAAGGGCCAAGGGTTTATTTAACAATACATAGTAGAAAACTTTTAATACCTCTTACATAATAGGCACTTACAGAAAGATTATAAATATTTTAGTTTGATATTAATTTTTCCATTTGGTTAAACCCACTGAAAAGCTTCCTCTGTGGTTAAACCTGTGGGACCTCTTTGATAATAAAATAAATCAATACCTTAAGACCGGACTGCTATATACAAAGTCACTAGGTAGAGGTGGCAGGTGATTTACGGTCTTAATCATAAAAAATCTTATAAGAGTCTAGTTAAAATGGACTTTGTCTCTTTCTTACTAGTATTAATGTCAAGATGACAGACAAAAACAAACGTTTGATAAACATAATTTAGCTCTAATGGACTTATTAGACGTTTATGAATACGGGGTTAAAATTTAAATATGTAAGTATAAACGTAACAAGGTGCTCACCGCAATTTCACCTGGATGCGTTTAGGATACATTTAGAAACTGGTTATTTATTATTTTCAATGACATATAAACACATAAACCATTGTTTCTGAGTAGTGTCTCACGCACTTGTCATCTGCATCATTCAGAAATTTGGACCTGCGACAGAGTACAAGGGGAGAAATGTGACTACTAGATATTTTTTTTTTTACAATCTTTTAATTCCCTTCAGTTTAATACCCAACTCGATAGGTTTGGTTAAAATATACATAACGACAGTTAAGCGTAACAATATCTGCTAACACTTGGGTTATTAATACAAATCTAATGATATCTTACTTGTCGCAATCAATTTGACTATAGGCCGACCGTTTAACTCGCGTATCGCCTATCGCCAAGATTCTGACTTCTCAAGCTGCACAGACAGTGATGATGATTCAAGCGATATGGGTATTAGTGACGAATAGTCTTACATTACTTTTATCTGTGGTTAAATAGGTTTTTAAGATATTTAATTAACGTTATGCGATACGCGATACGTGAGTTAAACGGTCGGCCTATAGGGAGCTAGTGGTAGTCAGTCTCACGAAGGAAGTCCCGCGAAATTGGAACTAATTATTACAGATCGCCCATGTTATTATTCCAATATTTTAAGTGTCTGTCACTTTGGGAGGTTAATGCTCATAATCGCCACGCTGGGCAAGCGGGTTGGCAATCGCAGAGGTTGGCATATGCACCGGTGATGCATAGTATGGGACGCCCTCCAGCTAGGTGGAAAGACGATCTGCGAAAGACAGCAGGCAGTAGTTGGATGCGACAAGCCGAGGACAGGGTGAAATGGCGCTTATTAGGAGAGGCCTTAGGTCTAGCAGTGGAGTGCTATAGGCTGATTTTACAAGAAATAAAACGTTGAGAATTAAAACTTAATATTATTAAGATGAGACTTGAGAGTATACTAAATTCGACTAGCAGCAGCGCCCTAGTGCATCTGCGGGACTTCTTTTTTCGTTTCTAATCAAGAAATTAAGACACATACATACATAAAGGACTGGGACTAGGACTTAGAACTCTGAAATGGCAATAGGCAGGACATATTTGTAGGATACACTACAATAGATGGACTAAACGTTTAACAGAGTCGATACCAAGAGAAGGTAAAAAGAAAAAAGGTACCTAGACCAAACAAAAGATGGAGAGACATATTTAGCCAGAGTTGTGGATCCCTATGGATGCATAAGGCACGAGAAAGAGAGGTGTGGAAAGGTTTAGGAGAGGCCTACGCCGCAGAGGCGACTGCTAACGTAGCGTAAATATTTATATTTTAGTTTGTAGGTATTTTAAAGCTTAACTGTAGTAGAAATAAAGGCTATTTTTATTTATTTTATTTTATTTTTACATACATACATACAAATACGGGTGTACTAAATAACACTTCTTTGACAGGCGATTAAAAATACTTAAAAGGCATTGTCCAGTACGGTTTATTTAATTTTTCCGGAAACATAAACCTTTTCTTTGTCTCTTTGTCTTAATCTAAGTAAAAGTGTAAATATAACCTAAAAATTTATTACTCATTGCGGAAATATTAAAACAAAGAGTTTCTAATTACACATGTTTTACTAATTGTACACGGATTACATATGTACATACATTATGTATATTTATAGATAACGTGTAACATTATAGTCATATTTTGAGACAAAAGGGACGCAAGTTTTAATTAATTATACAGAAAATTAATTAAGCTGTCATAATGACTGAAGTGAAGTTGTAGTAGGTATTGGACTTGGTTTTGAAATATAGGTCGCGGGTTCGCTCCCCGTGCCGTCGTCTTTGTGTGAATTATTTTATCACCGCGGCTCAATATAGTTGAAAAGGAGAATATCTTGATTAAATCGGCCAAGTGACATTCACCAATCCATTCTTGGCAGTGTGTATGGGTTACGGCCTAAACTTAAGATAAATATAACTTAAGATTGTTGAGAGAAGACACGTGCCCAGAACAAGGCAAAGGACTAGTAGGTACCTACTTTCCTTTCTAGTTAAATTACAGAGGAGCCCCTAGTTTGATTCATACTATTTAACTATTAGCAGCGGCGGCGCAGCGTCTCGGCCCTCGCCTTAGAAATATATGGTCACGGGTTCGATTCCCAGTCGTGCGCACACATGTTTGTGTGAATTGTTACATCGCCGCTGCTCAGTATCGGTGAAGGAAAACATCGTGAGGAAACCGGCATGTCTAAGAACTAATCATTCGAGTACATGTGACATCCACCAACCCGCACTTGGCCAGCGTATACGGATTAAGGCCTACACTCTCCCAACTCGTAAAATAGTTGAGAGAAGACCTGTGCCCAGCAGTGGGACACTAAAAAGGGTATTTATACAATGTGTAGATTATGTAGATACTTTTTACTCTTTGAAGCAAAAACTACTCTACAGATTTGGATGAAATTTGGCACAGCCTACTTTGTATACTAATTTTAACTAGCTAAGCCGCGGATGGATCTAGTATTACCATATATGCGTTATTGACGTGACAACGTCTTATAAATTGGTTTGCCGGGTGACACTTCAAGAAACTGCATTACGCTCCGCTCACGTTATGCGCTCACAATGAGAGCGAGTGAGAGGCACGCGTCCCTTCCACTCGGGCATGGTTAGCCCGCCGAAGAGCGAGAGAGACAGACATAAAAAGTGAAAGGCACGCGTCCCTTCCACTCGAGCACAGTTAGCCCGCCCAAGAGCGAGATTCTTTGTATAAATTAATGTTTTAAATATAATTCTTTGTATAAATAAATGTTTTAAATTGTTACTATTATTTCATCCTCCTTCCTACTATACGAATGAATATTCACATTAAAATTATTTTACCACTCAAAGTCGTTGTCACGTAAAACTTTCGCCCGTATACCGACTTTACAGGCAACCAATTTTTTTTTATTCGTATTTTATATTTACCTTAGTGCACCAAAGCGTAGCCAGGTAAGGTAGCTAGCCCTAAATATTTGTCGTCGCAAACCGACCGAATCTCTTACAAATATCCTATTACATTGTTTTACGAACCCCTAAAACAATAGGCCCAAACTTGAAGCTCATAAATCCTTTCCATTGTTCGGAAAAACAAAGACTGTTGCTGTCTCTCTCACACATAACACTAGCTCATTCCCCCGACTTTGCACATGACCAATACTTTTCTTACTGCAATTGAAAATGTCAATTTTTATGAGGAATTGTGTTACTTTTTTACGGGGAAATGGTAGAACGGATTTGAATGAAATTTTGCACACATATAATTAGTTATATGGATTAACATATAAGGTACTTGTTATTGCGATAATAATAACCCTTTTGGCACTTTTGGTCGGTATATCCCTCGGTTGGTATTGTTGGTGAAACCTGAAAAGCTTTTGGGGGCTGAGGCGCCTTAGTCCGTGGGTGTAGACCCCGGGTGGTGCAAATTAGGTGACAATCAACTGGTGGTAGGCTTTGGCCGTGGTTAGTGACCACCCTCCAGACAAAGCCGCACCGCCAAGCGGCCTTGCTGTGTTCCAGTGCGATGTCTGGTGACACCATGCAGTGAGGGTGGGTCGGAATTGTTACTCCTTTAAGGTTTCTAAACTTAAAGAGGCTCGTTCCACTGTCACCTTCTCACCGAAAGTCATTCGTAATCACGAGCGAATCGGTACATTGGGCTGGCGCGTCTCATCGTAGACTACATCATTGCTTAACATCAGGCAAGTTGTAGTCAAGCGCCAACCTATTCAATAATTAAAAAAAAACAATATCAATGTAGGAAAATATCGTGAGGAAACCGGCATGTGAAACAACTAATCATAAACCACCAACCCGCACTTGACTAGTGGGTACCTATGGATTGAGGCCTAAATTCTCTCAAATTGTGAGATAGTTGAGTTGAAGACCCGTGCCCAGCAGTGGGACCATAAAAAGCGTTGAAGTGAAATCAGATTATTATATTGTACACTAAAACTTAAATTAACTTAAAATATAAAATTATACTAATATATATGTACGGCACTCTAGTCGGTTATTTCTGAGGTTAGAGTTTCCAAACAAACAAAAAAGTTATTAAGTTTTATTGTATGAAAAAGATAGATAGATATATATTGCTATCTCTGTCTTATGAGGTAACAGCCGCTTTCGTAGATTGCTTGTAAGTTAAATGGAGCAAAAATCCATTTTGATAATATCTTAGAAGCCATTTGAAATATTTTTGTTATTTTGCTAATAAAACTTTTAGGAGATATTATTATGGTATATTCTGTAACACACTCACACACATATACACACACTTCAACCCTTTTTAATATCCCACTCCTGGGCTTCAACTCTCCTCCACAATTCTCTCAAATATCGCACAAGTTGAAAGAATTTATGCCTTAATCCAAATACGCTGGCCAAGTGCGATTTGGTGGATGGTGATGACCGATGATTGGGTCTTAGACACGCCGGTTTCCTCACGACGTTTTCCTACACCGATATTGAGCAGCAGCCATGTAAAAATCACACAAAAATCTGTGGGTACGACTGGGAATCCGCTGTTCTGTATCATTTGCGAAATGTTCTGTAAACCATAGGCCGACCGTTTAACTCGCGTATCGCCTATCGCCAAGATTCTGACTCCTCAAGCTGCAGAGACAGTGATGATGATTCAAGCGATATGGATATTAGTGAGGAATAGTCTTACATTACTTTTATCTGCGGTTAAATAGTTCTTTAAGAGATTTAATTAATGTTTTATGACTTTGTACCTCAGTTGGCGATACGCGAGATAAGGTCAGCCTATAGGTTATTATTTGATAATTTCTTTGTTGAGTAAAGTTGATAGGTACCAAACTCCATTTTTAGAGAGATTTTTACCGCCATAATCCCGCCATGAGAGCAGCGGTGGCGCAGCGGTACGGGCCTCGCCTTAGAAATATAAGGTCGCGGGTAAAATTCCCGGTCGTGCCCACACTTCTTTGTGTGAAATGTTTCATCACCGCTGCTCAATATCGGTGAAGGAAAACATCGTAAGGAAACCGGCATTGCTAAGAACTAATCATTAGAGGGCATGTGACATCCACCAACCCGCACTTGGCCAGCGTGTGTGGATAAAGGCCTAAACTCTTTTAACTCGTAAGACAAGAAGTCGTTGGGAGAAGACCCGAGTCCAGCAGTGGGACACTAAATCGGATCGAAGTGAAGTAATCCCGCCATCGTACTTCTATAAGCCAGGCATCAGCAAGCGATGAGGATCTGGGTGTTGAAGCCCAGGCAAGTCCTTGAAAAAATCTTAGAAGTGTTTGTTCCCATTTCAAGAAGACATCAGCAATCTCCTTGCCTTTTTTACATTATTACTGGGGTTGGCTTCCAGTCTAATAGTTGATCAAAAAAAGTTTCATGGAAAAATTGTTTGTAATCGTAACTAATACCACGTGGTAAAATATTTTAAACTAATTACCAGTCACCCTGTATATGGAGGTACCGTGCCCATTGCCCAGTAGCGAATAAAATAAAAGATAACAACAAACCGATGCACGGAGGCGTAATTAGAACATTATCGCGAACGCTGATTTATACCGCGATATCCACGCAGCTACTGTTTCCATTGGACCACGATATCTGACGTGATCACGAACTAATTATCGCTCTAATTTACAGTCCTACTTTTATTTATTGATTTGAGATTTGACTACAGATTTACCTATTAACACTGAATAAAATATTTTTGTGTCTAGATTCTTAATAGAAACAGTATTGTCGAAAAGAATATTAAATAAGACAATCAGACTGCAAAACAAATAATTGTTTTACGGAAGTTATTTTGACAACAGATTTTAAATTATTGTTAAGTATACTTATGTATTTCAGGTTTACTAATTAACAGGTAATACAGGATACTTTTGTGCCTACCACAATTAATTTAGTGATTGCAAATATAAGGGAAAATTTTGGGTTTTAGACCAATGAAATTCTGTTTTTTTTTTCCGAATTAAAGTTCAAGTAAAAGTTTTGTAATTATAGAACGACCGTTTAACTCGCATTAATTAAATCTCATAAAGAACTATTTAATCACAGATAAAAGTAAGTAATGTAAGACTATTCGTCACTAATATCCATATCGCTTGAATCATCATCACTGTCTGTGCAGCTTGAGGAGTCAGAATCTTGGCGATAGGCGATACGCGAGTTAAACGGTCGGCCTTTCTATTTCTGTATACATAGAGACTCAAAATGGGGACTTATGATTTTGAATAAATAAAAAAAAAATTGTAAACGTTAATGTTCTGAATTTCTCGTGTCGTGTCGTGAAATGGACATGTACCAAGGAGATACACTCCGTTGCCCACTTTCTACGCACCTTTGTTCCCCACAAGTGGGACGTTAAATTTAATTTATCACAAGCATCAGTGATCGTTGACGAATTATATCGTCAGACAGTGGAACGTGGTTTATCTGATCTTTTATTGAATTTATATTACATTATAAATATCTAAATAACCTTTTTGTTTGGTTGTCTGTATGAAGAGCTTATTCTAGAACAATGGTTGCCACTCAGCTGGGCCTCGATTCTGGCGCTTTAGACATTTGTCTAATAGACAAGTCGTAAAAATGGCGGATGTAATAGAAAAATAAAAGAAATAGCCATTTTTGTTCGACAAATGTCTCTTAGAGATAAATGCCAAAAGCGCGAGAATATTGGGGGCTGAGTCACCTTCGTCCGTGAGTGTACCTTTAATTGAATCCCCACACGTGGTCCCCGGGTGGTGCAAATCAGGTGACAATCAACTGGTGGTAGGCTTCAGCCGTGGTTAGTGACCACCCACCAGACAAAGCTGCACCGCCAAGCGGCCTTGCCGTGTTCCGGTGCGATGTCTGATGACACCATGCAGAGAGGGTGGCTCCTAATTTTTGCTTGCTGGTTACTAACCTTAAGGAGGCTCAATCCACTGCCACCTTCTCGCCGATAATCGTTAGTAATCACGAGTGAATCGGTATACCGGGCTGGCGCGTTCCATCGTAGACTACATCATAGCTTAACATCAGTTGTAGTCAAGCGCCAGCCTATCTAAGAATAAAAAAAAGAAAAAAATGGAAGCCGTGATGGGGTCCGAATCCGAGCTGCTGGATAGGGGGCGTCCATAAATTACGTGAGGTGTTTTTTTAAATTTTCTGCCCCTCCCTCCCCCTGGTGAGATGTCGTGAGATTTTATTCAACCCCCTCCCCCATCTCCCAATCTCACATGAGATTTTTCGAAATGTGAGTTTCTTACGTAAACGCGTTGGATTACTATTGTAAAAAGAAAAAAACAAATTTGCCGAAATAAATCACAAAAAAAATTGCGTGATATTTGCCGAGACCCCCCCTCTCTCCAACGTAAGATTAGATGAGATTTGAATCGACCCCCTCCCCCCCTTAAACACCTCACGTAATTTATAGACGCCCCCATAGCAAGTGGCAATGGGCGCTATGGGTACCGTAGAACCGACAACAGTAGCGGTAAACGAGTGCTTTAATCAAATGGAGATCATGAATTGGCCAACGTAGTGTAGGACATCATCAGACTAGGTGGAGTGACGATCTCTGAAGAGTGAATGGTAGGAGCTGCCATGTTGTGAAATTCGCTACCGGCATCTCTGTTCCCCGATAGCTATAATCTACCTCTCTTCAAGTCACTAGTGAATCGGTATTTACTGGGTAAGCACGTTTCTACGTAAACTGCATCATTGCTTAACAACAGGCAAGTTTTGGTCAAGCGCAAGTCTATAACAGAATAAAAAATCTGGATGATGGTGCTTAGGAGAAGCCTATGTCCAACAATAGACTAAAATAGGCTAACAATGATGATAAAACAAAATATTAATATACTCGAATATACTCCCTTAAACGTAACAGTAAGCGTGTAGTAAAATCACCTCTGCTTATCTTTGGGTTGTACAAGCGTGACCGCAATGTTATATTTATTGTAATTAAAAGTAATTAGAAAGTAAAATAACATTAAAGTGTAGAGTAACAACAAGGTAGGTAGGCTTAATTATTAGAAAGCGGTTATCGAGCGACACTGATAGGTACCTAGTCGATAAATTACGATTCGTCGACCAAAGCGATGAAATTAATTTAAATTGCAACCTTTTAAAAGGTTTGTTGAAAGGTATGAGCAGAAAGTTGTAGCCTTACCAACCTCATCATCATCGGCCTTTGCAGTCCTGTACTGGACACAGGCATGCATCCACCTACTGCCGGCTATCTTGAGCAGCTCATCACTCTATCAGCAGAAAGGCGTCCTCAAGAATCTACCCAATGGCCTTAATTTCGACGTCTATGGCAAATGAGTAAAGCATTTCCTTCCTGCAGCAAACAGTTGGGCACGTATCTTGTCTCAAATATCTTCGTTTTCGATCCGATCGATTAGAGAGTAGGTATCCTTAAGGACCATACGGAACCTCAATGACCTATTTAACATTCGGTAAATGAATTCAGTGGCGTAGCTATCGTAGAGCCAGGTGGTGCAGTGCACCAAGGCCCCGGACCTCAGCGGGTTCTCTGATTTAACCTTTACTAAACAGTGCACTAGAGAAAAATGATAAGGATACTGAACATACGATAATGTAAGTCAGGATCCTATACTAACACAGATCAAAGGTAAACCTTTGAAATGACAGGAGAAGGCAGTTCTCGAAGCTAGAAACCCTCGAGCCTCTTGTGGAGAGACGTATGGATTGATTTATAATTCCCTACTGTACCTATAATTTTACAGGCCAATAAGTTCCAGCTACGATGACCTCTGTAGTCGAGCGGTGTAAGCCGTCCGATTGGGCTATACCCGGGAGGTGGCGGGTCCGAAAAATTTTGTATAAGTGTCTGATTGGTTAGCCAGCGGTCGCGGTAGTCATTTAAAAGATGTCAATTGTTAAAAGTAGACAGAAGCATAATTAATCTCACAGCTAGTGTATAAGCATCTAAGTTACTATTTTCCAGGGGTTTTGAGGTCTGATGGCAGTCGCTCGTTAATTTCTGATATGAATTCATTATGGTGTCTATAGAGTCTCTATTCTTTCTCTATGCGCTGGGCTCTTGTGCACCTAGATACTCCACTGGTTATAATACTAACTTGACTACGTGACTCACGTCTACCTACACTTTGGGTTATACAGGCGTGAGGGTTATTGTCTACGTGACTATCAGACTAAAGAATTAACAGTATTTGCGTGTCTAGCATCCTAGCAACTACATACCAACAGAAATTACTGACACAATACTTAACAAAAACACGATGCATTTATCTCTTTAGAACAGCTTGTAAACAATAAAAACAAGCCATGTTTTTGCAGCTCAACATGCAAATGAAGTTAGATAAACAGTTTAATTGCTAATTAATTAATGCAAATTGTTGATCGCTAGATAGACTAGCATTATAACAAGTTATGCCACAGAATAAAATTAATAGTAAGACCATGATAATAGCTTCGGAACACGCAACCATTTACTGCTATAGTCTTATGTATGAAAGTTCTAATTTGAGCCTTTATTAGTTAAATATGACAAAGTAGTTTCTTGTGATCAAAGTTAGTAAAACATTACATATTAGAAACGTCAAAAGGAGACGTTCAAAAAATGTATAGAGCCTGGGATTAAAATAATTGTAAATTTGAACAGCAATCTGAGTTACATATGTTAATAGAGCATAATTAATTAAATTTTTTGGTGTGTTTAAAATAATTTTACACCCCCCCGTTTTTTTAAAAATTGAAATTGAAAATAGGAATCCTTAATGCAATATTATGATTATTGCAATTGGCAACCCCATGGCCAAATGACAATTGAGCAATCAAAAAAATTAAAATTATTTAGAACGCTGTCAATCAAACTGATCAATGACAATGACATCATGACGTTTCCCGTAATTATATTTTTTTCCACGCGTTTTGTTATTACACTAATAAGATAACAAATATTTTTCGTCATAATTACATTAAACTGCAGCTAGAATAATATTACAAGAGAAAAGTACTGTAATAAAATGCAATTATTGACGTGATTGCAATATTTATACTGCTTAGGAAACGGATAATTAAAGGTAATGTGCGTTTTGTTTTTCTATTACATTTTTTAGATTTTTACAAAAATGGTTGATCCTAAAATTCGTGTTTAGTTAAATTCTAACAGCTTATTAAATAAGCTTTCCAATGAGGTATATCACATTGGTGTTCAAATTTCTATCCCAGTTTTGACCTCTCCTTGGTGATCAATAATGGATAGATGTTGCCACTCACGCAGAAACTACTGATTGGATTTTGATAATATTACTCCGGTTAAATGTAAAGGTCGTTGAGAAGTTTTCAAGACGTCGAAGCCAATTTAAGTTAATTTTCATAACATTATGATCAACTTACGGGATATTTTTTATCAAGACAGTATTTTTGTTAATTTTCAATATATCTAAATAATTGTTTCCTTTTAACCCCTAATGCGTTGGGGGTTTATAAGAACAATTTCCATTAATTCAAGGATGTACCGATTTTGATTTTTATTGTTTGCAACAGAATTAATCAAAAGCGTACGTAGCTAAAAAAAATATATAATTTTTAATTTAGAGGTATTAGCCTACTAATATATTTGTACTATGACCCAACAATGATTTATCAACAAAATTGATTTAATTGTTCAAAATGGCCGGTGCGATGGTAACAGTAACTTGAATTGCGTCAGTTTGAAGGTTGGTTCTGATGAAAATGAGCATTGTTGGTTCTAATGGGGTCAGGTGTTCACCATCAACATCTGTAGCATTACACTTTTAGACGTGCGAGTAAGACAACGCTATACAACTCGTAGAGCGACATCTCTGTCTTGAAATATAGTAGTATTACTTTATGGTGTTACAGTAAGGTACGTGACCTGCGAACCTTCGCAAACGGAGCGAAGGCTTGCAGTTCACTGACCTTTTTTGCTATTGTTACTAAATAAAAAGTTAATTAACAACTAATGGAGAATGAATGACAATTGTCATTTGTTGTGGTCAATGTTACCTTTTGTTTGTTTGGTGATATTGTGCTACGGAACTATAGCAACCAATTAGAGTTCCTCTAGAAATTACTGAATTTCTCTACCAGTTAGTGGGAGTCCTCGAATCTTTGTTCAAAAATTAAGATCATCAGCTGATTCATACATCTAGATGAGACACAAAATAACACCACACAAATCTAATCCATATATCTGCAAATGACTAAAGCACCTCCCTAATCACAAATAGGTTAGGGACTGCAGCTCCTTAACACAGGCTACTAAGTAGCCTAGCTAGGAGCTCAGGACTTCAATCACTTTATTTAATATGTATAAAATTGTTTTTAGTACTTATTTAAGAAACATGTTATATGTACATTTTTGTTAAATAAAAAAAAAAATCACAAAATCTTTGGATGGAAACGGATGCATTTTTGTGAGATCAAATTTGGTTTGTACACACCGCGTGCTCATCCAACCGACCTCATAGACATTGTCACCTGACGTAACAAGGACAACGAAAGACAAGCAACCTGACAGGCTGAATGCTATTACAAGTGACATCTAACCATCAGTTTAGGCAACAGTTTGCTACTTATCTAAATTACGCGCCACGACATGTAATTTTTCCAAGTGGTTCCAAAAATTAGGAACTTTCTAATTTCTCATCGCTAGAATATAAGAGATTGGTAGATGACAAACCCGTGCCTCGGAGAGCAAGTTAATCCGTCGGTCCTGCGGCCGACCTCTTGTATCGCTTCAGCCGACCTACAGGACTGTTGGCGCAAACTCTTGAGCACTAGACGTCCGTAGCTAGTCAGCTGATTGCCTGTAGTGGAAATATGGCTATAGCTTAGGTACTTATAAAATAGCCCAATGGTATACTACCTATATTTATAAACCAGCGGATCCAACAGACGTCCTACCCGGTAAAGCAGTGCCATCTACCGGGTCTCAGACCTATTGAATATAGTCACCCAAATATAACCGCGGCGGTACTATTTTTCCTTCGGCTTTCCTGCGTAAGAACCTTTCTCATACTTTTTTTTGTAGCCTATAGATTGGCACTTGACTACAACTTAATGTTAAGCAATGATGATGTTCTTAAATGGTGTCACCAGACATGGCACCGGAACACGGCAAGGCCGCTTGGTGGTGCGGCTTTGTCCGGTAGGTGGTCACTAACCACGGCCGAAGCCTACCACCAGTTAATTACAAGTAAACTTAATTACCAGTCTATTGTCACCTGATTTGCCCCAATAGTCAATAGTCAATAAAAGGTGCACTCCCACGGACGAAGGTGACTCAGTCCCCAAAACTCATACTTCAGCCGTTCCCGAGTTTTGCGCTTAGCAACACTTCAGTGTTGTCTTAGATTTACGCGAATATCACACATTGAAATAAAACTACTTTTTAACGGATTACATCGCGGTTTATTTTAGATTTTTGATCCCGACGTTTCAAGACATTGTGAGCTCAGTTTGCTTAAATCGGAACGCAACTTAAATATTAATATTTGAAGGTAGTCAGTAATAATTGTGATTAATATTTTTGGATGTCAAATATCTCAGTCCAGTCAACATGAAGTCTGAAAAGACTTTGAAACGTCGGGATCTAAAATGTAAAATAAACCGCGATATAATCCGTTAAAAAGTAGTTTTATTTCAACACTTTAGTGATTCAAATTTACTATATGGAGAACAGAGTTGTTGTTGTGGTCTTTTTACCAGAAGTTGAATCTCCCCTAATGCCACAAAGAAAACAGTCAAAGTCATCTAAAATAAATTCAAATTGTTTACCAAATAAAGTAATAACACAAGAATGCAATGCATGAAAAATGTCCACCATTACCAAAACTTCGTACAGCGGTATCTTGAGGTATAAAGTAATAGGGGAGAGTGGGGCGGATCGTGACACCACGCAGTTATCGTAAAACTTGATGGTGATCCTCGCTATTTGGCCGGATTATTTTGATAATTATGATGGGAAGAGGGTATTTTAGTTAGTAAATAACTTAGGATTATAGAAGATTATTAAAGCGTTTGTTTTTTGTCAAGTTTTAAAAATAAAGGGATCATTAAATACTAGTGCTGATTCTCTTGTTTCAATTGAACTAAAATAAAAGAATCGCTGTCTTCTTCTACTTTTACCAACGACAGTGAGAGAATAGGATGGTTATAGGTAGGAATAATATTTAAGATACTATAATATTTAATATTATAATATTTATTCTAGAATTGTCTTTTAGATTTACGCTAATATCACACATTCTTTCTAAATATTTCACGTCGGGATTTAAAGTCTAAAATAAACCGCGATAAAATCAGCTAAAAAGTAGTTTTATTTCAATATTTATTCTAGTCTACGCCATGCGCTTAGCCGTGTTTTTAACCACAGACAAAAAAGAAGAGTTATCTAAGTTTGACGCGTGTATCTGTGTATCGGTATTTGTTGCCACGTTGTGTTGGTGTTCCGAAACGAATATAATAATATAATATAATATAGTGGGACATTAACACACACGGTCATCTGATCTCAAACTAAGTAGAACGTGTACTATGGAAACCAGATAACTGGTAATATACTACATAAAATACTTTCCTTTTGTAAATATATACTTAAACATAGATAATTACACGCAGACCCAAGACAAACAGACCGAATTATGCGGTTTTATTAGACAGAGATGTTTTATTACCAAAAAAAAATTGAAGTAGACATTTTAAACTTTTTTAATACATGTTGAATAAAGACACGACAAAACTAGTCATCTCTAGAAGTAGGCAGAAGCGAATATCCCGGCATTTCACTGATTTTGTTTAGATTTCACACGCAGAGGAAATCTTTTGTCGCTTATCAGCCACAATTCTCCACCTCAAACGGTAACTTTAACTAATTGTCGTAGTTATGTAACTCGCGTATACCAATGGAAAAGCAATAAACATTTAAAATAGAATTATAATTATTGTGTAACTAATGTTTAAGGAAAACATAATATAATATATATTGAAAAACAATACATTAATAAGTTGATAAGCTGGCGGATTAGGAATGGTCCAATTGACCTAATTCTACTTAATAATTAATGCAATAATACGTTTCATAAACCGCAAAATACAATTAATTGTGTATCATTGTTTTTTGAAAATAATTAGACATTATGGATGTTGACAAGTTACAAAAATCGTATCATAATTAGTCTGTCATTACATAAATTTTTTTTTAAATAATACTGATTAAAAAAAATGTTAGACACGTATTTTATTATTGAAATGAAACAAATAAAGATTGAAATAAAACTACTCTTTGACGGATTTTTCGCGGTTTATTTTAGATTTTAGATTCCGACGTTTCAAAGTCTTTTCAGACTTCATGTTCGCGGGTGGGCTGAGGTATTTGACGTCCAAAAATATTAATCACAATTATTACTGACTACCTTCAATTATACCTACCACCAGCTTGGGACCCAGTGCTTAATTTACTTGTACCAAAACCTAAGCAAAATCAACTCAGAATTCAAGACACTGTGAGTTCAGTTTGATTAAATCGAAACGCAACTTAAATAATAATCTTTGTAGGTAGTCAATAGAAGATTAATATTTTTATACATCAAATACCTCAGTCCATCCGTGAACATGACATCTGAAAAGACTTTGAAACGTCAAGATCTAAAATCTAAAATAAACCGCGATAAAATCCGTTAAAGAATAGTTTTATTTCAATATCTACGAGTAAGACAATACAATTAAAGATAATAAAGTTATTGAGTGGGAGAGACTACGTTATGCCTCTCCATAAAACTGAAGTAGGTGTGACGTCACTCGTGAATTTGGTTTGGACGTATCGCCGTAATCTTTAGACACACAAAAAAAAAAGAAAATTTCGTGTCCAATATTTTTAATTTTTCTATCTGACAGACAAAAATCATTACTATAGATTAAAAAAAGTAGCGGACCAAGCTCACTGCCTTGTGTTACTCCGTATATTACGCAAAAGTGTAGTCGCTAGTTGAATTCTTTAACATAATCTAGAAACTTCTGTACATAGGATCCTATTAATAAGATATTATGATTCATAACCCAGTGATTTGCGTGATAAAATCCTAACTAATATTTAAATACGAATTTAACTCTGCTTAACTAACCGAAAGAACATAATAATACTAGTAAAGTATTTTGAACCCAAACAAAAACTCCATTCAGATGAGGAAAAAAGCAAATCTTTGTATTTATCAATTTCTGTGTCCCTTAGAGTCTAATTCCCGGTACTAACAACATTACGTTGAAGGGAATTAATGTCTAAAGGGAATCAAAACTTTTAAGGAATATTTCCTCCCCAGTTTACCCACTTACAAGTAAACAAGAAAGTTGATACCTTCTGCAAACACCGTCAATATTCATGAAAAGAACCCAACCAATTCAAAAGTGAAATTATACTTGGCTACCTTAGGGTCATCTTTAATTTGACGCTTTTTTTCT
Source organism: Meganola albula (assembly GCA_936450015.1). Taxonomy (NCBI): domain Eukaryota; kingdom Metazoa; phylum Arthropoda; class Insecta; order Lepidoptera; family Nolidae; genus Meganola; species Meganola albula. Next base: position 12,823,393 of record OW388159.1, on the reverse strand, counting down.
TACTAAATTTATGCAGTTGGTATAATTATTCTTTTTATCGACTCTAACTAAAATAGTTCATACAAAACGGATAGTTAACAATACGCAAGCATAAAAATCTCATAAAATATGCCCTGAACTTCGAAATAGAAGCCTTCTCAGACCCTTGAACTACATATTTTACATGTATTAAATAAATCAATAGAAAAAATAAAAATTAAAAACATTTATTAAGTACTAGATTCTTGCCACGGTAAGCCAACAGCATTCTACAATAGAATATTAATTTAGCATAACATAGTATGTTACCTGTGTTAGGTATTACCTAACACAGGTTAACTATAACCTAGCTTAGATACAAGTCTCCCACCAGATAATAATATTGTACCATAAGAATTTATTTTTTTACTTTTGTAACAAGTATGGTAAATAAAGATATTATTTTACTGTTATAAGTTACCTAATCCAGATGAAAAAACCGCCTGAGTACCAAATTAGAGCTAAGTCTTGTTTAACAAAAATCAATTAAAATTTTGCATTTTAATAGCAACTACTGCAGTAAGATTAGACAGTTCTTTAAATTTTCACGCTAATTAATAGTATATTTTCCGACTAAAACCTTACTCCGAAATACAATGGAACCTAGTTATAGAATTGTTGCGAGTATCGCTTCAAAACCTTCAACATAATGGACATTTTACTCACAAATTGTTATTTACATTACGCATCGTCATCGAATAAGTACTTAGTCTGTCAGTCCGGAACCAATTCTTTCTAATTATCAGAAAGAATCCATAAATAAAGGGAAAAGTAGGACTGTTATTGCACGCGAATGACTTGGTAATTTCATGCGGCATACCAACCGCTTAGTTTGAAACAACCCTTAGGCTTGGAAAAGATAAATAAAGAAATGCTCGCACAATTTTTCATTTTCCTTTTCTTGGAAAGGTAAATGTAAATTTGGTTCCGAGATAAGAAGGGTCCGGCCGCTATGGACCAGAAATGACGGCTCTTTGCAGTACTCTCACTAACAAAAGTGTAAGGATTAAAAGAATACAATAAATACTCTTTAGAAAGACTTAGACAGTAGAAAAATAAATTAATAAAATTGTTAAGGTAGTCTAACGTCTCAAAAAACAAAAGATTTTGCGTTTACAATTTTTTTTTAAAGCATGAATCAAGGTATCCCATCCTACTAAAATTGCTATAAATGCTAATCTAATCTCTAATCTCAGAAACTACTAATCCAATTTGAATAACATTAACATCTCATTTCTTGAGGGCAGGCTACTTTTTATTTTTCTGCTAAGCATGATTTAAACTGGAGTTAGAAAAGCAGAAAGCTTCGTGTCTCTATAACTCGAAAACGGCTTTTGGTTTTGAAATATTCCAATTGGAAGCCCAAGGAAGGCTTAAAAAGCAACAAATACGTTGTACAAAGTTCGCCGGGACAGTCTTCATAAAAAAAGAAATGGCGTTTGTTAGTCACGCTAAATCTAGAAATGGGCTGAACCGATTTGGCAAATTTTGGTCCTAAAGTACTCAAAAGTCTTGTTTTAACGGTTTAAAGGTGAGAAATATGCGATCCGAAGTTCGCAAGAACAGCTAGTATTTCATAAATTTCTAAGCACTTGTGTCTCCGTCAGTCCCCACGTAACATTGATACCTGGATATCAGATATTTCCACCCTACTGAGTTCCTACTTTTGAATTATTACTTTTCCGACCGTCACCAACCTACTAGATATTATCCAGATCAATGAAAATTTAGAATGAAGACTGAATTCAGTATACCTAATCCCTTAGTTACTCTATAATATTAGCTTAATAGTTTTAAGTACGAAATATTTAGCACCATTTGCGTCTATTGCTATTTTGATGCCCACGCGCCCCACCGCGCGCTACCACACGTGTACAACTGTACATAATGCATGCACGCACACATCGCGTGAACACAGCGTGAAGCTATTGATGTACTCACCTCTTGTTTGATTGGTACCAATTAATTTACAAACAGATTGCATAATATTGTACTTTTGACTTACTATTGACTACCTCTGTGGGTAGGGTATAGCGTGTTCGCCAATAAGGTCACGGATTCAAATTACGTGCTAGACCAATATCCAGCAACTGCTATTCCTGTAAGCCAGAATAGTAGGACGCCTGATGTCTCTGGGAGTTAAAAATCAACCAAGTCCTGGCTTAGAAACTGTCTTGGATTAGGAAAATCTGGTTAAATCTCTGGTTAAAGTACCTTCAGTGACAATTTCATCAGATGGTAAGTGGCGATGAAGACGTGCAGTTAGTAAATTCGCACCGCAGTGAAGTTGATTGAAGCTACTGGTGGATTTTTAGGAAGCACAGACCACTTTACCGATTTCCATTCACTAGGCATCACGTCGGAATACAATTGAGCCGTTTGGTGACATACAACTTGGTAAAGACGTTTTGTTGCATTCATAAATAGACTTTGAAGAAACAGCATCTGTTATTCAAGATTAGCAAGGTACAAGGAATACTTCGGATTTTTTTTTATTCTGCGATAGGCTGGCGCTTGACCACAACTTGCCTGATGTTAAGCAATGATAAGGATCCTTGAGGTCACTTCATAAAGTCATCGATAACATAAAAGGTTCAGTTCAATTCCTCTTGGAGCTGGGCTGGCAATGGCTCTAGTCAGATCGCTGAGGTTGCTGAGGCTGTAGGTAACGTGAAGGGTGCTTCTAGAGCTTGGAAGGCATTGACTCCAAAACCATCAGGTGAATTAGAGCACTAAAGATATCGAGTTGCGGAAACCAAGGTTGTTATTACAACTACAAATAAGGTGAAGGCCTGCTAGCTGTGAAAAAAACATATTTACGAACTAGATTTAGATTTTGTTGAGTGAATTGTTTTTCAGTGAACAATGCGAATATGGAACACGCGATATTATTGTAAACGTGGAGTTTAAACAACATCCAGTGGGTCAACTATAGAGATGGAATGGTGAGGAAGGAGATTAAATGTTACATAGCCAGCAATAGGCGAGAGAAAGTCAAGAATCAGAGGCAAAAATCTCTGAGGTCAAGACGGATTAGGTCATTATGCCAAAAGAATCAATATAGTTACAGTAAGTAGTTAGAAGAGTTAGTATTTAGAGCTGGTACATATGATTTGGTTTCAGTTTTTTTGTGGTTATTTAGTGGAAAAATCCGACGCTACCATGAAATTCAAAAGTTTTTGTAGTAATCGGCGCTGTTATAAATAAATGTCCATATCTTAGAAATCCAGCCCGTTTGTAATAATTTGGCCCTTCGATGGAAGCGTGATCCTCCTATCTTTTATAGCAACCTGGCTCTTCTCTAGAAATCAATCCATTTGGTTTAATAAAATCTACAGACAAAATAACCAACAAAAACCGAGTCTCGATATAATTTTCGTAGAATATTTTTACTGCCAACGACCTGTACATACATATTAACTATAAATATAAATGTCTCAAATCGGATGATAAATTATAAATGAACAATTTAAAATAACAACACGCCACTGTTGATAATACGGCCACAATACACGTGCCCACAAGTGGAACATAGCCAAATAAGATTACATCAGTTAAATAAGATTATATGGATGAAAACTGACTGATTTAATAACATCTCGGGTAAAATATCGCATCCCAAAAGTTTGTTTTTTTGTTCATGTACACCTTTTAGTGACATAGCGCCATTTAGTCCCGGATTAAAAAAATATATTTACATGTGTTATGAATAAGTAAATATAATAACATAGGTCATAGATAATAGTTTTTCTATGGATAGGTGAAGGTAGAAGGGAAGCGTGGAAGAGGAAGACCAATGATAAGCTACATGAGCCAAACATACATCCAGACATTCGTAAGGTAATCGTTTTCAGTCAATAGTGTTTATAGACTAGATTTTGAGTAAGTGTTCCTCCTTTTTGAAGTCGGTTCAATAGCAGTTAATCGCAGCAATAACAGTGAATATCAACGATATTGATCCAACAGTAACGGATACACCCTGCCGTCTTGTTTATGCTAGACACATCAAAACAATCTATTTTAATACATATCTGTCGACTGGGAAAGCTTCCAATGTTAGTTAACCGACTTACAGAAATTAAGGTTCATAGGGTAAGGTAATCACAGGAATGTTACCAGCATCCTAACAACTCTCTGCGACACTGGTGTTAATTAAAATTTATTAAATAAAATTGCACTTATTGCTAAAATATAAAAATTGCCCAATCCAAGTTTCGAAGCTGGGAACTGCGGCCTTACTCTTGACTCTCAATCCCAAAGTCACTGTAACTCGAATCGAATCTGTAGCACATCTACTCAAAAACTTTTCAACCAAAATAATAAAAATAAACTTAAACAATTTTCAAAAATTTCATTTCGCGTTCCGGTGCGATGTCTGGTGACACAATTAAAAAGGGTGGGTCGGAATTTTTGCTCCTTTATGGTTTTTAACCTTATGGAGCCTCATTCCTGTCCACCGAAAATCATTCGTAATCAAAAGTGAATCGGATGCTGGGCGGACGCGTCCCATCGTAGACTACATCATTGCTTAACATCAGGCAAGCCTATCGCAGAATAAAAAAAAAATTGAAAAGTTAGCTATTCATCAATCACATTCGCTTCGCAGTCGAGTTTCACAACAGGTTACAGTTGTGTTGGGTGAAACGTGGCCTATCTTGGTTATGTTGGAAACATGACTTAACTGGTTACTAAGGCTGTTTTATAACTTATTTGCAAAAGATAGTTGGTAGTTTTTTTTTATAATTACAAGTTTGTGAAACAAATTATTAAATCGCATCCCGTAACATAATAATATAAACTGTTGATAAATTGAGTGTTAATCGCCTTTGGAAAATACAGGCTTGATGATAATATGATTCTGAAAAAGACAAAAAAGTAATAATAATAATAATATTTTCACACATACACGCAGTTATATTTGCTTGAATTACGGGTAGTAGGCACGGATATAATACTTAAATACATTTTGTAAATACATACTTACATATGGATAAATTACACCCAGAAACAGAACAAACAGCGACGGTGGCGCAGCGGTATGGGCTTCGCCTTAGAAAAAGAAAGGTCGCAGGTTCGATTCCCAGTCGTGCCCACACATTGTTATATCACCGCTGCTCAATATCGGTGGATGAAAACATCGTGAGGAAACCGGCATGTCTAAGAACTAATCATTCGAGGATGTGACATCCACCAAGCCGCATTTGGCGAGCGTATGTGGATTAAGGCCTAAACTCTCAACTCGTAAGATAGTTCAGGGAAGACCCGTGCTCGGCAATGGGACACTAAAAAGGGTTGAAGTGAAGTCAAGTGTACCAGAACAAACACTTGTGCTCATCACACAAAGATTTGTCCCGGGTGGGAATCGAACCCACGACCCCCGCCAATCAGGGACACTACCACTACGCCGCTAGACAATGACACTGTTATATTTGCCAACCAAAGTACATAGTAACAACTAGAACTAATGAATATCGCTCCAATTAATGCCCTTCCAGTACATTTTCCACCGTCTTACACTTGGCGTTACTCCAAAAAACTGTTTTGCGTCCATCGACGCGTGCGCACGCTATTTTTAAATGGAAGTTTGCTTGGAGTGACGGTGATTTACAGTTGGTTAATGGCTAATTAATTTGTGGTTAACATGTGTTAAGATTACATGTTGTTTTTTGGAATAAAATTACCTTGGAGTTGTGTGTTTAATTGATACATTGATGACAACCAAGATTCAGTTGCTAGGCGTGGATGGTGGGGGGGGGTTCCGGATTTAATTACCATCTTCCGATTTACGAAAAAATACGTCAAATTACTGGAATATTGACTGTGATTGTAGATTAGGTACTTACTTAAGTGGACTTAGCTGAATTAATGATCTGATATTGCCCCTTCATAAGCTAAATTCGGGATCCGCACCATTTAGTAACATAACTGAAGGCCTATATATGTAATACCCAAAAGAACTGTTCGATACTGGTAGAGGAGGATACCTACTATCCATATTTTACTATGACAATAAATTGGTACTAAAAAATGATATATCACGAAAAATATAGAGGCAATTGAATTCAGGAAGCACAAATAGGAACAATAGTTTAATGAACAATACCGAAGAGAGTAGAGAACAGTTTTAGCCTAGATAACAATGATAGTCTAGCGAACAGCAACAGTCTTGTTTGCAATGTTAGCCTAGCGCATCAGTGTCAGCCTAGTAAACAGCAACTAGCGAGCAATCGTAGGCTAAAGCAGCAATGTTAGCCTATCGAACATCAACAGTCTAATTTGCTATGCGAAAACGAAAGCGTGGGTTGGCAGAGGAACAACGTGTGGTTTTGTTGAGTAAACTTCCTAGCTAGCAATGGTAACTTAGTACATCAATGTTAGCCTAGTGAACAGCAACAGTCTAGTCTGCAATGTTAACCTAGCGAGCAATAGCAACCTAGCTAGCAATGGTAAAATAGTTATATAGAACAATTTCAAGTCTAGTATTAAATATAATTCCCATGCGTTTGTTGTAATTAGATGACGAAAATTGTCGTTCACTTGCATCACCCCGATAATACACGCGCCATCAAGTCTGTCACTCATACAACCAATATAAATTCAGAAAAAGCACGTCACTCATTTGATAAACACACGTCAGGCATGTTTGTGTTGGCAACGTCTTCCTTATACAGGGTGGAATAAATATTAAAAATGTTTTAGGAAATATTATCAGGAGTGTTGTATAAAATATGTATAAAGTTTCAGGAAAAAATAAATACCTTTTCGATGGAAATGAATTTTAATAACGTTTGAAAGGAAACATGTTGTTTACTCAGAACTACGTTGACTACAGAATTGAAACATAATCGTATTTAACTTGTTAATACTGCTTTCTTGATTGTCTCGTTTTTCAAAATTGTTTTTGTTAGTATCAAAAGTAGAAGTAAATTTTTAATTAAAATACTAGTCATGAAGTATCCGTGTGCCGAAATTAATTAAAATCTGACCAATAGTAACTAGGTATCTAGGCAATACCTAATCATATTTATTTTATATTATTTTTAGGATTAGTTTGATTTAACTAGATTTTACGTAAAATATTTAACTTTAAGTCTGTTAAGGTTAAGGTTATTAAGAACACAGTTTGTGATTCTTGTTCCGAACCAAATTCCTAAACATTTTTGTAGTTATTTTTGGCAACAAATCGTTAATCTAACACACTTCATCATTAACCTTTGATCAACAAGAAATATCCCTTTTCGCTGAATGATTAAGACCCTGAGATCCGAAACACACAAATCCATTAATAACATCTCAAAATATCCAAACAGTTTAAATAAAAACAACATGTGTTTAATATCAACTATTTATTTCGTGAGTCGAGTTACGCGCGCTGTCAGTAAGGGCAGCCATCTTGTTTTCCTGACAATTATGACAGACATCGCATCGTTCCGTTCAGAAATTATTATGATGATATTCAATGACGTAACATTCGACTTGAACACCCTTTGAAATTTAAAAATTATACATAACCTGTCATGTAGAGTTATTGGATGTGATCTTTTGATTCAATTTGGTTATAAAGTAGCTATTCTGGATTTTTTATTATTTTGTTTGTCATGAAAACTTTCCATGGATTTCTTGGTACGGTCAATTAGCAAGACAGATTTCTTCCTCTTAGTAACATATTCCAGGAAATTATGGAAAAATATTAGCTCAGAACATGCTCAGAATATTTTGACTTATAGTGTTGTTTGTTATAATTTAAAATTGAATAATTTATGTGGTGCCCATAACATTAGAGTAGCTTAAGTAGCAATCAGCAAGGCAAATAGGTGATATCACATCACAAATATTACAAATATATCGATACTCACTATTGAAATAAAACTGGGTACTCTATAACGAATTTCAAAGTCTTTTCAGACTTTATGGTCACGGGGGGACTAAGGTATTTGACTTCCCAATTTATTAATCACAATAATATTATTACTAATAACTTACTAGAACGCAATTCAATATTCTTTTGCCAATGCGTAGCGGATAGCTTTTTGTCTCTAGCCGTCGACGTAGTGGATTCGAATCTTGCGCCGGACCAAAAAGAGTGTTTCACTTCAAACTTTTTTGTGTCCCACCACTGGGAACGAGTCTTCTCTGAACTATTTTACGAAGTGAGAGAAATAAGGCCTTAATCCACACACGCTGACTAAGTGCTTGTATGGATGTCACATGTATTCGAATGATTAGTCCTTAGACGTGCCTCGTGATATTTTCTTTCACCAGTATTTGACCAGCGGCGATAAATAATTCACACAAAGAAGATATGTGGCCAAGATCGAGGATCAAACGCGCATTCCTATACAGTAGAAACCTGATTATCCGAATATCGATTATCCGGACATCGATTATCCGAACATCCGATTATCCGGACTCATTCGTCCCGGCTCTAATTGTCAATATAAAAATATTTTGACAGCGCAACGAGACATGTTACGAAAGCCAACGTTTTAAATTACATAGGTTTTATGTAATTCATTACCTATCGTTATATGTAGATCGTTTTTTAAGTATCGAATTATATAAACGACGCACAAAAAACTCATAACATAATAAAAAAAATATTAAAATTTAAATAGGTATTGCTTGATTTGCTATAAAATCAATTATCCGGATTTTCGATTATACGGAATGCCCCTGGTTTTATTTGATCCGGATAATCGGGATTCTACTGTATATTAAAGATGAAACCGGTGCCGTACCGCTGCTCAAAAGACAGTAGGTATAGTGTTTATTGAAAAATTGTAATTTCTCAGCAGTATTTCGTCAGTAAGATGATGGTAGTGTGTTCCGCGGTCAGTAAGCGCCCGTTTTTTCTCTGGTCGTGTCGAAAGTCCAACCCATGGGACTGTGAAAAGGGAAGGGAATAGAGAGTGTATCTTTGGATATTAAAATATCTTCCGCGTACTAGGCTTGTCAGAACTAACAGGCCATAACCAGAATACTGTTAGAAGGGGATATTCTTCCCACATTTAAGATGGAAGATGTACTGTCTGCGAAGATGCGTAACTTTTACTAATGCAAAACAGATGCCCTCATATTTAAAACACGCAGCGACATACATTATTGAAACCGCACTATCTGATAGAATATTGATGGATCCTTGTTCAGCTATAGGTAGCAAATGAAGAGTGCAAGGAACTTGGCACGTGAATACCGACTGTGTTATAGAGAGATTAACATAACAATACACAGATATAAAATTTACAACAAAGGCTTTCTGGAATAAAGTTCTTTTACGCAACTTGAGTAGAGCAGACTGGTAGAAATCATCATTAAACGAAAGCCTAAGCGAGCATTTTATTTTTCTCTATTTCCCCTATTACTACGTCGAAAAAATATTAATAGATAATAATAATATAGTCCCAGATGGAGATGGCGAGACGAACGGGATGGGATCTTATGCTGGTGAATGGAAGAGGTTAGGGGAGGCCTTTGCCCAGCAATGGAATGATCAGGGCTAATATTAATAATTATAAACTAAAGTTAAAGATTAAGAGTTATAATTTGCAATGAACGTAAGTTATTGTTAATGGAGAAAACTTATTACAGTGTGGATAAATTTTTATCGGACCAGAGTGTTTAATTTTTGCACGCCTGTTGGTAAAATATGGTTGAACTTGATAAATTTCGTTACACCACTGAATATGTACTACCTATATTTGCAAATAAACATATTCTTATTCTTATTAAATATGCAATACATACATACAGTGTCTTTCTATGAACCAGACGATGCGCGCTAGGAAGCGCGCTATTGCATGAAGAATTTTTGATAGATTACTTTAGATAACATTTGTTTTTTCTTGTATTATATTTATTTTTTGATACCAAGTATGCTGAAAATGTTTATAAAAGTTTATAACACCATATATATCTTTCGAACAAGCCTACGTAATAACTAGGTAAAGATCTGACACCAAAATCATTATGGAAAACATTTGTAGAAGCCACATCTATAATTTAAATATCTGTGTTAGACAAAGGTGTGTTCAGGAGGCTTACGTAGCCTACTTTCTGTTGTTTGCGAAGTACTTGTACTTAATAGGGTCAATTAAGCCTGATGTGTTTGTTTTACCCAGTCTTTGAGCTTACTTAAAGTGGGTAGCGATGACCCATTAAAGATGGGGGGGGCTGTAAATATAGGTATGTATTTTTGGGGCTTGGTTACTTATAGTTGTAAAACTGATCTATACTGCCTTTTTTATCCTGAAATAGGCCTGCGCTTGACTGCAACTTGCCTGATGTTTAGCAATGATGTAGTCTACGATGGGACTCGCCTGCCTGTTACGTTTGAACTTCTGTAAGAAGGTGGCAGTGGAATGATGCTCCTTATGGTTAAAAACCTTATAGGAGCAACAATTTCGACTCACCCTCTTAAATGGTGTCACCAGATATCGCACCGGAACACGGCATGCTGCTTGGTGGTGTGATTTTATCTGGTAGGTAGTCACTTACCATGGCCGAAGCCTACCACCAGTTAATTACAAGTAGACATAATTACCAGTTGATTGTCACCTGATTTGCACCACCCGGGGGCCACGTATGGGGATTCAGATAAAAGGTGCACTTCCATAGACGAAGGTGAGTCAGCCCCCTTGCTTGTCTTACTTGCCCTCCCGCCCCCTTAAGAAAACGTTTTGTTTCCAGTTGTATTCTATATGTACGAATTGCCATGTTGTAGAATTCGCTATCAGTGTCTTTGTTACCTATATGTCTTTGTTTGATAGCTATAGTCCGCCTGTCTCCAAGTCACGAATAAATCTTCAACTTCATTGCTTAACAATAAGCAATTTGTGGTCAAGCGCAAGCTTATTATGGTATAAAAAAGAAAGAAAAGAGAGATTAAGACGTAAGTTCATAGTTGAAAATTGTGTCCGATGAACGGTGATAGGCTACACGAGATACAGACTGAGTGCCTCTCAGCTAGTACGAACACACCGACCATTGAATTATCTTGGTTCAAATACAAATTTTCCACATTGTAATGTTTTCTCTCCGTAGAGTAAGTAAACAAATCTCACATGCACAAATTACAATAATTTCTTAAGTGCTACAAATTTCCTAGTTTACCGAACCGTAAAATAAGACGCTCACACAAATCTTGGTTTAGACTCTAGAGGTCTACTTTAAACATCCGTATCTTCGGTTCTAGTATTCAGCGATTTATTTGTGCTTGTACTCTAAACCTTTAAATCAGAAAGAAAGAGAAAGAAAAACATTTATTTGACAGAGTCTGGACAGACAGAATTAAATAAAATAATCACATGAAAAGAGAAAAAAACAGTTAAAAAGAAGAAAGAAAAAAAACAAAGACTAAGTGTGACCCATCAGTGTCAAACATGGACATTACCCAGTAAACGTTGTAAGTACCTACTAGAGGCGAAAGAACCTACTGAGTGCTGAGTGGTGTCTATTAAAATTGTGGTTTGTTTTGTATGTATAATAAAAAAATACTTGACACTTTTAATTAATGTTTGAGTTCTTCAGTTAGAACAATGATGGAGTCAGCGCTTTGACATCTCAGACTAGATTTTTTAGTCATTTTTGCTCGTATGAATGTCTTATTTTCTCTAAATTTAACTTAACGAAAATGTTAATGTGATGTTTGTGTCACATTAATGCCTTTTCCTTCTTTCTCTCTTTTTCTTACTTATTTTAAAAGAATAATTGATCAACCATAAATATACTTAGTAATCATTGGTCCTACATTTACGATTACAAAGTTACGGGCGTCATTTCGTTATGAGTTTCAAGAGTAGACCTTATGCTAAGGGCTGTTACACATTACAGATGTGTGCGAGTACTCTCAAATATCCCGGAGGTACTGGTGATGTATTACGTATAATCTTGTGTTCAGGGTTGCCAGATTAAAGGGGTTTACAGATTTATTATGTTTAACTTAATTTTCTGAACGAATAAGTGTGTTAATATAATAAAGAAAATTTTCCTTATAATAAATAAGGAAAATGAAGTCTGTTACATTTTGCTTCCTAGTATAAATCGCTTTTTGAAAATAGGTTCCATACCGTTTAACTCGCGTATCGCCTATCGCCAAGATTCTGACTCCTCAAGCTGCACAGACAGTGATGATGATTCAAGCGAAAAGGATATTAGTGACGAATAGTCTTACATTACTTTTATCTGTGGTTAAATAGTTCTTTAAGAGATTTAATTAATGTTTTATGACTTTGTACCTCAGGTGGCGATAAACGGTCGGCCTATAGCTAAAAATACAGTGTTTACTGTTTTAATTGGTCTATGAAAATGGACATGTACAGTCAGCTACAAATGTTGATGAACAGATTCGATATTAAAAAACATTTTAACACAAATAGATTCCATAAACAATTGTCGCGTGAGTCGTTCATTGTAAAATACGGACTAAAGACAAGATTTTTTTAATGAGCTATCGTAATTATGTCTATTACTATAGGGATATCTAAATATATGTATACGAATTTCAAAGAAAAAAAAACAACTGCCTTCTATAATGTGAAAAATAAAATCTATACAACTAATTTATAACGGATTTTATAGCGGTATATTTTAGATATAAGATCTCCACGTTGCAAAGTCTTTTCAGACATCATGGTGACGGGTGGACTGAGGTATTTGACGTCCAAAATTATTAATCTCAATACTACTGACTACCTACAAACATTATTATTTAAGTTGCGTTCCGATTTAAGTAAACTGAGCTCACAGTGTCTTGAATTCTGAGTTGATTTTGCTTGGGTTCTGGTACAATTAAATCAAGTACTGGGTCCCAAGCTGGTGGTATAAACCATTATAAAGTAGTTTTATTTGAATGTGTGATATTCGCGTAAATCTAAGAAAACACTAAATGGATTTGTTTTATTTATAACTGTGTGATCGAGTAACAAATCAGATAGCGATTGCATTAAAATGCAACACCTTATTATAATACCAACAGAACACCTGTGGAATACCTAGATGACACATTAGTATGGTAAAGCAACTCGTGTTGAATGACAATAAGGCAAAATTGATCGTTTGCTAGCTGACTAGACATTGACAAAGATCGAGGATTAAAATTGCTTATTTATATACTTATTTTTCTGATTGAATAAGCAATTATTATTTGACTACCTACTATCACGTCAACCCTTTTCAGTGTCCCACCGCAAGGCACGGGTTTTCTTTCAACTGTCTTATGAGTTGATAGAGTTTGCGCTTTAATCCACACACCTCACATGTCCTTGAATAATTAGTACTTAGACATGCCGGTTTCCTCACGATGTTTTCATTCACCAATATTGAGCAGCGGAGATGAAACATATCGCAAAAGCATGTGTGGGCACGACCAGGATTCAAACCCACGACCTTGTTTTTCTAAGGCGAGTCAACGAGTTCTTTTCTTCAACAGGTTTGCGCTTGACTACAACTTGCCTGATGTTAAGCAATGATGTAGTCTACGGTTGTGTAGTATTATAAGATTAAATTAATTGTTTTGTTTACCTTTGTAGGCCATTTTTTAAATTAATAAATTATAAAAAATAATATATTTCTTGCGCAAATGGCGGCTGTACACAGTGTGGTGAGCTGAGAGCGCAAGATGAGCACCGAAATAGGGATGTAACCTTTTGTTAATGTTAAATGTGGCGCTAGAGATGTGCGCGCCAGCAATCTTACACCGAAGCTTTGAAGGTCCCAATAAAGCTTTTTCCGTAACATAAAGCTGTTTTAGTGTTGAACTAACCAAATATGGATGTTTTTATTAAATCGCTAGTGTACAAACTAAATACTTAATATATATGAAGGCTTTCGAAGGTTTTTTTTAGACTAAAAATTATCAGGATTAGCAGACAACTCTAGGTAGGCGTGAATAATCGGGTAAGAAGGCGGTATTTCAATAAAATAACTACAGCAAATATCACTTCACCCCAATCTCTCGATAGCACAATCATTAATTCTACCAGTTAATTACAGATCGTTAAGATGACATTGGATTAAAGCGTAACGTTCACCGAGCACGTTATTGCATCTGCACTACCGGACGCCACAACGGTTCAACGCGCAGTGTCAGCCATTCTAAGATGGCCGCTTCACCCGCGCTCGGTGTTCATTCGTTCGCTCCTAATGACATTCTCGAGTGACAGGTTACTTCAAAGACGGACGCGATGACAGTATAAAATGACAGCCGATGCATTGAGAAGCAGATGTGCCAACATATATTTTTTCCTCTAAATAATACTAGTTTGTCAATTGATTGTTACTAGAATTTAGCTAAATATTGGAATGTTTACTGCATGCAAAGAATGAGCAACAATAAAAGGCTTATTTATTTATTTATATTAAATCGCTTGTGAAATCGTTTTTATTATAGTAGGTAGGTATTCAAATCGCCGTATTTTTCCTATTGATGTAAATAAATTATGGAAATTTTCTGGAATTGTGTATAAACGTAGAAACAAAGAATGATATTAGCTTCGTGATTTAGTAGATCAATTGCTTTAATAAATCACCCTCCAACTAAGTAGATACATTCCAAGGGCAAATTTCAAATGACGAAACTATTTAATTTTTCATTAGTATTTTAAATTAGGTATTGCATCACAGCATCACTACAACCCTTTTCAGTGTCCCACTGCTGGGCACGGATCTTCTCTCAACTATCTCACTAGTTGAAAGAGTTTAGGCCTTAATCCACACACGCTGGCCAAGTGCGGGTTGGTGGATGTCACATGTCCTCGAATGATTAGTTCTTAGACATGCCGGTTTCCTCACGGTGTTTTCCTTCACCAATATTGAGCAGCGGCGATGTAACAATTTACACAAAGATATGTGGGCACGACTGGGATTCGAACCCGTGACCTTATATTTCTAAGGCGAGACCCGTACCACTGCGCCTCCGCTGCTCGCATCACAGCATGAATAACACTAATAGAGACTAGATTGAGAATATTCTTTTTAGTGATTATATATTCATTTTTAGTTAACCCTCAACCTATGGACTGTGTTATCTGATAATAAAGTATTTTTTTAATTCTTTTTTTTAAGTCTTCTATAGACTCTTCTCGTCAGGGACTTCTGGCCAATCTACAGAAATCTTCTTAACCAGAGTGCAATTTTTTTTTGGTGTTTTTTTATCAGTAATAGAATACATTTCTAATAATAGTAAATCAGAAAATTATGGACGAGCTATAGGGACGACGATATTAACTTATATAATGATTCCAGGACATTAACATACATAATCATCTGGTCCCAAGCTAAGCAGAGCTTGTGTTATGGAAACCAGATAACTGGTATATATACATATACTACTTTTCTTTTGGAAATATATGAATTTGAATAGATAATAAAAATTACACCCAGACTTGCGATAAACAGACATGTTCATCACACAAATATTTCGGATGGGAATCGAACCCACGACCACGCCACCGGCCGACCATTACAAATACCTACATAGTAGAGACAAATCAACGGTATTATAAAAACCATGATGAATTACGAATAACACTTGAGTCATCAGAATTTAATGCTCTTGTCTGCTCAAACTTGTAAATAATATTTTTCTTTACCAAACAAACCTTCGGGTTACATTATATTCCTCTTTCCGTATAATTCGCAGCTGAGTAAACAATAAAATACAATGTAATATGCACTCTATGGCCTTGGAATAAGTGTTATTTATACATTTAACAACATTCATACCTACTTTCCTCAATTTTCCACGTGTAAGTTTTCTTTGTGTAGGTTAACTTGAAATTAGGTTTTCACAGGTGTTTGACTCTTCATTATCTATTGATATGAGTCATTAAATACAGAAATAACTAAAAAAAAGAAGTTGCTATTAGATATATAGAAAGTTTTGGATAAAAATCGCGCAAAATTTTACGTAGTCAGGAACAAAACGAGGGTCGCATAGCAAAAAGTTGTATCTGCAAAATCTTTCTTTTTATCTTTATTTTTTAAAGGGACTCTCGTATCCTAAACAATTATCTATCAACTAATATGGGCTAGGTATTTAAACAAATAGTTTATAGTTTTTAGTTTTATCAACTAGTTGGTAGATACAAAATTATATTATACATTCCTATATCAGCTTTGTTGAAGTTTAAGTCCTTTATTAATTTGTTTCTATTTGCCTCAAATTGGACACATTCTTTAGGTAAATGATATAGATCGTGAAAAGGTTCGTATGCGTGTATTTTCTTAATATTTTAATAGTTTTTTTAAAAAAAGCACGAACCGGCTTCGAAATTCACTGAACCGATTTTGATAAAATTTAAATGTGACCACCTGGAAAGTAGGTATTAAGCCCTTTGAAACAAAAACGGAATTATCAAAATTCATATAATAATTAGTGGAATTATCGGGTAACAAACTTTAAAAAATCATGCAGTCATGAAATGAATTGAGAACCTCCATCTTTTTGAAGACGGATAATAATAGTTTAAATAAAACAACTCTACGATATAAAAGTCGAAAAATAAATCTATTTAAAGTCGGTACCGGCTCATGTCGACACTTAGTAGAAAACTGAGTACCTTCATCGAAAATGTACGTTCCTTTTTTGTTTTTTTTTTATGTATTAAAATGTTAGGTGTTTGGCACTTACAGCTTTATTCTGTAACCTCCAACAAAAGAAAATTTCTGTATACCTGTGTACAAGTCAGTGTCACGTAAGGCCTAAAGACATGCCGAATTAAATGGGATTATTAGTTCAAAATCTGAACTAACGAAGATGGTTCCTAGGTAGGTTTAAAAAAATACACGCTACGCGGCTACGTGGGATAAAAAATAGCCTGTAGCCTTCCTCAATCTATCTATCTAACAGTGCAAGAATTTTTCAAATCGGACCAGTAGTTGCTGAGATTAGCGCGTTCAAACAAACAAACTCAGTCTAGTAACTTAGTAAGAGTTATTGGCGAAATGCACTATAATGAAAGGTATATGTAGAAGTGACGTAAACTGATTGGTTTAGTTATGGATTTCGACACGCAATACCCTGGATGGATCTTGAGAGACTCAGGGGGTTTTATTAACAGCTCTTCGATCAGTCACCATCAATATCTATATCGACTATAATCCTCACAATGTTTCTTTATTATGATCAATATCAGAGCAGCGGTGGGGCAGCTGTATTGACCTCGCCTTTAATATCTAGGTGTATTCAATTACTTTTTTTGTAATGTAGTCAAAAATATTTGCGTGAATAGTTTTATTACCGGTGCTCAATATCAGTGAAGGAAAAGATTGTGAGGAAACCGGCATGTCTAAGAACTAACCATTCGAGGATATGTGACGTTAACCAACCTCCACTTGGCCAGCGTGTGTGTGGATTAAGGCCTACACTCTCTCAACTCATAAGATATTTGAGAGAAGACCCGTGCCCAGCAGTGGGACACTAAAATGGGTTGAAGTGATTCAACACTGTATCTACAGCAAAAAATAAAATGAAACCTTTTTTTAACCAATGCATGGGTTAGTAAATCGAAGTTGTTTGTCGCAACAAAATGTAGCACAGAGTAAAAATAGTAGGGGTCAGTATATGTGATGCGTACTAACAGCTGTGCTGGACACAACGGTCCGTTGTGTTTGTGTTCCTATATCTATGGTACAAGGCATAAGCCTACTGTACACCACAAAAGGTAATAAGCAAGAAATTGCTATGCGGAAGTTTACTTGTAACTAAATGGTGGTCGGCTGTAGTTAGTGGCCAAGAGGCCTGGCCGTGTTCCGGTGCGATGTCTGGTGACACCATTAATGAGGGTGGGTCGGAATCGTTGCTCCTTTATGGTTTCTAACCTTAAGGAGCCTCATTCCACTGCCACCTTATCACCGAAAATCATTCGTAATCACAAATGAATCGGTATAGTGGGCAGGCGCGTCCCATCGCAGATTACATTATCGCTTAACATCAGGTAAGTTGTAGTCAAGCGCAGGCCTATTTCAGAGTAAAAAAAACTTCTTACCGCGTTTTTCTCACCTTTAAATCCTTTCAGACTAAGTTGCTGCTTGACTATAGCCGACCGTTTAACTCGCGTATCGCCTATCGCCAAGATTCTGACTCCTCAATCTACACAGACAGTGATAATGATTCAAGCGATATGGATATTAGTGACGAATAGTCTTACATTACTTTTATCTGTGATTAAATAGTTCTCTATGAGATTTAATTTATGTTTTATGACTTTGTACCTCAGATAGCGATACGCGAGTTAAACGGTTGGCCTATAATTGTTACTTCAAATACTAAATCGCTACCGCTTATGCTTTGCACCAGTTCCAGTTGACACAACATTGCCTAACGCAGTTGCTACGCGCGCTCGTTCTATGGCCCTCTTTGTTTCTTATCTCGTCCATGGGAAGTGTGCTCCACTGTTCTTTACTAGAACCACAGATAATAACTGCCGTGATATGGAAAACGGCTAAACGTAATTTTTACAAAAATGATCAATTATAACCAGCATAATAAGTAAGCGATTGCGCATCTACCCATCGTGGAATTATATTTCTAAGTTTATTCGTTCCCGAGATATCGTAAGCTATTTAGCGGCTAAATGCACATTTTTAGGGTGACCCACCCACCTTTTTACATTATTCTCGAAATCAACTTTCTGCATATTGTGTTAGCTTGACATCTGTTATGACCTAAAACCTGCACATTAAACTCAATGATCAATAAGTATCTATATGATTGTTCTATAAATAATTTAAACCGCCTATAAATCCAATATCAATTCTGACTACAATGTGTCGCGCGCTTTTTCCAAAGAAGCCATAAGAGCCAATCAATCACTCCGGTCTGAATGAATGAGCAAATTTTAGTAGATCTCGCTCGTCATATTGGCAGCACTACTCTCGCGCCGCCTACGTCATCCAATGTTGCCAACACATGTAGCCGCCTTTTGCCATATCAGATCAAAATATGTATCATACTAGACCACTACCTAGAACTGTTCATAATAACTCTTGCACGTATTTATTTGATTTGCAAAACTTTTTTTTACTTTTTAGGGTTCCGTACCTCAAAAGGAAAAACCGGATCCTTTAAAGGATCACTTTTTTATTCTAAAATACGCTTGGCTTTATCCCAACTTGACTATAGGCCGACCGTTTAACTCGCGTATCGCCTATCGCCAAGATTCTGACTCTTCAAGTTGCACAGACAGTGATGACGATTCAAGCGACATGGATTTTAGTGACGAATAGTCTTACATTACTTTTATCCGTGGTTAAATAGTTCTATAAGAGATTTAATTAATGTTTTTTGACGCGAGTTAAACTGTCGGCCTATAGTGTTAAGCAATTGTCTACGATGTAACGCGCTTGCCTTATATACCTACTGATCTACTCGTAAGAAAAAATGGCAGTGGTGTGAGACTCCGTATACCTGAAAAATATTATTTAACAAGAAAAAATAAAACCAACTTCAAAAGGGAAACTAAAAAAATTAATTTACTTAGTATAAAGTTATTCGTATTTTGATTTAGTTAATCAGAAATGATTTAAGAAGTATTTTATATCAATTGATGTCCCACCCCACTTTTTTTGTGTAATCCCCTCCTTTTTTTAAGAAGACGGTTAAAAACCAGGATCAATAATTCCGACTCACCCTCTCGAATGTTGTCACCAGACATCGCACCGGAACAGAGCAAAGCCGCTCGATTAGGATTTGTCTGATGGGTGGTTATAATAGTATACATAGTAGACATAGTCAACCACATCATTGCTTAACAACAGGCAAGTTATTGTCTGAAATAAGAAGAGTCTTACACTACTTTTGGTTTGGCTCGGGATTTGAACCCGCGACCTCGACGTTAGAGGTGAACTGTAATCACAAACACCTCACTTACATAAAAATTTAATATAACCCATAGCATATTTTACAATTCATGATAGGAAATTTTCCAATATCCCATACCTACCGAGGTCGAAAAACAACTTTACAAGTGAAAATTATTCCACAATAAAAAACAGAAAAATAAGATTTTCGAATCGTAAACATTGATTAAAATACAACGACCGCCTTATTTCCTATGGAAACCATTTAAGTACCTATTTTATTGTGTTTTTCATACTCACTTTCGCCCATGAATCCACTTACGTTTTCAAGAATTTTCATATTTAGTGAATTTTCACAGCGCCGCTGTTGATACTGGCTTCATTTATCTACTAGCGACCCGACCCGGCTTCGCACGGGTGCAATGCTGATACTAAATATATTGAGGTATATTTACAAACTTTCCTTTTATACAACTTTAACAGCTTTTTTGCCATTAGACAATACAAACAGCACGCGCCGCGCGCGGCCAGGCTGGTACCGCGGCACCGCTATTTTCAATCTGTAATATCTTCGGAAATATTCATTTAAATTATGTGCTGTAAAGGGCTATATTGATCTATTTTAAATAGAAAATGTATTTAAGGTACTTAATTACATATGGATTAAAGCAAAATTACATTACATTAACATAACATAGGCATTAACATAGATCCATCCGATCATCGGAGAGATATTGATGCAGTTTTATTTGAAAGCTGACGTGAGACGTGACTGAGATGGTCCTGAGCAGCTCGGAGGTTTCACTCATTTCCCTTGCCTTTTCCCCATTCCTATTACAAGTGGCTACCATTATTAAATGAGCGACGACCATCAAACCACCAATCCAGTGACTAGGTGTTAGATATTAGGCTCCTCTCTACCAGTAACGATTGTCATAGATGTTGAAATAAAACTACTTTTTATCGGATTTTATCGCGGTTTATTTTAGACTTTAGATCCCGACGTTTCAAAGTCCTTTCAGACTTTATGTTCACGAGTGGACTGAGGTACCTATTTGACGTCCAAAAATATTAATCACAATTATTACCTGACATGAAGTCTGAATAGACTTTGAAACGTCGGGATCTAAAATCTAAAATAAACCGCGAGAAAATCTGTTAAAAACTAGTTTTATTTCAAAGTGTGATATTCGCGTAAATCTTAGACAATACTATGTCATAGATGTTTTAAATAATATCGGGTACCAACTGCGATATGGTAATACGGTAAATTGCTCTCCGACAACGAAACAAATTTTGGTTTCTCCGGGGCTCAGTATAGCTAAATCGGACAGCTTACACCGCTCAACTACAGGGGACATCACGGGTTTTACATAAAAAAGGATTTTATCTTGAACACAAGGATTCATATCATGTTAGCAACAATATGCTTAGGACTATGTTAGTAAATAAATTAATGAAGATTTAAACAATATTATATTGGAGACATGCATAACGCACACAAAGGTTCAATATAGGCGAGTCATACCTCATGGCCATCATTTGCAATATACTGTTGGGGCTGGCCCGGCCTGCAGAGCTAGGAGCAAGGCTGTTTTTTGCGCCAAATCGCAAAGAAGTCATTTGTACGACTTTGGGCAAACATACCTGATGCACTGCATAAGCGAGGCAGCCCCATCAGTATTCTATAACCATTATTATACAGGACACGTATAGTTGGTCCACAGGCTGCAAAAGTAAAAAAAGTTATTAATTTATTAACAAACATACTAACGAACAATTTTATTACATTATTAAAATTCTAATCGTGTAATCATTCGTCATGCCGACAGAAATGCTTTGTTATTCTATTTCAAATAACTTTCAACCTTATTACTATGGTTTACAGACAGTTTTTATGTGTCAGAAATTATGCTAATATGCATAAAACCATATTACAGCCATGACCAGCGCAATATAACAATATCACATTTCTAATTTCATTCATGTCAGTGAAAATTGAGCGAAGTGTTTCATAAAACTTACTTATTTTTGTAAATGAAACCACTAACTGCTTTGGTGGTCGGTCAATGTTACTGCTTATTAAGAACCTGGATTTTTTTTTACTTCTTGAATACGTTGGCGCTTGACTACAACTTAGGTACCTGATGTTAAGTAATGATGTAGTCTAGGATGGGACGCGCCAGCCCAATGTACCGATTCACTCGTGAGAATGACTTTCGGTGAGAAGGTGGCAGTGAAATGAGGCTCCTTAACGTTGAAACCATAAAGGAGCAACAATTCGACCCACCCTCTTAAATGGTGTCACCAGACATCGCACCGGAACACGGCAAGGCCGTTTGGCGGTGCGGCTTTGTCTGATGGGTGGTCACAAACCACGGCCGAAGCCTACCACCAGTTAATTACCAGTAAACATTATTACCAGTTGATTGTCACCTAATTTGCTCCACCGGGGACCACGTGTGGGGATTCAAATAAAAGGTGCACTCAAGGTGGGTAGGATATTTTAATCGGGCAGGAATGTTAAGGGTTTTCTGGGTTCTCTAATCTTAACTTTTTCAAGCTACGACCTGTTTCAAGTAAATAATGGCCGGGTATCAAAAACAGAACCCATAAGTGCAATCCGCAATAGAAAACTTGCAGTACAACTTGTTATGATGTCGAAGTATGCATTTCACTTCATTTCAACCCTTTTTTAATGTCCCACTGCTGGGCACTGGTCTTCAACTATCTTATGAGTTGAAAGAGATCAGGCATTAATCCACACACGCTGGCCAAGTGCAGGTTAGTGGATGTCACATGTCACTTTCTTCCTGTGACTTCTTAGACATTCCGGTTTTCTTACGATGTTTTCCTTCACCGATATTGAGCAGCGGTGATGAAACAATTCACACATCTTTGTGCAGCCAAGACCGAGGATTGAAACCGCGACCTTTTTTTATTCCGTACTAGCTGCCCCGGCAAACTTTATACCGCGTATTTCTCACTACTTAAACTGTCCTTAGACTTGTTTGAATACCTTAAGGCCAAAATTATTCAAATCAGTCCACCCGTTCTCGAGTTATAGCGAGACTAACGAACAGCAATTGATTTTTCTATATTTAGAAGATTTCTAGTCTGTATTTTGCGTCTTAAGTAAACTTAATCCTGACCACGCGCACACCAATCATGGTGGTAGAGATAGATCGTATCAACTCGGCTTAATGCCGTTTGAGCAACACACATTATCCATTAATTATGTGTTAGAGTAGGTTAATATTTTATAACATGGTGGATACGTGGTCTTAGTGATTTATTCAAACGGAGTTCCGTAAGTACCAAATAAAAACTACAATTTATAAAACGCTACATTTTGTTATTATTTTATTGACGGGCCGGTGGCGTGGTCGGTAAGATACTTGCTTTTCACTCCGCAGGTCGTGGGTTCGATTCCCACCCGGGACAAACATTAATGATGAACATTTGTGTTTGTGTCGAGTCTGGGTGTAAATATCTATTAAAAGTATATATTTACAAAAGAAAAGTATTATATGTATAGTATATACCAGTAATCTGGTTTCCATAACACAAGCTCTGCCTAGCTTGGGACCAGATGACCGTGTGTGTTTATGTCCCAGAATATTTATATTTATTTATTTGCTACTTAATAACGGTATCAGTATTTTAAGTGGATCAAATTTTATCGGCTTGTAACTACCAGTGAAAGTTGTAGTAATAAACTACATTTTTTTATTCATTCATAGGTAAACACATTAACAAGCGTTTAATATTTGCTACATTTTCAGTATAAGCACAAATAATGTAATCACTTCAACCCTTTGTAGTGTCCCACTGCTGGGCACGGGTTTTCTTTCAACTCAGTTCAACGAGTTCAGGCCTTAATCCACACACGATGCCGGCCAAGTGCGGGTTGGTGGATGTCACAATATATTCTCGAATACCGATATTGAGCACCTGCGATGAAACAATTGACACAAAGATGTCTGGGCACGACCGGGAATCGAACCCGCAACCTTATATTTAAATAGCGAGGTCAATACCGCTGGACTACCACTGCTTGATTTTTAACTTTAGCAAAAAAAATGTTTTCAAACTCTTTACTTACGAATTTCAATAAGAATACGACAATTCCCTGTTATAATTAAAATTTGAGAAAGAATTAAATTCAATGGATTTTTTTTTCATTTACTAAATTGAATAGGTAACAAAGTTCGAGATACAGAACCCGTTAATGTCCCTAACTCGCGCTTGACCGATTTTTTATACAACTGTGAATGTAGATAATTACGCAACTCAGTTAATAAAACTGAGCGATTTTAAATAATTATTATGTTGAATTATATAATTACAATGATTTATACACTTTTAAACTTTTAAAATATAGTACGCGGGTTCTTTTTTTTTATTCTTCGATAGACTGGCGCTTGACTGCAACTTGCCTGATGTTAAGCAATGATATAGATTACGATGGAACGCGCCAGCCCAGTATACCGATTCACTCGTAATTACGAATGATTATCGGTGAGAAGGTGGCAGTGGAATGAGCCTCCGTATGGTTAGAAACCTTAAAGAAGCCGACCCAATGTCTCTGCATGGTGTTACCAGACATCGCTCCGGAACACGGTAAGGCCGCTTGGCGGTGCGACTTTGTCTGGTGGGTGGTCACTAACCACGGCCGAAGCCTACCACCAGTTGATTGTCACCTGATTTGCATTACCCGGGGACCACGAGTGGGGATTCAATTAAAGGTGTAACCCACGGACGATGGCGAACTCTACCTGGATCGTCCAACACATCTTTTGTAAATTAGTGGTATCAACTGAGTAAGCGCGTTTCATCGTACACCACATCATCGCTTAACAATATCAATAATAAGCCAGTTGTGACAACAAACCTAATATAGTGTAAAATAAATGTTTTATAACCGCTACTGACCTGGGTACCAACCTGCGACCTATCAACCTACATTCGAAGAAGACCGGTACCGCTGCGCCAGCGCCGCTACTCGCAGTTCCTACCTGTTGATAGATATTAACCGTTGCTCAAAGTAAGACTCAAAAAGAACATTCTGCAGTTACCCGCTTGTCGATGTCTACTCTCTCAACTCTTAAGATATTTGAGAGAATCGTTCCCAGCAATGGAACTTTATAGAGTTGTTACAAGTACATTAATAGCCAAATAAAGACCGACTTCTTCGACCTAGGTCGTTGCCTCTAATCCAGTGGTAAGCGCGCGCGGTGCTGAATCGAATCCCTGGTTGATTAAAAACCAACCAACTACCTTCTCGCCGATAATCATTCGTAATCACGAGTGAATCGGTATACCGGGCTGGCGCGTTCCATCGTAGACTACATCATTGCTTAACATCAGGCAAGTTGTAGTCATGCGCCAGCCTATCGAAGAATAAAAAAAAACATTTCCAATACACATTTTTATTATCTTGTACAGCAATTAGCTCGCTTCGTATTATAAAAATTAAACTTAGTCGGCAAAATGTGGGTGATATTCAATTCTGCCTACCCCCACAAATAATGTACAGGGTGGAAATGACAGCCCTCCACAAAATGAGAGGTGCAATCTTGTGTACTATAAAACTAACTAAATCTTTCTATTAAAATCAGTTTACATCGGAATTTTATTCTGAACTTTTTTTGATATTTTTTTTTTGATATTGTTTTATCAATTACATTAAGCTTAAGTCGATTTGAATAAATGAAAGCTAAAATAAAACATCGATCAATGCATTAGTTTAAGGAACGACGCGTGAAATGACTCAGAGCGAGTGCTCTTAGTGGTAAAGACTAAGAGTTTTCAAGAAATAGGCAAAAATGGCGCAACTCTGTGTATCAAGCAGTCTCATTTTTTGAAGAAAAGCGTTTGCAAGACCTAGACGCCAAACGCCTTATTAAAAAGACCCGTCCTAAACCTTCCTATACCTACACCTACAATGCTGAAGGTCAACTCTACTGTGCGTCCTGTGTACGCACTTTTAAAACCAAGCTCGGTTTCACGAGTCATGAAAATTCGAGCTCACAAATGAAGACTATGTAGCTAGCCTAGTTTTTGGACTGCATAGCTAGCTGTCTTTGCCAGGTTCGCCGTTGACGAATACGTCAAGGAGGACTATTTAAAAGGACTAACCATAATAGTAGAAAGATTGGCCGTTCACTAATAGGGTTTTCATAAGATAATGATACATTCCGTATAAGTTAACAAAACAAAGCACGGGTATTGGGCGCCCATAAGGTTCCTGAACTAATTTCATATACCGATCATCTCAGTACGATGTACGGATTGCACCCCATAATTTTGTGGAGGGCGGTCCCTTCCACCCGGTAAGCGTGAGCGCTACATATAATCTGTTCATAATATATTCTCTTCTATTAAGAACTTACTCAAGAAGCTAAATTTTCAAATCAGGGTAGCTATCCAACTATACTTGCAAATAATTAAGTAGGTACCTACTAATTACGACACCTATGAACATTTTTAGTAAAGTCTAAAAAAAACCTAGTCCTACAAGGCGAAAGCATCCGCCATTTTAAATAATCTAAGAAACTACATGTTTTTACTAAAAACAACTGTATAACCTAGAAAATAGATTGTAGATCTAACTGGTACTAAGCAAATAGTAATACTACCATTTAACAAAACAATAATACATTGATAGTTTTGTATGAACTAATTATATAAGTTTCTTACAAATCACGCAATGGAAAACGTAATTTTTTAAACAGAATCGCATCGAACTTTCTAGTGGTGTGACGTTATTGCGTTCACTTTAGTTGCTAACCGAGGTGTTTGGATGTGTGCGTGAGTGCAGTGGCCGGGCTTAGTGACGTGCCCTCGATTTTATCGACTGTTTCTTATCGATTGCTTCCTTTAAGGGCCTTTGTGTACCACTTAAGATTATATTTATGTTTTTGTGTCAGTTTGCCAACTGTTTTGTTAGTTAGTTTATTATGATGAGATAATAATATGTACTGCACTGTGATGAATTACTTTTTAACAATATCATTAATTAGGAAGAATATCTCGAGTCGGTCGAGCAAAAACACTGTTCTACTACACTAAGAGAATCTTAGTTGCAGCTCGAAGTTCTGAATTGTGGTCGATATAAGGCATAGCCGGCGAAAAGTGGGTAATATTCACCGCTACCCTCCCCTTTAGGTAGGTAATACAGACATAATGCTATGGTAAGTAATAATAATATTTATTTTAGATCATAGATCCATAGTAGGTACACCAGTTATTATTTTACATAGATAAAGGATGATCTATGAGACATCCATGACACAACTACATACTTTTAAACAGTCGAACGAGACATGCCAACAGATAATACTACTAGCTTTCCGACCGATAACCACAGTTCTCTTTTTGCGCCGTTGTTGGATAAAAACTGTTATAATATCCTTCCTCGGGTCTGACACTATCTCCATACCAAATTTCATCTAGATCGGTTCAGTAGTTTTGGTCTGAAAGCGCGACAGACAGACGGACAGAAGTTACTTTCGCATTTATAATATCTACTAGCTTTCCAACAGCGGCTTCGCCCGCGTGTATGTCGGTTATCGCGCCAAAACATTACCTTCTTTTTGCGCAGTCGGTTAAAAACTATCTTATGTCCTTTCTAGGGTCTCAAACTACTTCCATACCCAAATTTCATCCAAATCGGTTCAGTAGTTTAAGCGGGAAAGCGTAACAGACAGACAAACAGAGTTACTTTCGCATTTATAATATTAGTAGGGATTTGGCTATCCAGCCTGTTCGCCACAGTACTGACAAGGCTGTTGGAGCTGTCACGCACTCAGCACATCAGGGAAGCAATTCTGGATCGTATGATTGCATATAAATCTGGAGGTACCTACACCTGCTTGAGCGAACATCCCAGATGCGCTGCAAAAGCGCGGCAGCCCCAACATCACCCTGGAGGCGTTGTTGTATTGGATACGAAGAACGCTGTACGAGCACGTTATAAGGGCTGTCTGTATTTTGGTTAATATCCATGAAAGAATCTCATGGTACATAGCATTAGGGTAGAAATACACCATGTCACTATATACCCTATCTTTCGCATAAGGATGACATGGTGTACACCTACAATTTGGAAGTGTTTAAATGTATACATACATAACTTTTAAATAAGGTGTAAGCGGTGATGTATCATGCATTATTTTACTTTATATATCGTTCTATAAACTCATGGTATTATCCATAAAAATCTTATAACACTTTATTTAAAATGAACTTTGTCTCTTTCTTACTAGTATAAATATCAAGGTGACAAACAAAGACTAACGAATTATTAACCTAGTTTAGCTATAATGTACTTAAAAGACGTTTATGAAAAGGGGGTTAGCCATTTGGCTTATATCGGGCACTTACTCAAACCTAGTATTATATTATCTGTACTCAAACTTTTTCACCTCATCCTCCATTTTATTTATTTTTTGTATAGTAAACGATTTTGAAAATTGTTATTATGTATGTACTACATATAGACATATCGGCCGGGTTGTCGGATGGAATAAGCATATTTGAGATGCTCACGCGAAGGCCAGGCACGCAAATAAGCTGTGGTTATAGCACAACAAACCTATGGCAGGTGATATTTATGAAAAAAAAACAAATTTGACAAATTAAATTAAATTTTGATTTTATCTTTATTTATACAAAATCAAAATAATGTTACCTACTTACTTAATTTACATACATACTTACCTACTTAATTTACCTGTTCAATGATTTAAACCTAGTCCTGACTAACCATTACATTATCTTCTAAATATATAAAAGAAGAAACTGACTGATTGACATATCAACGCAGAGCCCAAACCGCTGGGTCTGGAGACTCCAAATTTGGCACATAGGTTCCTTATGGGGTTTAGGGGTGCACTAAGAAAGGCTTTTTTAAAACTCACCCTTTAAGGGGGTGAAACGGGGTTCCAAGGTTTGTATGGAAAAACAAGATTAGTGAGATCAATTTCGCGGGCGAAGCCGCGGGCGGAATCTAGTAATTATATAAACAATGCCCTTCTCTCAAAAATACCTATCGTGTTATCTAAAAATTAATTACAATTGAATTAATTTCTACCTGAATCATTAAAATCTCAGGTCAACGTCCCAAAGAGGTTAACAACAATGCAATCTTCACCAATTAAAACCCTTAACCAATTATTTTAAGCAATTAAATCGAGTTTCATAACTCGATAACTTTAGACAATCGAGAATCGACTACGCCTAATGACTTTAAATTGATTTTGTAAAAAATATCAGTATTACTTCCCAACTCTATAATTATCTTTTATTACTTTCACGCACACTTGCATCGCATTCGATTGTGATAAATTACCAAAAACATTTAAGAAATAAAAAACTAAAAATCTAACGAAAATGAACCTTATGTCTTCTAGAATAGTTGCAATAGTTTTTAATTAACGGTATTATTAACATTGTCAGTGTAAAAAGCGACGAGTTTTGCAAATGTCCGTGCGAAGTGTCGACCCGTATCACGAACCTACCCCAATACGAATAGTGATGTGCCAAAAACGAAAATTGCGGTGATACGCTTTTTAAATATTGTCGTGATATCTTATAAAAAATACTTTCTAAGCGACGTTTTTTTTTAGTCTTTGTAACTGACCTACTCTAAGTACCTATTGAGTGGCAACGAACATTTAGTTTCCAATTTCGCATAACTAATGCAGAATCACGATTAAATTTAAAACGGTCTATAGTTATATTGAGGGATAATAGACTTTATTTCTATTGCAATAGAATATTGAATATTTGTAATAAATGCCCATTAAATGTGTTAAAAAGTGGCAGTTCACGGACTTATTCTGAAACTGAAGTTGAGTTTAAGTCCGAATTCGTCCGAATATGCCTTTGGTTCAAGAATAACCTACCTACTTGTTATAGGCAAGCATTGGTTATGTTAAATCATGTATCCTACACTAATTGCTGGTGATTCGTGATATTTTTAGATGGGTTAGGTAGGTAGGTACGTCACTACAACCCTTTTTAGTGTCCCACAACTGGGCACGGGTCTTCTCGGGAGAGAAGTTGGGAACTTAATCTACACCCGCTGGTCAAGTGCGGGTTGGTGGATGTCACATGTCCTCGAATGATTAGTTCTTAGACATGCTGGTTTCCTCACGATGTTTTTCTTTACCAATATTAAGCAGCGGCGATGTAACAATTCACACAAAGATGTGTGGGCATAACTAGGAATCGTACCCGCGACCACATAAAATACTTTTATTTATATGTAGTTGTATTTCTCTTTTCAAGCTCTTCCATTTGATACCCATATTGTACTTAGGGGTTGTTGTAAAAACGATAAGTCGCCATTTTAAATCCAATATGGCGATATTGCATTTATAAAATCGTATATTGTCATCACAACTGCTTTAGTGGAAGTGTATGAAATATTGATTGCAAGATTCCAGGACATACAAACATACATGTGAAGTTAAACAAAAGCTTTTAAAAAGGGCTTTCGGTGATGTGAACATAGTAAGTAGTACGAGTTAGTTAGTTACATAGTCACTATAACACTTGGCCGGTACCCCGCGGGCATTAGAAAGCTCTGGCGCCAGCTTGCCTCGCCTAATTATGAACCGACATATGAAAGTTCGTGCTAAAAGCTCTCTAGTTGCCATGGCAACCGGAGAAACAGGGGCTTGGTATTATGGTCGCCGACTTACCTGCTAGATATCACATATCAAATATTGTTGGACATTGTAACTGCTGCTAATCCTGGCTTACAGGAATATCGTGCCGGGGTTCCGGTAGTGGGTTGTCCAAAAAAAAAATTGGTACAATATTTGAAATTATCGGAAAATTCACCTCTACCTATACATTCGAATACAGGCAAGCAGTAAATAAGCTAATTAGTAAAATTCATAATTCCTACAAAATTAGTGCAACAAGTTCGCGCAACATCGGCAATGTTCGGATCCTCTCGGCGCGGGTCATCGCTCCGACCTAGTTAGGTGTTGCTAACTGTGTAATATTAACTTTTGTCTGCACCCGTGTGCAATATATTGTTGTAATTTAATAACTAAGTTATTTAAAACTTGTACCTAATAGGTACCTCAGTCCACTCGTGAACATGAAGTCTGAAAAGACTTTGAAACGTCGGGATCTGAAACCTAAAATAAACCGCGATAAAATCCGTTAAAAAGTAGTTTTATTTAAATGTGTGATATTCGCGTAAATCTGTTTGTACCTAACTTATCCAAAATAACAATAATAATAGTCACCCCCTGCCGTTTTATCCGTGTTTATTTGCATTGGTCAGGCAGGGGCCATAGTCCATCCATAGTTCTACTTACCTAATCCATTAGCACCCACCACCATAACCTAGATTTTAGTTCCTATATTCTGCAATAGTCCTGCTCTAACCGGGGATTGTCCTTTGTTGTACCTATATGGTGCGAACAGGGATAATCGTCGGTTGGTGCCACATTACATTTAGGGCATAATTGTCTAACGGGCCTCTACGTGTTGGCTTCGGCCCCACGCACACCTTTCAAAAGTCCGGAGCTCCATAGTTCCGAGATAAAAAAAGACAAACATAATAATAATAATATTCATATATTCATAACCCAACACAGAAATTGACAGCAAGGTGAGAAAATACAGAGATTATGGGTGAAACTAGTTACTTTACACAAAGAAAATGGACCCCTGACTCAGAAACTAGTTTAACTGTACTATCAGAGTCAGTGATTCCTCATATAGAAGCGCCAGTGACAGTAGAAAATGAGAGTTATACACACTAAAATAAATAAGAAGTCGCAGCGGTACGGGCCTCGCCTTAGAAATATAAGGTCGCGGGCTCGATTCCCAGTCCATCTTTGAGTGAATTGTGACATCGCCGCTGCTCAATATTAGTGAATAAAAAACATCGTGAGGAAACCGGCATGTCTAAGAACTAATCTTTAGAAGTCATGTAACATCCTCTATACTGCACGCGCCGTGCCGAGCTGTGGGACACTAAAAAGAGTTGATGTGAAGAAGTCCCATTATCTATCGTCCTATGACGGAAAGTAAGCTGGTGGGGTTTAACAGATTTCCGCCCTCAGCTTCGCCCCCATGAACTACATTTTATATTGTCCCCAAAGGTAAGATAAAAAGTATGTAAAGAATTCTACTGGCATACTTATTCTAATATAGATTTAACATTCGTATAAAAAAAAATTATAAATCATCTAATTGATGTAGTAAACTACATGAAAATTCGATCCATAGTTTTTGAAATTATTTTAAAAACATACATTGCAATCACGCCATTTTCCCATGGGGGTAGGCAGAGACTAGTATACCACTTGTTACGCTCTAAACATACTTCCGTAGCCTCACTAATGTTCATGCATTTGATGAAATCACCCAATGAGATCAGCGAATGTCTTCCTAGGGCTTCCTCTCCCAGCGTTTCCACTCACCACCGCAGTATACACCTTTAGTCAAACGTCATAACCATTCTTATTCCACCTTTGTCACCACACACATCTTCTGTCAGACCACAGCTTTCTCTAATTACTTCAGTCCTCAATCAAACATTCAGAGTTACACCACAATACTTCGTAGAGAATTCACCTTTAAAAATTTCCTTAGGTATGCTTGGCTTTTCGGTTTAGCCGTTCTCGAGTTTTAGGTAGACTAATGAACAGCAATTGATTTTTATATATAACTAGCGACTCGCCCCAACTTCGCATTGGTGAAACGTGTTATACTTATAAACCTTGCTCTGGAGTCACTCTATCTATTAAAAAAAACCGCATCAAAATCCGTTGCGTAGTTTTAAAGATCTAAATATACATAGGGACATGGGGACAGAAAAGGCGACCTGGTTTTAGACTATGTAGTGAAGAGATATATGGAAAGAAGATTAGGTTATAGGTTTAATCTAAACTACTTAATTATAAATAAAACTACTTGACGGGCCGTTCGCGTGGTAGGTAAGGTACTTGCTATTCACGCTGCAGGTCGTGGGTTCGATTCCCACCTAAGTCAGACATTCGTGTGATGAACACGTCTGTTTGTCTTGAGTCTGGGTGTAATTATCTATATTTATGTATTTATTTACAAAAGAAAAGTATTTGTGGTGCATTAACAGTTATCTGGTTTCCATAGCACAAGCTCTTAGTTTGGTATCAGATGGCCATGAGTGTTAATGTCCCACTAAGTATATTATTGTTTTTATCAATTATAGAACTAAATAGTGCCATGAATATGTGGGGAAGAATATTGTCGATATGTTTAACAGTCATAAACAGAGAATATTAATAGACGTACAAATCATGTGAATATTATGTATTAAAGTGTGTATATAATTAGATTTTTTTAATTAATCTACGTCTACAATTTTAACTAAATCTATGTTTCTTTTTTTGTTCTCTTCGGTTGACTGTAAGGCACTTTATTTTCCTCTTTCAACATTTCCATCTCATATTTTTGTACCACAGCAAATATTTCTGACTTGGCTAGATGCTGGTGGTATCGGCTCAACTTCTTCAACGTTGGAGCCATGCCTGCTAGAAATGCGTCAATTTCATGATGAGTTTCATAATCCGACTTTTCTAGTAAACTTTCCATATCGTTTAGATTTTGGCTAGATTCTTCAGAATTATGTGATGATACCTCGCTAGTTTCTTGTTCGTTCTTTCCGTTATCTTCTTCTTTTATGTTACCTTCTGGGGCAGGTTTGGTTTCTTTAAAGAATGGTTTAAGGAATTCGAGTTGTTCACTGTATTTGTAGAGTTTAATTAGTTTAGCGCCTCGAGCGGTTTTGATTTGGACGTCTTTGACCCTTTTGCGGTATTGATCACGAATATTATTCCATCTTGACTTGCACAAATCACCTGAAATAATATATAAACAAGATTTTTATTTATTTATTTCATTACTAGAGGACCCCGCAGACGTCGTCCTGCCCGGTAAAGCAGCGCCACCTGCCGGGTCCGAAAACAGAATACGACCTATAAGATTTCATAAAAATCGGTCAAGCTGTTTCGGAGGAGGTTTTTTTAATTTTTCTCTGCGTAAAAACCATCCTCGTACTTCAAGAAATATTCTAAAAAAAGAATTAGCGAAATCGGTTCAGCCGTTCTCGAGTTATGCGCTTACCAACACATTTTGCGATTCATTTTTATATTATAGATGGAAGGCTTACAGCTAAATATAAGTTTTATTGAAATTAACAAATTATACAACATTATGACAATTACAAGCCTTCGCGTATAACAAATTGCGTATAAAATTTATTTAATGTGAGCACTACATTACTCAAAACTCAGTAGTTTACTGCAGACCATAAGGTACAATAAAAGGTGTCACAAATAATTCAGTGTTCAATTATGGACCCTGTAGAGCACAGCAAAAAGTAGCAGAGAGGAGTAAGAGCGCTTACTTTTATTAAACTAGAACAAATAAAATATATCTATTATAAATTAAATTATTATTATTGTTGATGTTAACATTTATCATTTAGATATTCTTTAGAATAATAACATTTTTGTGTTAGAAGAGATTTTAATGTTTTTACAAATGGGTTAAATTCTTTTGTGTTTTTAGTGTCGTCCTGTAGTTAGTTATATATTTTTATGGATATGCTGTAGGTGCTGTTTGAATATCTTTTAGACTTGAGGGTGGTGTTTAATCTGTTTTTATACCATAGCGATATATATGTAGGTATAGTGCAAATGTTAATGAAAAGTATTATGATTAAGACATTACTGAGTAAATATTTTTTTAATTATGCATAATCTTTTAATATTTTATTATGTTCAGTTACTTTATTGGTAATTTAAAACTTTAGTTTCCCATTTAGCTTTTGAATGATATGTTTCATGAGATAACATAGCGCTGACGCCTATATTACACAAAGGTGTAGGCAGAGGTCAAAATCACTCAATCTTTGCCAGCTATGTTTGGTCCCATCCCTAATAATATTATAAATGCGAAAGTAACTCTGTCTGTCTCTCTGTTACGCTTTCCTGCTTATACTACTGAACCGATTTTGATATAATTGGGTATGGAGGTAGTTTGAGACCCGAGAAAGGACATAGGATAGTTTTTATCCGACTGCGCAAAAAGAAGGTAATGTTTTGGCGCGATAACCGATATACTCGCGGGCGAAGCCGCTGTCGGAAATCTATTACATAATAAGGGGCTAGTTTTTGCAGTTCATCAGGCACAATGCCAAAGTTCAAGCTGTAACTAAAATTTTCTAGGTAAGTATATTAGAAAAGTCTGTTTGCTCCAACCGAATAAAAAGTCGTATAAGATTCTTATGAATAAGACTGTAAATCTGTACCTAATCGTTGCATGTCGTTACTTTAATGTACCATGCAACTTTTTCACAAATATAACATTGCATGACAATTTGATTTGCGACACTTGTATAACGAGTCTGCGCGCTGTTTCCTGTACTTGTATATCATTTTCTTACATTTAGGTACGTAATAAGTACATGAGAATGTAAGTAGAAAAAATACAAAAAAAAATGTAAACATTGAAGGCTTAAAATTAACCAAAACATTAAACTACAAAAAAAGAACGGGATACGTTAAAGAATGTTATTAAAATTTTCGGCTATCTCGTAAAATGATTAACCTCTTTTTGCTATCTTATAACATTCCCTGGATATCAAACTATTTACAAATTTCATCCAACCCGGTTCAGTAGTTTAGGCGTAAAGCTGTAACAGATAGACCCAGTTACTTTGGCTTTTATAATAATAGTAAGAATTAAGAAAATAATATTAGACAATGTATTGAATGACAGGCAGACTGCTGGGCACAGCTCTCTCTCAATTCGTAAGATAGTTATGAAACTATCTTACGAATTGAGAGAGTTTAGGCCTTACCTAATCCACACATGCTGGCCAAGTGCACTAAAATATTAATAATATAGTGGGACATTAACACACACGGTCATCTGATCTAAAACTAAGCAGAGCTTGTACTATGGAAACCAGATAACTGGTAAAATACTACATATAATACTTTTCTTTTGTAATTACATACTTAAATATATATAATTACACCCAGTTACAAGACAAACAGACATATTTAAACAAATGTTTGCTCGGGTGGGAATGAACCCACGACCTGCGGCGTGAAAAGCAAGTAGCTTACCGGCCACGCCACCTGCCTACCGAAGGGTAGAAGTGAAACACTTTCGGAATCTGTATATGTTACTGTTTCTGGTAGTGTTTATCGTCTCAATGACAAAAATAAATGATGTCACATCACATGGTTTCTTTTCCGTTATGTTGGCAGAACGCTACTAAATAAAACTTACCCTCCACATCCAACTGACGTCCAATGATACCCCATACGTTATCTTTCAACTTATTATCCAAATATTTCGGATGCGATAAATTATACAAAACACTATGTTTCCGTACTAAATCAATTAATTTGTCATCGTCTAGACGTATTCGATTCATTTTCAATTAATAATAAGTTAATTTCAAGTAAAATTGGGGAAATTTTTGATAAAAAAAAGCGTGCGCTCGGACCAGATCCGTCAGTTTCACTGAACACACGGCGACGCCACGGACACGGTTGACGATTCTGCGCATAAGTGTCTAGAATATTCTCTGTCTCTCTCTTACAATCGGATCTCTCACGGACACTGCACGGTTGTTAAGGGTGAATGGGTATATTATTGAGTTAACCTTTTTCACCCCTGACGAAAAATAAAGGTGTTTTAATATGTATTAAATTGAAGTGCGTTTTTTGTGGTGTCGTAGCGCTCAAACGAATAAACTGATTTGGATGTGGTTTTCTGTATGTAATAGAAATGGTTCTAAGATTATAAAAATGAATAGAATTAATTAATTATTACATTAGAAAGGTGTGGGTAATCTTCATAAAAAATATTGTCATGTTTGAGAGTATAGTAATAAGCTAGAACTAGGAATCTAAGATAGATTTTTTGTAATTTTGTATGTGAGCAAGTAGAAACTTTATTTGTTTTTACAGGTTCTGACACTGACGAAGACTCCTGCGGCGCTTTCAATGGCAGTCAAAAATCAGCATGCATGTCTCTAAACGTACAACAATCACTTCTATCAACAACACGAGAAAAATCCTCTAGTGCATGATGTCTCGACAAATCTTGTAGTTTGGTCACCCACACACCTACACCTACCCAGGATATGGTCTCCAGCATCAGTACCAGAGAACAAAGAAACGATTTATCCGCACTACCGGATGTTACGTCTGGAATGTCTGGAATATCAATAGATGAAGACAATTATTGTCGCAGCAGTATCTCTAAATCTCGTTCGGAAAATTTAAGATCCGAACACAGTAAAAATGAATGATTTTTATCAGGGGTTCCTGAATTTATGATTGAAAAACCTATTATAACTATAATGAGGTTATTATGACATTTACGAAAATGGGGGATAATTTTCAGATTATTTTGCTTATTGGAAACATTAAATCTTTTTATTAAACAGTATTCATATATTTTCGAACCTTTGCCACACCGATTAACAGACCGATTAAAAAATAATTCTGAAAACATAAAAAAACTTTGAATTGATAACCTTTTGTAAGTCGGTTAAAAATCTTTACTAATTGAAGCTGAAGAGCTTGTTTAAACGCGCTAATCTCAAGAACTTATAGTCCGATTTGAAAACTTCTTGCATTGTTAGACAGCTCCTTTATTCGGCTATTTTTTCTCTAGACATAAAATATAAGTCGAACCGCGGGTAGTCACGGGTACAAAGCTAGTTAAACTATAAAATTAATACCTATCTGTAATCCGTAATTCGTAATCCAATTAACTATTAAATTACTGTGTCATTTTTGATACGGCTAATGCATTAAGTTGATTGCGACACACCTATCGCTTTCAGTGTAATTACGAACGCCTTCACACGTAAATCATAATCCGTTGTGGTGGAATTACGCCTTATTAACTAGCTTAAATAGTGACTTTGTTCCTTTGTAAAGTTCAAAATTTCTTATCATAACGCTTAAGCCTGTATTACTTAAAGGTGTAAGCAGAGGTGAATTCGCAGTCGCATTTCATACGGGCCCGTGTCGTGGTCGGTAAGATACTTGCTTTTCACGCCGCAGGTCGTGGGTTCGATTCCCACCCGAGACAAACATTAGTGATGAACATTTGTGTTTGTGTCGAGTCTGGGTGTAAATATCTATTATATGTATTTATGTACAAAAGAAAAGTAGTATATGCATAGTATAACCAGTTATCTGGTTTCCTTAACACAAGCTCTTCTTAGCTTGGGATCAGATGACCGTGTGTGTTAATGTCAGAATATTTATAAAAAATTAGTTGGTTATATTTAGGACTTAGGGGGACCTAAATGTGACCTAAGATTTACTTCAAAGAGTTTTCTATACTAGATCTTACATCTATGTTCATCTCAGGATTCGAACCCGGTTATGGTACCTCAGGTTTATAAGTAGTTAGCAAAATCTTGTAAGCAATGATCGGAATTGTGTCCGATGAACGGCAATTAGAGATATGGCTATGCGCCACCAATATACGGTGGAAATTCCACGTGTACACACAAAGCGCTTTGCTTCCACTTTTACTGTGCGAACTGCCAAGTTGTGCAATTCACTACCGACATCTCTGTTTCCCAATAGCTATAATCTACCTGTCTTCAAATCGCGAGTGAATCTATACTGACTGAGTAAGATCGTTTCATCGTAGACTCCAACATTACTTAACAACAGGCAAGTTTTGGTCAAGAGCAAGCCTATTAAAGGATAATAAATAATAATAAAATAAAATAAAATACAATTTATTTCGGACAAGCTACATCCATATAGTGTTAGTATAAAGAAAACGGATCTTATAACTATGTTAGTAAAATAAATTAAATTAAAACCGTTATAAAACATTTATTTTGTTACTAGGATATTTATTTTATTTTATTTATTTATAAGGCATGTCAACAGTATATTGTTCGAGATACATCTACGAACAATTCCCAGTAACAATGGAGAGTCGAATCTCCATGCTATAGTGTTCAGGACAGAGTTGGAGCTGGCTCGCAGTCTGCAGTGCAGCCAAGCAGACTTTTTTTCTAATGACGGCATGATAGCTATCAGTAGGAATAGGCATGGGAATTTGATTTTCACTTCTGCCTACCATCGGGTAATGCTGACGTCGCAATGTTATGACAGTAACACAATATCGTGCACCTAACTTCGTGCCTGTTAGTAATTGCTTCGAGTCGGCACTAATACCCCCCAGTGACCCCCATTGACCCTCACTGAAGGATACGTGACCACGTAATAAGGACCCTTAGCCGCATGATTTGCTTATGTACACAGTAGATTTGAAACAGTATATCAATTGAGCTCATAATAATATAATAATAATAATAATAATTCCAACTCGGTTTCTGTTAGTGATTGTTACTACAAATGTAGGTAGGATACAAAAAAAACAGTATTATTTTGATCTGTCGACTGCTGCGTCAGTCAAATATACGAGCTTGTGCGTACCGGTTGTATTATTTGGCAATCCCCCCAATTACGTTCATAACGTTTTCTAAATTAAAACATGTTTTACCTAAAATACTAGTTGCTGCCTTGGATGATAGGCAGGCTTTTGGTGTGGGATGCATCATGCATCAATACACTTGCACCTTCCCATTTTCCTGTTACTTCAGGACTAGTGGCCCACCCCGGGTTTGCACGGGTAGATATCGGTATTAGACAGCAATTTTAATCATCATAAATTTTATCACACTCTTGGCAGACTTTCCATGCTTAGACCAGTCGATCAAATCTGCTTTGGCAAAACCAGTAATCAAAATCATTAGTTTAATAGCTGTGGTGCCGCAATATATATTACTAATATTATAAAGCTGATGAAACTGTTTGTTGGTTTGTTTGAACGCGCTAAAAAACTACTGGTCCTATTTGAAAAATGCTTGCACTGTTAGATAGCTCATTTGTTGAGGAAGGCTATAGGCCTTTTATCCCGCAGCTGGGAATGATATGCAGTGCATGCGGGCGTAGCCGCGGCGGTAAGCTAGATAAATGTGAGGTGTCTACGGTCCCAGTTGTGTCACATGTGGGTCTCCCGTAAGCCCTTGGCATAAATGCGCCACGGAATTCCCGGGAGATTTTAGTGGGTACCCCTGAGTTTATATATGTCCTAAGCACACACGGGACGAAGGGATGTATACAGGATTTCCCCCCGGCAGAAGAAAGCACTTAAGAAATAGATCACATACACCTTTGGCACTATGCCTACCCAGATGTGATGTTACATTCATTGACACATACAGGATTCATATAAATTTTAACACACTCTTGGCTGACCCGGGAAGAAGTAACAGACCAAGCTAGATTACTTATCATCACATATCTACACTCTAGGTGCTGTCTACCCCGTGAGGGATATAGTCGTGGTGTTACATCTATTTACACATACAGGAACCATTAGCCAATTTTTGTTGTAGATATAATTACCCAGACTCAAAACACATAGACGTGTTCATCACACAAATGTCTGACTTGTGTGGGAATCGAACCCACGACCTACGGCGTGAAAAGCAAGTATCTCACCGACGACAAAAAAATTGTTAAAATTGAGTAGGTACAGAATATCTTTCTAGCTTAACAACAATCCCAATTTAATCTCAGTCATCAATAAAATCAAATTTGTTACAAGGTTACATACTGCTTTAATGTTTACTACGGCGAGATAAACTCAAGACACATTTCAAGATTTGTATATAGTACCTACAAAAATAGCCGACCCACAAAAATTATAGGTATTATGGTAACTAATCTTTTTTTTATTCTTTGATAGGCTGGCGCTTGACTACAACTTGCCTGATGTTAAGCAATGATGTAGTCTACGATGGAACACGCCAGACTAGTATACCGATTCACTCGAAATTACGAATGATTATCGGTGAGAAGGTGGCAGTGGAATGAGCCTCCTTAAGGTTAGAAACCTTAAAGGAGCAACAATTCCGACCCACCCTCACTGCACGGTGTCACCAGACATAGCACCGGAACACAGCAAGGCCGCTTGGCGGTGCGGCTTTGCCGAAGCCTACCAGTTGATTGTCACCTGATTTACACCACCCGGGGACCACGTGTGGGGATTCAATTAAAGGTGTACACCCACGGACGAAGGTGACTCAGCCCCCAAATACATTCAGTGTTTCCACTTCAACAAATGTCTTCATTAATCAGTCAGTTACTCTCATCCTGTCACCAGCCTAAAAGCTACGTTAGCCAATC
Source organism: Meganola albula (assembly GCA_936450015.1). Lineage (NCBI taxonomy): Eukaryota > Metazoa > Arthropoda > Insecta > Lepidoptera > Nolidae > Meganola > Meganola albula. Next base: position 12,782,309 of record OW388159.1, on the reverse strand, counting down.
CGTGGTCTCCACTGAAGAACTCGTATACCCTAACGGTCGGTTCGGTTCTATTCATAACCTAGTCTTAACAGTTACTCCACTCAATACTAAAAAATTAATAAACCCCAACTCATATGAATAACCGTTTCTATAACTTCAGCTATCGAATAAAAAAATGCATCAAAAATATCAAAATCGATCAATTTTAGACGCTAAATGGCATCAAATTGGTACACAAAAACACATGAACACGCGTCAAACATGGGGGTTTTACACAACCAATTAGGGGTACTTATTATAATGTTAGCCTACAGTCTACGGTCATTGGTTCTGCAAATATCTGCAATCCCATTCATAATAATAATTGTGACGTTAGTATGTTTGTGACTCAATCACACGTAAACGGCTAAGCGAATTTGGATGAAAATTTGGCACAGAGATAGATAATATGTCTGGAATATCACATAGACACACACACATATTTTTTATGCTAATACCACGGGCGAAGCAGCGAGCGGAAGGTAGTAGTAGGCCATGATGTGTGGTTAGTTCTACAATTCTTAAGATACTTGAGAGAATCTCTATCCCAGCAATGGGATGATAATGGAATGCTATAAGATATTTTATTACCCAAAATAAAATAAATCATTTTCCCATTACAAACTCACGGCGCTAAAACTAAACGTAAAAACAAAGACATTAGTTCTGGCTCATGTAGCAACTAAACGTTACGACATAATATAAAGGTACGATTCCGTAACTTACGACTACAACTGACTGACTGACCAATCGCTCTAATAGAACTCATCTACACAATGAAAAGACACGACACTAAATCATTCCTCGGCCTTTTCTGTGACTCGATGTACCATTTAAACAGGGGTTCAGTTCAAATCGCGATTCCATCTGTGATATCTGGCATTGTAATGCTGTAATCCAACACAACTCTCAATTAATTGTTCAAACAAACATTACCAATGGTACGACAGTTTTTCCTCTTTAATAACTTAAAACTGCCAAGTGATGCGATAGAGGAACTTAGCCAATGGCGGCGGATGTCTATTATGAATTAAAAATATTTTCCATCGACAGTTACCTAAACATGTGTTAGTCGCAAGTCGCAGTCTACGGAAGCACCCCTTAAACGTTTTGTAACACCCCAAGCGAGACGAGATCAGCATACTGATCTACTGTTCATGAGGTTCAAGATGTGTGGGGTTCGATTTCATGGTCAAACTAATTTTCTTTAAAACATTTTTCATTGAGATCTTTAAGTATAGCAAAAATTAGCGACGTAAAGATTAGAAACAGTCCATTACTCTCACCTATTTTATGAGTTGCTACACTTGCTACTTAAGAACTTAAAAATGTATTTCAGCTATGGCGGCGGCCAATTTAAACAGATTCCGGTGAGACAATTTGACCGATACGACTGGCAAGCGAACGGCAACAGGACCAGCGGCTTAACATGCTCTATGTTAAGCCGCCGGTCCTGTTGCCGATCTCTCGTGCCGCTTGCCGCTGATTCTGTTTTCTCAGAATCAGAATTAGCATGCATGCGGATGCACTCTTTAGATCTGGCGCGGGATTCGAACTTACGTTCCATTGTATAGAGACAAATACGTTATCCTTTACGCCATCGAGGTACATAAATACAGATTAACAAAATCAGAACACCTAAATATTAACGATTTAAATATAAGACAAAATTCCGCACATTTTTTTAAATGAAATATGAACACCCAACAAAGGGATTACGATAAAGATTCAGTGACCGAGTTGTGTCAACAGCAGGGAGGGGGGAGGTGGGGGGGTCCTCCCACGCTTTGACGTCATCAAACATCTACACAGTCGTTGACCCTTTATATATTATTGACTGAAATGTTCAGTACAAAGACCCCTGACAATACAAACCTATCCAATATTAGAACAAGGTAAGAGGTTTCAGATTCAAATGTCAGATTTAGTAAAACGTGGAATTAGGAGCACAGAACATTTTATTTTACTTCACTTCAACCCTTTTTAGTGTCCCACGGTTGGTCACGGGTCTTGTCTCAACTATTTTATTTATTTATTTATTTATTTTTTATTTATTCACAACATAACTAACATTACAGGTTGCCCCAAATCGTTAGCGTGGCCATATATTAACAATAGGTACTTATTATACTATTTATAACACAACTCATGCAAAGTAACTTTAGGGAACTCATTCAGAGAACAGGAAAATAAATCTACCCTCTCCGCGACCGTGTTAAGTAAATGTAAGGCTCGCGTTATCGGTGCTTTACGCAAAAGGTTCGTGCGAGTTGAGAGAGTTTGGCCCTTAATCCATACACACTGGCTAAGTGTGGGTTGGTGGATGTCAGAAGTCCTCAAAAGTGTTTTGCTTTACCGATATTGAGCAGTGGAGATTAAACAATTCACACAAACGTACTGATGACAGCGGATACTTAGTAATAGAGTCCCATTGACACAGGTACACAACCACTAAAATTCAATAAGTACCTACTTTTCCCTCGACCTGGAATTTAAACTCACTATGTCGTGGCTGGTAGTGACCACACCACCACTAAACCATCGAGGCAGTTTAACGTACCAAGAATGACATTTTTAATCTGTTGGACTGAATGTTGGGCGGAGATTAAACTAATGTTTTACGTTTATGAGCTTAAAGTAGGTTACTTACGTTCAATACGTAGATATAGTTCGATTCAAGATAATTGGCGCCTTTGTGTTAATTTCCATGCGCATATTGAACCGAATGAATTGATCCGACAGGGAAATAGAGTCACCTTCGTCCGTGGGTGTACACCTTTAATTGAATCCCCACACGTGGTCCCCGGGTGGTGCAAATCGGGTGACAATCAACTGGTGGCAGGCTTCGGCCGTGGTTAGTGACCACCCACCAGACAAAGCTGCACTGCCAAGCGGCCTTGCCGTGTTCCGGTGCGATGTTTGGTGACACCATGCAGAGAGGGTGGGTCGGAATTGTTGCTCCTTTAAGGTTACTACCCTTAAGGAGGCTCTTTCCACTGCCACCTTCTCGCCGATAATCATTAATGATCACGAGTGAATCGGTATACTGGGCTGGCGTGTTCCATCGTAGACTTAGTAAAAGTAAACTTAGTAGTGTAGACTCGTATTGCTTAACATCAGGCAAGTTGTAGTCAAGCGCCAGCCTATCGAAGAATAAATAAAAAAAAGAGTAATTGACATAGCTCACCAGATTAGTAAGCTGAAGTGGCAGTGGACCGGTCATATCTGCCGGAGAACACATACCCGCTGGGGTAAACGAGTTCTTGAGTGGAGACTATGGAGTACACGTATCGTGACGCCCTCAGACTAGGTGGAGTGTTGATCTCTGCAAGGTGACTGGTAGGAGCTGGATGAGAATAGAGGAGCGTGCTCAGTGGTGTGCTTTGGGAGAGGCAGAAACTTATTACAGATGTGTACTAAAATAGGCTGATGATAATGATGATGATTATTATTAGAACTATTAATAGAATTAAGAGAAAGAAAAAGAATATAAGACAGAAAATATAAAAAAAGTATTAATCATTTATACCAACATTACGCGGCAAGACTAGAGGTTCACGCGGGATATTTTCGGGGTAGTCAGTGCGCGGGGGTTCGCGCCAATTCCCCGGCGTTATCGAGTGTGAGAGTGTGTACGACGTTTGTATTAGTTATGTTTGTTATTATGGTTGTTATTGTGAGAAAACAATATAGTGCGATTTCTAACTACCAATCAGTTTCCCTCAACACCCCAAGAACGCTATAGTACCGTCCTCTTCGTTTTACATTTTGAATTAAATTTAATATTTATTACGCTATGCCCACAGGACTTGGCGTCGGGCGGCGCATTTTGTGATTTAAACGTTCATTGCGTATTTGTTTTAGAAGTGTCTAAAGACAAGTGAACGCGACTGAGCAATGAACTACAAAATCGCCAGTCGCACCGCCCGACGCAGTGTCCCGTTGCCACGTTCAGAGGCGCTTAAATATGAAGCATACTATAACCATCACCACACCTATTGCAGTTAATCACAAAACACGTGTTATATTAAATATTTTCAGACTAAAATAATTGGCCTAGTTTAAATATTTTTAATGTGATTGCTAATCTTGGATTGAGAAAATATTGCATAGTCAGCTGTTCTGCCCACGCGCATACTATTGGTTTAATTTTACGATTAGCTATCTTCTTAAAGCTTTATTTACTCACATGATATCTCAGTTTTTATTGTCGCTGGTTTGTCGGGCCGGTGGCGTGATCGGTAAGACACTTGCTATTATGTCGTGGCAATTAAGCAATGTTCACTAAATCCTGAGCATATTTTGAAGCATTCTGAAAGGGTAGCCCTCAAAACAGACGCACATAGTGAAGTGAAATGATACCAAAATATACAAATCACTGTATGGCTTAACAATTAAACAATATGTCTATACCTACCTACATAAAACCATAGAATAAAAGGAAGACCTTGTTACAATTTCAAAGTACCAAACCACACACCGCGAGCACTTCAATCTTATTTTTAAAACAATTTATTATGTGGTAGATAGGTATTTAAGGATAGGAACATACTGCACGTTTATAAAACGCAATTTCAAAAGATTACGACACATATAGGGGAGAGGGGGTCAATGAAGTGTGATATTGTGACGACGCAACGGGTGGGAGGGTTAAATTTCATTTTGTCATGTTTCATATCTAATAGCTCAAGTATTATTAATGAAACACTTAGAAAAACAATTAAAGTATAAATAATTATTATAATATGATGTCACACCAAACCATTTAGAAAGAACGAAAGAAAAACGTTTTAGTTGACACAAACAGGACAACGACAATTAAATAAATAATAAAAAAACACATGTAAAAAAGAAAAATAAAATCGAACAACTAAAAGAAAAAAAAAGAATAAACACACAGAGTGACCCATCGTTGACAAACGTGGACATTGCATATGTGGCTTTAGGGCAAAAAAAAATATCATTGAAGAACAGGGTATCTGGCAGGGTCTAATTATATTAACAGGCGAAATAATATGTATAGTACTTTTCACAACAAATTATAACAAAAGCACGACAGCTAACTATGTAGATTTAGGGCACAAAAATACAGTGAATAATAACTGATCTGGCAACGTTTACTAATATTATACTGGCGAAATAATGTGTGTAGTACTTTTCCTAACAAATTTTAACAAAATGTTCCACACACTAGTTACTATGTGAACTGAAAAATTTTAAACCCGTTCTTAATCTAGAGAAAACGATGGTCCTAGGACCATCTATTATATCTATTATAAAGCTGAAGAGTTCGTTTGGTTGGACGCGCTAATCTCAGCGAACACTGCTGCTATGTCATGAGGGTTTTACCTAAAGCAATTGTTGAAAGAAAGGGATGCGGATTTACGCATTGTATAACCGGCAGCTGGTCCGTTTGCACTGTTAAATAGCCTATATATTGTGGAAGTCTTTAAGATATTTTTTACAACACTGTTGGTGGACATGATATAAAATTTGGGTCAACCAGAGCGGAAAGCTAGTAAGGTCATTAAATACATTTTCATACAAGCTAAGAGCGAGCTCCTTAAAACAAATAACAGTAAAAACCTCGTAAACACTAAGGACTTTAATAATCACTTCTGGTAAACCGAACAGTAAAAATAAGATCAAAAACAGCCCATCTGGCGCCTAACGACTGCCACGTTTCTTGAAAACAAAGAGGTTTATTATTACAGTATTGAACGCAGACGAATCAGGGTAACTAGTAAGCCACATACATAACACAAGAACGAGCGACGCGATGAGCGATTTTGTAGTTGTTGTAATTCACCTTCACGTGCGAGATTATAGAAGCGATTCCATTCCTCTGTTGTCGGGTTATTGGGTTATTTCCACGAGCTATTATCATGCCTCACAAAATGCTGCTAACCTGCGCTGAATCGTCACATTTAGTATGAAGCATTCTTCCGAATCAATACCCTATTATTGAGTTGTCCGACAACATCCTGAGCCAAGGTTCGTCCCCACATGGTGAGACCTCAAGACAGTGGTCAGGTACTTTATCGGTTGAGACATTTTTATGGTTATCGTAGAAACCCAGTAAATCTAATAGGCCTCTTAGGCTAGTTGAGTCTCCCCGAAATTTATAACAAAAAAATCTTTCTTTGCAAGAAAATAGCAAAGTACATTGAAAATTATACTGTAAAGATAATACGCAATTGTTAACAACATCGCTCTCACTCCGCTCACCGCTATGTCCGCAAGCAGTGAAACTTGTTATTACAGATGTGGTAATTATGCTGTTTACATGCGGATTACACGTGGAAAATATTGAATTTGACCTAATTTTCCGTTGTTTTAAACTAAAAATCACGTTTAAAATCATTGGATAGTCGAATTTTGTATAACTATTCTATTTGTCCCTCCTGGAATACTAGATAGATTATATACATAAGTTTTTATGAATAGATGCACTCTACACAACAAAGGTTGAACAGTTTAATCTGAAAATTTTCATTTATTTTCCCTGGTTCATAATAGTAAACAAGGACATCTTTATGTCACTGTCTGCACATTTAAACCTGGATTTCACGGTGTTAAGTAAAACTAAACACCAACGACCACAGTCCACCGCCCAGTTCTCATATATGAATACCTTAGTAAACCTACCTAGTCTATGCACTTGAGATAAACCTAGGCTACCTGCCCACGACCGATTTTTATGAGACTCAACGCGTGGCCTTGAGTTTTATATTGAGTTGCACGAAATCGGTCATAAAAATCTGTAGAAAAATCGTGTGCGTAAAGCATCCTGGCGCTAATGTAGTCTCACCCTAACAAATATATTTTTATCAACATTCTTAATCTTACATTTTATGTTATCCCGACATATTCTCGAACATATCTTTATATTCACGGTCAATTCCTAGTATGTCACAAGCAGTGGCGGGAATAGACACGTCATTACCTTGTATTAGATAGGTGTATTTTTCAATTGACTTGTTTTTTTATTTGTTAGTAGTTCGAAATAGTAATAGGAAGCGCAGTGTTATTCAAATGACACATCGGCGTCAGGAATTTTTATTTAGTGCACTACCTTGGTGTTAGATAACTCCAACGTCATTATGACGACTTCAGGAAGTCACTACAGAATACACGCAGTGTAATAACTTTTGATTGTGTTCCTGGGTGTGAGTAAGGTATTCAGTGGCAGGTTACGATAGTGAAGACTCTGATGTTGCAGGTGTCCAACCACAACTCTCAGACGTACCCCTTATTGAAGGAAAGTAGCGCGTGCAGTTAAGAGATTGTTTTACATACCCTTGCGTACCCTTGGGGCACGGTTTCTACTAATTGGTTAACTCTTTCCAGCTCCAATCTTTCCAATGAGTGTACCTGTGTATCATTATTATCATGGGCCTCTCGTAAAGCGCGCCTCTGAGCACCCTCTACTCTGATCTCTAGGTACTCTGATCCAGCTCTTACCAGCTTTGCTGAGATCGCCACTCCACCTAGTATAGATAGTCTGAGGGCGTCCTACGCTATGTTTACTCTGTGGTCTCCATTCAAGAACTCGTACCCCTACAACAAATATGACTGGGTTAAAGTATACAAAGCACGAAATATAGTAGATTCACTATATGCAGCATATTTTGATATCCATCATTCCTGCAATTGGGAACACCATAACCAATTAAATTAAAAAAGAAATAGTTAAAAACTGGTCCGACCCGAAATATCTGTGCTATAAATCGGTGATGATTCCGATTTATAAAGGAAGCAATATATTCTCCTCTCTAATGAACCTAATAATTATAATTTATGGGGTGATTAGAACTTTTTTCTGTCATTTTGTACATAAAAAGAAAGTATATGAATCTAAAGTTAGGTACCTACCTATGGGATTTTCACCTGTTTCAAATTAAATATTAATTCATAATATAAAAATGAATCGCAAAATGTGTTGGTAAGCGCATAACTCGAGAACGGCTGAACCGATTTCGCTAATTCTTATTTTAGAATATTCCTTGAAGTACGGGGATGGTTTTTACACAGAGAAAAATTTGAAAATTTCCTTCGAAACAGCTTGACCGATTTTTATGAAATCTTATAGGTGGTATTCTGTTTTCGGACCTTGTAGGTGGCACTTCTTTGCCGGGCATGACGACGTCTGCGGGATCCGCTAGTTATCTATAAATACGGGAAAATAAATAACCCATTTTCGACATTTGTTGACGGATATTTTTTACTTAAATACGGATAATTTTGTTTTAAACTTTCGCGTTACATAACAATTTTTTTAATGACGAAGAAAGGACGTTTTGTTTTAAACAAGGTTTATCGGCCGTGGTCGGCAAACGTATCTAATGGACACATTTTGGAAAAGAAGTAGAGTTTTTTTCCCAAATTTAATTTAAATCATCTGTAAAAGATATAAAAGGGATTATTAGAGACGTATATAGGTTGAAAAGTTCTTAATAACAAATACAACTCACCCCCGATAACATCATTAAAAAGTAAAAAAAAAAACTTTCTATAAAATCTCTTGCTTACAAAGTAAAGACAAATTGTAGAAAATAAAATAATAAACGGGCTCGGAGCTTAGCATTCATTTGAATTCTCGTGATGTGGCCCTTCGGCTTAATGGGGTCAAAAGGGACTGTTTAGCATATTTCACTAATTAGAGACACGAAATCTTTCGATAGGGATAGGGAAACATACTTTCCAGAGTGAACCGATAGCGATGATTTGTGATAAATTGTTTAGATTAAGTTTAATCGCGTTTGATAGTGGGGTTAATTGATAGTTGTATAAAACAGGGTGAATAGAAACTTTAAAAAAAATTGGAGATTTTTTGATTTTTTTTTACTAATCATGGTCCACTTGATAAAAAGAATGTAGTCTATGGATTAGAGAGCAGTAGTGGCGCAGCGGTACGGGCCTCGCCTTTGAAGTATAACATCGCTGGTACGATTCCCGGTCGTGCCCACACTTCTTTGTGTAAATTGTTTCATCGCCGCTGCTCAATATCAGTGAAGGAAAACACCGTGAGGAACCGGTATGTCTAAGAACTAATCATTCTAGATGTGACATCCACTAACCCGCACTTGGATTAAGGCCTAAACTCTCGAGATGATCCGTACCCAGCAGTGGGACACTAAAAAGGGTGGAATTGAAATGTGAAAAGGGCTAGAAATGCTCGTCTGCGTCACTTTTTTATGAGCTGCAAGTACTCGAGTCGCTAACGTTTTTAAACCGATTCAAAACGAATATTAAATTAACATGAGTGCTACTACAGAATGCAAAGGGCTCTTTGAAATCTAAAGAATATAATTAGATTCGTAAACAGTAAATTGAGTCGCGAACCAACCATTTGATGTAAGCTTAAAGAATTTGTAAGTAGGTCACTTTGATAGCCGACTTTATTAAAGATGGATAACACAGTCGTACTTTAACTGACGTACCGGGGTGACGTGATCGGTAAGATACTTGCTTTTAACGCCGCAGGTCGTGGGTTCGATTCCCACTTAAGACAGACCTTTGTGTGATGAACACGTCTGTTTGTTTGTCTTGATGTAATTATCTATATTTAAGTATTTAAAAAAGAAAAGTATTGCATATAGTATATTACCTTTTATCTGGTTTCGATAGTACAAGCTCTGTTTAGTTTGGGATCAGATAGTCGTGTGTGTGTTAATGTGCCATTATATTATTACTATAACTTTACCATTGCCTTTGATAAATGTTGCGGGTTCGATCCCTGGTTGTGCACATGTCCAAGTAAATTATTTCATAACTTCAACCCTTTTTAGTGTCCCACTGCTGGGCACGGGTCAACGTGAGGAAACCGGCATGTCTAAGAATCGTGCGAGGACATATGACATCCACCAACCCGCACTTGGCCAGCGTGTTTTGATTAAGGCCTAAACTTTCTTAACTCGTATGATAGCTGAGACAAGACCATTGCCCAGCTGTGGGACACTAAAAAGGGTTGAAGTGTGTAAGTGTAAGACAGTCAGGCTCAAAACGCTTAACGCGTTTAAAAAATCTACTTTACTAGAATTTTACAATTATGCCTCAAGGGCAAAATGAACCTACTGTTTAACTAAAATATTCTTTAATGTCCGCCATAAAAGCTAAAAACAGCGGGACAGCACATTATCTTGCCCCATGACCCCTGGCTGGTACCGTAATGTTCGTCGAGCACGAAACATAACACCCAATTATTTCATTTACTTTACAAGTTACACGGAATAGGAAGGGCCAGCCCTTCTATAAGTTTTGTAAGGTCGGTACGGTGAGTAACAAAAGTGAATTCACTTTTAACTAATCTATAAAATTTATATAATATTGATTTATATTATTCAGCACTTGGGCATTTACATACCTTACTTTGTACCTGTCAAGATTACAATATTCAATTTCACTTTGATATTAAATCAATAAATAACAATAACTAATGATGTGCGTGAGCTCTGAGGGTCCACACTCTCGCACAGGACTCCCCGAAAACACGCTCAGGACTCAGTGAATATTCCCAAAGAATTATTATTATGAAAGTCAGAACAAGATTTTGTGAAAACAAAAGTGACACACTTAAAATGGCAGAAAGGCATTGCCTACTCTTTGATAAATATCTATATATTTATTGTCTTGTAAATAAATAGGTATTCATTATTAAAAAAGTCTTAGTAAGTCTTTATATTTAAGAGTAGTTGTAGATTCAAAATATATTTCATAATTCTTTTATGTGTTACTAAGGTCTAGATATCGTAATGTTTTTTTGATAAATGATAGAAACCTTTTACGTGAAATACTGAGGGCATCCTTTTTCAGCAGGATCACAATATCATATTAAAATTATTGAAATAAAAAATTTTGATGTTTTAAGAGGATTTTGATAATTTAGGTTATGTTATTTTAAGAAGAAGATTTAGTGACAACAACTATGTACTGAACAACTATTCATGTAAACCGTTGAAGAGTGCTAAATACCGTAAGTACTATTATTTCCCAACACTACAATTGAACAAATCTAAGAAGTACCTTTTGACGTTTCACTGTTTTCTATTAAATTAGCTTTATAGACGCGTAATTCAAATTATTTTTCCTGTAAAATATTAATTGAATTATGAAGCTATTTTTATTTTTAACATAACATTAACAATTTTCATACAAAAAATATAATTCTAAATGTACTGAATGATGGACTGTAGTTTAACAAAAATTAGTACCTACTTTAAACTAAATGTATAGGGTATAAATTCTGATTTTATATATTATTGTTATTACTTATTATTAAGAATCTGAATATTTATATGTAATATTCAAATAATAATAAACTAATTTGTTTTATAAATATTTGTATTTTAATATGGGTACCGACTAGGGTTTACGTAACATTAGATTTTACTAAGAAAAAATAACAAATGTGTTTGTTGGCGACTGTACCTAGGCCTTGGTTGGTACCCAGCTATTGTAAGTTGTACAAGGTTTGTTTATATGTTCAGGTCTTCTCAAAACAGTAGTACAAGTATTGTAAGTACACACGCCAGGAAAATTAGTTTTTTTTTACTGATGATAGTTAGGAGTTACCTGCGTCTACTATGAAAATCTGCTAGCTAAATTATGTCTACATCAGCAAGTCTGACTGGCTGCGAAAATAGATAGTTTGATCTTCGGTAATTCTCATCTTTGTGTAAATTGTTTCATCATCTCTACTGGCTTTACTCAACATTTATGATAATAATTCACTAGATCGCAAAAAAAATGTCGGTAAGAATATCTGCAATATCATAAAAAGTACCTACCTATCGTAGCTTTATAATAAGATATTTAAACACTCTCTTCTATTCTTTCCTAAGACTGTTAACATTTTGTATTAGCAATAATTTTAATAATTTATTTGTAACATGGTGTAACGGTTTGAATCCGACCCTGCACGTTTGTTTACAACGTAGTCCGTCTGTCCACTTTGTTGCAATGTGGGTACTGCTCTTGCTTAAAATAAGCTTACCCACTTTGTACTTTGTAGGTACTGATGGATTTTTACGCGGGTGTACTTGATTTTGTACTTGATAAGGGAAGACACTAGCCTCCACGACACAGGGATTCCTAGTGTGGAGGCTAGTGCACTAAAACATATTCCTGTTTTTTGTTTTGTAATAAATTTATCTTTTCCTTGCCTTCTTCCCATTTCTATTGGGGTCGGCTCTCAGTCTAACCTGATGCGGCTAGCTACCAGAATTATACGAGCAACTGCTATCAAATCGTGAAAACAGTAAGGAACCAGTGGCCGAAATTTTTAGACCAGGTGTGCGATTACATTAGGCTTATGAGACCCTGTAACGATTGCGTAGATGTTTTAAACGACGACCGGCACTAACGGCTTAACGTTCTATCCGAGGCACTGAGAGTAGTCGCTCAGATAACCAGACACCGTAACCAGGTTTATTTTTGTTCACAAATATGTCCGGGGTGGCCTCCTGGACACAGCTCTAGATGACTTGACTTGACTTGACTAGCTCAGATGGCTTACAACGCTCGACTACAGAGGTTGTCAGCTTTATGAAAATAAAAATGTATTTAAATAATATTTAAGGATAAAAATCTAACAAAGCTAGGACAGTTACTTTTGTAGATATTGAAGATTTTCTAACCAACCCATTTCATTGCGGTATTTGCGGTACAGTATATATAACGGCCAAGTCTTAATTAAAGCCCTTCCGTCTAATTGGATTAGTTAATTCGTAAAAGAAAATCTTAGACCTTAGCATTCGAGCATCCATCAATTCGCACTTTGCCAGCTTGTGGAGTGGGGCCTTAACTTTCCAACTCCTTAGATAGCTGAGAGAAATATTTACTGTGCCAGCTGTAGGACAGTAAATCTCGGTACTCCGAACCTAATTTAAGTTATAAAATACAAATTTCAAAACTTGACTCGAAATATAATTAAAAATGTTTAATTCATTATTATAATTAAACAAAAACCCACCACATTTACACGCACCTATTATTATAAATAATAACTAAATCAAAATAATATCAAAATTTTACTTTTTGATTGCTTCATTACGACTTTAAAAATGTTTTCGTAACTGTACCACATAACGTCAAAATTTAAATAATTATGGTAGAATTATGGTTAAATTATACCATGTCGACCATAATAAGAAATTAGGTTAACAACTTGTCAATTTATTTATTAAACTAACTTTCCGCCGGTGGCTTGGTCCGCTGCCCAGCTGTGGAATTAAAAGTAGCATAATATAACCTGTCTCAATAAATGGGCTATCTAACAGTGCAAGAACTTTTCAAATCGGACCAGTAGTTTCTGAGATTAGCACGTTCGACCAACCCAAAAAAAATGTTCAGCTTTATAATATTAGTAAAGATAAAAGTATAGATATGGCGTAGTTATTTTAATAACAATTCGTTATAATATCGATGAAAGCGCGTGGCGTAAAATTAGCGGTCAGTGACCCTATCGAGCGCACAGCTGATACAGAGGTGCACGGGTGACCGTACAATCAGTATCAACAGTAAACAGCTTTCGTTAGAGAACACTACAATTTTAATAAACTTTTAAACTTTCGCGTTGCATTATTAATCACCTTTATTTTGGCTTTACGTTTCGACACGGGTTTCACCGGTCGTGGTCTGCTTGCGACCAAATATAAATACTACAATTTTTGTATTAAGACTTATCAAAATAAAAAATACGAGTTTAGTATGGGATTGGACTGGTCACATTTATCGTATGCATCGTGACAGATGGGCCATGTCGCAGTGGGTTCCTGGAGAATCGTCGTTAGTGAGGAAGACCACGGAAATGCAGGAGCGATGATCTAAGTGCGTTTATCGCTACGTGGACGCAAACATTCATGCCGCCAATTCCACAATGTCTAAAGACGAAAGTCTTCAATCAGTGAGTCCTACCCGTTATAACATACGAAGCCGAAACGTGGACACTCACGAGAGGACGGTCCAGAAATTTAAAGTCGCTCAGCGAGATATAGAAAGGGCTAAGCTCGGAGTTTATCTAAAGGATCAAATGCGCAATGAATCAAAATAATTTATTCGCGTGGAATGGAACAGGGCAAATAAAGGTGACAAATGTATATAGTACAGCCATATTCCGCCATTCATAGACATGCAAATATAAAACAAACATACTATTTTACTTTAGATATTCATTTAATTTATAAAAACAGATGTGTATCAGCCATTTCTTCAACTCTGTTTTCAACCTATGCAATGGAAACTCTCTTATATTTTTTGAACATTATTGTTACTGAGGCTAGTTCTACAATGAAGTGGTCTGACAGAGAATCATAGTAATCAATAGACATAGCTCACCGGATTAGTAAGCTGAAGTGGCAGTGGGCCGGTCATGTCTGCCCCAGGACCGACAACCGCTGGAATAAACGAATTATTCTGTGGAGACCACGGCTTAGCAAACGTAGCGTAGGATGCCCTCAGACTAGGTGGAATGACGAGCTCTGCAGGTTGCTGGTAAGAGCTGGTTAAGAGTAGTGGAAGGGTGCTCAGTGACGTGCTTTGGGAGAGGCCTATGTCCAGTGAACTAAAATAGGCTGATGATGGTGATGGACGGAAAAACGAGCGATAGGGAGAGTTGGAGGGTTATGGGGGAGACTTTTGTCTAGGAGTGGGACATTACTTCAACCCTTTATAGTGTCCCACAGCTGGGCACAGGTCTTCTCTCAACTATTTTGGGTTGAGAGAGTTTAAGCCTTAATCCACACACGCTGGCCAAGTGCGGGTTGGTGGATGTCACATGTCCTCGAATGATTAGTTCTTAGACATGTCGGTTTCCTCACGATGTTTTCCTTCACCGATATTGAGCAGCGGAGATCAAACAAATCACATAAATGTGTCGGCACGACCACGATTCGAACCCGCGACCTTATTTTTCTAAGGCGAGGCCCGTACCGCTGCGCCACCGCTGCTCGTGCGAGTAGGACTTGTCAAAAAGCTTTTCTGTAATGCTTTACACAACAAGTCAAATAGAGCTTACCTCATGCATTATAACATAATATGTACACAGTACATCCGTTTATTGACTCAAACCTCCTAAACCACAAACATAGCTAACCTTGTAATAAATTAAGTAATTACCGAGGCGCCTGCGCAGCCTCTTAACAAATAGTTCTGCAGTCAATATTTGTCGATAAGTACCATAGAATTATAATACTCCGCAAACATATGACAGAGATTAGGCCTTAATCCACACACACTGGCCATTTACAGGTTGGTGATTTACACATCTCCTCGAATGATTAGTTCTTAGTTAGACCGGTATCCTCACGATATTTACCTGCATCAATATTGTGCAGCTGTCAAATAATTTACACAAAGATGTGTGAGCTCGACAGGGGATCGAACCCGCGACCTTATATTACAAAGGCGAAGGCGATACCGCTGCGCCAGCAGCTCAACATTAAAAACGTTTGTTGACTCTGTCTGTTTGTCGGTCTGTCGCGCTTTTACTTCAAAACTATTGAACCGATTTTGATGCGGTTTTTTTGTATAAAAGCTGAAGTGGTACAGATGATTCTGGACCCCTAGAAGAACAAAGTGATAACGAAAGTTCGAAAAGGACTTTGTGTACGTCCCAGGCTCAAGGTTTAAATTTACCTACCGACAGTTAAATTTTGATAAGTCCACGCTTTTGTGTTTTAAAGAGTTAATAGTCTATGGTTGATACCGCTTATAGATCAGCTTAATATTGATATAATGTTTTCGCGATTACTCGTTATTCATGACGAGGTTGCGTTTCCGCATATTTTTAGCTTAAAATTTAGTACTTACTAGCGTTCGCCCACGCTTTTTTTGTGGATGACCTAACCCAATCAGCCGGAAGGGCTAATAAGAGAGGTTAAAGGAAAATAAGAGAGGTTAAAAATTACATAATCAAAACCCTAAATAAGTCTAACGAAGTTTCAATATTAGTATACGAAAACATCGTGAGGAAACCGGCGTGTCTAAGAACTAATCATTCACGAACATGTGACAAGTGCGGGTGCACTTGGCCAACGTATGTGGCCTAAACTTTCTCAACTCGTAAGATAGTTGAGAGAAGACCCGTGCCCAGGATTGGGACACTAAAAAATGTTGAAGTGTAAATCATGAAATTTAACAGTAATCGCCATAAAAAGACGCTGAAAAACAAAATCGCCTGGCGTCACACTGTGGTAATATGGACATCGCTGAAAATCAGTGCTGTGGGTCACCTCTAGTAGGTACTCACAGCGTTTACTGAGTAATGTCCATGTTTGACACTGATGGGTCACACTTACTCTTTGTTTTTTATTTTTTCTTCGTTTTACTGTTTCCATTTACGTTTCTTTTCTCTTTTTATGTGTTTTTTTTATCATTTGATTCTGTGTGTCCTGTCTCTGTAAAATAAATGTTTTTTTATATATTTTTCTCTCTCTTGATAGTGGCATAAAAACTTCAAAATTTAAACAATATCAAAATAATTTAGTACCTATTAACAACACACAAAACTGATTACTTTAAAAACAAAAGTCTCGAGAAATAAAATAAAAAATAAATATTTTGGGACATTAACACACACGGTCATCTGGTCCCAAGCTAAGCAGAGCTTGTGTTATGGAAACCAGATAACTGGTATATACTATACATATAATACTTTTCTTTTGTAAATAAATACGTATAATAGATATTTACACCCAGACTCGACACAAACACAAATGTTCATCACTAATGTTTGTCTCGGGTGGGAATCGAACCCACGACCTGCGGCGTGAAAAGCAAGTATCTTACCGACCACGCCATGATAAAGAAAAACGCTTCACATAATATATATGACAGCATTAACTGTAATACATTATTATCATCAAATATCCACATGGGTTCGAATAAAAAATTGCACTGTTTGGCACCGAATCAAAACTGCTAACCTCGTTCCATTTAGATGGCATTATAAATAAAAGCATTTGGGCACTTCCGTGTAACAAAACTAGTGTAAAATGAGCTCCCGTTTTCGTAAAACACTTGTGGTTTTTGTAGGTGTTTGTATAGGGTGACTGGTAATGCGTTTAAAATACTTTCCCCGTGTTAGTGCTTACGACTATAATAACTTTAAAAAAAAAAAACATTTTTGGTGCATAATTTTTTTATTGAGACTCCGATAGTGTAAAGTAAAACATAGAGCAGGGAGGAGCAGACGCGCGATTAAATAGCGAATTCAATAAAAAAGTTGCTTCAAACAAAAAGTTGTTTTGTAATCATGAGCATTACCATGTGGTGAAATATTTTACACTTACCACTCACCCTGTATATTTCCAACTGTTTATCACAAGATACAGGTTGTGGCAAATATTTCCATGTTCTTTTTAGGGAGAATATAATACAGTCCTGTCTTAGCGGCCTCCTTTATTATTTACATTCTTAAATTATTTTCACTTCAAACCTTTTGGTGTCCCACAGGTGGGCATGGTCTTCTTACGAGTTGAGAGAGTTTAGGCCTTAATACACACACCCTGGCCAAGTGCGGGTTGGTGGATGTGAAACAAATGAATCCTAGTATCTAGTGACACGAGTATAAAGAATATAGGTAAAACATGTTATTTCTCTGGAAACTTTGTATCTTCAGAGGGTTCAAGCGTCGCTGGTTCTATTCTATTGATAGAGATCCATAAATTCGTTGACAAAGTCGTTACTTCGGAACAACGCTAGTGTTGTTGTTTAGTCATATTGGAACTTTATACGTATGTATCAGTGCCGTAGCGTGCTATGGCGGGACCCCGTATAAAATGTTGTTTGGGGCCCATATGAAGGGTAAATATTTCCAATAATAAAAATGTTTAAAATGCATAAAAAAATGTTTACATAAAATTATAAGAAGTATTTATTCATTATGATTATCCGTCACTTTATCCAAAATATATACAAAAAAAATAATTAGGGAAATAAAAAAAACCCATGACCATTCCACCTGTGACGATGAAGTCTAAAAATATACCTACACTCTTGCCCATATTTCGTCAAACTGATTTATAAAATAAAATAATTTATGATGATGACTCTTTTTTTATTAAATTTACTAAGTCGTTTCTGGAATAATAAAAATTGAGATTTTATTAACTATTGCTTCCGCACGTTGGGGGCCCCCATAGCTTGGGGGCCCCGTATAATTGATACGTCAGATACGGCGGTAGCTACGCCCCTGGTATGTATAAACAATCATTTTGTGTAATTATCATACTTACCCATGTCTTACCTCCATACTTTTAACTAATAATAAAAACGCTAAAATCTGTAAAAATGTGTGTCTGGATGCATGGATGTTTACGATTGTAACTCTTTCACGCAGAATTTGAAATTTAACACAGATAATAATAATAAATAATAATAAAATGTTTATTAACCAAAGTACATTTTGGGGGCTTAGTCACCTTCGTCCGTGGGTCCCCGGGTGGTGCGAATCAGGTGAAAATACACTGGTAGGTTTCGGCCGTGGTTAGTCACCACCCACCAGACAAAGCCGCACCGCCAAGCGGCCTTGCCGTGTTCCGATGCGATGTTTGGTGACACCATGCAGAGAGTGTGGGTCGGAATTGGTGCTCCTTTATGAAACTCATTCCGCTACCACCTTCTCAATCACTCGTAACTACGAGTGAGTCGGTATATTAAGCTGGCGCGTCCCATCGTAGACTTCATCATTGCTTAGCGTCATGCAAGTTGTAGTCAAGCGCAAGCCTATTCCAGAATAAAAAAAACATAGGAATAATATTGTACTATTGTACGATGGGAGCTAAGGTATAGAATATGGTCTAATAAATATGTACCACACAGGCGAAGCCGTGGGCGGAAGCTAGTCCTTCCATATAAACGTAGCATTCATCTCGTTTCCACTAGTGTAGCTCTTGTATTTTAAAGCATAACTTTATAATTATTTCACTCCTACCCTTTCTAGTGTCCCACTGCTGGGCACGGGTCTCCTCTCAACTATCTCATGAGTTGAGAGAGTATATTCACACACTCTGGCAAAGTGCGGGTTGGTGGATGGCACATGTCCTCGAATGATTAGTTCTTAGACATGCCGGTATCGTCACGATGTTCTCCTTCACCGCTGTTGAGCAGCGGAGATGAAACAATTCACACAAAGATTTATGTGCGCGACCAGGATTCGAACCCGCGACCTTATTTTTCTTAGGCGAGGCCCGTACCGCTGCGCCACCGCTGCTAGCCTATAATTATTTAGGTACCCGCAATAGGGTTGGCAGAAAGCCCCACTTGCATAGCATGTGGAGACGCTGAGGAAACTATAGGGCACATATTGTACGAGTAGGAGTTCCTAGTGCGATACCGCAGAAACTCACGAATGCATGAGGAGTACATTCCTACTCCTGATGAGTACGTACTCCTTAAAGGTCCCCGAAAAATAGGTCCCCCCGCAGCGGTCACGGACAACCTGTGCGGAGAATACTTGAGGCTTCATAAAATCCAGGGAAAGCACAAAATATACCATTGGGTAGATGTGCTCTGGGATTACTAGCCCCATAGAGATGATAAGATAATTAACTCGCAAGTGTAAACATTTGTGGATAATACCCACATTATGCAAATTTACTATCCCTTAAGACTGTAAATATGGTTGTTGTTAGTTTCTCAAAGGGAAATACCTAGGATTGTATGTTTCTTTGGATTTCTTATCGTACCTTCATTACCGGAGGAAGTCATGGGAGACAAAGGCAAACTATTACCTAGGCTTAGACTTTACATAAATATTTCGGGCAGTGTATTTATTTATAGGCCGACCGTTTAACTCGCGTATCGCCATCTGAGGTACAAAGTCATAAAACATTAATTATATCTCTTAAAGAACTATCTAACCACAGATAAAAGTAATGTAAAACTATTCGCCACTAATATCCATATCGCTTGAATCATCATCACTGTCTGTGCAGCTTGAGGAGTCAGAATCTTGGCGATAGGCGATACGCGAGTTAAACGGTCGGCCTATACCGCTTATCATGTCGTGTGCTGTAGCCCTAACTTTCACGTTTTATCTACAAACTTTATCTTTTTTATGTACTATCTAAACTCATTTCCCCAGGGCAGGATGTTAATATAAAAAGTTAGTTCAACGAAATATTCAATTTTATATAAAATTCAACTTTACTGCTTCACAATAAGGGTTGGTTTTGTGAGTTTTCTCATCGTTCTATTGGTGAACCTGTTTTTCAAGAGTAAATTACAAATTGGTTGACGTTTGTAGCCCGTAAACTTGGTCTGCTCTTTGAACATGGTTGTGAAAAGTTTCGGCTGTTCGTTCGGATCAAACGAATTGCGTCATTTTATATACAATATAGTTTTGTATAATTTTGTTAAATATATATACACTAGCTTCCTCCCGAGGCATTGCTCGAGTTGGCTTCCGATTCACCTCGTCCTGGGATAAGTTTTATAAAACTCTTTCTTTAGTTTCTTCCTTTCTTCGGGGGTTGAGTCACCTTCGTCCGTGGGTGTAGACCTTTAATTGAATCCCCACACGTGGTCCCCAAGCGGCCTTATCGTGTTCCAATGCGATGTCTGGTGTCACCATGCAGTTAGTGTGGGTCGAAATTGTTGCTCCTTTAAAGTTTCTAACATTAAAAAGGCTCATTCTACTGCCACCTTCTCACCGATAATCATTCGTAATCGCGAGTGAATCGGTAAACTGGGCTGGCGCGTTCCATCGTTGACTAGTTGTAGTCAAGCGCGTCAAGCAACTTATCGCAAAAAAGTAATTTAAAGTAAACTCGGATTGACTTACGAACCACCTTATTATCATTGGTAACTCGGGCCTTTTCCTAAAATCAATAATGATCTTGAACGTTATAATAACATTCAAAGTAGTACCAGTTACGGGCACATAAATTAACGCTACCTATTATTGAGGCCCATAAAGGCGGGCTTTATTATTATTACACTATTAACTGAAAACAGGCAGTTAGTGATAAGCCACGGACACAACGGCGAACGGAGCGATAAGCGGTTTTTTTTACCTAGTTCACACGGATGGAACCAAAGCATGCGAGAACTAAAAAGAAAGTGATAATTCACCTGTTTTTGAAAAATAGATCGTCACTAGTTTACACGCATTGAAGGATAATCAAGGGTAATGTTAGCAAGTGTGTTGTACCATCAATAAAAAACTCATACAAAGACAAATAAAATATTATCTTTATAGATTAATAATGTCTAAGTCTAAGGTACGCCAAATGGTGCGAAAAGAGCCTCTGCCATTTATTTACAACTAGCGACCCACCTTAGCTTAATATGTGTACAAATAACACACTTAAACCTTTCTCATAGATCACTTTGTCTTTAAATGAAATCTGCATGAAAATCCGTTTACTAGTTTTTGAGTTTATCGGCCACAGATAGCGGAAGCTACTTCATTTTTTTAAACTAAGTAAAGATAAATATGCAAGTGCAGACATAAGTGCAAGGTAAGTAGGCGAGCGAGTGAAAACAAAATATGTTAAAGAATTTTGTCTACAGTATATAAATAACATATACACATACATGCATATATACATACCATCAAGCTTTTTTCGTAGGTAGAGACTATAGAGCGCCACTAAAGTTCATACATCTGGTCATACATGTACGGCGGTTGTGAGTGCTACGCACCTGTCCCTTTTGTCCCATAACCGATGAGATCAGCGAATAACTCTAACTTCCATATAATACCTACTATGTAAGTCGTCATTTACTTGCACTGTGTAAACTGGACATTACTATAACGCGAGTGGA
Source organism: Meganola albula (assembly GCA_936450015.1). Taxonomy (NCBI): domain Eukaryota; kingdom Metazoa; phylum Arthropoda; class Insecta; order Lepidoptera; family Nolidae; genus Meganola; species Meganola albula. The sequence goes on along the minus strand of OW388159.1, from coordinate 12,760,520 downwards.
CAAAATTAAAAACTGCAAAAAGCACAAAGCCACGTGGAGAGTTGAAACAAGCGATATGCAGTAAATACATCGCGCGTTCATCTGTTTTATAAACAACTGACGCGCGTACGCAATGCAATACAAAATCGCTACTCGCACCGCCCTCTGCTGTGTTCTGTGACTAGACAGTTAACATTGATGTTACTTAATAGTTAAACGTGATCTTTGTTAGCGATGGTTACTTCGTAACTTGGTAACCAAAATTGAGTAACATTATTTGGGTTTCCTAAAAACTCTATTGCGTTACAAAGTCATCTATTACTCTATTCTGTAGTTTCTTACACTTCCACCATCAAAATTCCACCACTGATAGTCCTGTAAGCTAGGATAAACAGCGGCGCGGTGAAGAGACTCGGGATTTGAACCCGGCCAAGTCCCGACACATGCGTTGCATCTTGTGTGTACTTATTTCGCACAAGAGCGAAACAGTACGAAGTAGGAAATAAAAAAGAAATTTAAAGTCAAAGTTTGACGTTTATTGCATTCATGTGTAGGTACAGATGTTTAACAAATAAGTTATAAAGTTTCAACATGAGACCCGATTAGGGTATAGCAACATACAAAAGAAAGATAAAACAACATAAGATGCAACGCGAAAGTTTATAATTATATTATTATTATTATGTATGACTTTTCTTATCTCGGAGCTATGGAGCTCCGGACTTTTGGAAGGCGTGCTTGGGGCCGAAGCCAACACGTAGAGGGCCGTAAGACAATTTTGCTGTAAATGTAATGTGGCACCAACTGACGATTATCCCTGTTCGCACCATATAGGTACACCCAAATACAATCCCCGGTTAGTGCAGTACTATTGCAGAATATAGGAACTAAAATCTAGGTTATGGTGGTGGGTGCTAATGGATTAGGTAACTAGGACTATGGAAAGACTATGGCCCCTGCCTGACCAATGCAAATGAACACGGATAAAATGGCAGGGGTTGACTCGCCCACTCAATAAATGGCCCCCCGTATGGCCGCTAAAAGAAGCGACAAGGGGCAACATATTCTGAGGAGCTAGAGGAGTAGAGCGGTGTCCCACGGCATCCTACCCGATCATTGGCTCCACTCGTAATGAAAGAAAGCTAAAATAAAACATCTATCAATGTATTAGTAAAGGAACGCGCGAACGGTGCGTGAAATTAGGTGGCACGAGTGGGTTTGGGGTAAGGACTAACTCCATAGTGGACACTGGAAAGTTTGACCATTCATTCTAAATATATAAAAAAAGAAACTGACTGACTAACATATTATCAACGCAGAGCCCAAACCACTGGGTCTGGAGACTCCAAATTTGGCACATACTAGGTTCCTTTGGGGTCTAGGGGTGCACCAAGAAAGAATTTTTCAAAACTCACCCTTTAAGTGGGTAAAACGGGGTTCCAAACTTTGTATGGAGAAACAAGATTAAGAGATCAATTTCGCGGGCGAAGCCGCGGGTGGAAGCTAGTTTCGTATAAGTTAACAAAACAAATATAAACCCATAAAGATTCTGTACTGATTTTACACTTTGTATTATACTTATTATGAAGAGCGGATCCTTCCAACACAGGCATTTTTTCACCCGTCCTATGTAAAACTAAATGTATTTTTTTGTCAATAAATGTTTTAGCATTCTCTACTATATAAAGATAAGTCGGGTTTTCGTTCCTGACGCTATAACTCCAGAACGCACGAACCGATTTCCACGGTTTTGCATTCGTTGGAAAGGACTCGGGCTCCGTGAGGTTTATAGCAAAGAAAATTCAGGAAAAATTCAACAGAAAATCGGGAAAATGTTACATAAAACGAAGCCATCTGGTGGCGAAACGGAGTTCGCCGGGTTTGCTAGTTTTTGTATGTAATTCAATAGATCGATCAGTTTAATATTTTACCTTAAAAACATCTTTGCGTAAGGGGTCCCTTTCACCCGATAAAACAGTTATAAGATTTTCTAAAGTGAAACATCAGAGTTACTACCTATAGCAGTTAATATGTTTACGTTCAGTTCGAGCCTTGAGCGGAATCGAACTGGTTGCGCAACTAACGCTAGCTAGAACACACTGTTGCTAGGCACACAGAGTATCTACTAACAGATATGACGTAGTCTGTAGAGGGTATTGTGCCTACTTTTATGGTTGGCTAATCTTGACATTAGATTTCTAATTGATTAAAAATAGAATATTGTCGTGTCTGTAAGAGCATGATTTTTTGTTTCAAGCAGAATTTAACAGTCCTACTTACATTTGAAGTCGCTTTTTTGTTACAAATACTTTCTTTCCATTTCTAGTGCCCACATTTTTCATTATTGTTGATGGTTGAATTTTAATGGTAAACTTCGCTGTTGTTTTGATTTTTAATTAATACTAACTATCTGCCAGTTATCAATCGAAAAACTAAAAAAATAATTTCCTGTAGAATACCCACCTCAATCCCACGGTCCTACCCTCCTTTGCGCGTTGCGGCATACGGACCAAAGTATGTGAATGCGCGCACTTCTTGCGACTGCTCTTTCGCGTGCGCTTTTCCTATAGGATAAATATTAAAAAAAACTAGAAGTAGGTACCTACTTACAAAACCAAGACCAATGTCAATGCTGACTAAATTTTATACACAGCTTCCGCCCGCAGCTTTTTTCGCGTAGTATTGGGATAAATATTAGCCTATGTACTTTCTCAGGTTCTTGACTGGACTAAATTTCATTTATATAGGTTCAGTAGTTTAGGCGCGAAAGCGATATACAGAGTTACTATCGCATTTATCGTAGTAGGAAAGTAAGAAGTACTTGCCTCCTTAACATATCTTATTTTAATACTTTTGCCAGCTGTCCTATCTAAGTTTAAACTCTGTGCCTAGTTCAACGACCCAGCTCCGAGGCCTACCGATACCCAACAAACAACAGCTGAGCGTTGCACTGACATACACACACATGCACACACACACCTACACACATACAGTTTGTTTTAATGTTACATGTCGAAACAACGTTAACTTTTTGTTTTTTTTAATTAGTTCGTGTTAGTGAATTTTTATGTTCACCTTACACTGTGAAACTTCATAAATAAAAATTCGTTGACAGTACTCACTTCAAGTCTTTTTAGTGTCCCACTGGTGGTCACGGGTCTTCACTCAACTATTTTATGAGTTCAGAGAGTTTAGGCCTTAATCCAGACACGCTGGCCAGATATGTGGATGTCAGATGTCCTCGAATGATTCGTTCTTAGGCGTGCCGCGCAGGTTTACTCACAAATCCTTACTAATATTATAAATGTGAAAGTAACTCTGTCTGTCTGTCTGTGTTGCTTTTACGCCTAAACTACAGAACCGATTTGGATGAAATTGGGTATGGAGATAGTTTGAAACCCGAGAAAGGACATAGGATAGTTTTTATCCGACTGCGCAAAAATAAGGTAATGTTTTGGCGCGATAACCGACATATACGCGGGCGAAACCGCTGTCGGAAAGCTAATAAATAAATAAATTTTAACCGCATTGCAAACAATGTCATTTTAATAATAAAATGTAATTGAAATAAAACTACTTTTTAACGGATTTTATCGCGGTTTATTGCATATCTATGTGTGAATTATTCCGTTTTTACTTTATATACAGAACCCTAAACACATAACCATTTCTTAGCAATCGGGTAGAGTTGGTCACGTGTTCTACAGATCTTAACTTAACTAAGGTCACTCGTGGTGCGTTTAACCTGTTAAACTTTCGTGAAATGAACATTATACTACATTATAGTCACGAATTATATTCATATAAAGCACTAAATTACTATATATTTTTATTCTAGCAAGTCGGTATACATCTACACGGCCCTTTTATGGTAATCGGACCATCAAAGTCAGAAAATACTTTTATATGGGACAAACAGGTTACACAATAAAAAAAAACGTGTATAAAATAAAAAAAAAACAACTAGAACAGCAAAAAAGGAACGAAAGAAAAAACAGAGGAAGTATAACATTATAAACGGACATTATTAGAGGCTTTACACAGGAGCGCAACCTCTTAGATATTGACGAGTAAACAAAATTGCATCAATAAGTCAGGCATTTCGATATTCTAAGGAATCCGAGAATAGTATAGTATTATATTATCTGTGCTTTGAACATTTTTTTATTTTAAAATTGTTGCCGGCTCTAAAACTTCTTCACAATAGCCGCCTGATGCAGCTAGCTTCTAGTTCGTGTCACTAATAAAGATGGCAGTTTCTAATGAAGTAGATATCGAAGGGGACGAAATTCGGCGACTGTACCTTAATGGATTACTCACATCCAGGAAAACAAAAGTTATCACACTGTATTCTACGAGATAGATGGTACATTACCAGTCGAACTCTATTTCACTTCAACTCTTTTTAGTGTTCTCACTGTACAGATCACTTCACTTCACTTCAACCCTTTATAGTGTCCCACTGCACGGATCTTCAATCAACCTCTTATCTTACGAGTTAATAAAGTTTAAACCTTAATCCAGATACGCTGGCCAAGTGCGGGTTGGTTGATGTCTGCTTCTTAAAACTTAATAACCTTTAATTTATTATTAATCTGTTTGATTATCATTTTGAAATTCTTGTGCGGGTTTCAACCATTGACTTTCAATATCATTACGAAGTAAGTAAAACAAGCCTTTAAAAAAATTATGGAGTTACCATACCAATCGATCTATAGATATTTTCTACTACACCGATTGATCGAATGTTGATCGATGGCATCGATCGAAGGTAGAATGGATTATTTGACATTTGAATGAAACTGCTGGGATATAGTCAGATGATATAGTTATACGATCAACGTCTATCGACGGCATTGAGCGCCGATCGGTCGATTAGTGTGGTATTGTGGTTTTTGGGGGAGTCCCCTTCGTTCGTGGGTGTATACATATAATTGAATCCCCACACGTGGGCCCTGGGTGGTGCAAATTAGGTGACAGTCAACTGTTGGTAGGCTTCGACCACCCACCAGACAAAGCCGCACCGCCAAGCGGCCTTGCGTGTCTCGGTGCGATGTCTGGTGACACCATGCAGAGAGGGTGGGTCGGAATGGTTGCTCCTTTAAGGTTTCTTACCATATGGATTCCACTGCCACCTTTTTACCGAAAATCATTCGTAGTCACAAGTGAATCTGTATACTGGGCTAGCGCGTTTCATCGTAGACTACATCATAGCTTAACATCAGGCAAGTTGTGGTCATCAGGCAAGGTCCTATCTCAGAATAAAAAAGGTATAACTCCCATAATCCACTGAGCATAATCCTCCTCCTACTCTCATCCAGCCACCAAGTAGAGAACGGCACTTCACCTTTTCCGTCCTACACTGTCATTGTCCGATCTGCTAAGAGGTGACTTTAATAAACTTATTTTAGTTTTAAATTAAGACATAAAACAGTTAGTATTAAATAAATTAAGCTTGTTTGTCACATAACGTCACGCGATCTATTAAAAAACAAAGTTACAATGAAATAATATGATAATAAAACTATTTTACGTTTAACATAACATAAAAGTAGGTGCAGGCCTACTATCCCACATTTAAGTTCGTTTGGAGAGTATAAGGGAACGGTTGTAGATTGTAACGGGCTTGGATTTCCGCAACTCGACGTCAATAGTGCGCCTATTTAGCGTGGTGGTCTGGTGTAGCTACTGCCAGCCCAGCTCCAGGAGGAATCTTAGCAGACTCTTCACGTTGCCGAAGGCTTCCTGGAGAAACCTAGGCGACCTCGGTAGTCGGGCGGTGTAAACCGTCCGATTGGGCTATACTACGCGCGGTAGGTCGCGGGTTAGATTCCCGCCCCGGACAATATTTGTGTAACAACAAAGATTTGTTTAGGTGTCTGGTTGGTTGAGGGACTTCCCTCCGTGCCTCGGAGAGCATGTCAAGCTGTCGGTCCCGGTTGTTATTTAACACATCTATGACAATTGTTACATGTATTCAGAAGCCAATATAATCTGACACCTGGTCTAACCATCTCGGCTACTGGTTCCCTACGGGTTTCTAGGTCTGATGACAGTCGCTCGTATAATTCTGGTAGCTAGCCGCATCACGTTAGACAGGGAGCCGACCCCGATAGAAATGGGAGAAAGGCAAGAGGAATGATGATGATGAACAATTAGACGAGCTTACAGTCGATCGGACAAATCACGAATGGAAATTGTGAATCATTCGATCGAAAGTAAATATTATTTGAGAACCAGTAGTACACCCTTTACAGACTGGTCTATTTAAACACACACAAAACAGTGACACGCGACAAATTTTATTACTTAAGGACTTAAGCCAACTGAAACGAATAGTACAACTACAGTTCGATTAAAATATATTTTTTTTTATTTCGGCCGTGGTTAGTGACCACCCACCAGACAAAGCCGCACCGCCAAGCGGCCTTGCCGTGTTCCGGTGCGATGTCTGGTGACACCATACAGAGAGAGTGGGTCGGAATTGTTGCTCCTTTAAGGTTTCTAACCTTAAGGAGGCTCATTCTACTGCCACCTGCTCACCGATAATCATTCGTAATCACGAGTGAATCGGTACATTCAATCGTAGACTACATCATTGTTTAACATCAGGCAAGTTGTAGTCAAGCGCCAGCTTATCGAAGAATATAAAAAAAATGTGCCTCGAATTTGCGATTATTAAATGAATTAGTCGACTCCATTGTAGTATTTATGATGAGAGGAGACCATTTCCCAGCAGTGGGGACACTTGAAGTACACTATCAATACTTGTACACAGTTTAATGAGCCCAACTGAGGAAGTACCACCTCTACCTTACAGAATGGACTGGGCATGGGTCTTCTCTCATCTTAAGAGTTGAGAGAGTTTAGTCCTTAATCCACACACGCTGGCCAAGTGCGGGTTGGTGGATGTTACATGTCCTCGAATGATTAGTTCTTAGACATGCCAGCTTCCTCACGATGTTTTCCTTCGCCGATATTGAGCAGCGGCGATGAAACGATTCACACAAAGATGTGTGGGCACGACTGGGATTCGAACCAGCGACCATATATTTCTAAGGCGAGGCCCGTACCACTGCGCCACCGCTGCTCTCACAGAATACATGCAATATAATAACTGCTGGTTGTGCACCTGGGTACCGAAGGTAGGTAGTAAAGGTACCCACCGTGCCGTCGATATCTAAACGACCGGCAAGGCATGTGTGATGCATCTTTTATTACAAGCATCCGTAGGTCACGCTAGCGGTACGAACCTCGCCTTAGAAATATAAGGTCGCGGGTTCGATTCCCAGTCGTGCCTACACATCTTTCTATAAATTGTTTCATCACCGCTGCTCAATATCGATGAAGAAAAACATTAGACATGTATGAACTAATCATTTGAGGATATGTGACATCCACTAACCAGCACTCGGCCAGCGTGTGTGGATTAAGGCCTAAACTATCTTACTAGTTGAGAGAAGACCCGTGCCCAGTAGTAGGACACTAAAAAGGTTTGAAGTAAATATATATTTATTTCTCACCAACATCCCTAAAGACAGTTACAAATTTATTTATTTATTTATTTGGCTCCTCAACAATGTGTACACTTTTACAATGACTTATTAGGTATAAGATTTTAGTCTTAACATCTAAGTGCAACATTACTTACAGAAGAGCACAGCATGCACTAAAATATGCGCAAGAACTAATATGTGTCATGCGATTACTACTACTATTTTAACATTTTAACAATTAATTTCTTATTAATAGATGATAATAATTTTATACAAAAAAAAGTTCATAGTCATGCAATTTTATTCAAGTACTAGCGGACCCGGCAGACGTCGTTCTGCCCGGTAAAGCAGTGCCATCTACCGGGTCTCAGACCTACCGAATATAACCAATAATAAATAATAGGTATCTAACCCGGTTTTCGGCACTTCTTCGCTTTCAAAATTTTCTTTTTTTTAATTTTTCTCTGAGTAAGAACCATCCTCGTACTTAAAGGAATATTTTAAAAAAATAATTAGCGAAATCGGTCCAGCCGTTCACGCGTGATGTCGTGACAACGGAAAGCGGGTTTCATTTTTATATTTATACTAGCTGCCCCAGCGAACTTCGTACCGCGCAAAATTGTGAATCTAAACCATTCCCAGATCCCCTTGAACACACACAAAAAATTTCATCAAAATCGGTCCAGTCGTTTGAGAGAAGTTCAGTGACATACACACTCACAGAAGAATTATATATATAAAGATAGATGTCAAGATTTTTTTGTGTTTTTGCAACTTTAAACTTATAAATGTGGTTGTGGATCGCTGGTGCCTGTTAGGTAGAAACAAACTGTGCTACAGGTGACCAGGGTTCCACTCTGCAACCGACGCTTAGCAAAAATTAAAATCTAAACATGACTTTCACATTAATAAATTAGATAATGAATCGCAACTTCCTTCAGTAAGTAATACATCAGGATCAAGATCTATCAGCTGCCTCATTTACTTTCTAATTGCGCAACCAAGCGGTTAAGCTATGAAAGGTTAACTTCTGAACTTATAGAAAACATGCTGACTCATAATCGTACGATCCTAACTGAAGTTTGCTACAATGTCCGGTGTTGTATCAATCAACGAACCGTCATTAGTTATCGAAACCGGCTCGAAGGACCATTACAATAATAATATAATATCACGGGACATTAACTATCATCATCTGATCCCAAACTAAGCAAAGCTTGTACTATGGAAACCAGTTAACTGGTAATATACTATATATAATACTTTTCTTTTGTAAATACATACATGTCGACGCAAGGCTAACGTAAACTTAAATAATATTAAGTTTAGGTTTAAATTTAGTGTTTAAATATCACTGCATAGTTCAAAACTAATTTAGATCTGATTATTATTGTTGGTTTGCTATTGTTTAAATTAAAAGGCAGTGTTATGATTAACTGTTGCATTAAAGGCAAATTAACTAAGGATTTATTAAAACTCGAGTTTAAAAACAAATTAGCTATTGTAAAATAGATATCCTAATTTTTAAAGCGATTTGCCTTGGTTTAAAATTACTTTTAGTTTAGTTTTGTTTTGTTAAGAATTATTAGTGAAGTAATATTGGATAACCGGAAAAAGGCAAATTAACTAAGGTTTATGAAAACTCGAGTTTAAAAACGTATTAACTATTGTAAAATTATTATCCCAATTTATAAGAGATATGCCTTGTTTTAAAATAATTTTTAGTTGAGTTTTGTTTTAATAGAAACTTTATAGAAGTAATTTGGTCAAGCGGAAAGCGCATCGCATGTTTAATATGTTGAAGTGTTTTAAGCAATAGAAAATTAATTAAATATTAAAATAAAGTGTTTACAATTATTAAACAAATTAATAAACCATAAGTTTATTAGTTTAATCAGTGTTACTTTTAATTTGCCAATAAGTAAGTGTAATGACTTCGTAGCGGCCGCGCCATCTGGGTATGGAATATAGCGGGCCGCTGCGAGGACAGACATATTGGCCCGGAGAATTCTGTTGAGACAAGTGGTGTAAAGCATTATCCTGTGAGTATTATTAATTAATTTAGATTTTAAGGTTTTTATGTAATTGTGGCTTACTAGCAACAATAAAAGTGTTATTCAGAAAGTGTGTATTCATTTGCAATGAGTGAGCCTTGTGATAGAGATGGTGGCGTCGGTTCTGCTGACGCCACGGTTTCTAAAAAAACAAATGATCCTGGTGTCTCGTTATCAGAAGTGGGATGTAACCCCACTTCTGCCCGTCCATCTGACTTGAATAATGAAAATTTATCCACTTCTGTTAATGGGGTACCGGTGGAATTTTTCACTCAAATGTTGCAAATGATGAAGCACATGTCCGATCGCATCACGACTATACCAGACATTTCTAAAGGCAAAATAAATGATGTGTTTTTGCCGTCATACGATCCGGACTTTAATGTTGGTGTTAGGGAGTGGTGTCAACATGTGACCACAGCCATGGAAACTTATGGCCTTAGCGATTATGAAGTTAGGATGAAAGCAGGCAGTTTGCTCAAAGGTCGCGCAAGGTTATGGGTTGATAATTGGCTTGTGTCTACCACCACGTGGCATGAATTGCGCGAGGTTCTGATAACGACTTTTGAACCGGAGAGTAGATACTCTCGGGACGTTGTGCGCTTTAGGGAACATAGTTATGATAATTCCAAAGACATCGCGCAGTTTCTGTCACAAGCTTGGGTATTATGGAGACGTATATTTAAGGATAAGTTATCTAATGATGACGCGGTTGAGGCAGTTATCGGGTGCATTGGGGATGAACGCTTGAGAATCGAACTGTTAAATGCAAGGGCTGCATCAGTACCCGAGCTTATTTCTGTTGCATCTTCCATACGAAGTGTTAAACGTCCTCAGCCGGGTACATCGGGTGTGCATTTGAGTGCCGCTAAACGACCACGTTTTGATAAGTTTTCTTTATTCTGTCAAATATGTAAAAAGACCGGTCATGACACACGTGATTGCCGTAACCGTGATAAAAATGATAGCTCCCAACTGCGTCAACATGAAAATAAGACCGCACCTCAAAATAACGGCAGACCCACGTGCACGTTCTGTTCAAGGATAGGTCACACTTAAGAGACATGTTATAAGCGGGAACGCGCGGTAGTATCAAACGTTAACTATGTAGGTACATCTAAATTAAATTCAATGCCAGTGGTAATTGGAAACTTAAACATACTCGCGATTTTTGACAGTGGGGCCGAATGTTCAGTAATACGTGAGTCCTTAGCTGCGAAATTACCAGGGAAACGAGTTGATCAAGTAAATTATTTGAAGGGGTTAGGTCAATTTACAGTAGTATCTCTTTCAACACTGACGACGATTTGCGTTATAGATAGTTTACGGATAGAACTTGAATTTCACGTGGTACCGGACTACGAAGTGTGTTCGGATATTTTGATAGGTATGAATCTTGTACAAAAGAATAACATAAGTGTGCTGGTGAACTCTCGCGGTGCAACTTTAGTTCATCAACCTGTGGTTTACCACGTGCGATCTAATAGTGAAAAATTCGATAAGCTAGACTGTGATTTGACAAATGATGACCAAATCAACGAATTAAAAATATTGTTGAACAAATTTGAACACTTGTTTATTCGCGGTTACCCACGCTCACGTGTTAATACCGGGGAACTGGAAATACGATTAAAAGATGATACTATGTGTGTTGAACGTAGGCCTTACCGATTGAGCCCGGTTGAACGAGAAAAGGTTCGAGAAATTGTTAGTGAGTTGCTCGAACATAAAATTATCCGCGAAAGTAAATCGCCCTTTTCCAGCCCGATAATACTAGTCAAAAAGAAAAATGGTAATGATCGCATGTGCGTGGACTACCGCGAACTAAACAGAAACACGCTGAGAGACCACTACCCGTTACCAATCATTTCAGATCAAATAGATCAGCTCGCGGGGGGCTATTATTTCTCCACAATCGATATGGCAGCAGGTTTTCATCAGATACCTATTTCAGAGAACTCTATTGAGAAAACAGCATTCGTTACGCCGGATGGTCTTTATGAATATTTAACCATGCCGTTTGGACTTAGTAATGCGGTATCAGTTTATCAGCGTTGTATAAATAGGGCCCTAGGTCACCTCTTGAGTTCAGCAGACCAGGTTTGTCAGGTGTACGTCGATGACGTATTATCAAAGTGTAGGGTATTTGCTGAGGGTCTATCCCATATCGAACGCATATTGATTGCCCTTCAAGAGGCCGGTTTTTCAATCAATGTAGATAAAACTGCTTTCTTTAAACGCTCCATCGAATATTTGGGGAACATCATCGCAGACGGACAAGTCAGTCCAAGCCCAAGAAAGGTGGAGGCTTTAACGAAGGCACCAATACCGAAAACTGTCAAACAGGTCAGGCAGTTTAATGGGTTAGCTGGGTACTTTAGACGCTTTATTCCCAATTTTTCACGTGTAATGCTTCCTCTTTACGAACTGACTAAGAACGATGCAAAGTGGGAATGGAACGAAAGGCATGATGAGGCTCGAAATAAAATCATACTACATTTGTCTACTGCGCCTACCCTTATGCTATTTCAGGAAGACGCGCCAATCGAGCTCTTCACGGATGCGAGCAGCATCGGCTACGGGGCAGTTCTCGTCCAGACTGTCGGCGGTCGCCAGCATCCAGTCGCATACATGAGCCAACGCACCACCGACGCCGAGAGCCGCTACCACTCGTACGAGCTCGAGACCCTGGCGGTGGTAAGGGCAGTCAAGCATTTTCGACACTACCTATACGGTCGAAAATTCAAGGTAATCACTGACTGTAACGCTTTAAAAGCGTCCAAACATAAAAAGGATCTCCTTCCCCGAATCCATAGATGGTGGGCATTTCTGCAGAATTATGAGTTTGAGGTAGAGTATAGAAAAGGTGAGCGGTTACAGCACGCAGATTTTTTCAGTAGAAATCCATCCACTGAAATGTCTATCAACTTGATGACCAGAGACACAGAATGGCTGCAGATAGAGCAGCGCCGTGACGAAGTGCTGCGCCCGCTAATAGACACCATGAGCAGCAATAATCCGGCCGCGGGCTATGTCCTGGAAGATGGCGTGCTGAAAAAGACCATTACAGATCCTATACTTGGTATAAATAAACCAATAGTAGTTCCTAGGTCATTTCAGTGGAGCCTAATAAACTCTTTCCATGTTGCTCTACAACATCCCGGATGGGAGAAGACCTTACAGAAGCTGCGGGAAACGTATTGGTTTGACAAAATGAATACGACTATCAGGAGGTTTGTAGACAATTGTGTTGTATGTAAGACCTCGAAAGGACCGTCGGGCGCTATCCAAGCCCAACTTCACCCGATTCAGAAGCCCACAGCCGCGTTCCAGGTCGTCCATATGGATATAACAGGCAAGCTGGGTACGAAAACCACCCAAGGACGAGATGAGTACGTAATTGTCACTATTGACGCATACACCAAATATATTATGCTCAGCTACTCAAATGATAAAAGTCCAAGTAGCAGCCTCGCAGCTCTAAAGCGTGTCGTACATCTGTTCGGAATCCCTGTGCAAGTCGTGGTGGATGGAGGTCGAGAGTTCCTTGGTGAGTTCAAGGTCTACGTAGATCGTTTTGGAATTAACATACACTCCATTGCGCCAGGAGCAAGCCGAGCAAACGGACAGGTCGAAAGGATCATGGCCACTCTGAAAAATGCATTAACCATGATTAAAAACTATAACACTGAAGAATGGCAGACAGCGCTAGAAGCTCTACAGCTCTCATTTAACTGCACTCCACATAGAGTAACGGGCGTTGCACCGCTTACATTACTGACCCGCCGACAACACAGTGTACCTCCAGAATTACTAAGGTTGGTGAATATTGATAACGAATGCATAAACTTTGAATTGCTGGAGCAACACGTTCAAGAGAAGATGACAGCTGCGGGACAATATGACAAGCAGAGATTTGACAGGAGCAAGGCGAAAATTCGTCCCTTTCAGCGTGGAGATTACGTACTCGTCAAGAACAACCCCCGTAACCAGACGTCCCTAGACTTGAAATACAGCGAGCCATACGAGGTATATAGGATCCTAGATAACGACAGATACATGGTGAAGCGTGTGACCGGCAGAGGGCGTCCACGTAAGGTTGCTCACGACCAGCTGCGCCGAGCACCACAGCCAGGCGAGCAGGAAGCCGTGTCGACGAATAACGAAAACGAACCTCAGCAAGTGATAGGCTCACCCACGAACTTGATTGATGACACATCACAGTTCATCAACACGAAGGAGCCACAGCCGACTACCTCCCAAGCTGCGCAGCTGCTAGATGCTTAAACAATGTAAGTTTTTCGGTTCCATCTGTTTTATTGATAGAAGATACCAGTAAGAATAATTTATAAGATAACAACATCCACATGGAGATATATAATTTGCCTTGGTTTTTGTAAACTAAGGCTGACACTAACTTAAACTAGTCAGTAAGTCTGTACAATCCCTATTTCCTACACCCCTTACACTCTTTTCAGAGCCCCTGTGGACCACGGTCAAAACTATAAGGCCCAGGCCACAGCATCGTCCTTTCCCAATCCTATAAGGGCCCCTGTGGACCACGGCGTACAAGACCGCTCAGCACCACAGCATCATTCCCGTGAGTTTCATAATCAAAATCGCAATATTACATAGTTTTCAGAGCCCCTGTGGACCACGGTCAAAATAAGGCCTAGGCCACAGCATCGTCCTTCCTTGATCCTTTAGGGCCCCTGTGGACCACGGCGTACGAGACCGCTCAGCACCACAGCATAAAATCCTGACGATACTTGTATGAACTCTATTTTTATTCTTTTACTTTAGAGCCTCTGAGGACCACGGTCATAGATATAAGGCCTAGGCCTCAGCACCGCCCTAGTTTCTATTTCCTTTAGAGCCTCTGTGGACCACGGCGTACAAGACCGCCCAGCACCACAGCATCACCCCTGTCTACGAGAAATTAAACGATGCATGTATGCGTGGAGCATTTGCATTGATATTACTTATTAAATGTGCGAGTAAGCGTGGAGCTTTACAAGCACTTCAATATCTTAATGTGCATGTAGGCGTGGAGCTTTGCAAGCACTTCATATATTTACTCACTTTCCTATGTACAGCATTTTTTTTTATATTTACTTACCTATATTTCCTTCAATATCTTACTATAAGAATGACATGGTATAAACTAGCTGATAACTTGGATTGGAGAAATCAGTTATCATTGAAAAAGTTTAGACAGCAATATGTTATGTAAGATACAAAACCCATTGAACTCATCTTGAAACAACTGCTTCCCAGAGTAAGTTGTCAGCTAGTATGCCAGTGAGTGGATACCTAGCTCAGAAAAATTATCTTCTATTTCAGAACCGCGACTGGTGCAGGGCACGCACACTGTCTCGCAGAATGGCCGTGTCGACGCAAGGCTAACGTAAACTTAAATAATATTAAGTTTAGGTTTAAATTTAGTGTTTAAATATCACTGCATAGTTCAAAACTAATTTAGATCTGATTATTATTGTTGGTTTGCTATTGTTTAAATTAAAAGGCAGTGTTATGATTAACTGTTGCATTAAAGGCAAATTAACTAAGGATTTATTAAAACTCGAGTTTAAAAACAAATTAGCTATTGTAAAATAGATATCCTAATTTTTAAAGCGATTTGCCTTGGTTTAAAATTACTTTTAGTTTAGTTTTGTTTTGTTAAGAATTATTAGTGAAGTAATATTGGATAACCGGAAAAAGGCAAATTAACTAAGGTTTATGAAAACTCGAGTTTAAAAACGTATTAACTATTGTAAAATTATTATCCCAATTTATAAGAGATATGCCTTGTTTTAAAATAATTTTTAGTTGAGTTTTGTTTTAATAGAAACTTTATAGAAGTAATTTGGTCAAGCGGAAAGCGCATCGCATGTTTAATATGTTGAAGTGTTTTAAGCAATAGAAAATTAATTAAATATTAAAATAAAGTGTTTACAATTATTAAACAAATTAATAAACCATAAGTTTATTAGTTTAATCAGTGTTACTTTTAATTTGCCAATAAGTAAGTGTAATGACTTCGTAGCGGCCGCGCCATCTGGGTATGGAATATAGCGGGCCGCTGCGAGGACAGACATATTGGCCCGGAGAATTCTGTTGAGACAAGTGGTGTAAAGCATTATCCTGTGAGTATTATTAATTAATTTAGATTTTAAGGTTTTTATGTAATTGTGGCTTACTAGCAACAATAAAAGTGTTATTCAGAAAGTGTGTATTCATTTGCAATGAGTGAGCCTTGTGATAGAGATGGTGGCGTCGGTTCTGCTGACGCCACGGTTTCTAAAAAAACAAATGATCCTGGTGTCTCGTTATACATAATAAACATAATTACACCCAGACTCAGAACAAACAGACATGTTCATCGTACAAATGTCTGATTTGTTTGGGAATCGAACTCCCGACCTGCTGCGGCGTGAAAAGCAAGTATCTTACCGACCACGCCACTGGCCCGTCATTATGGTTCATATACAGGCTGAACTACAGGGTATGGCTGATGGAGACTAATAATAAGACTTGGATAAGTATAAAGAACTGTGAGTTCATTGCTAAAGTACGCTAGAGAGATAAGAATGATTAAAATGAAGTAGGTAAATGAATACGCTCGGTTTGCTGTTGGATTGTGCTTGACTGCGCGTGCGCAGCTAAGTCGCCAATTCGCTAGATCAGCATCCACTCACTGACACGGCACCGGCCCGGCTTATTTGGCATATCTTTTCAGCAGCGGCGAATCCGTGGCGGTGACTACTAACAGTATCGTCGCCGGTGCTTTGACAGCCAGTTCCCTTGATATCGGTGGCGGTAGAACAACATTTTCTCGAACTGACGTCTTCTATAATATTAATCATTTATTATTACGGACCCCTCACACTACACTCACAATGTGCGAATTTTTTATATTAAATAGCGAGGTTTAATTAACTCCAATATTTGATTCCGCGTCAAGGATAGTTTGTAGCCATTTTCCCGATCATTATTTTGTTATGCGCCCGGTATGATAAATGTTAAGCCTACAAGTACTTCAAAACCGAATTCAAGCCATTCCTAGAACAGTAAATAAACGTAGTTATAATGTTTTCATTTAAATCATTAAGTTTTAGAAGATAAAAAGCGTTTCAAAACGGGACGCATGGTGGCAGTCGATAAACTGTACAATGTATACATGTATAAATATGTATAAATCAAGTAATTAACGTCAGCGCTCCAGAAATACACGGTCAGTTAGAAGGGCGTCTGTCACACCGGACCGTAACATAAAATAAAACAAACTTAAAAAATCTCTACTAAATACTCTTTCTCAACTCTATATAAGTGTTAAAATGTGAGATGAGTCGGTAGTGAGAAATAAGGGTCGTTACATATACTAAAAATAATTCGATGAGATTTTTTATTTTATCTTGAATAGTGTATTGATTGATTGAGGACGTCTTCAAAAACGTTCTGAATAGATCAATATCTAATAATGCAATTACGGAAAACAGGGGTGTTATACGTGATTGCGCCCCAACGCCTGATTTTCTTGAAAACTAACCAATTTTTCATTTAATTGAAAATTTTAATAATTTTTTTTTATTTATTACTTTAAACGGTGTCTACATTAAAGAGTTAACTTTAGTAAGTCAGTCCTATAAACAAAATTGCATAATTAAAATTGAAGCACTCTGTAAAATTATGCGTCGTTAATAACTTAAAACTTCACCTTCACCTTTTTTGTATTTTTTTATTCAACAGTAAATCACTGAAAAACGCTATTCAAATGATAACTTTTTATTGATTTCACATGTATAAAATTATGCATAACGTGTCAAAACATTTATTATAGTCTTATGTGTTAACATTAAATCATATTTTATTTGCTTCCTCAATAAATCTTAAAATCACCTTTGTATAAAACTAGGAATTAACATTTTTGTATTAATAATGATATTTCAAATACATATATAAATATCTACATACTAGTTATATATTCGTAAAAATAACTGCAATGTTTATTCATAGTAATTATCAAATGTTGGCAAATTGCTAGGAAACGAATCTAACCTTGACTTTTCCTTTACAAAAAAATACATTAAAACGTCACAATTTTATTCTCATTTTACGATTTTATTTACTTGCCAAAATTATTATAATCACAGACTGATTTTTGAATTTGAAATTCTAATGTAATTTGTTTGACATACAGAAACAATGATACAAAGATGTTTGAAATTAAATAGTTATTTTTTTTGTAAATTATGCAATTACTTTTAATTAAATACAACAATAATGATGTATTCAAAAATATCTTTTTGTGATTTTGGGCCCATGATCTAACACGAAAGTACCGTACCTAAATATTTTTTGGTTAAGTTTTAAAAATGAGTCTGAAATAAAATTATTATTATTATTTTATGGTGCTAAAGATGATATGAAAATTAAATGACAATTTTCGCATTTAAATTGCCGCTGATCGCTTCGGTGTGAAGGGGTGTAACACAAAAATAAACATAAGTAGTGTAGTTTTTGGAAACTCGTTAAGCTGGCTTGTGATAGGTGCAAGCTTTGAACTATACAGGCTGTGCATACTATGAAATTTTACGAATACAGTTATGGGACTGAAAAAAAAAAATTGCGAAAAAAACAAAACAAGCATTTTTACTTGCCTATGATTTTATTGTAATGTCTGTACACTTTATACTTTTAGCATACCTTATGATTGAATAAAAAAACATAGCCACACAAATAAATAAGTCTAGCAAAATCATAAATATTGACTGGTTGTTTAGTTTGGAAATTCAGTCTGTTCTCGGTTTTGCTACAAAAATTTAACCTTAAATAAAACAAAATATCTAAATATTAGATATTATATGTCTGTGTTAAAGTAAAAGTAGAAATGTAGAATTCATAATTTTTTAGCTATTTATTAAAGATTACTATTTGGCTACAAACAGTGAATAATGCACTGCATGGATTACATGTCTTTCTAATGAAAACCGTATTATATATTAGCTGCACTTTCTGGATATAAACATTAAGAGTCAAATTTTATATTTACTCTACCGACAACATTATTTTTGAAGAAATTCCGCATTGTTCGCTCTAATACCATTTATATCGTTAACACGCTGTATACAGTTCCAACAAACTGATGCTTCTCAGAATATCTTCTAGATTCGTTATGAAACAATGTTCAAGTTTCATATGAAACAGTAACAGAACTGCTATTATAAATTAGGCAAGCAAGTTTGTATGGATTTTGGCAAATTTAATATTGGGCTCGTTCTAGGTGGAGTATATCTACAAGCAGACTGGAGAGAGCTGGAATTGATAAGAGTAGTTGAAGCTTACAAGTTTTCTTTCTTCCCTGAGCAAAAGCTTGTTCAGTGTTGGCTAAAATAGGCTGATGATCATGGCACAATCCTGGACAATTTCGCTTCGGTGACATAACCTAACACTATGGCCACTTGTCATCCCCGATTGGATCTAAATGAGCTGTATTCACTGGTGGTACCCACTAACTAAACGATCCCATCGTGTACCGACTTTCTCAGTTGGCTACTGAAAGAATGGACCACCATCAAATTTACTTGATCAACAGCCCGATTTCCTAAATCTAGAGTTGTCCGGCAACGTCCTGAGCGGAGGTTCGTTCCCACATGGAGAGCCTATTGATCATCTCGACCGTCTTCGGATGGCTCACCGAAAAAGTTCGGTGAACCGATAACAGCCCTTGTTCACTGACACTTTTTATGAAGATAACTTGGTATGTTCCTATTAAGAATCAATTAAAAATCACACACAAGTTAGAGCCTATTACGTTATCTTAGTATACAAGTAATACAATATTTTATTAATTCATTAAAGATAAGTAATCTAATTAAGAGGATCGTGAGAAAAATACCTAAACTGCAGGTGGCCAATCATAATATGTATAGTATCTTAAAGTAATTTGAAATTCAATTTCTAAGTTTGGAATCCCAATTAATATTCTGAGCAATGAAAACAGATTCAATAAGTTAAGTTGTGAATAATATTAATTTGTGGTTCCGTAGGCGCCAATGTTAATGTCGTGGATAAACATTACCCTTGTTATATATAGTCAGTTAAATAATCACTTCAACCCTTTTTGGTGTCCCACTGCTGGGCACGGGTCTTGCCTCAACTATGTTATGAGTTGAGAGAGTTTAGGCCTTAATCCACACACGCTGGCCAAGTGCGGGTTGGTGGATGTCACATGTCCTCGTATGATTAGTTCTTAGACATGCCGGTTTCATCACGATGTTTTCCTTCACCGATATTCAGCAGCGGAGATGAATCAATTTACACAAAGATGTGTGGGCACGACCAGGATTCGAACCCGTGACCTTATTTTTCTAAGGCGGGGCCCTTACCACTGCGCCACCGCTGCTTATGTAATTAGTAACTAAAATATTTTAAACAGAAAACAAAAACAGTTTTTTTTGCCTTGCTTATGCATATGTATTAAACCAGACTATCCTCTAAACAATTAATTTAATTATAATAACGTCTAATACATATCTTAAAATAATCATATAAAAAGATCGTCTAAAAAAGCACACCCCGAACTGGACCTGGTGCAAAAGTGTCCATCACCCTGGCTGCATTCGCTCTTTGAATAGCGATGGCCTGCCTTTGCACAAGGAAAATAAATTAAAAAGTAAGATTTAATGCATTTAAGTAACTACAAACATAGATAAAGCAAAAACGCAGAGGTACTTACGATTCAATGGTTTCTTTCCAGAAGTTATGTCATATGCAAAATGAGCATTCAAAAATTTGTTTTTAAAGGTGAATATCGTCTGAGTATTGCAAGTTATTTTTAACCCCAGATAAAAATGAGTGTATTACGATACGATTAAAACTTATTTTATGTGTGTATCTGAGTACTAATATAATGTCTCTTAGTGAATGTATAACTTGATCGATTTTGAAGCGCTTTTCTTTAGAAACCAGAAGTGCTTCAGATTGTTACTATAAATAGGAAAATAAATATTTTGGGCCATTAACACACACGGTCATCTGGTTCCAAGCTAAGCAGAGCTTGTGTTATGGAAACCAGATAACTGGTATACTATACATAATAATACTTTTCTTTTGTAAAAATATACTAATAATAGATATTACACCCAGACTCGACACAAACACAAATGTTCATCACTAACCGTCAATCTTTTCTACTAATGTAATTAAAGGGGTCTTCTGTGACCTGGGGGGGGAAGTCGTTCTGTGTTGTTTATAATCTGTGACCTATGTACGAATTAAAAATGCTACAGACTGTTGATTCAAAGTAAAAGATTACAAATTAATTTAACAAAATTTAATTAAATTAAAAAATTACATATTAAAGTAAAGTAAAGTTTTTCATATAATAAATAATTACAATTAACATATTAAAGTACAGGGTTTTACATAATAGGTAGTGTATTCATTCGCCTGAACTAGGCTGCCCTGTGTTTCAGGCTTAAAAGGTAAAAATGTTTTCATAATCACTATAGGCCGACTGTTTAACTCGCATATTGCCATCTGAGGTACAAAGTCATAAAACATTAATTAAATCTCATAAAGAACTATTCAACCACAGATAAAAGTAATGTAAGACTATTCGTCACTAATATCCATATCGCTTGAATCATCATCACTGTCTGTGCAGCTTGAGGAGTCAGAATATTGGCGATAGGCGATACGCGAGTGAAATGGTCGGCTTAAATAGTGCAACGTAGTAAATAAAATATAAATAACACATTTCATGACTCTATAACTCTAACTCTAATACAAACTAAGTAGTAAATAATAATAATAAACGGAACTTAATCACTTAAATACTAATAATAACTTTTCTGTATCATCGTAGCACAAGTTTACGAGGGCATCCTGGAGATTTTTTTACATGTACTTACTCTAATTTATGTTTACAAATATTTGCAATCGCGTTTAGCCTATTGTATAGTAGTGGTGCTAGAAAAATGAAAAATTTGGCTTGATATGCGTGTTGTGTCCCTATTTTCTGAGGACAAACAATATCTTTCCGGCCTTTATTGGTGTGTTCAGTGTTGTAAGAAAGGGCTGTGTGATGCTTTATACTATACTCAGAATGAAAGCTGTCTAACTTTAGAACTTTCCAGGACTTTCAAAGGAGATTGGTTGGGAAACGAAGAGGGCGGAAGGTTGAAACTTTGAGAATCGCTCTCTGTGCCCTTTAATTGGTAATAATAAGGTTCTACCTGCCCCACCCCATGACGTAATGCAATAAGTCAGTAATGAGTGACGTAGAGGAAAGTATACTTGCTTAATTAACTTAAATTAATATTAATTAAAATTAAGGTGCGACTACGTTCGACTTGAATCGGAGTGCCGGTTTCCCATGTTCGATGCGATAGTGCGATCGTTGTCTCGTTGCGCGGTGTTAGCATCTCGTACCCAGGAATTGTGGTGGTTGTATGATGAAATACAGTAAACACTTAAACATCAAATATGCACTCAGCAGTTCCCGTAGTGTACCAAGCAGTGTCGAAGGGTGGAAGTCTGAAAAAGGGGAGGCGGAGCAAAATAGTTTTTACTTAGGAAAATAATATCTCTTCACTACCGTCCCACTATATTATTATATATTATTATTACTGATCGTCCTTACACTTGATGCTATACTTATTTTTAATGCTATTTTAAACTTTTAGGCGTTACATCTCTTATATCTTTAAATGAGCAATTCTTGTATATATTTAATTGGAATCTCGGAATCGGCTCCAACGATTTCCATAAAATTTAGTCATAGGGGGTTTCGGGGGCGATAAATCGATCTAGATAAGAATCATTTTGAGAAAATGTCATTTAAAAAAAAAATACCGAGCAAAGCTCGGTCATCCAGATATTTATTTAATTAAGTACGACCATTTCCTAAAGGGAAGCCAAGGTATAACATACGTAACAAATGAACACAAACAAGACTGTTAACATATCAATAACTACATAACTATCATTGGTGAAACCAGTTTAATTGTGTTTGTCATTCAATCCTACATAACAGAGTAATAATGTTCTGGGACATTAACACACGGTTATCTGATCCCAAATTAAGCAGAGCTTGTGTTATGGAAAACAGATAACTGATAATTATTCTACAAATACAACTTTTTTTTGTCAATTACCTATTCGGAAGTGGGCTAGCCACATCTGTCGAAGAACTGATAATCACCGAGGAAAGTGAATTCTTTAGTAAAGATCACGTCTTAGCAAACGTAGTGTAGGACTCCAGCTAGGTGGAGTGACGATCTGCGAAAGATAGCCAAGACAAGGTGAGATAGCACTTAACGAGAGAGGCCTATGTCCAGTGGACTGCTATAGGCCGATAATGATGATGACAGTTATTCTACTTCCTATCTTACTTCATCAAAGAAGTAAAAGCAGAAGTTGACTGACTGATTCACATCAACGCGCAGTCCAAACTTATGGGTCTAGAAACTCCAAATTTGGCACATAGGTCCCGTATGAGGTCTAAAGGTGCACAAAAAAAGGGATTTTCAAAACTCACCCCCTAAGGGGGTGAAACAGGGACCACGCGAGCGGAAGCTTGTAATATTATTTGATTGGCCTGTTGGAGTAATTCCTGAGTTCAGAGGACCATCAGTTCCTG
Source organism: Meganola albula (assembly GCA_936450015.1). Taxonomy (NCBI): domain Eukaryota; kingdom Metazoa; phylum Arthropoda; class Insecta; order Lepidoptera; family Nolidae; genus Meganola; species Meganola albula. The sequence continues at coordinate 12,737,346 of OW388159.1, read as the reverse complement.
TGATTAATGCGTTTAACAAAACAAGCTCTTTAGCTTTATAATATTCGATTATGTTGTACACATTGATTTCTAAGTATTTGCATGTTGGCAACAACAACATAAGTTGTTTGTCTCAATAACTGCTTTCACCACACAGCATCGAACCTACGACCTTTCGTTAAGTACTTAGGTATAATGTTTGGCGCACGATTCTATGTAAAACAAACAAATTGGTACTTGTTATGTGTCCGTTTCCATTACCGGGACACCATTTAAAACGCAAAATTACATCATTTTAGCACGCTTTTGTTAAAATGCTTTTAGCTTACAGCTATGGTAACTGCTTCAGTGGTCCAATGCTAAACCTGTTTGCTTAAAACCTTGGTCCTGAGTTCTATTTTCCAGGTGAGCAAAAAGATTTTTCTAGTATTCGTAGAAAATCTTAGTCGTAATCTAGCTCAAGTTTGGAATTGTGTCTGATGAACGATAATAGGGTCACCCCCTAATACTTATGTAACCTATACATAGACGGCTAAAAGTGGGTGGTATTCATCTCTGTCTACACCTTCAGGTAACACAGGCGTGAAGGTATGTTGATTAGAATGGAAAAGCTAGAGCGAAATAAATACATTACTCCGCTTGACCGCTTGCCCGTTTCTAAGCGAAGATGTTCTCTTCGTTGGAATGCGCTTAGCATATAAATTATGATTCATTCTAACAGACAACAGAGATGTTGGCAGTGAATTCCACTTGACAGTTCGCAGAATATGAAAGATAATGAGATGCGATGTACTTAGCTAAGCGAAAAGAGCTAGCTGTGTTCTGGCACATAGGTATTTTATACCTACTGTAAAATATTCTTCCTTGATTTTTTTTTATCCTTTAATAGGTTTGCGCTTGACCACAACTTGCCTGATGTGAAGCAATGTTGCAGTCTACGATGGAACGCGCTTACCTAATAAATACCAATTCACTCGTGACTTGAAGACAGGTAGATTATAGCTATCGGGAAACAGAGACCGGCAACGAATTCCACAACTTGGCAGTTTGCACATAAAAGTGGATGCAAAGCGCTTTGTGCGTGCCCGTGGAATTTCCATCATATAACGGTGGCGCATAGCCGTACCTCTACTGGAAGAACGGGGATGGGGGAATAAGATTGATACCTACGGTCTTCTATCTGATACACTTCGGAGAGTGTGCTTTCGTTGGAATTTTACCACCTTTACGAGTATATGGTGGAAATTCCACGAGTACACACAAAGCGCTTACCTTCCACTTTATTGTGCGAACTGCCAAGTTGTGGAATTCGCTATAGCCATTTGTTTCCCGATAACTATAATCTGTTAGTCTTAAAGTCACGAGTGATTCGGTATTTACTGGGTAAGCGCGTTCCCTCGTAGACTGCAGCATTGCTTCACTTATTTAAGATTAAAATAAATAATAATAGTTACAAAGTATAGGTAAGTATGCAAAATTTTACTTATTTCTGTTCAGCCGTTTTCCAGTAAAAGTAAAAAAAAAAACATTAATTTAAACATATTCACTAACTTTCGCAATTTATAGTAAACCTAATTGGATGTATTTTAAATGTCTATATGACAAAAATAGAATGAATCTAGAAGGTTATATTAATTATAGTTGTACGACAATGGAATCGAACCTTGGAATAAACAACACGTTATGGTAATTAGAGAACCGGTGTAGTGGGCGGGCGGCGTGTGCGCAACTTCACTTGTACATTGTAGTAGGTATACTGGATAAACTGCCTAGTGCCTTAGTGGCATAGATACTACGAAGGCTAATGATAGGTTCGATTCCCGAGTTTAACTAACTATGAGTTTTTTTTTTTAAACGGAGCCCTTATAGGATTAATCCGTTGTCTGTTGCGTCCGCCTGTCACAACTGAGTTGCTCTAAAACTACTGGATCTATTGAATTAAAATTTGGTTCATTTACTATGCGTTTCAAATGAGAATAGGACTGGACTCGCGGCGAACTTCATTCCAAAACCATACAAAAGTAGCGTCAGCACAAAATATCAAACCACAGACAATAACATTATTTTAAAATGTATGGAAAAGTGATATAGAAAACTCTATTTATGTATGTAGTTACATAGAGCTAAGAAAATTTACGAGCTAGGAAGCCACAAACTTGTACACAAATAACTTAACAAGCATATAAACATAAGTTTATAATAATAACACCGCTTTTTTCGTCGAAAGTTAACAATCTAAAGTTTGTACCTAAATATTTGACTCCAAATGTCCAATCTTACTTGAACCGTAATAAGATTTATACGCATTTTTTATTTTATTGTCATCTAAATGTGATTGTTGTATCGATTAAACGTTTTTGCCCACTGTACTAAAAAATGTGAAGTTGTTGCGCATTCCGGTCCAAGATGGCGGATTTCCAATCCTATTCTTATTTGAAACGTTATAGTATGTGAATTGTGAGATTGTGACGTATTATACTAAATGAGCTGTGAGAAGTGCTTCGGGCACAGACTTCTTGGTGTGTATTGTTTCATCACCGTTCCTCAACAACGGTGAAGGAAAACATCGAGAGGAAAGTAACATATCTAATGAACTAATCATTCGAGAACATGTGACATCCACCAACCAGCTCTTGACTTCAGTGTACATTAAGGCCTCACGTCAACCTTTTAACTGTCCCACAGCTGGGCACAGGTCTTCTCTTAACTATCTTACGAGCAGAGAGAGTTAAGGCCTTAATCCACACACGCTGGCCAAGTACGGGTTGGTGGATGTCACATGTCCTCAAGTGATTAGTTATAAAACATGCAGGGTTTCTCTTGATGATTTCCTTCACTAATACTGAGCAGCGGCGGCGATGACACAATTCACACAAAGATGTGTGGGCACGACTGGGAATCGAACCCAAGACCTATATTTCTAAGGCGAGGATCGTACCTCTGCGCTACCGCTGCTCTAAAGGTCTAAACTCTCTGAACTTGTAAGATAGTTGAGTGAATACTCATGCCCATGTGACACTATAAAAGGGTTGAAGTGCAGCGGCGGCTTTCTTGTTCTGACAAGTCCACTAACCCAGGCTATTGTTGAACATGAGGCGATGGTGCCTTTTACAAAGCTTATGGAGGACTCATTAATAATCCTGGACAGTTTCAAATTTTATAGCTTCCATGCACGGTGTAATCCTCACGCGCTGACTACTGAGTAGCATATTGATAGGTAAGAAAGTATTGCCGGGTGTACAAATTGTAGTTGGAAACAGCTAAATTAGGGTTAATGGGTAATGTCTGGGTACATTTTTAAATACTAATCAATTAAACAATATTTTTTTTATTTTTTTATTACTTCAATGATATTTTTTCTTTAGAGAAACTAAGTTTTCGGTCACAGCTGTAAAGCTTATCGATAAGCTTGGCTTGAACAACATTTAATTACAAAAAGCAATGGAAATACCATTTTTAACCCCTGAACAAAATAGCGCATCTGTTTAAATGTTTGCGGCATCACAGCGCTAAAGCGAATGAAGGAGATAGGTAGTAAAATATTAACACATGGTTCAATATTCTTTTAATTGATAGTTTAATTTGCAGTCTTTTAATAGATAACAATTTCTAACATTTTCTTTGTAATGTTATAACTTGTGTAGTTAAGTAACTATTGAGGTAAACAACTAGGCACTTTTCGAAAAAACTGAATTCTCCTACTAACACAAGGCCCGTATTGTATGCAGATGAGCTTGTATTGAATGTGTTTGGTCTTGCGGCTCCTACTTAATCCTATATTTAGTTGCTTTGGCGAATGCTTTAGTAGTTTGCTTGTTTAGTACACGTGAACTGAATAGTTAATAGGTGATGTGCAAACTAAGATACTGGCCTGGTGGCGCAGTGGTGAGTGATCGTTACTGCTAAGCCGAAGGTCATGGGTTCGATTCCCACCCAGTACAAATCTTTGTCTGGGTTTAAATCTTTATCTATTATATGTATGTATTTACAAAAGAAAAGTATAGTATGTAGTATATTACCAGTTATTTGGTTTCCATAGTACAAGCTCTGCTTAGTTTGGGATCATATGGCCGTGTGTGTTAATGTCCCACTATATTATTATTATTAATATCTTCCAGCGGTCGTATCGGGTCCAGGGATGTCGAACACAATTTTCAACAAGAAGTTTCAATATTGGTAATTATTTTGATAAAAAAAAATTAAAATATTAGGTAGGTCTGTATGTCTACACATTTTAGTAATGTTTTTTTAAGTTTTTCCTGAGTCGTGGGCAATATGAAGGTCTTACCCGGGAGCCGTATGTTGGACAGGGGTAGTCCGTCGTCTAATGACCTAGTGGTTTGGGCTGTACGTATGGTCAGTCAGCCAATCATTCAGTCAGTCAGTATCTCCCTTCACTTTTAGAAGAAGAAGATGTTATAGAAGGTTTCCAGTACTTTTTCGGTAAATACTACTTACAATATCCAAAATTCGCTCTCTATAGTTAGGTATTAAATATTTAAATCTCAAATCTCGAAATATGGAACAATGCTATTGGGAAAATGAGAAATTAAGAATATCAATTTATTCAAAAATAAAATTTCAAAAATATAGCTTGCTTCAATGCAAGTTGAGCACGGTCGCGGCCCGTATTATCGGTTCATTTATATTCGGTGCGCTTACGCACGTCATAATATTTATGTATAAATATTGAGATAGGCGAAGAGCCTGTACAATACATTTAGGTAAGTAAAATCGATGTATAAGTCAACAGAAATCATTAATTGTTCTTTGCTTCGTTTCATTGCCTCTGCGGTGGGAAATGAAAATGGAAGCAGTCATAAGTTAAGCAGTTAGCACCAACAGCATCCTGGCTATTGTAGCCAGTAGATTTGATGGCCCTTTTCTCAGGCACTGGACAGCTATGCATGTAAGTTGAAAAGTGCCTGAGAAAGTCAGTATACTTTTATATGATATTATGTACCTACTAACACTAGTTCTTTAGAAATATGTTACCTACTATTACTGACAAGTTTATGGAAGAAAAGCCGAAATAAATGAATTATTATTATTATTATAACACGGCTCAAGATAATAAAAATATTTCACTTTGAATTTAAGTGCATTTATATACTACATACAATCACACCTTTTTCCCATGGGGCTAGGCAGAGATTATAGAGCGCCACTTGCTACGATCTAAACATACTTAGCCTCACTAATGTTCATACATCTGGTCATACATGCTGCGGTTGTGAGTGCTACGCACCTGTCCCGAAGGGCATCGCGGATGAGATCAGCGAATGTCCTCCTAGAGCGTCCTCTCCCAGCGTTTCCACTCACCTCCGTCGTTTATATACCTTTCGTCAATCGTCTATCATCCATCCTCTCCACATCACCAAACCACCTAAACATTCTTTTTCCACCTTTGTCACTACATCTTCTTTCAGACCACAGCGTTCTCTAATTATGTACTTCATTCCTCAATCTATCATTCAGTAAATATTATTGAGTGCATTTATTTATTGATTTTCCTACAATTGTAACACAAATACATAGAAAAATACCAAAATTTACAGACCATGTGTACATTATTTGAAGGGAAACACAGCAAGCTTAAAAAAATTAAAATTATTCAAAAACTTAATTAATTAATAAAATAAAAAAATTGGCATATTAAGCTCATTTCTTTCAAATTACTAACGAATACAATTTGAAAGAATTAAAGCCATAAATGAAAATTAATATTAATTAACCATAGTTTTATTACAGCCGTTCTGGCTTATCATATTTTGGAGGGTATGCCCATAATCACCACGCTGGGCGATGATGCTGCCCATCACCAGCCTGTGGTATTTAGCTACGCTGATAACGAATGGTTATACCGCCATTTTTCGGTCGCCAGAGCCTCGTCCGTTGATCAGCAGGATGTACCACGAGCAGGTGAGGTTGACTTAGAGCACTATACCTACAGGATCTTAATTGTGCAGCCTTACATCCAAGTACTCAGTGGCGTGCTTTAGGAGAGGCCTATATTCAACAGTGGACTAGGATAGGCTGATGATGATGATGATGATAATGATGATGATGATGATGATGATGATGATAATGATGATGATGATGATGATGATGATGATTACAGTCATGTAAATTTAGTTATTTTTTTATTTATCGCTATAATTTAACCATTACCATAACATCTGTCTATTATATGTGCAAGGGCAATATTGGATCACAAAAATGTTTTTGGTTTACCAACTTATAGCATACCTAAATTAAACATGAAATAACAGAATTGCAATTTGTTAATATGACGCCGATTGCATGCGGGCTCCTAGTCTACCCGCAGCTAAGCTGCTGTGTATGCGGCGCGCGCGCACAAACAATAGCGCATCAGTATGCGCGCGGCGCGACACATCGTTTATGCAACTCGGCACTGTTGCCAACGACCGGTTGCAACACCAGCCTGATGAGGTAGGTAGAGCATTACTTTTTAAGTAAAATAATCTTATCGGCAGACAAACGGCCTACGATGATGACGTTGATGAGCGGTCACGTAGACTGTGGACGCTTGCAACAACAGAGGCATAAATAGCGCGTTGAAAGTTATTTACTACAAGTTAAAAAAATCATTTTGTTCTTGTTTTATACCTACTAGTAATCTGTGTGGGCTTGTAATGGACTGGCCTAACGGCGTAGTGGCTAGTGATCCTGGCTGCTGAACCGAAGGTCGTGGGTTCGATTCCCACACAGGACAAATCTTTGTGTGATGAGCATGATTGTTTGTTCTATCTATTATATGGTATGTATTTACAAAAAATATATGTAGATTATCAGTTCCTAGCACCCATAACACAAGCAAATATTATTGCTGAATTTGTGACTATGGGTATGTGTGAAAATATTATTTATTATTATTAACTAGCGGACCCGGCAGACGTCGTTCTGCATGGTAAAGCAGTGCCATCTACCGGGTCTCAGACCTACCGAATATAACCAATAATAAATAATAGGTATCTACCCGGTTTTCGGCACTTCTTCGCTTTCTAACTTTTCTTTTTTTTTAATTTTTCTCTGCGTAAGAACCATCCTCGTACTTAAAGGAATATTTTAAAAAAGAATTAGCGAAATCGGTCCAGCCGTACACGCGTGATGTCGTGACAACGGAAAACGGGTTTCATTTTTGTATATATAGATTATTATTAATTAGCTAAATTCTTCATATTCTAATTTTGTTTGTTGCAAAATGGAATGTGTCTATAAGCCTAAAAAAAGAATTATTGATTGAAAAAATCGCCTCAAAATCGATTCATCCGTTTAAGTGCTACGTGGCGACAAATATGCACACACAGATACACGTGTCAAACTTATAACACCCGTCGTTTTTGTCGGAGGTTAATAAACTTAGGTATCTGCGGGATAGCCTAGGGATACAATTTAACACAATTATCTAACAAACTCAATTTTCCCAAAGTTTATTCAAAAACATCATACTGTTCAACCAATTTCCCACAATACAAGTTTAATTAAAATTGCGGCGACTGACCGAATTTCCCCAAATTTCCTCAAATTTCCCTCGGGTTGCCAGATTTAAAATGCGTTTAATAAACGAACATAAATCTCAAGATATTTCACCTTCAGCTTTTATGAGGCTCTCGCAAAGTTCCTGGCTTGTGGGGCGGGTTATGGAGTGAACTTTGTCTGATTTATTACCGCTTTGGTAAGTTTGTGGGTGTTTATTTTTGTAGAATCATCTTTAAGTTCATAAAATGTATGGTTCTATCAAAAACAGCTGTTTGTCTAGTTTTAAATAGTCACTATTAGGTAGCAATGAAATGAAACTACTTTTTTAACGGATTTTAGATTTATTTTTTTAGGTTTATTTCAATGTGTGATATTCGCGTAAATCTGAGACAATACTAGGTAGCAATGGTGAAGGGTGGAAGTCTGAAAAAGGGAAGTGGGAGCAAAAATTTCTTACTTATGAAAATAATATCTCTTCAATACCGTCACCAATGTTTCTATGGCGACCAACACCTTCATATTATCTGTACTTATTTCTTATCTATCTATCTATCTATATTTAAAAAAATCAATTGCTGTTCGTTAGTCTCGCTAAAACTCGAGAACGGCTGAACGGATTTATCTTATCTTGGTCTTGAAATGTTCGTGGAGGTCTAGGGAAGGTTTAAAAGGTGAGAACAAAAAAATATTTTATTTTATTGAGGCATTACGAATTCTGCCGGGTCAGCTAGTGATATTTAAATCTCATATGCGTTACATAATCTTAACGAAGTAAACATTATTAATCAATTCCTTAAGGGAAGCCGATTGGAATCGGCTTGATGCTAGGTAGTCTTAAATATCCTACCTAATTCTGTTTATAATTTACTAGCTGCCCGTGGCTTCACCCGCGTGATATTAAAATAAAAATTTGCCTATCTCCTTTCTTAGACTTTAGACTATCTGTGTACCAATTTTCATTTAAATCGGTCCATTAGTTTTGGCTTGACGGCGACGACAGACAGAGTTACTTTCGTATTTCATAATTGTGCCCGATGAATGGCTATAGGCTCACCCCCTATCACGTATAGGATCTAAACATAGCCGGCTAAAAGTGGTCTGATATTCACCTCTGTCTACACTTTCGGGTAATACAGGCATGATATTATGATATGTTATATAACCACGGTATGCTATAGGCCGACCGTTAAACTCGCGTACTCGCGCCATCTGAGGTACAAAGTCATAAAACATTAATTAAATCTCTTAAAGAGAAATTTAACCACAGATAAAAGTAATGTAAGACAATTCGTCACTAATATCATTATCGCTTGAATCATTATCACTGTCTGTGCAGCTTAAGGGGTCAGAATCTTGGCGATAGGCGATACGCGAGTTAAACGGTCGGCCTATAATAGTCATGAAATTCAAAACAATAAAGCATTTGAGTGCGTAGCAACCTTAGAAAAACTGGTAGCTTATATCTTCCGTGGTAGCAACACACCTTATAACACTTGTTTTGAAGAATAATATTTGTTTTAATCACCACTGTAAAAAATATAAACGACCTCTAACGTAACACATGAAGTTATTTTTGCAAAATAACACAAATCCGGCGCCAAAATGAAACAATGATAATATGAAAACAAGCTCTAAATGGATTACAAAAGGACGATGTAACTCAGAATAAAATATACGGAATTAAAAACATGTCCAATCTTAAACCGAACAAGTAGCTAAGCATGTCACGCCTTACGATCAGGGTTGCCATGCTCATTATTTTTATTTTTTTGTTAAATTTTTAGACACTGACTTCTCAAAACTTAATAATTAAACAGAATTGCTAAATGCCTGTAAGGCAGGTAGGAGTTTGGAACGAGCTTGAATGTTTTGTCAAAATTGTTAAGTACATACACAAAAATATTTACTTAATTGGCAGACTTAAAAAAACAACAAAACAAGTTGCTGAAGCAACTTCAATTGCTACGTGGAAAAGAGCTGATCTCAAACTTTAATTAAAACGGTAATAATAATAATAATGATAATTATATAGAGGGACATTGACACACACGGTCATCTGATCCCAAACTAAGTAGAGCTTGTACTATGGTAACCAGATAACTGGTAATATACTACATTTAATACTTTTCTTTTGTAGACTTACTCACTCAGACTCAAGATAAACAGCGTGTTCATCACACAAATGTCTGGCTTGTGTGGGAATCGAACCCACGACCGCGGCATGAAAGTAATGCAAGTATTTTACCGACCACGCCGCCGCCCGGCCTGTCTCCACAGTACATCCGTTTAGGACCTATAATTCCTCAGACAGACCCCAGCTAATACCATAGTCAGACAGACAGTCTAGGTACATCGCCGCCATTTTGTCGACAGTGACAGTTGCCGCCATTTTGTCTCAATATGATATAACCCTAAATCTGCGGTTAACACCAGATTATGTACCTATCTAATTTACTATATTATTATTAAAACCAGTGTCCACAAAAACAAAACAAACATTACCATACATTACCATACAAATAACACAATTCCGTAGAACGAACCGCGAGAAATTACTCCGCTGCCCTGCACTCAAATTATACAAATTACAACATAGAATTTTACGACTGCCTTAATGTGTATATGGCATATCCGAATATGGGATTGCAACTATATTTATATATGTATAATACGGTTGTGTATGTCGATCCCTTCCCGCTACGGTTTCTATGAAAAATGTAATGCGAGTTACAGTGGTTTCAAACTTGCGACTTTTTGTGCGTGTACTTCTTTAGCACAACCTCGCTTTTTTTTCTACTTCAAGAATAGGAAGTAAATCGCCCACGTGTACCCGAATGCAGTAGGATAGCCTCAAGCAGGGAGAAATGGCGAGACGTCGTGAGGCGTATTAAATCTGCCCCTCCAATACAACATGGCGATCACGACCACTCTACTTATCAAGAGTGTAACGACGAAGGAGAAGTTTATTCAACTCGAAACATGAACGGTAGAAATTTAGATTCCAAGCTTATAAACGCTTTAATGCTCGTAAGTAATATTATGTAGTTGTAAGTGTTAATACCACCTCATATGAGAAGCAACTCAAATACATAATATAACACAAGAATATATTTAATTATAGACGTATTTCATACAGTTAACAATAACCAGCAATTTTACTAACCTTACTCATAGACGTCTAACTCCAAAGTAAAGCACGACCGACCGGAACTCAAAAAAAGATCTTAAACGCTGGTAAAAACCGCTAATCTGAAACTCCTGTTAGCGAGTTACGTGGTGATCCCATTAATTGATACCGTGTAAGCCCCTTAATGAGATTGCGGTTACGAATAGGCGATAAAAAATATTTATTAGTTATAAATACAGACAAAATCCCTTTATGCGTAAACAAAGTTAGGTAACTAATATGATGGGGAAATTATGTTGGTAGGTAGATAACTTGGTTTACTTAAAAATGTGCTGTTTAGATATATTATTATCTCATCATCATAGGCCTATTCTAGTCCACAGCTGGGCATAGGCCTCTCCTAAAGTACGCCACCTTGCCAACTTCTTGCCAACCGCCCTGCTGAGATCGTCACTCCACCAAGTCTGAGGGCGTCCTACGCTACGTTTGCCAATTCCTGGTCTCCACTCAAGAACACGTTTACCCCAACGGTTGTCAGTTCTGCGGCATATATGACCGGCCCACTGCCGCACAGTGGTCTGAAAATCGAGCTCCCCTTTCATAGAAAGTCAATGTGGGATATTCATAAAACTAAAATATGGAACGTCTCAGGTATACATTCCTTTAATGCATATTTTAGTATGAATGATTTTAGTTACTCCGCGCCTGAGAAAAAAAATATTTAGTATTTTTTTGTATGGGAGAAATTACATAAAGTACATTTTCTTGCGACTGAATGAAACTGAAAGGCTGGTACTCATACGAGCTATTGCCGCTCTTAAGGCGATTACGCTGACATACCACTCGTGTACCTTTAGGTGCCGCTTCACACGTAGGATTTTTTTGAAATTTCGAATTTTCGTTATTGAATATTTTATGTTATGCCTTTGGGGTTGTTGTTTTCTTGCGAATTCCTTATGAAAACAACATTTTTTTTTATGGAAACAATCTCTAAATCGCGTAAAAATGTCTGCTGTTTCATACTAAAGTTCAATACCTGCTTGGCCGTAATGTATGAAACAGTTGTTTTCTTTTCCGTCATTTCAAGGTGGTTTCCATAAAAAAAGTTGTTTGTTTTTATGAGTAGAATCACCTCATAACAGGAAAGCAACGACCATAAAGTCACGCTATTTAAAGAAGGAATAAAACACTTATTTAACATTTTTTTCATATTTGAAAATTTAATACGATTAAAAACTGTACAATCAATTGTAAAACAAGTGTTTAAATATTATAACAGTTAAACAGCTAAAACTAATTTATTTATTTTTAAATTTAATCGAATAATTTAGAAAACTTCATTTGGTTAGTATGTACATTCCTCAAAATACTTCGTCTAAACCCTAGCCTTTGTTTGTTTAGTACTGAAAAACGTTATTTCTCTAGTATTAGAACATAAAATAATAATTACATCTATAACTAGAAAAAAACTGAATCAAAGAATACAAAAAGCTTCATTTGGTTAGTATTTACTTACATTCTTCAAAATACGTCTATATTCTCTTTGCTTCTTTAATACCAAAAATTCTTATTTATCTAGTCTTAACATTAAAATAAATAAAAATAATAATAACGTCGATATGTATAAAATACGCATTAACAATTATCATCAAAATCTTCTAATTCTGAATCCAGCATTGCGACACTAACATCAACAAACTCAATATTTTCTTTGTCCACACTTGTATTGTCTTCATTAATGAGAAGTGTTTTCATGTCATCAGAGACAGCTGTTCTGATTGACTTTCTGTGTACAGGTCTTATGCTGGATAGGTACGGATCTGACGATACAAGGAGTCCATTAAAAATATCTTCATTTGTTGCTCTACGACAAAATTCCGCGAATAATGTTCTCGGATTTTTTTGAAGTCTTTATTCCTGGCTTGTTGAAATGCCTGATAATTTCAGCACCATGCAGTAAAAGTTTGTGAACACTTGACGGCATATAATACCAACCATAGTGTTCCACATATCTTTCTGCAGTAAGGCGCGCAAAATTTGCAAACGCTTCAACATTAACGGGCTCCCCACATGCTATCACACCTAGAATTGTGGCAAATCTTTGGATTATAGTGGAATCTAATCCAGTGATGGCTGCCGTTTTTACAGGATTACTAAAAAATTTTCGGGCTGTACTGCCATCATTTGTAGTGCCTGCACCTGAAACAAAAACCAAAAACTTCACCATTTTGAGCAGAAACAAGGTATTTGGTAAGTAACGTTTTCAAAATCATTCAAATCAACTCGTTGCACTTCAAGACTCACCTTGTTTGATGATATCTACTAAGAGGCCCATTTCATCACGAAACTTCTGCTGGATGATTTGCTTTCTTGCCTTCAATAATTTTTTGCTGTCTGCATCCCTAGCTTGCCATGTTTTGAAATCAAGTCTGTAGGAAATGTGAAGCAAACATTCCATACACCTAATCCAAGCATGGAGAGTAGACAAACCATATTGGTATATTTCCGTTGACACTGGTTTTCTGGAAAACAAATAAATAATATATTTAAAAATAGGTATTCATGATTATCAGCCAAGAAAATTATAAAAGTATTCAAAACATACTCTGAGATCACATGTAATTTATTCATTTCAGATGGGGTTGCTTTACATATGTCACAAGTTTGGGTTGATGTTTCTGATAATTTAGAAACTATTTTACCATCTATCATAGTCATGAGCATTTTAACTTTAACTGCATGATTTCCCATTATAGAAGGCACCAGTGTAGCAATTTCAGCTTCAATCGTGGCTTGTTCTCTCTTGATGTCTAATTTGTTTTCACTTGCAAACTTGAAAAAAAGAGGCCTGCAAAACATTGTCGAAGACGGTTTTGGATTCTCCCATACATTTTCTTCATCACAATCTAATCTTACAGGTACAAAAGAACACATGAAGACGCTGGAATCATCTTCCTCCACCATGCTTTGCTTATACAAACTCTGCCCTGAAGAACCATCAAAGCCCCACTTACACAGAAGTGTTAACTCCTTGCCATCTAAAGTAGAGGGCAAACGTAGATATTTTCCAAGTCTTGACACAGTTTTATCCAAAATTGCTTGAAGTTTAACTCGTGCCCCATTTTCAGAAATGTCTATGCTATCCTTAGGTGGGTAACAGTCCTTTTTCGCTTCTAGGACAGTTGTGTATGAAGGAAATAGTGGGATTCCTTCTTCCTTTGCACAAGCTCTCAAAGTAGTATACTGCCACTTCGACAGCTTCAACGAAGTCAAAATACCTAAAGCTTTATCAGCAGAATATATGGGCACATTTTTTTTAGTTTTAAGTATATCTTTTATGTTTGTAGCCTCTTCGGGATTCTCTGTGACTAATTTTATTATGTCTGCTACATCTTTATTTTGCGCCTTCAAGCCAGTTGCATAAGCAAGACTTTCCGATGGATGATTTAAAAGCTCTTCTACTCTCCTTTTCTTCTGTAACGGGCTTAACACCGAAAACTCCTTTCTTTGGTTTCCAAGAGATGTTGAGGTTCCAACACTACAAGTCTGTGGTTGTGCGGATGTTGATGCACCTTCGTTTACGGGAAATTCTGAACTGGAACACTGTGACTGATCTATCGTTACGGAGGAAGTCATCTTTTCCTTGATGACTTCAGGCCATTTGATGTCTTCTTGGAGCCATGCTTCGTACTTTTTAATGAAAGTATGTCGTTTACGATTACATGAGATCCATTTCCTTTTCAATGCACACACATAAGTTTGGCAGAATTGTTTCAAGTCTCTCTTTTCATTTTCTGACAAATCAATACTATTCACAAACACATCAAACAACACATTGGGATCTGAGAAAGAAGTGTTGTTGGCCACAAACATGAAAATATCAAGATTGGTACCAAAACCTTCCATTGCAATAGAAAAATTGAAAGAACAGAAAAATTAAAGTTTACGCGCACAAGTGCTAAACGTTACTGACTGAGTCCATGCCAAACATTCTATTTATGTATAACTCTCTCACCGACCCTCATTAAGGGTCGGTACAAATTAACACGTAATAAAACTGAACTATTAGTAAAGTAATAAGTAATTCCCGTAATTGATAATGATAACGAACCTCTGTTATCATTAGGTATAGTAAAAATCATTAACACCCTCTTAGCTAATGAGGTTACTATTGTAAAAAGTTATTTGTTAAAATAAGGCAGATATTAGTTCAGTGCCCTAATTAGTATTCGCAAAAAACGAATTTCTAAAGTTAACTTATTTTTTGAGTTAAAGTAATTGAATCTATTATAACAGTTATTATAATATTAGGTGCGTATTTATTATAAATATTTAATTCCATATTCCTTACCAACCTAATTTAAATGCGTCACATACTTAAAATATTCAATGCCGAAAATTCGAAATTTCAAAAAAATCCTACGTGTGAAGCGGCACCTAAAGGTACACGAGTGGTATGTCAACGTAATCGCCTTAAGAGCGGCAATAGCTCGTATGAGTACCAGCCTTTCAGTTTCATTCAGTCGCAAGAAAATGTACTTTATGTAATTTCTCCCATACAAAAAAATACTAAATATTTTTTTTCTCAGGCGCGGAGTAACTAAAATCATTCATACTAAAATATGCATTAAAGGAATGTATACCTGAGACGTTCCATATTTTAGTTTTATGAATATCCCACATTGACTTTCTATGAAAGGGGAGCTCGATTTTCAGACCACTGTGTGCCGGATAGAACGCCGATAGAATTATTTACTTTAGTTATTTAGGTTTTGTAACGACGACCTCTGTTGTGGAGTGGTACAAGCCGTCCGAGAGTTCGCGGGCTCGATTTCCGCCCCGGACAGTCTATGTAACAACAAAGATTTGTTTCGGTGTGTGGTTGGTTGAGGGACTACCCTCCGTACTTCGGAGAGCACGTTAAGCTGTCAGTCCTAGTCGTCATTAAAAACATCTATCACAATCTTTAAAGGTAGTCAGAAACCTAACATAATCTGATACCTGGTCTTACCATCTAGGCTACTGGTTCCCTAAGGGTTTCGAGGTCTGATGGCAATCGCTCGCTTAATTCCGGTAACTAGCAGAGACTGGGATCCGATCCCAATAGTCATGGGAAAATGGCAAGGGTGATGATTTAGGTATTTTTAAGAAAATCAAATTTTCAAGACTACGCCACATGTAGTCCATGAAACGAACGAACTAACCAGGACGCCGTAAGAGAATTGGTCGCAACATCTTCTTAGTTGTATCCTCATGTCTAAAGGACGTGATTGTGGTACGCAATCTGTGAAACCACTCTTCTCCAGCATATTCTTTCTTGCGCCATTTGGATCGACCTTTGCAATATGGCTCTTATGACCTCCTGCGTAGTGTATGCCCATCTTGTCACTTTTCAGCTTTTCTAGACTGTCTGGGTCTCTCATAACTGTATGCCCGAAAAACTATACGACTCTTTGCCTACAGATTGTGGAGAGACGTGTTTTTATTTGCAGCTGCCTCAAAATTGATTCGTTTGTCCGGCGCTCCAGGATACTCCTAACATTCTGCGCCAGCGCCACATTCCGAACGCGTCAATCCTAGAGCACACTTGAGCTTTTAGTGTTCGGGCTAATTCACGTAATTAAATAAGTTCCGTTGCAGTAAAGTTTCGATCAAAACAGCCCATTTCGTACTGTTGTAATTTTGACAACCGCTGTCAGATACGCCCGCGTCACGTACGCGTCAGGCGAGCGCTTTAGCGTGTATGTTATTTGTATGACAATTACAAGAATACCATTTTGTACTGAGACGTAAACTTAATTGCAACGTGATTGCAACTGCACCGCAACGTGATCGGCGCGTCAAGAAATTACGTGAAGTAGTCTAGTTTCTAAGTCTAGAAAAATTGAAATTCGCATCTATCATCATTAGAAGTACACTGAGTTATATATTTCCTATAAACACTGATGTATTTTTACGGACTTAACATCATATTATACAACGTACGTATCAAATCAGCCTAGTTAATAGTTTATAAGCAGACAACATTTTTTTATACATCATTTTCACTCACTTCGACCCTTTTTAGTGTCCCACTGCTGGGTACCTACGGGTTTTCTCTCACCTGTCTTCCGAGTTGAGAGAGTTAAGACCTTAATTCACACGAACTGGCCAAGGGCTGTTTGGTGAATGTCACATGTCTTCTAATGATTAGTTCTTAAACATGCCGGTTTCCTCATGATGTTTTCCTTCACCGATATTGAGCAGCGGAGATGAAACAATTAACACAAAGATGAACACGGGAATCAAACCCGCGACCTTATATTTCTACGGCGAGGCCCATACCACTGCGCCACCGCTACTATAAACAAACAGTAGTTAAATATATTATTAATATATTATACCTACACCTACTAAAGAAGATAATATTTATGCCAAGGTCATCCGGTTGCCAGTTGATGTGATTATGGCAACTTTTTTGTCATACCATGAGTTTAATTATATCTTCCTGGTTTGACCAGTTTTTAGGTTTATTTTAGTTATTTTAAAATATACTAGCTAGCTACTAAAGAACGTACTCCCGAACGAATCGAATCATAAATCGAGTTCGTCGTTACGTGCGAGTGTTATCATCAGCATCGAAATGTATATTCGGCTGATTATATAATAATAATAATATAGTGGGATATTAACACACACGGTCATCTGATCCCAAACTAAGCAGAGCTTGTACTATGGAAACCAGATAACTGGTAATATACTACATATAATACTTTTCTTTTGTAAATACATACTTAAATATAATAATTACACCCAGACACAAGACAAACAGACATATTTAAACAAATGTTTGTTTCGGGTGGGAATCGAACCCACGACCAAGTATGGAAAGCAAGTATCTTACCGACCACGCCACCGGCCTGCCTATATCACTGTCGTGTCCGAGATTTTTTATTAGTAAATTGTTGCGTTGACTTTCATTGAAATAAAACTATTTTATAACGGATTTTATCGCGGTTTATTTGAGTAAACACTTTGAAACGTCGAGATCTAAAATCTAAAATAAACTACGATAAAATCCGTTATAAAATTGTTTTTTTTTATTCTATAATAGGTTTGCGCTTGACCACAACTTGCCTGATGTGAAGCAATGTTGCAGTCTACGAAGGCACGCGCCTACCTAATAAATACCGATTCACTCGTGACTTGAAGACAGGTAGATTATAGCTATCGGGAAACAGAGATGCCGGCAGCGAATTCCAAAACTTGGCAGTTCGCACAATAAAAGTGTATGCAAAGCGCTTTGTGCGTGCCCGTGGAATTTCCACCATATAACGGTGGCGCATAGCCGTACCTCTACATGTCCAATGGAAGAAAGGGGATGGGGGAATAAGTTTTATTTCAATGTGTGATATTCGCGTAAATCTTAGAAAATACTGTGTTGACTTTTGTTATTTTGTGCTTTTTGTCAATTTCATTTTATTTTAAATAAATAAATATAAATAATTTACATCTAAACCTTCCTTAAACATCACTCGATCTGTTGGTAAAACCGCATGAAAAGCCACTTCATTTTAGATTTCTCGATTAAAGTTAGTTCCTATTCGAACTACAACTCGATCGTGCGCTAGTGTCATTTTAAACACTAACCTCTCAGTCTCAACACTAACCTTAATAAAGAACTAAACTATCTAATACCTTACTAAACTAATGAGTCAAAAAATTGTTCCCATCTATCATTTCTTTTTGGTTTGTTATATATATTATTATGTAATTAGCTCATTTTAATTTAGCTGCTATAAATTATTTGAAATTCGTAGCAATCATTTCATAATTAAACTAGCGGACCCGGCAGACGTCGTTCTGCCCGGTAAAGCAGTGCCATCTACCGGGTCTCAGACCTACCGAATATAACCAATAATAAATAATAGGTATCTAATCCGGTTTTCGGCACTTCTTCGCTTTCAGAATTTTCTTTTTTTTAATTTTTCTCTGCATAAGAACCATCTTAGTACTTAAAGGAATATTTAAAAAAAAGAATTAGCGACATCGGTCCAGCCGTCCACGCGTGATGTCGTGACAACGGAAAACGGGTTTCATTTTTATTGAAATAGATTATTGTTTTATTCATTTTTATTGAATTTTTTAATTTCAATTTCAATTTTATTATTCTTTAGGAAAGTATTATCATCTCTCATAATTTGCTGTGCCCTAAAGGGTCCATAATTGTGAAATATTATTTTATATTATTTATTATTATTATATACTACCAACCCAAAACATTGTGGAATAAGCAAATAAAGTATTGAGTATTGAGTATTAAACCGAATTAAACTCCATTGATCCTGAACTCGAAGCTGTCGATGGTAAGCCTGATGTCATAACTTAAGAACAAAACATTTAACCCTAACAACAGTCGTAACTCAAGCTCTTTACCGCAGTAATTAAATTATAATCCATTTATCCTTTGTTCTAGTAATATTATAACTTTTAATTAGACTCTGTGATGAGTTTCTAAAGGAAATTTCTTTGAAAGTACCTACGTTATTTCAGAAACCATACCTGGAACGGTTTTTTTTTAATACAGTGAAAAGACAATTTATTTTTTCTAATTTTAAGTTATATTTTCTGAGTACTAGGAACGGTATATATACTACTTAAATACATTTTTATTTGTAAATACATACATCACACTTCAACCCTTTTTTAGCGTCCCACAGCTGGGCACGGGTCTTCTCTCAACTATCTTACGAGTTGAGAGAGTAAAGGCCTTAATCCCCACACGCTCGCCAAGTGCGGGTTGGTGGATGTCACATGTCCTCGAATGATTAGTTCTTAGAAATGCCGGTTTCCTCACGATGTTTTCCTTCGCCGATATTGAGCAGCGGAGATGAAACAATTCACACAAGATGTGTGGACACGACCAGGATTCGAACCCGCGACCTTATTTTTCTAAGGCGAGGCCCGTACCGCTGCGCCACCGCTGCTCTAAATACATACATGTAATAGATAAATTACACCCAGACACTGAACAAACAATCATGCTCAGCTCTCAAAGATTTGTCCTGGGTGGGTATCGAACCCACGACTTTTGGATTAGCAACCACTATGTCACCTAGCCAGTCAAGTTATATGTTATGTAGAAAGCGTATTATAAAATTTCAGAATATGTAACGGATAAAAACGCTTGGAATTAAGTCGCTCTAATTCAACACACTGAACAAACAAAATGTAATAGATATAAGTACTTCATTTAAAAAAGAAAAAAAGCCTACTGAGTTTTTTGGCAGTGTTTCTCAGTAGTTGTCAGTCATTCACTGCACGGTAGGAAAAGAAATTGGACTATTTTTATGTAAACTCGCGTCTCAAAAAAAATAAAGCATATTTTGATTTATTTGATATATTGGATTTTGAAAGTAAGGCATAACTGCTAATTCACAAGCAATAACTGTTATATAAGTAAGTTAAATGTGTACTTAGAAATATTTTCAGGCATATACCTACACACAGAAATGTAATTTTCAATTCGAAACACATCCCGGTAGGAGCGAAGTTAAAGTTCGCGAGAAGTTGTCGCGACGCTGTTTCGATGTCTCGGGTTATGGCAAATTATGATTCGACGAAAGTTTTACGGAACCGTGTTCGGTGTGAGTGGCGGACTGAAGCGAGTTATTAACGCATCTAGGGTGAGACTGTATCTTCTTATTCAACCCTTTTTAGTGTCCCACTGCTGGGCACGGGTCTTGTCTCAACTATCTTACAAGTTGAGAGAAGTTATCAGATTATTCTGCGTCATCTATAAATACAAGTGACCAGTGATCCACTGCTGGGTATGGGTCATATTTCAACTACATTAACAGTTGAGAGACGTTATAGGTAATAATTAACACACGCTGGCCAAATGCAGGTTGATGTTTAGTTAAATTAGTCATGTTGGCCTTCACTGAAATTGAGCTGAAGCTGTAAAATAAATCACAAAAGATATGTGGGTAGTTTAAAATCTTGTGTTAACAAAATGTGTTTCAATTCTATGCTTGCTTGTAGCGTGAGAATTCATCTATTTTTTCATTATCTGAATAGGTTATAGGTAGGTAATATTCGAATTTTGAAGTTTTGAATCCTCGCGACAGGCGGTCGTTTACACCGCAGCACATTCATGAACCATTTGGCACGAACAGGCTTTTCGCTAAGCGCTGTATCGTGCGTAACTCCAACTTTTAATCTCTCCCATATCTGTTAAGTTTTCAAACGTTCCACTAATTATGCGTTTGTATGCCGCGTGTGTTGAAATTATGAGTTTTGACAAGTTAAAGAACATTAGCGAGGGATTCTGTTTAATTATTTGGAGTTTAGAAGATGTTTTACGATTTTAAGAGCTTGTTGTCACTCACGTAACTGTACTACAATTTAATATGATATTCGTGACTCTTTAATTAATTTTGAGCGCAAATTATAAAATTTTTCTTTAGCTTTGGACAGTAAGTAAGTATTTGTGTTATTATAGGGTTTCGCACACTAAGAGTGACAGCAAAGGACTCTATTACTAAAATCTGAGCAAGCTGTATCTCATGAATAGTAATAGCATCAGATTAAAATAAAACTACTTCATGACGGATTTTATCGCGGTATATTTTAGATTTTACATCCCGACAATTCAAATTCTTTTCAGACTTTATGGTCACGGGTTTAAGCAAACTGAGCTCACAGTGTCTTGAATTCTGAGTAGATTTTGCTTGGGTTTTGGTACAAGCAAGTTAAGCACTGGGTCCTAAGCTGGTGATATATTCCAACCAATTTCTCTGTTACAATTAGGAAGTTTTTTAATTTTAATAGCTTCACAGATCATTCTTGGTAGGAACCGGTTTTCTTTAACTAGAACCTGTATTTTATCAAATTTCAGGAAATGTTTGGGGCCTTTTTGAGTATGTTTACACATTGCAGATTACGTAGAGCCAAGATGTTTTACGTCAAGCTATGTGTTCTTTTACGCGGGTCCCCTATACTTCTTTTTGTTTGTTATATGAGATTCCACACTAACAGTCAATTTCATAAACACATTTTTTTAACTATACTGCTGTATAGTATAATATCTTACCACATATTTTACAACTAATTAATTCGTCCCGAAACATTTCAGTCTCAGTTTGATTTTAAGCTGTTAATAGTAGGTGCCAAACAGCGAAGCAGTAGTGGTGCAGTGATAACGGGCTCATTCAAATATATGCCACCAGTTATTTCCAAGGCCATGACCACACAACTTTGCTGCTTAATATCGGTAAAACAAAACAGCGCGGAAATACTCAAGGTCATCTGACATTTGTGTGCGAATTAAGGCCTCAACATTTTTAACTAAAAATTCTAGACTATCTAGTCTAGGGATGCCTCCACTCTTTCAAATCCTATGTCACTCTTCAAATTAGATAAATAAATCAAAATAAAAAAAAATATGACCCTGACACATATTTTAGCAAAGCACCGTCTTTATCTCGTTAGCATTCGAATGAAAAAACGGCATTAATATCGTTGTATCCGTTTAGACAGTAGGGGACAACAAACTTGTACACAGAAACACAAACACGCAGATACACACAGGTCATACTTAAAACACCCCTATTTTTTGTCTGGCCTTAAATGGCCATAACCAGCAGTGAAACGCTGAAGGGTTGTTACATTTTACCCAATAGCGAGTGTTAACTATCACTTTTTGAAAGCATGTATTTATCATATTTTAAGTAAAGAAAAAGTTAAATTATATAAAATAGGTATCTACTTTTTTAAAGAACATTAATTAATTAAAACAACTTAAGCCGTGGGATAATAAAATGTTAATGAGATAATGTATGAATGTATGATCAGACGAACCGAATGTGCCGGCTTGAAGCAAAACTTTCCATTAATTTAAAACTTCATAATAAATTAAGATTCATTATACAAGTTTATCTAAATTAAAACTAAAATAAAGATAATTATTAAATACGAATGGATTTAATTAACGTTAGCAGTTGTATAATCATTATCTTTTATGTACGGCCTTGACATAGTTACGGGTTTAGACAATGGGTTAATTATTTCGGGCACATAAACGAAACAATTCTACAAAACTAATTTTGTGTGATTATCTTATAAACAATAAGCAACAATTTTCCAATTTCGCACTAAATGACGTGCGCACGTGCGGTGTGATAAGCGGTCAAATGGAGTGACACTGAATTTTGAATCTGAAAAGAAAAGGATCTAAAAATTCCAAATTCGATTTTTATAAATTCAGATCTTGTTTTGTTTATATTTATTTTTTTATGTTGTTTTGAAATAAAACTATTTTATAACGAATTTTATCGCGGTTTTCTTTTTATTTTTTTAACGTCGTGATCAAACCGCGATAAAATCCGTTAAAAAATAGTTTTATCTCAATGTGTGATATTTGCGTAAATCTAAGAAAAAACCATTTATGTTCTTTTTGTGATTATGTTCTACTGTGCTTTACTTTTACTCGACTGACAAGGAAAGGGTTTTCGTGCGATCTTGTATTGTTAGTTTGCAATTTGTTTATAATTCCAAACAAATCCAGATTCATCTCAAGAACCCAAGTATCCCTGAGATCGGTGTTCAAAAAACATGCGGTATTATGGAGCTAAATTACTTTTTTCAAGAATCAAGGCGTAGGCGATCATAATAACTCCAAATATAATATTAATCTATGACCTTTACATTTCAACCAGAGACAATTATTTCTAATTTCTGTTCTATTTCAGTAAGGGATGACAATTAGAGGAGTAATAAAATCCACACGACATTCTCGTATTATTTGTCGCTTTGGTCTAACGACTGTCGTGTGTCGTGTCGCCCTTTACAGCACCACTAAATATCCAAGTTTATTTGGAGCAAATGTGAATTTGATGGCTGTTAAGGAACCGTTCCGTAGAAACTTTTATTAATAGGTAATAATAAAAGTTTTCATTGATATTTGGGTTTATAAAAAGCGCGAGTCGAGAGTTATTAGTCTTATATAAGTACATAGAACATAGAAAATGAAAATGAAAATGAAAATGAAAATATGCTTTATTTTTTTTGAGACGCGAGTCTACTTAAAAATAGTCCAATTTCTTTTCCTACCGTGCAGTGAATGACTGGCAACTACTGAGAAACACTGCCAAAAAACTCAGTAGGCTTTTTTTCTTTTTTAAATGAAGTACTTATATCTATTACATTTTGTTTGTTTATTGTGTTGAATTAGAGCGACTTAATTCCAAGCGTTTTTATCCGTTACATAGTCTGAAATTTTATAATACGCTTTCTTACATAACGTAGATTTTATAGTTATTTTAAATTTGTTAATAGTCATTTCCCTAATATTATTTGGAAGTTTATTGTAGAAACGTATACACTGCCCCATAAAAGAGTTACTGATTTTGTGGAGTCGAGTATGATGTGCTACAAGATCGTTCTTATTTCTAGTATTTAAATTATGTGTGTCGCTTATTTTTTTAAATTTTGTAATATTTTTATGCACATACAATAAATTTTCATAAATATATTGAGAAGCGACAGTCAAAATATTTATGTCTCTGAATTTCTCTCTTAGAGAAACACGGCTTCCTAGTTTGTAGATAGCTCTTATAGCTCTTTTTTGTAAAATAAAAATGGTTTCTATGTCAGCCGCATTTCCCCAAAGAAGAATTCCATAAGACATGATACTATGAAAATAACTAAAATAAACAATTCTAGCAGTATCCTCATCAGTGAGCCGTCTAATTGTTTTGACTGCATACGCAGCAGAACTTAATTTTCCGGACAGTTTATCTATATGAGGAAGCCATTGTAATTTAGAATCTAGTGTGATGCCTAAAAAAACAGATGACTTAACAGGGTCCACCTCATTACCATTAATTTTAACATTTGTATTTGCCTGTCTTACAGTAGGCATGGAAAACTTTATCACTTTAGTTTTTTTATCATTGAGTAAAAGATTATTCACACTGAACCAATAGACCACCTTAGAGAGTGCGTTGTTTACTTCGTCATAATTGCTTAATTGTCGATTAATTTTAAATGTCAATGAAGTATCATCGGCAAACAACACAATCTCATGGCTATCATTAACATAATAAGGTAAGTCATTAATATAAACTAGGAACAGAAAAGGGCCGAGAATCGATCCTTGAGGTACACCCATGGTGACTCTTGACCCTGAGGACTTAATTCCATTGACATCGACTTTTTGAATTCTATCACTCAGATAAGATATGATAAATTCAAGAGCTTTGTTCTTAATACCATAGTGGTGTAATTTCCTTACAAGAGTTTCATGTTGCACACAGTCAAAGGCTTTGGACAAGTCGCAAAATATACCCAAGGCATCCTGCGAATTCTCCCAAGCAGCATAGATACTTTTTAATAATTCAACACCTGCATCAACGGTTGAGCAACCTTTGGTAAACCCGAACTGTTTCTTATGTAACAATTCATGTCTATTAAAATGTCTGAGCAACTGGCTAAGTATTAATTTTTCAAAGATTTTACTTAAGGTGGGTAATACAGAAACAGGTCGAAAGTTTGATGGATCAGAAGTATCTCCAGATTTAAATAAAGGAATAACCTTACTGTGCTTCATCAAGTCAGGAAATACACCTACTGCAATACAGTTATTGAAAATAGATGCAAGATGTGGGGCAATTATAGTAATAATTGCAGATACCGCCTTAACAGAAAGTCCCCACAAGTCTTTAGTATTCTTCAAATTAATTGATTTAAAGGCTTTCAATATATCATTAGGTGTAACTTGCATAAATTCAAACACTGTACCGCACTCTACTACATTTTCCTTAAGTATTGATTCAGCGGATATAGAAGACGACGGTAGACTCATTGTAGTCAGTAAAGGAATGTTAGTAAAAAAATTTTCAAACTCTGTTGCAACTTCCAGGTCCGCTGTTATATCTACATTATTAATTTTTAGCTTAAAATCTTTATTACAGGCTTTTTTCTTACCAGTTTCATTATTAATAATGTTCCAAGTAGTTTTAACAACATTAGAAGATGTTTTGATTTTATTTTTTATGTATATGGATTTAGCGGTTAAACATATTTTTTTAAAAAGTTTTGAATATCTTTTAACATAATCTATGAAGGTAGGGTCCTGATTGTAGGACTTTTCAGCGTATAAATCATACAGTTTATTTCTACTTTTATAGATACCCGGGGTTGCCCATTCACCAAAATCCAGACCATCACTAACCATCAAGTGTTTAGAAGTAAAAACTCTATGAAATGTTTCATTAATTTGATTAAATAAATAATTATATTGATAATCTGGACTCTGGTTGCTGGGCAACCACTCTAATTTAATTAATAAATTGTTTTTAAACCTGTCTAAGCGGCTTTCACTGAAGGGTACAACTGTTATTTTCCTTTTTTTACTTTTTGTAGTATCTACTGGATAACAAACTAGCTGACCACTGTGATCTGATTGTATTTTATTAAAAACTGATTTATGACTAGGTGTCATATTACAAAAAATATTATCAATACATGTCGCACTAGTGGCAGTTATTCTAGTTGGTTCACAAAATATGTTTATTAGGTTATAAGATTTGAATAAATTTAAAAAAATTGTAGTAGTAGAACAATCCTCCAAAATATTTACATTAAAGTCTCCACAGACAGTAACAGTTTTATGGCTATTAGATATTTTATTTAAGGCATCCTCCATTATTCTTAAAAATGCCTCAAAAGGCGCGCAGGGAGGTTTGTATACGTTAATAACAATATGTCGCTCCAACTCAACACAAGAGATCTCAACAACTCGCTCAACAGAGAGGCTCACAATATCAGATCTTTCTTTATATTTGAGTAATTTATTTGTTATTATTAAAGAGCCACCATGAATAAACTTTTCCCTGATGAACGAGCTTGCAATCTGGTGATTATTGAAGCTGTAAATGAATTGATGGCGCTTAAGCCAGTGCTCACTAAGACAAATAATATCAATATTCTCACAATTCATAAACAACTCCAATTCTAACTCTTTACCTAACAGTCCTTGAATATTTTGATGCACCAGATTGATACAATTTTTATTATAATGTTTAAATTTTAATGGTTTTGTATTTCTTAAATAATTATTCTGATATCCATCATCAGATCCATTACCTTTATTACTAATGCCAGAGATTATCTCTATTGTCTTTAGGTCTAATTTAAAGAACTTGGAACTTGTTCCAAACTGTCAAAGTTTAATATTACATTTGTAACCTGCTCAATAGAAGCAGTGGAGTTAGCCAACAACTTGGCTGGGTCATTAAAACAATATGATAGCGACATTGCTATTTGTTTTTTATAAAAATTAGCAAGATAAAAATTATCTTTTGTTAATTTACATGTCTTATTAAATACAAAGGTATTAATGTCAACTAAAGTGAATTTATTGTTATACAATGCCAAAGTATGCAATTTATTATTTAACCTATGTCTGGCATTATTTTCTGCCTCAAGCAACAACTTGCTATAAGGAAATGCAGTTAAAATTATGTGTTTAATATCTAATTGAGCTAACAAATCAAAGTATTTTGTTAGTATGTGACTATTAGCATTTCCTCTTCTCCCAACATAAATAATCAAAGTGGTGCTAGGACAGTGCCTACTACTAATTATTTTTTCCATAATTTGGACAAAGCTTGCACCTGGGAAACAATGATTTGTAATGCGATTTCCTGTATTATCTAGAAATATTTGTCCCATATGTTTACCTATTTCATCACTATACATGATTATATTATTATTACATTTAAGACTCCTTAACGTGTGACTATTATGGTTATTAATAAAGGAAGTACTGTTTCTAGGCTTATTTGTTAGTTTAGTTTGAGATATACAGAAAGAGTCAGTGCCTGATCGTGGACAGCTGAGTCGTGCAGGAGTGATGTCAGTGTCACTAGAGTAATAGTTTGTTAGTGACATCAGCTTCTGCTCACTTTGTTTTAAGTCAGCCACTAAGCCGTCCATAGCCAAATCACATTCTGCAATCTGTTTCTGTGAATCAATATATTTTTCAGTTATCATACCTAATGATTCACTTAAAGCCTGCATCTCTTCTTTTAGGTCCTGAATTATATCTGTATATTTTAATACAATAGAATCAAATTTACTCTTACATAAACTACACACATTATCATGACTTACCTGATCGGTTGTAGATACAGGATCGTCACAGGTTAAGTCAATTGTCGTTAACATCTGGTCGCTCAAGTTGGGCATGGCAGCAATTGTCACAGTCTCCGGGGCACAAGTAATTAATTCATCGAATAAAGACTGTGATTGTACAGCCATGGAGTCATGAGAGGTTCGCTCTAAGTAATCTATTTTCTTGTATGCCTCTTTAAGCTCATTTTTCAGCTCGGCATTGTTTTTGAGAGTTGTCTCAAACTCAATGCTGCACTGGTCAAAGCCTGACACCATGGACTGTAATTTTTTATACTCACTATTTAAATAATCAAGTTCTAAACTCATTGCTGACATCTCTTTCTTAAGGTCAGAATTTTTTTTTAATACCGACAGTACTTCCAACTCATTCTCATCTCGCTCAACCTGCAACTTCTCATTCTCACTCTTCAGTTCTTTTAACTGTTTTAATGATATTAGTAATTTACCATTGGTGTCCCTGTATTTCTGTTCTACAGCTTTTAGTTCTTTTAGAGCTGCAAGATATTTACCGTTCAATTCCTCGAATCGTGCCTCTGCCATGGCCTTCCTAGTCATCATTGTTAGTGAAGCTAAGTGTGAGGCTCAGAGGGATTATGAAGTAGCAACACAGTTGGGAAAGAACAAGGACAGAAACTGATTTGTAGAGAAAAAGTAGTTATAAAGAAACTAAAAGGAAGGAAAAAAGTCTTAGAGAAAAGCTAGTGGATGTGAGTCAGAAATTATAAACAAAAAGTAGATACAATTATACTAGGTCGGTATTAATTTATGTAATTATATATTAGGCAGTGTATTAGAATTTTCTAGTTACACTAATTTGATTATGAACTTGATTTATTGATTTAAGAGGCAAAATAACAACAATAAAAATGATATTTAATATGTTAAACTTAATGTATAATAGCAATCACTAAGACCATAAATATAATGTTTTAGTTGGGTTTTGTAGTTTAATGTTGTCTGAGGGCACTATTGCACGTCCTGCAATTTAATTTCAACATATAGTTAAACTAAAAGAGACAAGCCTGCCCAGAATGTGTATTCTATAGATGCTCACAGGTGTGAGCTGTGTTAATGATATTGTTGTGTTGTATGTATTAAGGTTATAGTAATTACTTTTATGCAATTAATTTTGCACCTCGTTTAGAGTACAGTTTTAATACTAAGGAAATTGACCTCTTATCACAATAACAGCTGATTGAACACGTAACTTAAATAAAGATGATTTAATATAGAAATGGAACTTTTATGAGCTAATTATTTTATATAGTAAAACCATACATTTACTTGGACAGTGCTAAGATAACTCAAAGATAAGGAACATTTCAACGGTAAGTTTAAAAAGTAAGTGCTTTATGTATATCGTCAAAAAGTTGCAGATTACGACTTTTCGCAAGTAAACACCTTTACCTACTATGAAAATAGAATAGTAGCAAGATAATAAGCGTTCACTTACCAATATCCAACGAGATAAGAATGAATTTACCTCTAAAATACAGTAAAATTTGAAAATTTTATAACGATCTGACGTTTCACTAAAACACAATATATTTGCTATTTATGCACTAATAATGCTCGTATAACACTATACACATTTAATTATCACAATACACATAGGATTCAACGTATGAAATAGGTAAACGGGCTTTAAATTACATAAAAAAGAATATTAATATCGGGAGAAGTTTTCAAAGCCAAGTCACTAGTATAGTCATATACTAGTAGATTATAGATAATAAATAGCAGTAACTAATTATTTTTAGCTTAATATTGTATCTAGCTCATGTATATGTCATGAAATTCAATAAACTTATTTTTATTTTTATTTTATTTTAACTCATTTTAACGTAGCATAACGATATTCTTTCTAGAATAAACAGGGTGAAATAAATCAATGGGCCTTGAAGAAAAACCACTTAAAATTAAGCATGTGAATCACTTTCGTAATCGCACATAAAAAAACATTATTAATAAATGGATATTTTTCTTAAACGTAAAATTAATTTGCAAATTAGATTATTTTTGAAAAAAATTAAGTGACTAAATTTTTTTTTAATCTTTATTTTCACACCCCTATAATTTTTAATGCTTAAAATAAGTATATAACAACACCAACCACTATAATGAAATTTGTATATTTTAAAAAGAATCTAAATTACATTTACTTATAAAATAAATTCTGAATACATACACAGTCATACAGATGCACATTAACTTACAACCCACGTCTTTTTCGTGGAGGGTTAAATGAAGTCGTATTTACAGGAACTGCTCCTTAAGCTAACACAGATAGACTGAAGTATTTTTGACTGACAGCAAGCCAAGGCCGGGGGTGAAGATACAAGTATGTTAGATAATCAGCCATATTTAGAACTTTCTTTGACTTTCTTTGAAATAACATTAATATTTTTCACGTTTTAAGTACACCATTTTATTTTTAAATAAATTATTTATTTTATTAAATCTCTGTCAATAGAGAAGGATTTTATTACTAACCAGACCAGACAGTTTTTATATATTATAAATTTGTTGCAGCGCCTAAACTGCTGGACCGATTTTGATACAGATCTTTTTATTTGAAACCCCGCTTTCGAATAAAAAGATCTGTATCAAAATCGGTCCAGCAGTTTGAGTAACTTTTTTACTTAAAATTATACTGTATTTAATCCACATAGTTTTTTTAGAGTTTATACCCGTGATGCATAGATAAAATATATTAATGAGCACACTCTCTCCCATAAAGTTAACGCGATGGTTATCTTTAAGTGTTTATGGTGTCGACCACCGATGAGCCCATGGCCCCATGCGTCGCTGATTTTACGATCCATAAAATTAGGCTATCGTCCATCTTACCGCTTTAAATTTTGCGCCAAATATCACAAGAGTACCCGTGTGTACTGTCTGTTTTTTTATTTTTCCTTCCAATTCTATTTTTTTTTTGTGTACCTCAACAATGTGACCCGTAAGTGTCAAACATGGAAATTGCTCAGTAAACGCAGTGAGTACAGAGGCGACCTACACGCCGCGCTGATTTTCAGTTTCTCAGCAAAGTCCTCTTGTACATTCACGACAATATTTACTGTTGAAAATAATAATAATTGTACTGTCACCAGTGTGCAGCCGTATCAGCTGTGCGCTCACTAGGGTCACTGACCGCTAGTTTTACGCAGCCCGCTTTTATATAAATATATATACTACGAATGGTGGACAATCCATTCGTGGTATAATATATATTTTATTGATTTTGTCGAAAAAAAATTAACAAACCTCTTGAACAATTAATGAAGTTTTGTGATCTATTTTTATTAAATCCTCTAGATAATTAACAAGTAAAACTGCCTCTCCTCTTAATTACCTCTTTAAAAAAACAATTATCTAAAATAACAACACAATTCTACAATTAGGTCGAATGATTCACACATAACATTATGTTGGTAAGACTACATTATAATAATTAAATAGGTACATAATTAAGACACTAGCATAGCAACAATGTTTTTCTGAATCTTTTTTTACATAAGTAGGTACCAAGAGGTGAGCGAAATACGAAATTTATTCGTTGTAATTTTTAAAATGCGATATAAAATTTTGCAAACGAAATTCTTTATGAGATACCAAAAATTTCGCATTTGCTATTTAAAATCGCAAACGATTTATTTTCGCAGTTGCGCGAATTTCGTATGTTTGTAATTTATTTATTATTTTGTATTTACAGATTTTTTCAGTCGGCTTCTAGGAATTATTTTTTAAATAATTTAAATTCGATGTTGACCAAAATCATGGTGGACACAGAACAATTTATAGGTACCCCTTTGAAGGTACGTACAAAAATAAAAAATATATTAATAACTTGCCTTAGTCTTATCATAGATAAATAATTATTATTCTTCTAAGGTCTTATACATTTCCTTCATTTTTAAATTCAGTAGATATTAATAAATAAAATATTAATAAAATTGCATTGAAATTATTGAAATAAAACTATTTTTAAGAATTTTTATATTATATTCATTAAAAAAAATACTATGCATTGAAATTAGTTAAAGCACGGATAATTTTAAAATTTTAAGAATTCGTGACATCACGTCAAATTAAAACATATTTCTAAAAATGGAACCCTACTGTTCTATTCTTGAATTTTTTGACATACCTACGGAGCACAAGCCTACCTAAAATAGGTAGGTAAAATGCGGTCAAGGTTCTATATTATTTCACAGATAATTTAATACTATACTATTATGTAGTCTGTGATGCGGTCATTTAAGTTTGGGACTAATCACGCCATCTAGTGTCAACAGTAGTAAGTCAATACTAATATTTAGTAGATTCCTACTGATTTATAACAGTTATAACAGTAAGTTCCTACATGTAATTGTTTTTTGCTTTCCTTTATATGTTTATCAACATTTTTAAGACTAGCTTGTTTAACATTTGAATTCAGCTTACAGTAGGGTAACACCCATCCAAAATTCAACCGCGATAACTGTTACTTCACCTCGATAACTTTAAAATCTATTAACAACAAGGCTTGAATAGTTTATGGTGTACATAAACAACGGTGTTTGATACAAGAAGGTAGGTAGGTACATTACATCCTATGGTGTATAAATATGTAACGTGTTTCTCATACGTAATGAAAACTAGGTAGATACCTACCTTAGTATTATAGAGACGAAAATTCATAGTGCCAAAGAGCAAGATAGCTGAATTTTGTTTTTTAGTCTGTATAGTTAAAAATGAAGTATATAATTAAAAATGAATGAAATGAATTGTTGTATAGTTAAAAATGAACGCCAGTGTCACGTGACGTGACGTCACGTTGATTAGTTTTTAATTAGTAGAGAAATTTAATGCGGTAACTCTAGGCACCTATATTTTTTTTTAAGTCGTAACATCTAAACTCTCAACTTCTATGACTGTTTAGAGAAGACCCTTGCGTGAAAAATGTAAGGTTCCTTTTTTAAAATTTTGAAATGTACTTACGAAATTTTAGAACGTTTACAAAATTAGCTCACAATTATTATCAAAATGGACTATTAGTTAACTGCGAGCGTGGGTGATCTAAAACATTATTTGATTTAGGTTATCAAAGAGCTTCTATTTATTAATTCATCTATTATGTGAAGCGCTCCCGTATCGCATGACCTTGAACACAACTCAATAACAAACCACTAACTACTAAATTTCTTCAATACCAACTCTATTGGTACTAAATAAAGTTTAAATTTGGATGTGTCATCAATCCACTACTTGCATAACCCAAACACGTGTCACAATTGTAAAAATCGAATTCGAATTTTTAAATATTCAAATGTTGTTCTTATTCACTGCACAATAGTGTTTATTTTCCCGTGTTCTAGTAGAAAAACAGCAGGGAGTTTAAATTGGAACTTAATGAACCGTGAAATAAGGTCAGTTTTTGTGTAAAGAGTTGATAGTAAACAATTTTTGCAAGCGAGGTCGCTTCCTGGTTCTACCTAACAACAGATACATTATGCCATAGAAGCACATGAGTAACATTCATATGATAAAAGTAATTAATTAATGGCCAGTGATAAAATAGAGAACTTTGTTTATAGAAATGAATTTAGAATAGAGTCCATTTATAACTCATAATTATTTTTTTAAAAAGCATGTACCGATCATAAAAAAATATCACAATTAAAAAAGCCTAAGAGCGCAAAAAACAAATCTACCTATACTGTCCAGTCGGGCTGACCATAGAGCAAGCCTTCCTGTTTTATCTTTTACAGTTTATTATTTTTAATATTAAGGTTTTTTGGACTGAATAAAGAACTGTTTTACCTCTGCCTACACCTAATAAACATACACGTGTATTATAAGTACCTACGTAAAATTTAAATGTGTATTAACACACATAAACTTCCATGTTGTTAATCACTAAAACCACATGTCGAAACAATAAACATTTAAAGGAAACATATTATTTATAATGAGATCATCCTTTAATAATAAATCGACAGATTTATTATTGACTAGCTTCCGCTTACGGCTTCGTCCTCACGATATGCTACTGTTACACATGCTCTAAAATAGCATGCTTATAACCGTGCTATTGAGTATGCTCAATACGAGCATGCTGATGAGCAGTTTATATTTGCTAGCAATAGGCATGCTAGTTTTAAGTATGCTCCTGAATAAGCATGCTCAAAGCAGACATTCAAATACACATGCCATTTTATAGCGTTTTTTCGTCGCCCCAGCGAGACATTTTGCGTGAAATTGTGCACGCGTACTTCACTTGTTGCGAACGACTGATCGATACTAGCATGCTCATTAAGCAAACCTGTTTAGACGTGCTTGAAGCACGCCTCCTTCCACCCGCGCCGCAGGTAGCATGCTCAAAAATCGCACGCCTGTTGATTTTTAAGCAAACTCGAAATGAGCATGCTAATTTTGAGCAACATTCCGACACACATGCTAGTAAGTATCAATTGCTCAAAATAAGCATGCTTTCGTGCTTGAAATGAGCATGTGTAACAGTACCAATACTTCAGATAATATGTGTTAATCCAGACCATAATCTATCTCTGTACGAAATTTCATCCAATTCTATGCAGTAGCGTTTTTTGTAAAAGAGTAACAAACATGCATGCATACAGACACACATACATTCTTGCAAACTTTTATAATTATTGATTTTATGTAGACGCGTTCCTGAACAATAATAAATACTTACCCCCGTAGTCATAAACGTCTTATAAGCTCATTATAACTAAAATAGATTTATAATTCGTTTGTCTTTGTCTGTCATCTTGATATTTATGTTAGTAAGAAAGAGACAAAGTCCATTTTAACTAAAGAGTTTAAGATTTTTATGAATAAGGCCATAAGATGACAATAATAGACAGAGAAAGAAAACTCACTTTAACAGGGAAATACAAATAGTTAGTAAACAATACCTTTTTACTTACTCGTAAGTACTTTTGCAGTAAAATGTATTTATTTAAAGTCATCCGTTAATTTACATAATGATATGTAATTTAACGTCCGCCATTTTGAATTTAAATAAGTATAACAATAACAGCTATTGATAGAACATTATATGACTCATAAACACGTACATAATATAGTTATTGTCGCAAAAACATTTCATGTACAGTAGGTAACTGGCAAATTGCTTGGGTATCGGCTATCCCCTCTACTGCTACTCAGTCTTTGGTAAGGTTATTTGCCGCTTGAAAAAAATAACTTAGAACCGCAAAAGACCTACCCTATATTATAAGGGACCTAATTTAACCACCGAAATTGGAGTGATAGTTAGTAGAAATTTGATTCTTTTAGGGACATAACCCCTACCGCAAAGCCCTGAAATCAAATCAAATAATTTATTCATAAAATTTTGGGTAAGTAGGTAAGAACATATTAGGTAGGTAGATCACACTTACTCTTGTTTTTAATTATTTTTTTCTTTTACATTTGTTTTTTTTTTCTTTCTATATGTCTCTTTTTTATCATTTAATTTTGTGTGTCCTGTCTTTGTCATATAAATGCTTTTCTTTCTTTCTTTTAAATGATCTTCATTCAAAAAATAGCATCACTTCAATCTTAGTATTGTCTTAGATTTACGGGAATATAACACAAATAAAAATTAAAAGAAATACCTCAAATACCTCGTCCACCGGTGACCATGAAGTCTGAAAAGACTGAAACGTCGGGATATAAAAATCTAAATTAAACCGCGATAAAATCCGTTACTTATAGTTTTATTTCAATCACCAAAATCTGCTTATAAAGGTGTATGAAAATAACATTAAATACTCTACCTCTCTATCTTTCCTTTCTAGAGAAGAAGAGAGAGATAGATAGATAGATCTCCCACTTCTACTCCTGTAAGCCAGGATCAACAGCGATGCCGTCGTGAAGAGACTCAGGATTTGAACCGGGCCTAGTCCCAGCACTCCTAAACTGTCTTGGATCCCGGAGCTATACAGGCGGCAGACTAACGACCAGATATGTATAGACACCGCGTAGCTCATTTAACTTAAGCCGTAATACATCTCATCCGACCACAAGCTAATTTCGTTCGTGGTTTTAATCGAACCAATAAAAAAATTTGATCTCTTCTCCGATGTCTAACCAACATTTGACAATTACAATTTCATACAATCTGATACTAATATTATTAAGCAGTACAGTTAGTTTGGTTACACACGCTTATCTCAGGAACTACTGGTCCGATTCCAAAAAAAAATCTTGCAGTGATAGATAGCCCATTTATTAAAGACAGCTTTAGGCTACTTTTTCTCACTACTGGGCATGATATAAAATACAGGCCACGCGGGAGAAGTCGACGGCAAGATCAAGTACTATGGCAACTGCCATGAGGGTTCCCCATGTGGGGACGAACCTCGGCTTAAGACGTTGCCGGACATTTTAGTTTTAGGGGATCGGGGGCAGGTTAGCTAGTCTTGCTTCTTACTTAATATTATAAATACGAAAGTTACTGTCTGTGTGCCTGACGCGCTTTCACGCCAAATCTACTAAAATTTGGTATGTAGATAGTTTGAGACCCGAGAAGGACATAGGATAGATTTTATACAATTGCGCAGAAAGAGGTTAATTGTGTAGCTCGATAACCGACATACCCGCTGGCGGAGCTGCAGTCGGAAAGCTAATATTTAAATAATGTCTATTAAGTAACTAGTCTTTGACTATTTCTCAACAGCGTAAGTCACAGGCCGCACGCCGCACACCGCACACCGCACATGGTCGTCAGGATGTCGCGGTGTCGTGGTTTCCTGTCTCACCTTGCTCAATGCTGGCTTGCTTTCCCTTAACAAACCTATTTATTAATTTTTTTTTTTGCTGATGACCTAACCCAATTAGCCGGAAGGGCCTTTATTGGTTCACCGGACTTTTTCGGTGAGCCGTCCGAAGACGATCAAACCGATACCTAGTTTAAGACAATCGCACACATTTTTATATGTAACAGACAGCACGGTTGTCTCAATTTACCATGGCAAGTGCGACGAAGATGCTCGAGCAGACAGAGTAATTACGTTAATCATTTGTGTTGTTTGATTTCACTTCAACCCCGTTTTTAGTGAACCACTGCTTGACACGGGTTTCCTTACGAGTTGATAGCGTCACGCTGGTCAACTGTGGGTTGGTGGAGGTCACATGTCCTCGAAATATTAGTTCTTAGACATACCGGTATCCTCACGACGTTTCCTTTCACCGATATTAAGCAGCGGCGATGACACAATTCACACAAAGATGTGTGGGCACGACCGGGGATCGAACCCGCGAGCTTATATTTCAAAGGCGAGGCCGATAACATGCCACCGTTGCTCACTTGCTGTCCTTACTTAGCTATAAATAACTATTTATAGTTTATACATATAAGTTAAAATATTCTCTAAGTATTAATATTCAGAATATTTTCTACGCAATTTTCCTTGATCTACGAATCCTACTTACCCCACTAGCAGTTACATTAGTGTGAATATAAACAAAACAATCAACAGACATTGCATAATGCGAACACGTGTGGCCTTGGACGATATATAATATAGCTGGAACACTCACACACAGACATACAGACAGACATAGAAGATAGCCACGTGGAACTGCTACGGCTATATAACGCACTGGACGATTCTCGCGCATTAGACATTTAATTTTTAATTTTTGACGGGCCGGTGGCGTGGTCGGTAAGATACTTGCTTTTCACGCCGCAGGTCGTGGGTTCGATTCCCACCCGGGACAAACATTTCTTTAAATATGTCTGTTTGTCTTGTGTCTGGGTGTAATTATCTATATTAATGCATATATTTACAAAAGAAAAGTATTATATGTAGTATATTACCAGTTATCTGGTTTCCATAGTACAAGCTCTGCTTAGTTTGGGATCAGATGACCGTGTGTGTTAATGTCCCACTATATTATATTATTATTATTATTATTATTAATTAGACAAATGTCGAAAATAAATGGCGGATGTCATAGAAAAACATTTATTGGAGATAAATCGCTACCTGAATACAAAAGTGCTACAAATCGAAAATTCTCAAATCCGTTTTGTTGTAAAAATATGGTAGGTACTCTTATCCTCACTTTCGCAATCTACTGTCGGTTTTTCGATTTATGCCGCTTTTGTATTCAAGGAGCGAAACGTCTATTAAACATTAATTTTCAAAAAAAATGTCATATTTGTTTTTCAATGATCCGCCATTTTTTTTCGACATTCGTCTATTAGCGAAAAATGTCTAGAGCGCAAA
The DNA here is from genome assembly GCA_936450015.1 of Meganola albula. Classification (NCBI taxonomy): domain Eukaryota; kingdom Metazoa; phylum Arthropoda; class Insecta; order Lepidoptera; family Nolidae; genus Meganola; species Meganola albula. The sequence continues at coordinate 12,699,318 of OW388159.1, read as the reverse complement.
TGGCGGATGTCATTGAAAAACAAAAGAAATCACAAGTTCGCGTCGTGCGAGCGGTTTATCCTATTTAAGACAGCTAAACAATTACAAGAATACTATTTTGCACTAAGACGTAAACTTAATTGCAACTGCACGGACTGCACCGCAACTCTATCGGCGCCTCAAGGAATATCGTGAATTAGCCTGCTGCTACAGCGACATGCTGCCTGGCTTGCTTTTTGATTTAGATAATGTCCATACTACAGCTAAATGCAGCTTCGCTATCGCCATGTAATCCAAGCCTATGCGAGGATTACTACGCTTCACTACTGTGTTCTATAAATATGTACACAATAATTAATAACTTATTATTAAACATTGATTAAACTCAATCAACTAGTATTGTCTTAGATTTACGCGAATATCACAAAATAAAACCGCGATAAAATCCGTTTTAAAGTAGTTTTATTTCAATCTCAATCAACTACCCAGTAATAATAGAATTTTCTAAAAATAATAAATTGATAAGTTTGTAGTCTCGTAGTGTCTAAACGGTTGGACCGATTTTGATGCAGTATTTTTAAGCAGCGATGGCACATCGGTATTATCCTCGCCTTTGAAATATGAAGTCGCGGATTTGATCTCCGGTCGTTTATGGAAAACACGGTGAGGAAACCGGCATGTCCAAAAACTAATCATTCAAGGACATGTGACATAAGAATATCTACCAACCTGCACTTGGCCAGCGTGTGGGGATTAGAGCTTAAACTCTCTCAACTATAACATATTTGAGAGGAAACCCGTGCCCACTGCACACAGCAGTCGGACACTAATAGAGTCGTTTTATTTTTGCGCATGACCTAATCCAATCAGCCGGAAGGGCCTTTATTGGTCCACCGGACTTTTAAGGTGAGCCGTCCGAGGACGATCGGACCGATCAAGTACTGTGGCAACTGCCATGAGGGCTTCCCATGTAGGAACGAAACTCAGTTTAAGACGTTGCCGGACACTAGTTTTAGGGGATCGGGGGGCATTTCGCAATCGCGCGTTCCGGTCCTGACCGGAACCGTAATCGTCCGAAACAGTCGAAGTGAAGTGAATTTATTTAAAATATTAAGCAATCAAGATGGCCGTTGGGTTTCAATTTAATAATTTAAAGGTGTACATATGACAACACATAAAGCTATATTTTTCCAGTATAAGCTGATCTCGCATTGTATAGGATTTCCGTACAACGAGAGGGCAGCTTATACTGGAAATTAGTAGCTTGATGTGTAGTTGTGTGTACTTCTTACATTCAAAATAGTGCTTTGGGGACAGAGTCACCTTTGTTCGTGGAAGTGCACCTTTTATCTGAATCCTCACACGTGTTTCCCCGGGTGGTGCATATCAAGTGACAATCAACTGGTAATTACGTTTACTGGTAATTAACTGGTAGTAGGCTTCGGCCGTGGTTGTGATCACGATGGTATGTTGTCTGGTGACACCATTTAAGAGGGTGAGTCGGAATTTTTGCTCCTTTATGGTTTCAACCTTATGGAGCCTCATTTCACTGCCACCTGCTCACCGAAAGTCATTCGAAATCACGAGTGAATTGGTATACTGGGCTGGCGCGTCCATCGTAGACTACATCAATCAAGAATAAAAAAAACAATTGGTTGTTTGTAAAGTAGGTTTACGATCGAGATGTTTACGTGATAACGTCTTATTGGTGATATAAGATTTTGGGAAGTAAGGAATTAATATTGTTGCCGCTAGAGTGAGAGAGACGGAAGATCGGTCCACTCACTCGAACGCTATGCCAGCCTAGCTCGTGAGGATTCCGCGTGACAAGTTTCACGGAATGACTGGCAGCGCTCGAGATGAGACGGGAGATCGGTCCGTCTCTCTCTCGTTATACCTGCAATCGCGCTCGTGAGGTTTTGGTGTGACACAAGTTTCTGAACATGTCACCCGACTAAAACGATTTTAAAGACGTTATCACGTCAAAAAAGTACAAATGAAAGTAAGTGCACTATTTGCTACTTAAGTACCCATACAATGTATTTTTATCTGAGTACCATAATTGTTTATGTAATATAATAGGATCTATTGTTTACATGTAGAATCTAATTAGCGAGTTTACACGTGGAATAGATGACACGCAGACAGTGCATGCCACAGAGGCATAACATAGCATTCGCCTGTATTACCCCGAGGTGTAGGCAGAGGTAAAAATCACCCATATGTCCTATACTTACCTAATAGGGGGCGAGCCTATTTAAGTTCATTGGGCACAATCGTTAATATAATAATAATATAGTGGGACATTAACACACACGGTCATCTGATCCCAAACTAAGCAGAGCTAAGAAACCAGATAACTGGTAATATACTGCCTAAAATACTATTATTTTGTAAATACATCCCCAAATATAGATAATTACACCCAGACACAAGACAAGACATGTTCATCACACAAATGTTTGCCTTGGGTGGGAATCGAACCCACGACCTGCAGCGTGAAAGGCAAGTGTTATACCACGCCACTGGCCCGTCAACATTCGAGCTGTTAGGTACTAAGATTTTCTAAGTATTCAATCTGCCCCAACGTACTTCGTACCACGTATGCCTCACTTTTCAAACCCTCCTTATAATAGTAAAATTACTAATATCGTTATTAAAAAATGGGGGTGAGTGGTAAAGAGATGCAAATTTAGGGCTGTATGTATTTTGTTATACCTTAAAGGAAAAAAATAAAAAACATCCCAATTAAAAATTGGGATGGACCACCCTTATCACTTCGGCGTATGAAAAATAGATTACGAACGATTATGAGACCTACCGAACACAGTCATAAAGTTTCATAAATACCGGTCAAGCCGCTTTGGAGGAGTTTGGTTACAAACACAGCGACACGAGATTTTTTATTGTCTTTTTGCTCGACCTGGAAATCGAATCAGGGACCTTGTAGTTACTAAAGCGAACACGCTTACCACTAGAATCTTGCAACAACTGGTATTAGCAACTTCACTAGCAATCATAGAAAACTCTTTAGTTAAACTTTAGACCCCTAATTTGTTTTGTCATGTCAACATTGAAAATTCGTGAAATGAAAATGAAATGAAAATACCCTGTTCCTATTTATTCGAAAGAGACTATATTTTTTGTAAGAACAAGAATTATTTATTAAACTTTAGTGGTTGATACACTTGACTTAACTTACTATAAACAGCTTACACTAGGTAGACTTAGAGTTATAATAAAATTACAGTTACTTGAAACAAAATTGAAACATAGGCATTATAAAGCAAGCAAATCTAGGTATATAGATAAGTAAATGTGGTACCTCAGATGTGTTGCCTGTGGTATCCAAACTAGGCACATGCCTGTATCGTCCTATATCTTTTTCTACCAGTCTATACCTGCAGTCGTGGCAAATACTGAGAAACACTGGTAAAAACTAAGAAGGGATTTTCATGGAATTGAAGTACACTCACAGTCACCAAAAGATAACAAAACCATAACAAATAGAAACTTAATTAGTATATTTCTAGCGTGAAGCAAATCTCCTCTCAAAGGTATAATTAGTTACAGAAAACTTGGCGCCCACCCCGCTCTCAGCGAGAATATACTTATGTACACTCACAACCAAAACAAAAGAAACATTTATTTCGAGACAACATTTGGTTGGTGTTGTTAGTAAAAGAAAGTGTATATTCAAAAATAAGCAGCTTTGACCAGAAATGGCAATCGTCCATGACCATAACATATCTAATTTCCACGACCACTCTAACAAGAGTCTACGATTGGTAAATAAAAACGAAAAACAATTACTTTTTGAGAATCTCTCTCTAAATTTAAGTCGGTAAAAAGAGTGCGATTATGGTTAGTTCTTTTGACTATCTTCTCCGTTTACATAGATTACTGCGCCTGCGCTCAATCTTGTCATGATTTTTATGAGCAATTGCTTATGTATGTGCATGTGTGTATGTGTGTGCGTGTGTGTAAACAGTGTTAGTGGGCGGGCTTGTCAACTGAAAAGATACGACGCGTGGTGCCGGACTGTCAAGCACAAAAGTGTTAACTTATCCAAAAAAACATTAAAAAGAACTCTATACTTTATGTGCTTACATCGATTTTGTTATCTAAATATTATAAGATTCATTTTACCACAGACTAAAACAAAAGTTTTACGTCATAAATATGTCAATTTGTCAGCATTATTAATTACGCATAAAAACAAAAAACTACGTATCCAATATTTAAAATAACAGGCAATTAAAATAAATTTAAAACTAAGAAATTATTTAAATATTGGTCTGTACACGTAGTTGTACTAATAACAAAGAGAGAAAATTATTGTCTCTTTTTGTTTCTCTATAATCTCCACTTTTTGTATCTATGGGAACATGTAAGTATATAGGTGCAGAATGAATAATTAACTATGGATTTTTGTTAGTAACTGTACATTTAGTAAGCCGAGTATAGACACAATTTTTACGGTGTGTCAGAAAATAGATGAATTATAATATTTTAGCTTCCGCCCACGGCTTCGCCCGCGTGGTACATAATGGGATTAAAAGTAGCCTATGTCATTATTCCCCTTGCCTTTTTCCCATTTCTATTGGGGTCGGCTCCCAGTCTAACCTGATGCTGCTAGCTACCAAAATTATACGAGCGACTGCCATCAGACCTCGAAACCCGTAGGGAACCAGTAGCCTAGATGGTTAGACCAGGTGTCAGATTATATTTGTTACATTAACTAGTTTAATGTAAAATATTTGCAACAATATCGCATTGGGTCATCCTGTAATGATATTTGTTTTGTAGATAAATAAATAAATAAATATTGGCTTCTGACTACATGTAACGATTGTCATAGATGTGTTAAATGGCAACCGGGACCGACAGCTTAAAGTGATCTCCGAGGCACGGAGGGTAGTCTCTCAACCAACCAGACACCGAAACAAATTTTTGCTGTTACACAAATATTGTCCGGTGCGGGAATCGAACCCGCGACCTCCCGGGCACAGTATAACCCAATCGGACGGCTTACACCGCTCGACTACAGAGGGCGTCTACTTTTCCCACTGCTGGGTGTGATATAAAATATGGTCCACGTGGGCAGAACCACGGCTGGAAAGTATAAAACAAAAAGTTTCCAGATCTCTACTCCTGCTGAGAGAATCTGCCTTCTTTCACTGTCAAACCTTACACGTTCCTTTTCACAAAACAAACGATTTCGTGTTGTCCGCGTAATTTATGAGTTAACTTGTTCATTTTTATTACTGTCGTTATTCTAAAGCAGTGGTTCCTAACCTGGGGGTAATTACCCCCGCAGGGGTGAAACGGAAAGGGGGGTAACACGAGATGGCACGAAAAAGTCTGAATATTTCACTGCAAGGAAATGAAACGAACATTTTGACGTTGCAGGATAAAATCGCAAGTTTTTTGCGCAAATTTGAACTTTACTAACTCCGAGATTTATAAATTACTTTACTAGTTACCTAAACGTGCAATTTTTTACATAATAAACATATTTTCGTTCGAATTTGTGTGGTTTTAATTATTTTAAATTAGCTAGGGATAAACTTAATTCCCATACTTGTTCACATGGGTAGTGACATTGAAAAGGTTAGGAACCACTGTTCTAAAGGCGAGAAGAAGTCACCGGTAGTCTTGTGAACTTTAAAAATCATTAATATCTGCCCCCCGACTTTATTCAAGTGAAAATGGAACTTACAGTGTGCTAAGGTTCTATTAAGACAGACTACATTTCAACTGCAATTTGGCAGTTAATCAACTGGTAATTAAGTTTACTTGTAATTAGGTAGGCTTCGGCCGTGGTTAGTGACCACCCACCAGACGAAGCCTTGCCGTGTTCCGGTATTATATCTGGTGACACCATATAAGAGGATGGGTCGAATACATTCCACAGGCACCTTCTCACCGAAATTCATTCCACGGATTAATCGGTATAGTGGGCAGGCGCGTCCCATCACATCAGCCAAGTTGTAGTCAAGCGCAGGCCTATTTCAAGATAAAAAAAAAGTTAGAATGCTGTTCGACTGCAGTCAGCCGGACCCTAATTGATACTGATATTAATAATGTATCATTTATTTCAGACTCATCCTAGGATTACATTCATAATTATTAGTACAAATTACAATCTTACAGAAGTGTTAGTAATAATAATAATAATAATTGCTTAACAAACGTATATACTCTCCGTTGGTTGTAGGAAATCACTGTATGACTGCATCCAGCTGTATCCAGCGAGCCAGAGCGCGCAGGATGCTGTTCCGCACTTCAGTTTTCGAATAAAAAAACCGCATCAAAATCGGTCCATCTACTCAGACGCTTCGGGGCAACAAACTACATGATACATAACACACGTCACACTTACCCCTCCTATCACTACAACTCTTTTTAGAGTCAAATAGTTGAGAGAGTTTAGGCCTCAACCCCACACGCTGGTCAAGTGCGGGTTGATGAATGTCACATGCCATCGAATGACTAGTTTTACACATGCCGGTTTCCTCACGATGTTTTCCGTCACCGATACTAAGCAGCGGCGATGTAACAATTCACACAAAGATGTGTAGACAACACTGGAAATCGAACCCGCGACCTTACATCTCTAAGGCGAGGCCCGTACCACTGCGCCACCGCTGCTTGCCCTGCTGGTCCCTCCTATAGAAATTTCATAATAAAGCCCAAAATACAAAAGCGAGTAATAAAATAACCATGAATACAAAATAATAAGTATTATTGTACAAAAGAGGCACATCAGTGAACCGGTTGTAATCGACGATCAACAAAGGGCAGAGCCGCAGGGCACGCCAGCATCTAACAGTACTTACTCTAAAGGTTATACATAAGTATAGCACGATTTGAGAAAGTTGACACCTTATAAATCTGAGAAGCGAATACCCGAACCAAAATATGTAGGCAAGTGCTCCAAACCAGCTTAGGTAGGTAATTTTAATAAACATTTAATTTAATTTTTAGTATCTATTTATCATTGACGAAGAGTGGAAATTTGAAAAAGGGAAAACAGAGGAAAAATCGACAAGTATTTCTTGGTTAACTACGCGATTTTCATACTTACTAAGAAGTACCTACTGCATTTTTTAGGTGTTACGTAATATTTCAATAAGTACGTTATATTGACCAATTCCTTAAAGGAAGCCGGTGGGACTCGTGTTTTAAGGACTCTTCGCCACTATAGGCCAACCGTTTAACTCGCGTATCGCCTATCGCCAAGATTCTGACTCCTCAAGCTGCACAGACAGTGATGATGATTCAAGCGATATAGATATTAGTGACGAATAGTTTTACATTACTTTTATCTGTGATTAAATAGTTCTCTATGAGATTTAATTAATGTTTTATGACTTTGTACCTCAGATGGCGATACGTGAGTTAAACGGTCGGCCTATAGCACCTATTTTTTAGAGGTCAGATTTGGTTACAAACAAACAAAGCACATTTTTTTAAATTGTTGACACTATATAAAAGCTTCTGGACATCAACGTATCTACCAATTTTGACCTTATATAAAAATAATTATAAAATAGATAACGTTTTCACTTACTTTACTAGTTTTCCGCCGAAGCTACGCCTGCGGGAACTACATATCGTGCTCAGCAATGGGATAAAAAGCCTATAGCCTTCCTCAATAAATGGGCTATCTAACAGTACAAAAAAATTTCAAATTGGACCAATAGTTTCTGATATTAGCGCGTGCTAACAAACAAACTCTTCAGCTTTATAATATTATTTAAAATAATTTATTACAGAAAATATCATAGTATTTTATTAAAGTAGTTTTATTTCATGAAAATGTAATGTTTTTAAACTCGTCTCATTTTTAACGTCACAGAATGTAAAGATGATTTATAACAACGAACGAAACCGTTGCAAAACCTAAGCTGCTGCCGTGGTATAAGTGATTTTAATTCGATTGAGCGTTTGTGATTTCGTTTAAAGAAAGGGATGCGGTTATACAATGCGTGTATCTGCATCCCTTTCTTTCAATGGAATCACGATCACTTCAAACAGTCATAATTCGGCACCATAGTACAAATTGTAATTTAGTCTGCAAAGAGCAATAACAATGTCACAATATTCTCACGGGCCAACTACCTAGAGCGAAGTATATCAAGATAAATAAGGAGTAAGTACCTAGGTACTTGAGTTGTGCGCCGCGCGTGCGCAGTACCTCAGGGCTAGTTGCCCTTTAACCTTCAAGGTAGTACCGAGTTAAAATCGACGTCTTTAATGGTACTAAATATAAAGTTTAACCGACCTCAAGTGTATCAATAGTCCAGTGGACCAAGAGATGTAACTAGGGTTATTTTAAAAACACCAGCAACCTCGCAGGAGTAGGTAGCTGACACCATAAGCTACAACCTTTGTTTTACGAGTTTTGACATAACTCAATACATATTAATAATAAGTTACGCGACTCTAACGCGTGCTTGCGCTCCATACAACAATTTCACCAACTTCTCCAGATAAGCATCTGGTATTTAAGTGGTCGCGAGACTTGTAGGCAGTATGTAATCAACTAATCATAGTCCCTCTATAGTTAAGTAAATATTAAAGTGGGAAATCAAACTAGTTAATATTAGTTGTGTATGAAAAAGAACTGCCAAATTATCAAAAGTTGTAGAACAAAAGTGCATATGATATCAGCTGTCTACTCCTATATGGTTTCGCAACAATTTCGATCCACCCTCTTACATGGAACCAGACATTGCACCGGAACACGGCAGGGCCGCGGCTTTGTCTGATGGGTGGTCGCTAACCGCGGCCGAAGCCTACCATCAATTAATTACCAGTAAACATCAATACCAGTTGATTGTCGCCTGATTTGCACCACTCGAGGCATACGTGTGGGGATTCAGATAAAAGGTGCACTCCCGCTAAAGGTGACTCAGCCCCCAAAACACTGTTCGACTACTGATAGACGTGCCTCTATCCACCGATGCGCGTAATTTAGGCTTGCTGGAGCATTATTGGCGGAATTTCCATATTTTGCTGTTGTTATCGTTTATTATTAAGAAAAGGTGACATCCACCAGCCCACACTCGACTAACGCGTTTAAAACTTAGTATTATCTTAGATTTTTTTAATTTTTTAGTTTGCTTAAATCGGAACGCAACTTAAATATTAATGTTTGAACGTAGTCAGTAATAATTGTGACTAATATTTTTGGACGTCAAATACCTCAGTCGACCGTTAACATGAAGTCTGACAAATCTTTGAAACGTCGGGATCTAAAATTTGAAATAAACCGCGATAAAATGCGTTAAAAAGTTGTTTTATTTCAATGCGTTTAAAACTCTAAAGGCCTAAGATAGTTGAGAGAACCTTGTGCCAAGTAGTGGAAGACTTGGAAGGTGGTAAAAGATTTTCACTAAGTTATTGATCTGTCTAAAGGTTGATTTAAAACACGTTTTTGTGTTTAAACTTGATAAAAAATAGTAGTTTTACAAGTGCAATAGTCGAGAGATAATTAAAGTACAATATAACAACGTCCAATTTATGTGTCCGACCGGCGCGGGCGCTTTCTTCATGGCGCCAGTGGTCATTAGAAAGGTAGCTGAAGTATTGAGCAACGGTGTCTCCCAGCGAGAGTTAGTACAGTGCGCGTGGAACAGAGAGTTAAGTTTGTACTGATTTGAAAATTATGTACAGTTCGAGTTTTTTTTTCAAGCGCCATTGGAAATTATTATAGCTTCCTACACCTTTTAGCGTACTTGCCATTGCATAATATTTAAGGTATTTTTTAGTTTTAGCAGTCGTACCAGAGCTAAGAAAACCAGTATATTCTAGGACTATTTATTATGTGTGACATCTATCAAAACGCCTTAGGCCAGCGTGGTCAAAAGTTTAGTTAGAAAAGACCGTGGAATTATTAGTTTTTCAGGCATTTAACACTTAGTTATTAAATCCTCCGTAGTCGTGTTTCGTCTATGGCGGCAAATCTAAGCTGACTAGCCAGGTACGCAGGCAATAGTGCAAAAACACTCTCTATTCCCGCTCTTAGAATCTAGTCAGTGTGGAACCAACGCGTACGGCTTAGTACTGTCTAAGACTTAAAAGTTTAGCGAAGTTTATTTTCAGCAATATCTGGATGCGACGAGGCGAAAACAAGGTAAATGACACTTATTGTGGGAGACCAACGTCCAACTGTGAGCTGTCGATAGTGTCAATGTTGTGATGTCTTTCCTCTCTGCTCAAATTTACCTGTGGCGCTGTTCTAATCATATCCATTGATATGATAACAACTGTGTCCCTTTCCTAGTGTGTGGTGTAACTGTATTTTATGTAATGTGTTAGTTTTTGTAACCCGCATTGATCGCCGCAGGCGCTTAATAAAATATACTTCGTTGTAATACCTACATTATTATTTGGCGCTAATTATTTTAAATAATGTCGTTATATCAATAATGAGAGTAGATGTCCGATTGTGATGGTCTAGTCTAGATTATAATCTTCGTCGACTAAGTTTGGTGGGTTAGGGACCGTCTCCAGATTGTATCGCCGCAATTTTACGTTCTCGCGGAGATGGTCTCTTAGGGTTTAGGGGATAATATGATTCTATTTATTTATTTATTGCACATATACGCGTATACATGTCATAGTATTTATTACAGTAGTACATGGCCCTGTTAGGGTATAGCAATTATAATGTATTCTTTCTATATTGTATTATTTATAATTTGTTATAAAATAGGTATGTATACATGTAACATAATATCGCTTCTCTAATGTTTCCTTAGCCTTAATATTTATTTAATTCCCTATATTCGAAATATTCTTTAACTGTGTATTAGCATTTTTCTATTAATAACTAGCAAACCCGGCGAACTCCGTTTCGCCACCAGATGGCTTCGTTTTATGTAACATTTTCCCGCTTTTCTGTTGAAATTTTTCCTGAATTTTCTTTGCTATAAACCTCACGGATCCCGAGACCTTTCCAACGAATGCAAAACCGTGGATATCGGTTCGTGCGTTCTGGAGTTATATCGTCAGGAAGGAAAACCCGACTTATTTTTATATAGTAGATAATTTAAGTTTAGCTTTAAAAATAGGTATTGTGATACAGTCTCTAATAAAGTTAGGCAATTTATTAAATATTTTGTATACTGCGTTATTGTTCAAATGGTTGAGCCTACTAAAAGACAACAGTGGTTTTTGGTTCTGGTTATACTTATAAGTTTCCAGGGCCGGCATTTAACCACCCGAGGCTGGGTACCGTCGTGATTTTTTGTAGAGCCCGCCTGCATTTGTAGGTAGGGTTACATTATCCGCTGCATCCCCAGTGGTTATCACCATATAAAACTCACCGAGGTCGCGGATTCGATATCCGCGATGGAACAATTAGTGTTGGGTCTTTCAGATGGTGCTAATATCCTACAAGCCGGTGCTAATAGCCTACAAATCTGAATTTATTATCAGTAAAAAAAATCAATCGGACTAATTTTGCAGTAACTCTGTACTCTTTCACAAAATGTAGCATCACTTCTGTATTACCCGAAGGTCTAGGTCGAGTCCTTTGCCGTTCATCGGGCACAATTCTAAACTTCAAATTGCAACTAAGATTCTTTAAGTATGTTGGAAAAGTATTTTTGCTTTACCCGAGAATTGAACCCAGGGCCTCGCAGTACTGGACATGCAAGGCAATTATTTAAATAAAAAAAAATTAAATCGATCCACACATTGACGGAGTACCTACCCCATCGGTGAACATAACATAACATATTTATACAACCAAACATAGAACCTTCTCCTTTTTCCCAGAAGTCGGTTGATACCTACCTTAAGTTAACTGTAACACAAGTGTTTCAACAAGTAAAGTCTGTTTTGACCTAATTTTTCAGAAATAACTATGAGAACACAAATGTCCAGCTGATCAAACATCGCGACATCGTTTAAATTCCAAATAACTGAGTACATTATGTAAATCAGCTACAGATTCTTGTACATTTACTTAAAATGTTAAAAATGTCATAAAATTTTAGATATATTAAAAGAAAATTTCTGTAGTAACATAGATGCTAGGGAACAACCAGGAGTATTGTACGTGGCGGTTGGTATACCTTCAGGAGAACTCACTGCCATCAAATAAACCAACCGAAACGCAAACACGAAGGAACACGAGCAAATATTATCTACACACGATTCTGAACCAAATTGAGTAACAACAAACTAAAGGAGGTACTGTCTGCAAAATAATAATTATGGACTATGGACGTAGAGATTAATTTTATCTAAATATATAAAAGAAGAAACTGACTTACATAAATCAACGCACAGTTTTAACTGGTGGCTTCGGCCGTGGTAAGTGACCACTAACCACGTAGTCTGGTGACACCATGCAGAGAGGATGGGTCGGAATTGTTGCTCCTTTAAGGTTTCTAACCTTAAGGAGGCCCATTCCACTGCCACCTTCTCACCGATAATCATTCGTAATCACGAGTGAATCGTTATACTGGGCTGGCGCGTTCCATCGTAGACTACATCATTGCTTAACATCAGGCAAGTTGTAGTCAAGCGCCCGCCCATCGAAGAATAAAAAAAACAGTCCAAACTGCTGGGTCTAGAGACTCCAAATTTAGCACAGAAGTATGGGGGCAAGAAGTGCACTTTTTTGTATCCTATTCAGCATATCTGAGCATATTGTCTTTGCCTTAATTTAATATTGTCTGAGGCAGTGAATTGTCCATTGACAATTCTCACTACTATTTGGAGAATCGACTCATATGACTTTCATCACCCGATAGTTTGACAGCTAAAGGTTTGCACTAAAAAATATTTCATTAAAACTAAAAGTGTTCTTCCAAATTTGCGGCTCACTTTGGCTCCTTAATCGTACGATCTTTGCCTTCTTGGCAACACACACCGCTGCGAGTCTTGGAAAATGACTTAGGATGTCTCAAAGAAAATCTAGGGTAAACATTTCTCCGATAAACAACCAGAAATTCCGCACACTCCATGGTTCTTTAGATTTCACACAGCAAACAAAGCAACATTGTCAACTATTAGCCGACTAAGACTTGGCCACGATTGTACACCTGTATTTCTTAATAAGTTCAGGATCAGGCTTTCTCCTACCCACTCCTTATTAGATATTATGCAAATTTATTGAAATCAATAAGATAAAATTGTATTCCATCATCACGTTTCGCTACCCACATCAATTTCTGTTTCTCCGCTCTCAACTGTAATCTCGCACCGACGGACACTGGCAGAATTGTGGCAATTGGTTACAAAATCTATAAAAAAACTGAAAGTGTTAAAACGTATTCAATAAATACCTCAAAGTTTAACAAATTACCCGTATAAAAAACTAAATCACATCCTAAAAATTGTAAAAGTGTAGCATATAACAAAAAATGTATTGGTAAAAAAACAGCGCATTAAAGAACAGAACACAAAAACAAGTTAAAGCTAATGAGAAAAAAATGTGCAACGCTATTTCTCTTAAATTGTAAACAACCACTCTTTAGTTAACCTTTTACTTAACAATTCTTCTCGACTTTCTTATGAATGGAGAAAGTTTATTTATCTCAAATTGAAGAAAATTATTTTGATATCTGTACAAACTAACTCCTAACGACCCCCTGTTTATTGAGAATATTGCCATCAAAACAAATAGGCAGACGTGCGCCAAATTAATATTAATATCAAGTTACAACCCCCGGCGATGTCGACATGAAAGCAGAATACCAGGAAATGAAAACATTGCGTATATAATTAGCTTGTTTTTCTGTTATGAAAATATGAACAAATAATATTGTTTTCATAACATGAGTAGCTATGGAATTCTTAGATTTTTTTTCTATAACCGTACATCTGTATACCTTAACCTACATCTAAGTGATATCTATTTCAATTTAATTTTTCAATATTTTAACAATAACTCAAAAACCTCTAAACCAGTTTTGATAAAATTTAAATTTGACCACAAATAAAACAACCCCTAATGAAATTACAGATCATTTAAAAAGGTTAGTATTATTTTCAATAGCCAAAAAATATTATCAGAGTGCTTAGAAATGGGTTACTGCGGGAATAACGCAATAACGGTGGTCAGGGACGAACGCAAATGTTCTACTTACACCTTGATTACAACCACCAAGTTCTAAATAAAAATGAGGATTATAAGTGGAACAAACTTATGTCAAATAAATACCCGCGTAAATTTTGTATATCTATCTCACTCTATGATCATTATTTCTGTATACTTTTCAGTATAGTAGAAAGAGAGAGCAAAAGGAGATGAGCTTTAATTTTTCTTCGAAGTGTGGCCTCCGTCTATAGGTAGTCTATACATAGCTACACAATTACGTTTACATCAGAATAACGTAAAACCTCTTCTATTATCTGTGCGCCTGGTACCTTACTGGAATGGTACGTGAGGGAGAAAAACGGATACGTTTTTAAGTGTTTTACACCCCGACAAAAAAGAGGGGTTTCATATTAAGTAAATAGTTTCTTGTTATTTTTTTAAGTACTTATAGTTTGTGGCCTTGTAGCGCCTAAATGTATAAAATAATTTTTAAGCTGTTTTTTTATATTTTTTTTATTTAACTATTAAATGTATTTACATCATTTAAGTAGATACAGTTGGACAAAAAGTATCTAACTGAAAGGAAAGAAGGCTGGTCTGTATCTCGGGCAAAGGATCAGTATTGCCATCCAACGCTGCTAGCCTTCTGGATAAGTTCTCGGAAGATAACGATGCGGAAGAATTTTTTGACGCATTAGTTTAGGTCAGGCATTAGTTAGTTCATTATTTAGGTTAGTGTTGAGATTGTTAATTTTTTATTTGAAAGTTGAGGCCTTAATTTTTTCCGACTCCATAGACGTTGATCTGCCTGTCTTTGCTATGCATACTTATTTATAGCAAACTTTAAAAAACGCAAAGTTAACGAAACTCCCGAATTTCTGCATCGAAATTGAACGAAAAAAACAAAAAAAAAATGGGAAATATCTAAAGTTGTATACACTTGCTTCGGTGGCAGTTATATAAATTCAAAAAGCTATAACATTCTAATAATATTAGAAAATCAGGGTGCTCAGGGACAGGGTTACTCTACGAACGAAATGCTCGGGAAATCAACCAAACCTGATCTACCTCAATCTGTTTACACCATTTTGTATTGATTTTATCTTGATACGCAGTTTTGCGTACTCTTTCCTGTTCTGTGCGCCTAGTACTTCACTGAAGGAAACGCGACGTAATGTAGACTTTATTTAGCACTGCAGACTTGGCAGACTTGACTTCTCCGCTCTTGGGAGACCTTCCATTTTTAGAAGACACGATCTGCTTTAGCAAAACAATGTGGCAAAAACCCACACACACAAAACTAGATTTCTCGTCATCACAGAAGTTTTCTTAATATTGTTATGAAGCAGTGCACGTGGTGGCGCATGGTGTAACAGTATGGGTCTCTGCCCGAGTGTGTGCTCACAGCAGTGATAAAGTGCTAGGTATGTTACTTCAATTTACTGATATTTCAACAGTGTTGTTTTTCGTTTTATTTCCTATAGCCCCTACACTCTGGTGAGTAGGTACTTTTAATTACAAAAATAAATTAAACTAGAGTACACGGGGACGGGTTACTCCGAGAACTGCACACTCGGGGAAAAACCAAATCCATATCAATACATAGTACAATATTAGCAATCAAATCTCTTTCCTGTACTGTGCGCCTGGTACCTCGCTGGGGCAGAAAAGAAAATTCGTTCATATAAGGGCCTTAACGCACTTGCGGCTGACGAGAACGCTGTGTATCGTGACCATGTAGGTAGAGTACCGCATGCGGCACATCTCAGTATGTACAGAACACCACAACAGTGCGTTGAGTGAGGAGAATGTTGAGATCATGCGTTTGCATGATATCAAAATAGAAGTGCAACAAGCCATAGTATTCCGGTCAGCCGCTAGTGCGTTAAGGCTCAAGAACGGAGGCACGTTATATTTTTCTTTTTAGTCTCGGCGAGGTACCAGGCGTACAGAACAGGGAAGAGATTGGAACGCAGTAAATTGGTTTGTTGAATACTCGTGTGAAGCAGAGGCGAGCTGCTAATGCTAAATAAATTTGGTTGCTTATCTATGCCACGTTTCTTTCAGTGAGGAACTAGGCGCACAGAACAAGGAAAAGATTGGTTATACAAAATAATAAGCTGCCTAATACAATTTAGGGTGGTTTGAGTTCTTTACCACCCAAACACCCTGTTCCCGGAGTAACCCTGTCCCTATGAGCACCCCGAATATGTAATATTTACTAGCTTCAGCCCGTGGACTCTCGACTCGGATAAAAAAGCCTACTCATATGCTTTTCTAGACTAATATATCTTCGAGTCAAATATAATATTATCGTCCAGAAGTTTTTAGGTAAAAGAGTAACAAAATTGTTATACTTATAATAATTAGTTGGTATGGGATGGAATGATTTATGGCCCTTAAAATTTAATGTTAAACAAGAAAAAGTATTTAACTTCCTAGGTATGGATCATCAACGGGACAAGGTTACTCCGGGAACTGGGTGCTCGGGAAAATCCCCAAATCCATATCAATACAGAGTACAAAAATATTAGCAATCTAATTCCTTCCCTGTACTGTGCGCCTGGTACCTCGCCGAGACTAAGAAAAATGTAGCGTAGCTTCGTTATTAAGAGCATAACGCACTAGCAGTATCTCGGTATGTGCGGTGTACTCCAACAATGCCTTGAGGAGAATGTTGAAAAATCATGCGTTTTCATACGGTCAGCCGCATGCGGTACACCGCATTCCGGCCAGCCGCAAGTGCGTTAAGGCTTTCAAGAACGAATTTTCTTTTCTGCCCCAGCGAGGTACCAGGCGTACAGAAAAGGAAAGAGATTGGGTTGGTTTGGTAATACAGAACAATAATGTACTATTATTTATGGATACGTCATTTTATTGATTTTGTCTTGATACGTTATACCTACTTTTTATGGGTGTTCTCTAATGTTTTTTACCAATCTCTTCGCTGTTCTGTGTGCCTATACCCCGCCGTGGCTGAAAAACGTGAAGCGGCATAAATATTGTTTGCGCGTTATTTGTGGTTTGAGACTATTTTGAACATTGTTTTTTTTCTATAATTGATAGTACACCCTTTGAAGCAATAAAATTACTATCTTAAATCGATCCGTAATTCGCGGTATTATCGCGTAATATACAAACAAAAAAAAAACATACAAACGCCCCGCTTCGCACGCGAAGCAACTTCATATAAAAACACATTCCTACAAACCGAGACTTAGGCTTTTAGTCACCTTCGTCCGTGCTATATAAATCATCACACGTGGTTACCGGGTGGTACAAATCAGGTGACAATTAGCTAGTAATTTATTATTTAATTATTAGTAAGAGGTAGGTTTTGGCCGTGGTTAGTGACCATCCACCAAGCGGCCAAAATTGTTACTCCTTTAAGGTTTTTAACCATATGGAGCCTCATTCCACTACCACCTATTCGAAATCGCGAGTGAATCGGTATATTGGGCAGGCGCGTCCCATCGTAGACTACATCGTTGCTTAACATCAGGGTGTAGGTAAGCGCAAGCGTGTTTCAGAATAAATACAAAACCCTTTCAATTCAACCCTTTTTAGTGCCCAACAGTGGCACTGTTGGGCACGGGTCTTCTCTCAACTATCTTAAGAGTTGAGAGACTTCTTTAATACTGGGTAATAGAGGTGACCACAGTCAAATATCCACAACACATATTTCACTACATAAAATAAGTTTTTCTTTGAAAATAAGCGAGATACATTATATTAGGTATCAATGTAAAGCCATTTTTTCCGGTAAATGTCAACGAAGCAATTTCCGACATTATCTACCCCCTGAGAAACCTGACAGTTGCAAAGATACCATCTCTTTCCTTCACATACATTCTTTACACGAGAAAAAAAGTGATATTGTATTGCTAAAAATCTCAACTGAATGATATTTCTTTACTTTCAACGCTTGCGTTAAATAAATATTGAAGCGCCTGATGAAAATGTTTGAGCAAAACCATACTTTAAATATTATGTTATTCTGGTAGGGACTCGTAACGAAATAATAAAATGTATAATATTGAAAAACACCTACAAAACTTCACATGTCATCTTAACATCGTTGAAATTCTAAACCACTAAGTCAAAAATAGCAACTTTTCAGCAGAAAGAAAAATCTACACAATTTTACGTCGATACCAAGATAAGTCAGTTAATGAGTATACATAATAGTTCTAATTGTATGTTTGCCGTATGGCAAGCGAGCTGTGGGCAAAGATAGCCACAGACTGGCATCCAGACCCAAGGAGGAGGCGTCGCGGTAGACCGAGAAGGAGATGGCGGGACGAAATAGATAGATTCTTAGATAATTGGATGGAGGTGGCACAAGACCGCGACGCCTGGAAGGTGTTAGGGGAGGACTTTGCCCAGCAGTGGGATGATAATAATTGTATACTCAAATTGTTAAATGGTATTATTAATGGTAAAATTGTGTAGTTTTTTCTTCAACCTAAAAAGTCGCTATTTTTTACTTGCGTAGTGTTAAAAAATCATCGATGTTAAGTCAGTCTCACACATCTTTCTTTTCGATATTACGCTATCTCTTCGCTGTGACTGTGTCTTGTTTAGGAGTCCTGATAGCACGATTACATTAAAATTCCCTGTTAGCAAGTAAAAATTAATGAGTCGGTTGTACCTATACATCTTTGTGTGAATTAATATTTGCTCAATACCATCAAATAGTGAAACCTGATACATTTATTTTACTCTGGAATATCATGTATTAACATTCATGAGTGTCTACGATGGAATGCGCTTACTCAGTATACCGATTCACTGGTGATTACGAGTGAAATAATAGTACTGTTTTGCATTAAAACAAAACAGATATTATGTTAAATGAAAAACACACAGCGTTGGTTGAAGAAGCTGTCTTAAATTTTGCCTTAATTTAAGTAAATATTTATGTTCAACTCACCAGTTTCCTTTATCTGTGGTTACCTTTATCTCTTTCACTGAAGCAGCAGCTCGCTGTAATCTGTGGTTACGGCGCTCTGACATCTGTCACTCATAGAAGTCTTCAAAACTCACCAGCAAGCACCTTGCTGCAACGCTGTGTGTTTTTCATTTAACATAATATCTGTTTTGTTTTAATGCAAAACAGTACTATTATGTTTCTTTCAAAACACACAGCGTTGGTTGAAGACCTGTTTGATATCTGCTGGTGAAAGAATATTTAAAGGATGTGGACGCTATGTGAATTAAGTTGTATGGAATAAATGGATATTGTGTCAATATCCATTTTGTTACTGAAATGAAGTTAAAGGCTTAAGTTCTCAATCTACTTTAATCAAAAATACTAAATTGTAACATTGTACATATGCATTTAACTATTAATTCTTTGAGATAATTGAACATAACATAACATAAAAGACTTTTTAATTAAAAATAAAAATAATCAAATCCAAAACTAAGAACAATTATAATAATCTTAGTAAAACTTAAAATGAATTAAAGCAATCAAGGAGATCAATCATAATTCAATTATTTAACAATTAATGTAATTATGAATTAAAATCAATTAAGTCCTCATTTGACTATAAATGCACCCTGTAAAATTATTTATAATTGAGAAAAGTTTTCATATAATAAATCCTGCTCGGGTGTATTCCTCTCTTTAACTACTTCCCGGCAGTAAAATTTTCTGAATGTCTCACTGCTTTTCCAGTTACCTCTACTTAAAATCTCCTCTAGTGGTCTATTCTCTAACCAGCTTTTTGATGCTACTGCAGACCTTATACTTCCTGGAGGTGCCTTGATATTAACCTGTTTAAAAATGGATCTGATCCATCCTGCAATAATAGTCTTTGTGGCAGGTCTAACTACACCTGTTACTGTAATAAATAAACTTGTTAATTTATGATCTTGTCCTCTTCTGTCACGTGAACCTTGCAAGAAGCTTCGAATGTGTCTTACTGGACAAAGATCAGGGTCAGGATGGATCTTAAGCAACCATCCTGACTGTCTGTGGCTCCCAGTATCTGTCTTCGACCCAAACTTAGGCCATAATGTTACAGTGTCATCATTTAATATCATATGTTCCTGTGAAATATCTAGCAAAGTTAGGTCATGTAAACGTCTGCCAGATGCTAAAAGCAATATCAGTGCTGTCCTTCTAGCATGATCAAAGAGTGTATTAACGGCCGGTGTCATCTTAAGCCAGTCAAAGAGTAATTTCGTATCCCATACAGGGGTTTTTATAGGTAGTGGTTTGGCAAGAGATATTGCTTTTAATATTTGATGGACAAAAAAGTTTTTAGATATCACTTCTGTTGGTATAGCACAATATGTAGAAATTGCAGACTTGTGTAAACGAATGGTACTATATGCTAAATTATCGACTAAGTATAGCTTGGCTAGAAATCTAGCTAAATCTCTGGGATCAGGTGACTTAGGATTTATCTTATGAGAATTACACCATGATATCCATCTTTGAACAGGAGCTTTATAAGTTAGAAGTGTAGATTTCCTCCAACTATTATTTAAAAGGTCTCTTTCCTCTACTGACCACTGTGCTACCTGATTGGCCCACCCCCAACTTTCCAAGCTAGGAGTTGCAGCTTGTCGATCTGTGGGGGACTCCTGCCTGTCGTTAAATCTATTAAATTCTTCAGTAGCTCCTGAATCGGCACTGGTTCTTCGAGAGCTCTCGCCCTCAAGTCGGGTAGCCAGGCACACTGAGTCCAATACGGGGCTATTATTATGTATGTTCCCTCGGCTGAGTTCAGGTGACTGAGCACTTGAGGTATCAAATTGGGTGGAGGGAACACCCATCCCAGTCGATAATGCCACCTTTGACTGAATGCATCGCAGAAGCTTGCCAAGCCATCTTTTGAGTCCCAAGTGACGTATTGTCGCACAACGGCCGACTTTTTGGACGCGAAAAGGTCCACGTCGGGGACGCCCCACTTTCGAAATATAGCCTCCGAGGCTGGGGGCAAGAGGTGCCATTCCGGCAGTGGTCTGTTCCTCGATAAGCGGTCGGCTATTCCGTTGTACCTCCCCGGGAGGTAAGCCGCTGATAGGGTGATATTTAACTGATCTGCCAGCTTCATTAGCCTGCAAGTCAGGTTCAAGAGCGCTAATGATCGTGTCCCTCCTTCGTTCCTTAAATACGCTACCAGTGTTCTGTTGTCTGACTGAACTAATATGTGTGCACCCTGAAGATTGACTTTTTGGCTGCTTACTGCTGCGTATACGGCAAACATTTCTTTCAGATTCGAGTGCCATGTCCTCTGGTAACGCTGCCATGCTCCTGACAGTAGTAGTCCGTTTATTTGGGCTCCCCACCCTGAGTCTGCAGCATCTGTGGTCAGGAAGTGGGTTACTGGTCTCATATGTAGTGGAACTGAGCTGTGGTCTATGGCCTCTCGCCACCACGTCAACTCTTGGCGAACCAGAGAAGAGAGCAACCTTATTTGTCTCGGTCTGCCCTGCCTGAATGACTTTAAAAATATTTGTGTCTGACGACAATGTAGGCGACCCCTTGGTGTGGCCAGGGTAGCAAAATTTAGGAGTCCTAATAAGCTCTGAGCTTGCTTTAGGGAACAACATCTCTCTTTTAAAAGGTTTGACACTAATGTTTTTACCCTCTGTATCTTGTTCTTGGGCAGAGCCTTGTGGTTGGTAGAAGTGTTCCAAAGAAGTCCTAAGTATTCTATCTCCTGAGTTGGGACTAGAATTGACTTGGGGAAATTTATTTGCCACCCGAGCTTTGTCAGGAATTCTATAGTTTCTGTGATATAAGAGCTTAGAATTGACTTGTCCTGATGTGCCAGTAAAAAATCGTCCAAATAAACCATCATTCGGATACCACGGGCTCGCAACTTTTCTGCCACCCAATTGGTTACTGCAGCAAATGTACGGGGTGCTGACGAAAGGCCAAAAGGTAGGGCTGTTAATTGCAATATCTCCTGGTTGTAAATAACTCTCAGGAACCGTTTGTGCGATCTTGAAATTGGTAGATGAAAGTATGCCTGGTGTAAATCTATTTTTGCAAGCCAATCGTTTTTCTGGAGGAACTTGGCAACATTTGTTTGTGATATTAGTTGAAAATGTTTGACTGCTATGTGCTGGTTTAAGCCCCTCAGGTCGAATATGGGCCTTGAGCTGCCGTCTGTTTTCTTTATTAAAAACATCTTGGAGTAAAATCCTGCATCTACTTGATTTGGTATCTCTAACACACCTTGTTCCTTTAATATACTTATTACCTCTGCCATTGCTGGGTCTTGTCTGGTTGAGAATTTTCTTATTATATTTTGAGTGGGGTATTGCATTGGGGGTTTCTTCTTGAAGGGTATTCGACTTCCTGTTATGATTTTTAGTATAAATGGGTTTGCATTCATCAACTCCCAAGCTCTTACATGGGCTCTTAGGCAACCCCCTTGGAACCTCTGACGCCTGGCATAGTCATTTACGGTCTGATCGATCTGCATTGGACTTGGAATTTTGATTGTTTTTATAACGAAAGGAATTACTCTTCTTCTGGCCAGCTTTAATTTTCCTATCAATTTTAAACTGCTTAGTTGCTGTATTTGGTCCTCTTTTATAATTGGTTGAGTTACGGTCTTGTTGGTTCCTCTGAGAACTCCTTTGTTTTACATAATCTGGTGTATTAAGCCATGTTTGAGACCCTCCTAAAGATTTTACAAGGGGTAGCAAGGCCTTTGGACTAAATAGGTACTCTGAACTAGGTGGAATATTCATCAAAGCCATCCTTAAATTTTGACAATTGATCTCCTTAAGAATTCGATTTCTCCTTATCTCAATACATTCACTTCTCCTACCACATATTATCTGCATATTATTATCAAAACACTTTTGAATAGAAGAGTGTGGACCAAAGAGAGTAGTCACTTTTTCAAAAAGAGTGTTAGGAGACAACTCTTGTGGGTTAGCTGCAGCCCAATCAACGAGTCCTTGTAACCCTTGCCTAAGCAACTCCTTCTGCTCTAAGCCTATATTTGACAGCCCAGCCAAAACTCCCTCTGCAGAGAGTAAGTAGTCTTTGGTTTTATTGAAGTGGCATAACTCGTCATTTACTTTTAAATATGTAAAACCTGGTGTAGCTGAGTATGATCGCAAGACCTTTTTGTAACGGATTCCTTTCCATGCCTGAGTGTCAAACTGCTGCAGTCGTTTAAGTTCTTCAAGACGTTCTGTATTAGCCCTAGGGATTACTACCTTGTCGTTATACTCGACACTTAAATTCCCCAATTGTAACATTTCATTCTGTTTCAACAATACCGGGTTGTTAAGAAAACTGCTCTGTGGTTTAGATGTAATCGCAACACAAGGGTTAGAATGTGCTTGGTTATAATTCTGAGTAAGATTAGATATGTAATGAGGCAACTGGGCCATGTAACCAGAAATAAAACTTACTTGATTTATCAGACTATCAATACGTGGGTCTGCACAAGGAATTCGTTTTGACCTCTTCGATCTCTTGTTGGGCGGAGGGGAGGCAGTGCCTTCTTCCTCCGAGGATGAAGAGCTTTCCTCCCCATTGTCACCAGAATCAAATTCTGTTTCCACCGACCGGTCTCCGTCCGAAGCACCGGTGGCGGCGGCCGATGTACCGGCAACCTTTATTTGGGAGCTTTCGCCCTCTATCACGCTATTATCATTACTCATCATCACTAATAACGCAATAAACAACTAGATCACTATTTACTATTCACTTTTGTATGTTATTTTAGATAAAATATTACTAATGAAAAATTTTCAGCACGTTGGCGGCAAAAATTTTAGACGCTATGAGTGACAGATGTCAGAGCGCCGTAACCACAGATTACAGCGAGCTGCTGCTTCAGTGAAAGAGATAAAGGTAACCACAGATAAAGGAAACTGGTGAGTTGAACATAAATATTTACTTAAATTAAGGCAAAATTTAAGACAGCTTCTTCAACCAACGCTGTGTGTTTTGAAAGAAACATAATATAATGTTTGTAGGTAGTCAGTAATAATTGTGATTAATATGTTTGGACGTCAGATACCTCAGTTCACCCGTGACCATGAATCCCAAAAAGATTTTGAAACGTCTGGATTTAAAATCTAAACTAAACTGAGAAAGATAAATAAAAAAATTAAATAGACTAAAATAGACTTATCGCGTATATTTAAGAAAAATAAAAATGAATTACTAAATGTGTAGCGAACCGATGAGAAAATTTTAAGAACTCCTCTGAAACGGCTTTACCGATTTTTATGAAATCTCATACTTATCTATATTCGGTCCGTCTGATAATCGGTCGTAATCTATTTTCGGACCCAGTAGGTGGCATTGCTTTACCGGGCAGGACAACATCTGCGGGGTCCGCTAGTA
The DNA here is from genome assembly GCA_936450015.1 of Meganola albula. Lineage (NCBI taxonomy): Eukaryota > Metazoa > Arthropoda > Insecta > Lepidoptera > Nolidae > Meganola > Meganola albula. Next base: position 12,674,935 of record OW388159.1, on the reverse strand, counting down.
TCATAATAATACCAATAAGTTATCTAACACGGGACTCAAACCTGCTCTATTAGAAATTGTAAAATTGCGCGATCTGTAATTAAGTCATTAGGTAGTAGGTACTTATTTACAACTTTCGTTTCAATAGAAAATCTAGTTATCTTGATTATAGGTTTAGCTAAAGCAGTTAGTGCAAAACCTAACCTACTTCGCCCATTTATAACATTCTGGGACATTAACACCCACGTTAAGACACAAGGTCATTTGATCCCATACTTAGTAGAGCTTACATAATTGCTATAAACCTAAAATTTTTAGGATTCCGTACCCAAAAGAAAATAATCAGAACCCATAAAGGATCACTTTGTTGTCCGTCTGTCTGTTAAAAGCCTTTTTCTTTAGAACACGTGGAGGTATCAAACTTAAATTCATACCAAATTATCAGGTCTATTGTCCCTTAGAGCAGTAAAAAAATCGACCTTCTAAGTCGCCGTTTATCTCGCAAACTTCCGTAAATTTTCGACACTCGCAAGGGTATACCTACAGGGCACTTTTGGTGAATTCAAGAATCTTGAAATTTGGTACGAAGCAACGTCTTATAGCAGAGATGAAAGAAAAATTGCGAAAATAATACATTTTTAGTTACATCACATACACTGACTGACTTTTTAAAGGTCACATACGCATAACGTATCTAGAGCTTAATCACTTCACTTCTTAAAAATAATTGACGTCCACCAAGGAACTTGTGGAAGTTCCTTGGCGTCCATCGTCTTTGACAGTGATTCTGCCAACGACAAGTTGTAAAGGACAGTGCAATAAAAAAATGAGTTGTACGGTATCGGTTCGTCCTCGGACGGCTCACCGAAAAAGTCCGGAGTCCGGTTAGGTCATCCACAGAAAAAAAGAGTTGTAGGGTGGGACGAACGCTGACTCATTAAAGTAGGTAAGTAAATATTGGGACAGATTTTAACAACAAACAGAAAATACATAGAATAAACAATAACTTAAACTGAAATATACACAAAATACACGTTGGCACATCTACTTCTCAATGCATCGGCTGTCATTTTATACTGTCATCACGTCCGTCTTTGAAGTCACCTGTCACTCAAGAATGTCATTATGAACGAACGAATGAACACCGAGCGCGGGTGAAGCGGCCATCTTAGAATGGCTGACATTGCGTGTTGAACCGTTTTGGCGTACGGTAGTGCAGATGCAATAACGTGCTCGGTGAACGTTACTATTTAATCCAACGTAATCTTAACGATCTGTAATTACCTGTTAGAATTCATGATTGTGCTATCGAGAGATGGGAGTGAAGTGATATTTGCTGTAGTTATTTTATTGAAATACCGTCTTCTTACCCTGTTATTCACGCCTACCTAAAGTTGTCTGCTAATCTTGATATTTTTAGTCTAAAAAAACCTTCGAAAGCCTTCATACATATTGTACGAATGTTTATGGTGTAAATAAATAATAATCAATGTTCTATGTTTGAGTGTTCGGTGTTTTTACGCCAAGCTTACAGTTTAAGTAAAGCAAGGACCTTAATTTATGTTATTAAGTATAATGTCTTTGGAGTAAAGTTAGAATCAATAAAAAAGTTTTTAACTACTTGTTGTTTGCCTACTAGAAAGTGTAGGCAGAGGTAAATATAACGTTACTGTGTATGATTAAATTGATTTGATTGTAGACATACAATTTTGTAACTGCCTAAAGTTTTGGACAACCGACAGTGTCCTAACCAAGTAGCAAAGCAAAGGGGAATAATCCATGGGTTACACGATTGGTTTCAAGCCATATTAACATTTGTTATGAACTTGAAATCAATTTTAATCCAGTACATTCAATTTTCTTAATTGCAAAGCATCAGAAACATGCTCAGTACCTAATACTGGCAGCAAAGAATAATATCCGCTAAATAATAACGCCTAATATCTTTTTTTTGGGATGACCAATTAGCCGGAGGCGTTTATTAGTTTACCGGACTTTTTCGAAGAACAGTCTGAGGACGGGCCGAACCGATAGGACAGTCGAAGCGATAGATTTTTTTTTATTTATTCTTCGATAGGCTGGCGCTTGACTACAACTTGCCTGATGTTAAGCAATGATGTAGTCTACTATGGAACGCACCAGCCCAGTATACCGATTCACTCGTGATTACGAATGATTAGCGGTGTCACCAGACTTCGCACCGGAACACAACAAGGCCGCTTGGTGGTGTGGCTTTGTCTGGTGGGTGCTTACTAACTACCGGCCGAAGCCTACCACCAGTTGATTGTCACCTGATTTGCACCACCCGGGGACCACGTGTGGGGGTTCAATTAAAGGTGTACCCACGGACGAAGGTGACTCAGGCCCCAATAATCATCAATCCTGATCAATAGATCAATTCAAGACTCATTCACTCATCAAATTTATACCTTGAATGTTTCTGATTATTTGGGTATCATTGGAAGTGAACGTATTATCCCTAATTTTGTTTTTAATCAACTGAAGAGACATTATTAAACATTATGATAATGTAGTTTAGATTCAAAAGAATTTGTAACTATTGTTACGAACTTGGCACCCTTTCTCACATTTATGTTCTTGATGAGATTACTATATTTACTGGATAGAATAGTATAATTAATCAAAAACTTTTTTTATCCCTACCTGAATAACAAACAAATAAATTGTGAAACTTTCAGATTTATAACATTAGCGGACCATTGAAGTTGAGTAAGTAAACTTAACTAAGTAATATTGAGTATAAGCCAGGCGTTGTTAGTCTGTGTTACCCGAATGTGTAGGCAGAGGTCAAACAAAATCTTCTTGCGTACGCCCTCAACCTGCTTCATAAACACGAATTTAAAAAATAACCTTTTAAATGACGAATAATAATATTTATTTACCTTTACATTTACATTTACGTGATATTATAAATGCGAATGTAAGTTTGTTTGTTACGCTTTCACGCAAAAACTACTGAACGAATTTGGATGAAATTGGGTATGGAGGTAGTTTGAGACCCGTGAAAGGACATAGGATAGTTTTTATCCGACTGCGCAAAAAGAAGGTAATGTTTTGGCGCGATAACGAAGCCGCGGGCGGAAAGCTAGTATTTACATGAAATCGATGCTAAATCGGTAGATTGTAGATAGTAGTAGGTACGAGATAAACAAAGATTTCTGGAATATTACCATCGACTAAGTAAATTTTAATTTTTAGAAGGCGAATCATTTTCTTAGATTTTTAATTATGAACTATCTGTAGCCCTTTTACTCCGTCATCAATTTACCTAAACTGAGCGCTTTTCCAACAAAATTACAACGCACCCAACTAAGTAAAAACAATATTTTATGATTATACGCATATTACCGCAATCTACCAATTACCGAGTGACCTTGAAACCGAATATCTAATGCTGGTACATAGGAAGTCGTTATAGCCTCTAGGGAAACATCAAGAAAATTTACCAACCTTTAGAATTGGTTGCACCAAGGAGTCCACATTCGATTTAATATAAAAACCATAGATATTTTTATATTATTTAAAAACCACTAAAATTAAGGTATGCTATGCAATTGTTTTGTTGTTATGAGCAGCGGTGGCGCAGTGGTACGAGCCTCGCACTAGAAATATAAGGTCGCGGGTTAGATAGTAGTTAGTGAATAGAGATACATCGCCACTGCTCAATATCTATGAAGGAAAACATCGTGAGGTAACCGGCATGTCCAAGAACTGATCATTCGAGGACATTTCGTGAACCTAATTATATATAAATAACTAGCTTTCCGACAGCGGCTTCGCCCGCGTGTATGTCGGTTATCGCGCCGAAACATTACCTTCTTTTTACGCAGTCGGATAAAAACTATCCTATGTCCTTTCTCGGGTCTCATACTACCTCCATACCCAATTTCATCCAAATCCAGCGTAACAGACAGACAGACAGAGTTACTTTCGCATTTATAATATTAGTAGGGATTACCTGGTCGCACCTATAGATATTCTAGTGTGGTGCAACCAATCCTTAACGATCCAAGAACTAATAAATTGTTTACCATTATATTATATCCTGCAATCATTTGTAAAATCACCCCTTAATTTATATTGCTTTCAAAATTATTTCTATTCGCAATACTTTTAAACCATCACTGCCTGTTTTGACTTGGTAATGTAATTCTGCGGCAATGCGGAAACGGCAATGTATGCTGTATAGAAAGGGGGTGATTACAACCGTAACTGGTGAACCAATGGGAATGAAAGGGCCGATGGCTCCCAGTGGGAACATAGGGGGAAAAAATACGAGCGGTCGCAGTTTGGTCAAAGTAACGAAAAACTTTTTAACCTCCGACAAAAAAGTGATGTTTTAAAGTCGCGTGTGTGTGTAACCTATGTGTCTGTGTATCCGTTGTAAAAGTTTGTTGCCACATTACACCTAAACGGATAAACCGATTTTATTCAAAAGATGAAGTGATAAAAATGGTTATTAGGTAGGTTTAAAAAATATTTTATCATCATCATCAGTCTATTCTAGTCCACTGCTGGACATAGGCTTCAAAGGACGCCACTGAGCACGATCCGCGGCTTTTCTCATCCAGTTCTTACCGGCCGCCCTGCTGAGATCGTCTCTCCACCTAGTCTGAGGACGTCCTACGCTACGTTTGCCAATTCGTAGTCTCCACTCAAGAACCGAAAAAAATAATATGTAATAATAATATTTACACACATACAAACAGTGCCACCTAGTCCCAAACTAAGGAATTTTTGATTGTGGTCCTAGGAACGGATATACTACTTATATGGGTACTTTCTGATTTTACATTTAATACTTTTCTTTTGTAAAATCATACTAATTACATCCAGATCATTAGTTTCTAATTACATCCAGACACACCATTAGTCCTGGGTGGACATATAAAAAAAAATATGGTAAAGTTTTTTAACTAGATATGTTTACATAGTATTGTCTTAGATTTACGCGAATATCACACATTGAAATGAAACTACTTTTTTTACGGATTAAAAACTATTACTTTTTTAAACCGCGATAAAATCCGTTAAAAAAGTAGTTTTATTTCAATATTTAAGTTTAAATAGCCATGGTTGCTACTATTGACACTCGTCTCAAACATACATCCGTATCACCTCCGAAGATTCGTGAGGCTAGTTTCTAATTCCATTATTAATTGCCGCCATAATTTAACGCACAGCCGTATTGTGGCCATTTTCACTAGTAATTTGGGTTGAATTGGACTCGATTCCTTAGTTTAATTAAGTGGAACTGCCGAAGTTCCACCAAGGGTCCAATTTATTTTCCATTTAATAACTTATTGTGCTGGATTCGGGTAATTACGGACGGAATGATCAATTATATCGATGGGCGATTTACAAGTTTCGGAGTTAAGAGTCGTTAAATAAATGAATGCAATAACTCTTTAAAGTTGGAAATTGGTAGAGTTTGGACCGTAATTTTAATTTTTAAACCGATTTCTAAAAGAAGGATGACAATCCAAAGGATATATAATAAATAATAACAATATAATAATATAGTGGGACACACACACACGGCCATCTGATCCCAAACTAAGCAAAGCTTAAATACGTACACCAGAAACTGGTAATATACTACCTAAAATACTTTCCTTTTTAAATACATACCTACATAAACATAGATAATTACACCCAGACTCAAGACAAACAGACATGTTCATCACACAAATGTCTGACTTGGGTGAGAATCGAATACCCACGACCTGCGGCGTGGAAAGCAAGCATCTTACCGACTACGACAAAATGAATTGGTGTTCATTAGTGTTTATATAACTAAAAGAAACTTAATTCTTTTTGTAGTCTATTTGGGTATGTACCTATCTTCCAAATTGGTCCAATATTGACCGAAGAAAGAGGCAAGAGTATACTTCCAATTATAACTTCTCTAATATTTTCTCAGATGTTGAAAATCCACATTTCACGGTAAGGTTATATTTGTAGATACATATATTTAGTTTGACGGGTGGAGGTTTACCATGAGGATTCCTATGGGACATGGTGCCTACTACAAACAAAGTTCTCTATGAACCCATAGAGAGAACTCATAACGAATTCATAATTAAATTCAAACATTCGTTAATTGTATTTGTGTTAGCAACTTGAAATTGAACGCACTTGAAGGGGTGGAACGAGCTTCCTAATTTATCGGCGTAATAACAAGCTCAGGTCACAGTATATATAACCTTAAAAGTGTAAATCAGCAGTTCGATCACACAACAAAGCCCGATCCCCAAAATCTTGAATTATCTGTATGGCAAGTTCCGGACCCTCGTGCCTTAGACCTTTACATATCTCGAACTCAACATATACTACGTATGTCTAAAAAATGGCGAATAGCTTCAACCCTTTTTAGTGTCCCACTGCTGGGTACGGGTCTTCTCTCAACTATCTTATAAGTTGGGAGAGTTTAGGCCTTAATCCACACACGCTGGCCAAATGCGGGTTGGTGGATGTCACATGTCCTCGAATCATTAGTTTTTAGACATGCCGGTTTCCTCACGATGTTTTCCTTCACCGATATTGAGCAGCAGAGATGAAACAATTCACACAAAGATGTGTGGGCGCGATTGGGATTCGAACCCGCGACCTTATTTTTCTAAGGCGAGGCACGTACCGCTGCGCCACCGCTGCTCGCTGCGCCACCTCTCCACCAAAAAATGGCGAATGTTGATATAAAACCAATGAAATCGACATTATGTTGTCGATTGCTATAGAACTACTGGTTTTATATCGTGCATTGAGTACCTAGTAGACTTATCTCTAACGTGACATTCTGAGAATACGAAAATTAATTTACAATCGACATTTTAAGTCGAGTTCGAGATAAATGTCTAAAATGCGGGAATCAGAGTCCTGAGCCTGTTGAATTTTTTAAATAAAGTATTCAACATTTTTATTTACTTTTATTGTATTAAACTTTCATTAGAAATCTCCGGCATATCCGGTGAATCTCCGGAGATTATGTGTAACCGGAGAAAAATATCCGGAGACTGAAATCATGTCCGGTAGACGGAAAAACCGGTGAATCTCCGGAGACTGCCGATTTAGCGCGTAATCGTTTTTTTTTTTATTAATCTCCGGATATTTATTACCAAGTTAAAATATACAACCCTTTACTTCTAAAATATATTTAAAACATTGCTGCTTCACATTTTAAGTATTTAGGTGACAGGCCTAGTGCACTGTTACCCGATGCCGTTGAAATGTTGTGCTTTTTAACCAAAACCTATGGTTGTTAGATTAAATCAACCATACTTGATGTTGGTTTAACTTTTAGTTCATAACATTGACCTATTGATAAATGATAATATTTTTAGTCATTCGATTATTTATAGTGGTAGATTAGGTATTTTCAATCTTTGATTTTTTTTAAATTTACTGTTATTATATGTTTAATTACAAATCTCCTGCATATCCGGAGAATCTCCGGAGATTATAATAATATTAGGCATGAGACATATACTTACATCAAAACGAAACTGATATCTGACTGCAGTAAGAGATCGTATCGCATCGATATTCCAATATGAGAAAACCGTTTTTAGAAAACGCATTAACAATACCACGATAACGCAAACAATCTAATCCGAACCAAACCGAACCGTGAGTTTAGTTTTCCTAACCAAACTGCAAATGATATCTATCTAAAGCTTACGTTTTCGATAGTTTTGATATTCATTCGTTCTCTATCACTCTACCGTACAACTACTTAGTTAGAATAAGAGAGAGCGAATTTCATTTCCCTTTCTTTCTAACTTAGTGATCCGTCGAAAGAGCAAAAGAGATGAAGCGAATCGTCGCGAAGCAAGCGAATCGTTATGGATTTTGATTATATTTTGTTTTTTTTTACACACACGGTCATCTGATCCCAAACTAAGCAGAGCTTGTACTATGGAAACCAGATAGTAATATAGTACATATAATACTTTTCTTTTGTAAATATATACTTAAATATAGATAATTACACCCAAACACAAGACAAACAGACATATTTTAGAGAAATGTTTGTCTCGGGTGGGAATCGAACCCACGACCTGCGGCGTGAAAAGCAAGTATCTTACTGACCACGCCACCGATCCGCCGACATCGAATTGTTGACGGTTTTATGAATTAGACATTGAAAACTAAAAACGAGATAAGATCTAATTCAGATTGCAACTATTTGCTGTTTATTTTGAAAAATAAAGTTTTGTTTGTCTTAAGGTTGGATTTCGTAGTATAATGTGTACCTAGTAGTTCTGAAATCGATTTCCAAAAACGGTTTTTGAAATCGATTTCAAAATCTGAAATCGGATTTGTATCGGTTTGTGAAAAAATCCGAAAATCCCATGCCTAAATAATATACAACCGGAGAAAACTATCCGGAGACTGAAATCGTCTTCGATGCAAAGCCATAGTGCAATTCGACCCTGGTATTTTTACGTACCTACTCGTACTAACAAGCCCTGGTTGGTATTGAAATTTGCAAGTATGTCTCATCTCTACATTACGGTTAAGCCAGGATCTAGAAAAATTCGATCTGCATTGGCCATCCCGACCATTTAACAGAACGAAGATACAGTAAATACTATAATAATGTTGGTGTGCCATTCACTAACTTAACTGATTCTCAGAACGAAACCATGGACATTTCGATACTGGCTTTCTACGAGTACGCACAAAGCGCTTTGCTTCCACTTTTATTACGTGTCTGGTTGGTTGGAAGTTGGAACCCGGAATCTGGAACTTGCGCGGTCGGTCCCGGTTGTCATTTAAAACATCTATTACAATCGTGAAAAGGTAATCAGAAGCCTAATATAGGTAATCTGGCACCTGGTCTAACCATATCTACATAAAAACAGTCGAATTTCTTTTCCTACCGTGCAGTGAATGACTGACAACTACTGAGAAACACAGCCAAAGAACTAGATTAGGAGCTTGAAAAGAGAGCTGGGAGGTTAGACTGGGAGCCCACTTCAATAGTAATGGGGAAAAGGCAAGAAAAATTATGATATTATTATATAATTAATAATTGATAACAATTAGTAACATTATTGACTACAAGCTATAAATAACTATTTATTTATAATAAACCATTTACCCCCTTATTCATAAAAATCTTAAGGCTTGTAGGTATAGTTAAAATAGATTTCGTCTCTCCAGTATAAATGTCAAAATTGACAGACAAAGTCACTTTCGTTTGGGGCCTTCTTTCGGAGGCGTGTCCAATTTTTCGGGCGTTACTTCGTACTGAGTTTCCATTCTGTAAATAAATAGACAGGTAAATATTAATTAAATTAGATCAATTCAGGAATTCTCTCAAATACCTTCAGAGTTACCTACGTATATATGCACTTGAGGTAGGTACCTCAAATACCTAAGAACAAATGTTCCCATTAGGCCGAAGTGCTCTGGGACTACCAGCCCCATTGACCATTGATAAAATCGTATGAGTTGAGAGTTTACGCGATTATCTAAGACACTCTGGTTTCCCCACGTTGTTTTCCTTCACCGTAAATGAACAGCGGGACGAATTTAAGTTAGTACCTACAACTTTTATTGTACAAAACCAACCAACAGCTATTTTAATCTATCCGGGATTCCATGTCAACACCTCGCGGTTTAAATCTAAAACACTACCACTGAACGATCGTGGCACCGATAAGTATAATCACAGATAATATAATACTATACTAGTAGTATAACTTTATCTGAAAATCGAATTACCATAATAAGCCGTTGAACTCACAACGAAAATCCTTGGGAGTATTTTAAATTGCTAAAACACATTTGATTTACAAAAACAATATGTTTATGCGCATGAGTTGAGGTACCAATACGTTTATGTAGGCATAGGCACTCGGGCTGGGCCATGAAAACATATTCTCTGGCAACTCTAGCGCACGCACAGTGTTTAAATTTTGTCCGCTTTTCAATACGTTTTTAAGTACGGCATTATCTGGGGCTTATTTCGTGCGTTCAAACGATTTTACCATAATTATTACTGGGAACCAGCTCGAATAGGTCCCCTTAGACATAGAAAAACTAATATAACATAGAATGCTAACTCCATACATTTGAGCGATCATTGCTTAAAACTGACTATCGTCGCCGGTACTTTTAGTTCGACTTTTTATTTTAAGATGGCGTTACTCCAATAATCAGTTATTATTCTAATCTTTTTAACTATGCCTTAGATCACATTATTCGTGGTGCTTAATACATTTCCCGCTTTGCCTGGAGGGAAGTTGACAATCTAATTTTCCTACTACTATTATCTTTCTGATTACACTCGTGCGGGATCCAAGACAGTTTAGGTGTCCGGGGATTTGGTGGAGCTCAAATCCCGTGTCTCTTCACGGCACCGCTATTGATCCTGCATAACAGGAGCAACAGTGTCGGGGTTGAAGTGGTGATTAAAGTACCGTTGAAAAAGACTGCATGGAAAAAAAACTTAAGGGTGAATATCTTGAAAACGTTTCGACCCTTGTTATTTAAGTTGTTTAAGTGATATTTCGCGTTTTTTCTACGGATTGGCAGACGTAGCGTAGGACGCGCTCAGACTAGGTGGAGTGGCGAGGAGAAAGTCAGAGCTGCATGAGAGTAGCCGCGGTTCGTGTTCAGTACCGTGCTTTAAGAGAGACCTATGTCCAACTATGGACTAAAATAGGTCAATCATGATACTGAATACTTTAAAATAACCGCTGATTTTGAAGCCGCAGAGACCCCAACAACAAGCATCAAGAAATACGTCAACGACCGCCTGAAGATTAGAATCTGGTATTTGATGGACATTTGAATTTCAGTCATACATAATGGACATCTTAGACACGAGGAGTTCAATAGCTAATACTTCATTACATATTTATGTTATTTCCGAATCTATTAATAAGCAATTTTCACGTGTTTCGATCAGCTCAAAAATATTTTTATCGACTGAAGTTCCTTTTTACGCGTTTTAGCATCATCATTTCCCTCGCCTTTTTCCCATTTCTATTGGGGTCGGCTAACCTAACCTAATGCGGCTAGCTACCAGAATTATACGAGCGACTGCCATCAAACCTCGCAACTCTTTATGGAACCAGTAGCCGAGATGGTTAGACCTGGTGACGGTCATCTGGTCCCAAGCTAAGCAGAGCTTGTGTTATGGAAACCAGATAACTGGTATATACTATACATATAATACTTTTCTTTTGTAAATATATACTAATCTATACTAATATTATAAAGCTTAAGAGTTTGTTTGTTTGAACGCGCTAATCTCAGAAACTACTGGTCCGATTTGAAAAATTCTTGCATTTTTAGATAGCCCATTTGTTAAGAAAGGTTATAGGCTACTTTTTATCCCACCACTGGGCATGATATGAAGTTCACGCGGGCGTAGCCGCGGCGGAAAGCTAGTAATAGATATTTACACCCAGACTCGACACAAACACAAATGATCATCACTAATGTTTGTAGGTATCGGGTGGGAATCGAACCCACGACCAGCGGCGTATCTAACAGCGGTTGTCAAAATTGCGAGAATACGAAAACAGGATCAATCGTGTTTTAGTTAGTTTAATGACGGGCCGGTGGCGTGGTCGGTAAGATACTTGCTTTTCACGCCGCAGGTCGTGGGTTCGATTCCCACCCGAGACAAACATTTGTTTAAATATGTCTGTTTGTCTTGTGTCTGGGTGTAATTATCTATATTTAAGTATATATTTACAAAAGAAAAGTATTATATGTAGTATATTACCAGTTATCTGGTTTCCATAGTACAAGCTCTGCTTAGTTTGGGATTAGATGACCGTGTGTGTTAATGTCCCACTATATTATATTATTATTATTATTATTAATGTCAATCAGTCATATTGACATCGACACTATAGGCCGACCGTTTACCTCGCGTATCGCCATCTGAGGTACAAAGTCATAAAACATTAATTAAATCTCTTACAGAACTATTTAACCACAGATAAAAGTAATGTAAGACTATTCGTCACTAATATCCATATCGCTTGAAACATCATCACTGTCTGTGCAGCTGGAGGAGTCAGAATCTTGGTGATAGGCGATACGTGAGTTAAACGGTCGGCCTATAGCGCACAATTGAGATCTGGTTCGAATAGAAACTTACTAAGATCGAGAACTTCGAAATAAAAAAAAATGAATGGTTTTATTAATTTTATTTTGTTTCGAATTTCAGCATAATGAAAAGCCAGTAAAAATGTTACTAATCAAAAGAAACTCGCACTTTACGGTGACATTATCGACGTAATGACGATCCCAATTTAAGATTAGATTGGTTCGGGTGTACGCATTTCGATTATTTCCGAACAGAGAATCGAATAGAATAAAAAAACTAATTCAAAATCGTAGTAGGTAACCCCCGTTGTAACGATGTTACAGAAACATATTGCATTCAAAGCGAACACAGGGCTGGTTGCTAGCAGTCGATATAAGTTCCATGCATACCATACATGATCGAGGAAGCTAAGAAACCTTAGTAAATACCAATATTAACATACAAGGATGGTTCAGAGTTCAGTACCCGTGCCATGTCTCCCTCCAGTCAGACATTTAGACACATTTCACATTATACATACAACGACCGCAACCAAATCACACTTTAAATTCAAATATTAAATATTTAAACTTTAATATACATAAACCCCCATAAATAAATGAAATATACATATTTTTATATTATAATTCGCATGTTATTAACCGGGAACCGAACCTGGGCCACGAGGTGAGAGGCCGATCACCTATGGCATTGACTTCGTAAGGAAATTTCTAGAATCTGAGAAACGTATTTTGTTTAAATGTATGAAGGGGAGAAGTGATTACGTTATAGGTTTTTGAAGTCGGCGTCACCAGTCCACACAAAATACTGAAAGATTTTGAAGCATTGTGGATTCGATTCCCAAGACAGCCATTTCTGTCATGTCTGTTTACCTTGTGTCTGGGTGTAATTATTAATTACAAGTATGTATTTACAAAAAAAAAGTATGTGTACATTACATATTATACCAGTTATCTGGTTTCCTTAACACAAGCTCTGCTTAGTTTGGGATCAGATAACCGTGTGTGTTAATGTCCCTCTATATTGTTATTATTATTGTTGTTTTAAGTAGGTATATCTAGTATAAGGATGTTTGCAAACCTTCAGGATATCTAAATAGGTAATCGACATAGCCCACCGGATTAGTAAGCTGAAGTGACAGTACGCCGGCCATATCTGCCGTAGAATCGACAACCGCTGGGGTAAACAAGTAGATACTTGAATGGAGACCACGGATTGCGCGCTATGGAAATGCGCGAGCCATGGGCACCTCTTTGAGGATTGAGGTCTCAATAACTGAGGTCAATGATTTTCCATATCTCGATGACTGAGGGCGTCGCCAACGCTGCCACACGTACCTGTCCGGTACTTGAAGCTGTATTTGTGCTAATATTTCCGCATTCTGCACTCTTCCCCTAACAATTTAAAACATAAGAATCAAATGCAAATTCCCTTCTTACCCTCAATTCATTAAACACTACCATACCAAAAACGAATAAGGATAATAATTTAGATACAGAAGAATATTTTTTTAGTATATGATCGAGCTGTAGGTACCCGTGATGGGCTCTTCGCTTCAACTTGACCTATTAATTGTATTGATGCTTTGACGAATCAATACAGTCCAAGTAAAGGAAACAATCGAGATAGCTGACTAAGACAAAAAAACTGGTGATTCTGTCTAGAACAAATGTATTGTAGACAACAAATTAGGTCCTTGAATGACGTCGTTTATGTGTTTTATCTTTTTCTTTGCAATTACAATGCTGTTTTTTAATATAATATGGACACTAAGACCATTTCAAGAAGTAAGCAATGTAACACAAAAAAGAGACGAAAGAAAAAAGCGATGTCATTCAAAGCCATCTTTCCTGTCATCAATAATTTGTTCTAGACGCTATCTCCAGTTTGTTAAATTGACTAGGTTGTTAATTTAATTAAAAAAAATATTTTGTTTGTTTTTTTTTTAGTTTGAAAGAATTCTTGCACTCAACATCACATCAGTAATCAAATTACTAAATAATTAATCAGCACAGCACCAACCGCGTTCAATAATGAATCAACAAGCCTAAGAATCCTTTGAACATCTCAATATTACTCGTATTTAGTTTGCACGATACAATACACGCTATCAATTATCAATCAGGTATATGTTTTACACAAAATTAACAATACCATTAAAATTCACAAAAATTGACTCTATTCCAACGGTGTAAGGACTAAGCTTATGTTTTTTTTAACCCTAACTATATTAGCGCATGTACGCACTATACGGCTAGCCGCGTCTTTCATGTTTTTATATGCTGTCAACTATAACAGATTAAAAGCATATTTATTTACTTCGTAAAAACTACCCGACTGCTTAGTGACGCAGGAAAAGAAGTTCGATTTGCTCTTTGTGTAATTTTACAGTGATAGTATTACAGCACGGATTGTACTGAATTCTGCAAACCAGTTAGTCATTCAAATGCATTGGCGCCAGATTTAAAGTTTAATTGAACTTCCATATTTTTTCACTAATAGAATGCTACATTATCAAGGATAACATAGGTTATAGAACTATAATGATGATATGACGATATCACGGGATTATATTGCTCCCCAAGTTAAGCGAGGAGGTTGTTACTAACAACAACTTGTTAGTATAACTTAAAGACCAGCGACACGGGTGTGACGAATCTTCCGCTCGATCTATTTTTAATGGCTTCTTGAAAAAGTACGGCGAACTTATAAATGGGCTTGTAACAACCTCATAGATCGACTAGCCATCCGGTTGCCGATTTCAAATGTTTTGGCAACCGCAGCGCGGTTAACTGCACAATGCGTAGAGCACTTATGTAGGCTATTCACAAATTAGGGCAGGAGTGAATAGAATCTCTCTGTCGTCGGTCTCCCTTTTTGATTAAAACGCGTTTGTAATGGTGTAGAGTGGTATAGCTTTGTGATAGAGATTGGTAGCGATAATTTAATGGAATTTCTCCAAACGACAAAATGTCCCATTGTGTTCCAGAGTTGTTTGATTGGGAATAATTGGAAATTGGAACAGACTTAGTGACGTTTCAAATGCTGTTAAAACGTAAAACGTAGAATACTAGTAATATGTCGTATCAACATCCTTATTAATATTTTAAATATTTTATAAAGTAACTGTGTCTGTCTGTTAAGTTTTCACGCGAAAGTTACCACACCGATTTGGATGGAATTTGGTTTGGAGATAGTATGAGACCCGGGGAAGGACAAAGTATAGTTTTTCTCCGACTGCTCAAAAAGAGGTTAATGGTTGAGCGCGACAACCGATATACGCTCCAGCGGAGCCGTGGTCAAAAAGCTAGTAATGGTATTAAGGACTTACGCGTGAGGTATCACCCGCATGTGTAAATAAAGGTGAAACACTTTAGTGACTTTTAGTGTCCCACTGCTGGGCACGGGTCTTCTCTCAAATATCTTACGAATTGAGATACTTTAGGCCTTAATGAACACTAGCCAAATGGGGGTATCTACCAGTGTCACGTGTCCTAGTATAATTAGTTCTTAGACATTCCGGTTTTGTCACGATTTTGTGGACCTTGCTGTCATTTAGTGAACACACTTAGCACTCAAGTAGATAGATTAAAAGAATATATAATAAATTAAGAAACAGTTTTTAATCTTAAACCCTAAAAGACATCACACTAGCGCCATCTGTTATCGGGGATAGTGAAATATTGATTAATAAGCCGTTTGGAAGACATATTGTTTGTAAACTAAAGTAAAAAATCATTTATTCATTGAGAAAGTGCGTCTATATAAAAACATATTATTTACTTTCATATCGTGAAGTAAAGACGTGTCAACTATCATCTATTTATCTCTTTTAAATTAAAATACATATTATAATCTATTACATTTTATTTAGAGTGACTTAATTCCAAATCAAATTCCGTCTGAAATTTTGTAATATGTTTTCATATATAACATTATATTTTTTCAATTTGATATCAGTCATTACACTAATATGATTATGAAGTTTGTTGTAGAAACGTACGTGCGTGTGGAAAATAATATGTTACAAAATCATTCTCGTTTCTAGTATTAAGACATTTACAAAGATACTACGCCAGAAAATCTTAATTTAAAAATCTTCCTTAGCAGTTAGGAAACAGGTTGCCTACAACTTATGCCAAAACTCCGCTAAAATTCACTATGAATAAACCAAACACTTTCCTCAATTATTAACATAAAGCAATTGTCACAAAACACTAAACAGCAACAAAGCAAAATAATTTCGTTAGATGTTACCAAGCAAATAAAAAGTCCCGCGGTAACAATCCATCATGGATGTACGCGACAAAAGCTTTTACTTGTAAACATAGAGTAGACAATAGAAAAAGGAAATAAACTTATTCACCTTTAATGCCTACAATTGTATTACCTCACTGAACAAAGAAGATCCAAACTTCTATATTTCAAATACGGCAGCCAAAAAAGTAAAATTTAGTAGAAAAGTGTCTGCGGAACCAGGAGCACATGTAGTGTTGCAGAATCTTGTAACATTAATGCTCGTTTGTTTAAGAATAAAGTTTAATAACAAAAATATCTAAAGATTTCACTATTTTACTTCTACCAAACTTCATAGCGGTTTATGTGCAGGTGAAGCTCAATTTTACAACTGATAATACCTACTTAAATAATAATGCTTGCCACAAATTATTTATCTCACTTTAAACAAAGTTTACTGACCTATAATTTCTTTTTTTGATTATTATAAAAAAAAAGGAATTTACTCTTAATATGCTTTTTTAACAGCACAATAATTTTAGAAGGTTATAACTTACTATGAGTAGCTTTGTTTCGCATGACAGTGACCAATATTGATTAGACCGGCGGCGACTCTCAACTAGAGATATCACTTTCCGCTATCGTTTTAGAGATTTTGAAATATAAATTAAAGTATGTAAGTTTGAATTTAAAAAATAAGAAAATGCCTCCGTAAGCACAAACAATGCTTAAATTCAGAATAGCTTACTTATTTTTGATTTGTTACTGTCATGTGATTTCAAGTTGTAAAAAAAAAGAAAAGAACAAAAGGTTTAACAGTTGTTTTAAGCAAGTTTATTTTCTGTTTTATCTGTGGTAACTTAATCTTTGGTGATGTGAACGCGAAAACCGTGTGTGTCGCATTTCCGCGACTATTGTCGTGTGTACGCAATCAGCCTTATTGCGCGCGACACATAAATCCTGTCGACACAACACAACGCGACAAACCCAAAGAGGAATTTTCATTTCGGGATTACTAATTTTGTTTTTTTTGTTTGAACGCTATTTCGAAATGAAACTGTGACCTTTCCAACAGCGTGGCGTTATACAAGAGATTTCTATTTAAAGGTGTGTTAGTTTCCTCCCGTCGTCGCGTCGATGACGACGAGAACAATGATAATTTTAAATGTTCATGTTTGCTACATCCGAAGAACATTAGAATTATAGAGTACCTAATTTAACTATCTGTACAAAAGCAACCAAAAGCTTTACTCCACCTAGAAATCGAGCCAGAATCCTCGCTACTTGTAGCAAACACGCAACCAATCAACAAGTTTGTAATACTTTGGTACGTTATGGGGACTGCTGAGCGCATATTTGATTAATATGCGTTTACTGTATCATGCTAATGCATGATACATCGGCCACAATTCCTGGATACGAGATGCTGACGCTGCGCAACGAGACAACGATCGCGGCATCGCATCGAACATAGGAAACCGGCACTTCGATTCAATCGTCGAACGCAGTCACATCATAATTAATATTAAATTAGTTTTTTTTAAATCAACCGTCTGTAGCATTCTTAATTAGTTAGTACCTACATCATCTGAGGTAAATAAAAAGAAACATAATATACCCAACAATTGTTCATTCATACATTCATGACTTCCCAATAAATGGAGGTCCCTATACCCTCTTAGGAGGGCCTTGAGGGCATTGACTTCGCACACCTGGGCCTCTATCATTCTCTAGGGTTGACAGTTGGCACACAATACATTGGACCGCAAACAATAACGATTTTATCAAGGATCTTAGTAAAAAACTATAATAAGTACATTATATTAAGTACTTAATAATAACCATGGAAATTAACATATACTGCAAAACTCATAAGCGGTAAGCTACTGCATACATGTATTACTAACCGCGTGTACTAAATTTTATATTGTGTCCAGCATTGGGAAAAAGCTAGCTTAAATCCTTCCTAATAAATTTTAATAGGCTATATCAGTGCAAAAATTTTTCAACTGCTACCAGCAGTCTATGAGATTAGCGCACTCAACCAAACGGAGTCTTAGCTTTTTATGTATTTCATTTTAGAATAGAATGAAAACAGGAGACATATCTTGGGGTCTGAGTCACCTTTGTCCGTGGGAGTGCACCTTTTATCTGAACACGTGGTCCCCGGGTGGTGCAAATCAGGTTACAATCAATCAACTGGTAATTAAATGGCTTCGGCCGTGGTTAGTGACCACCCACCAGACAAAGGCGCACCGCCAAGCAGTCTTGCCGTGTTCCGCTGCGATGTCTGGTGACACCAGTTAAAGAGAGTCTTAGTGGGTCTGAATTTTGCACCTTTATGGTTTCTAGCCATATGGAGTTTCATTGTCTGCCACCTTCCCACGAAAAATCATTCGTAATCACGAGTGAATCGGTATATTGGGCGAGCGCGTCCCATCATTGCTTAACGCCAGACAAGTTGTAGTCAAGCACTAGCCTATTACAGAATAATAAAAATACATATATGACAATGATACATATACTTATTTATATAGGTTTGTGTATATGTGTATGCAAGTGTGTGGCATCATAGCTCCCAAAATGATGAACGGATTTTAATTTACTTTTTTAATTTGAAAGGTGAAATAGTCGGGAGTCTTCTTAGCTAAAGGGTCAGGGGTTATTAAAAGTTTAAATATGAGTTATTTTTTTTAAAGTGATGTGATCCTCCTTTTAAACTTTTTTTTTTTTTATTTCCGTCGAGTTTTATTATTTTTTTATCCATTCTTATTTGAATGTGGCAACCCTTACATCTACAAGTGTCCCCACACAATTAATCTGAACCTAAACGTATTCATTACGAACTAGTTTACATCCCTCGTATTATTACACATCACATCTTATTCAAATCAATTCGTTTTATGTTACACACAAAGACTTCAACACGGTCAGAGTTCGTTGACATTTCATTTTAGTTACTTCTGACATTTGGGTCAGAAACTTTCTTCGTTCTATATTATTGTTTTACTGGTATGTGTCGCTTTCATTATTATTTAATCCTAACTTAACTTTAGTTCGTGAAATATATACGTAATAAACTAAAGTACTGTCCAGCTACAAAAGTTTTTCTTCTATATTTATTCTTATTTATTAAAGATTCTATATTTATACCCAAAAGTAAATATAATTGTCGCATGACCATTGGAAACTACTATAGACAGACCGTTTCACTCGCGTATCGCCTATCGCCAAAGATTCTGACTCCTCAAGCTGCACAGACAGTGATGATGATTCAAGCGATATGGATATTAGTGACGAATAGTCTTACATTACTTTTATCTGTATTTAAATAGTTATTTAAAAGATTTAATTAATGTTTTATGACTTTGTACCTCAGATGGCGATACGCGAGTTAAGCAGTCTACCTATAATAACAAGGTTATTTTCAGCTCTCGCCACGACAATTGTTGTAATCTGTTTGTGGCAAATTGTTTTTAACATATGTGACCCTAAATAACAGTGAGTCAAATTCAGACATTTTCATTTAACTCTACCGATAAAACAGTTATAAATACGGCGGTGTGTTTTATTCTAAATAACCGAATCTATTTGTATTCCTTTTGTAAATTAAACATAAGTAGGTAGTAGATACGACTAAAGGTACATTCGAACATAGAAATCTGCTTAGTCATCCCTGACATCGCAGGAGAAAAACCTTTATAGTATTTTGTTAAACTTGAAGGATCACCATATTTTTGCGGTACCCATAATCCTCGCAAAACAACCAAAAAACATTGTAAATGTTTCTTATTCACAGTTACATAGGTACATACCGTCACGCCTGTTTACACGAAAGTGTAGGCAGAGGTCTATATCATCCACTTTTCGGCAGGTACAATATATATTAGGGGGTGAGCATATTGCCGTTCATCGGACACAATTCCAAACTTCAAACTGCAACTAAACATTGTTTGGCTCGACCCGGTAATCGAACCGGTTACTAAGCAAACAGGAGTAACGAGGCAGTTGTTTTGGTGAACATTCACAATGGTATTTAATACGTTCCTCTTCTAAAACAATACATTTAAACATTACCCCGTCTATAGAAACTCAACATGAACCCACAACCTATTCTATTTATAATCTGTGGAACTCTTTTGACAACAACCTATTGTTATTTTGCACGTGGCAACTCAATGATTTTCTCACGGGCAACCCTTTATTTTTACTTTTGAATGAAACTTGATCATAAATGGAACCCTTTTAAACAAAATACAAGAATTGTGTAAATTCAAAAAGCAATAAGTTATAGGTAGGTAAATATGTGAGTATACACTTCAACCCTTTATAGTGTCCCACAGCTGGGCACGAATCTTCTCTCAACTATCTTACGAGTTGAGAGAGTTTAGGCCTTAATCCACACACGCTGGCCAAGTGCGGGTTGGTGGATGTAACATGTCCTCGAATGGTTAGTTCTTAGATATTCCAGTTTCCTCACGATGTTTTCCTTCACCTATATTCAGCAGCGGAGATGAAACAATTCGCACAAAGATGTGTGGCCACGACCAGGATTCGAACCCGCGACCTTATTTTTATAAGGCGAGGCCCGTACCGCTGCGCCACCGCTGCTGCCGCTGCTCCTCAAGCTATACGTTTCCAGTATAAGCTGATCTCGCATTGTATAGGATTTCCGTACAACGAGAGGCCGGCTTATACTACCGGGATTCGTATAACTTGATGTGTACCCGTGTGTACAAATGTTACATGATTTAAGTAAACCGGGTGCCGCGTAATAGTCCGGTCAAATTAGACCAAAAAATGAGAGTGAAGTTACATAAAGTCCCAACAAGCTGAATATCAGTAAAATTGTTCAAAACATAATTATAAACAATGTCTAGAAGTTCCCCATCATTCCCGTTTAAGGGAAAAAAAATATTCAAAGGTAAAAAAACGAGTTTTTCGCGATTTTCAGCAAAACGGTAAGTTTTATCATAAGAGTACCTCAGACAAAAATTGTAGTTCATAAAATTATCTATAAAAAATGTATCAATACTTTTTTTCTTACGAGCCACCGTTTCTGAGATATAACGATTCAAAAAGTTATAAAAGTTGTTATTGTCATAATATGCACACGTTTCCACGCTACCTTCATAGGTAGTGTACTTAGCGCGGTTTTTTAACGTGGTTTCCCCAGTAGGCCTACTCCACGGGTCAGTTGTGATCCTGTTTAATGTAAAACTATCGCAAAATAACGGAAATTTTCAGATTGGAAAAAATAAAAGCGATGTGAATTAAAAAAAAAAGTGTTGAAGTTCATTCGTCTTATTCGTAAGTTTCAAATTATATATAAAATAGTGTTCAGCAGTTTTTGATCAAATATAGATAATTACACCCAGACACAAGACAAACAGACAATAAACAAATGTTTGTCTCGGGTGGGAATCGAACCCACGACCTGCGGCTATCTTACGAATCTTCTTCAGTCTTCAGCGAATATTTTTAGTGTGCAAATTGCTGCATTGATACAGTCGTTTCCGAGTATTGTTCATGCATACATAAGTAGAAATCTATACATTAACGGATAAGTTAGGTAAATGCGCTAGTTTGTCATTTTTTTCCATGTCCTATTGACATTTCCTTTAAAGGAACTAATAGTATTGGTTCTTTTCAATAGTTCCTCTAATCTTTTCGAATCAACTATTGGGAAGACACGAAGTTTGTAAGTATAGATAGATGTTTGGCTGGTTATAGATTTTGTTATTCTCGTAATATCTTCCCCGTCTAATAGGTACTTTGCTTTTAGTAGATCATACGGGCAAAATCGCAGACAGTAGACTAAACAGTAGACTAAACACCTACAAATTATCTGTTACTGATTTCTTATTTTATATCATACCCAACAGTGGAATAAAAAGTAATGTAAAGCCTATAGCCTTCCTCAATAAATGGGCTATGAAACAGTGCAAGATTTTTTCAAATCGGACCAGTACTGAGAGTACTGACCAGTAGTCCTTGAGATTAGCGCGTTTAAACAAACAAACTCTTAAACCCTATAATATTTATATAGATAAATAGGTATTTAAAAGAAAAAACTTATGTCTGACTAACATATCAAGGCACAGTCTAAACCGTTGGATCTAGAGACTCCAAATTTTACACATTGGTTTCGTATGAGGTCTAGGGGTGCACTAAAAAATAATTTTCCAAAACTCACCACTAAGGGGGTGAAACATGGACCACGCGGGTGAAGCCGCGGGGCGAATAGTTGAAATATAATTTAATTGTTTTACTTACGAGGGCGAGTCCGGAGATAGACCATTGCTTATTATAAATATAATAAGATGTAGGTGTTATTAACCTGTGATATCTGAGACGACAGTCTGATATGATAGAATTGCTGATATTTATTGGCGGCAACTTCTTCATGTTGCTCACGGTTCTGGAAATTATACAAAACTTATTAAAGTATCAGACAGTTAAAGTTCATACTAGGACTACCTAAACCCATTCATACTTCTTTTGTATCTAGAATCCCGCCATATAGGATCCCGTTTTGTTCCTTGACAAAGACAAGATGTACTAGACGCCGAATTCTTCATATATTGTCATCATTGTCATCATCACTCCCCTTGTTTTTTTCCATTTCTATTGGGGTCGGCTCCCAGTCTAACCTATAGGCCGACCGTTTAACTCGAGTATCGCCATCTGAGGTACAAAGTCACAAAACATTAATTAAATCTCTTAAAGAACTATTTAACCACAGATAAAAGTAATATAAGACTATTCGTCACTAATATCCATATCGCTTGAATCATCATCACTGTCTGTGCAGCTTGAGGAATCAGAATCTTGGCGATAGGCGATACGCGAGTTAAACGATCGGCCTATAATGCGGCTAGCTACCAGAATTATACGAGCGACTGCCATCAGACCTCGAAACCGAATTGCTCTCAAACTACTGGACCGATTGAGTTGATTTTATTTTAGCGGATGACCTAACCCAATCAGCCATAAGGGCTATTATTGGTTCACCGAAATTTTTCGGTGAGCCATCCGAGGACAGGCGAACCGATCAAGTACTGTGACGAACCTCGGCTCAGGACGTTGCCGGATACTCTAGTTTTAGGGGATCGGAAGGCCCGATTGAATTGAAAATTAGTGCATTTATGTAATTTTGTAACTCAAAGACGGAGACGTGGTGTGTAAATAAATGAATTTAAAACATGGGGCCATAATGAATGTTTTTAAAATACTTTGTTCTAGTTACCGGAACTTGCGAAGAGACTTTTTTTCACTAAGCACCCGCTTCGCCTGCGCGAGGGTAGCATCACCAGCACCCTGCAGCGACCCGTCCAGCTCAGGGGAGCTCACTTTCAAGTTGCCTTTTGTTTTCTGTATAGAAACCTGGAAACAAACGACTTCTTACATTTTGAGGTTTTCCTCCACAGTTTATCACTTCAACCCTTTTTTGTGTCCAATTGCTACCTGCCATCGCAGACCTGCTACTGCTACTCCTGTAAGCTAAGATGAACAGCGGCGCCGTAAAGAGACTCGGGATTTGTTGAGCAAAATAATAGGAGGAGTTGGAATGGAAAGTTAGATTGTCCACTTCCCTCCAGGCAAAACGGGAGAAAGCATAGAAAAAAAGAGGTGTAAATTACCTCATAATATAAGGGGTGCGTAAATATTTGTCGAAGTATATTTAACTGTCACTAACTATATCACTTCAGGCCTTTTTAGTGTCCCACTGCTATGTGGATGTCGCACGATGTTTTCCTTCACCGATATTGAGCAGCGGAGATGAAACAATTCACACAAAGATGTGTGGGTACTTCTAAGGCTTATATTTCTAAGGCGAGACACGTACCGCTGCGCCACCGCTGCTCAATCTTGCTACTATATGTATATCTGTTATCAATTTAGGGGGATTTTCTACCTTACTCTTGACCAGGATTTACCTTCGATTCCCGTTCTTCAGTCGTATAATCGATGACCTTCTGCAGGACTTCACTCTCAGCGATTAGGCTACTCTGGTAGTCTTCCTCAAAAGACATTGACATCTCCTGCACAAGGAACTATTTAATCATTCAACTTACCCAAGAAAGCAACACGAATCTATGACATTAACTATTTTAGTTTAAAGTCCGATTCACTCCAAATTCGGCACACATACCTAAACCTTAAAATAAATAATGAAAAATGTGTTTTATTTTTTCCAAAACAACCCCTAAGAGGTGGGTAAAATGAGTTTTGTTTGTAAAATCAACGTCTTTTTTAAGGTTTTTATTTAGTCCCATAGGACTCGACTCCCGTTTCACTTCAAATTCGGTACACATGAACATTAAAACAAATAATGCAACACATGGTTTTTAGTTTTCCAAAATTAACTCTAGAGGTGTGCAATATGAAAAAAAATCTTTGATAAAAGTTTCCATGGACGTTTTATTCCTATCTAAGAACAGTACAGGTAATATACCTTGTAACAAATAATATAACACATAGTATTGTCTTAGATTTACGCGAATATCACACATTGAAATAAAACTACTTTTTAACGGATTTTATCGCGGTTTATTTTAGATTTTAGATCACCAGCTTGGGACCCAACCAAAACCCATGCAAAATCAACTCAGAATTCAAGACATTGTGAGCTCAGTTTGCTTAAATCGGAACGCAACTTAAATATTAATGTTTGAAGGTAGTCAGTAATAATTGTGATTAATATTTTTGGACGTCAAATATCTCAGTCCACCCGTGAACATGAAGTCTGAAAAGACTTTGAAACGTCGGGATCTAAAATCTAAAATAAACCGCGATAAAATCCGTTAAAAAGTATTTTTATTTCAATATAACACATGTCATTTTTTTTAACTACCCCCAGGCGGCCATGTATCGTAAGACGAGTTAATAATGTTAACTTAAAAGTTTGTATGGATGTGTGTAAATGGATGTTTATTAAGCAGGCAATAATATAGTAGACAAGTGTGGCAAAAACAGATGCGACTCCCAGTTGTTACAGAGTCTGATGGAACCAACAGAACGACGCTGTTGAAAGATCCCATAATGAGACAAGGCGTGGCATGTGTTACCAACATAATAAATATTATTTAATATCTAAAAAATATTGTATTGGCAACACTGTGCTGATGCAATTTTCTTCTTCTCTCTCGTTGTGCAGTGCATCTATTTCGTGTTTACTTATGCTCCAATATACCTACTACAATTAAGGAATAAGGAATTCGAGCCACACAGGCACAGTTTCCTACAGCATGGTAATGTTAAAAGAACAATCTAAACAAGTTTTGTAATTGTGCCCGATGAACGACAATAGACTCGACATTACGAATGGGACCTAAACATGGTTAAAAGTGGATGACATTCACCTTCGGGCACAGTGTCACTATGGTACGCTATCAACAAGATGTTATTTTACTCACATCAGAATCGTCTTGATTATAACGTCGCACTCCCTTGATAGGCAGGTTAACTTTGCCTGGGAACCTGATGAAAAATGACAATAGGGAGGACTCAAACAAAAAGTAATCAATCAAAATCTTTTAAACAAATCTAAGTACTTATAGAAACAAGCGAGGTAAAAGATGACAAAGGAAAGTAAAAAAAAGTTACTTGAATTTTTATCAGGTTATTTCGGTTAGGCCTGATGCTCGTGAACCTAGAAACACAACCAAAAGTTATTTACACTGCGTGTATTCTGTAATATCTATAAGGTCGTGGTTAACCTCCACAGTCAGCCGCCCTAATCAAATAAATGCCTAATGCATACAAACGGTCTCAAGACAAATCTTAACTCAATCGCTGTCTCCAACAAAAATTCTAGGAAGTAATATACTCGCCAGCACTCTGAGGGTATCTCAGCTGGTACTTGCATATCAAGGGAGGTGGAACTGCCCCATCTAGGGACTCCATTTTCTGATATCTCACAGTCCAGGCGGTTCAAGTCATGTCTGCTGAAGGTATCTTTGGGAGAAGGTTCTGGCATTATATCAGGGATCCAGGATTCGCTACGTTTGGGTATGTAGCACCGAGGCCCAGCGGATATATCTTCCCCAGGATCGTGGCGGTAGAAACACCTATAGCAAAACAAAGATTTACTAACCGACCAAGCAGTTGTGTCGCAGCGTTACCAGCCTCGGTTTTGAAATATAAATCACAGGTTTAATCGCCGGTCAATACCGGCCATGCCCATAATTTTTGTGTGAATGATTTCATCAGGTGAAGGTAGACATGTTTAAGGAGCCCTCGAGGACATTTTACATTTACAAACCTTTGGCCAGCAAGTGTGAATTAAAGAGAGTTAGTCTCAACTAGAAAGTCCATATCCAGAAGTGGGACACTCAAGGGTTGATAGACACTTTACTTTTTATGGCCGACTTGGGAATATAATCTAAAGCTTTTAATCGAGTAAGTCATCCGTAATATTACTTACTACTTATTTATTTATATGGGAACAAAAAACAGTTATATGTTAAAGAAATACAGTAAAAATATATATAATAAATTGGTAAATATATAACCCACACCATTGTTACACACGGATTAACAAGCAGAATAGGAAACACAAAATAGATCGTGTTTAAGTTTTTGATTTTTAAGTTTTTGATGAAAGTGTGTTAATAGCCAGTGATTTAAATTTCGTGTTATGTGTTGAGAAAATATCAGTCCATGAAGTGTGTGTTATAGGTTTCAACAAGACGGCGAAGGGGCACGCGTGCACCTGAGTTTGTTTTACAAGCGTCCGTGTGAACAAAATATTGTGTACAAAACATTAGTCTTGTATTATTAACTTGGAATTGGAAATAAAATGTGAGTGACAGTGACGTAATAACTATGTAAAAACTACACATTGAGCCACGTTACATGAAAATATTTTACAAATAACATTAAAACAAAAAATGAAAACCACCTCTCTAATGCATAAATGTTAATATTGTGGAAAGTGAAAGACTTAGATGATGAAAAATAGTATGCAACATGAACTTAATACCAGTCAATCATCTTGAGCCAGGCCTGTGCAGCACAATGGGCAGTGAAGCACGCCATTTGGCGGTCCATATATTTAACATACGCGATTTGCAACGCATCTTCAATGATCTCCTCTCTGATGTCAAACACGATCAGGTCACTCTCTTCCCTCTCGAGGATTTCAGCCCTGTTAATAACAGTGTGACAATCTACCATAGACTTGCGTTAGTTTTTATATTCCCACTATGGTGGCAAGCAGGCATACAACCCACCTGATGGTAAGGAAGAATCACTCGCGTCATCATCATTCATCATTCCCCTTGCCTTTTTCCCATTTCCATTGTGGTCGGCTCCTAGTCTAACCTGATGCAGCTAGCTACCAGAATTATACGAGTGAATGCCATCAGACCTCGAAACCCTTAGGGAACCAGTAGCCGAGATGGTTAGACCAGGTGTCAGATTATATTGACTTCTGACTACATGTAACGATTGTCATAGATGTGTTAAATAACAACCGTGACAGACGGTTTAACGTGCTCTCCGAGACACGGAGGGTAGTCCCTCAACTAACCAGACACCGAAACAAATCTTATCGTTACTCAAATATTGTCCGGGGCGGGAATCAAACCCGCGACCTCTCGGGCACAGTATAGCCCAATCGGCTTACACCGCTCGACTACCGAGGTCGTCAGGAATCACTCGCGTCTTTTAACATATTGAGGTCTTAGAGTCTTACTATATAAATGATTAATAACCATGTATACTGTGGAATGTCTTTTGGCAAAATAGATGACATCCTTGGATCATCAGACTTAACCAGCTTGCGTCCGATCCTGGATAATTTAAATATACTCGTCCGTGTACCGATGGAGACCATGATTTTCTTATTGATTTTAGCAAAAATTGAATATTCAAAACTGATTTTTAAGGAAAATTATAAAGCAAAATTATTTTAATGCTTTCAAGATTTTGTTTGACAATGTTTTGACATTACAAGTTTTTTTTCGTCACATAATGTCACTGGTATTTTTGGTTAAAACCTTTTTAGAAGAATCGTATTATTAATTATGATGAAATCCAAAGAGAATAAGGATCTTGAGCGAGTATCCTCAGGGTGATGGATTCTGCTGATTTGTGGTCTTAGAACATATAACACAGTAACTAAGCCAAGAGGCTTATTGGCAACGAATCCCTCGTCAAGGCTAAATTGCAAAACCACCGTTATATGGTGGAAATTCCACGGGTACGCACAAAGCGCTTTGCTTCCACTTTCATTGTGCGAACTGCCAAATTGTGGAACTCGCTGCCGGCATCTATGTTTCCCGATAGCTACAATCTGCCGGTCTTCAAGTCACGAGTGAATCAGTATTTACTGGGTAAGCGCGTTCCATCGTAGATTGCATCATTGCTTCACATCAGGCAAGTTGTGGTCAAGCGCAAGCCTATTTTAAGATTTAAAAAAACTGTCATACGCACGCGTTGGCAAATATCATACAATAGTGGTGGGCACTTGGCCAGCGTGTGTGGATTAAGGCCTAAACTCTCTCAACTCGTAAGATAGTTGAGAAAAGACCCGCGCCCAACAGTGGGACACTAAAAAGGGTTGAAGTAAAAAGTGGTGGGCAAGCAGTGCGATTAGCAATTTTAAGTCCATGGCTTCTTGCTTAATTTGCAGTTTATAAAACTAACGAAATATAGACGTAATGAACTACAAAATTTGTAATAACCCCGCTAACAGTAGCTACATTAATTACAAATCCTTCATCTCATAGTACCTATTGGATTGTTACTAACATTTCCTTCTTAGCCATATCCTGATATCGAGGATCCAAACTCTTCAATGTTGGTACTATGCTAGCTAGAAACACGTCTATTGCCTTATCATTGATAGGGAAGTCAACCGGATTTTTAAGATAAATATCATCAATGTACTCGTATATATGTATGTATCTTTATTATCAAATTTCACAACATTACAATATTTCATTGACCCACAAAACTGTTTCCACAGTTTGTCTGTGGGTACACACATTCAGGTTAATAATGTCCTTTGCTCTTATACTTTCATCTTTTGTAAACAAATAATCCATTTAAACTTCATTATCATTAGAGTCGACAACCACCGACTCTAATCATAATGAAGAAAACTAAAAAACAATAAAAAACTTGGTAATTTGAATTTTTCACCTAAATTTTGAGGTTATGTGAAAAAATTGTTAATACAAAAGTTGTAGATCTTTTTATTCCCTACAACTTTGCCGTTTAATTTTGTTCCATAGGATTTGTAGTTTTGCCGGAAATCAAGATAAACCATTTTTACCCTTAAAAACTCACCCCCTCCCAGTTCCCGAACCCGGATCGACCGTAATATATTTTTCCTTTTATTTTTATCATATTCCCCTCCTATTCTAATGGGTTTCATCCTACTGTATTTTTTTTTAATTTTTTACCAATTTTGAAGGCTTCGGCCCTGGTTAATAGGTTTACCAAAAAATTAATATTGTCATTACGGGGGTTAGTAAAATGAAAGAAAAACGACCTCATACAGTAAACCATATCTTTACATAGACACATTATATACTCAGAGAATAGTTGCAGTTCGAAGTTAGGAATTGTGTATGAACGGCAATAGGCTCGCCCCCTCTTACTTACGTAATAGGAGGCGAGCCATTGCCGTTTGTACCTATGGGACTTAACATAGCCGGCAAAAGTGTGTAATATTCAACTCTGCCTACACCTCTGGGTAGTAGACGTGAAGCTATGTATGTACTATTATATTCTGTAGTGTTACATCGAAGTTTTCCAGTCTCCATTTTGAATGAAAGCTATGTAAAAATACTGTAATTGTGATAACTGCCCTCTGTGGGAAGACTAGCGTAACTTTACACAAACAGAATTAGAACAGAGACATACGAGTACCATCGCTACAGTAACCTAACAAACTCCGTAGTTAAGGACGTCGCGTATAGATGGCGCTTTATAAAGGTAAACTTTTATGTAGTATATTAAACAAAAGTTATGAACGAAAGGCTATGATTTCATATGGATTGCAACAAATACTTTTGAAAATTAAACAAAGACTTATCAGAATCCGTATCAAAATAAATAAAATACCTTCATAAAATGAGGAAAATCCCTTTCATAAAGGTTTTTCAGAAAGATTTTACGTTTAAAATATACCACAATAATTAATACATAGTCAAATGACTTTATTTTTGTTCATGTATTAAACCGGGTATGACCGGGTGGAAAGGACCGCCCTCCACAAACTGATACGGTGAAATCCATACATTATACTACTGAGATGATGGGTAAATGGATGCAATTAGCTCATGGCTATTTATGGGTATAATCATGATTGCTTTTTTTTAAACATAAAGGGAATGTATAGGTACCTTACCCTTTCCACTATGGGGTTAGTCCTTACCGCCAAACGCACTCGCAAAATAAACAATTCTTTTACAAGAAAAGTCCGAAACATATTGCAGATGCACCCTCTTGATTTGTGAATGACTATCCCGGCTCTCCCTTCCACCCTGTACTTAGTCTCTTTAGACTGTACTCTTTAGTAATAATAATAATAATAAATTTGTTTCAATAGTAAGTCAAATTCAGTGATATTTTAGTTTAAAATAATAAGCTTTTGATCTTTTTTATATTTTTCTTAATTTCTATTTCTCCTCCCTTGTTCATTTAGTCAGTCGTTGGCATCAGATGAAATGTCAAAGGTTCAAATCCGAACCGAACTGCCAACGGCAAGGGCCGAAGCACGTGTAGCGTCTGCATGAAGTCGTCCGTTGTATTTCCGAAGTGACCTCCAAGTGCTGCGGCAGCAGCGACAGAAAAAAATGGTGTCATCTTTATGTCTATGGGCCATTTACACGAAGACATTATCCAACCGGGACGACGAACGATGTACCTACTATCATGAACTTGTCAAGAAAATAAGTTGGAATGCAAAAAATATATAAATTATTACATTTTATCAAACGTTTTTATTTAAAAAAAACGAATTTTTAAAAGCATTTAGACAATTTTGAAAAGTAGGTATTCGAAAACTTTTTTCGTATTGACGAACTCATACAAAGGCACTGGTTATGGAAGAAGGACGGGATAGGGCCGGAAGATAGATTTTCATTTTCATTAATTTACAGATCTTCCGGATAGAGATTCCGGACTTTTCAATGAATGCAGTAGTGGATCCCGCAGCCCTGCTCAGAGGACGGAACACCAGGGAGTTTTACTGGGTAAACATAGCCGTTGGGAGCTGAAAAAAAAGGTCAAATGGAACCCTATCCTAACGCAAAAAAGAGGAATGTTACAATATTGACCAATAGGTGTGTCTGTGTGTGTAGGTACGTGTGTCGGACAGTTCAAAAAAAAAGGTTATCAATTGGATGATTACTTATATATTTTTAACCAAATACTTAGTAAAAGTTAAGTTTTCCGTATTTTGTATAGGTATACCTACCAGTCGCGAAGGGTGGACATTTGAAAAGGGAAGAGTGGAAGCGACTTTAAAACTTACTAAGAAGTATGTATCTACCTAATGCATTTTTTATGCTATTTAAAACTTTTTTTTAGTACATTATACATATTGACCAATTCCTAATAATAGACGGTGGGATCTACCTACCTAAGTACCTATGTCTGTGCTACCTACCTACCCATGTTCGTTTATATATTACCTTTGTAAATTACCTTGGTATCTTTGATTGATTGCGATTACTATTGTAATATTATATTAACGTGATTGCGACGGATGAGGTAGATTTTTCTGTCTCAAGACTCAAAATATATATATTTCTATTTAATTAGATTATATTATGTCTTTAATTCGGTTCAGTTATTTGAATCAAATGATCTGTAAGGTAAGTGTAAAGACCCAGCAGACAAACAAAATAACTTTCATAAAAGTAGTAATTTTTTACATAATATTGCACAAGTTGAATCTCCATGCAGTAATTTCGCCCGAATGATGAGTCATAAAATTCATTCAACACAGAACCATAAAACTTGTTCACTGCTCTGCTAGTCTCTGTTCAGTTCAGTCCGAACCTAGCCAGCGTGCTGTATAGTTCCGCAAACCGCCATTTTGTTTGCAAAATATTCGATAATGTTTAACAAATAATAAATAACATTGAGATAACAGACACAAGATAATAACTACTGGTGTGACTAAATTTGTATTGGTAAGTTAATTTTATACTTTTTATACAATCACATTATATCTTTATAGAATATTTTGTTGCAATTTGCAACCGGCTACAGCAGATGGTTAGGGATAACACTGCGGAAAATATTCTAGATAACTAAGTATGTATGTAGGCATGTAATGTCTGCCATTCTATTGTCACGAGAGACGCCAAAAATAGCTTTATCCAATTAAGTTGTATCGGTTTGACAGGTTTAACCATCGAGATAAATACATAAAGAAAATCATTGGTTTTACGGTGTAACCTTTGGCTTTCTCTTGTGACAGCAGAATTGTGAGCTATAAGATCTCTGTATTAAATCATAATATTGTTGAACATTGAACGGTTTCAAAAATGAGTAAATTAATTATCAATTTGAATGTATTTTTATGTACTTACTTATATTTTTGCGTAAGTTCGGGTAGCTATTCTAGATGTAGGTATGTATGCCAATTTAGTACTAATTAATAGATTTAGTTAGTATTTTTTCGTAGCTTTGGCTAGTATTTTTTAACCCTGACCCGTGTTAAAACTTTAATCAACTCCAAGCAAGAGAAGGTTATCAATTTATATCAATGTTAATTTTTTGATGTTCAATAATATGACAAAAATAAAATTAAAATTAAAGTTATTATTATTAGTCATTTTGTTTATATTGAATTAATTTAAGCAAAATGACTTCAAATCCATCCACATAGCGGCGCTTTATGGATGGATTTGAAGTCACTTCAATTTCAATTTTATTTTTGTTTATGTAATTAGTTTTAGTTATTAATTGTGTTTCCCTTTAACAGTATGTTATACTAAATTCATGAGATATCAATAATAAATGTAAATGTTTTTCAATAAAGTAATAAAAAGAAAATTTTGTTTAAAAGATTTAATTTTGTATTTCGAAATGTTTCTTGTTTAAAATATTCGATTTGTATTTTCTTTTCTTTTTCTATAAATAAAGTCGAATATTTTTGTTAGTTTTTGTATTTTTTATTTCAGAGTATTTTAATTTTACCTTTTGTTTGAGTGGTTACTTACAAATTATAATCAATTTCTATAATGTAAGCATTTATGAAATAATAATTAAGCTAACTTTAAGTATTTAGTTTAATTATTAAGTATTTATTCTTAAAAAAATATTTATCTGTGCTACCGATTATGATGTTACTAATAGGTAGGTAAATATTATTAATTATTGCTTGGTTTGTGCCAAAAATGTGTGTTTTACCTATCATTTACCCTGTAACGAAGCGTGAATCATTTGTTTCAAGAAAGGTTAGAATTATTGAACCCTTTATTACTTTTGCATACGCTATTCTTAGCGTAGGGTAGCGAGGCGGCCCTGTAAAGAGGAGGCAAGCATAAATAACAATAATGATTAGCATTCGCATTCATTGTTAGCATGTGAATGCTTCACTAATATTTCACAAATGAAAGAGTTGCGAAATCCTGTGAACTGCTCTCTTCATACCTACTTCTTCACCGACCACAACCGGCAGCGTGCGATCTCTGTCGCACGCAACCACATAATGTAGGTACTATTATTTCTGTTTCATTCACGTGACTTTGATTGACATTGTTCCCGAGTAAAAGTAATCATATTAAAGTTCATTACATTTGAGATTACATCACATTATTATTCATTAACTGGTGTCGTAGTGGTTAGTGACCCTGACTGCTATGCCGAAAGTCGTGGGTTCGATTCTCACCTAGGACATTTTTTTGTGTTTTTTCTGTGTCTGCGTGTAATACTAGCAATTATGATTGCTTAATTTGGGACTAGATGGCGCTGTGTGTATGTGTGAAAATATGACATATTAGGTATTATGAATTATATTTATTATTATCAACCCGCACTTGGCCAGCGTGTGTAGATTAAGGCCTAAACTTTCTCAACTCGTAGGATAGTTGAAAGAAGACCCGTGCCCAGTTGTGGGACACTGAAAAGGGTTGAAGTGATGAATCACCGTCATATTAAAAAATTGCTTAGCAATAGCAATTAGCGTGCTAATTCTAAGACTCGTAAATTCACACGCTGATGAAATTTATACGAATCCTCTTGCATTACCGTCACATACATAATATTAGCTTTCACCCGCGGCTACGCCCGCGTGGTGTTAGGATAAAAATTAGCCAAGTGACAGTTCTTTAAGAACCCTTTATCATATTTTTTTGTTATTGGTGGAACCCCGTTTCACCCCCTTAAAGGGTGAGTTTTGAAAAATCCTTTCTTAGTGCACCCCTAGACTCCATAAGGAACCTATATGCCAAATTTGAAGTCTCCAGACTCAGCGGTTTGGGTTCTGCGTTGATATGTCAGTCAGTCAGTCAGTCAGTTTCTTCTTTTAATGTCAATTGATAAACTTAATTTTATTTTATGTTATTATTTTTATGAACTATTACTATGTCGAAAGAGACTGGACCCTGCAACACAGGGTATCCTAGTGCGAGGCCCAGTGTCACTAACATTCTACTGAACCTTAATATGAAACAAATAAATTTAGTATTTTTTTTTAATAATAAAAAGTAGGACATTAGCACACACCGCCATCTGATCCCAAACTAAGCAGAGCTTGTACTATGGAAACCAGATAACTGGTTAAATACTATTTAAATAAATAGTTAAACATAATTACACATAATAGGGGAGATTGGGTGCAAAAGTAACACTTTGCTGTTACCTTGATTTCTGGCCGGGTGTTACTATATTGAATTAATACAGATCCAAGTAAGAATGAATAGGTTCATTAACTAACTTCAGGTTTATATAAGTAAAAACTAAAATAAACCCAGGTTCAAATTCGAATTATTTATTTCTTGACAAACATGGGTGGTATACATAGATGTTATAAAAAAAATTGACACAATTCTCCATATTTTGCCGTCACATGGGCATGCAAAATATTTACATATAAAAAACAAGAGGTTTATTATTAAATTATTAGAAATGTCCACCAGGATTATCAAGATAGGAAACCTCAATTTAAAACAATGATGTCAATGTAAAACAATAAATAAATACCTAGGCAGGTAACATTACAATACACGGATAAAAACTGTTATTAGTTTTATATTAATTGTTCATAGATAAAGAAACCACTATTCCGAGGTTTTTTTACAAGACTTAAAAAATGCAATCAGATTAAAAATCTCTATCTGTTGTGAAGTTGATTAAAAATAAGCTTATTTCAACCTAAACATAAAAAACGTACACTATAGTAAAATCTGAACCATAAAAACTACAGACACGCCTTTTGGTGGTAGTTAAATTAATATTTTGATATTCATAGTATTTTCTCTGTTATTTCAGAAAGTAACGGCAGCAACGCTGGGCAAGTTACGACTACACACTCAACATCTACATACTATAGACAGTCAGAAGTATAATTTTTGTTTGCACACTGTCCAGTCAATATAGTATCTACCTGAATAAAATTCGGAACTACAAGTTTTGCATATCATTAAATAATTAAAAGGCAACTCTTTAAGTAATAGACTACTACAATGGTCAACTATTACATTTACGCAAAAGATTACTCGGGCTCAACGGAAGGAGAGTTCTATTATCACGAAAACGGCTTGAAAACTATTGAAGAATTCAAAAATGACGTAAAGAAAATTCAAAAAGAACTGTTGGACGCCGGAGAACCGGAGAAAGAATCTAAAATCATCTACTTACATTGGGGACATAACTGTTATGATGTGGATGAGGCGACAGCAATTAAAACATACGAAGAAATGAGAGGAGATATGGGAACAGAGCCAGAATGTATAATTAATTGGCTTCAAAACAGTGGCATCGGTACTGGTGAGGATAAAATACAGTTGCTATATATTATAACAGATGGACAAATTGACTCCAACAGCACAAGTCATTGTTTAG
Organism: Meganola albula; assembly: GCA_936450015.1. Lineage (NCBI taxonomy): Eukaryota > Metazoa > Arthropoda > Insecta > Lepidoptera > Nolidae > Meganola > Meganola albula. Next base: position 12,638,589 of record OW388159.1, on the reverse strand, counting down.
AGCTAAACAGAAACATGCATTACGAAACAGTAGTTTTTCACGCGTTTAATGTATATCATCATGCTGTTGATCTGTCAGTAGCTGCATCTTTTTTTAAAAATCGTTGTATGGTCTACCGGAATCATGAGCTTTTTGATAACATTAATATAGGTGAAGCATATAACTACGATGAAATCTACTTGGACAACTTTGCTGTTGAAAAAGAGAACTTGAAGTCGTATATTAAATTGAAGTTTCTCAATACGGCCAAACACGATGTTTTAGCTTTGAAAGAAATAGATAAATTAAAAAAGCTACGTAACCGACTGTTCAACGATCTGTCATCGAAAACATCAAAGAAAAAATTAGACTTAGAAACAAAGGACAAATCAAAATTCCTTCAGGAATTTGTTACAACGGATTGGTATGAAGCACTCACAGGTTCAAACCAGGAAGATAAGGTGACAATCGAAAAATCTATATCAACTTTAATCAATTACATAGTCAGCGAGAAAAAATCGTACTCGTTCGATTCATTGAGATTCGACACGGATTTTCAAAAACCAGTTGAAGAAGAAACTATTGTTGACGTTAATTTTACAACTGAACAAGAAATCGAATTCCCTGACATAATTCTGGACGACGACAAAGGAATACCTGTCATTATTTTGACGAAACTAAATTTGCTCGACAAAATTATTTTCCATAATACTAAGGACTCCGACAATGTCTCACCAGCTAGTTTTAACAAATTTAAATCTACTATGGAGTGTCCACTATTCCTGTTGAATGACCCAGACATCAGTGAGTCCATTGGCTACTTTTATACATTGAACGTCTACAAACAACTGTTGAATACTAACAAGACAGAGCCGCGGACAAGGAGACCTTTCCATGGCGGTCTAGTACTCACCGGTACAAATGATTTTGATAAGTACAATGACTACATATTGTCAGCAACGTATTTTAATTTCAAAAAAATTAAGTACAACGTTGGGTTATTTTACTATGTGCTTTGGAAGAATTGCGAAAATAAAGAATGGATGGACAGAAATGTTGTTGAACAGTTTAAGAAATATGTAATGAGGCGTATAAGCGAGACAGTTTGTAGAATAGGACTATCATCGCTGCCACTGGATCCTGACCATCAAACATCGTTGTTAACTGCACTATGGTATTGCGTCGAATTATCTTCGAACATTTTCAAAAATGATGCCAAAAATTTCGGATACGAACGTTTGCGTATGTACCACGGTGTGGCGCATTCTATGATCGACATATTAAAGCATTTTGAATACGAACTGGATTTGGAAACCATTGAAAAACGTAGAGATTTAATAAGTCATGTGATGATTTTGAAAAGGATTCCGAGACGCGTTGAAAAGGTTCAATATATGTTAGGAAAAATATTTAAGACTGTTAACGGTTTTCTCATAAGTGAGATTGAGAAGCCTTATAATTTTAATAAACTTAATTATCTTAAACTCAACCACAAAGAGATGTTGCCTGATAGTATAATTGACGAAACAGTTAATTTGAATGACTATGCACACTTCATGCATGTTCTAAGTAACATAAACAATTCAGAAGACATCGTAGAGATCTGTGAAAAAACATTTCGTCCTCTCTTTATTGTTGATCAAAACCAGTCATATTATACAAAATTAGTGAGTGCTTGTAAAAAAGTCATTGTTAATATTGAAGATAAAAATGATATTAAAATAGCTTACGAAGCTGTCGATTCATTAGAGTTTAATAGAATTTTGTCTCTCTACAATCTGTACATTACATGCGTTATGAAATATAAGAAATATCCTAATCTGACTGAGTACCTCGAGTATATAGCCCAAAGAAAGCAATATATTGATGAATTGGTGACTATTTTCCCTCCTAATGTTTATAGTAGTGCAAAAGCCGTGTATTCTCTGTATCAAAATATTGTAACAAAAGTAGATATTGAAAACTTTATAGAAGTGTTTAAGAAATGTGTTAATAGGGAAGACCGTATAAAAATCGAAGAAACTATAAAATTCAATAACGACAAAGAAATTCAGGAATTCATTGCCAGTGAGGAATCAAAAGTTGGTTTAAAAAAACCTGTTACTAAAAACAAATAACTAAGTCACGAGATCAAAAACTGGAGAGGCACATTATGGAGTTGCAAACAAGGATACATTTGTATTACATTTAGACGTGTTGGTAATGTAGATATGTTTGTAGATGTAAATACTATCATGCGAAAGTTGCGTGCGCACGATTCGCTTACTTTGTAATGCAGTTCTTGTCTTTGTGTAAAATAAAAAATAACCCTAAAAAGTTATGAACTAGCTTAAAACACATAAATATAAGTAATGTTTTTGTTTATCTAGTCATTAATGACTTAATAAAATTATTTTTTTATTATTTTATTCTAGTTTTATTTTTAATTTTTTATTAATTAATAACCTACATTTTGTATCATGCGTAAAGAGTAGCATAAAGACTTCCTCAATAGTAGAGCTATCTACAGTGCAAGAATTTTTTCAATACGTAGGTACCATTTATTTGTTCCTGAGATTAACTGAAGACGCAGTCCTTGATTTCATGCAAAATGAATAGTTAGACGCTACATAGCAACTAACTTGTACACACGGCTACACATCACGTTAAACATTTCCAGTATAAGATAGTATAGGATTTCCGTAAAACGAGAGGTCAGCTTATATTGGAAATGTTTGGCTTGATGTTAAGCCGCGTGAACACAGATACACAGAAACACGCTTCAAACTTGTAACACCCCTAGTTTCTTTTATCATTGGTAATCACGAATGAATCTGTATATTGGGCAAGCGCCTTCCATCGTCGACTACATCAACGCTTAACATCAAGCAAATTGGGGTCCGGCCGTTATGCCCCCATTCCGGGTTGCCCCCGGCCGGTTTGCCCCCTCATTGAAAAATTTGTTATTCCGGTTTGCCCCCGGCCGCGTTGCCCCCAGTTTATCTTTTTGTCATGATATTCGATTCAGTACGGTTGAGTAGATAATTGTTACAAAAATAAGTAAAAATTAAGAGTATAATCATCATGAATGATGTGCGCAGCCAATGTAAATAACAGTAGATTAGGTAGATGCAGTGACGAGAGGTTGTCCACATCTGTCTACAATGTTTTAGGTGATTTTTTAGACTTCTTACTAGTGAGTAAAAGTCACTTTCTTGTTTGTATCATCTCGTTAATTTACATTTACATTTATTCATCTTTGTTAATTTATAGTAATGCGGTATCATTACCAATCAAACAAAATATAGGAAATTATCATACAAAACACATAGTATAAAATAAATTAAAATGAAAAACACTTGTTTTCAACAGTATTTGCTCAAGTGTCTTGTTAAAAATAAAATGGAGGCAAGACGGCCGGAGGCAAACCGGAATAACAAATTCTTCAATGAGGGGGCAAACCGGCCGGGGGCAACCCGGAATGGGGGCATAACGGCCGGACCCGCAAATTGTAGTCAAGCGTAGGTCTTTTATAGAATAATAAAAAAGTTAAAAGTATAGTTCCAAGTAGGTACCTACTCAGTAACGAGAAAAGTTACGAAACTTCATAGTAGGTAATACGAGCTGAAAGTAAAAATGGATAATATTTTCAAAAAAAATATTTCAATTTTTTTTTTTAATAAAACCGACTTCAAAAAGGAAACTAAAAAGTAAAAAATTAATTTACTTAGCCTACTTATAGCATTTCGTATTGTGATTTAGTCACAGATTTAGTTAATCAGAATTTAGGAAATATTTAATAAGTTTTATTTTTTGGATTTTTTCATGTATTTTTTCATTTGATTCTGCGTGTCCTGTCTTTGTCAAATAAATGTTATAATTTCTTTCTTTTCTTTATTTCTTTGAAACATATATTCTCCGTCTTTTTTGGAAGTCGGTTAATTTTTTACTTCTCCTGTCCCGTTGTCTGTAATCAAATCTTGCAAATTAAATTTGAACCACTTCCCGGTTTTCGATCGAGCTGAAATTTAGCACGCATGGAGCTGGAAGGTGGTCATAGGAACACCTTAATTAAGCGACGCAACCCCATCGAGTTTGGGCTCCTTTAATTCGTCTTAACGAGTACTTTGATACTATATGGTAACCTAGGTCTGATGATGGAGCTGGAAGGTGGTCATAGGAACACCTTAATTAAGCGACGCAACCCCATCCAGTTTGGGCTCGTTTAATTCGTCTTGACGAGTACTTTGATACTATATGGTAACCAGGGTCTGACAATGGAGCTGGAAGGTGGCCCTAGGAGCTACGTAATTAAACGACGTAATCCCATCGAGTTTGGGCTCGTTTGATTCGTCATAATGAGTATCTTGATTAGCGAGAATATGCAACCCTAAGAAATTTGAAAAAAATTGTTCGTTCCTTATACGATAATATTAAGCTCCTTCGTCTACGACAAAATAATTCCTTAACCTACTTATTTATATATTTTTAACACTAAAACTTTACACCTTAATTATTAAATCTTCCCGTTTTTATCATAATCCCAATTTTAAATAGAAGCGTGTTACATTGTGATAATAATATGTCCATGTTTGACACTGGTGGGTCACAGTTACTCTTTGTTTTTTTTTAAATCTATACTCAGTGGCGGATTTACCAGCAGGCTAAGTAGGCTGGAGCCTAGGGCGGCAAATTTTAAGGGGCGGCAAATTTAGTTCATAAATTTTTTATTTCGGTTTACAAATTTAAAAAAAAATATATTATACACACATAATACGAATTTCGAAAATTGGAGAGAAATTAAAATATTTAACAAAAATCGAAATATTCTCATATACAGTGATAATTAATAAATATTTCAACATCTCTGCATGAACAATTCCTAAACGCTTTACTAATTATACATTACTGATTATGAACTTTTAGAATAAATAAATAAATAATAAATAAATATTCTGGGACATTAACACACACGGTCATCTGGTCCCAAGCTAAGCAGAGCTTGTGTTATGGAAACCAGATAACTGGTTTATACTGTACGTATAATACTTTTCTTTTGTAAATATATACAAATAGATATTTACACCCAGACTCGACACAAACAGAAATGTTCATCACTAATGTTTGTCTCGGGTGGGAATCGAACCCACGACCTGCGGCGTGAAAAGCAAGTATCTTACCGACCACGCCACCGGCCCGTCAATATATAGAATATCGCAATAGCGATTCGATATTACTTAGTTCAGGAATTACTACACTTTCAAAGCTACCTTTCGTCTGAAAGAATTTCAATAAAACCAATTTCTGGATCATTAATAAGTCTGTCTTCATTCCTGCGAGAACAGAATCTAGGAAACATTTATCCAAACTTGGATATAGCACTTCGTATGGCTCTTTGTACACCAGCGGCAAATTGTTCAGGTGAAAGAAGCTTCTCTTGCTTGAAGAGAGTAAAGAACTACCTACGATCGACTTTAAGTCAAGAAAAGCTAAACGCTTTAGCTCTCTTGTGCATAGAGTCAGAGCTAATGAGCAAGATTTCGTACGACGATATAATAAATGATTTTGCGAATTCAGAGTCTCGCAAAAAAGTATTGTAATGCTTTTATAATTTAACTTAAATCATAATGCTGACAAATAATTAAGAAAAGATATATTTATTGTATTGTTTTTAAACTGTGAGTGTAATAATAAATGTTAATCAACGTTCGCCAAATGTATCTTTTTACGTAAGCTTAATTCATATTATTTACATAATATATTGTATAGTTTTAAGACATACCTTACCTTACTTTAAAAGTGGTATATGATTGAGATATTTTTTCCTTAAAATAATGTTTTTTAATAATTCTTTGCTATAAAAATAATCAAGGATCTAACACGGTACCATAGTTCTCAATAAAAATAACTATATGGGAAAAGTTGATGTAACGAGGATGATGGAGCACAAATTATAAAGTTGGAATTTTATTGATAGAAAATTGATATGATTGTGGACTAAGATATCAAAATTTAGAGGCGGCAAAAATTGAATAGCCTACGGGCGGCAAATCTATAAATCCGCCACTGTCTATACTAACTTACCAAAGATGATAAGAACCGAGAATGATATTAATCGTGTTACATTTTGATGATATAATTAAATACATTTAGCACCTTCTTTTTCCTATTGCTATAAAGAAAGAAAGAAAGAAAGAAAAGGAAAGAAAACATTCTAACAAGTAATATTAAATTATGTCAAATTAAATTACATACATCCTAAATAAATCGGACACCTCACCCGCTTAGCAAGAATTCACCAACAGAATAATATGCTTTTTAACCAGTAAGTCTTTTAGCATGCATTTAAATTTGTTAATATCATTCTCGGTTCTTATCATCTTTGGTAAATTAGTATAGATTAAAAAAAACAAAGAGTAAGTGTGACCCACCAGTGTCAAACATGGACATATTATTATGACAATGTAACACGCTTCTATTTAAAATTGGGATTATGATAAAAACGGGAAGATTTAATAATTAAGGTGTAAAGTTTAAATGTTAGAAATATAAACCTACTTACTGATTACTAATTTCTGATTACAGTACACATACCTAATAAATAATTAAAAATCTGCTCTTCCTTTTCAATCCGTGAAATTATTATTTTTGAAGCATAATTAATTCATCCGTCCTCATATTTAAAACTATTTTATGCGTAGGTACCTACAGATAGACCGTTTAACTCGCGTATCGCCTATCGCCAAAGATTCTGACTCCTCAAGCTGCACAGACAGTGATGATGATTCAAGCGATATGGATATTAGTGACGAATAGTCTGACATTACTTTTATCTGTAGTTAAATAGTTCTTTATGAGATTTAATTAATGTTTTATGACTTTATACCTCAGATGGCGATACGCGAGTTAAACGTTCTATCTTCAAGTAAGGAGATCCCACAAAACAACCGAATTACCTACTGTCGCTACGATATTATTGATTGGTTTCTTTTATTCTGATATAGACTAGCGCGCCTTGACCTCAACTTGCCTGTTATTAAGCAATGATGCAGTTTACGATGAAAAGCGCTTACCCAGAAAATACCGATTCACTCATGACTTGAAGACAGGCAGATTATAACTATCGGGAAACAGAGATGCCGGTAGCGAATTCCACAACTTGGCAGTTCGCACAATAAATGAGGAAGCAAAGCGTTTTGGTGATTGCACAACTTAAATCTCTCTGTGGAAATTTTGTCTGAGTCATTCGTTAATTTAACCCACCGCAACACTGCTCTTGCCCAGCATATACTACAGAGAACCTAGCGGTTTAGCCCAGTTCAAACCTAACAAGCGCACGCTGTAGTGCTGCGCGGCTGCCATCTTGTTTATTTACATTTTACAATACATTCCTCCGTTGTTTAAATAATAAGACTTATTTAACATTGAGATAACACAAAAAAAGAAAAGAAAAGTTTTCCTACAAGTACTACTGTGAAATTCTTTTGATTGGTAAGTAAATTTTAAAACATTTTTTTGTTATTACATACCTACTTATTCGGGAAAATGTTATGTTGTTGACTTGACCGGGCGTCACGGCCGCCAGTAAAGTTCAGAGACCGCCGCCGACGCGACGCCGCGCCGCGGGGCCCGGTCGGAGATTATTCGTTAAACAGTCTTATATGTAGATGGTGCCTTTATTTAAATATTACCTACTATTCCGCCCTTGCCGTACCTAGGTATTATGGTAATAAGTAGCCTGTGTGCTTTCGAGACTATATTTTGTCTCTGTACCAAATTTCATTCAATACCGTCCAGTAGTTTTTGCATGAAAGAGTCACAAATATCCTAACGACTAAACATCTATACAAACCTACACAAATCCATCCATATAAACATTCACGTTTATAATATTAGTGAGAAATTAAATATCTTAAAATTATATGTATTACTAGCTTTCGATTATATGTAGTACTTATTGGGATAAAAAGTAGCCTAAGTGTCCAGACCATAAACTATCTATGTGGTAAATTTCATCCAATTCCGATCAGTAGTTTTTGCGTGAAAGATCAAACAAACAAACATCCATACATTGTCATGAACTTTAGCGTTTATAAAATTAGTAGGATGTTGTTCTGATACCTACTAACTGCGCAACACAATAAACAACTTATTTGGTAGGTACACATACCTACCTCTTTAAATTAATTGTTTATTATAATATTTTAGAAACTGGTTTCACAATCTACTTTGTTAGTTTAGTACCTAGAATATTTTCGTAAGAATGTACGCTTAAAAACCGTGAGGTTCGTTTATAAGGAAAAAGACCCGTTACAAGCAGCGCTCACACCTGTATTATCGGTTGAGCGGAGGTGAATCATCCTTAACCCACATTTGCCAGCTCTGTTTTAGATCCGACACATCTATTATATAAAATTTCCATGTCACAATGTTTGTTACCGTACTCCTCCGAAACGGCTTTACCGATTTTTACCAAATTTTATATGCGTATTCCGTAGGTCTGGCAATCGGCTACTATCTATTTTTCATACCCCTAAGTGATAAGGGTTGTTGAACCATTTTTTTTTTCGTATGACATTAGTAACACGCGGTACGAAGTTCGCTGGTGTAGCTAGTAATATTATAAAATTTCGAGCTTTCGCCGACCACGACACCCAACTTCAAGATGCTACTGAGAATAATTAAAGTACAAAAAGCTTGTTATTCAAAACCGAGAGGTAAACACGAGTAGGTACCTGGACCAACAAGGCAGTTAGATAGTGATGTCTTAAAAACGCTCTGATGAGTAATTATTACCAAAATGCTTTTTGTGATAAATACATAATTATGTAGGTGTTATCATTTTGACATAAAAAGAGCCAACATGGTTCTTTTATTTTGGGATTGGTTACAAACTGTAACAACTATGGACGTAAGTTCTACTGGTATTTTTATATTCACGTCACTCTCTCTTGTTTCAGGAACTATCGACGGTGACGACACTGATCATCGATACACAAGTTAAAGAACATACATACTGGAAAATACAGAAGTATAATCTTGGCACGCCATAAGCAGTTTACAGGAAATATCCAAATACAGAAGACAATTTTAATAATATACGCCATTATTTTAAAAATAAATCGTTAGGTTAATTTCGCAATTCGTCTTCATCAACAATACCAAAATGACAAACTATTACATTTACACAAGAGATTACTCCGGCTCAACACATGGAGTGTCCTATTACCACACCAATGGTTTAAAAACTATTAAAGAATTCAAAAATAACGTGAAGAAAATTCAAAAAGAACTGTTGGACGCCGGAGAACCGGAGAAAGAATCTAAAATCATCTACTTACATTGGGGACATAACTGTTATGAGGTGGATGAGGAGGCAGCAATTAAAGCATACCAAGAAATGAAAGGAGATATGGGAACAGAGCCAGAATGTATCATTAATTGGCTTAAAAACACTGGCGTCGTTACTGGTAAAAATAAAATACAATTGCTTTACATTATAACAGATGGACAAATTGAACATAAGAGTACAAGTAAGTGTTTGCGGCTAAACAAAAATATGCATTACGAAATGGTAGTCTTTCACGCTTTCAGTACAGATGTAAATATTATTGACATGTCAGTAGCTTCATCATTCTTTAAGAACCGTTGTATTGTTTACCGAAATTACGAGATTTTTGATGACATTAACATAGGTGAAGAATACAACTACGATAAAATAAACTCAGACAACTTTGAAGTTGAAAAAGAGAACATGAAGTCATATATTAAACTAAAGTTTCTTAATAACACTTACCACGATATTTTAGCCTTGAAAGAAATAGATAAATTGAAAAAGCTACGTGACAGACTGTTCAACGAGTTGTCATCGAAACCCTCAAAGAAAAAATTAGATTTAGACACAAAGGATAAAACAAAATTTCTTCAGGAATTTGTTAAATCGGATTGGTATAAAACACTCCATGGTTTAGACTATGACGAAAAGGTGATAGTCGAAAAAGCTATTTCAACTTTCATCAATTATATAATTAACAAGAAAAAATCTTATTCATTCGATGCATTGAAATTCGCCAAGAATTTTCAAAAACCAGTTGAAGAAGAAACTATTGTTGACGTTAATTTTACAACTGAGCAAGAAATCGAATTTCCTGACATCATTCTGGACGACGACAAAGGAATACCTGTCATTATTTTGACGAAACTAAATTTGCTCGACAAAATTATTTTCCATAATACTAAGGACTCCGACAATGTCTCACCAGCTAGTTTTAACAAATTTAAATCTACTATGGAGTGTCCACTATTCCTGTTAAATGACCCAGACATCAGTGAGTCTATTGGCTACTTTTATACATTGAACGTCTACAAACAACTATTGAATACTAACAAGACAGAGCCGCGGACAAGGAGACCTTTCCATGGCGGTCTAGTACTCACCGGTACAAATGATTTTGATAAGTACAATGACTACATATTGTCAGCAACGTATTTTAATTTCAAAAAAATTAAGTACAACGTTGGGTTATTTTACTACGTGCTTTGGAAGAATTGCGAAAATAAAGAATGGATGGACAGAAATGTTGTTGAACAGTTTAAGAAATATGTAATGAGGCGTATAAGCGAGACAGTTTGTAGAATAGGACTATCATCGCTGCCACTGGATCCTGACCATCAAACATCGTTGTTGACTGCACTGTGGTACTGCGTTGAATTATCCTCGTATATCTTCAAAAACGATCCCCAAAATTACGCACATGAACGTCTGCGTATGTACCACGGTGTGGCGCATTCTATGATCGACATATTAAAGCATTTTGAATACGATCTAGATCTGGAAACCATTGAAAAACGTAGAGATTTAATAAGTCAAGTAATGATTTTGAAAAGGATTCCGAGACGGGTTGAAAAGATTAAATATATTCTAAAACAAATATTTAGGAACGTTAATGATTTTCTTATAAGTGAAATTGACAAGCCTCATAATTTCAATAAATTAAATTATCTTAAGTTGAACCACAAAGAAATGTTGCCTGATAGTATAATTGACGAAACGGTTAATTTAAATCACTATGCGTACTTTATGCACGTCTTTGGTAAGTTAGATGATTTGGAAGATAATGTAGACACAGTAGATATATGTGACAAAACATTCCGTCCTCTATTTGTTGTTGATCAAAACCTGTCATACTATACAAAAGTAGTGAATGCTTGTAAAAAAGTAATTGTTAATCTTGAAGATAAAAATGATATTAAAATAGCTTACAAAGCTGTCAATTCATTAGAGTTTAATAGAATTTTGTCTCTCTACAATCTGTACATTACATGCGTTATGAAATTTAAGAAATATCCCACTCTTACTGAGTACCTTGAGCATATAGCCCAAAAAAAACAATATATTGATGATTTGGTGACTATATTCCCTCCCAATGTTTACCATGATGCTAAAGATGTATTTTCTCGGTATCAAAATATTGTGGCAAACGTTGACATAAACAACTTTGTAGAGGTGTTCAAAAAATGCGTCAATAGGCGAGACCGTATTAAAACCGAAGAAACTGTACCATTCAATGATGACGAAGTTTATGAATTCATTGGTAATGAGGAATCAAAAGTTGGTATAAAGAAAACCGTTTTTAAAAAGAATGAACCGGCTCCTGTACTTAGAAACAGAAATGGTACAATAATTATGTACAAATATACGTTTTGAACTAAACACAATATTATATTTATGTACTAGGTACATGATGGACTTGTCTTATAGAAGTAGAGGCAGCCTACGCCTTCGCCTTCGCCAATTATCTCTTGCGCACCTGGCGAGTTATTTTGACCGACAGCCGCGGTGGCGCTGCGGTATGTGACTTGACTTTAAAACTGACTGATTTGTAATGCAACAAATATTTCTTAAAATGCATCCAAAAAATAAAACCTATAAAGTTGTAAAGTGACTAATGTAAGGTACTTAGATTAAGATATATTTTTGTATAATTAGATAAATAATTTCAAGATAAATAAGTACAACACTAACGGACACAAACATAGACAAAAACTTCCTAAAGCAGAAAGAGCAATGGAAAGAAGCATGTTGGGAATAAAGCTTAGCGAAAAAGGCTTAAGCTTAACTCGCTTAGACCATCTAAAATGGTCTTGAACTGGATATATGCTACGTTACAAAATAAATAAATGGAGCAAGCAAATAACCGTTTAGTACCCAGAAAGGGAAATCAGAAGACAGGGGCATCCGATACCAAGGTGGAATGACTACATCCGTCTAACCCTAAGACCAAACTGGACCAGTTTCAGAAGATCGAGCTAACGGTAGCTGGTCAAGAGGGCTGGACGAGGTCTATGCCACGAAGCACGCCAAATTGGGAGTAAAATAAAAAAGTAAAATTATAATAGGGTTTTATTATTATTTTGATTTGTATTTTTTTTACCAATAGGTACCCATTTAACAACTTATAAGGACCTATTTAAATAATAGTGTTCCTGAGAAATAAGTAGTAATAAAAAATACTATCAAACATTTATACAACGTATAATTTATTATAAATAATTCTAATAATAACAATATTACAATGACATAAAAATATATTATTATCAGTACAAATCAAACTTGTCGTCGACACTATTTTACGTATTTTTAGACTGGCAACAAGCGCTTTTTAAACAAAGCAACCAACCATTGCTTTATGCTCCCTTTCTGCGTATAAGATCAGCCGGAGGAGAATCCATTTTTTCGGTTGATATTTCGTAAAAAGTGTCCAATCTGTAAACCAGATTTTTTTTAATAAATTAAGAATGATTTCTGGGTACAAAAATCAAATTTCTATTTCGTCTGTCAGTTACTTTTCTATTGAACACACATTCGGACTGCTGTCACGTGACATTATGGACCGATACCTGTATTTTATAGTAAAAAAAGAAAAGTACCAAAGTTTTTTTTCTGCATATGTATGTAGGTAAAAAATAATTTTGTTGAAATGAAATGAAATGGAAATATAAATAAAGTAAAATGATTTGGTTGATGTTTTTTTTTAATATTGCAAACAAACCTCGGGTTCCTGAGCCGACAGTCCGATATCGCAGAGGGGTGTTTTTCGATAGGTGGCAGCACCATCCTTGCTTTATTGGTGCTGCAAAGATAATACAATTTTAGGTAAGTATACACCACGGAAGAATAAAGCAATCTGTTAGACAAGATATACGTTCCAAAAACTTTACACTAAAACACTGGATGTTGCGCGTCTAGCTCAAACAAATTGTTGAAGACAAATATATTTAGCTTAGTTTTATTTTTAGAACGAAGTTCCTTACGGCAGGCTTGGAGGGGATAGGGATTTTGCTGCGCGACCGATCTGAAAAAAATGTGATGGTAAAACCGTAAGAAAGAATGCGTGGAATAAAACCGTTAAATGAGACGTGCGCAGGCGCGACAGTCGCATACACAAGCGAGTAGTGTATAATACCTTTCTCTTTCTGTTCCTACCTGGTGTCCCACGACACCACATCATTTCTTGACCGGTGATCGCTTCTAGACCCCCTGGACCCTCTTGACCCCCTAGACCCCCTGGACCCCCTGGACCCCCTCGACCCTTGAACCATATCGGACGAGGATTCCGTAGACGTGCGCCGTCAGCGCGCCCTCATCGAAGAGGAGCTTAAAAGGAAGGGAGAAGAAATGGAGGCGCTCCTCGAAATGAGCGCTGAGGCCGGGTTCGCTCCAAGGAGCTCTATTTCTATTTCCAATTCATTTTGGTACGAAGTCGAAGTTCCTTACGGCAGGCTTGGAGGGGATAGGGATTTGGTCGGCAACAATTTCGACGCACCCTCTCTGCATGGTGTCACCAGACATCGCACCGGAACACGGTAAGGCCGCTTGGCGGTGCGGCTTTGTTTGGTGGGTGGTCACTAACCGCGGCCGAAGCCTACCACCAGTTGATTGTCACCTGATTTGCACCACCCGGGGTTCTATTAAAGGTCTGATTTGCACCACCCGGGGTTCTATTAAAGGTGTACACCCACGGACGAAGGTGACTCAGGCACTAGAAGAAGTCGGCGTGATGTCTAAGAAAGTATCGTTTAAATGTCTGCCAAGGGTAGACTAACTGCCTCGGCAGCATAAAGGATAGTGCATTCGCCTCTAGCCTCCGAGATCGCGGGTTTGAATCCAAGAACAGTGTTGGAACCTCTAATTTCTCAGCACTACTCTAGAATCAGAAAGTTAATTAGTGAGACCCCGTGCCTCGGAGAGCACATATGTCGGCTTAATAAGTTTGCACTTGTACTTAGATAGTCAGCTTATCCGGAAAGAAAGCTAGGAAGGATTAATGGTGGATCCAATAAGGTTTACCTCATCCGATGTACAGGGAACTTGCATTTGTCTCTCTTGCTCTGCATCAAGGAATCCCCAGCACCCTGCAGAGACCCGTCTACTGAAGTCGACTGCTTCATCGAGGTGACTATTTTTGACGCCCTTGAGGACACCTGAAAGTAATAATGTAACCCTTTGGCGTCTCACTGCTAGGCACCGCGAGTTTTCTCACGACTATTTCAACAATTAAGAGGAAGAGAAGAATTAATTCTCATGCATTCTCATTGCTCGAATCGCGTAACCGTTTATATGCTATTTGGCTTCAATGTTTAGTTCTAACTAGTTTCCTCACGATGAAAACTATCTTCTTAATAAAGTTTGTATGGATGTATGAAGGTGTGGATGGATGTTTGATACTCTTTCACGCAAAAATTACTGAACTGATTAGAATGAAATTGGGCACAGAGATAGATTTTAGTCTAGAATAGCACATAGCCTACTTTTTATCCTAATACTTATCACGCAGGCGAAGCCACGGGAGAAAAATTATAGGCCGACCGTTTAACTCGCGTATCGCCATCTGAGGTACAAAGTCATAAAACATTAATAATTAAATCTCATAGAGAACTATTTAACCACAGATAAAAGTAATGTAAGACTATTCGTCACTAATATCCATATCGCTTGAATCACTGTCTGTGCAGCTTGAGGAGTTAGAATCTTGGCGATAGGCGATACGCTAGTTAAACGGTCGGCCTATAGTCTTTTATTATTTTAATAGAACGTAGTTCAGTATAGTGACTGAAATCCTGGAATACGTATAGGGTATTTTTGACTTCTGCGGAGTGCGTTAGTAGAAATACTCGTAAATGCTAGATTTGTTACAAACTAACCCTCAATTCAGGCAAATCATAATCTGTGATCTTCTGCAATACCTCGCTGATAGCAGCCATGCTGTCCTCCTCTTCTTCCTCCTCACTTAAAGACACCTTGAGAAAATCATCAGTGAGAGAATGAGAGGTGCCAGTGTGGGTAACATCTTGTAGCAAATGAGATTGTGCCTGAACGTCTACTACCATCATTATGGCGAATCCAGATAGGTTAACCACAAAAGGTCCCGTTATTTGGGCGAATTGATCTGAGTTTACACGCCCTTATTGATAAAATCTTTCATAATATTTTGGAGAGGCAGGCCTCGAGATGCCCTGGCTTGTGAATCAAAGTGAATGCCCAATGTCTGCTTTTAAAAGTTATTTTAAATCAGTACCTTACCCATCATTCTAGCTTAGTACTTAGTATTTACCAATGGCCAAGGGTGGAAGTCTGGAAAAGGGAAGCCGGAGCAAAAAAAATCTCAATTAGGAAAATAATATCTCTTTAGTACCGTCACCGATCGTTCTTACACTTGATGCTATACTTATTTTTGTTGCTATTTAAAACTTTTAGGCGTTACTTAATATATTATTAAGTACGTGTGATATTGACCATTCCGTGGGAAGCCGATGGGAGTCTTCTTGTATGGACTATTCGTCACTGGTACTTACTAAACGCCTATACCCTACCATCATGGCAGTCTTTCGCTAAGTACCGTTGTTTTTCTAGAGGGATAGAAAACTATCTCACTTACTGATACAATAGATTCTGCAGAGGTCCTTCTTCTTTGGTTTGGCAACTCAACTTTGCCCGGGAACCTGGTAATAGATAAGAAAATCGAAAATAACGCTCCATAACATGATGAATGCTAGAGATTATGAACATAGTATAGTTGAATGAATAGATGTTTGTTTTTCTTTCATATCATCATATTTTGCTCACATTTAGTTTACCATATTGGTAAAATGTTTTTTTGGAATTCTTTTTGCATACTTCGCGGATCAATCAGCAGCTTATTTATTTATTTTTGTAAATACTTCCGGAATCCTACCTAAAACATATTGACATTATTTTCAAACTTTTTTGGTAAAATTAATACGGGATCCAAGATAGCTTATCAAGACATGACCAGGTTTCTACACCTAGAGCCATACACATGCTGCTGCGTGCCAACACGAGTAGCAATGTGGCGGGTTCTTAATCACGAGGAAGTCGTTATTTACTAAATTGTTTAGCGGGATGCATTACAGGCCACGTTACTTAACTAGGCAAGTTGGACTCACGCGCCAGCTTATTTTACAATGAAAAAGCGTCAAAGTTGGTGTAGGTATGACTGGGCATTTGCACTGCACAACAAAACATGATACACGCACCGTCTATCTCTTTCTACTCATCCCTAAGCGATAGAGACAGACAGAGTTCGCAACATGTTTTCTTATGCATGTTTTTTTCTGTGGAAACTAGGTGTAAACCAAAACATCGGCATACTTACTATAGTTACTATAGATAGACCGTTTAACTCACGTATCGCCATCTGAGGTACAAAGTCATAAAACATTAATTAAATCTCATAAAAAAATATTTAACCACAGCTAAAAGTAATGTAGGACTATTCGTCACTAATATCCATATCGCTTGAATCATCATCTCTGTCTGTGCAGCTTGAGGAGTCAGAATCTTGGCGATACGCGATACGCGAGTTAAACGGTCTATCTATGCCTAGATAAATAACTATTCTAGCTATGTGCGTGATTATCAGACATTTTATGTCTAAAAATACTACACTGCTAACCAAAATTCTTCTGGTATTTCTTCCACAACAGGCAGATCCAAAGACGAAGAGCTCGGCCATTCCTCCAAAACTTTATCTACTTCACACTCAATGATGTTCAACTTATGGCGAGTAATAGGGTCTTTAGGCGAGGGCTCTGGGAAGTTGTCAGGTGTCCACGAGTTCTCTCGCCTCGGGATGTGGCAGGGGGGGTAGGATGTAGTGTCTTCACCAGGATCGTGACGGTAGAAATGCCTTTAAAGGTTATTCCAGTTTTTATATGTGAATAATAACTGAAAATTGATTCCACGGTGTTGACTTTTGTGTGATACGCAGTCACAAGAAAATGAAGTGAAGTACAAACTTGCCATAGAGAAATTTAGGATCCTAGAGTGACTATCTTTACTATGTTAGTGCAGACCCTGAATAGGGGCAGCCATGATTCGTGCTGTGGTTGGTGTACTTTAGGGGCCTTTATCAGAAGTGGGATTTAATTTGCTTATGATGATAGGCTTAATAGATACTTAGGTACCTAACTTATTACCAAGTATGTATTATGATTGCATTTGACTTTGGGCCTACACTTGTCATCGCCTTTAAGTACTTAGTTTCCTACTTCTCGACTCATACTTTAGCCTTATCTTTACATAGGTACTTCGACGTTATCTACTTTGAACCTGTTCTCACCTAATTTGGGATTGGCCTTATACGTAGGTATACTTACCTGGCCCTATACACATACTAACCTAACCTTCCCGTATGTTAAGCTAGTCTCACATCATTTGCCCGTGGCCTCACACCCATTCACATTAACAATGGTGGAGGATAGGTAGATTGAAGGTGTTACCAGTCTATCAACTTGAGCAAGGCCTCCGCAGCGCAAAAACTGGTGAACCTCGCCTGCTGCCGTTCCATGTATCTCTTGTACCCGATCTGGAGAGCCTCATCTATGATCTCTTCTCGAACTTCAAATACTAGTAGATCACACTCTTCTCGTTGGATTATTTCGGCCCTGATTTAAAAAACTCCTTGGTCCAGGGTAGAGCAAATAGATCCGAACAAAAAGCTCGAATTAGGTATGGAACCTAAACATTGCAGATACCTATTTAGGCATTTCCTACATACCTAGGTACACCTTCAGGTAATTCAGGTGTATGCGTCTTAATACGATTTTAAAAACTAGCGCTAATTGATAGTAAAATTTTAATTACTAGGCAGGTAGTAGGTAGATAAGTACCCGGTTGAAAGTTGAGGAATACTGTTAACCTGCAGTAGGCTGCTAATACGTTTGACAAGGTAGCTGCTGTAGGCAAAAGGTTAAAAAATGTGGCGACTCATTTCCTAGGTCAAGATCTACTCATTACTCAAAATAACCGTGTCTCAAGAGACACGGTTTATTTTGAGTATTCTGATTAAGGGCGGCGGAACTGATAGCATGGATATTTGTAAATTTTACCAAGTTCGTTCCGCGACATCTTTAGGTAAAACGAGCAGCAACCTTTGGTCATCAGATAAATTCAACTTCTTGCCTTTTCTAGATAATCTAAATTTATTACTATTCGGAGTAACAGAAACCATTTTTAGTTTAATAATAATTATCGTAAATTTTTTTAACAAAAATTAGCTATCAAAAACATGCCATTCGAAAGTGATCCTATCACCACAGACTTACTAGAGGATGCTTCACTCACATCATAAACTATCAGAAACTACAAAGAACTGGTAGAACTGAAAGAACCCTGCCAAAGTAATAGATCATAGATTAATTTCTTATAATTTATCCAAAAATTACATATCTATGGATAAGTCTGTTTTTAGTAAATGCGTAAACCCACGCGTAAACCGGTACGCTATGTATCTAGGTACTTGTATGTTTTGTAATCCTATTTCGTTAAATATTGTGCCATCGTATCTAGTTATCATTTACGCAGCTTCACTAATCAGCATTTAATTAACAAAGATAGTCACCTAGGTAATGAAATAAATAAGCAAATAAATACAAAATACAAGAACACATAGTCGACAATTAAGCAATATATTATTCAAAAAGGGATAGATAGAATTATTTATTTACTAGAAATTTTATTTACGTATGTCGTAGAAGCGTGGACTAAATAAACTAAAAGAGATGCAAAAGAAAGTGATGGTGTAAAGAATTAAAAGAATAAATATCGGCAAAAGTCGGAAGAAGTTTTGCATGGGTAGCTTTAAAAGTGCTTATAGATTTATTTAAAATTTGTGTAAACGAAAACAAAAATGGCCAGAAACAAAATTGACCATAAACAATGCCAATGACAGCTTTTAGAAAAAAAAGTGACAAAAACCGAGCGCAAATCAAATTACAGAAACCACCGAATTATTTTTAATTACTCGAAAATATTTAAAGTGTACAAGGATGCACATTTATATCAGTTAAAAAAGTTTACTCTACATCGGACGCTAAATAATGAGTGTATTTTTTCTTTGTTTAGATTTTGTTATCGTTTGATAAAAATGTATACTTTGAAAGGTATCTTTCCCGAGCCAAGTAAGTGCCCGTTACGTTTGACTTCAACATTTGGCATTTAGTTAGTGCTTGTTTTTAGAAAATAATTATAATTAGGTATGTCATGACCATCTGTTTATTTAAGTAAGTAATCTAAATGGCTAGGTATTGTGTTACTTTTGTAACTATATTGTCATGAAACTGTTATAAATGCTCAGTTAATTTTTTCGATGTTTCAAACTCAATTTAATGTGCAATTTTTATTCTTTTTATAATTTATTTTACTACATTCATCAGTGTATTGTTATCATACTTACTATAGTGAATATGTTTGTTTATAAATATCAAAATTACATTTCAGAAAAGGAACAGAAAAAAAACTTTATCAGAGAAAACATGAAACAACTTAAGTATATTCAGAGTAAATCTCCTAAAGAGCCCAAATATACTACTAAAAATGTGCACCCTCCACGATTGACAAACCCTATTGCTGCGGGCAGCAGCCTTGGCCAGGTCAAGTCCTCACCTTCTAATAAAAGTTGCAAAGTCGCACTCAACATCGGCAAAACGGACTCAACAAACACAAGAAAAAAGCTTGCTGATGTGCGAATCAAAAAAGGAGATATGGCAGAATTTTTAAAAAGAAAAGAGTTGAGGCAGTCAAAGCCACCGGAAGAATTTGAAGATGAAGAGGTGAAGTCAGTTGAATCAAGCAGCCTACTGCGAGACATGGCTTGTCAGACTATAGAATCAACCTTGTCACAGAAACTGACAGAGAGTGCTAAACTTACAATGCTGTACCCTAAAAAAGAAGCTGAGGATGCCGAATCTAAGATAAAAGCAAGTGGAGACAGTGGACATCACAGAAGTCCTACTCTATCACAGGGAAATAGACACACTGCTGAAGAATTACTGGAAATTGAGAAAAATCGCAGTCGATTAAATTCTATTTTAGAGAGGAAAGATAACAAAGATCCTTATTTACCATCAGGTACACTAATTTCTTTATTTTACTTACTTTTTTTAGTAGGTTTTACAATATTGTTATAAAGAGTTGAAAGGCTATGGGGGAGGCTTTTGGCAAGCAGTGCAATATCTAGGATTTATAGACTGACATTTTTATGACATTTCCCTTTAATTGTTGGTCTCATAGGTTACCAGAAAGGCGTAGTGCCGAAGTACCTGCGCGAGAGGAAGGAGGCGGCGGGCGCGCGCGAGCCCGAACCGCGCGGTGACGACGGCGCCGTGTGTCCGCCCGGCCACGTTACGCTGCCTGATAACGAACGGAAGGAGACATTACGGATGCTTAGAAATAGTTAGTTTTATTTGAAATTGAAATTCTACTTGAAATTGTTATAAGTTGCTTAATCAGCTAAATAATGAATGAATTAATATTGTCAGAGTAAGGCAAAAGTACAATCACATTCAGGATTAACTAGAGACTTAAAGAAACCACAATATATATTTCAAACAGGCACCAATTACACTGAGCTGTATGTTATCAGTGTTAGTGAAATATCCATTTTGATTTCTATGTAATTTTTTCTGTGGGATAATATGTGAAAAATATTGGAAGTGGTACAATTATTTATATATTTTAAAGCATACTAATACTTTCACTTTTTTATTACAGGTTTTGCAGAGTTAGTAAGTGAATTAAACAAATTACCAGTAAAAACAGACACCTTGAAAATGCGCAATAAAAAAATGGAGTTGGAAAAACAGCTTTCAAAACTTGAAGAGGGTATAAAAGTGTTTTCACGGCCTAAAGTGTTTGTCAAAATAGGAGAGTAAGATATTTCCCAGTCTAGACTTACACAGTCATCTGCCCAGGGTGAGCATGTTCATTCTGTAGCCATTCAGTTGTGATTTAACACTTGTTCTCATGCAAAAAATGTATAAGTTTGGGTATAATGATAATAATCATTGTAAATGCCAAAATTTATTTTACAAATACAGAGTGCTGTGTGTGTTTTGTCGTAAACATGAATTGTCTGTTATGTGATGCAGTAATTTGTATGGAGAAAAGTGTTTAAAAAACGTGGCAATAGAAGGGCTGTACATTTTCTTTATATAAAACTAGATGTCCACCCCAGCTTCGCCGATTGGAGATACTTGCCCGTATTTTTATTTATTTGAATAAACAAGATAAAATCAATTTTTTTTCGATTTCATACTCATTATGTTGGCGACAAAACTATGCATTTAAAAGGAAATGCCAACAGTGACTTGAATACTGCAGTAGTCCAAAGTATTATATTTACTTTGAACTTCATAAATCTGTATAAAGTCTGAATGTTACCTAGTTTTGTCATTGACAAATTTGTATTAATAAAATCTTCATACAAATTTCCTGCGTACGCGCTCGCGGTATATTAAGTTTACCACAAAACTGACAGCATACTGGCCAGATAATTTTGTAAGTCGATACATTTTAAAGGACAAGTTGCATTCAGATTTGTATATGTGATTGTGTTTGTTTTGTAATAAAATCCAATTGTGTCACAAAATTAAGATAATAATTTATGCATTTTAATAAATATGACAGTTTACAATGTTGGAAAACTGTCATATTTTAACTTATTTTTATGCTTAAATATTTTATGAAGCTGAGAATATTAAGTTTGGTTAGTAATTCATTTAATTTAATTAAAAATATATATGTATAATTAAATCTGCCGACGATAAATACCTCGTGCTCCGTCCCAATGTTAGTATAAGTCGCTTAAATTCTTGTGATGTGGCTCCGTAAGATATTGTATGTTAGTATTAAATTTGTGTTGTACTCTGTGGCAATGTTTTCTGTTTGTATTGTGGTCCAACCTATCGTAGTTTATTGTAGACTGACGAACACCGTGTACCAGTTACAATGAAATATTAAATTAAAATGAAGGCTTTCTAGAGCGCTGCTAAAGAGTAGACACTGCAGCATCTCCCTAAGAATCCTTTGCAAATACAATGTAGATTTTGAGATATATTAGTGTAGCACAGGGTGTCCGTCTACAATAGATCGGACCTGATACAAAGAGGGCATTTAGGCAGAGTACAACACATTAATTTTATTATTGTATATTTTTCTGTTATTGTAACTAATATAATTAGATATGTTTGTACGGTTTACAGTGTTTTACATACCGTTTTATATATATTATATATATAACATATATATACAATACCTTGTTTCTTGATCTTAAAATGACTGCATTTTTAGGATATTTTAATGGTCCCCATCAACCAGATAGACACCGCATAGCTGAGCACTTGCACTGGCCTAACTTACCACTAAATATTTCATACAATATTTGGAAGTAAGTATTTAGTCTGTGTTCCTTCCTTACGTATGAACTTGACAAAATCTGCCGTAGTTGGAAACCAACAAAAGTTACAAAGACGAATCTGCCGTAGTTGGAAACCAACAAAAGTTACAAAGACGAGTCTGCCGTAGTTGGAAACCAACAAAAGTTACAAAGACGAATCTGCCGTAGTTGGAAACCAACAAAAGTTACAAAGACGAGTCTGCCGTAGTTGGAAACCAACAAAAGTTACAAAGACGAATCTGCCGTAGTTGGAAACCAACAAAAGTTACAAAGACGAATCTGCCGTAGTTGGAAACCAACAAAAGTTACAAAGACGAGTCTGCCGTAGTTGGAAACCAACAAAAGTTACAAAGACGAATCTGCCGTAGTTGGAAACCAACAAAAGTTACAAAGACGAATCTGCCGTAGTTGGAAACCAACAAAAGTTACAAAGACGAGTCTGCCGTAGTTGGAAACCAACAAAAGTTACAAAGACGAATCTGCCGTAGTTGGAAACCAACAAAAGTTACAAAGACGAGTCTGCCGTAGTTGGAAACCAACAAAAGTTACAAAGACGAATCTGCCGTAGTTGGAAACCAACAAAAGTTACAAAGACGAGTCTGCCGTAGTTGGAAACCAACAAAAGTTACAAAGACGAATCTGCCGTAGTTGGAAACCAACAAAAGTTACAAAGACGAGTCTGCCGTAGTTGGAAACCAACAAAAGTTACAAAGACGAGTCTGCCGTAGTTGGAAACCAACAAAAGTTACAAAGACGAATCTGCCGTAGTTGGAAACCAACAAAAGTTACAAAGACGAATCTGCCGTAGTTGGAAACCAACAAAAGTTACAAAGACGAGTCTGCCGTAGTTGGAAACCAACAAAAGTTACAAAGACGAGTCTGCCGTAGTTGGAAACCAACAAAAGTTACAAAGACGAATCTGCCGTAGTTGGAAACCAACAAAAGTTACAAAGACGAATCTGCCGTAGTTGGAAACCAACAAAAGTTACAAAGACGAGTCTGCCGTAGTTGGAAACCAACAAAAGTTACAAAGACGAGTCTGCCGTAGTTGGACACGCAACTAAAGCTACAGAGTTTTTCATGAGAAAAGTTCAAAGAAAACCACAGAATGTTAGTTTTGTCGCAAACATGACGCGGTCTACAGCAAGCATGTTACAATTGTCTTGTATGTATCCTGCAAAAATATATATTTTAATGTACATACTTATGACAATTTGTGAAAGTGAAGTGCAATTTTTTTTCTGAATAATCCCGTTAGTAATAAATAAGCCTGTTAGTTTTTGTATAAATTAGTACAGTGCGACATATAACAATAGAACTACAATTTTTAATTCCGTGGTGCCCTTGATGTTACACTGTACAGCGGCAAGTAGAGTTAATTTTGATCATTTATCTTCAGCCTTGTGGTGCGGATACAAAGTAGCCTATGAGGTATTCCAGACTTCAATCATATCTGTGCCGAATTTCAACTAAATCCGTCCAATAATTATTGCGTGAAAGAGTAAAAATCATCTACACACCTCCATAGTAATTTTCGCATTTATAATATTATTAATAATAATAATAAATAAATAGGATACAAAAGGCAAGTTTACCCTCTCTTTGTAGAACGTGTCAGTTCTACGACAAAACTGTCTTCTGGGCAAGCAGTTGACTATAGGAACTTTGGTTCAGACAATGTATGCCAAGGACAGGTATCTAAGACATTATTTTTATCAAATAAGAAGTTTACAATATTGTTTTAACTAGAACTTTAATATTTGACTATAACTTTCTTTGGTGTTGAAACATATAGTCGTTAAATATAACAGGCCCATTTCTAAACCATTCCTCATCGCTTGTGTTCCACTGGTAGAATGAGAAGTCTGGGAAAAAGAATTTTATCTCTCTTTCTGCTGATTGTGGGGAATCTGAAAATATACATGTAAGTAAATTCCAGATTTTTAAATCCAGTATATTTCAAATGTACACTAGTATTCAAAATGTCCTAATAGAAACTCGTAATTCCAACTATACATTCAAGTCCATAAAAACAATAAAGACCTGAGGTACTATGGACTCCTGGTGAGCAACTAGGTAACTAACTCACCATTTGTGGTACTGTGATGGAACATGTTGATAATAGGTTTACCTACAGTCTTATGAGTTTATTTCAATTGTAAATTTTGACACATTAAACACTTGACACTGAATTCAAACAACTTGCATCAAATAGGTTGAAACTTCAGTTGCATCCTTTGGCATGGAATGCTTAGGTTATCCTCTTTCCCATAAAAGAACATTATGCCAAAAGTGATTTCAAAGTGTTGTAAGTAAAAAAAGGGCAAAACGTCTATCTCAGCTTAATATTCTTTCAAAAGTGAGGGCTAATGTATTTACAGGAGAATAGCCCACACTCTAAACAGTTCTATTAGAGTTTGGATTTCCTGAAATATGTGCATACCTGATCCATGTGCTACATTCCTGGTATCTGAGATACCGAACATGCCTCTCAAGCAGTATGGGTCTTGGAACTGTCCTTTGTAGACACTAGTGGGGCCTAGCAGCCGCCTCCATAGCTCTATGCCATTAGTACCAGCTATCAGATGAAGGTCTATAGACCCACTGAAAATGAATCATTATTAGAATCTGATTGGAACTTTTATATCTGTAATAAGTCCAAAACTAGTTCACATTTATAATGAACCCTTGTGCCACAACACTCAATAATAGTTTGTTGCAAGTGATGTGACATCACAATAACCACTGCACTGGTTGTTCAATCTAAAACCAATGTCTTTACAGAGATTAACAGTTTGCCTCCATAGGATTTGCCCTCTCGATGTGATTCCTGGCCAGGGCTAAATGGGCTGTACTCACTGGTGGTGTCATCCAGAAAGTCGACGATACGCGCTAAATGAACCAAACATTTAGTGATGTGATACCTGGTAAAGCCTCGATTAACTAATATACATTTAGTCACACTCAAATATCTACTGCAAGTGTTCCATTTTCTTCATTAACACTAACACCCGGTGAGGAGGGCAAACGTACAGTCAGTTACGTACAAAAATGCTTATGGGGGTTAGTTTATTTAAGATTTAACGTACTTGTTGCACTCACCTCGACATGAAAGTCACCAAGCGATTGTAAAAGAACTTTCCTAAGTGTTCTTTATAAAAATTACTAGCAGCCTCCAAATCTAACGAAACCCTTTTGGTTTTTACAACAATAAAGTTTTTTTTTATCACATTTCTAATAAACGATAATGCTACAGGATTTTTTATCGCGTGCGGTTTAATAATTGCCAATGTGAGTTCCAGTCGCTGCATAGTTTAAGTCATAATAATATTATTGTAGAACTAACTATTATAAGAAAATTTAAAAATTAATCTACACTTTCCATCCATTTCCGCTTTTCCGCAACAAATAATTGACAAGTGAGTGAGTGTCAGTATAGGGATGTCAAATATTTTTTTTAAGTTTTCTATGATGCCTCCTCAATCAATCTATCAATCAAAGCTAGTGACAATATATACTTGTGTTGCCAACTACGTTAGAATAATGATAGATTACTATCTCACAATCGGCGGCTCTCTACAAAAACCATAAATAAACGCTACGGCTCTCGATAAAAAAAGAGTAGATCATAGATAAATAATCTATGATCTACTCTTTTCGAATGGATATTTCTTTCTTTCACAGACTACTAAGAGAAACTTGTTTGTCGCCCAAGCACAGCAGAGTACATTTTGTGGCTGTCAGTCTATGGCTGTCACAACAAACAAACAATAAATTTGAGGTTACGCTTTACTTTGCACTTTAATTAAAATTTAACTCATATTCAAATATCTTAGTCCAAAATGCCGGAGCTAGAGACGAAGAGAAAAGCAGATGACTATTCTGTAGTTCCGTCTAAACGAACTCGTCATGAAATCTCCGTTGTGGGAACTAGAGAAAAGGCTGTCGTAACTTCATCAGTAAGTTATTAAGCCATCTTATTAACTATAAAAACATATTCTTGATATGGCTCCGACCTTAAACCTTTGGGATCAGACGTAACGTCGCATTATTAAAATATAAGTATTGGAATTTTTTTTTCACCAAGAAATGTCGCCTATCGCCTTTGAGTTAGAATCGGGGCACTGAGGAAAAATGTTGGCCAGGGAGTTGTCCAAACGTTTAATTAACATCTCAGCGTATACATAAGTTTAGTGATTCAAAGAGGTAACTCCACCAGCTTTTTTGGTACCCTACCTACCCACAGAGAGTTACTTAAAAACAGTTACCGTTCCTTAGGTATTTAGGTTAGGCTTTCGATTTACACATAATATGTCTGTAATTGATGTAAACTCAAGTACATTTCCAAACTGTATTCATTCACTTCTCTTCACTTTTTAATGATTTTGGCATCCACTATCAAACTGGTGTTTTAATAAGTAAATGTCTTTGTTTATGATGTTGATGTGTCATGTAATAAATTGTAGACGAAGAAATTCATCAAAGACTGCATCATTGCTTCACATCAAGCAGGTTGTGGTCCAGCGCAAGCCTATTTTAGGATAAAAAAAGAATCAACAAATAAAAAATTGTGTGTGTTAATATTACTTTGTGTAACAGGTACCCCGAACATCAAACTTGTATGCTCCAATCATGTTATTAGAGGGTCACCAAGGTGAAATATTTACAGCAAAATTTCACCCGGAAGGCAAACACTTAGCTTCAGCTGGGTTCGATAGACAAATATGTAAGCTATTTCTTAAAAATTTAATACTCCAAAGGTATAAGCAAAAATAGTTTTAAATAGAACCAAATTACTACAATACTAATTACTTACTTCTGCCTGCAACTTCTCTTATTTAGTATTATAGTAAAAAGTAGCGATTGTGTTATTTCAGACTATAAACTATCTCCGTTCCAAATCCATCTTGTAGTTTTTGTGTGAAAGAGTAACAAACATCCACACACACACGTCTATACAAACTTTCACATTTAAAGTGACTAATAAATACTGTGGGAAAGTTAGTTACCCTGTGGGATTCTCAAAAAATAAACTACCAAACCTACTTCTAATGTCAATCTAGCCATAATTTCAACTTTGCTTTAGCTAGCACTTACTAGGACTTTTATCAAAACCTAAGGTAAGCTACCTAAGATTTTGGTAAAAGTCCTAGTAGGTGCTAAAAGCAGCTTAAAAAATGTGAATCTGAAACAGTTATTCTGGCTATAAGGTGTTTATTACTTTGAGACTGTTGTGGTTGTGACTCAAACTTGGCTAAGTTTGAGTCACAACTTAGCCAAGTTGAAAAAAAAAGTAATTAAGTGGCTGTTTCCACAATAATTTTAGAAGACAGTATCATCATGACAAACTTAAATCTACACAAAATTACGAGTTCAAATTGCCGAAATATACTTGCTTTTCACACCACAGGCCGTGGGTCCAATTCCCACCCAAGACAGACATTTGTGTGATGAACATGTCTGTTTTTAATTATCTTTAACTAAGTATGTATTTACAAAAGAAAAGTATTATAAGTAGTATATCACCAGTTATCTGGTTTCCATGGTACAAGCTCTGCTTAGTTTGGGATCAGATGGCTGTGTGATAGTGTCTCAAAAAAAAAAACTAGTATGCTATATTATAATACTATTTTAACTTCTTTATTCCAGTTGTATGGAATGTGTATGGTCAGTGTGAGAATGTAATGGTAATGAAAGGCCACACTGGTGCCATAATGGAGCTCTGCTTCTCTCCCGACGGCTCACATCTGTACACCTGTGCTACTGACAACACAGTCGCTGTGTGGGATGTACCCACCGGTACTAGGATTAAAAAGCTAAAGGGCCATGCTAACTTTGTTAATTCAGTATCAGGTATGTTACATTAGTTTAATAACGGCTTATTAAATACAATTATTTTTTATATTAGCACTTGGCTTAGCTTTTGTTGGTGTTGATATGCAATTTCCTCTATGTTTTTGTATCTGAGACACAACTCTTGGTCTTTCTTTATCTTGTTTTCCTTCTATGACGTTCCTCATGTCTTAAAAGGTGTCTAATCATTTTGCCTTTTCTGTTTCGTTTGGTCGTCATCAACATCCAATTCTCATCCACTTTTTGAAATAGTTCTTCCTTTTTTGTTTTTTCTGTCCAGCTAATTCTTTTCATCCTTATTCAACACCACATGAAAATGCTTCAAGCAATTCTCTATCACACTGTATTATTGTGCATGTTCCAAATCCATATAAACCTATAAGGCTAAGCTTCATGATGATATAGAACAATTTACTGACTTAAGTACTGTCTTAGGTTTGGATATGGATACAATTATGGATTAAATTGTGTTGTTAAGTCCTCATATCTTCTTTAGGTGCAAGAAGAGGTCCAGAGCTCCTAGTCTCAGCATCAGATGACAACACAATCAAGCTCTGGGACGCTAGGAAGAGGAATCCTATAGCATCCTTTGACAGCACATACCCTGTAACCTCAGTACTGTTCAATGATACAGCTGAGAAGATTATATCGGGAGGAATTGATAATGTGATCAAAGTATGGGATATAAGGAATAATCAGATTTCATATACTGTTAAAGGGCATACAGATTCTATTACCGGTAAGATTACTCAGCCTCAGTCGATGCAATCTGTATTTAATTAATGGACTACCGACAGCTTCTATGTATAACAATTAATTGGTAATGGTACAATAGACTTACATAGTCGCCAATAATAGGTGATCCAGCATTCACAACAAAATGTATTTTGTAAAATATTCAGTTTGAATGAGCGAGTTTGGTACTTTTGGAAACTTTCGTGCATGGCGTCACAGGTCGTATTCAGACATTGATGAAAATCAGAGACACTGATGGGTCACACTGTTTACTTTTTGTTTTTAGTTATTTATTTTATTTTTCTTTTTTACATGTGATTTTTTTATTTGTAATTTAATTGTGTGTATTTGTGTCAAACAAATGTGTTTTTTTCCTTTCTATTCATTTATTTTTAATTCCAGGCATGGCATTATCCTACGACGGATCCTACCTTCTATCCAACTCAATGGACAATACACTTAGGATATGGGATGTGCGGCCCTTCGCGCCTTCTGAGCGCTGCGTAAAACTTATGTCAGGACACCAACATAACTTTGAGAAGAATTTGCTGAGATGTGCCTGGTCTCAAGATGGATCTAAGGTATGCAAAATGTTTCTAGTTATATTACCTATTACTTAAATCCTTCTGTTGGTGATATTACTACTAATATTTAGCGCTAAAATGTCACAAACCCTTCACTTCAACCCTTTTTAGTGTCCCACTGCTGGGCACGGGTATACTCTCAACTATCTTACGAGTTGAGAGAGTTTAGACCTTAATCCACATATACTGGCCAAGTGCGGGTTGGTGGATGTCACATGTCTCGAATGATTAGTTCTTAGACACATTCACACAAAGATGTGTGGGTACGACGAGGATTCGAACCTGCGACCTTATATTTTTAGGGCGAGGCCCGCACCGCTGCTCTTTAGAATGCTACTACAATAGTCACAGGCAATACTATCGATGGTACCTAAATTATATATTGACCTTCGATACTATCGATAGACATACCCTTATTTTCGAAGAATTGTGTCCGCACGTGTCGCCTGGCCACCAAATTAATTTATTTATTTTGTGCTGTCGACAAGTCGCTGACTAACTTGCCGACAAAAAATGTTCTGTGGAGTCTACACACCGAACTCGGCGGGTTATGTGTGTAAACCCCACAGAACACTTTAGGTTCAGAATAACTTTATTTCTCATAAGAATTATATAAATTCTTTCTGAAATCTGTGAACTCTATTAGGTAGGCTTTGGAGAGTTAAATAAAAATTATACAGCTGAGGTTAGAACGAATGGGGATAGAGGGAATGAGGTCAGAAGTTAATTTTAAGTGGCTAATGGTAATTACAGTGGCTTCCTCATATAGATAAACTGTCCGGAAAATTAAGTTCTGCTGCGTATGCAGTCCAAACAATTAGACGGCTCACTGATGAGGATACCTACTGCTAAAATTGTTTATTTACTTACGGAATTCTTCTTTGGGTAAATGCGGCTGACATAGAAACCCTATTTATTTTACAAAAAAAAAGAGCTTTAAGAGCTATCTACAAACTAGGAAGCCGTGTTTCCCTAAGAGAGAAATTCAGACATAAATATTTTGACTGTCACTTCTCAATATGTTTATGAAAATTTATTGTATGTGCATAAAAATATTACGAAACTTAAAAAAATAAGCGACACATAATTTGAATACTAGAAATAAGAACGACCTGGTAGCACATCATACTCGACTCCACAAAATTAGTAACTCTTTTATGAGGCAGTGTATACGTTTCTATAATAAACTTCCAAATAATATTAGGGAAATGACTATTAACAAATTTAAAATAACTATAAAATCTACGTTATGTAAGAAAGCGTATTATAAAATTTCAGACTATCTAACGGATAAAAACGCTTGGAATTAAGTCGCTCTAATTCAACACAATAAACAAACAAAATGTAACAGATATAAGTACTTATTTTTTAAAAGAAAAAAAGCCTACTGAGTTTTTTTGCAGTGTGGCGCGCCCGTCTTAAACAAAAAAGGTTATATTATTGACACAATGAATTTGTTCAGGTGGCAGCGGGCTCGTCAGATCGGTTTCTATACGTATGGGACACGACATCGCGCCGTGTCGTCTATAAACTGCCTGGACACAACGGCGCTGTCAACGACGTAGACTTCCATCGCAGGGAACCCATCCTACTATCGGCTTCCAGTGATAAACACATCTATCTCGGGGAAATTGAACATTAGGTTAAGATTTTTAATGATAAGATTTGTAATTAATGAAAATTAATTTCATTTTTTGTGTAGTTATTTCTTATTTCCAACCAATAACCCAGACTATTTCCCGAATATTACATTTCATAAGACTAAATTAGTAATAGACATAGATTTGTGAAAAATGTTTGTGCGTTAATTCACACCTGCTACCCGTGCGAATTCGCGGGCCACTTGTAAAAAATATTTTATCCATAGCTACCCAATTCTAAATAACTACTTGAGTACTTTTAAGTAATATTTTATCACAGTTTCACATCCATCCAAACGATCTTTCAAGCGATTTGTCAACAGCGTTTGTAACTTTGATTTA
The DNA here is from genome assembly GCA_936450015.1 of Meganola albula. Taxonomy (NCBI): domain Eukaryota; kingdom Metazoa; phylum Arthropoda; class Insecta; order Lepidoptera; family Nolidae; genus Meganola; species Meganola albula. The sequence continues at coordinate 12,606,720 of OW388159.1, read as the reverse complement.
TTATATGCATAGCTAAGGAACAGTTAACTGCTTCATCCAATGAATAACAGTCCAGCAGACTTACACCCATATTTATAAACATCTTATAAGCTCAATAAAGCTAAAATGGGTTTGTAATTTGTTTGTCTTTGTCTGTCATCTTGACATTTATACCAGTAAGAAAGAGACAAAGTCCATTTTAACTAAAGAGCCTTATAAGATTTTTCTGAATAAGACCGTAAATCTACATCATGAAAAGAAATCCTTCTGGGTCTTCCTTCCAAGTCAATATTGAATTCTTTAGCAGCACTTGAGAATTTTACAAGTGGTACTTAACATTCAAAATTGGCCTTTATTCACACATAATTCATAAGGAGGAGGGACTTCAGGTACAAAACCTAGCGTAAAACTAGTACTCTTAAAGGACTCTAGGTCTTCATGTGACAAATCTTCCATTTTACTGTATAGACTAGAATTTGGGACATAACCAACTCCAAAAATGCATCCTTGGTTACCAGATTTTTGGAAAACGTTTTCATGGTATCCTGTGTTGGTTTGGCTAAATGGTGCATTTGGGTTGTTTTGACTAAATGGTGAATTATTTTGATTGTTTTGGCTAAATGGTGAATTATTTAGGTTGTTTTGGTTAAATGGTGAATTATTTTGGTTGTTTTGACTAAATGGCGAATTATTTTGATTAGTTTGGCTAAATGGTGAATTATTTTGGTGGAATGGTGAATTATTTTCGCTGAGTACTGCATTTTGATTAGGATCTTTAGCAAATATATTCTGATTAGCAGTTGCAAATACATTTGCTGGAGTATTCTGGTTGGCATGACTAAAATTGTTTTGTACTGCAGTTGCAAATATAGATTGTGCTGTGGTTTGATTTTGTGTGAATACTGTTTGATTTTGATTGGTTGGTTGTATATTAGACACTGCGGATGAGAATAAAGATTTTGCGGGATTGGGTTGTGAGTTAAATATGCTATTGGCTTGCTGGCTAAATATTGATGGGGTGGTATTCTGAGCTGGTGAGCTTTGAACAGCACTACGGAATATAGATGATGCTGCATTGTTGGCAGGTCCGAATCCACTCTGAGTATTGGAAAATGGTGTGGGTACAACTTCACCTTTATAAAGACTGCGTAATACTTTAAGGATATTGATGTTCGGTTGTAATAGTTGTTCATATTTTTGTCTTGTTTCTTTGTATACATTGTTCATGTGGGCTACCTGGAATTATATATTTTTTTTATTAACAATAGTACCATTTATCTACAACATTAAGGATCAAATGGTCAGCATAATGAGTAGTCTACAGTCATATACTTAGCGCTTGTTTTTTTGATATTTTCTACATAAAATACAGAAAGATCTCAAGGGCTCAGCTTTCAGATTTAGAATCCAACTGCCAAGTTGTGGAACTTGCTGCCAGCGTGAGCACTTCTACCCAGTAGGATCTTTTGTGCTTCCTTTTCATTATATAAAGTCTGGAGAACTCTCCCTACACACAGCTTGTGCATTACCAGTGCTATTTGTAGGAGATGCATGAGGCCATATTCATCAGGAGTAGGCTGGTCCATTCCCAATGCATTCATGTGTTTTCACACTAAAGTCCATCAAATCTAAGAAGTAACGTTTGGCAGTTCTAAACGTAGTACAATGACATTTAGAATTTTAATTTTTTGTATGAAAATTGTTTATGTTATGTTATAATAAAAATAGCTTCATAATTAAATTATTTTACAGAAAAGTTAATTAAAATAGTGTGAATTACGCCTCTATAAAGCTAATACATAATACAAAACCGTGAAATGTCAAACGGTACTTCTTAGATTTGATGGACTGTAGTGAATCACACTCGGACAGTATGTGCTCTGTGGTTTCCTGAGCATCTCCACATGTTAAGCTAGTGGGACTTTCTACCAGCCCTATTTTAAACAGGTGTATTTGCAGCCCAAAGTGCCCAGCTAGTGCACCTACTACCAGTCTTATTCAAGTCCTGTGGGCTAATTCACGTAATTAAACAAGTTCAGTTGCAGTGCAGTTTCAGTTAAGTTTAGATCAAAACAGCCCTTTTGGTACTGTCATAATTTTGACGATCGCTGTCAGATACGCCCGCGTCACGTACGCGTCACGCGAGCGCTATAGCGTGTATATTATTTGTATGACAATCACAAGAATACCATTTTGCACTAAGACGTAAACTTAATTGGAACGTGATTGCAACTGCACCGCAACTTGATCGGCGCGTAATGAAATTACGTAAATTAGCCAACAGGTCAGGAGTCAAGACAGTTGACTAGCTTTGCTTTCATCAGAAAATCATGATCATAGCCTAAATTAAGCAATCATATTTGCTTGAGTTATGGGCATTAGGAATGGATATACTACTTAATTACTTTTTTAATGTAAATACATACTTATAATAGATAAATTACATGTAGACACAAAACAAACAATCATGCTCATCACACAAAGATTGTCCTGGGTGGGAATCGAACCCACAACCTTCACCTCAACAGTCAATCACTCACCACTATGCCACCAGGCCTGTAGTTGGAGGTAATATAACTGTAGTATCAAAATGTGACCGCATCTTACTTACAGCTTGTTCAACTTGGTTATTTGCTTTAGCTTCGTAAATAAACAATCTAGCTTCCTCAGGAGATAGATCATGAATACCAGGGAATATTGGTTTTTCCTTGAATGGGGAGTAGCAAGAGAGAATCCATTGGCCTCCCCTAAGAGCAGATTGGATGTCTGTCTGCACTTGGTTGACTAGCTGCTCATCTGTGACTCCAGCAGTGGTTTGCACCTGAGGAGCAGGTTGTGGAAGTGGATTTGCTGGAAATTTAATCATATTTAATTTATATGTCTGTTGCCTATTTTCGTGCTGATTGTTAAGCATATATAGACGAAATTTCTCATGGAGATGGTTTAAACTTTAGTAGTAGATAGTTTACTTGAAACCGGCAGCATAAAAATTAAGTCAAAACATACATTAGATATACACTCAAGCGAAGATCCGGGAAAAGCTAGTATATTTAAAAATAATTAAACAAACTCCATAGACCATGTCAAGAGAAAGTTGAATTATTAAATCTGGTAAATAGCATTAAACTTAACATTTATATCATTGAGATAGGTACACAATCTGCTTTATTTACTAATGGGTAATATAATATACAAGAGTATTAAGGCTGCAGAATACTGCAAATTGTTTCAAATTAATTCATAGTGGTTGGGCAGCGTGGTATGAAAAAAATCGAGTCTCACCATGGTAAGAGTATTTGGAGCCGTAAATGTGGTCAAACCTGCAGTTCTGTCCGTATCGGCAGTAGCCTTGTTGAAAGAATTTGCACACAACCATTGTAGGCACTTAATAATTTGTTTGTTTGTTCACGCCGATTACGTTAATAACACCAAAGAGGATATAAATAATAAATAACCGCTTATGCTGAAAAAACATTAGGTATCAAAAGTAGTGACACCGCTTACGCTGACAAGTGACACTCCTTCATCTAAGCTGTCAACTGTCAAGTGGTATCGCTATCGCCCTCCCTTCCCTCCCTCTTTCTTCGTCTTAGTATTTATTTGTTAGTTTTTTTGTTTTTGTTGGTGCGAAGCTTTAAATTCTGTTAAATTACAATACATTACAATAGATTTAAGTTTAGGAAAGACTTGGTACCTATTCGGTTAAAATAATGTTTGAGAAAAGGTATTCGTTGACTGTAAATATGGGTAAAATTGTAATAATATTATTCTCCTAGTACCTTTTTAGATAATGAGCTTGTAATTTTATAACGTCATGCAAACACAAAATCAAAATACAATCACATCGAAACTTAGTGCAAATAGACATAGACTCGCTCTTAAACTTGTAATAATGAAAGTAAATTAATATTTAATTTATTTTAAGGAAACCAAAGATGGAAACCACTCATATCTATTTAATGCAAATTTTATTTGTGACTGGGATTACATTAGGTAAGTAAACACCTTTATTGTTCAACTGAATGAAGTAGGAAAAGTTTTATTTTTATTCTAAAAAGTTACCAAACAAGCTGGCCCGCCTGATAGTATGTGATTATCTAAGCCTATGAACACTTTCAACACCAGAGACATCACTCCTGCAATGCTGATCATTTAGAAACCTTGTTACTACCTACTATTTTAAAGGGCACCCACCCTTCTGTAGTCTCTCAGGATAACTATATTAAATTTTTAATAACTTCTGACCTTTATTTTTACTTTTCAAATCAATAATTAAAATTGGTTCATCCGTTTGAAACCTACAATGACTCACACTCTTCTAACTGACACAACACTGACAATTTTTTTCATGTTTGAGGTTATAGATTAGAGTTCTATTTCTATAGCTTAATAATTGAGGATTTAAAAAAAAAAATTATATAAAAATGCCCTCAAAACAATAACTCCATTCATGGCCAGTGCTATAGACTATATACTAGACATCCACTAGCCTGGACTCGGCCAGCATGTGTGGATTAGGACCTAAACTCTCTGAATTCTAAGACAGTTGAGAGAAAACCTGTGCTCAGCCATAGGTCACTTAGGGTTATTTAACTTTCAAGAACCGACCAGGAACAAATTTGGTTTGTCTTTACGTGAATTTGTTAGTGATGGTATGGTATATATGCAATCAGTTCAGGAACAGTACTGGCTAACTCCCAAACTTTATTATAATTGAAATAAAATTATTTTATAATGGATTTTATCACGGTTTATTTTAGATCCCGATGTTTTTTCCCTGTCTTTTCAGATCTCATGGTCACACGTGGACCACTAGTTACAATATTTTATGAATTAATAGTTTTATTTCACTGTGTTGTATTCACGTAAATCCAATAAAATGCTTCATTATGATTGCTGGGCTTGAAACCGATTCAGATTAAACCGTTTCAACTTGTGATACTATCATTCAATGACTTTAAAATAATTAATTTACACTATTTCACCGCCCCGTTGGTCTAGTGATAAGCATGTTTGCTTATTAAACACTAGATCCTGAGTTGGTGAAAAAAAATTCTAATATACTTAAGAAATCTTAGTTGCAGTTCGAAGTTTGCAATTGTGTCCGACAAACAGCAATAAGCTTAGACCTGAACATAGCAAGTGAAAAGTGGCTAATATTCACCTCTGCCTACACCTTCAGGTAGTACAGGCATGACGTTATCTTTTTAAGTATGTAATTAGTAATAAATTTACAAAACCCCCAAATATTAGCGAAATGACTATTAACAAATTTAACTTAACACTTGCTGTGCCCAACAGGTTCCTTAATGATTCTAATATAATAAGCACCTACCACCTAAAGCAAAAAAAAAAGGTAAAGCAATAAAGTTATTAAGTATAGTTGCAGTAATAAAGTCAATGGATAAGATATATTTTAAGACAGTGTCTAAAAATAATTTCTGAGAATTTTTTTGTTTATAAAGCCAGGCTCTTATTGCAACTGATAACATAACAGCAGTGTGTTATTTCTAAAAAGTAGGTACTGCTAGCAAAAAAAACTTTATTTTTAACAGACTTAAAAAATATGTGTAACTACGTTGACTACGTCAACATTTGCAAACTTAATTGAATGACGAAGTGATTTGGGACGAAAAATCTAAATTTTTATTTTTTTCACACTTTTGATGTACTCTCACGATCAAGACAAATCTAATGATACCTCTTAAGCTAAAATGCTACAAGCTCATTAGGGTCTAGTAGAGCGTGTCAAAGAAATATACATACATAAACTCGAAAAACACAACCCTCCTTCTGGGGCAGTCGGATAAAAAGGAGTATAAGGTTCTTAGTTTGTTAATAAATGAATTTAAATTTAGATATTTTTTTGTTTATAAGGTTCTCCCCAAAGAGGACCAATATAAATTTTATTCAAACCGGCTGAGTGTTTTTCTACTTCAGGTTCAGTTCTAGTTACAAATAAGCCGACCGTTTAGCTCGCGTATCGCCTATCGCCAAGATTCTGACTCCTCAAGCTGCACAGACAGTGATGATGATTCAAGCGATATGGATATTAGTGACGAATAGTCTTACATTACTTTTATCTGTGGTTAAATAGTTCTTTAAGAGATTTAATGAATGTTTTATGACTTTGTACCTCAGATGGCGATACGCGAGTTGAACGGTCGGCCTATACACATACACTCCAGTCGAAGCTGAACTCGCATTGTATAGAATTGCCGTACAAGAGAGGTCAGCTTATACTGGAAGTGTATAGCTTGATGTGTAGCCGTGTGTACATTCAATACTATTCATATTTTATTTGAAACCAGTTATTGATTATATCCTTTTCAAATCATATTTATGCAAATATTTCAAAACATCGGGATATAAACACTAAAATCGCGATAATATCTTCTATAACACCCTGGCCACGAAACTCGGCGTCGGTCGGCGCGGCTGACGATTATGCAGTTCATTGCCCACTCGCGTTCACTTGTCTTTAGACACTGCCTAAGCAAATACGCAATGAACGATGAAATCGCAAACTGCGCCGCCCGACGCCGTCTCCCGTGGCTAGGGCGTAAACTAATACCTATCACAGTAGCGAAGGGTGCAAGTCTGAAAATTGTAAGCCGGAGCAAAAATGTTCTTCCTTAGAAAAATAATATCTGTTCACTACCATCACAGATCGTTCTTACAGTTGATGTTATACTTATTTTTGTTGCGATTTGAACCTTTTCGACGTTACATAAGATATTATTAAGTACGTGTGATATTGACTATTCAAAGGGAAGCCGATGGGAATCGGTTTGTATGGATTCTTTGCCACTGACCTATCATTTATTTTGGTTGTCATATGTGTCACTTTATCTGCGATCTTGAGCCGCACCAATAGTATTTTCTATTTTTTAGCAGTAGTTCAGAGTCAGGAAATTAGTCCGAATGCCCGCAGAGCGCGTAAACGGAAGGACCAATTTTAATGCAGTTTTTTTATTTGATAACTGAAGATCGAGATGGTTTCTAGCTAGGATTCAATAAAATTTACATTGAGGGTTTAATTGTGTTTTTATGTGTTATGAATAAATAAATAAATATGAATTGTCTTAAAGAAAAGGGTAAATCGGTATTTTGTGGGTAAGCGCGTTCCATTGTAAACCACATCATTGCTTAACAACAGGCTAGTTGTGTTGTTGTTAAGCGTGAGTCTATTTTAAGAAAAAAAAATTAAAAAGGTTTTTAGCAAATATTTGTATGCTAACTGTACACAATTGGGGGTCAAGTTAAAATTTTATACAAGCTACACTTCAAAGCACCAAACAAGGAAGGCATTGCTCTTTGAATATTTGTAGCAGTAATATGTCGCTTACAAAAATAAAAGTATTAATAATATTCCTGTTAATTTTTACAGGTTCACAAAGTTTAGATATGGATAATAAGCACAAATGGATCACATGTATTGGTAAGTTATATGTATATTTTTTACCCATTTGACTGACCGTGTGGCGTAGTGGTTAGTGACCCTGACTGTTAAGCTAGAGGTCGTGGGTTAGATTCCCTCCCAGTACTAATCTTTGTGTGATGAGCATAATTATAAAAATAATAATAATTATTATATGGTGGGACATTAACACACACGGTCATCTGATCCCAAACTAAGTAGAACTTGTACTATGGAAACCAGATAACTGGTAATATACTACATATAATACTTTTCTTTTGTAAATATAAACTTAAATATAGATAATTACACAAAAAAAAAATTATTTAAGTAGTATAAGTAGATATCATTTTCTTAGTACCCATAAGATAGCAAATGTAATTGCGCCCCCCCGATCCCCTACAACTAGTGTCTGGCAACGTCCTTAGCCGAGGTTCGTCGCCACATGGAGCCCTCATGGCAGTTGCCGCAGTACTTGATCGGTTCGGCCGTCCTCGGACGGCTTACCGAAAAATCCGGTGAACCAATAAAAGCCCTTTCGGTTAATTGGGTTAGGTCATACGCAAAAAAAATGTAATTGCTTAATTCGAGACTAGATGGCGCTGTGTTTGATTTTTTTGATTTTTAATTAATTTAATATATTATGATTAATGTAGATGACAATTGTAATTTGTAACTAACATCTATTGTAACCTGTATGCCAAATCAATAAATCTTGAGCAGCAGTGGCAAAGCGGTACGGGCCTTGCCTTAGAAATATAAGGTCGCGAGTTCGATTTCCAGTCGCGTCCACACATCTTTGTGTGAATTTTTTCATCGCAGCTCCTCAATATCTGTGAAGGTAAAACCGCGATAAAACACGTTATAAAGTAGTTTTATTACAATATTGTGTTTTAAAATAATTAATTTTAATATTTAATTTGACGGGCCGGTGCGGTGGCGTGGTCGGTTAGATACTTGCTTTTCACGCCGCAGGTCGTGGGTTCGATTCCCACCCGAGACAAACATTAATGATGAACATTTGTGTTTGTGTCGAGTCTGGGTGTAAATATCTATTATAAGTATATATATACAAAAGAAAAGTATTATATGTATAGTATATACCAGTTATCTGGTTTCCATAACACAAGCTCTGCTTAGCTTGGGACCAGATGACCGTGTGTGTTAATGTCACAGAATATTTATTTATTTTTTATTATTTATTAACAATGTTAATTTATTTTCAGCTCGCTACATTTTATATATAACTATAATACGGTTATCGAAGACAGTTTGTGCAGTCTCTTACGAGATACTACACAAACACAGTAAGTTGGATATTAAGTTATTCTCCAACTTTAACAGAAACCAACTGCTACTTAGCTTGATGTCTATAATATTTTTAATACTCAACAATCAGAAGATATTCGCTGAAGATTTCCCATTGTTATTCATAGCATACTTGGCTGTCAAGTATCCAGAAATTGTAAGTATATCTATCACTAGCTTCCGGCGTAGTTATTGAGATAAAAGTAGGTTACATGGTAATCCAAGCCAAAATCTATCTCTGTGCCAAATTTCAACCAATTCCGTCCAGTAGTTTTTGCGTGAAAGAGTAACAATTAAAAAAAAATCCACGGATACGCACAAAGCGCTTTGCGTCCACTTTCATGGTGCGAGCTGCCGAGCAGTCTACGATGAAACGCGCTTACCCAGTAAATACCGATTTGGGAAACGGAGATGCAGGTGGCGAATTCCACAACATGGCGGTCGCACAATGAAAGTGGAAACAAAGCGTTTTTTGTGTACTGGAATAAAATTGGAATTTCTCACCATAATAATGTATAGATGGCGCGCAACCGTATCTCTACTTGTCCGATAGTAGAACGGAGATGGGGGATTAGGATTATGTACTTCCAACGAACACACAATATAATCATCTGGTAATTATGTTTACTGGTAATTAACTGGTGGTAGACTTCAGCCGTAGTTAGACCACCCATCAGACAAAGTCACACCGGTGACACCATTAAGAGGGTGGCTCGAAATTGTTGCTCCTTTGTGGTTTCATCCTTAAGGAGCCTCGTTTCACTGCCAGCTTCTCACCGAAAGTCATTCGTAATCACGGGTGAATCGGTACATTGGGCTGGCGCGTCCCATCGTAGACTACATCATTGCTTAACATCAGGTAAGTTGTAGTCAAGCGGTAGAAGATCCGAACCTATATCGACCTTCACCGAGCTGATAATAGAACGAAACATATTTTATCATGAATTTAGTATATTAGAAAACATTTTTAGTATATTACTATTTACCTGGGCGAACTACTGGGTTGTCAGGTATACCTGACAACCCAGTAGTTCGCCCAGGTAACCCAGACAACCCAACGGCTGTACATTCTATACGTTTTATACTTCCAGTCAGGACAAAATGTTTTTATTATCCTAATGTTGCAACATTTAATTAAAAATCATTTTTTTTTAAATTATTAAAAGTAGTCTGCCCAGGATTTTTGTAGCGAACCCATTTTTAATATGTTTTCTAATATACTAAATTCATGATAAAATATGTTTCATTCTATTATCAGCTAGGTGAAGGTCGATATAGGTTCGGATCTTAGACCACCAGCCTATTCAAGAATAAAAAAAACTTAGTGTTATAATAAAGGTCATCAAGGTTAGGATTGGTGTTCGGACTTATACCCATAATCTATCCTGATAGGTACCCAGCTCGTAACAATAATGTATTTTTCAGGACCAGAAAAAAATAGCCCCCGCGACAGTGAATTATGGTGTCGGTATGGCTTGCAGTTTCTTTGAAGGATACCTAATCCATGTGATACCATCAGATGGTGGAAAATTTGTTGGCTTCGAGGAAAATATCAACATATTTGAGTCTCAACAAGGAGTTGTGTTTCCTGTCAAAAAGTTATTTATAATTATTACTAAGAGTCTACATTGTCCACCAGATTTGAAGCATTTTAATAAACCGAATAGGGATGATTTGCCTAAACTAGAGGGTTGTCGGGTAAGTTCCGTAACTATTTTGTAGGCACTAGCTTCGCCCGTGACTTATACTACTGTCGCAAGGAAAAAGAGCACATCTGACATTTTTTACCGTAACTACTTAGTTAATAACTTTATTAACATAGTTTTAGTCAGTAAAAGATACTGAGTCACGAAAAAAAATGTCACATATGCCCTTTTTTCTTGCGACGGTAGTATACCCATTTCAACCTCATAAAACCTCTTCTTGGCGCTGATAGCAGAAATACAGGCATTGCCTAGTTCGGCTACAGATGCTAAATTCATAACTTTGATAATTTTTTTTTGCCAAATCTTTTTGCAACGATGTACCAAGCTTTCTATAATTAATTATTATAGAGTGAGTTTTGAAAAATCCTTTCTGACACCTCATTAATAAAAATTAATCGCAAAATGTGTTGCTAAGCGCATGTTAAAATTCTCTTCCACATACAGTAGATACTTGGTCAAACTCTACACTTAGGACTCTTTTAATGAAAACACGATGGGTGAAGTACTCTGATTTTAATAATAAATTCAAATTAACGCGACACAAATACACGCGTGCTCTCGCCCTCTGACATAATAAATCTGAACATGGCGGGGAAGCGCGCCGGGCGGAGGGCCAATTTCATCTTTTGCTAACTTTATAACCTTACAACATAGTGAATAGTACCTACTAACTTTATTTTGCTAACAAGCAGAACTCGAGAACGGCTGAACCGATTTCGATAATTCTCTTTTTAGAATATTCCTTGAAGTATGAGTATGGTTCTTACGTAGAGATTTTTTTAAATTGCCTGAAAATGTCTTAAAACAACTGTTACAGACCGCTTCATGTTCACACATTGACGGGCCTCTCTATTATTAATCAGTGCTCTATAGTCTAGTAGTCCTTGAGTAGTGTTCGTCGGTAGGTACTTGGCAGCATTTCTATCCGCGGGCGACACTGGGAGAGCCATGTTTATTGTTACAGAAAGCTTCATTCGACCTATTGACGGGACTCTCTGTTATTAATCAATGCTCTATAGTAAAGTAGTCCTTAATCAGTGTTCGCCGGTCGCAAGGTACTCAACAGCATTTCTGAGAATACGCGGGCGACACGGGAACAGCCATGTTTATGTTATTGTAATAATAGTGTTCATTCTTTGTGCTTTGTTAGTTAGTTGGAACTTTTGTTTATATTAACGTAATTAAATTTGTACGACGGGTCCTAAATGTTATACCAGCTAGCTGAGATGTATTATTACGATTGTAATCAGGAACACACGTGTACCCAGTCAAAATATAAATTGTGCCCTAACCGAAGAAGTTACTTTTGCCGCCCTGAGCTGACCTTCCTTCTGTTACACAACACTTTTCTATACTATACCCATACTAATGATTCGTAATAATTTTCCATGGGGGTAGGCAGAGACTATAGAGCGCCACTTGCTACGGTCTAAACATACTTCCTTAGCCTCACTAATATTCATACATCTGGTCATACGGCATGCACGGCGGTTGTGAGTGCGACGCATCTGTCTGTCGAATAATAAATTTGAACATATTTTTATAGTGAAACTAGCTGCCCCAGCGAAGTTCGTACCGCGTATTTCTCATCTTATAAACCTTTCATACAATTGTTAAATTACTAAAATAACTTTGAATGATTTTTTTTTATGCCAAATTATAAAAAAAAAATAAAAAAAAATTGTCCAAATAAATAAATAAAAAGTGTGAAAAATAGATAGTAGCCGATTCTCAGACCTACTGAATATGCATATAAAAAAATCAGTCTAGCCGTTTCGGAGGAGTATGGTAACTAACACCATGACACGTGAATTTTATATATCAGAAGTGTTCATTGATACAATTATTTATCAAACTAGACTATTTCATCCTTCAGACCGAGGACATTTCTGACGATGTAACATTCCAGTCCTTAGAAGACGTAGAGAAGAATGTCGCTGGCGTACTGAACAGGACCTACAAGAACTCTGCGTACAAGATATACCGGCCAGACGGAAGACCTGTGTGCTTAGCAGCTGAATGTGCGACGCCGATACATACACTGTACCGAGTACTTAAAAATAGAGATTTATATGAAGGTTAGTAAATGGTAATGATGATAGTACCGTGGAACATTAACACACAAACTGAGCAGAGCTTGTACTATGGAAACCAGATAACTGGTAATTTACTACATAGAATACTTTTTCTTTTGTAAATACATACTTAAATATAGATAATTACACCCAGACTCAAGACAAATAGACATTCATCATTACACAAAATAATAATAAATAAATAATAATAATTTAGCTTGACTTTTAATAAGAGCAGCGGTGGCGCAGTGGTGGCGCATGGCGCAGCGGTACGTGCCTCGCCTTAGAAAAATAAGGTCGCGGGTTTGAATGCTGGTCGTGCCCACACATCTTTGTGTGAATTGTTTCATCTCCGCTGCTCAACATCGGTGAAGGAAAACATCGTGAGAAAACCGGCATGTCTAAGAACTAATCATTCGAGGACATGTGACATCCACCAACCCGCACTTGGCCAGCGTGTGTGGATTAAGGCCTAAACTCTCTCAACTCATAAAATCTGATTTTAGTTTTCTCATAATGTGACGTTGGACATAAGTTACCACTCGACGCACATAATGCAACTAGTACCTAGTCTATAGCAATCGACGTTATATGTCAATTTCATTAGTTTTCAATTGACATTCGCCATTTTTTCGACATATCACCTCTACGCGTGAAAACTGCACTATCTCAAAATAAACAAATTTTACAGGAGAGCATTTAAAAAAATTATTTAACATTTAGATAGAAGAACTTGTTTTTACCGGATTTTTAAATATTATGTCATCTAGCGACGATAATTGAACGATAAGTTTTTTGTCAATTGTTCAGCAATACCGCACATTCCTCATTGTGAAACTTAATAATATAATTATGTTTCGGTACAGGGGGCCGATCAGGGGGATAGTCCTCGCCAGATAACTTATTGAGTGGGTGTGGCTACGAGCAGCAAACAAAATTTTCTTAATCACACTATTAATTTGTTACGAAATGTAAAAATAATACAACGAGTGGTAAGACAGTTCCTAGACCGATGTTGGTCGCACGGACGTCTGTAGAGAACTGGGGCACACAGTTCGTGTAGCGACGGTCCCCACTCTATGCCCGTGGGGACCTCAGGCTAGACTCTGTCGTAGCGTGTCGACACGACGCGCTGCCGCCTCGCTGGCAAGTCTGCTACCGTACTAATGACTTCTCCGACATATGTATATTTTTTAACTGTACATTTATCTCTAATAGATATTTGTCTAACCAAAATGGCGATGTCTTTTCATTTTTTCGACATTTATCTACTAGAGATAAATGTATGATGTGCGCGGATGTCGACAAAAACGGTAAATATCATTGAAAACAAAAGAAATTGCCATTTTTGTGTGATTCGTAATGTTCCTAACCTAGGTTGACTAGCCGAATCTAAGCTACGCAGGAGATATTTTAATGCAGTGTGTGTACACACAAAATCCTATGTGAAGTATTCGGGAGCACAGGAATGCCGGGATATCGCAGTACAATAAAACGATGCTATTATCATTACACGTATATTCCAACTGAGGGAAAGACAGCGCACACAGACGCAAAAGTAGTTACAACTACCTTCTAAACTTTAATAATTATGAGAAGGTGACACCAACATACCTAAGTACCTACATACATTACACTATGAAATGGCAATTTTTTTTTCGACAGTTGTATATTAGAAATAAATGTCTAAAGCGCGAGAATTGGGGCCCTAATCTCTTGTAAGATGTCTTGAGATTATTTTTATTTTTTACATATTTAACTGTTTCAGAGTTGTCAGACGTGGATCCTCAAGACATTGTGACAGATTTCATCAGTACCTTAAGTACTGTACTAGAAAAGAGTCCTGATACCCGTGGCAAGTGTGAATTAGTGTTCTTTGATGGTAAGTTATATAATTGTACATCACACCGACCAGATACCTATAGACACCGCAAAGCTGGGCACTCGCGCTCACATTACATACGTCACATTCATAAAAATCTTCTAGGACTCTTTAGTTAAAATGGACTTTGTTTCTTTCTTACTAGTATAATGTCAAGATGACAGACTAAGGCAGACAAATTAAAAACCTACTTTAGTTATAATGAGCTTATGAGACGTTTATGAATATGGGGTTAAATATTTATTTATTATTCATTGTTATAGTTATTCAATAACCGCTAGTAACCGATAGATGTAATCTGCCTGTCTTTTAGTCACGAGTGTAGTGTATCGGTATTTACTGGGTAAACGCATTCCATTGTAGACTATTCGCATTTCATTGCTTCACATCAGGCTGGTAGAGGTCACGTGCAAGCCTATTATACGCTAAAAAAACTGCTATGCTAGATATTTCACACTCGGATAGTTGGTAATTTGTTCAGATTCAGAATACATCCGCCATCCTTATATAACGTTGGCGGCACAATTCCTATTTCTAATTAGTATAATATCAGTGAAGGAAAACATTGTGAGGAAACCGGCAAGAACTAATTATTCGAGGACAAGTGACATCCATCTACCCGCACTTGGCCAGTGTGTGTGGATTAATGCCTAAACTCTTAACTCGTAAAATAGTAGAGAGGACATCCGTGCCCAGTAGGGAGACATTAAAAAGGGGTTGAAGTGAAGTGAAATGCTTTGTTACAGACACGAATCCAGAACTAAACTTGGCTGATGTACTTCTAGACAGGATAAGGGAATTGGCGCCGAACTTCGAAGAGTTAGTCAATACCAAACGATAAATTACACCAGACATACATACACATTAGGCGGTCCATACATTGTGCTTACGCGCTCTCGACAGTATAAACTTCGCGACATCATCGCAGTGTGAGTGTAGTTAATGCTCTAGAAACTCGTACGCATAATGTGGAGGAGACATTATTAATAATTGTTATTTCTGTTGGCTAATGATAGGATCTCCTGAGAGTGAAACACCTTTATTTCTGTTTATTGTACTATTGTTTTCATTAGCTTTCCCACGTTTGTCAGTTATAGCGCAAAACCAATAACCACTTTTTTGCGCTGTCGGATAAATACTATGTGCCTTGTCCTATGTCCTTTCTCGGATCTTAAACTACCTCCATACCAAATTTTACTCAATCGATTTTGTAGTTTAGGCTTGAAAGCGTAACACACAGTTACTTTCGCATTTATAATGTTAAGTAAAAAATATTTCTTATATACACTAAAAACGGATTGTTTAATAGAAAGATCATAAGTATCTGAAGAATATTTAGATGTTTTGAAATATTTGTCATACAATGTCAAAAATAATTCTTTGATAATTTATCTGACCATTGAACAATCGGCTCTTAGGCATTGTTCAGACCAAACTTATTGTCGAGTTGATCGCTTTTCTAAATAAATATATCGGTACAGGGGGCCGATCAGAGGGATAGTCCTCGCCAGAAAACTTATTGAGTGGGTGTGGCTACGAGCAGCAAACAAAGTTAACTTAATCACACTATTAATTTGTTACAAAATGTAAAAATAATTTAACGAGTGGTAAGACAGTTCCTAGACCGATGTTGGTCGCACGGATGTCTGTAGAGAACTGAAAACAGTTCGTGTAGCGACGGTCCCCACTCGACAAAAAAAAATATTTGTACAATATTATACAGTGTGTATTTAAAGCACTCTACGCCTTTGGAAAGATTACAGTTAATGTTAATAATAGGTATGTGTAGGTAGGTACTTAAGGTTAAAATATAATATGTATAACTGTCGGTTGTACAGCTGCTGTGGTTTATACCTACTGTTGTCATTAGGAACAAAACGTATCTCACATTTTTTTTCGTTACTGAATTATGAGTCGGATACAGTATTATTCCGACAATTTTACGGATTGCGATACAATAGATGTTAAACTCGACGCATCTTCCGTCAGATATGAACCGACCCTTAATTAAAATGATACTGTCGCCAGCATGTCGAAGTGCAGCTATTTCAGGAAACCATAACCATGATTTGTACGAGTTGATTAACTGATTTAATTGTGACAATTAAAATTCGCTATATAACAGATAGCAGAGCATGTTGATCATAATGTTGAACAAAATTAAACTTTAAAATGTTGAACCAACATGATGAAACTATAAATTGAATTTATAGTTCTATCGTAATTATTATTATTAAATTGAATTAATAATAATAAAGACTTTGTCTGTAGTGTACTTATTTCGTCCGGTGTAATTAGACCCTCAATCATCTATGTGTAGACTTTAAACCCCATTACATTCATATGACAAAATCTGGTTTTAACTTTTACAATGCTTTGGAAATGTTCACTAAATCCTGAGCATGTTTTCAAAGAATTCTGAGAGAGTGGCCTTAAGAGCACCTGACATGCTGATTTATAATTAAATTATAAATCGTAGTTTGTAAGTTAGTTGTAAGTAACATGACAAGTGCCAAATAAATATTATATTATGATACCTATTGTCTTAAAAAGGTGCTAGCTAGATAAGAAGTACAGTTATTAAATACTTTTGTAAAATTTTATTTTTCAAAAAAAGGAAGTGTTTTCCAAAATTTGTACCTAATTACGTAAAGCACGTAAAGAACCTAACAGTACTGACAGTTAAGTTTGCTGCTTCTTTATTTTTTAATATTTAATACCTAAATTACATTTTTGGGTTTCATTTTTGGGATTAATTTGTTTATGGGCAATTGTTCTTCAATAGTCGATAACACCTTTTAAATAATTATTTTGGCATTTTGACAGTTGTTGGTGTTTGAGTTTAAATATGTCAACAATATTCTATATAAAGTTATCTGACCATTCGACACTCGCCTCCTAAGTTGCGTACGTTGCGTACCAAACTTTGATTATTAATTTCTTTTTTATTATTATGAAAGTGAATTCAATAAATATTTTGAGTTTTTACAATGTTTTTCAATTTTTACGCATATATCTACTAACATAGTACACATCAACAGAATCTAGGGATATTTTATATTTCGTCAAATATCTAAAAATCTATGAAAAATTTTCTGTTATAGTAAATGGAAGAATGATAGGTTATTTTAAGGTCTTAAAGACCTTAGAGACGAAATAAAAAATAAAAAACATTTCGTGATTTCTTCGTTTTAAATAAAAATGTTAATTTTTTTAATCGCCATAGAAAATTAGTATGATAAAAACAAACATTTCTTCATATAAAACTATTAATTTAAATTAGAATTGAAAAAATCTTATAAAATTGAATCACTAATAATCAGTGTTGCCACCTCTTACATTGATTACACATCGACAGCGATTGTTGATACTTGTAATTAAATTATCCTCATACCGCAGCAAGAATGTGGATCCAAACGAGTTGGGTTCGTCCGCCAAGACGAATTCCTGCCCACACCATGATTGTCCCGCCTTGGTATGGGTGGACCTCCTGAGGGTGCCGCAGACGGCTAAATCTCCCTGGAGTTCTAAAAACGCGTGTTGTTCGTGAATCCGGGTGAAACCCAAACCGGAACACATCGGTGAACAGCAGCAAAGACTATTGTTCGTCACTCCATGGTAAATGCTCCCTAGCCCACGAAACCCGCCGACCGCGATTGCCACGTCGCAATGCTGGAACACGTAATGGTCTTCGAGCATGAAGACCAACTTCATGCAACCTCCTTCGCACGGTTTGGTCGCTTACCAGCAGCTGGTGGTCCTCCTGGACCCTTTGTACTAGTTGCATCGCTGTGATATTGGGTTGTCTTCTGGCGGTCATTTGGAGAAATCGATTCTGTCTCTGCGTAGTAACACGATATCTACCCGTGTCCCGTTCAGCCACATCCCCAGTCCGTCTTTTTTTTTTTTTTTTTTTTTTTTTTAATGGCTCGGTTGTAGACCATTTGCCAATAACAAAGTTAGGGAAACTTATAAAACATTAAAACAATTTAATTTAGAGCGGATGGAAAAACCAGGATAGGATTTGGGAAGGATTAAATTTTTAAGTTGGTGTTTAAGTTTATAAAATCAGCTAGAATAGAATATATACGAGGGTTATTATAAGATAGAAGTAACTGGATAGATGTAGGTAAAGGGACAGGAATAGATATCAAATTATTAAAAAATGAATGGGAATCATAGAGGGGGCAGGAAAAAAATATGTGATTTATATCAGCTACACCGATGCCACATTCGCATTCATCAGATTGTAAAATTTTGAGACGGGCAAGATGCGCCGGTGTGCTGTTGTGGCCCAAACGCATGCGTATAAGTGAGGAAGTTGTACGTTTGTTATAAATTTGTTTGAAAAACCACGGTTTGCTCGGGATAGAAGGCTGGACTATTTTGCCAGTCCGTCTTTAACGTGACCACAACCTTGATATCACGTTTTGGCTGGTACTATGCGTTTCAAATAAGAATAGGATTGGAAATCCGCCATCTTGGACTGGAATGCGCAACAACCTCACATTTTTTAGTACAGTGAGCAAAAATGTTTGTTTGATATTATAATCACATCTAGATGAAAAATAAATAAAAATGCGTAAATCTTATTGCCTTTTGAGTAAGATTGGACATTTGGATTCGGATATTTAAATACGAACATATTTTATTAACTTCCGACGACAAAAATCGGAGTTATAAGTTAAAATGTGTGTTTTTATCCGTGTATATGAATTTGTGTGCAAGTTTGTGGTATCCTAGCGCGTAAATTTACTTAGGTAGGTAGCTGCATTGTAGCTACATACTTGTGTAAAGTTTTCACATAAATCACTTTTCCATATATTTCAAAATAAGTAATATTATTTTCTGTGGTTTGACATTTTGTGCTGGCGCTACTTTTGCTTGGTTTTTGGTATGAAGTTAGCCGCGAGTCCAGTCCTATTCTTATTTGAAACGCATAGTAATTAGCCTCAGCAACGACGCGTTGAATAGCACCATTTTCTAACATGACGACGTGACATGACTTTTAAAGCTCTTACGGTACGTACGTTAAATTAAAAAAGAAAATCAATCTAATCCCTTTTCATTAATTAATATTAATAAAACAATTTTAACTTTCCTTTGCGTAACGAATTACTAACAATTTTGCCGCCGTATTTTGTTTTTTTTATTTACATTTTCTTTTGAAAATATATTAAAAGAGGTTTTAATGTGTATATAATCTTTTTATGGAAACTAAAATGATTTTAAACTATAAATTCGTGAATAATTTATGATTAAGGTATCCCTAGATTCTGTTGGTGTGTGTATATTTTCTCAGCACAGGTAAGTTAAATTAGCAATGAAATCACACCAAAGTTATGAGAAACTAAACGTTATTGACATGCTGTAAGACTGCATGACATTTACATTGGTCAACTGTCACTGTCATCGAACTAGGTTGTGTCACTAGTGTCATAAAATGTCATAACAAATGCACATGTTCACACTAGCTGCATATTTTGGATTTTTATCAATTAAATATTACACATAAGGCTAAAATGGGTAAACGTAAATATGATGGTGAGAAAGAGACGTCAACAAAGAAAGCAAAAAACACATCTACTGGCGAGGAAAGTGTTTCGGAAGAACAACCTCAAAATGACCAAAATATTGACCAAAAACATGTTTCTTCGTCTAAAACAAATGGATTTGATGTTAAATTCTTTAGAAAAGAGCTAACAGCTAAGACAGGGCAGACTATGGGTGAATATTGTTAAACTTTATTAGAAACCTAGACAAAAATTTAACTTAAATACTTTCTAGATGCATTGGTAATATGATAGGCTTCTGAGCCTTATGCTTAGGCTTAGCATATGCGCATGAAACTAGCATAATGCATCTGCATCCATCGATCCATAACCATATTCGTATATCATTCAAACAAGCACATATTCACAAATTTGTAATAAATTGTTAAATGAAACCCTAGGCAGGGTATAAACTATCCCCCTTACTAATAAACAATGAATGGTGTAAATAGCTGTCCTATGTTTTGACTTCTACTCCTGTATGACACTTTTAAATCATTTGATATGTGTGACTATTTAATTGATACTTTTTACTAAATCAATATCAATCGAATAACATAACTGTTGTCCTAAATGAGTAGCAGAGTTACTGCTCACTGTGTTGCTAGTTAATGTATACCGGGTGGAAAGTGTTAATGTGCCCTGGAGGAAACTACTTTTAATCCATGAGATATACCTACTTATATTATTTTATCTAAAAGAATCTGTTTAATTTAAAAAATAAATCAGAGTGCATTTACAGACATAAAAGATTTAGCTTAACCTAATAAGTGAGCTGGTTATATGCATTGATTAAACGAGTTGCAACGTTGCAACCAAAAGAGTGTGTAATTGTTTCCGTTTTAAGTAGATTACCTCCAGTGCCCATTGTAACTTTCCATCCTTTATACCTAATAGTTAAGATAAAGAATGTAGAAATTGAAGAACTCTTGTCATGTTTGGGCGCACATATACTTTGTGTACCTCTAAGTAAACATTTTCTTAGTCATAAAAGGGCAGTTTACTAAAGCAAAGTTATTGTTCCAGCTCTCACACAGTTCCTGCAAGTCTGTCTCAACCCTGACAGTCCAACTGACTATTTACTAGAGTACCTCAAAAGTGGAGGAAACTCTCATGAAATCCTCCGTCAAATTAACCAGGAGAGTAAGAAAAACCTTACTTTAGCAACACCAGCATTTCACATATTCCATCTAATTATATTAAAAGTACAATCATCACTGCCACACATGATAGCAATCACAGAAGAAGCCTGTAGGTACTTCTTAAACACTTTTATGTCGACAGTTGAAATCATGATTAGTGAGAATTCAGGTCCACGACACAGGAAAATAGTCCTTAAGTTGTTAACATCAATGGTTACACTCAATTCTGACTTAGGAGTAGAGGTATTAAATCAAGCTCCTTTGACACCTAAACATTTGCAGCATGTGGTTGAAAAGCCAAATTTTAAAGAAAAGGATAATGTAAGAACATCATTTGTCCATTTTATGACTTCGTTTTTAGTTGACGGACACTTACCTTTGATAAAAGCATTGCTAGAAAAGCAAGGTCTACTTGCTTTGGTGATACCTGGCTTAGTAAGTGATGAGGCAGAAGCTGTGCTGATGTTTTTAAATATCTTAAAGAAGAATGTTGTAGAAAACCCATTGATATCCAAGAGTTTGAAGTTAAAGACATTCAGTCATCAAGTTCTGCATAATTTGTTTAAAGTGTTTTCATGGAAAGGACCTCCGGAGTTGAGCAACGAAGTTAGGAATGAGTTAAGACCTGATATAACTAATCTTCTATCAGAAATAATAATGACATTATTCACATCACACAGATTAGGTCTCTATTTTGTAGACAACACTCTAGGCACTGTTGAAGCGAATAAGAATCAGAACCTATACAAAGCTTTGCTAACATTAAAACGTCCTTGGGAGAATGAGCATGAGTGCCAAGTTATTTTAAACATAATTTTCAAATGTCCAGATCTACATAGAGCAATATTTAGTGTTATTGAACACAGTTTTGAACCACAGCATTCGCCAATTTGGGAGAGAACCATAGATTTCACAGTAAAATTGCTAATTAAATTAAAACCAGAAGATCTAGTACCAAGAATGTCTAATCTGAATCATATACAAGTGGCAAATTTTGTCAGGTTTATTACCTTGCCAGTGAACTTGCTAAAATTCATAAATATGAATTTGGGAAAAGATCAGGTAATGTCTTTGTATTGTGTAAAAGTTCTTGTTGTCATGCTGCAGTCATTGAAACGGTATCTACATATACTAGAGGTTAAAGATATTGAAACTGTTGATTTAAATAACAAGCTAGAATATTTTATCCCAAAACATTTGCCTACGCCTAATACTATTGTTTTATTAATCAATAATATTGTTACTAAAAGCAATAATGGAAAGAAAGATGAAACTACAAAAGATTACAGACTTCCTTCAATAGATGATACAGATGCACTTATATCACTTGTAGATTTATTACTGCTGTACAATGACATACATCCTAGTTATTTTGAAACACTAGAAGGCAGCATAGATATGAAAAAAATATTGAATTACTCTACAACACTAACAACAGGCCATGTAGCTCTGTTAAAGTTTAAAATAGTGTCTCTATGGCTTACATTAGATAGTTCTGCAGTTTCATTAAAGAATACGATGTTTAAAGAATTATTTTTGATAATGTTAGATGTTTATATGAGTGAAGATGATGAAACATGGATGGAAGCAAAAGATACGTTACGAATTTTCTTTAAAAATACGTCAATATTTGAAGGTGATGAGGATGAAATAAATTTAGTTTTATATACACTTAGAAATGCTAAAGTTAATCCGCCATCATTGATTGGAGATATTGTGGAGTATGTGCTGGAAAATAAAAGAGAATTGACTGAATATGTAAGAAATCAATTGGTTCATTTCGAAATAAGTTCGGAAAATAGCGAAGCTAATTTGAATAAGTTGTTGAATGATTTAATGGAAGACAGGAATACTGAAGATAGCGTGTTTTTAGAAAACAAACTGCCTTCACCTTTTGTTGTTGGCAGCATTCAATATTTACAATCACACAAAGAAATCAAAAAGAATCTTAAACAATTTCTTTCATTGTACATTGTAAATTTACTTCATAGTAACTATTCGCCAGAGTTGACAGAAGTTTTGATGGGTGATTCTAAACTGGATTCTAGAAACTATGTGGCTAGTTGGATTGGACAGCCTGTAGGTTTGCCAGAGTCAATTGTTGAAAGAGACGATATTTTAAAAGATATATCAAAATCTCTAATTGGTAATGAAAATATTCTTATAAATGAAGTTTTTCCATTCTTACAAAAAAATGCTGATGCAGGTGACATTAAGATAAATGATCTATGGTATAATATTAATGTTACAAATAATAGAGACAGCTCAGAGTTATTAATTTGGGCAAAATATTTAATATTTTGCACAATAAGACTAATTAACATAAATGAACTGAATGAAGAACAGCAAAATAAAATAACAGAATATTTTCTAGTTATAATTGCAGTTGCAAGGAAATATTTATGGATGGATATTTGTAAAACTATATTGATAGAATTGTTTAAGAACCCTCACTTCCTAAAAATATATAAACCTATAGATTTCGGCAAAGGCCCTACAAATCTGTTAGCAACCAATTTTATCGTGAATGTTATTCAACAGAATAGAGATATTGTAAATAGTCTAGATAAAAAGCACAAGATTCTAAAATCGTATCAACAGAAGAACTACAGTGAAATTGTTAAAGCATTTATTAAAATTAATAAAAAGAAAAATGTAGACAGTGAACATACACTCAAGATATTAGAAGTTATAGGGTTATCAAATGAAGATGATGTCCGTTTGTTAAATCTCATATTTAGTGCCGAAGTTAATACTTGTTTAAAAGCTGACAAAGAACCGAGCTTGGTCCTAGAATTACTGACTTACTTGGTGAATAAGTATGCAGAAACAGTCAAACTGGAATTACAACCAAATGTGTTGAAAAATACTATCAAATTATACACAGATTTGCTTACAAATAAAGACATAAACTCGAATTTAACAAATTTAGAGACTGCATTATCCAAGTATTTCGAAAATAAACCACATCAAGTTCAAAAACTCGCAAATGAAGATTTTCAAAAGGTTTTCCAAGTCAATATGGTAAGGAAATCTACTGCACATTTGGCAGCCATTTTGTTGAAATTTAATGTGAAATTCTGCAATATTTTTAAAGAAGAATTAGTGAAACCTGATATTTTAACTCAAAGAGAGCTTACTCTACCACTAGGAAACGCTATTATAAATCACAAGCAATTTTTACTTGAAAACAAAGACATGCTAAAGACAATATTTGATGAATACAAATCAAATATATTAAAACTACTAGAAAAACCACATAAAGCTGGACAAATATACATTTCTTGTTGGCAATTTATACGAAAATTAGTCATTGAATGTATGGATGTGCAAGATTGCTTGAAATTATTTAATAAAAGCCATAAATTTGAAGCAGTTGAGGCTAGTCACATACAAATTTTCCAAGCCACGTTTTTGAAGATTTGCGTTAATGCGTCTGGAATTAAAAAGGACCATTTAATAAATTACTTACTATCTGTGATGCATTTAGGAACTATTGCATTAAAAGAAAGTAAAGTCGATACTTTCAACGATATTGCGAAAAGCATACACACAATTGAACAGGTTTCGAAATTTGTCAATGATTTACGAGTAGAACAAAAAGATGAATTTAAAAAAGTTACTGAAAGTGCCATTTGGCATAATTTCTGTAAATTGGTTTTAAAAGAATCTTTAAAAGTCACTACTAAAGCTAAAACAACTGATGAAACTCATGCATATGGTCCTAAACTAATGGCACTTCTTAAGAATCTGGTAAATCTTTTCTACTCAGAAGACCATGAAGACATAACAACATTATTTGACATGGTTACATCTCATTCAGAGTTTCTAAATGTCATGCTCAGTCATCACAGTTCTAATATAAAGTCAAGATTAATTGAGTTCCTATATGCGTTGATTTTGAAGAACAAATCAGTGATGAAAACTCAACAGATCCCGGTCTATTTGAGCGCTTATCATGCGACAAGAAGTCCATGTGATCGGTTAATTGTAGGTATTCTGCATTATTACGAAACTAATGGTTTACCGGTTAACGAATATAAACCTTACGTATGGGGAGATTCAGCTGCAAATTATTACGCTGTACGTAAAAACAGGGCATCATCGTTATGGACTCATCCGACTGCAAATCAAGTCCTTAATTTATTTGATAAAGAAGTTGTTGAAAGAACTGTAAGAAATTTTCCTGTGACGAAAAAATTTTTGTACCATTACGAATTACGGCCAAATATTGGAGTAGAGCAAGAAATTGAAGATTCTTTTCGATCGGTTTTAAATGAAATGTTGGAAGCTGGTGTTTTCAAGCCTACTGCTAGCAAAGATATTGAAGGATTAATTAATAATTTATTACTTAAAGCCAAATATGAAGGCATAATAGCAGAGTTTGGAGAAATGGATTTATTTGGATCGTCCAATTTGGACAGTGATGAGGCTATTTACGATCCTGTCTTCTTATTTCCCTTGCTAAGTCATCTGCTGGCGCCGGGATCAGTGGCTTCGTGCTTTAAGTTGTTACGCAGTGGGTTGCTCTCTGTTCCTGTGATGGCTCTGAGTTCACACTGTTCTTTAATGAGGGCTGCTGCGTATCACGTTCTTCATAGATTCTGTATGCTCCTAGAAACTGAAACGTAAGTTTTAAATTTACTGTCCTTTTCATATTGTCAAAGTCTGCTAACTTTTCTTTTTTAATAGATGTATCATTTTCTTTTTATCCTTCTAAATCGTCATTTAGGTTATTACCCCCAAATAATTTAGTATGGTAATCTCCAAAGATTAATTACAATTTTTTTATTTCAGGCGCCATAAAAACGACAAGCTCTTCCTCACGGATTTCATCAACACGCTTAAGCAGAGTCTCTCTACCGCCATTAATAACGTGGACCACATTGCTGGAGAGGATTTAAAGAACCCCAAACTTCCAGCAATCGACGCTTTATATTTAGCAAGAGGTCTATTTGTCTCAACTGCTCCTTTTGACCCCCTTTATAAACCTGTCAACAACTTCTTAATAGCAAAACAATTTGTAGATTTTACATTAGTGCCAGATTTTTTGAGCCTATTCCATGATTCTGACGTTGAAGCTGCAGACAGGCGAAATTGGATACTAGAAATAATTAGTGATGGTACTAAAACTATGACAGATATTAATGTTGTATTTAAAACAATGTGTTTGAAAATGATTATGGATTTTTACTCTTCAGTACTAAGTGATAGGAAAGGTAAGGAAAGAATTTTGAATGTGATTAGCAGTATTGTGGCTATCCCAAGAGCGTTTGAGATTTTAGTAGAGGGCTATGGTTTAATATCATGGCTACATGCAATTGTAAAGCATACCGATAGGAGTCTAACCAAATCTGTATTTGGATTATTTAAAAATATGCTTTACAGTACAATTACTAACGCACTTTCTAGAAATTTAACAGCTAAAAATGGTCAAATTGCCGATTTTATTGAACTAAGAACGAATAAAGATGTCGAACAAGAAATATTGTTTGTGTATTACGATTTTTTGAAGAGTATTGATGATTTAGAGATTCAAGATGTTGCAGATTATGTTTATGTTTATAGATTAGTGTCTAAAAAAGCATTGAAAAGTTTATCAAAGAAGCAAATGTTAGGATTAGTTAATAAAATAGGTGTTTTGTTGAAAGATTGTCAAGTAATATTACTGTTGGTTAAAGCGTTGGTATCAAATGAACCTGTTGTTTTTAAAAGTTGTATTATAGAAACGAGATTTGATGATAAAACAAAAAATTCTCTAGTTGGTAATTTGGTAGATGTTGTACAAATGTATGTGTCGTAGTTTAACTTAGAGTTTATTTAGTAGTTAAGTGTCGTTAAAATATAAATTGTACATTTTGTATTAACAAAATTGTTTTTTTGTCCAGTTGAACACATTTAGGCAGTGCCGGTGCAAGTATGGGGCCCCTAGCAAATCATTTGAAGGGGCACTTGTGTAAAAGTGGTTCATAAGTACTACTAAGATTGTTCAATTGCTAGATAATTTTCATCTGAAGAAATTTTTTCATGTTTTAACAATGTAGGCATGGAAAATCTTTCTATGCATTCCAAAATACTACAAATAGCTAATGAGCAATTCGTCTTCTGTAATACGCCACATATTAACATGTGTTACTGGCGCGTTGTACTACTGATTGCACTCTGAACAGAAGTAGATACTTACCGCCTTAGGAAGTTTTAAGGCCCTTGTGGGTGATATTCACCTTTGCTCCCAGTGAATTCAGACATTACATTATTAGAATTAATTTAAATATTCCGTGAAGGCAACGAAAACAACTGGGTCTTCTAATAAAATTCTGAGCTACTTTATAAATGTAATATCAATAATAAATTCACATTCACATCGCAATTTACTAATAAATAATTAAATATCTTACAATGTAAGACTAACTCCCGTATTCATAAACGTCTTATAAGCTAATATAGCTAAAATAGGTTTATAATTCGTTCGTTTCTATCTATCATCTTGACATTTATACTAGTAAGAAAGAGACAAAGTCGAGTATAACTAAAGAGTCCTGTAAGATTTTTATGAATAAAACCGTAAAGTAGTAAATGAATCTCAACTAGGTTGGACCTGTGTTTCAGGTTAAAAACTGCTTTAAGCATTTTTAAATAAATTACGCTAAGTGCCTACAATAAAAAAATTAGGTACTTTATGAAATTAATTAGGTAACTCATAGCGCCATTTATAAGAGTGAGGTTATACGTATTTAAATACAACTAAGTAAACCACTAGTTTAAAACCAGACCATCGTGATTGACAGTTGTGTGAGCTGACGGTGTCGTACCTAGCGTGAACATGGCTGGGATAGGAATACCGCTCAGATAACAGATAACCGCAAGACTCCGTGTAACGTGTCGACTCGGAAACCTGTTAATTGGTTATATTAAAACTGACAGGTTAAGTGAATTAGCATATAAAGAGACTCTGTAAGGCTTCGTACGGGCGCAGTAACATAATTTTTATAGGTAGGTAGGTACATAGCTTTTGTTTTCGTATAAAGCCTTGATCACCTTCACCTTCGTCCGTGGGAGTGTACCTTCAACTACATGCCGGTGGCGTGGTCGGTAAGACACTTGCTTTTAACGCTGCAGGTTTGATTCCCAGCCAAACAGACGTTTGAGTGATTAACATGTCTGTTTGTCTTGAGTCTGGGTGCAATTTATCTAATAAATGTAGTAGGTACTCTTGTAGAAAGGTACTCCTGTATAGTATATCAGTTATCTGGTTTCCTAAGAAAGAAAGAAAGAAAAACATTTATTTGACAGAGACAGGAAACAGAATCACATGATAAAAAACACATGAAAAGAGAAAAAAAAAACATAAATGGAAACGAATAAAAAGAAGAAGAAAAAACAAAGAGTAGGTGTGACCCATCAGTGTCAAATATGGACAATTGGACATTGCTCAGTAAACGCTGTGAGTGCCTAGTACTAGACGCGACCCACAGCACTGATTTTCAGCAATGTTTATATTCCTTCACAAGATCTGCTTAATTTGGGATATATTTGGGATCAGCGTGTGTTAATATCTCAGAATAATTATTATTATACGTGGGTTGTGCGTATCAGGTGACAATCAACTGGTGGTCTTATCATGTTCCGGTGCGATGTTTGGTGATAGGTACCATCGAGAGTTGACTATAGAAAATCATTGATAGGTACAGTTTGAGAGGGTAGGTCGAAATAGTTTCCCCCAATTGATATGGTGCGGCATTCCACTACCACCTTATCACCGATAATCTCGAGTGAATCTGTACACTCAGCAAGGGTGTTCCAGCGTAGACTACATAATTGCTAACATAAGGCAATTTGTGGTCAAGTGCAAGCCAAATACCCCAGTTTAAAATACTTTTCATTCTGTCGATATAATTTTCGATTCCCACGTCAACCAAAGCCTAATAAAGGTCACACCTAGTATTGACAAGGTTTGTACACGACGCGACGCTTATCTGACACAATAAGTAACAATACGTAATGAAGTCGTGGGAAGGTCTCCGCCGTGACTGGGTTAATAAACTTGCAAAAATCAGAGCCGTTTATTAGATCAGGCAAGTACGACTAAATTATATATGCAGACTTAAGAAAATCGCTGTTTGTGGAGTAGTTAGAGATGTGGTAGTGATTTGTCAAAAAGATAAATCTGTTTTAGCAGATTAAGAATTTTCATGAAAGTCTATATAGATATCAGTATATTCATTGCTTTTTACTGAATACATTGAATGAATAAGTATGTGTGTTTTCTAGTTACGTATTAAATGTTTGAAAAGCAGTGAATGTAATTTTAACTGACTCAAAAAAGCAGGTTATCAATCACTGCATAGTATAAAACAAAGTCGCTTTTTCTGTCACTATGTCCCTATGTGTGCTTAGATCTTTAAAACTACGGATTTTGATGCGGTTTTTTTAATAGATAGAGGGATTCCAGAGGAAGGTTTATAAGTATAACAGATTGCACCCGTGCGAAGCTGGGGCGGGCCGCTAGTAGGTTATAAAATATAAAAAGGTTTGTATAAAATCTATTAGATAAAATTTCCTTGTCACAATGTTTGTTACCGTACTCATCCGAAACGGCTCTACCGATTTTTACCAAATTTTATATGCGTATTCAATAGGTCTGAGAATCGGCTATCTATTTTTCATACCCCTAAGTGGTAAGGTTGTTCATCCTTTCATTTTTTTTTAATTTTTGGACGAAATTTTTCGTTTTTTTTAAATTATGTGGCATTAAAAAATACATACGTATTACATTAGTAATAGGCGGTACGAAGTTCGCTGGGGCAGCTAGTGTACCTAAACTATGTTTTACAAATTTTGGTTTTTATTCTTTTAGATTTTGTTTGAAAGAGGTTTAGGTATCTACTTGCTTGTTTCGAAATGCTCCTATTTTGATTAGAAGTCTGATTTTTTAGTTTTCTAATAAAATGAGAACATTCTGTTAACTAGAAGTAGTAGGTACCTACCTATATACCTGTAACCCTCCTTTAACATGTTATAAATCAAAAGAATATTTATTTATAAAGCGATGAGCATTATAATCATTCGCATTTCGATTCTCATTAGTTCCTTTGTGTCCGTGTCAGACGGCGGCCATTTTTCAATATGGCGGTCTTTCTTATTTTGCCGCCAACATGACCCATGTTAACGTCACAATCTCGAGATCTGCACAATTCTTTTACTTTCAGTAAAACAACTAAGCTAAATAAATATAATTGACGGCATCTTTTATGAGCTGATTTCGCTGATTATTAATTATTTTGTTCTTATTATTGTGGATGCACGCTTGAAAATGGTGCGATTTGTAAGAAATTTAAAAAAATACTGGCTACGCACGGCGCGGCGCGGCGTACTAGCTAGCCAGGTAGGCAGGAGATGATAGGTACTCCAAAAGTATATGCGCAAACACAGGCAATAGGCTTGAGCTTGGCTACAACTTGCATGTTAAGCAATGATGTATCTAGTCTACGATGGAACGCGCCTACCTAATATACCAATCGTGATTACTAATGATTTTTGGTGAGGTGACAGTAGAATGAGGCTCAATAACGTGGGGCCTTATTCTACTGCCACCTTTTGGTCGGAATTGTTGGTCCTTTATGGTTACTAACCATATTATTAACAATTCCGACCTACCCTCTTTGCATGGTGTCTCCAGACATCGCACCGGAACGAGCAAGGTCGCTTAGCGGTGCGGCTATGTCTGGTGGATGGTCACCAAGGCCCAGATACTAGCAGATGTTATCAGTTATTGCCACCTGATTTGCACCACCCGGGGACCACATGTAGGGATTCAGATCAAAGGTGCACTCCCACGGACAAATGTGATTAAGATATGTCTCTTAGAGTGAAGGGAGGGGGAGGGGGCCCTTCAAGAGACATATTTGATGGACTGAAAGGACCGATCGGTAAAAGATGGCGCCGAACCTACCGAAATTACGTACTCTCCGAAGGATATCACATTTAATGCACCTATATTACTTACCTAATTGTTGTGGTGTGTTGTTAAAAATAGCTTATTCAAAACTGGTTTATCAATAACGATATTTTATGCATAGAGTATGAGCTGGAAACATGTAATTTATACGTTATCGTGTATATCGAGCGATCGTTGAATTGATTAGCCATATCATAGGTACCTAAGTATAGTAACTGTGGCGAATAGTCCATACAAGTCGATTACCATCGGCTTCCCTTAAGGTAATGGTCAATATCACATATACTTAATAATCTATATATATAAAAATCAATGCCACTTTTCGTTGTAATTTTATAACTCAAAAACGGGCTTATCTATTCAAACCAAATGTTTAGGCATTGTTCGGACTATTTAGTAGATGGTTTATGTGAAGTTTGCACAAAATCGGTTGAGCGGTTCTTTATTTGTCACATTTTTTGTAAATAGTTATATTTCGATCTTCCGTTATCGCTTCGCTATGTGATTTGTCTAGCTAGAGGCTGCATTTAAAAGCACTGCGCTGCGAAGTGAACCGTTAAATGTACCTACGTGAACACAACAAATGCGAACATTCCTATGTCTATTACAAAAGACCACCTGAAAAACATAATAAACAATGCGTTCGTAATTAACAGCCGGGAAAACTTCATCAGAAACACGAAAAGCGACTATTTTTTACTCGTTGCCATGGTTTTTAAACCAACACATCATCCATCTCTTTCTGATATAGACCAGTTTATTGGTGCAGAACAAGGATCGAAGAACTTGTGTAAAGCATTTTAAGTGAGTACTTGTTGGCTGTTCTGTAGGAACGCACGAGTGTTTGTAATTGTGAAAAAAAAACAATTGTTATTCGATTTTTAAAATCTCGAAATTTGGTGATGTGTGTCATGTGTTTTTTTATAATGTGAAGTAGTGAAAAAGTTGTTAAGAAGGTAATGTCGTGTTTCTAATAGATTAGAAGATAGTATTTTTTTGTTACAATCTATGTATCTACCTAATATTCTATCCAAAGAAATTTTAATATATGTATAGTACGGTTATACACAGTGGGAATATGGATATTGCTGAAAATCAGTGCTGTGGGTCGCATCTAGTAGGCACTCACAGCGTTTACTGAGTAATGTCCATGTTTGACACTGATGGGTCACATAGAGATGGGCGGTGAGTAAATACTATTTTAGTATTTACTGAGTAAATAGTAAATGCTGAGTATTTACTCATTTCTACTGAGTATTTACTCTAACGCATGAGTAAATACTTTTGACAATAGTGGAGTGTATTTTTTGCGAACTGACTGCTATGCCGGAGGTCGGGGGTGCGATTCCCGCCCCGAACAAATCTTTGTGTGATGAGCATGATGGTTTTTTTAGGTCTGGGTTAAAATTTATATATAAATAACGGACCCGGTTGACGTCGTCCTGCCCGGTAAAGCAGTGCCATCTACCGGGTCTCAGACCTACCTAATATAACCACCCAAATATAACCACGGCAGTTTAAGTCATGAATACTAATTGCTTTTCCTTCGGCTTTCCTTTTATAATATCTCGCCCAGTTTTCGGCCGTGACTTTTTCTTTCGAATAACTTCTGTCTTTCTAATTTTCCTTTCCCAATTTCTTATTTTTATCTTTTTTTCTTAAAAAACAATCTTGTACTTCAAGAAATATTCTAAAAACAGAATTAGTGAAAGCAGCCGTTCACGCGTGATAATAATAATAATAGAATAATAATATGGTGGGACCAAGGGATTCATTTTTATATAAATAGTTAGATTAGTGACCGACCAAAAGTTCGGCTTCGGTTGCGGCAAGTTTCGGCAGAAATATGCAGCTGCTATGCCAGTTCCGTTTTCGGCAGAAAAAGTGCCGAAACTGAACGAAAAAGTAAGCAATTTTCTGAGTAGACAGCGTTTTGAAGAGCGTAGTATAGCATACCCTCCAGTTAAGTGGAGTGACGATCTGCGAAAGATAATCGGCAAGCCGATAACAGGGTGCAATGAATTGTATTGGTAGAGATCTATGTCCAACCGTGGACTGCAACAGGCCGATGATGATGATGAACCACTAAAACAACTTATACTATGTGGGACCTTCAGTTACTTTGACTTTCTTTTTATCCTAAAATAGGGTTGCCCTTAACCACAACTTGCCTGATGTGAAACAATGATGCAGTCTACGATGGAACGCGCTTACCCAGTAAATACCGGTTCACTCGTGACTTGAAAACCGGGAGATCATAGCTATTGGAACACATAGATGCCGGCAGTGGATTCCACAATTTGGCAGTTCGCACAATGTGCGTACCCATGGAATTTCCACCATATAACGATGGCGCATAGCCTCTACTTGACCGATGGAAGAACGGGGATGGGGGAATAAGATTGTGTAATTCCAACGCACACTCTCCGAAGTGTATCCGGTAAAAGACCGAAAGACTAGGAACTATGCGGCGATGATCGAGACTTTTCAATTTAGCCTTGACGAGGGATTCGTTGCCAATCAGCTTCTTGGCTCGCCTTACTATAGACTTTAACGCCTCGTGTTGGTATTTAGCTGACACAACCCAAAAGAGGCGAGCAGTACATGCATGAACGAACTTGTGCTTCGTATAGCTCGAGCATCTGTTTCGGCCTGAAGTACTGACGCAGCTTCGCGAGGACACCTAGCTTTTTGGCAGCTAGTTAGGCCATGGACTCAATGTACGGGCCAAATGAGGGTCGAAGTCATATTGACGCCAAGAAGCTCAAGGTGGTCTGTAATAGGCACGTGTACACCTTGAAAAGTAGGAGCCAATTGAATGACTTTTTTTTAGCAGAGAATAGACACGCCTGGGTTTTAGCAGCATTAAACTTGACTAGATTGGCGTCACCCCAGTCGGAAACAGCATTAAGAGACAAGTTTAAGCGCTCAACCATGGCCTCTCTAAGGGACTAGATCTCAGCCGTACTGGCAAGTAGCCTAGACATATAGCTCTCTACAACTGTGCTATGTTAAAACGTAGTTCATTCCATTTCCTAGCCAGCTTCAGCCACTTCTTTTATTAAAGGGAAATGTCTCTAGCATCTCCTCTCCCTGGACAGACACGGGGGGAGTGGTACTCCTGTTTGTAGCAAGGGTAAGCAAGACCCAGCATGGTTTCCAGCTCTAAGCAGCTAAGCCCGGTTCACCCCCTAAAATCTTTGGCGGTGGGCTAACCCGCCGGCCAGCATCTGAAGCTGCGGAGCGGGACGATGTTTGCCACCCTCTATTCTTTCCCAGCCATCGCGACCAGTCTATGACGGCCACATCGGGCACTTGGTCAGCGTATGCAGCGCCATGCCCTTCAGCCCCGAACTGGTGGCACTCGGGTGACTTCTCCCGTCCGAGGCGATTTAGGTATCTAATGCATAGCCTGTAAGTGCCTGCGTCGTTCATAAGTCGAGGGTCACTTGGAGAGGATGGACCTTGCTCTGCCTCAGCTACCTCGCCTCGCCCTTTTCCGCATACCGCGTAAGGTCTATCTAATTATTTCGGAAAGGTAGCTTTCTAGTTCTTAGTATACCTACTATTAGAAAAAGAAAATAATATATTTGTTGCATACCTTAATTATTGTTACTTTGTCATTTTAAAATATTTGCGCGCGTGTGTGTGTGTGTGTGTGTGTGTGTGTGTGTGTGTGTGTGTGTGTGTGTGTGTGTGTGTGTTAAAATTAGATTTACCTACTTTTTCGAATCGGTTAATCAGTTGGTCTAATTCAGGACTCTATGATAGTTCAATTAAAATTATTTGCTCTATTCCTATATGTTAGTACCTATGCCTACAGAATCAATAAATCAGAATAGGATCCGTAAGAATAAGCCAAATTCAAAATGGATTTACAACGTAAACACACACGAGCGCACTCTACGACTGCGGAACACAAATAAGCATGTCCTTGATGTTTGTTTGATTTTGCCTCTCATTCTATTATTTTCTAACTTCATTCAAAAAAGTGACAGAGAAACTAATAGCAAGTCGCATACCTTCTATTGTTTTATGCAAAACATTATATCCCTTCAATGTAAAACAAAGAAACCTTACCTAAGTAGTCTCTTAGTGTGGTTGGTGATATGGACTTTAGTGTGTTATAATTATTTCATATTTTTGGGTACGAAATTATCAAATTTAAGCAATACCTAGCTAACTTATCTATTTTCAAGCACATTTCCAACTAGGTATTAAGAAAAATTACAAGGAAAAGTTACATTGGTTCGGCATTTGTATGAATTAGCTAAAGAAATTAAATCCTTAGCGGGTCCTATCCTCAATGGGTCGTATTTTCTATGTCAAGCTCCTGGAAAGAACCAATTAATGTGATAAAAAATGAAAAAAAGTATTTACTGTCGATTTTTAGTAAATACTCAGTATAAAAGAGTATTTACTCAGTATTTACTCACGTGACAGTATTTACTGAGTCTTTACCCATCTCTGGTCACACTTACTCTTTGTTTTTTTTAACTGTTTCCATTAGTGTTTTTTTTTCTCTTTTCATGTGGTTTTTTTATCATTTGATTCTGTGAGTCCTGTCTCTGTCAGATAAATGTTTTTTTCTCTCCTTTATATTGATGGGAAGTGCCTGCCTATTAGACAATGTTTATTATTTAAAAAGTACCTAGCTAGGTATACTTACGATGTAATAGGTATAAACAGTTAGATTATAATTAGGTAGTATGTACCTAGTACATAAGTAAGTACTTACCGTGATTTTATTTTTTAGTTATGTACCCACTTGCAATATGTTATCGGTACCTAAAAAGGTAGTATTTACCTCTGCCTACACCTATTAACATATACAGGAGAGTGATCTAGCTCAGAGTAAAAAAATACATTCATTATTACATCACAGTAATTTCTTCATAAGTAGTGAATATATGAAACACAAACGATAAGACGTTTAATCTAAAGTGCGCATACGCATCACATTTGGCCTGCGGCGTGTGCCGAGCTAATGTTACGCGATATCTCTTGATTACCAACACTTGCGTCGAGTCAAGATCATTTAAACAGTCTTATTGCCTGGAGGTTGGTTTGAGTGAGTCGGGAATCGAACTCTGTACAAAAAAATATTACTTCTTGTCAGTTACGTTAATTCTGCTATGACCTTATCTAGTAGATCATGAAAATGTTTACCTAACCAATTTATGATGAGTGTCTCCTTTGAAACAAAAATATTATTTTAGACGAATTTTTCACAAATGGTACGCACTTAAATAAATACATATTATAAAACATTTTGGAGGCCGAGTCACCTTCGTCTATGGGATTAGGTACACCTTTTATCTGAATCCCCACACGTGGTCCTCGGTCGGTGAAAATCAGGTGACAATCAGCTGGTAATTATGTTTAGTACTGGTAATTAACTGGTGGTAGGCTTTGGCCGTGGTTAGTAACCACCCACCAGACGAAGCCGCTCCGCCAGGCGGCCTTGCCGTATTCCAGTGCTATGTCTGGTAACACCATTTAAGAGGGTAGGTCGACAATTGATGCTTTATGGTTTCCAACACATCATCCTTCTCTTTCTGATATAGACCAGTTTATTGTTGCAGAACAAGGATCGAAAAACTGGTGTAAAGCATTTTATGTGAGTACGTGTTGGCAGTTCTGTAGGAACGCACTAGTGATTGTAATTGTGAAAAAAAAAAATGAAAATTATGGTTTTATTTTCATTTTTTTTTATTCTACTGTCACTTTCTCACCGAAAATCATCCGTAATCACGAGTGAATCGGTAAATTGGGCGGGTGCGTTCTATCGTAGACTACATCTTTGCAGTTGTTGACAAGCGCAAGCCTGTTACAGAATAAAAAAAATACGCAAATAAAATAGAACCTAGAAACTCAACAGTCATCAATCCAACAAACGTCATCTTATTAACTAAGGTTTCGGCACGAAAGGACTCTATTTATGCGCATTGTGTACTTTATTACCTCCACCAATAGAATAATTTCCCTATAATAATAATTATAATAATATAGTGAGACATTAACACACACGGCCATCTGATTCCAAACTAAGTAGAGCTTGTACTATGGAAACCAGATAACTGCTAATATACCTACTACGTCTTCATCACACAAATGTCTGACTTGGGTAGGAATGGAACCCACGGCCTGCGGCGTGAAAAGTAAGTAGATATCTTATCTACATAAAAATTAGGGATGAGTTATTTAATGAGTAATGTAAATACAAACAGATTATTTAAAAGGGCACCTGTATAGTGTTACCACAGATAATATAGTAGTGTTACTTACGTGAGAAGCCAACACGTAATCGATACGTGCCGCGGTCACCCGTCAATTCGGATTACGCCTTCTCGATTACGCACAGATTTATGCTTTTATTTCACTCTGCAACAAGGCTACCTGCCTGTACAAATTTATGCTTTTATTTGACTGCGCAAATAAAAAAATAAGAATACTTTATACTTTAGATGGTTTTGGTTTATAAACGACTTCAAAAAAGGAGGTTCTCAATTCGGCTATGTTTTTGTATGTAAGTTACTCGATAATACCGCAATTATTAATCGATTTTAAAACAATGATAAAACATAATACAGACCATTAAAGTATAGAAAGCCATTGGGTCTGTCTCCAAGAGCCTCGGGATTGCGGTGATATGTTACCACGTATTTCTAATGTTTTTAAACACCCACCGAGGGAGGAACTACCGCGCCGTCTCCAGGAGCGAGAGAAAACCGATTCAGAGACTGTACGGCTCGACGAGAATAGTTTAGCCGCGATTCTTATTCATTAATTCATTTCATTCATTCATTTTCATCCATTCTCTCGCTCGTGGAGACTAGTGTGACCCTAGTGTGAATTTTTTAATGATGCCTAAACACGTAGGTATAGGATGGCGGTATCTACTAATACTATATTATCGACACACATTTTCTGAAACGTGATTGTGGAGACAGCCCATCAGCGTGTGTATAGAATAACGTGGGTTGACGATAATATCGCCGCGATTCGAGCTCGTGGAGACGGCCGGCCCTAAGATGCAAGGTAGACTTATGATTAGCTATGGAACATTGTTTTTACCTAAAGCAATTGAAATCGGGTTAACATTTCAGTTTTCTTCTCCACACTGGTTTTACTACAGATCTGTAAATCCTGGGGCTGGAGTGAACCAGGAGATCAGCTGCTATGTGGGTTTTACTACTATGACCCATAGATAAATGATTGGTCCATAGATAGTAATCTGACAGGTAAAGCATAGCGACAGTTTCGGCTTTCAGTCCGCCTTCATAGCGATTACAATCGTGAGAATACCAGTAAAACTTTCTGACCAAAACCGCTTCATTAACAACAGTTAGCCTACTCTTGGCTCTCGAACCTATTTAAATTTAAAATTTGGGATTCGGTTCGAGAACTAGTTCAACACTACAATAGCACACGAAAAAATGAAGTAAGTAATAGTAACTTTTTGTCATACCCATACATAGTATTTTCTTAAATTTAAATTTATAAAACTGTTTTATAACGGATTTTATCTTTACTTTAGATTTTAAATCCCGACTAGTCAGTTTTTTCAGACTTCATGGTCACGTGTGGACCCAATTCTCGTTCTAGAGACATTTATCTCGTACTCGACATACTTATTTAAAACTAATGAAATTGACATATCATGTCGAAAGCTATAGACTAATCGCTGCATGTCGTGCGTTGAATGGTAGACTTATCTCTACACTAGCTTTTCGCCGCGGCTACGCCCGCGTGAACTACATATCATGCATATCAGTGGGATAAAAAGTAGCCTATAGCCTTTCTTAACAAATGGGCTATCTAACAGTGCAAGAATTTTCGGACGGAATCAAATCGGACCAGTAGTTACTGAGGTTAGCGCGTTCAAACAAACAAACAAACTCTTCAGCATTATAATATTGTTCGTTGAATGGTAGACTTATCTCTACATTTGCCACTTTTTACACCATATGTCGCATTCGAGATAAATGTCTAAAGCGAGAATCGGGGTCCAGAAGCATAAAAAGCGCGTTATCTATCTACATTTTAAATGTCGAATTTGAATTTGAAATCATAAATTTGAATTCGAATTTTCGAACTAGAATTTCGTAACGTTTATATAATAAAGATACAATATGAAGTATCACAGATTGAATTCTTCGAGATTGGAATCGAGTGCCATCAGTAAGCCATCAGATAACAATATTTTACCCAGTTTTATGGCGGTCGGAGCCCATAAAACGTATTATCTGCTCTGTCTGTATTGAGAAATCATCGCGGATTATGATCTTAGCCACTAACACTTTATGAGCTTTAAATCCCAACTGTCAATTACATAAATCCTATATTTATTTATTTATATCTTTTTAAGTTGATCTGATTTCAGATTGACGGGCCGGTGGCGTGGTCGGTAAGATACTTGCTTATCACGCCGCAGGTCGTGGGTTCGATTCCCGCCCGAGACAAACATTTGTTTAAATATGTCTGTTTGTCTTGTGTCTGGGTGTAATTATCTATATTTAAGTAAATATTTACAAAAGAAAAGTATTATATGTAGTATATTACCAGTTATCTGGTTTCCATAGTACAAGCTCTGCTTAGTTTGGGATTAGATGACCGTGTGTGTTAATGTCCCACTATATTAAAAAAAAAGATTTTATCCTATTACTTACTTGTTATAAACTAGGTACCGACGCGCGCCGGTCGCTAGGGCGTTTCTCAGGTGCTATAAGTTGTATGCACCTCCTTGGTATACCTAGTTGCAAATAAGGCTGGCCATCATGTAGGCTCTTCAAAGTGTGTTAGTGTGTAAAAGTGGCGTTTTAAAATTGTGGTATTGTAGATTTGAGGACACTCGGAAATCGTGTTCTTCTGTTTCCTAAGAGATGCGTAGTGGCTACCTGCAGTGGTAGTACCTTTTTGATTTTATAACCCAATTAGCCGGAAGGGCCTCTATTGGTTCACCGGACATTTTCGGTGAGCCGTCCGAGGACGGTCGAACCGATCAAGTACTATGGTAACTGCTATGAGGGCTCCCCATGTGGGGACGAACCTCGGCACAGGACGTTGCCGGACACTCTAGTTTTTTAGGGGATCGGGGGGCGCCTTCTTGACTGTACAGTAGCT
The DNA here is from genome assembly GCA_936450015.1 of Meganola albula. Taxonomy (NCBI): domain Eukaryota; kingdom Metazoa; phylum Arthropoda; class Insecta; order Lepidoptera; family Nolidae; genus Meganola; species Meganola albula. Next base: position 12,566,572 of record OW388159.1, on the reverse strand, counting down.
TCTTTTTATACTATGACGCAAGTCAACGCAATCACAAAATGCGATGCGTCTTTTGGACGAACGGCCGGAGCATACTTCAGATCTTACAATTTAGTATAAAAACAAATAAAGAAAATTAAACCATTGGTCGGTGGTAACAGTTCGCTAACCCACAATTCAAGGAAAACTATCAAATCATTGCTTTCTCTGTAATCAATGACATCTATTACTACCATCATCGTTCTGTAAAATTGTAGATATCAACTAAAGTAGTTTACATTTGATTACAGTAGAATGAGCACATTAAACCGATGATCAGAGGATGAAACTGGAACTTATAGCTTAGATGTACCTATTATACCGAGGTAAAAAAAAAATTGGTTGCCTGTAAAGTCGGTATACGGGCGAAAGTTTTACGTGACAACGACTTTGAGTGGTAAAATAATTTTAATGTGAATATTCATTCGTATAGTAGGAAGAAGGATGAAATAATAGTAACAATTTAAAACATTTATTTATACAATGAATTATATTTAAAACATTAATTTATACAAAGAACCTCGCTCTTAGGCGGGCTAACTGTGCTCGAGTGGAAGGGACGCGTGCCTTTCACTTTTTATGTCTGTCTCTCTCGCTCTTAGGCGGGCTAACCATGCCCGAGTGGAAGGGACGCGTGCCTCTCACTCGCTCTCATTGTGAGCGCATAACGTGAGCGGAGCGTAACGCAGTTTCTTGAAGTGTCACCCGGCAAACCAATTTATAAGACGTTGTCACGTCAAAATCTAACATTGCTGACTACGGCCCAGGGGCAGGGTGTCTAGCTAAACGCCACCCTGGATTTCAGTCTCGTAGGACTGCGGAAATGGGGGAACTTTTCCCATCCTCAGTCTGGTGTCGGCTTAAAGTAAGCCAGGAGGCTTACTCTTGGCTTTCGGTTTCGGTTCTATTTAAGACATATGATTCGAGTTCTATTTTATAAGCTGTGATTATATAAGCTTTGAGAATAGCATATATTATACAGTTCATTGACAAAATATGTCAATAAATAATAATAACATTATGATTTTATTAAACTTCTAACAAAATTAAATAGGTATTGTTCCTACTTAAAGGTCTTTTGTACGTGAAAAGTGCTGGTTTCAATTTATGAATATTATGTAAAGTACCGACATTCTGTCCTATGTTCTGATAATACCCAAGGCAGACATTTGTGTGATGAACATGTCTCTTTGTCTTGAGGGTGGATGTAAGTAATTATGTTTATTTAAGTATATATTTACAAAAGAAAAGTATTAAATTACCAGTTACCTACCTGGTTTCCATAGTACAAGCTTTGCTTAGTTTGGGATCAGATAACCGTGTGTGTTCATGTCCCACTATTAAAATTAAATTAAAATTAAAAAAATAATAAAATTTATTGAAAAAATAATGTATCATACACATAAGGCTTAGCTAATTAGGGATTAGTGTACACACGATTATTGTGTAAGTATTATGTAAAACTAAAAACTAGTGTATATGACTCAAATGAGTATATATGGTGATAGGTTTAAATGGGATTAGCTAGAATTATTAAACGGCCTGCCCGATCTAGGTTAAACTATATCTATTATTATATTATTATTATTAATTAAGCAAAGTTGAAGTCAATAAAAGTAAGTAAATTAAGTAAGTAAGTTATGTAGGTACCACAATACTACAATAATCAAAAACAAAATTGCCTTTATTCATCTTTTACTCCCATTTAGTAAACCCCTTATTTTTCCTATTGTTTAACACCCTTTACTTCCAATTAGCTGTTAATATAATTGTCATGACATCACACAGGGCCTACCGTCAGTAAAAACAAAGCAATAAGGGTTGACAGGGGCTGGCTGTGTCGTGCTTTGGTACATTCCCGTGCCTTGTACTACCAGTTGTGTGAGGTAAACTGTGTACCATTGTCCTCTGATGTTTTGCTATAGATCTGCAAAACATTAATGAACTAGAAGTCACCTTAATATTTTTTTAAAATGCACACACTAATTATGCTATTGGTCTACCTGTTTTTTGGGAGCCTATAGTCAGTTAAGGTTGTGTCATTTTCCATTTTACTTTATGGTACTTATTAGCTATGGTGACTAGTAGTACACGCTACACATCAAGAGTTTCCAGTATAAGCTGATCTGGCGTTGTACGAGTAGGTACTATGCGTTTCAAATAAGAATAGGACTGGAAATCCGGCATCCTGGAACGGAATGTGCAACAACTTAACATTTTTCAGTACGGTAGGCAAAAATGTTTGTCCGATATAATAATCACATCTAGATGAAAAAAAAAATTAAAATGCGTATTTTATTGTCGTTCAAGGGATATTGGAAATTTGGAGTCGAATATTTAGGTACGAACTTATTTTATTAACTTTGGACGAAAAAAAGTGTGTTAGAAGTTAAAACATGTGTTTATAAATATCCGTGTATACGGATTTGTGTACAAGTTTGTGGCATCCTAGCGTGAAAATTTACTTAGGTATGTAGCTTAGTATGTAGCTACGTATCTATGTAATTTTTTCTACATCAATCATATTTCCATACATTTTAAAATAATATTATTTTCTGTGGTTTGATATTTCGTGTTGGCGCTAGTTTTGCTTGGTTTTTGAAATGAAGTTAGCAGCGAGTCAAGTCCTATTCATAATTGGAACGCATAGTAAATATAGGATTTCCGTACAACTAGAGGTCGGCTTATACTGGTTAATAATAGCCGTGTGTACTAGTGTAGTATGAAATGTATTATCTCTGCTAATAGTATCTTCTACAAACAAAAATACAAGTTTTCTATCTCGTATTATTAGGGTAGATGTAAATTTGCACATAGACAAATTACAAAGTCACTAGATTAGGGTCCCACAGTTGGGTACGGATCGTCTCTCTATCAACTACCTATCTTGAGTTGACAGTTTGGGGCTAAACTCACACAAGCTAGCCATGTGCGGGTGTTGGAAACGTGTCTTGTAATGCTTGTTGGTTTCTTCACAATTATTTTTTCATATTTATTGAGCAGAACTATTTAAATGTTGATAGTAAATTATTATAATCAAATAACTGCATTATTACTTAAATAAGTTATATTTATAACTTATATTCACCTGCTTCATGTCGTAGTCACGATTACTGTGTATTGAGTTGGAGTCACGCGACAGACATCGATTATTTCGGCCGTATTCTGAGCCGGCTTCACCTGTTTTGGCTTCACAGGTCACGTAGGAATCTGTAGTTTAAAACCGTTGCACTTAGAACAATCAAATGAAGCTTTTTAAAAATCAATATTAGCAGGTCTACACATTCATAATCTGCCCTCTTCTATTTATAGCATTGGTCACATTAGTATACCTCCAACGCCATTAAGTTACATAAAAAAAAAATGTCAAAAGCGCTTAGGTCACATTAGAAAAGTCAATGCCGCATATTTTTTTTTTATAAAAAACCTTGTTCTGATTTTAAAAAAGACACCAATAAACAATCAGGCATGACGTCGTGTTTAAGGGAAATAGGTGTTCTTATTGTAGGGATGACTACAAAGTATGAAAAATCGTATAATTAGTCCGTCAGTAAGATAAAAAAATTTTAGACAAGTATTTTTTGCTTTATCATTCCAATGAAACAATTTAGCGTGGAAGTGCGCTACGTCATACAGAGGTATAAAACTTATTGCAGCTTGAACGTATTGCCATAATTTGTAATTGCACAAAAAAGAGAAAAATACGGGTTCAATATTTTTTACCCCCGTATTCATAAATGTCTTATAAGTCGATCACTACATACGGGTAGTATAAAACAAAGTCACTTTTTCTGTCCCTATGTCCCTATGCATGCTTAGATCTTTAAAACTACGCAACGGATTTTGATGCGGTTTTTTTTAATAGATAGAGTGATTCCAGAGGAATTATAAGTATAACACCGTGCGAAGCTGGGGCGGGTCACTATTTATAACTAAAATAGGTTTTAATTCGTTTGTCTTTGTCTGTCATCTTGATATTTATATACTAGTAAGATAGAGACAAACTCCATTTTAACTAAGGAGTCATATAACATTTAGTTAGATGAATAAGACCGTTAATTTATCTAAGGGGCAAAACAAAAAGAAATGTCTTCCCAATTTGTCTTTAAATAGAAAGATAAAATAATATTAAGTTAAAATATTAACAAAAAAAACCGACTTCATGGATGCCATTCTCAGAACTAAACCAAACTGAAATGGGACCACACGGGAAGCATCAGCTTTCAATTAGAAAAAAAAATATCAATATCGGTTCACCCATTCGAAAGTTCTGAGGTAACAAACATAAAAAAACATACAGTCGAATTGATAACCTCCTCCTTTTAGAAGTCGGTTAATAAAAGTGTAACTGCTACGATCGCCGCGTGTTCGTTAGTGTAATTATTCTAATTGTAGCAAGCTCTAAGTTATCGCCCCTGTAGAAAATTTAAAAAATCATTTAAATTAAATGTAGGTTCTATGAAAAGAAGTAGTCCATGGGTGGTGCAAATCTAAAACTGGGTAGGCTTCGGCCGTGGTTAGTGACCACTTATTAGACAAAGCCGCACCGACAAGCGGCCTTGCCGTGTTCCAGTGCGATATCTGGTGACGCCATGTAGTGAGGGTGGATCGGAATTGTGGCTCCTTTTAGGGTTTCTAACCATATGGACGCTCATTCTACTGCCACCTACTCAAAGAAAATCATTTGTAATCTCGAGTGAATCGGTATACCGAGCTGGCGCATTCCATTGTAGGCTACATCAGGCAAGTTGTGATCAAGCGCCTGCCTATCTCAGAATAAAAAAATAATTATAGTAGGTACATCCTATTTCAGGATGAAGTTGGTAAAGACTTGTAAGTTCTTAAATCACAGTTAATTCTTTAACCAACGTCTTAACTATAACTAACAGGGTCGACGGCAATAAATTTACTTCTAAACATAAATCGCTCACTGATACATATCGGCAAATAAATATCTTTTTACAGTTAATCTTCCGGGCGTGGTGCTATTAACGTCCCGGGTTCGAATTTGTGTGCCCAAATTGGATTGCATACTTCTCGCTAATTGATAGGTTGATAACATGTCTTGATAAACTGATGTAAATCGTAGGTATGCCTACTTGTTTTTAGGTAGGTATTTAGACCCTGAGTTTTTTAACCTTCAGTCATATATCAAGTCAGACTTGAAGTCTGACTTGATAATATTTCTACACATCCATAAGTGTTTAAGTGACCGTGTCTGCAATATGTTTTCTTGTGCAAGTTTCGCCTAATAAAAAATAGGTGTAAATAGTCCAGGTAATAAGGTCCCATATGTACCCATGTAATGTAACTAAAAACCCGCTGAACCGATTTTGATAAAATTATAATAGGACCATCTGGTAGATCCATAATTGGCGGAATTATTGCGTAACACACATACAAAAAATCGTACTGTTTAATTAGAAAAGTCCGTTTTGAAATCTGTTGAAAAGTAGGTGATTTTACTATCTTGATGACATTCAAACAACGCCTAGTTATAATAAGCGGCATAATCTGCACGTACCTAATTGCCACCTACGGGTGGTGAGATGGAGGAGGTGTTAATGACAAGAACTAAATGATTATTTCAGGAAAGACTATACTGCAACATGTTGCCCGGAGATTATAATAATACTAGTATTCCGCCCGCGGCTTCGCCCGCGGATGTCGGTTATCGCGGTAAACTATTATTCCCTTTTTTCGCAGTCGGATAAAACTATCCTTTCCCGGGTCTCGAACTATCTCCATACAAAATTAGTTCAGTAGTGTAGGCGTGTAAGCAACATTTTGAAATCGGCAAGCACCCATAGGTATATCCATAAATCTATAGGGGTTTCTTGAAAAATACTACGGCTCTTAGACCATGATTATTGTAAGTTTTTCATTCAATATTTGAGAAGTAATAAAATTTAAATTTCGAATTCTAATAATCGGACTGAGTTATCAAACGTCATTGTGTCAAAATAAAAAGTAATTTAGCTAAAAAGCATGAAGGAGTATTGATATCAACTTCAAAGAAAATCTCCCTCAGAATAATTTCTCAGGCTTCACCCACGTAGTATTAGGATAAAGATAAAAAAAATTGGAAAAATAAAAAACACGTGTTTCATTATTTGTTTTGAGCTATATTTATACCGAATTTCAAGTGAATCGGACCAAGGACTAAACAGTTCTGGAATATTTAATTTTTCCAATAAAGCTCATTTTACACTCCTCCTGGGGGTAGTTTTGGAAAAATAAAAAACACGTGTTTTATGATTTCTTTTAAGGTATATGTGTGCCGAATTTGGAGTGAATCGGACTTGAGACTAAAGAGATCCAGAGAAACTTTAGTTTTTACCAATAAAACTCATTTTCCACACCTCATGGGGGTAATTATGAAAAAATAAAAAACCCGTATCTCATTATTTGTCTTGAGGTTTATGCGTACTGAATTTTAAATGAATAGGACCAAGGAATAAAAAGTTGCATACAAATTTCACCCACCTATTTAACCCTCTTAGGGGATGAATTTTGAAAATATTATTAGCCTATGTCCGATTCTAGGGTATACACTACCTACATTTCAAATTTCAATAAAATTGGTTGAGCGGTTATGGAGATACGCGGTAACAAACCTTCACACACACACACACACACACTTACTTTCGCATTTATAATATTAGTAGGATAGGATAGGATAGGAATAGGAATAGGATAGGATCTACATCTCATTGAAATTCCTTCTATTTATTTCGGAACAAATTTTCTACACAAATGTGTAGAAAATTGAGTGTAAAATACAAATATACAAATAATGATTACATGATATAGTAATTAAATATCTAATTAGAATTTATAAAATTCAAGTGATAGTAAAATATTTCATAATAAATAATAACAGCCAATGATTATTAATAATTTTTTTTTTTTATTCCTTCGATTTCTGTCTAAAAAGATTCAAGTTTGTAATGGTTTTCAATTTACTAGACAGCTCATTGAATAGACTGATTGATTGTATTTATTGATTCTATTACACACGAGACGACTACCACTACTGAGGCTAATTACACAAACCTTAACAACATTTTTATCAATACTAATATCAAACTTATAGTATGGAAACTAGTATTTATTGATTTTTCTAGCCGTAGAGTATCCAAGAAGCCTTGCGTTGTCGTTAGTGCATTAACCCTGAGATAATGAAATTTGTGTCTGATATTACACACCGAAAACTTAATTAATTTACTTATGTAACTTTATAGTTTATAGATAGACCGTTTAACTCGCGTATCGCCATCTGAGGTACAAAGTCATAAAACATTAATTAAATCTCATGAGCTATTTAACCACAGATAAAAGTAATGTAAGACTAATCGACACTAATAACCATATCGCTTGAATCATCATCACTGTCTGTGCAGCTTGAGGAGTCAGAATCTTCGCGATAGGCGATACGTGAGTTAAACGGTCTATCTATAGTTGCGCCACAGCTAAAGAAATTAGACAAGAGGATCTGGTTATTCCCACCCGAGACAGACATTTAATTTTGTGTGACGAACATGTCTGTTTGTCGCGAGTCTGGGTGTAATTATTATCTAAATATATAAAAGAAGAAACTGACTGACTGACATATCAACGCAGAGCCCACACCACTGGGTCTGGAGACTCCAAATTTGGCACATAGGTTCCTTATGGGGTCTAGCGGTGCACTAAGAAAGGATTTTTCAATAGCACCCTTTAAGGGTGTGAAACGGGGTTCCAAAGTTTGTATGGAGAAACAAGATTAGTGAGATTAATTTCGCGGGTGAAGCAGCGGGCGGAAGCTAGTAAGTGTATATTTACAAAAGAAAGGTGGTATTTAAGTAAGTAAATAATGGTTTCCATTACACAAACTGCTTAGCTTGCTGCCGTATTATGGTATTTAAAGCGATTATGATTCCGTTGAAAGAAAGGGATGCGGTTATACAATGCTTATATCTGCATCCTTACTTATCTTTCAACGAAATCACAATCGCTTAAAATACTCATAATACGCCACCAGCATACCACAACAGCTTAAAGCAACATTGTTGGAGCTGCGGAAGAAGGATGATGCTATGGAGTTGGCTGAAGGATCGGGTGTTAGTGACCCTCCAGTGAAAATGGACGATCTTCCAGACGGGCGAGTTGTAATACCCGGCTACCGCGGTACTCCCTCCGACTGTTCTTGTCGGGAAGTTGTATATAATAATATGCTAATCGTCGTCGAAACATTGCTTGTGCGATTCAGGATTGCTATGACGTCATGTCTCTTGAATGGCGTTAGGTATGTGACGCCACACCGCTATACAATGTGTAGAGCAAATTATCTTTAATTCAACTGTAATAATAATTCTATACGTTGTCATGTGTGTTAATGTCCCAGAATATTTATTTATTTATTAAACTTAGCTCTGAGTGAAATCATTCTACTGCCATTTAAGATTGAAAGAAAGCATGTTACACTATATCGATCACTGGTTCGACTCCCCGCGCAAGTAAAACGAGAATTGCATTCCAATTAAAGAGGTTTATCTCGGATCCCAATTAATTGTGAGCTCGATTCTAAACTAGACATACTTAATGCTTAATTGCTTCCTTTAGCTCCGTTAGTCTGGTAGCAGCATCGTTACAAATCTGTCCATGGTTCGAATCCCAGACTTGCTCAAAAACTATATTATATTTTTATAGTCGGAGCTGAAAGAAGGCTAGGGGTTTTTATAATTTTTTTTGTTAAAATGTGTCTTCGCCATCACCTCTACTTACACCTTCAGTGTTACATGCGTGTGCGATGTGTTTTGTGCAATTTGAAATTTCATGGTAGGTAGGCATATGCAGGTATTTTAGATGTCAGCTATTAAAATTTCGCGCACCGCATTCAAGAAATTGAATTCCAAATAAATACATCTGAGTTCACATACGAGCATTTCGTTTGAATGGGCGTGCGCTGCGTCTGCGCAGGTCGACGACCGCATGCAATTCGTCACTGCACGAGAAAGTTCGCCACCCAATGTCACCGTGGAAAGCTAGTTTGAGAAAACCACATCATAAATTGTAAAATTGTTGCGACCCGTCCTGGCTTCACCCCGGTGCAATATGGTGTACTATAACTACTACATATTATGTGTAAATCTTATTTGAAAATTACCATTCTCTTTGGAGTGTACATTTGTTGGATAACCTTAAAAATACTACATGTAATCATAGGTTAATATTATCTATGATTATAATTTCTTTACCTGTCATACTTTCTGGCACAGATAATATAATACCTACTCTTTATGGTATAACCTTACTCTCTTCCCATTCAGAGCCCGTGCGTTCACCTATGTAAGTATTGTCTTGATAGAATATATCCAACTTTAGTGTTGAAATCTTTGCTTTCTATTAACATAATCCTAGGTTATATCGCCCCCACCTCTTTTCGTTATCTCATCCTGGGCGGTGAAATCACGTGGTCATAAACTGGTGGGTTGGAAAAGTTGCTCCTTTATGAGGTCATCATGATCCTGGAGACTCGTTTTCGTTTAAAAAAAAATGAATTGTAATAAAATTAAAAACACAACTAGATTATAGATAGAGACTATTCGTAAACATTTTTAGTACATATTAGTATTGTCCACAGATAATATAATAATAAACTAATATTGTCTTAGATTTACGAGAATACCACACATTGAAATAAAATTACTTTTTAACGGAATTTATCACGGTTTATTTTAGATTTTAGATCCCAACGTTTCAAAGTCTTTTCAGACTTCATGTTCACGGGTGGACTGAGGTATTTGAGGTATTAATATTAATAAACTTGGACCAGGGGTAAAGTTACGTTTCTACTTCACACATCATGATGCTCATACAAGGAATCGCAAACATTTCATCCCAGAGTATAGTTATAAATACACTTACAAAGCACTTATGCATGATGACATGACCTTTGAAGTGTCCTCTTCCTGGTGTGAACGTGCTCGACTGATGAAGATTTAATCTAACATAAAGTCTTTGATATTGAATAAAATAATAGAGTGTGCGTCGACGCATAATATGTCAGGTTTATGCGTGACTCTTGCTTTTTGTGAACATATTCAATTTAAAACGACTTTAATGAACAATCGAGGCCCTTGTACCTACTTACTAGCTTCTTTTACACGAAGGTGTAAGTAGAGCTTAATATCCAATTCCGGATTTAGATGTGGAGAACCCGGGGCAACAAAGGAGTGGAGTCATAATTATCAGCCTATTTTAGTCCACGGCGGGACATAGGCCTCTCCCAAAGCACGCCACTGAGCATGATCCGCGGCTACTCTCATCCAGCTCTTACCAGCCACATTGCAGAGATCGTCACTCCACCTAGTCTGAGGGTGTCCTACGCTATGTTTGCCAATCCGTGGTCTCCACTCAAGAACTCGTTTACTCCAACGGTTGTCAGTTCTGCGGCAGATGCGGCGGTGGAGGCATCCTGGTCACAAATTATCTCTAAATATGTTTTTTTTTTGTCCGAAGTCTCTAATGTTGCCCTTCCCTGTGAAAACCCACTTACGAAACAGGGGCCGAGTATATTCCTTGCATTAAGCTCATCTTCCCTACTTTCTACTTCCACTGCGGTTTTTTTTAAATTGAATATGCTACTGCTCTAGCAAAGGTAGCAAAATGTGCGTGTGAATACCACACATTTTGCTAGCTATATGTGGTCTATAACCTGGGGCCAAGCCTACCATCAATATTCGTCATTTATTAAGCAAAATGCTGAAATTGTAAAATTCTTTGTATACTTTTTAGCTGCTAGGTAAGTAACCGCAAGTGCCTTGAACGAATCCCAGATAGAACAATTAGATTCTTAGATTTACGCGAATATCGGTATATCGGTCTTTATCGCGGTATATTTTAAATTTTAGATCCCGATGTTTCAAAGTCTTTTCAGACTTCATGGTCAGGGGTGGACAAGTCTTAAAAGACTTTGAAACGTCGTCGGGAGCTAAAATTTAAAATTTACCGCGATCAAGTCCGTTTTAAGGTAGTTTTATTTCAAGAGCAATAGGATATTCAGTTTCAAAAAATCGTAGTAGAAACTCTGCCTACACTTTTCGGTAATACAGCCGTAAGCGCTATGTTATGTTTTCTACACAGAACTCACTCGTTAGTCCACGTTATTTCCTAGAAGTATGCCACGCACGGGCATCGAATACCGCCGCGTATCGAACTAAACCTGATTGAGACATAATACGCTTTTCGGAACTCAATCAACGAGTTATGAACAAGTGTGGTGGGTTTCATTTATACCGAATATTAATAAGTACTTATTTTATTTAGAAATGGTGGTAAATAAACTTCTCTTAAAGGCTATATATGTGAACTTGGCACCCGACCTTGAAAAACCTAATCGAAAGATATGGGTAAGTAGTGGTATGTAGTGAGGCGATTTTTTTTGTAGTAAAATGAAAAAAAAAAATTCATGTCGAAAGAAATCTTATCTCCGACAGCAGTATTTGTATCACTATGACGGTCTAGCCAGATAGTACACGGGAAAAATTATACTGTACAAATATGTGCAAGCACCTACAGAGATCTGGTAAGCGACTGGGTACAGGACCGACGACTTAACGTGGATTTAATTTGTATAATTATGCTACAAGACAGAGGTAAATAAACACAGTTAACTTCCTATCTTACCACATTTAATTCGGAAGTGTGTGAGGAAGGCTAGGTGATAATTTCTTAATTTTCTACAGCAAAACGGCAGGACGGATTTAGTTGAAATTTTGTACATATGTCACTGATTACCTCTAATAACATTTAGGGACTTTACCTATATGACAATAATAAAATAATCTAATGGTATGCGTCCCGTATCATGGATTTTAGAATTTATGAATAACTACATAAGCCTGGAGCAGCGGTGACGCAGCGGTACGGTCCTCGCCTTAGAAATATAAGGTCGCGTATACGGTATACACATCTTTGTGTGAATCGTGTCATCTCCGCTGCTCAATATCGGTGAAGGAAAACACGTGATAAAACCGGCATGTCTAAGTAACATCCACCAACCTTCACATGCCTAGCGTGTGTGGATTAAGGTCTAAAGTCTCTCAACTCGTACGATAGTTGAGAGAAGACCTGTGCTCAGCTGTGGGGCACTAAAAAAGGTTTGAAGTGGAAGTAGAGAATAGGATATAGTTATGCCTAAATCTATTTTAGATTACATTGCAGCCACAATAACTACATTTTAATAATTGACGGGCCGGTGGCGTGGTGAGTAAGATACTTGCTTTTCACGCCACAGGTCGTGGGTTCGATTCCCACCTGAGACAAACATTAATGATGAACATTTGTGTTTGAGTCGAGTCTGGGTAACAATCTATTATAAGTATATATTTACAAAAGAAAAGTATTATATGTATAGTATATACCAGTTATCTGGTTTCCATAACACTAGCTCTGCTTAGCTTGGGACCAGATGACCGTGTGCGTTAATGTCCAAGAATATTATTATTATTACAATATAAGCATTTATATGAGGAACCTGTTGGATCTATTCCATTGTACCTATAGTTAAACTTTGACTTTACTTCCTTGAAATACAGACTACACTACTAAAAGCCGTTCGTTTGAATCAGAACTACAATATACATTGCCTGTTACATAAAATCATTGTGACTTATTATATTAACTGATACTGGAATGGATCGTGTACATACTCAAACACAATCTTAACTTAATAAATGGTTTTTTAGAGACCCGTGTAGTCAAATTCTTAGAAATAAAAACGATGCAATTAGAAAGAAAGAAAGAAAAACATTCATTGACAGAGACAGGACACACAAAATGTAATGATAAAAAGACACATAAAAATAGAGAAAATATAAAAACTTGAGAGATATCAAGGGACACCTGGATGGAACGAAGTTCCTTTCGATTAATCAGTGAATAAATTGTATTTTTTTTTTTAAGTTATATTAATATTTTTTTTTATTATATATTAACAAATATAATGTAATATATTAACTTAATCAGTAAAAAAAAGAGAGAGAGAGAGACAGACAGACAGACAGAGAAACATGCGCACGCCGCACAGCTTACAATGGCTTAGGTACTATAGCAAAAAGTGTCGTGACGACTTTTCGGAAGATTTTTTTCCGTCTAGCCCCCTTTCACAACGCGCGATAAGGAACGTTGTTCCAAAAAAACATAAATGAAAATAGATATATAGAAGAAAAACAAAAACAAAAAGTAAGTGTGACCCATCAGTGTCAAATATGGACATTGCTCAGTAAACGCTGTGAGTGCCTACTAGGGGAGACCCACAGCACTGCCCACCAGACACTAAAGTGCAGTAACCGCAAAATAACGATTGCGAGCAAAAACGCCATTTAGAGTTAAGAAGTTGATATAAAACTGTAAATAAAAACCACCTAAATTGTCCGAGAAAAAAATTAGTTAATTCAGCAGAAACCTTATGAAACCCACTTTCAGAATCACTAATAAAACGAAAAATCATCCAAGGGCTATTACTACACTTTAGTGTCTGGTGGGCAGAGCACTGATTTTCAGCAATGTCCATATTCCCACAGCGTGACGCCAGGCGCCAAGGTTGCCAAAAGACCAAACTTGCTGATGTCTTTTAAAACTGTAATTTATGTATTTACGAAAGAGAGTACGAAAGAGAGAAAAAATAACAAATGTGTGAGTGAGAAGAACTTATATGGAAATCCACTTAAAAGAGAGGAATAGCGATCTTCAAGTCCCATTACTTTCTTACTACGTAGAATGACCAGGCAGATACAGAAGATTATTAGTATAAACTGGCAATGTATTTCAAACGATTGAATATTGAGTTTTCGTAAGGTTTCGTGGTAACTGTATCCCCGGAGGCTACGTTTGTAAAGCCTGTACCTGGTTTGAGTGAAGTTATTGGATTAAGTCATAAAATTAAAGCGATTTAAGTAGCGATAAAAAATCGATGGCAAAGGTTTGTGTGTATAATTTACCTCAAAATAAATCCTGAAATAAAAAAAATTAAACATGATTTGCTATTTTATTCTCTATAACACTTTAGAATCACATGTTAGGACAAAACATACTCGTACTCTAAAAAAACATCTGTACAGTAAAAGTAGGTAAATAACCCTGCCTCTCAAACTAGGGTATCTAGAGTAAACTATCTTGAGAGACAGTGTTCAGCCTAAAGAATGTAATACCTACAACAAATTTAAAAAACAGAATACTGGGTCGATCAGCTGTAAAAGTTTAAATTAAAAAATATATAATAGCGGGGGTTTTATACATCCGCTGTCGCTTATCGCTTGCAACAAACAAGTTAAAACCTTATTAAGGACGTTCCACAGATATCTCCCAATGGTTACACGACCGCAGCAAGAATGTATTAATTTTCTATAGCAACCACCATCAACCGCCATGACGGTATGCCATCAATTCATTTTGCTCTTTTAGGCGTTCTCGTGCTATTTATGTAATGAGGGAGTAATTTTTATTACTTTGTTGTTTAATCAGTGGCTAAGCGTAATATAAGTTTATTATTATTGTCTTAGTATCGTATGAGCAGCCTACCGCAGTCGAATATTGAACAAAATGGCGCTATACTCATAAACCTTCGATGAGATTTACTATCAAGCTGCTCTGGATATCTAGAGAAGGGACCTTTAAGGTCATTAACGACCCCTTCTTCGGAAAAAGATCTCTTAAAATAATTGAGCAGCCTAGGGCGGTAATCACTAGACAATTGTGAGAAATATTAAGTGTCTAGAGACCAGTCGCGTATGGTGGAAATTCGAAAACATCGACACACATAATTTGAATACTAGAAATAAGAACGATCTTGTAGCTCAGCATACTCGACTCCACAAAATCAGTAACTCTTTTATGGGGCAGTGTGTACGTTTCTACAATAAACTTCCAAATAATATTAGGGAAATGACTATTAACAAATTTAAAATAACTATAAAATCTACGTTATTTAAGAAAGCGTATTAAAAAATTTCAGACTATGTAACAGATAAAAACGCTTGGAATTAAGTCGCTCTAATTCAACACAATAAACAAACAAAATGTAATAGATATAAGTACTTTATTTAAAAAAGAAAAAAGCCTACTGAGTTTTTTGGCAGGTTTCTCAGTAGTTGCCAGTCATTCACTGAACTGAAAAGAAATTGGGACTATTTTTATGTAGACTCGTGCCTAAAAATAAATAAGTTAAAAAATATTTTCATTTTCATTTGTCATTTTCAAAAAAGGAAGACGGAGCAACTTTCAAACAAACTAAGAAGTATGTACCTACTGCATTTTTTATGCTATTTAAAACTTAGGGGTTACATAATATTTTATTTACTACGATATATTGCTAGATACCTATAGTTTGTAGTTTAGTTTTAGTTAAGTATTTTAACAGAGAAAAAGCCAGTTCAGTGTTGATTAATGCTCATTGCCAAGAATGTTTTTACGTCACTAGTGGGCTAAATTCAAGTTTTTTTTTAAATTAGGTATGGTCGTTTTTCGCTCGTCCTTATGCCACTTTTTGTGTACACAAGCGCCATAAATCGCAAAATATGAAAATAACTTTTTTGCGAAAGTAAGCAAAAAATTATTTTATAATAAAACCGTTTAAAGCAGTAAGTTTTTGTTACACGTCACCATAACGTCACTCATCTCTCTGGTTATCAGTAAAATTAAGTAAAACAAGAAAATATTTCATTCCTTTCATTACTTATTTAATGGTGGGTCTATGGCCCAAGGTGTGTTACAAAAAGACAATTCTATGGATATCAAATCAGTTAACAAATCACTGTGTCCATAACTGGACGTTATCAGCGTTCTAACGATAGATCGGTGCGCAAGCGCATAGTGTATACCGTCGCACGCGCACCACACATTAATATTTCATTAGCTTCAACATGAATTATGTCGCTGGGGAGAATAATTTTAGTAAAACATGTACTCGTACTTAGTGAAAGAAACAATCCTTAAAAGGAAATTGTTAAAAGATTTAAGATATTCGGTAACAATAAATTGATAATAAACTTGTGTAATAAATAATTCCAATACTTCTCAACGGTCAGACGACTAATGATTCTTAATAATGTACGTTAATAATAGTAGATCTATGGAGCCTATAATTTGGAGCCCAATTACATAATAACTCCCACTTGGTAAAGAATGCGTCTATAATGGACAGTCATGATGAATAATATGAGAATTTATAACATTTGGGAGAACAGGAAGTCGAGTACAGTCAAATAGATAACCGTAGTACATACATACAAGGAGGTTTTATTGTTTAATAATGGATATATCAAAAGTCAATTAACTCTTAACTCAATAAATCGATCGCGAAATTTAATCTAAAAAAAAATCGATTTTGGCACAGATTTATTTACCTATCCTTAAATAGGCTTGCGCTTGAACACTTGCCAGATGCGAAGCAATGATGTAGTCCACGATGGAACCCGCTTACCCAGTAATTACCGATTCACTCGTGACATGTAGACAGGCAGATTACAGCTATCAGGAATAGTTATCTAGCTATTTTACTTGGTCTGGACTTAAAGCCTTTGTCTGGATCTGTGCTAAAGATGACCAAAGTAAGAAAAGACTTCTACGGATCTCGAGTGAGCGTCCTCCATATTGGTTAAGGTGCTTCCAATCCGAGATCACCTCCCCGAACCCCGCGTCACTCCCCAATTTGGTTCCTAAAATGTGTTATTGCGCAGCCGTATGCGCAAAGTTCAGCGGTGCCAAGAATCAGCGACGGCATTGTAATTAGGTATATCTGTAATCCCTACTAATAATAAATTCGAAAGTAACTCTGTCTGTCTGTCTGTTACGCTTTCCCGCTGAAACTACTGAACCGATTTCGATGAAATTGGGTATGGAGGTAGTTTGAGACCCGAGAAAGGACATAGGATAGTTTTTATCCGACTGCGCAAAAAGAAGGTAATGTTTTGGCGCGATAACCGACATACACACGGTCGAAGCCGCTGTCGGAAAGCTAGTAATATTATAGTTTATTATTATATTATCTGTAATATCGTAAAGTAAAAAAAAATACTTGTACGCACCAATCTCAGGAATGTTGGAATCACCGACTCGATACTAGATAGACACCATTTTATTCAGATATTGCATGAATTGTAATCGTCAAATACTTAAAAAAATACGACCCGACTTTAATGTTTTAATAATTACTCAAAACTCACTCAATCGATTTTGTGGATATCACCTCAACCCTTTTTAGTGTCCCACTGCTCAGCATGGGTCTTCTCTCAACTATCTTACATGTTGAGAGAGTTTAGGCCTTAATACACTCACACGCGTGCAAAGTGCGGGTTGGTGGATGTCACATGTCCTCGAACGATTAATTGTTAGACATGCCGGTTTCCTCACGATGATTTCCTTCACCGATACTGAGCAGCGGCGATGAAACCATACCCTTATAGATGTGTGGGCATGAGTGGGGAATCGAACCCGCGACCTTATATTTCTAAGGCTAGGCTACCGCTGCTTATCACTGTCAGAACTGCCTACACCACTCCTGTATACAGTCGTGAAATACTTAGATGAATCTTGACAAGCACCTTGTCGAAAGCAGTTGGAGCTGGACAAGCTGCCTTGAAGGTACAATTACCCTCACGCTAGCTCACCGCCGCCGCGCCGGGGGGTGGATAGAGACTGGTTACAGAAATACTTACTACGTTTGTAAGTACTACATTATCTGTGGTTTCTACAAATCACGAGTAGGTAATGTTGTGTAGTTTCTAGTTCTCAGAAAATAACGGTTAATAAACGCAGTTAAAGTTGATTGTTCAATAGGTGAGTTAACTTATTAGGTATAACTTAATAATTTTTACATTTTGTATTGTTTTATATTTTGCTGTCAAAACACATTTTTTTCAACGAAGTTCCTTATCGCGCGTTGTGAAAGTTGTCTTAAGTTGTCACGACACTTTTTGCTATAGTATGGTATTGTAAGCTGTGCGGCGTGCGCATGTTTCTCTGTCTGTCTGTCTGTCTCTCTCTCTCTCTCTCTAGAGATAGAAAAAAAAAATAATAAAAAAAATATTATTATAACTTAAAAAAAAATTATTACAATTCCTTCACTAATTAATCGAAAGGAACTTCGTTCCAACCGGGTGTCCCTTGACACCTCTCAAGTTTTTTTTATTCTGAAATAGGGTTACGCTCGACTACAACTTACCTGACGTTAAGCAATGATGTAGTTTACAATTGGTTGCGCCTGCCCTACAATACACCGATTAACTCGTGATTACGAGTGATTTTCGGTGAGAAGGTGGCAGTGGAATGGGGCTCCATATGGTTAGAAACCATAAAGGAGCAATAATTCCGACCCACCCTCTGAAATGGTGTCACCAGACATCGCACCGGAACACGGCAAGGCGATTTCTTTTGTTTTCCATTTTTTCGACATTTCTCTATTAGAGATAAACGTCGAAAGCGCTAGAATCGGGGCTCAGAACTTTTACAAGGATAATTTGAAATTTAACATAACAAAGCGCTCAACACGTTACCCTGGACCGCGTGTTGAATTTTTTTTTTTTAATATTCTGTGACATTAACACACACGGCCATCTGATCTCAAACTAAGCAGAGCTTGTACTATGTAAACCAGATAACTGGTAATATACTACATATAATACTTTTCTTTTGTAAATACATACTTAAATATAGATAACTAGCTTCCGCCCGCGGCTTCGCCCGCGGCTTCGCCCGCGTGGTGTTAGGATAAAAATTAGCCAAGTTACAGATCTTTATGAACCCTTTATCATATTTTTTATTGCGCTTAAATCAGATCATGTTTGTTTCTTTTAATCGAAGACGTCTAACTCCATTTTGGAAAATTATTTTTGTACCATTAAGTTTTGTTAAAATCTTTAGTTCACCAAACTTTAGTAGGAATTTCGGAAACCAATTAGGGTTATCCCCTATAGGTAACGTCCCCGAGGAACCCATTTTATATAAAAATAATAAACTTTTCTTTTTTTTTTTTACTTTTCCCGAACGTTTGTGAATACTTAAGAAATTCTACTCAAAACTATACTCCACACGGTATACCGGGTGGATAGAACCGTCCTCCACAAACTGATAGAGTGAAATCCGTATATCATACTGAGATGATTGGTAATTAGGTCAGAAACTTTGTGGATATCAACTAATCGTGCTTTGTTTTATAAACTTAGACATAATATATCGATACCTTAGGGAAACCATCAAAGCAAACCGCCAACCTTTCCACTATAAAGTTAGTCATTTCACGCATCGTTCCTCAAACTAAAGCATTGATGAACGTTTTATTTTAGCTTTCTTTCATTCAAATTAAGTTCTGCGTACAGAGTAGCATTGTAAATGAAAAACAAAAACAAATAAACATAATTTAAATAATTCGAAAAAATAATCATTGAAAAATCACCAACTTCAAATAACAGATGTAAAGAAACTAATTTTTAAATTTTATAACGCGGTCATTTTTTCTAAGAAGTTTTATTTAACATTTTTTTGTGATGCACCCCGTACTTTCCCCGAATTATTGTAAAACCTGATAAAACTCCACTACCAACGATACCCCGTACGGTATTTTTAATCATGAAAATAATCAAAAATTTCAACCTCCATGTCAGACGTTTATGGGTTGATTTTTGAAAAAAAAGTAGCCTATGTTTGAACCATGGTTTTAAACTATATCCCTACAAAATTTCATTCATATCGGTCCCGCAGTTTGACTGTGAAAGTGTAAAGTCATAAAAACCTTCAACCCCTATGACAGACATTTAGGGGTCGATTTTTGAAAAAAAAGTAGCCTATTTTTGAACCATGGTTTTAAACTATATCCCTACAAAATTTCATCTATATCGGTACCACAGTTTGGCTGTGAAAGTGTAAAGTAATAAAAACCTTCAATCTCTATGATAGACATTTAGAGGTTGATTTTTAAAGAAAAAAGTAGCCTATGTTTGAACCATGGTTTTAAACTGTATTCCTACAAAATTTCATTCATATCGGTCCCGCTGTTTGGCTGTGAAAGTGTAAAGTAATAAAAACCTTCAACCCCTATGACAGACATTTAGGGGTTGATTTTTGAAAAAAAAGTAGCCTATGTTTGAACGATGATTTTATGCTACATACCTACAATATTTCATCTATATCGGTCCCGCAGTTTGGCTGTGAAAGTGTAAAGTAATTAAAACCTTCAACCCCTATGACAAACATTTAGGGGTCGATTTTTGAAAAAAAAAGTAGCCTATGTTTGAACCATGGTTTTAAACTATATCCCTACAAAATTTCATGAAAATCGGTCCAGCGGTTTGGCCGTGAAAGCGAAACAGACAGACAGACAGACAGACAGACAGATAGACAGACAGACAGACAGACTTTCGCATTTATAATATTAGTATGGATGGATTACACCCAGACTCAAGACAAACAGACATGTGTTCATCACACAAATGTCTGACTTGGGTGGAAATCGAACCCACGACCTGCTGCGTGAAAAGAAAGTATCTTACCGACCACGCTACCGGTCCGTCAATTTATCTACTAGTTTGAGTTCAATCTGATAGTTTCAGATATCAGGCGTTACAAGTAATCTCCATATCTCATGAGTATCTCAGTTAATTCCAACTGTCTATAAATAGAGCTAAGTTTATGGTGTTTTGGAGTTACATCTTGTCGATGTTTATGTGAATGCAGGGTGATATTTCATTTATTTATTTTCTAGCTTCCACCCGCGAAATTAATCTCACTAATCTTGTTTCTCCGTACAAACTTTGGAACCCTGTTTCACTCCCTTAAAGGGTGAATTTTGAAAAATCCTTTCTTAGTACACCCCTAGACCTATGTGCCAAATTTGGAGTCTCCAGACCCAGCGGTTTGGGCTCTGCGTTGATATGTCAGTCAGTCAGTCAGTTTCTTATTTTATATAATTAGAAGATTTTTACAATAAAAACGGCAAAGCGCCAATTACAATTATTACTAAGTAATAACTTTAAAAATAATATAAGAACAGTATTAATCTTAATTAACTATTCCTGCCTTATCATAGCCAGCAAAGCGTGGGTTATAGGTATACACCTCTGCCTACCCTTTCGGGTAACACAGGCGTGAGCGCTTTATACGAGTATGTATGTATATAATTATGTACTTCATTTTTGATTCTACAAGTAAAGAAGACAATAACGACTTTCTTCGTTTGGATAAAGTCGCGGTTGAAAGTTAGTTAATTAATAACAATAATAATATTTTCACACATAAACACAGCGCCATCTACTCCCAAATTAAGCATTTATATTTGCTTGTGTTATGGGTACTAGGAACGGATATAAAACTTATATACCTACATTTTATTTGTAAATACATATTATAGATAAATTGCACCCAGACACAGAACAAATCTTTGTTCATCGCACAAAGATTTGTCCAGGGGTGGAAATCGAACCCACGATCTTCTTAGCAGTCAGGGACACTAACCACTACGCCAGTCAACATGTAACTCATATAACTCTATAAATAACAGTTAATCATTAGTTGAACAAATAATAATTTGAGTAAAACTCGAAACACAAACATCACACAGTTATTAAAACCGTGTTCAAAAGAACCGCCGCCATTAGTAGAATAATGCATCTTCAGTTACACAGACTAGTTAATAACAAGACTTCGCTAATTATTTATTGATATCAGTGTTATGTATACGCAACTTCTACAGCACACTTTTCAGCCAACGCACACTTACAAAAAGTTGAAGTGTCTTTACAAAGATATGAATTTTACACACAAAATATGAACAGATTGTGCATACAAACTTCTCATATACCTCGGTACAGGGGAACGTGTGCGTATAACGTATCTGTGTTAAAGTTCTTAGGTTTGTATGCGCTGCTAATGTCGTATTAGGCTGCCCATGATGAATTTTTAATTGACTCAACGTGTGGCCTTGAGTTTAATGTTAAGTTGCAAAAAATCGGTGGAAAAGTCGGCCGTGTGCAGGCAGCGCTTAACCTGTAACAGTTGCTAGAGACTGAATGAAATAACTAATTAAGTTACTAAATATGAACGGTTTTTAGTTTGTATGTTAGATATTGCTATCTACTGGCGAGAGATGGCGAGACGTTCGTGAGGCGTATTAAATCTGCCCCCTCCAATAAAACATGATGATCACGTCCACTCTGTCAAGAGTGTAACGACGGAGAATAAAAGACATATATTTTATTTAAAAAAAGAACAATCCATAGTGTTTGTTACTAATAAGATGTCTTACACTATACAAGTCTGTAGAAATAATTAAGTAAACTCAGTCATTAAAATGAACTGTCGATTAGGTGAGGCTGTAAAACATTTAGCTTCGGTAGTTTTCGGATTAGACATAGCTGTGATTGTTACCGCTGGACGTGTTAACTTACATATTCGGTAATGTAACTAAAATAAAAAAAATACAAGCTTATTTTTTTTTCTCTTTTATTTAATAGTTTTATTCGCTTAATATTTATAACATTGATAAATTATTGTAATTTTATTTCATTGTACTGTGACATGCCAATTATGAAATGTAATTATGAATTATGTAACTTCATCGCTTTGGTATTGCTAACTACAAAACTATACTCTATATTATAAAAGAAAAGTATTATATGTATAGTATATACCGGTTATCTGGTTACCATAACACAAGCTCTGCTTAGCTTGGGACCAGATGACCGTGTGTGTTAATGTCACAGAATACCTATTACCTACCTATATTCTCTACTTGTCCTATAATTATAAACAAACTAGTTTTCCGCCCGCGGCTTCGCCCGCGGATGTCGGTTATCGCGCTAAACCATTAATCTCTTTTTTCGCAGTCGGATAAAACTATCCTTTCCCGAGTCTCGAACTATCTCCATACAAAATTAGTTCAGTAGTGTAGGCGTGTAAGCAACATTTTGAAATCGGCAAGCACCCATAGGTATATCCATAAATCTATAGGGGTTTCTTAAAAAATACTACGTCTCTTAGACCATGATCATTGTAAGTTTTTCATTCAATATTTAAGAAGAAATAAAATTTAAATTTCGAATTCTAATAATCGGTCTGAGTTATCAAACGTCATTGTGTCAAAATAAAAAGTAATTTAGTTAAAAAACACGAAGGAGTATTGATATCAACTTTGAAGAAAATCAAACTCAGAATAATTTCGCAGGCTTCTCCCGCGTAATATTAGGATAAAAATAAAAAAAATTGGAAAAATAAAAAACACGTGTTTCATTATTTGTTTTAAGCTTTATTTATACCGAATTTGAAGTGAATCGGACCAAGGACTAAACAGTTATGGAATATTTAGTATTTCCAAAAAAACTCATTTAACACCCCCACCGGGGGTAGTTTTGGAAAAATAAAAAACACGTGTTTCATGATTTCTTTTAAGGTATATGTGTGCCG
This sequence comes from Meganola albula, assembly GCA_936450015.1. Taxonomy (NCBI): domain Eukaryota; kingdom Metazoa; phylum Arthropoda; class Insecta; order Lepidoptera; family Nolidae; genus Meganola; species Meganola albula. Next base: position 12,543,118 of record OW388159.1, on the reverse strand, counting down.
AATTTGGAGTGGATCGGACTTCAGACTATATAGATACAGAGAAACTTTAATTTTTACCATTAAAACTCATTATCCACACCTCATAGGGGTAATTATGGAAAAATAAAAAACCCGTATCTCATTATTTTTCTTAAGGTTTATGTGTACCGAATTTTAAATGAATAGGACCAGGGAATAAAAAGTTGCATACAAACTTTACCCCTCTATTTAACCCTCTTAGGGGATGATTTTTGAAAATATTGTTAGCCTATGTCCGATTCTAGGGTATACACTACCTACATTTCAAATTTCAATAAAATCGGTTGAGCGGTTATGGAGATACGCGGTAACAAACCTTCACACACACACACTTACTTTCGCATTTATAATATTAGTAGGATTATGTCATAGGGGAGAGTGAAAGAGCCAGGTTTTGAAAAAATCGATATGATTTTTCTAACTTAACTATATTTATTTTTTTACTAAGCAACAATCGAATTACTCACAGAAATATGACAGTTCTACGAACACAATAGGTATTTGTTTTCGTAGAACTGTCATATTTTTGTGAGTAAAAATCATATCGGCATCTATCTCTGTGCTAAATTTCATCCAATTTCGTCCAGTCGTTTTTACGTGGAAGAGTAACAAACATCCATACATTCTTAGAAACTTTCGCATTTATAATATTAACTAGCGGCCCGTCCCAGCTTCGCCCGGGTAGCTTCAGCCCACTCAACAATTTCCATAAAATGTGATAACCATAGCAACGCCATCTATTGATTACTTACTCAACCCAGTCGAAAGATATGGACATCTGTTAGAATCATTTGGAGTTAACAGATAATTGTGACTGTCAAATAATAACAGACAAATAATTAGCAATAAATTAAAATTGCGACTATAATTTCAGATTTAAACTATCCTATCTCTCAAGTTGGATCGAACTGCATATGGTGTGCGAATTTTATTATAATCGGTTTAGTGGTTTAGGAGTCCATTGAGGACAAACATTGTGACACGAGATTTATATATATTAAGATAGGATTAGTGACTCAATTACGTATGTGGTATTAAATGAATAATCTTTAAAACATAGCAACTTTACAGAGGTAAATAAGAAAATTTAAAAATCACTTATATTTTCTTCTTTTTCTAATTTATTTTACATTTTCTAACTATATTGTTGATATTGTCGTTCATCAGACATATTCCTACAGGCGCCGACCGTTTAACTCGCGTATCGCCATCTGAGGTACAAAGTGATAAAACATTAATTAAATCTCATAAAGAACTATTTAACCACAGATAAAAGTAATGTAAGACTATTCGTCACTAATATCCATATCGCTTGAATCATCATCACTGTCTGTGCAGCTTGAAGAGTCAGAATCTTAGCGATAGGCGATACGCGAGTTAAACTGTCGGCCTATAAACTCAAGTTACTAAAACAGCCAGTTATTTTTTTGTTTATTCTGTAATAGGCTTGTGCTTGACTACTGTTGTAAAGCAATGATGCAGTCTACAATTAAACACGCTTACCCAGCAAATACCGATTCACTCGTACCTTGAAGACAGGCAGATTATAGCTATCGGGAAACAGAGATGCCGGTAGCGAATTCCAAAACAGAAGTTCGCACAGTAAAATTAGAAGCAAAGCGTTTAAGGCGTACCCGTGGAATTTCCACCATAATGTATTAAGTATATCGATGGCGCACAACCGAGAATAAACATTAACATCAGTGTTAGGTACACAAGTACACAATGTATTTAGTTACAAGGTTATAAACTGTGGTAGATTGTACCGTGTATAAAGTTACCTTATAAGTATTCGTGTCATTGTGAGTTGTAACCGAATTCATTGGTGATATCAGATTTCGATTCAAGTACAACAAATATTATAGGTTCTTTTCACTAAAAATCATTCGTAATCACAAGTGGATCGGTATATTGGGCATGCGCGTTCTATTCTAGATCACATCATTGCTTAACATCAGGCAAGTTGTAGTCAAGACCAAGCCCAAAATTAAGGAATTATATTTGCTTGTAAAAATACCTACTACATAAATATATTTTTTTTGTAAATACATAGATATATTATAGATAAATTACACAGACAGACACAGAACAAACAATCATACTCATCACACCGTGATTTGTCCTGGATGGTAATCGAACACACGACCTCCGGCTTAGCACTCAAGGAATGGACGTTTTTTTGCGGATGACCTAACCCAATCGGCCGGAAGGGCCTTTATTAGGTCACCGGACATTTTTGGTGAACCGTCCAAGGACGAACCGATCAAGTACTGTGACAAATGCCATGAGGGCAGGACCTCGGCTCAGGACGTTGCCGGACACTAGTTTTAGGGGATCAGGGATATTTCAGGATCGCGATGTCTAGTTCTAACCGGAACCGTAATCGACTGAGGACGTATATTGGAGGGTGATGGCGAGCGGCGTGGCCCACGAGAGAATGGACGGTGGGGGTAATAATAATTGTTTATTTATTTATTTGGGATGTCTCTTATATCTATCGCACTACACGTTACGACGCGTCACGCACGGCAGATTGTGACGTTAGAGATAAGTCTACCACTCAACACACGACATGCAACGAATTATGTCGATTTCATTAGTGTTCAATTTACATTTACTATTTTTTCCGACATAAATGTTGAGTTCGAGATAAATGTCTGAATCGCGAGAATCAGGCGATGTCTTTCATAGTTGTTGGGTCTTAAATAGATTTATTATATTACTTCAATAAACAAAATAAGTAAGTTATACTGAGATAAAATTCAACAGGATCATATCTCAACACGATCTTATCGAACCATCTTATAATTCTCGCAGACAAGTCTCTTAAGTGCGCAACCAACTTTATTTTAAACCGACAAATAAAAGACAATAAATATTTTCTACACAAGTATATAGCCTGGGCCCCGATTCTGACATTTGTCTAACAAAATGGCGAAAAAAACAAAAGCAATCGCCATTTTTGTTTGACAAATGTCTATTACGGATAAATGTATAAAAAAAATGTAATGAGGTAATTTAATTTGTAATTCACCAGTCGGGCTGCCCGTAGAGTGATGAAAACCGATGTACACTTCTACTCTGACAACAAGATAATATGTATAAAAAGGCTATATGATATTCTTACATGTTCATTCCATTAGACTCCAAAGCTAGTTGCCGATAAATTCTAATCAAGCTTACTTGACAAGCTTAGCTCAAGATTTTCCTTTCGTTATATAAGAGTGTTTAAATAAACGTTTTATTTATGTTATCTATGGATTTGGAAAGCAATAAAATTGTTATTGATTCCTATAATCAAACAATAGTTACGAGTCCTTTAAATCTATGGAAACGGTTGTTAAACCTAACAGTATCATATAACTTATAATAACGAGTATTAAACAAATTTTATTTAACAAATCTTGTAATACTCTTTACAAGCTCTTTCATTTGATAACTACCTATATTGTACGGGTTGTTATGAAAAGGATAAGTCGCCATTTTGTACCGTCCGCCATATTGGATTCCAAATGGCGGCATTTATAAAATCTTGTATTGTCGTCAAAACTAAACAGTGGAAGGTGTTGAAATATTTATTGCAAATTTTCAGGATATACATACATACACGTGATGTTAAATAAAAGCTTTTAACTAATTAATTTTAATAATAATAATAATAAAAATTGTGGTGGCCTCTCCCTCTTTTTGTTTATTCCTGCCTCACAAAATTTCGCATTTATAATTTTAGTAGTTTTTACATCCAGGTGAAACTGCTTCAGTCTTGATAACCGCAAGTTCCACCTCTATTCCTCTAGGGGTACCAGGAAAACCTTAGCGGCAGCTAAATGTTCAGAATTGTGCCCGTTGGAAGGCAATAAGCTCACCCTCTATGGGACCTTGTTCCATAATGGATCTAAACACCTCTGTTGTAACACTTAATGTTCACCTCTGAGTACTCATGTATGTATGTCAACATCATCATCGGCCTATTGCAGTGCATTGCTAGACATAGGCTTCTACCTATAAGACTATTTCTCCCTGTCTTGCTTGTCGCATCTACTGCCGGCAATCTTTCGCAGATCGTCACAGCACCTAGCTGGAGGGCGTCCTACACTACGCTTGCCAAGTATGTACATACAATGTATTTATTGTAAATCCTACTAAAATCATATAATGTGTATAATACATGACTAAATACCTAGGTACTGGTTTTCTGAGTTTATTAGCTGCGTAATAAAATCAGTTTTTTATGCTTGTAATATTAAAATTAGCATCAATATCTCCAGCCAATATTAATATGTACACTTAGTACACACGGACAGTTATTTCACAGCTGTTACGAAACAATCTAAGACCACACTTGTTCAAAGATCGAACTCAAATATCGACGCACGCGCAACAGTTAGGTACATCAAATTCGAAAAGTAACGTAAGTTTGAAAACACACGGTCCTCGTTAGCAGTCGGTACCGCTACCACAACGGATTTCTGCGGATTCTACTTTCATAACTAAATCCAATCCAATGCTATCATCACTATTCTAATATTAATGGAACAAAGTTTACTAAAAGTTATCTAAAACAATGTTACTTCATATTATAAAATGGGAAAGTTTGTATGGATGTGTGGATATTTGTCAGACGGATTAGAATGATATTTGGCATAGAGCTTGATTATATTCGTGAATAGCACATATGTAGCTGCAGTCGGAAGCTGGTAACTATTTTTTTATTTAGCCTATATTGTTCCACTGCAGGGTAAAGGCCTCACCCAACGTCTTCCATCTAGTCCTATCTCTTGCAACCTCTGGCCACTCTATATCAAATGTATCCAGCCCTGTCAGTAAAATTACAAAAAAAATTGGATTGATTTGTTTTTTGCTTTTTCATTGAAATATAACAATATTAAGATAAAACGCATTAAAGTTTTGGAGTGGGAGTGCGCTGTATCATACAGGGGTATAAAACTTACCTATGCATGAAGTCATTTGAATCGGTTCGACCGTCCTCGGACGGCTCACCGTAAAAATCCGGTGAACCAATAAAGGTCTTTCCAACCGATTGGGTTAGGTCATCAGCAAAAAAAAAGAAGTAATTCGAGACTTCGTTTGGACGTATCGCGGCGATACTATCGCCGTAATCTTTAAACATATTGGACACGAATTATTCTTTTTTTTGTGTGTTTAATGATTAATCTTTTAAAGATTAATCTTTAAACACACAAAACACTTTCATTTTTTTGTGTGTTTAACACACAAAAAAAAGAATAATTCGTGTCCAATATTTTTAATTAATCTATCTGACGGAGAAAACAAAAAATATGTCGTCATTCCTATTTAAATGTTGCAGAAAATTCATGGTTAATCAAAATACATCTCAAAGTTGCAGCGGTGACGTCGCTACAATCGGTTCGTATGTTTCCGATACCCGTATAATTCGGAACTAATGGCCCGTGATTCGGTACATCGGTTTAGCGGACTGTGAGTTGTCTAATGAACCTGGTGTGATGGCTCGATGGGTTTGATCGACAGCCTTGTTATTGTATATGATGTTATTAGATGATACCCAGTAAATATTTGTAAGTAGCTTCCGCCCACGGCTTCGCCCGCGTGGTACCTATTTAGATAAAGAGTAGCCTATTTGTTAATCCAGATTATAATCTATCTCTGTGCCAAATTTCATTCAATTGCGTCCACTAGTTTTTGCGTGAAAGAGTGTCAAACATTCATACATTCTTACTAACTTTCCCGTTTATAATATTAGTAGGATATAGGATTTATAATTATTAGAGCAAATTTGAGAGTACTGGTTACTCTTTAAATGAATCCGTAGTATCCTTTCGCCCCAAGTGGGTACAGAGTGAGGGGTATATGGGAGTTTGCATGGCCCAGTTGAGTGAGACTCGGGCACCTTACCTTATCATACCTCACTCTAGCTCACCTCGCCTCTCGTTTGTAACGTACCTTCTCTTGCCTTATCAACAAGAAAATTAACCTCTAACCAGCTAATTGTTCGCTTACTGCTTTTTTAGTCTAACTTTGGTTCAGGTTTCAAATAGATTCAAGTTTAATATGATCAGTAGGCTAATTCATATAATTAAATAAATCCAGTTGCAGTGCAGTTGCAGTTAACTGGGCGTTTGCACTGCACAACAATACATGATACAAGCATAGTCTTATTTCTTTCTACTCATCTCTAAACGATAAAGATAAATAGCGCTTGCAATATATATACTTGACAATTACAAGAATACTATTTTGCACTAAGATGTAAACTTATTGCAACTGCACTGCAACTTGATCGGCGTGTCAAGAAATTACGTGAATTATCCCTCTGGGAACCAACCCGGGACGCCCCGCAGATTGTAACGGTTACTAGACCAATGTGACTAGTAGTTAACTACCGGCCACATTGGTCTAGTAACCGTTCTAGTAAATTCCACTCGTTCAAGTAGTCTGAAACTAGTAGAATTTACTCTAAACCTTGAACATCTGCAGATATGCCGTAGGTAGGTACTTAATTTCCTGTGTTTTTATTCCTCTACACGACACACACTTAAAAGAAATGTATAGCAAAATACATATTTTCTACCTACAAACCAAGATAAACCACAGTCCTGTACAATAAAGTCTACATTTCATTGTATTTTCTATAAATACTTTCAACTCATTCCATTGTGCAGATGCATACGTAATGATCACCTCATTAGATGCCTTATTTTCTTTACAATAGAGTCGTTTATCAAATACTTCTTATTGTAAAGCTTCGTACACACATGCTATTGGCTGCACGAGGTTAGAATGTTATATGTACTAACGTTTCCATCAAATAAAAAACTGAAGGAAAGTTTGGAAAATAAAGTATCAAATACTCGATTCCCTGGTCGAGCAAAAAGATTTTTCTAATACACTTAGAGAAGATTGCAGCTTGAAGTTTGGAACTGTGCCCTCACTTACCTCACTTCAACCCTTTTTTAGTGTCTTACTTCTGGGAGTCTTCTCTCAAGTATCTTACGAGCTGAGAGAATTTGCATTTGTTTTTGGATTGGCTTAAATCAACTAAAGGACAAATGATTAGGTTTATAATAATATGATGAATTGGGAGTATTTCCAATTTGCCATAAATTGCTCAAGATTGTCCCACATGTCTGATCCGGTCAATCGTCTAGCTTTTTGTTCTTTTCTGTGGACCATTCTGACTCTGCTCGGTCCGAATCTGTACAAATGTGTAGGCATCTTAAGATTTTATTCAAATCCGCGACACTGACCTCGCTGACAACTCTATAGTCGCAGAGTCCAGACAACGTTTTGGTTTTGTTATGTCGTGATCAATGTGAATAACTTGGATATTGTTCGTGTTCTGTTAGGTACTATACTGCAGTGACCTGCGCAGTATGTATGCCCTTTTAGCAGTTCTCAATAGTCACCTTTTTTAACCCTACAAAAAAGAGAAGGTGTTATATGTTTAATGTGTATTAGTAAACAAGTTGCTGCTTTATAGTTAGAGAGCTGGCCTGAAACACAGGTTATATATCTATTAATCTACTTCACGCTAGCCGACACCTCTTCTGTAGTAAGTAGCTATTGGTCTAATATACATAGAACATAGTCATATACTGGTAATTTATAGATAGATTTTAAGTAAAAATTATATTTAGCAGTATTGTAACTAGCTCATGTATATGCCATCACGTTCAATAAACTTTTTTTTATAAAGTTTGTATTTTGTTACTGTGCCTAATAAACAAATAAATTAACTTGTTGGCACATCCTCTTCCCCGTACATCAGCTATCATTTTATGTCTTTGAAGTAAGCTGCACTCGAAAATGTTAATATGAACGAACGAATGGACACCGAGCACAGGTGAAGCCATCTTAGAAGGGCTGAGTCGGGCGGGCTGACACTTTGTGTTGGACGGTTACATCGTCGGAAAGTGCTCATTAAATCCAATGTAATCCTAGCGATCTGTAATTGCTATCGAGAAATCGGGGTGAAGTTGTTTTTTTATTAAAATACCGTCTTCTTACCTGATAATTCACGCCTACCTAATGTTGTATGATAATCCTGATTATTAGTCCAAAGCCTTCAAACTTTTAAACGCCACATCCCTACGTGTCCAATTATTGTTTTCACTAAATACCAATGTTGTAACTTGAGAAAGCGTTAATAATTAATATTTAACAGTATGCAGGTACATAGACAAGCGTGACCATGTAAAATTACTTGAGAAACATATTTCTATTTACGGATGACCTAACCGGAAGGGCATTTAAATTCATCGGACTTTTTCGGTAAGCCGTCCGAGGACAGCCGAACCGATCAAGTACTGTGACAACTGCCATGAGGGCTCTCCATCGGGGACGAACCTCGGCTCAGGACGTTGCCGGACACTCTAGTTTTAGGGAAATCGGGGGGCATTTCGCGATTACGCAGTCCGGTCCTGGTCGGAACCGTAATCGTCCATGAAAATCATTAAAAATTTATGCTTTTTATACCTTTTCTTAGATATTGAAAGATTACTGTACTAAATGTCAGGTTTTCCACAGATAACAGAATAGTATACTAAGTTTGTCGTAATTCAATGCTCAAATGTGATGTTACCAGACATCAGAACGCGATGACCGTATGGCAGTGCGGCTTTGTCTGGTGGGTTGTCACTAACCACTGCTGTAGCCTGAAATTTATGGTCACTTGATTTGTGATTAAGCGTAGGGATTCAAATTGAAGATTTACTCCCACAGTGCAGTACACTTCAAATTAATAATTCCATAGACTCCGACGCATTTTTTAAGCTTACCATAGAATCTCCTTAACTAAAGAAAACCACTTCAAAATCAACCAATCGGTTCGACCGTCTTTGGACGGCTCACCGAAAAAGTCAGATGAACCAATAAAAGCCCTTCCGGAGAATTTATTTATTTAATTATACCACTTTACAACTATCATTACAGTTACCTATACCTAATGTGATAGCGTAGTATTCTAAGTACTATTCTAGTAATTTATTTATATTTGTATATGTGCATGCAAATTTAAAATTACTATCTATATCTACTGAATATTGATTGTTTCAAGTAATAACACAATATTGTATATAAACAAGAACGACAATGTATATTATACATTGTCATTCTTGTAAATTCACTCTTAGAACAGGTAAATAAGTCTAGCTTTTCTGTCACGATATTAAGACTGCGAAATTGGGTTAGGTTATGTGTAAAAAAATCAGTCATCATCTGTTGTCGGTCATAGTGAGTTTGGACCGGATCAACGTCATCTGTCACGCATGACAGGTGACATCGCAGAGCTGTTCGACTGAATGAATGTTTTAATGTATAGTTTTATGAATATATATTGTTCTTTGTCTGTATTAACTGTAACCATTTAAATCAATATATCGCTGGACACCGTGCGAGTTAGACGTCCGCTGGCGAATCAGTAGATCAAATTACGAGAGCCAAGTAGAGCGGTCGTGTGCACGGCTAATCCACCTTTTATCATAGTTTTACTTACTGAATCCCCTAGGAACCCATAATAGTTCAATATTGGGTAGGTAGGATAATCTGGGGGTTACTCTCTAAACGATAGATATTAGGTGGATGCTTGGCAGTATAACTACTCACTGATTTGGCATAAATAAGTGGGTAAGTTAATATAAAAGACCATCCTGACACTTCACATATTTCTACGTTCACCGTAAATACTTCTAGTTTAATGCTGGGTTGGGGTGCACCACTGTCCTTCTTGCATCAGCAAGTGGGATTGTGTACCACTTTTGCCCACACTGGTTAGGCACTAATAACGCGTGCTCTGAGCACGTGGTTAAGTTTTGCAGTTTACAACGCGCCTGCCCCAGAGACGACGGAGCGTGACGGCATGACCCGCTGGTACTCCCGCCCACGTGGTAAGGTAACCATTGTTCTACCGTGGATTTATGGCACCTGAAACGTTGGGCATGGATCTCGAAAGGTTACGTAAGCGTTTTACTGTTTTTTAATATCATTCCTGTCAACTACCCAAGTGTAGTGTTCGCTGATCGGTAAGCAATATGCAGGCCTAAGATTCAAATCAATTTATGATGGCCGAACGGTTAGTGATGTGTATTTTCGAGCACCAATGAGTGTTGATATAATTTTGACAATAGATTATTTTACATTGGCGTGACGTTAGTTAGTTTCTACTTCTGCCTACCTCGTAATTAAGTTGTTGGAATTTGTGTAAAAAAATGTCAGTTATATTGGTGCGAAGAAAGTATTTTTATCTAAGGTCATTGTTTTAAAATTTTAATGGTTCAATATTTAGTGTGATTTAATGTAACGGTTCAATAGTGTTAAGTGCTAGGAAGTTAAATGAGGTTTCCAATCTGAGCAGCAACAGATATCCATTGTGAACACTGTTGTAGTGTGAATAGCGATACACGACTAGACTGATCCTGTATGAACATCAGCTAGTTCAAGCTATATCACGCAGGGAGCATATTAGGTTAGGTGATCAGATGCATCACGAATAAATGAATGCACGACTGATCAGGCAGTAACATGTTCCTAGTTAAGTACTAATGTTGGCTAAATTGTTCTCAGCTTCCCCAGCGGACGATAACACCTTCGAGGACGAAGGCGTACGTAGGATGGCCGTGTTGTCGGTCATAGTGAGTTTGGACCGGATCAACGTCATCTGTCACGCATGACAGGTGACATCGCAGAGCTGTTCGACTGAATGAATGTTTTAATGTATAGTTTTATGAATATATATTGTTCTTTGTCTGTATTAACTGTAACCATTTAAATGAATATATCGCTGGACCCCGTGCGAGTTAGACGTTCGCTGGCGAATCAGTAGACCAAATTACGATAGCCAAGTAGAGCGGTCGTGTGCGCGGCTAATCCACCTTTTATCATAGTTTTACTTACTGAATCCCCTAGGAACCCATAATAGTTTAATATTGGGTAGGTAGGGTACTCTGGGGGTTACTCTCTAAACGATAGATATTAGGTGGATGCTTGGCAGTATAACTACTCACTGATATGGCATAAATAAGTGGGTAAGTTATTATAAAAGACCATCCTGACACTTTGCCTATTTCTCCATTCACCGTACCGACTTCTGGTGGAGGACTGGGTAGGGTTCACACCATCCTCCTTCTTGCACATCAATCAGTAGGAGCTATAGACAGACCGTTTAACTCGCGTATCGCCTATCACCAAGATTCTGACTCCTCAAACTGCACAGACAGTGATGATGATTCAAGCGATATGGATATTAGTGACGAACGATAGTAGTCTTACATTACTTTTATCTGTGGTTAAATAGTTTTTTAAGAGATTAAATTAATGTTTTATGACTTTGTACCTCAGATGGCGATACGCGAGTTAAACGGTCGGCCTATACGTGGCAACAAACATTACTGCCCAGATAGCTACCTCACAACATTTTCTTAAAGTATTGTATGAAATTGTAATTACCAAAAGCTAGTAGAGTATCCGGGAGGATAGATAATTTTAGTTGTTTCGTTCAAGTTGCTGTCCGGATCAATCAAATTTAAGTTGTGGTCAGACAATATTTAGTGGTTGATATAGGTGAGCAACCCAGCTATGCGGTGTCTATCGGTATCTGGTTAATGATACAAATACACGGACACACATACACTAATCAAACTTATAAAATCTCCTAATTTTTGTTGGGGGATAAAATTTTACACTCGGCGAACAGAAACCAGTTTATTTATCTATCATCATGTATGCCAAAAGTCAAACTTTCTCAACTAACAATAACGTAACACCGAGTTATTTATCATAGAGTCATAAATTATAGTCTTTATATGGCGTTAAGTATTATTAAGTTAAAAATATAGTAGTTATAATAAAAATTTGACATTTTAAATCTTTAGATATAAAAATGAATCTCTATTTCCCTTGATCACGCCATCACGCACAAATTGTATTAGAATATTCTTTGAAGTACGAGGATGGTTCTTACGCAGAGAAAAATTAAAAAAAAAGCAATTACCTCCGAAACGGCTTGACCGATTTTTATGGAATCTTATATCTATATTCGATAGGTCTGAGAATCGGTCGTAATTTATTTTCGGACCCGGTAGGTGGTACTGTTTTACGCGGCAGGACGACGTCTGCGGGGTCCGCTAGTACACAAATAAATTCAAAAACCATCATTCATAAAAAAACCATCTTAGAGGGAAAGGTAGAAGGAAGCGTGGAAGAGGAAGGCCAAGGATAAGCTATATGAACAAATAAAGGAAAAGGTTGGTGTCATGTCGTATAGGGAAGTGAAAGAAGCTGCTCTAGATGAAGCCAAATGGAGAGAACTTCATCAGATGCACCGACAAGGGTGTGACTTAAATTAAAAGAGAGAGAATAAATTTAAGTTCCGAAAAATTCTTTGACGCATTAAGTTAGGAATAAGTTAGTTTAGTTAGATTGTGGTTTTGTCAATTGTCGGTCTTATTCATAAAAATCTTAAAAGACTCTTTAGTTAAAATGGACTTTTTCTCTTTCTTACTAGTATCAATGTCAAGATGACAGACAAAGACAAACGAATTATAAACCTATTTTAGCTTTAATGAGCTTATGCGATGTTTATGTATACGGGTGTGTATCTTTAAATTGTAAATAAATGTATAATTCAAGTATTATATTATCTGTGGTTCAAGTTATGTAGGTTTGGTGTTCAGGGTCAACAGGAATTTTAACTTTTTATTCACTTTTACTGTGCGAACTGCCAAGTTCCGGAATTCACTACCAGCATCTCAGTTTCCCGATAACTATTATCTGCCTGTTATCAATAGTAAATCAGAATTTATTGAGTAAATGTGTTTAATTGTAGACATAATTGCTTAACAACAGGCAAATTGCAAAGCCATATATAATATATCTTATAATAATCACAAAATTTCCACTATGCACAAGAATATTATAGTGCCAAGTGTGTGTGGAACACAGGATTTAGACTTAGATGATGATTAAAGATAAGAGTAAATCGATAATTTAAGGTAATCTTTTTAAAAAAAAACGCGTAAAGGTAACTGGATTTCTTTAAAATATTTTATGAGTTATAAACACCCCACGGAGCCATATAAAATTTAAGCTATAAAATGAATTTAACACTTCCTAATCAAAAGATACAATTTATCAGGTTACAAATCTGGCAACCCCGGTGGCCATCCGTCACCGATTAACTCTCGGATTACGTTTTTGATCGTGGCAATATTGGGCCACTATGTAGAACCGTGGTAAAACGCTGTCAAATCGATTAATGTAATCGATAGCTGATTACGGTAAAGATGTATATATTAAGTTGATCAGTCCGTAACAAACTTTTTTAGAAGTAAATACAAAGATAAAATAGTTTTTTTTTTACTAAGAAACGTATTTGTTTATTTTTAAATGGGGAAGCAAAATATGTAGGTACCACAGATAATAAATTCGTGTATGTTTACTGTGAAAAAGTTTGTATATTTAAGTCATATCCCCCGTATACATAAACGTCATAAATTATGCTTATTATAACTAAAATAGGTTTGAATTCGTTTGTCTTGGTCTGTTATCTTGAAATTTATACAAGTAAGAAAGAGACAAAGTTCATTTTAACTAAAGGGTCATAAGATTTTTATGAATAAGACAGTATATTTAGATATAATGTCTAAGGTTCATAAGTTCGAAGGGCTATCAGTTCGAAGGGCTATCAGTTCGACCGTCCTTGGACGGCTCACCGGTGAATCAATAAAGGTCCTTCCGGCTAATTGGATTAAGTCATCCGCAAAAAAAAAGTTTGATCGAAGGTTTTTCTCTGAATGAAGTCGCATCGTTAATATAATTTTGGTCAATTACTTCGCTACTGGTTTTAGTTTGTTATTAATTACCTTAGAGACTAATGGAGTAATGATAAAATTTTAGATAAAAATCACAAAATAAGCCGCTTTAAAGCTAATTAATGATTTAAGATAAAAACAAATGTTTAATATTGGAATTATATAAATCGCGAGTATCATATAATTAGTATAACATTTCGTTTAGCTTACTGAGGGTCGGTAGGTGTGTCGTGAAGTAGAAGTCACACTGCAAGCGAAAGATGACAGGTAAAACTGGTTTAATTGTGTAGATAAATATTTTTAGGACAATTTCATCACATATATTAATGCTGCTTTCTACCAGCTAATTGATAAAAAGATCTAAGAGCTATGCCCGTATTACTATAAACATCTTTATGCGCTCTTTATAGCAAAAACTCTAATAATCTATCATCTTGATATTTATACTAGTAAGAAAGAGACAAAGTCCATTTTAACTAAAGAGTCTTATAAGATTTTTATGAATAAGGCCTTATTGATATAAATAAAAACCTATGTAAAACATTGTTGTTTAAAAACATTAAGTAATTCAGATTACTGTAAATTAATAGTTCATAATGGGCGTAATGGTGAAGGATTTTGATGATCTGTGGGTGTAATACAACACTAGTAGACAATACATCAACTATGATAATATAATTTTATCAAAGCTAAGCTAAACTATATAGCTCATCTTACAGTGAGACCTAGCTTTACCCAACTAATTGAGACAACAGGCAAAATACGAATAAATTATTTTCACCATTAATTAGGCAATTAGAATGCTAAGTTCGCCATCAAATCGCAGCGGGTGTCAATTACTTTATTTGCGACTGGCGGCTTCAAATAAAAATATGTATTTAGATAAAAATGTGTTAAAGAATTTGAGGTATTGATAAAAATATTTGCTGTTTAACGTATGATAAAGTATGCATGTTGCGTGGGTGGTGTATACCTACCACTGATTAACTCGAACCGTTGAATTAAACGAGTTCTTTAGTGGAGATCACGGTACAAACGCAGAAGCCCGCAGATAAGATGTACGATGTAGTATGTATTTACAAAAAAAAGTAACTAGTAGGTATGTGTATAGTATATACCAGTTATCTGGTTTCTTATCTATTTCCATTACATAAACTCTGCTTGATATGACCGTGTGTTAATGTCCCAGAATATTATACCTATCAAAAGTATTAGGTACTCAACCAAAATAAAATTTAAGTTTAAACTTATTAAGGGCAAAAGTTAAGCTCGGAAAAGCGCGATACAAAGTATTTTCATTTCAATGTGGAAAACTTATAGACATTCTATTAATTTTGGAACTAAAATTATCAAAAGTTAGCTAATGAGCTTGGTACTCGAATCTTTGATTGAAATTAATAATGTTCTTAGCTACTAAAACATACAACAAGTGGTCTTCAACAATCTTGTCACGTACGATCACGTCGAACCAGTTTTTATGTGACACCACTCGATCACGTCTCGATACTCGATCATAGGTGTAACTCACCTCTATGTCAACAGTTTCTTTATAATCTGTTACAAAAACAAGCAAGAAATGAAGAATTGTCGCTCGCCTGTCATTAAAAAAATAAAATGTTTTTTTTTCTTTCTTTAAACTTCTTTGAGGTAAGTAGTAAATGGTCAGTAGGTATAAGTGTCTATGGTTTGGAATAGTGACGTTTTTGGTATAATCCGCGCCATTCATCATTCATCATTTGCCTTGCCTTTTTCCCATTTCTATTGGGGTCGGCTCCCAGTCTAACCTGATGCGGCTAGCTACCAGAATTATACGAGCGACTGCCATCAGACCTCGAAACCCATAGGGAGCCAGTAGCCGAGATGGTTAGACCAGGTGTCAGATTATATTGGCTTCTGACTACATGTAACGATTGTCATAGATGTGTTAAATGGCAACCGGGACCGACAGCTTAACGTGCTCTCTGAGGCACGGAGGGTAGTCCCTCAACCAACCAGACACCGAAACAATTTTATGTTGTTACACAAATATTGTCCGGGGCGGGAATCGAACCCGCGACCTCCCGGGCACAGTATAACCCAATCGGACGGCTTACACCGCTCGACTACAGAGGTCGTCAACTAATTTAAAATGGCGGCAATAATAAACCTCTTTACGCACTTTAATTTAAATAGTTTTAACGCGCCAAATCTTTTTCGTTAGAAGGAAAAAGCTATAGAAACTTGAACATGGCCGTGTGACACCTATCGTATTCTAATTCTCAGAACAGCTACGAGACTGTGTTACTATGTAGAGTAGTGCAAATACAGAGACGTTAAACATAAGTATGTACATGAGTACGTAATAAGTATGTATAACGTCTCTATTTTACTTTGACTTTAAAGTATATACAAATGTACTTTAAAGTCAAAGTTAAAAGAAATTTGAAACGTATGTCTTCATAAAATCGTTTTACATTATTATTACTAGTGCAATGAACAATTTGGCAAATATTATTCGTTATCTAACTGTTGACTGTAAAGAAAAGACAATATTTGGTGAACACAACACTAATCTCTTTCTAACTCTCAAAATGCCAGTTACTTTTAGTGTAACTTAAGTTATCATAAGATATGCTTAATTCGATATAAGTAGAGAAAAGATAAAAAAAGGTTAAAATATTTTTAAAATAACATTCAAGAGTCAAAAGTATTTTGTTAGGATTTCAACCCATTGTATATGAATTAACAATATCTGTTAAGTAATTTGAAAATAATGCAGTCAGGATCCCGATTCTCGTGCTTTGATATTTATCTCGAAAGCGACATGTCGAGAAAAATTGTAAATATCAATTGAAAACCAATAAAATCTACGTATGATGTCGATTTTTATAGAGTACTAGTTGCATGTCGCATGTGGTAGAATTACCTATCTCCAGCAAAATTCTGAGGATACGAAAATTAGTTTTCAATCGACATTTGCCTTTTTTTCTACAGATAAATGTCTAAAGCACGAAAATCGGGATCCAGTTTCTCTGTTTATTTCATTAGCTGTGTTGTAGCTACACAGAATGTTCGTAAAGTAGCGATTGCGAGTTGTAAGCACCTCCAGGTTTAGAGTTATGACACTGGTTACGTGAACTATTTTCCTTTTTAGAGGGATTTTAAAGGTTTACGAGAGAAAACTACTGTTTTATACTAGTTAACAAGGCTAAGTAAGATGCCATTTTGTCTATGATTAAATATTGTATGAAATTGTAATCGTCCGTCACAAGTTGACCGGTTATCGGGATATTTGATTGGTTCGTTCCAGTTTTTCTTTGAAGGCATCAATAAAAATTAGCTTGGGGTCGGATGATTTATAGTGGAACGACATAGGTAAGTTAGGCGAGCAGGAGTCCAGCCATAAATAAATAAATATTCTGGGACATTAACACACACGGTCATCTGGTCCCAAGCTAAGCAGAGCTTGTGTTATGGAAACCAGATAACTGGTATATACTATACATATAATACTTTTCTTTTGTAAATATATACTTATAATAGACATTTACACCCAGACTCGACACTAACACAAATGTTCATCATTAATGATTGTCTCGGGTGGGAATCGAACCCACGACCTGCGGCGTGAAAAGCAAGTATCTTACCGACCACGCCACCGCACCGGCCGCGCCGGCCCGTCAAAATCGGCAAGTATCTTACCGTCGCCATGCGGTGTCTATACGTATCTAGTCGGTAAACAGCATTATTAATAATACTAAACACTTTACAATTTGTTACTATTTGTACAGTATTTGCATTAAGTACACTATTTGTAGTAGGTGCTTCTAAAAAAATACATATCTGAAATTCGTTAAACATTTAAAACATCTTGGGATAAAAACGCTTAGAATTAAGTCGCTCTAATTCAACACACTAAACAAACAAAATGTAATAGATTTAAGTACTTCATTTAAAAAAGAAAAAAGCCTACTGAGTTTTTCGGCAGTGTATCTCAGTAGTTGCCAATCGGTTGCACGGTAGGAAAAGAAATTGGACAATTTTTATGCAAACTCGGGTCTCAAAAAATAAAGCATATTTTCATTTCACAGTCCAGATGAGAATCTTCTTTTTGTAGTTGGATGTAAAATATTTGTCGTATGTGTCAAATACAGCATCTTATTTAAGTCGGTTAGAATCGTGCGGTTTTGCCCGCATTCTGCATAAAACATTGCAGTATTCTATAATGTTTAAAATGTATTCCTCAATGAGGGAGAGTATATTATGCGGTCGCCATTACGCCGCACTTTCATTGTGAATAGAAATAATCTTTCTACGATTTTTTTTTTCGAAAGTGATGGGTTTTACAGCAAGCAATTACTATTATATTGGTCTGACACAGCATGGAAATGGTCGAACACCCTATGCATTGTAATGCACTTGATAATAATTATTAAAGAATATTGAAAATTAAACTAAATCATATATTTTTCAAAAGTAAAATGCTAAGATCGTTATACTTAAATTATATGTATCACTCCAACCCTTTTTAATTTCCCACTGCTGGGCACTAGTCTTCTCCCAAATATTTTACGAGTTGTGAGAGTTTTGGCCTTAATCCTTACATGCTGAACATGTGCGGGTTGGTGGATTCTAAGCATCTTTATTTTCAAGAAACTACTTAGTTTACTTTCGTTCATACTCACAGAGTTTTATGTAGGTGCTTACGTAATGAATGTCCAACCAAAGGTATACTGTCCCACGAGCTAGCTTACTTTATCTTCACTTAGTGACCTAACCTGGCTTCGCATGAGTGCGATAAAAAGATCTTCCTAGAAAACTTATAACTAACAGCGAATATCATGAAAATTCGTTCAGTAGTTATTATGATTATTGTATATATATACAAACAGATTTTATTTTTTATAATATGTGACGGGCCGGTGGCGTGGTTGCTAAGATAATTGCTTTTCACGCCGCAGGTCGTGGGTTCGATTCCCACCCGAGACAAACGCTAGTGATGAACATTTGTGTTTGTGTCGAGTCTGGGTGTAAATATCTATTATAAGTATATATTTACAAAAGAAAAGTATTATATGTATAGTATATACCAGTTATCTACTTTCCATAACACAAGCTTTGCTTAGCTTGGGACCAGATGACCGTGTGTGTTAATGTCCCGGAATAAAAAATAAAAAAAATAACGACTGTTTACATAGCCTCCATTCATCAGTGTAATACACAAATTTACATGAAATAAATGTTAACATAGTTTTACATAAAATATTGTTTTCTATTACCTAATACGTGTTAATTAATTTACTACACTTCAACCACTAGTATCCCACTGCTGGGCTCGGTAAAATAATTATATAATTAATTTTAATATTGTTTCTATATGAACAGGTAATATTATGTACGTACATAATTTGTGTATTAGACTTAGCTTACTCGATTATTGTTTATGTTTTAAAATAGTAATGAAATAATATCTCTATTTACTGTGCAACACATACATACATACATGTCGTTGTTGTCAACAGAACTAGCGGACCCCGCAGACGACGACGTCCTGCTCGGTAAAGCAGTGCCACCTACCGTGTCCAAAATGTAGATATGAGATTCCCTAAAAATCGGTCAAGCCGTTTCGGAGGAGATTGTATTTTTATTAATTTTTCTCTGCGTACGATCCATCCTCGTGCTTTAAAGAATACTCTAAAAAAATAATTAGCGAAATCGGTCTAGCCGTTAACGCGTGATGTTGTGACCAAGGGAAATAGGGATTCATTTTTATATATAACCAGCGGACTCCGCAGACGTCGTCATGCCCGGTAAAGAAGTGTCACCTACAGGGTCCAAAAACAGAATACGACCTATAAGATTTCATAAAAATCGGTCAAGCTGTTTCGGAGAAAATTTTCTAATTTTTCTCTGTGTAAAAACGATCCCCGTACTTCAAAGAATATTCTAAAAAAAGAATTAGCGGAATTGGTTCAGCAGTTCTCGAGTTATGCGCTTACCAACACATTTTGCGATTCATTTTTATATTATAGAAGATAGAACATTATATTTGTATAAACAAGCTGTTAAAATAAGTAGTTAGCTGTTGTGCAGTTAGTTAATGTTGTTAGACTAACTGGGCGCTTGCACTGAACAACAAAACATGATACAAATATAGTCTTGTCTCTTTCTACTAATTCCTAAACGAAAGAGATAGACAGAGCTTGCAACATGTTTTCTTGCGAATGTTTTGCCAGTGGAAACTAGGTGTAATAAGGCCCACTGAAGAGTGCAGCTTCATAAATCTCTACATTAGTGATAAGTGGTAGAGTACGGTAGATAGAGTGGCACGTGCGGTTGCACTTATAAATAATCGCAGATAATGAACTCTACCTCACCTTATTTAGTAGCGCCGCTAACTAAGCAGTTCAGCTCTATATTTGAGTCTAAGATTCTACATAACACTCGATATTACTAAATATTATAATTATTAGTATTGAAAATTTAAAATAAAGGTCTTAGAGTGACGTTGGTTCACTTGTGCGAAGTGAGCGCGAAATTTTTCATTGGGACTAGAAAAATGAATTATCGCACAGCGGATTTCCGTACAACGAGAGGTCAGCTTATACTGGAAGTGTATAGCTTGATGTGTGGCCGTGTGTGCCTGTGATGTTAGCTGTGTAAAATATACTTTGCGACTTATTCCAAACTTACTAAATATGTACACAAAATTTTATGAGACCCAGTTAAGCCGTTTCGGACGAATTTTATTACTAAAATAGTGACACGAGTATATAGAGCAGCGACGCGAGCGAAGCAACCATATGGCTATTTTTATTGCAAAAAGTTTGGTTATTTTGAACTTTAGGCCGCTCGGGCCATGGGGCCGTCGCATTTTACCAATCCTTACACCCTCTAGTTGTTTCACTGATATTATATTATATATCCAAAGGTTTATACAATTAGAGTAAGTCATTATGGTCTGTCATTAATCATTAGACGCAGACGCGACTCCCTTGAAATCAATTGCACCCATGGCCTTCCCTATGGATCAGAGCCTGGATACACTTTCAGTATTTCACGAAAATTAAGTCACTTGGATTATGGAAGGACATCTAGCTTAAAAAATCTTTCTTTTTTCTGCGGATGACCTAACGCAATCAGCCGGAAGGGCCTCTATTAGTTCACCGGACTGTTTCGGTGAACGTCCGAGGACGGTCGAACCGATGCTTCAAAAATCCTTAAAAAAGTACTTATCCTATTTTTTTTCTAAGAACGTTTGAGTTTATTCCCTAAATCTATGATACCTTAACTGTACCTAGTATTGTCTTAGATTTACGCAAATATCACACATTGAAATAAAACTACTTTTTACTTTGTCCACCCGTGAACATGAAGTCTGAAAAGACTTTGAAACGTCGGGATCTAAAATCTAAAATAAACCGCGATAAAATCCATTAAAAAGTAGTTTTATTTCAATACCTTAACCGTTTAGAAGATACGAAATATAATATTAGTAAAAACATACTACAAGATACTCGTAAACATAACCCTTCGTGTGCAATCGGGTAAAAACACTATTTTATTTATTTCTATTTAAAGTCAGTAAATACAGTAACTAAAGTGTCACCAACATTTAACTTTGAGTGATCGGTGAGCGGTGGCGAGTGTCCAGTGGTCGCTGGTCTGGCCATTATCATAACAGTTTGTGGTAACTTTTTATTTACAACCTAATGGTAGGCTGATGGTCGGTGGTTACAAATAGTCTCCACTGTCTCTGGCTAATTTATCTATCACAGTTTAGTATTATTATTACTGTCCGTTTTTGAAGTAGAACAGTGGTTAGGAGTGAGACTGTACTAAACTCATTCCTGTGCTGAAGCAATATGCTATGTGCGAGCTATTGTGGATTATTGCGCTTATAGGCCGACCGTTTAACTCGCGTATCGCCATCTGAGGTACAAAGTCATAAAACATTAATTAAATCTCTTAAAGAATTATTTAACCACAGATAAAAGTAATGTAAGACTATTCGTCACTAATATCCATATCGCTTGAATCATCATCACTGTCTGTGCAGTTTGAGGAGTCAGAATCTTGGCGATAGGCGATACGCGAGTTAAACGGTCGGCCTATAGAGCGGTTATTACGCGGCCCGAGTGCCCGTTTCGTGGAACCCTTCAGTTGGAAGTGGTATTGATATTGTCTGTTTGTTTCGAGTCTGTGTGTTATCTATAGTTCGATTCCCGGACCTACACATCTTTGTGTGAATTGTTTCATCTCCGTTGGTCGATATCGGCGAAGCAAAACATCGTGAGGAAATCAGTATGTCTAAGATCTAATCATTCGAAGACATGTGATATCCACCAACCCGCACTTGGCCAGCGTGTGTGGATTAAGGCCTTAAGTCATAAGATAGTTGAAAGAAGACCCGTGCCCACAGTGGGCCACTAAAAAGGGTTGAAGTGACTACATTTTTATTATTTTAATAAATTACTAATTAGTGTCTGCATCACCCTATTCGTTTGGAAAACTTGGATAGCATAATTTCATTTTCAATTCGATTCCCAATCTAGTCAAATGGTCATTGAATTGTATAGTGTTGGAGGGGTTCAAATCAGATTGTAACTGAATTAGCAAATCTGAATTTGGGGACTGAGTCGCCTTCGTCCATGGGAGTTCACTTTTAATCTGGATCCCCACACGTAGTCCCCGGGTGGTACAAAACATGTGATAATCAGCTGATAATTGTTTACTGGTATTTAAATGGTGGTAGGCTTTAACCGTGGTTAGTGACCACCCATCGCCAAGCGGCCTTGTCGTCTTCCGGTTCAGTTGAAGGTGGTGGGTCGGAATTTTAGCTCCTCTAAGGTTTCTAAACTTATGGAGCCTCACTCCACTGCCACTTTCCCACCGAAAATCATTCGTAATCACGTGTGAATCGGTATATTGGGCAGGTGCGTCCCATCGTAGACTACATCATTGCTTATCAGACATGTTGTAGTAAAACGCAAGCCAATTGCAGAATAAATAAAAAATTTGATTGGCAATGAATTTGTTTAGGATGAAAAGGGATTTTAGTCCATTTAATATGATGACATATTACAATCAAGCGCACCTACTTATTGTCTCGATACGCAATAAAAATTACAAATCAACTTTTTTACCGAAAGCTTTCGCCAAATCAAACCCGTATATTAATCATACCTGTATGTTTGTTTCAGCTCGCTATGGGGATATCCACGAGTGTGAACGAGACGACCACACTCCAACGCTTGGCTATGTTACGTTGCGGCGTCAGTCCACAGAAAATTCTCTTGTAGAGGGACGTTTCGTTGTTCATTTGTTTTCAAGTTTTTAAAATTGGAATTTTGGTGGGATTTAAAAAAAAATAGTGCTAGTGATGTGAAATTGTTGTGTTGTGTGTTGTTGTAAATGTGTGTTGTGTAGTGTTGTTGAAAAGTGTTGTGTTCGTGTTGGCTTGGATTTACTGGAGGTACGGTATTTCATTGTTTTTTGTGCACTTTTGGGCAATCGCAGCTGAAGTTACTTTATTATTTCGAAACTTGATATGTTTGTTGCGTTTACATACATTTTATGCAATATTTTCAGTATTATCAAACGAATATAATTATTAGATTAAAAGCATATTATTATAATGAAATATTTCCAATTTTTAACTTATTTTCACCAGTTTAATAAGACATTTTAAAACTGACTCAGTAATAATAATGATTAAAATAAATAATAATAAATATTCTGGAACATTAACACACACGGTCATCTGGTCCCAAGATAAGCAGAGCTTGTGTTATGGAAACCAGATAACTGGTATATTCTATACATGTAATACTTTTCTTTTGTAAATATATACTTATAATAGATATTTACACCCAGACTCGATACAAACAGACATGTTCATCACACAATTATTTGTTTCGGGTGGGAATCGAACCCACGACCTGCGGCGTGAGAAGCAAGCATCTTACCGGCCACGCCACTGGCCCGTAATAATAATAATAATCGTTTAGTATTACAAAATCTTATTCCCCCATCCCCGTTCTTCCATCGGACAAGTAGAGGTACGGCTATGCGCCACCGATATATGGTGGAAATTCCACGGGCACGCACAAAGCGCTTTGCCTCCACTTTTAATGTGCGAACTGCCAAGTTGTGGAATTAGTTGTCGGCATCTCTGTTTACCGATAGCTGTAATCTACCTGTTTTCAAATCACGAGTGAATCGGTATTTATTAGGTAAGCGCGTTCCATCGTAGACTGCAACATTGCTTCACATTAGGGAAGTTGTGGTCAAGCGCGAACCTATTATAAGATAAAAAAAAATGTTGTAAAACCTGATCAGATAATAATTAAAGTTGTCTCTCCATTTATTTATTTTTGACGGGCCGGTGGCGTGGTCGATAAGATACTTGCTTTTCACGCCGCAGGTCGTGGGTTCGATTCCCACCCGAGACAAACATTAGTGATGAACATTTGTGTTTGTGTCGAGTCTGGGTGTAAATATCTATTATAAGTATATATTTACAAAAGAAAAGTATTATATGTATAGTATATACCAGTCATCTGGTTTCCATAACACAAGCTCTGCTTAGCTTGGGACCAGATGACCGTGTGTGTTAATGTCCCAGAATATTTATTTATTATTTATTTTTATTTATTCCTATTTCCTATCTTACTTAAATGTATCTACAATTTACACACATGTAAATAAATCCTGTAATTTGCAACGACTGCATGTGACAACTCAGTAACACAATATAATAAATGTCACTGACGCCTGTGACTAGTTAATAATTCTTACTGTACCTCTTGTAATAAAAAAACAAGTGAAGTGTCTTTGGGACAGCCAATTAGAACAAAGTTATTAACAACCCCTTATCATTAACTTTATAGGGATAACGATATTTTCTTTTATCCGTCTTAGAGATAAATTATAAACATTGGAACATATTAAATACATGTTCATAGGTGTTCAGTTTAAATAAAAAACTCGGTCAAAACAAAATCCTTACTAATATTATAAATGCCAAAGTAAACTCTATCTGCCGCGCTTTCACGCCAAAACTACTTAGCCCGATTGGATGAAATTTGGTGTAATGATAGTTACCGATACCATACGATATATTTATCCGACTGCGAAAAAAGAGGTTATTGGTTTGGCGCAATAACGGAAAGCTAGTGTGTAATAGATGTCATTGACACCTGTTCCCATTGAATTATTTTTAATTATAATGAAATTAATACACTTACATCGGTTAAACCTTACAACACAAATAGCCAGAGACTTAATGAATACACATTACATTCCAAAAAGATTTGAAGCGAAAAATCTCACACAACCATAGATACAGATCATCAATCATAAGTCTATAACGATAACGATCGTTAGTGACAATAGGTCGTTAGCAGAGATTCGTTATAAAAACAAAAACGAAATACCTTTTTGTTTTACTACGCGTATTTTGATCAACGCTAGATATATTGTTGTTTTTAGATAATGTCCTTGATGTTATTCAATGTTTTGAAACATTATTATATACTAGCTAGTCGACTGCGTCTCCGCCCGAGCGCCCGGTTCACTTCAACCGCACGGGTTTTAAAATAAAAAAAACTTATAAAAAAAACAAAAAAAAAACTATTTTATGAGTTGAGAGAATTTCGGCCTTAATCCATACACGCTGGCCAAGTGCAGAATGGTGGATGTCAGTTGTCCTCGAATGATTAGTTCTTAGACATGCCGGTTTCCTCACGATGTTTTCCTTTACCAATATAGAGCAGCGGAGAAGAAACAATTCACACAAAGATGTGTGGGCATGACCAGGATTCGAAACCGCGACCATATTTTTCTAAGGCGCGGCCCGTACCGCTGCGCCAGTTATCGCGCTAAAACATTAACCTCTTTTTAAAGTCAAATAAAAACTGTGTCCTTCTGGGGGTTTCAAACTATAACCATACTAAATTTCATCCAAATCGGTTCAGTAGTTTTTGCGTGACAGCGTGATAGACAGACAAACACAGTTACTTTCGCATTTTTAATATTAGAAAGAAGGAAAAAGCAATGCCAAGTACAGTTCGCGAAGTCCAAGCTAAGGTTTGTATACATCATTGCTTAGTATCTCAACTGTTATAATAGTTGAGGGAGTAAGTAGAGACTTAAATCCATTGTCAATGTAATTTTTTCACATACATAACAATCCTGTTTCTATCTATGCAACTGCAATACAAAATAGTAAGAAATGATTTTATCTAAGAAAAGACATCAACGCGCGCCACTTTTATGTGCATACATTTACATAATCATTAAATTCCAAAAGTTGACTTTTGATAAAGAAGTTTCTTGGTTTTGCATAAATATCGTTATTTTATGATGAAAAATTTGTATTATTTATGTATTACAATAACAATATTTTGTGGTATTAATAATTTGGTCGTCAAAATAATAATATATCTACCATGTATTGATAAATTGGTAGGATTAATATAATCTATTAAATTTTATGGAGTAATCCAAAGAATTACTACTAAACAAACTTAGACTTACTAGCTTTCGCCCGTGACTGTGACCGCGTTGTATACAGAAGCATCTTAAAACTATGACTAACTGGTACAATATTTCCAATTCTGGTAAGGAACAAAGAAAAATACAGAAAATACAGAACTCACTTCAACCCTTTTTAGTATAGGTACTGAGCTAGGGTCCTCTCTCAACTATCTTACAAGTTAAGAGAGTTTAAGCCTTCATCCACACCAACTGGACTAGTGCAGGTTGATGGATGGTACCTTAAAAGTTTCCTTTACCGATAATCAACCAAACAGATCTATCAATGGCCAACTTTCTTTTATAACTGTAGTGTAAAAAAAGGTTCTATGTCTAGGTATAATTTATCTATATTATATTTACTTACAAAAAAGAAGTATTTAATTAGTACATCCGTTCCTAGTACCCATAACACAAGCAAATATAATTGCTTAATTTAAGACAAGATTGCGCTGTGTGTATTTGTGAAAATATTATTATTTTTATGTAGAGATATAAAAACGGTGTCCAGTGACAACAATTTAGCAAACCTTCCAAACATAGACATATATTTCCGTTGACTCCACCCACGCACTCTTACGTAACACATACATAGATAGATGTTTGTATAACAACCTACTGCATACTTTGTATGTTAATTAGAGTAGTTCGTTAGATCTATACCGAGTATTTATTCGTACCACTTTCCTCTATGCCTTTTGGGTCAGGCCATATAATAATATATTAGTTACCTACAGTCCATCAAATCTAAGAGGTACCGTTTGACGTTTCACTGTTTTCTATTAAATTAGCTTTATAGAGGCGTAATTCACACTATTTTTATTAGCTTTCCTGTAAAATAATTGAATTATGATGGTGTTTTTATTTTAACATAACATAAACAATTTTAATACAAAAAATAAAAATCTAAATGTACTACGTTTAGAACTGTCAAACGTTACTTCTTAGATTTGATGGACTGTAGTTTCAATAATACAAGCTCTGCTTCTATTGGGATGCCCCGATTTTAATAGACTTATGTCGAAGATTAATAATAAGGATTTCAATAGTTTTCTGAGATTTTTTCGACATTTGTCTATTGGAGATAAATGTCTTTAGCGCGAGAATCGGGCCCCAGATGGCCGTGTGTGTTAATGTCCTAAAATATTATTATTGTATAAGTATACAAGAATAGTTGGTATCAACAAACTGGGAATTTGTGTTTCCTTAATATAGAAATTCAAAGACATAAATATTTTGACTGTCGCTTCTAAATATGTTTTTATGTAAATTTATTGTGTGTGCATAAAAACATTTCAAAATTTAAAAAGATAAGCGACACACATATTTTAAATACTAGAAACAAAAACGATCTTGTAGCACATCATTCACGTTTCTGTAATCTGTAACTCTTTTATGGGGGGGTATTTACATTTCTACAATAAACTTCCAAATAATATTAATAAAATGATTATTAACTTAAAAATAACAATAAAATCTAAGTTATGTTAGAAAGCGTAGTTATTATAAAATTTCAGACTATCTAACGTATAAAAACGCTTAGAATTAAGTTGTTCTAATACAATTCACAATAAACTTCCAAATAATATTAAGAAAATGATTATTAACTTTAAAATAATAATAAAATCTAAGTTATGTTAGAAAGCGTAGTTATTATTAAATTTCAGACTATCTAACGTATAAAAACGCTTAGAATTAAGTTGTTCTAATACAATTCACTAAAAAAATGTAATAGATATATGTACTTCATTAAAAAAAGGAAAAAAGCCTACTGAGTTTTTTGTCAGTGTTTCTCAGTAGTTGCCAGTCATTCACTGCACGGTAAGAAAAGATATTGGACTATTTTTATGTAGACTCGCGTCTAAAAAATAAAGCATTTTTCATTTAATATCATATAGTATCTTTACTTGAGGCGTTTGTACAAAATTATACTCGATATCGACTATGGAAAACTCACACTAGGGGTACCTGCAGACTATTAACACTACATTTAAGACGTCTTATCTTCAAGACATATTATTATCCTCTCAAATAGCACAACGGCTGTTGAGTGCTGTCACTTGACAGCTGTCATTTGTAGCTAGTTCTAACCTAGTAGAGGCAGGTGCAGCTTGATACTTTTATTAAAAACGGTAATTAAACTTTCAAGTTAGAATACTGTTGAATTTCATGTAATTAGAAGTATAAAGAGAATTCTAATAATTTCTTTATTACCCCTTATTTTAGTAAAGAATCGAACCCGCAATGTTGTAGGGGAATAAAAGGTCACAGTACATTGGCGTCCTTGCACCTGCTTGAGCAACTTGTCTTTAGTTGACAACAACAAAACTTCTTAAAATAAATTAATGGTGTTAACCGTATTAAGTTTAGAATATCTTTATTTCTCATAAGAATTAACATAAATTCACTTACTGAGAAAACACATAAAAACACTTATATTATAAGCATACAGAACTATAGTAGGTATTCTACAATAACATCATTTATTACAATCTATAATAATTTGGAAAGTGGGTAGACATCTAAATTGTTATTGGTATTGATCATTCAATTTGTGTCATCAGGCAGCTGGAGATAGGCCTCTCCTAAGGCGCGCCATTGATCGTCACTCCACCTAGTCTGAGGACGTCCTACGCTACGTTTGCCAATACGTGGTGTCCATTAAAGAACTCGTTTACCCCAACTGTTGTCAGTTCTGCAGATATGACCAGCCCACTGTTACTTCAACTTACTAATTCGGTGGGCACTTTGTTTGTTTCAATAAAATTTATCAATTGTATGTATATGGAGCAGCGGTGGCTCAGCGGTAGGTAATGCATAACTTCCGAAACAACTGCACCGGAATGGATAATTATTCTACAAATAGCCCTTGCTTACATTTTTATTATGCAAACTGTTAAGTAGTGGAAACAGCTACCGATACCTCCATTTTCCATTAACTATAATCTGTCAGTCTTCAAGTCACGAGTATAGCAATATTTACTAGGGTAAGCGCATTTCATTGTAGACCACACCATCGCGTAACAGGGTCAAGCGCAAACCTATTTAAAAATTAGAAAACAAACATTATTCTAAGTGTTTGATCATTTAATTTGAATAAAACTACATTATAACGGATTCGGTCACGGTTTAGTTTAGTTTGATATCAGAAGATAAGTGCTTTACATACATTTGTATATTCGATATAATTAATATAGATACAAAAAAAGATAAAACTCGACAAACCTGTTAGAAATAACAATAAAAAGCTAATAAATAGAAATAAAAATAAAAATTAGGATATGCATTCGAATTCATTAAAATACTAAATATATGTGTATATATTTCTTATGTTAATGCAGCTGATAAACTGGATTCATCATCATCATCAGTCTATAGCAGTCCACTGCTGGACATAGGCCTCTCCCAATAAACGCCATCGCACCCAACCTCGGTTTGTCGCATCCAGCTACAACCGGTTAACTTTCGCAGATCGTCACTCCACCTAGCTGGAGGGCGTCCCACACTACGCTTGCCAAGACGTGGTCTCCACTCGAGAACTCGCTTTCCCCAGCGATTGTCAGTTCTTCGACAGATATGGCCAGCCCAATGCCACTTCAGCTTGCTAATCCTTTGCGTTATGTCGACAACTTTAGTTTTTTGTCAGATAACCTCATTGCGTATTTTATAAACTGGATTAATATCTATTATATAAAAATGAATAGCCAATTGTGTTGTTAAGCGCATAACTCGAGAACGGCTGAACCCATTGTGCTAATTCTTTTTTTAGAATGTTCCTTGAAATACGAGGATGGTTCTTACTCAAAGAGAAATAAAAAAACAACCTCCTCAGAAACGACTTGACCGATTGGGTAAGTCTGAGAATCGGTCGTAATCTATTTAATGCACCATAAACCACTGCCTATACCAGTCACACCTCAAACCCGTGAGATGTGAAGTGTGAAACCGCAGACGTTTTCAAAACAATTTGTAGACAACTGTAAAACCCACAATGAAATAAATTATATACCCACAAAGATCATTGACTGGCTAAGTTGCAGGTCAAGATTTAGATCTACCTAGTTGTTTATTTAGATTAGCGCCGACTATAGTCAATAATAGAGTATTTATTAACAATAATCACTTGTCACTTCAACCCCTTGTTAGTATCCAACTGCTGGGCACGGGTCTTCTCTCAACTATCTTACGAGGTGGGAGAGTTTAGGCCTTAATCCACACACGCTGGCCAATTGCGAGTTGGTGTATGTCACATGTCCTCGAATGATTAGTTCTTAGACATGCCGGTTTCCTCACGATGTTTTCCTTCACCGATATTGAGTAGCGGAGTTGAAACAATTCACACAGAAATGTGTGGGCATCAAGGCGAGGCCCATACCGCTGCGCCACCGCTGCTCCATTCATAACAATGATTTAATAACAATAATATTCTTAGACATTAACACACATCATACACATCTCTTTCAAATCTTATCTAAATTGTGTTTAAGTTAATAATATGTGCAATCTCTTCACCTATACTTACATTTTTTTATCCTTTAATAGGTTTGCGCTTGACCACAACTTACCTGATGTAAACCAATGTTGCAGTCTACGACGGAACGCGCTTACCTAATAGATACCGATTCACTCGTGACTTGAAGACAGGTAGATTATAGCTATCGGGAAACAGAGATGCCGGCAACGAATTCCACAATTTGGCAGTTCGCACAATAAAAGTGTAAGCAAACCGCTTTCAACACAATACCAACATTCATATTCAGCTAAAATAGCTATTTTTTAAGCAGTTATATTAATATATTGTTGTTATTTAAATTTAAAATTGTATTCAAAATAAACTTTTATTAATCGAGTCCATTAACGTTATTGGATAATACGATGTGAACAAATCACGTGCTTCATCATCCACCAAGTATAGTGTGATTTAGTGATAAAAGTGATTAATGAATTATTATTACTCTTAAGCTAACAAATGAAACGTTTTTTTTAATCTAAAGCTAGGTTCACACTGGTTTTTGGAAAATAATACTGCTATTCCAGACTATAATCTATCTTCTTAGTAAATTTAACACGGAATTAAATTATAATTAGATCGCTGGCATCCATAATTCCAGCGGTCTGTCATCTGTCACTCATAGCGTCAAAAAAATTTGCCGCCAGCATATGGAAATATTTTCTCTCGTAGTTTTTAATTGAAATTAATACATTTTTATGTGTTAAGTGAGTATATAGTGCTCATATTAAGTGTATTTTGCGTTTTTGATAATGAGTAATCATATCGGTGTGATAAAAAGCTAAAGCTTTCATATCGAGGTTGTCGGTGCAATCATCGCCTGATCGGTGGAAACCGAACTTCATTCTGAACTTATTGGAGAAGGAAGTTCTTTATCCTAAAAGGAAGAAGGCACCGCGCCCACATTTATTTTTTTTAATTTTTATTGCACTCGTTCCCCTTTGCCGAGGTACATAAACATTTTGTATATACTGTTCATGTTTTGTGTATGTGTGTAGCTTTTATTTACGTGTGCATTTGTAAAGATGTTTCAATTTTTACATGTGTGCTCTACCGACCTCGCTTCTCCCAAAAACTAGTAGAAACAATAGTAGAAGTTGCGTATAACACCTCCCGTGTTGAATGTTCTAAGTATATCACAGTAGCAATTATAATCCTATTCCGTTTAGCAGTCTTTTCGTGAAAGAGTTCCAAACATGCACACTGCCACATTTATTGACTATATATAAATATGTATTTACAAAAGAAAAGTATTATATGTAGTATATTACCAGTTATCTGGTTTCCATAGTACAAGCTCTGCTTAGTTTGGGAACAGGAGACCGTGTGTGATAATGTCCCACTATATTATTATTATTACTAATACCTTATCTTTTTAAAAATCTCTATTTTTAAGTACTCAGTACAGTGTATGTTTAATATTATTGTAATATTAGTAGGATCACAGATATTATACTATACTAGGTAGGACTAAACGACACGCTCCGACTTCACCCGGTTGTAATAATATGTGACGTCTATTTATCTGGACCATTATAACCTGGTTGCTCTGAGGCGGTACTCAAACGTCATTTTATACCTTTCACATGGTACACCATTACAGGAATTTTCTTTTCTTTTCGTTTTTACGTTTTTATGACAAAATAAAGAATTTGAAAACGCATTTTGACAAGTTTAAGATACCTTTATTTGATAACTGATTTCGTATTGACGAACTTTTACTATGAGTATTAGTAAAATCGAGGACGAACGAGCGTTCTGTTACATTATTAAACTGCAAATCGTCATTAAAATACTGTATTAAAATAACTATGTATTTGGTTCAATCGCATTTTATCAGAAACACATTCTGACCAGAATATCAAATCAGATTTCCATTAATTTTAAATCGTGATAGTTCACTTGCGAAATAATTCGTTAGTGCCATTTTAAGAGACTCATTAGTAAGCTAAAACGGCAATAGGTTAATCATATTTGCTGCAGAATTGACAACCTATGGTGTAAACGGGGTTTTCATTGGAAACCACTGAGTGGACGTAGCGTAGGACGCCCTCAGACTAGGTGGAGTGACAATCTCTGCATGGTGAAAGAAACAGGAGCGTGCTCAGTGGCGTGCTGTAAGAAAGCATTACGTATCTAGCTATTGACTCATTTAATAATGATGATGCGGAGCTTGTTGCTATAGTAACGTATTTTAAATAATAATAATATCATTTATTTCGAGTTTTATTAAATACCATTGTTAGTAAACTTAATATAAGGGGGTAAGTTAATAGCTAATTTCTAATTTTTATTTGCTCTACGCGAAATTGTAACGAAAACTTGCCAAAAATGGAACTTCAGTAAATCAATTGAAAGTTATTATTTGTTACCTAAAACAAAGGGAAAAGATTAGTAATCACTTCTTACGATTTTGATCATTACTAGCTTTTCCGACCGAGGCTCCGCCCGCACGTATGTCGGTTGTCGCGCTAAACTATTAACTTATTTTTGCGCAGTCGGATAAAACTATCCTATATCCTTCCCAAGGTCTCAAACTATCTTTATACCAAATTGAATCCAAATTGGTGGCGTAGTCGGTAAGATACTTGCTTTTCACGCCGCAGGTCGTGGGTTCGATTCCCACCCGAGACAAACATTTGTTTAAATATGTCTGTTTGTCTTGTGTCTGGGTGTAATTATCTATATTTAAGTATAGGTATATTTACAAAAGAAAAGTATTATATGTAGTATATTACCAGTTATCTGGTTTCCATAGTACAAGCTCTGCTTAGTTTGGGATCAGATGACCGTGTGTGTTAATGTCCCACTATATTATTATATTATGTTTGTCTTTTTTTTATCTCGGAGCTATGGAGCTCCGGACTTTTAAAAGGCGTGCGTTAGACAATTTTGCTCTAAATGTAATGTGGCACCAACCGACGATTATCCCTGTTCGCACCATATAGGTACAACAAAGGACAATCCCCGGTTAGAGCAGGACTATTGCAGAATATAGGAACTAAAATCTAGGTTATGGTGGTGGGTACTAATGGATTGGGTAACTAGGACTATGGGTGGCCCCCGTGGGAGTTGGAGGCGGAAGTGCTTGCGGAAAGGTACCGCCGCAGGGTTAGGGAGCCGGAAGCCGGGAGGCAGTTGCCTATGGTGGGGCGACAGTGGGAAGCGCGCGCGGCGCGCAACGACCTGCTGGTTAGGTGGGCCGGCGATCTAGAACGGGTGACGGGCTCCGGTACGCTCTTGCGTACCGTGGAAGCATTCCGCCCCGTTCTGGATCGTTGGGCGGACCGGCGACATGGGTCGGTGACTTATCGTCTGTCGCAGGTGCTGACCGGGCATGGTTGCTTCGGTAAGTACCTGTGGCGGATCGGTAGGGAGCCGACTCCTGTCTGCCATGAGTGCGGCGCTTCGGAGGACACGTCCTGGCATACCCTCGAGGTATGCCCGGCCTGGTCCTCTGAGCGACGCACTCTAGTGTCCGTAGTAGGGCCGGACCTCTCCCTCACGAGCATCGTACATAAGATGCTCGAGAGTGAGGGGTCCTGGGAGGCGGTGGCCTCTTTCTGCGACTCAGTTATGTCACAGAAGGAGGCGGCGGAGCGGGCGAGGGAGGACGATGTCCTCTCCGCCCCGTGCCGCAGGAGACGGAGAGGCAGGAGGCAGCGGGCCCTCGCCCGCTGATCCACCCCACCTCGATGTGACCAGCGGGGAGTTGAATTGAGGAATTCGCTCTCTGCATTGCACCGGTCCGCCGTCGAAGAGTCCCAAAAACTCTCCTGGGACGTAACAACACGTAGGAGCCTGCTTCGGCGGGCTCCCACTGGCGGGTTCGCGGTTGTGTCTTTATGGATCCCGTGTTCCCGCCGAGCGTGGATGCTGGAGTCGGTGGAGTTTAGTGGGTAGGGCCCTGCGCAGGTCGCCTTCGGCCTGCGCTTAAGGGGTGGCTGCGGCCTTAAACGAGTCCTACATAACCCCGCCTCGTCCTCTGAAATAAGGCGGGGTATGCGTCATGCATTCTCCATCGTAAAAAAAAAAAAAGGACTATGGGTGGACTATTATTATTATTATTATTATTAATTAGTTTAGTGGTTTTGGCGTGAAAATGAGACAGAGTTACTTTCACATTTGTAATATTAGAGAATAATAATAATAGTGCGAAGTATTTGTAGATTTATCTAAACATCTCAGAGGCGAAGTTTCCATTCTATTATTACACTTCTAAGTTGAGATTTGAATAACCTTTTCAATATTATGAAGGCAAATATTAATACAATACATCTTCAAATCATTTTAAACCTTACACAGACTTATTAAAGTTTACAATTGAATAGCGTAATATAGTTCATTATCAAACTAAGTTGTACCTATAGAGTTAAAACCGTCGAGTTTGTGATGTTTAGTTTAGAGAGAGTGGCTCTGTTTCTAAAGTCAGGCTGTACTTACTCATCGCGATTATCAGCAGTGGTACAACCAGCTTTACAAGCATCAACATTAAAACATTGTTCACACCAAACGGAGTATCGCCTTCACACTGTGAGCGCGTAAGACGCAGTTTAACACACATTTTATATGCGTTCGACGATTTCTTTTCATTCGCTGTTCAGAATGAACCTTCTGAAACTACCATATACAATGCCTCTGGCACTTTCAATAGCACTACGCCCTAAATCATTTGTTCTATGTTCAAATTAATTGCATCTGCGCAGCCCGCTGTGTTCGTTGTACAAACAATTCATTGAATCAAGCCTCTATAGTTTCAATACATAAATCTGATTAAGCTTTCTTTGTGCGAGCTTTGTTTGTGCAAGCTTTCGTCTGTTCCTTGAAATTAATTGGGAGCTATTAGCATTGCCAGCGGTATGCTGCCAGTCTCGCGACTCGAAAGCTTTTTAAACAGTTTTTTTATGCTTAGGTTTTGTGTAAATTTTCCGCCTACGACTTTATTTATATACGTAATATGCTACTACACGTGAGTAATATTTTATGGGTATCGGTTTAGTAATTTTCCTATAAAAAAGTCACAAATACTCGTCTATTGGGGGCTGAATCACCTTCATCCGTGGGAGTGCACTTTTAATCTGAATCCTCGGGTGGTTCAAATCAGGTGGCAATCAACTGGTGGTAGGCTGCAGTCGTGGTTAGTGACCACCCACCAGACAAGACACACCGTCATGCTTCCTTACCATCCGGTGAGACGTCTGGTAACATCATTTAAGTATTACACTGTAAGTATTTACAGTAAAATTTTTGAGTCCTTTTTATTACGAAAGTTTAACACATGCACCTAAAAAGTTATTGTAATTTTATAAGTGATAGGTACTTAGTTTTGCGGGTCAGTGTATTCTGAGTACAGTCTATTATAAGATTTTATGATTCTCTAACTCTTGTTAACTAAGTTATGGGCACTAAACAGAAATTGTTTGTTGCGATTATAAGTTTACTGACTAAATGAAATTCTGAGACAGACCATCTTACTAAAGAGCCATCTATTGTAATAGGGGTGACGACAATTTATTTTTGTTTTGTTTGTCAGATAGATAAATTAAAAATGTTAGACACGTATTTTCCTTTTTAACCGACTTCTAAAAGGAGGAGGTTATCAATTCGACTGTATGTTTTTTATGTTTGTTACCTCAGAACTTTCGAATGGGTGAACCGATTTTGATATTTTTTTTTTAATTGAAAGCTGATGCTTCCCGTGTGGTCCCATTTCAGTTTGGTTTAGTTCTGAGAATGGCATCCATGAAGTCGGTTTTTTTTTAATATTTTAACTTAATATTATTATGATTAAAGATTGCAGAAAAAATTAAGGAAGGGCTCAGGCAGGGTGGAACAGTACCATTAATCTTTGAAATATACGGCACAGATTCAATCAAAAGTCGTATATTCTCATGTCGATGTGTAAATTGTTTCATAACCACTGTTAAATATCAGTGAAAGAAAAGTTTAAGAGGAATCTAGCCTGGTTAAGTATCAAACATTTGAGGATTATGGAGTACCAGTGTCATCTTCATAAGGTAACCAGCAAAAGATGACAAAGTGCGATTAGCTGATGTCACACGTCATGCCTTTGAATGTTTAGTTTTAAGTTTTTTTTTATTTAACCAAACCAAACCTCTTGCCAAACTGTAAAACAGCTTGTTGGCAAGTAAGTATTATATTATCTGTGGTTCGAAGAACCATTCATTCATTTATGAAGTTGAAAGATGAGTAGACACGACCTATCTGTGTAATTACATTATTTACTACCCTTGTTTCGCTTTAAACGTCGTTATATTCAAGCTAGTCAATAGGTTTCTCATGAACTATATCATTACCATAGATGAGCTCCTACGTAGTAATAAATTCGCTACAATATCCTTTTGTATTCACGCGTGTGGTCATATTCCCATAGTTACAAAGTCAGATAAGATGGTGCAATTAACCTTTGAACTGAGGACCGCAAACAATGCCGATCACGAGGTCCTGCCCTCCTAGAAAACTGGACAGACCACTACATATACGGCTATTATGCCCTTTGTGGCTTTCTCGATTCTCCAATGAACGATGTTCTGTAATATTACGAATCTATTAAACTCTCTTAAAGATAACTATCTTCATCGATGGGCTAAAATAGATTGATAATGATGAAAACACTGCTGTTTTTTAATACACACTGCTGTTTCAAATGTTTACAAACATCTTTTTATCAAATGTTTTGAATTGTTAGATATAATAAATAAATAAATAAATAAATATTCTGGGACATTAACACACACGGTCCCAAGCTAAGCAGAGCTTGTGTTATGGAAACCAGATAACTGGTATATACTATACATATAATACTTTTCTTTTGTAAATATATACTTATAATAGATATTTACACCCAGACTCGACACGAACACAAATGTTCATCACTAATGTTTGTCTCGGGTGGGAATCGAACCCACGCCCTGCGTCGTGAAAAGCAAGCATCTTACCGACTTGTTTTTGATGCTCCTATATCTATTAGTAGAATATATTTAAAAACATTTATATGGACAGACTACACTATAAATACGGTTATAAAATCCTTTGTGGCATTGAACAATGTTTTGTGATAGTAGGAATCTATAAAACTTTTCTCTAGAGAACTATCTCCAGTAGAGGACCAAAATAGGCTAAAGATGATGCAGACACTGTTCATTATTGTAATGAACACTGTTGTTTAAAAATATTTACAAAGTTCTTTGTGCCAAATGTATTCAAATGTTATGTTCTAGATGTTTCTAGATGTTGAGTGCTCCTATCCCTACTGGAGGAAAATGTATACAAATATTTGGACTGTGTTCTGTAGAAATGATCCAACTCGCAATATAGACAAAATTTGAGATATCAATTTAAATAAATAATAAATAAGTAAATATTCTGGGACATAAACACACACGGTCATCTGGTCTGGCGAGTTGTAGCGCCCGGCAACCGCGGTACTCCCTCCGACTGTTCTTGTCGGGAAGTTGTATATACGCTAATCGTCGGTGAAACTTTGCTTGTGCAATACAGGCTTGCTATGACGTCATGTCTCTTGATTGGCGTTAGGTATGTGACGCCACATCACAATATTAAAAAAAACCCCAATTACAATATTTTGTTCTTGTGACTTTGGAACATTTCTGCACAAACAGTCCATTTATAACATTATATACAACGCTAGAAGAGCCCCAGCACTCTACGCATACGCCGCTGACGGCTGGAAACATGTTTGTAAACCAATAATAACAAATATTTTATTTCTTACAGTTTGTTGAGTAATAACTTTGTTTACTAATGTTTGCATACATTGTACTGAATGTAGTAGCACCATAGGTGTAGGTAGAGATAACTGTCATCCTCGTTATAAGCCTGGAGCTTGTTATGATGCCTCATTCCACTGCCACCTTCTCATCGAAAACCATTCGTAATCACGAGTGAATCGGTATATTGGGCGGGCGCGTCCCATCGTAGACTACATTTTTGTATAAAATCAGGCAAGTTGTAGTCAAACGCACGCCTATTGCAGAATAAAAAAAGAATCAGCTTTATTTAGGTTTAAAAGGGTTGAAAATTACCTAAACTTAGATCTGAAATTGCAGTATACAGGTATTCGATAGTACAATCTTCGCATTTATCACGTAGTTCGCCTCCCTCGACTGCCACACTATAGCAAATTTTTGTAATTAAATTAACAAAGAAATGGACGACCGTAAAAATGCACATGATTTAAGATCTAGATCTTAGTTCAATTTTCAGCACAAGTACCTATTAACTTTAACGAGCGTTAAGATTGTTAACAGAAAAAGCTAATAGCACTTTTTGTTGTATAGGTACGGGATTCAAAACCAGGACCTAATAACACGACAGCAATAGAATCGGAAAATTTTTCGAATCGAAAATTAATATTAAAAACTTATCAGACATATAAATACATACAGGAAAATGTTTTAACCAGTGTAGAAACTTTGACAAAATAAACTCCAACAAATTTTACCAACAACTATTTTTTTTATGTCTTCACTTCAACCCTTTTTTAGTGTTCCACTACAGGGCACGGGTCTTCTCTCAACTATCTACAGACAGTTTTAAGATAGTTATCAGATCTCTTAAATCTGTTACTATATGTTACGTTAACTATTAAGAACGTTCGCTTATTCACGAAAGTACCGCTATTAAGGTTAAGAATAAAATACTATCACCCAATTAAATTCTTGTACCGCAAAATTAACACATACTTCACACATAAAATCTTAAAAAACATCACATAAACAATTAGTTACAATGTCAGATCCATTGAATGTTCCAAGAGAATATTAAATAAACAACATTTTACGGTTCTCATAATCTTTTCATATAATTCCACGGTGCCACCTAGTTCCCGGACTTTCCAATTGTTCTCCAAAATTGGTGAACTCGAGACGTGGTTCGCCCACGACTACCATAACTTACATACGAGCAGTAAAGTATTATCGTCGAATGTACTATCAAGCAAATTTACACCTGCCCCATACTTATTCAACATAGCTCTAAATTATAAATTTAATAATTTCCAACTTTTTTTTGTTTTAGCTAAGAACACACGATTAATTGACTTATCAAACAAAAAATAAATAAAAATCATGTCACCCGTTCGGGAGCTACGATGCCGAAGACAGAGACGTCAAACTTGTAACACCCCTTAGTTTTTTCGTTTGGGGTTAAAAATCATGTGTTCTTTAAGTACATACTTACAGATAGAAAAAGTAGTAGTGCGTTTTCCAGCATGACGACAAAACTGCTAAGAATTTACATACAGGTGTGTAGGCGTCAACTATGTTTTGTGTCACATAGTGAGTTGTCACAATATTTTAATTGGGAAGCTAAAAAAGGTC
Organism: Meganola albula; assembly: GCA_936450015.1. Classification (NCBI taxonomy): domain Eukaryota; kingdom Metazoa; phylum Arthropoda; class Insecta; order Lepidoptera; family Nolidae; genus Meganola; species Meganola albula. Next base: position 12,502,907 of record OW388159.1, on the reverse strand, counting down.
TTAACAAAGTACAATTTACCACTCGATTTAAAGAAGAAAAAGTATTAAGTAGTAGTTATAAGTATAAAATAGCTAAGCTTTCTAAAGTAAATTGATTTAAAATAATTTGTTGCATGAATTTATTATCTTTTAAAAGCGATCTACCTATCGCTTTAAAAGACTGTATACTGTTTTGTGGATAAATAAAAATAAACACATGCATACTAGAGAGTATTATTAACTTGGTTAGATACGAAATTGGTCGACAATACAACTTGCAAGACGTAATTTACCGTTTCTGGCGTTTTATAGCGTGGTCGCGTGTGGTCGAGGACCTTGTTCTTAGTTTTTTTTTTGTGTTTAGATACGAGTGAAGTTATTTGTATGTGATTGTTCACCTAATGAGTGTATCTGTAAATTGAATGGCCCAAACTAATGTAATTTAGTTTGAAAGATTAACTATTTAAGGAAGTTGAATGTTTGTTTCGGAAATTTGTTTTAAATTACTAAGCTAACATGTATAGTATGATGTTATCTGTGGTAACAGTTATGTAATCAGTATTTTTACGTAATGTATCTATTATGTTTGTGGGATATCTGTACTTAAATTTATTGAAAGAGGTTTAAATATATTCTCATAGGTTGTTATCAAAGTAAAATCTTTCCAATACAAAGATGCTATTATTCTATAGAAGAATACCTAAACGATAAAATTTTAACGAGTATATTAAATAATAAAAGTAAGTAAACATTATACATATCTATTATAATATGTTTAACTATAAAAATAAATCCCTATTTCCCTTGGTCACGCCATCACGCGTGAACGGCTAGACCGATTTCGCTAATTCTTTTTTTAAAATATTCCTTGAAGTACGAGGATGGTTCTTACGCAGAGAAAAAATAAAAAGCAATCTCCTCCGAAACGGCTTTACCGATTTTTAGGGAATCTTATATCTATATTCGATAAGTCTGAGAATCAGTCTTAATCTATTTTCGGACCCGGTAGGCGGTACTGCTTCACCGGACAGGACGACGTCTGCGGGATCCGGTAGTATATTATATTATTGTACCAAACGTCATTCGTAATCACGAGCGAATCGGTACATCGGGTTGGCGCGTCGCATCGTAGACTATCATTGCTTACATCAGCCTATTCAAAAATAAAAATGTGTGCTATTCTGTATTGCTATATTGTCTCTGGATTGCCGTTAGGTTATGTGACGCCACACAGCAATAATTTACCTATAGTGCACAAGCGTGTGCGCAACAGACAAATGCTCTTCTTTATTCTATTTTCTCTCTCTTAATTCTTCCCTTAGCCCTCAGGGTCTAGTAGGTACCTATAAACCGGCAAACCGTAGTAATAGTTTAATTAGCATTCTCATAAATCGTAAGCTTGCGAATGTTTTATTAGCATTTAACAAATTAAATAAAGTTGCAAATTTAGTATTATATTCTGACGCACGTGACAACAACAATACAAATTTGACTTATTAATGTTAAGTTGATAAAAATCTCGACTTTATAGTCCGGCGCAGGATATGAACCCGTAACCTCGACCATTCTTGACGGATAGAGGCTAACAAGCTATTAAATTTCTTGTAACGTTTTATTACAAGTATATTACAACCATCGCGGTGTATAATTATAGTACCTACACAAGATTTGGCCGTAAATATCTAGGGCACATTCTTTTAAGTAAAAGTTAATCTCAACTCTTGTTCTGTAGGGCTGTCACTACCACCACATTCAATTTAATACTTAACAAAATAACCTAACCCAATTTCGCACGGGTGCACTAGTTTAGTTAAAATGCAAAGATTGTCTTGGTAATTCTTTATACATCGAAAATCGCCACCCATAGCAACGAAACTGGGCGTTATAACCTTATAAATGTCCTTTTCTATGATTTTGAAAAATTTACGAACATCGCTAGCCCTACAACAGATTCAACTGTTACAGGTTTTGAACGAAACAAAACATTAAAAACTCATTTTGACAAGTTTGGAAACTGTCTATATTTTAGCATTTAACTAGTAATAATTTTAAAAACTATTAAACAATCCTGAGTTCCTATTAGAGATCGTTAATTAAGTAATTTTTTATGTTTTTCCCCATTATGAAGCAAAGGCTAAAGTATTATATCGGTCGAGCAGTGGTCGGTGTCCGCCCGCGAGTAAGTCGGTTGTCCCAATAAATCATGAACTATCTCCATACTAAATTTCATCCAAATCAGATGAGTGTTTTTAGCGTGAAAGCGTGACAGACAAACAGAGTACATTTCGCATTTATAATATTAATTCAGGATTACTCGACGGTTAGGAACTAGTAGGTATCCGAAACTAAAAATTCTCTCGAAAAATTCTAACATCATTATCTTGTGAGAACGTACCCTAAAGGCTAGGGGCACTACAGAGTTGGATGGCAATGCTAATCCCATAAAAAAACGTATTAACCATACATTTTAATTAAAGATTAGTCGGCTAACGGCTTCTACCTCAGTGTTAGCAGCTTAATTTTATACAGCTCTCAAAATACGGAGATTTGATTGTAAATAATCAGTGATTTAAACTCATTGACCGTAATCGATACGACAACACCATAAAATCTTTCCAATTAAGTTGTAAATTTTACATTTTAAACGCTGTTTTTCGGCATCATGAGATATAAAATGCAAAGTGCTGTTTATATTGCCCAGATATGAAAATTCGAAATGATATAATACTGATTCCGTGAACACAAATGATTAATTTGGTGTGAATTTATTTAGAAATTGGATCCCTCAAATTAAAAATTAATGTAGATAAGGAGGAACTAAACAAAAAGTTTAATAATTCACTTTTGTAGTATAATTTTAAATTCTTTTTTTTATTAAAATAAAACTACGTTTTAACGGATTTTATCGCGGTTTATTTTAGATTTTAGATCCCGACGTTTCAAAGTCTTTTCAGACTTCATGTTCACGGGTGGACTGAGATATTTGACGTCCAAAAATATTAATCACAATTATTACTGACTACCTTCAAACATTAATATTTAAGTTGCGTTCCGATTTAAGCAAACTGAGCTCACAGTAGGGATGCCCGATCTTTTGCTTTGAATCGATCTTTTGAATCGTAATGGATCGTAACCCCGTGAATCGATCCACGATCTGTATCGTATTGCATTGAATCGATCTTATTCGATCTTTGAAGATCGTATCGTATTTTAAAAAAGTAAGGAGAAATGAAAAGACACTTCCACATGCAAGTTGTATTTATTAGGAAATATTAAAAAACATTACGAAAAAGCTATTCCGTCAAATCTATGCATGCAATGATGTAAAGGTTTGACGGTTTACAGATTCCAACCCTCCGCATTTAAGCTTTTCAAAAACAATAATTTAGATAAACGCACTGGATCTAACCTATTACGACTATCCGTCAAAGTGTTGCCAGCCAGTGAAAACAGTCGTTCTGAAGGAACAGATGTTGCTACTATAGTCAAATACTTCAAAGCTAAACAGCTTAAGTCCGGCCAGATAGTAGATCTAGTGGTCCAATATGTTATTGGGTCTCCTTGTCTAGCAAGTAATGGTTCTCTAAGATACTGTTTCAAAATGTCATCCAGCAGTCCTTCCTTTGGAATGTTTAGATTCGTTTCTGTCACCAACTGACTATGAAATTTCCAAATGTTATCGTCATCATCGGGTGAAACTACATTTTGCGCATTTGGTGATGTATCCTTATTATAATCCGTTGTTTTTAGTAAATCGGTGATGTCATTAAGTGATTTTGCACAAGATTGAGCATGCGTAAAGTATATTTTTTTAAATCGCGGGTCCAAAATTGTTGAAATCGCCAAAAGATGCACTTTTTCAATGTTCTTAAAACGTTTGTTACATTCGCTCAGAATTTTCGCTTTGAATTCTGATCCTAAGTCAGAAACCTCAGAAATGCTCCCTGAATTGGCAGATTCGATCGATTTACTCATGCAGAAAATAATTGGTATGATTATACTACTCGTTACATAATCTTGACCCGATATTTCTTTTGTTACGTTTTCTAGAGTCAAAATGTTAATAATTTCCTTTATTATGGCTATTTCATTGCCACCAAGCATAGCAGGGGCCTTTGGGTTTTGGAGTAGAATAGCACTGACGAAGTCACAAAGTTCAATAAATCGCTGTAACATATACAACTTAGAATTCCATCTTGTTATAACGTCTTGTACCAACTTTTTTGGTAATACATTATTAGATTTTTGAAGTTTGGTCAATTCATCCTGTGCAGAAACGTTGTGTTTAAAAAATGTTACAATGGTTTTGACCTTATTTACTAATGCATCAAATCCTCTGGTTTCTTCTACAGCTTTTTGCACAACTAGATTAAGAGTGTGTGCAAAACAAGGCAAGTGCTTATTTTTGCCCAGTAATTCATAGATAGCTTTGACAATATTTGCACCATTATCTGTGACTATAGCTAAAATGTTTTGTACATTAATGTTCCATTCATTGCAGAGCGATTCAATCACTTGTTTGAGATATTCAGCAGTGTGTCGCTCGTTCAATTCTTTAACGGCTATAACAATTGATTTCAAACAGTTCTTGTGCAAAAAATGACAAGTCAAACCTAAGTAGCTCCTTGTGTTCATTGTGTCCGTCCAGACATCGGTAGTCAAACAAAAGCTATTAACTTGCATCAACTGTGCTTTTATGACATTAGAAATATTCTCATATTTTTCATCAATAAGTCTTGTAATTGTGTTTCTGCTTGGTACCGAGTAAGTTGGACACACCGTTTTCATCAAATGTTGAAATCCTTTTTTTTCTGTGGTATTGAGAGGTAAATCATCAACCGTAATAAAATACAGCAATGCATTAGTCAATTTTAGTTCCTTGGACCCACCTTTTTGATATGCTTGAATATTACTAATGACATTATCAATACGAAGTTGACGTTTTCTTGTTGATTTTGGCGTTGACGTATTGATTGTAGTAATATTTAATGATTCTTCACATTCACTTGAGTTTGAGTTAGCATCACTATTAGTACTCATTCGGCTGGTCGAAGGGGTGGGATCATTGGACTAAAAAAGAAAATAATGTACACATTAATCAAAATTGTAAAAGAAATAAAATGTTGAGGTAGGTCGCAATTGGAGTAGGTAAATTTACCACGTAATCGTACGTGGCCATGCAACTCTCTCCGTGTGAGGAACACTTAGTTTACCTACTAATCGAATCCTGGTGTCAGTTTTCTTATGCCAAAATACCAATACTATGCTAACCAGTTAAATAGCACCCTTATAAAAAATCACTTTATAAATAGATAATTACTTACGATTTCGGTCACTTTTGTAGTAGAACTTTCTCCGCTTTTGTTTAAATCATAATTTTTATGGCGTCGCTTTAGATGATTTTTTAAATTTGTGGTATTTCCTTTAGTTTTCACTATTTGGTCACATAATTTACACTGTCCACCCGAGTCACATCTGATAAAAAACGTCCAAACATTCGATTTTACGGGCGGGGCCATATTTATCAATATTAAAATAATAACAAGAAAAAACACTGCGTATTCGATGAATTCAATCGTACTACTATCTACAAAGAACAATCTACAAATTCTGTGATGTTCTTGCGGGTATAACATAAACAAAATTTCAATACTACCTTCATATCGTTTCATATTTCATACTCACGGCGCGGCGGCGTATACATAAAGTACGTAACTCGACACTAATTTCAACAAATAGATGTTGTCTTGCTTTGTTGTTCCTACTAAAATGTGTGATCGTTATCATCAACAAAATAAATGCAGTTAAGTTTGCATTACTTTGGTCTGTTAATGATGCGATTTTTTCTTACGATCTTCCAAGCATACGATTCGATCTGAGCAAAGATCGCATCTTGTTGAATCGATTCAAAAAATCGGGAGATCGTATTGCCGTGAATCGATCTTCAAAAAGATCGATTCAGATCGGGCATCCCTAGCTCACAGTGCCTTGAATTCTGAGTTGATTTTGCTTGGGTTTTGGTACAAGTAAATTAAGCACTGGGTCCCAAGCTGGTGGTATATTCCAACCATTTTCTCTGTTAAAATTAGGATGTTTTTTAATTTCAATAGCTTCGCGGATCATTCTTGGTAGGAACCGGTTTTCTTTGACAAGGACCTGTGTTTTATCAAATCTCAAGTAATGGTTGGGGCCTTTTGAGTATGTTCACACACTGCAGATTTCGTCGAGCGTTGATGTTTAACATCAGCTATGTGTTCTTTTACGCGGGTCCCTATACTTCTTTTTGTTTGTCCTATATATGAGAGTCCACACTCACAGTCAATTTTATAAACACCCGCATCTTGTAGAGGGACTTGACACTTGACAGATGGTAAAAATTGACTTATCTTGGTTTTTGGCTTGAAGTAAGTATTTATAGAAGCCTGCTTAAGGATATAGCCAATCTTGTCGGTCACTCCTCTTATATAAGGAAGAATTGCAGGTTGCCTTTCAACTGTAGCTGGTTTTACACGTAATCTGCGGCGACGCGGTGCTCGGAGCTTGTTGTCATGCAATACTTGCTTGACGTACTTAAGCTCTGCGTCAAGATGTTCATCATCACAGATCCCGTGTGCTCTCTGAAACAAAGTTTTGCCCACGGTAGCTAACTGTTTAGGATGGTGGTGCGAATCACCGTTTAGATACCTATTTGTATGTGTTGGTTTTCTATAAACTGTATGACCTAAGGTATTGTTAGGATTCCTGGTTATAAGGATATCTAGAAAAGCTAAGGTGTTATTTGCCTCCAACTCCATTGTGAATTGAATGTTGTTGTTAATGGAGTTGAGATGGTCGAGGAAAGTAGATACACTGTCTTTTGGTAAGATGGTAAAAGTATCGTCTACGTACCGTTTATAAAAAGATGGTATGATGGGAGCTGTATTCAGGGCCCGCGCCTCGAAGTCTTCCATGTAAATATCGGCGACAACGGGGGAAACTGGAGAACCCATAGCTACTCCATCCAGCTGGACGTAGTATTTTTGGTCCCACAGTAGATAACCACTGGTTAGACAATGCTTTAAAATGTCTGCATATTCCTCAGGCATATCATTTTCTAAGAGTTTCCTTCTAGTGATTTCAATGCAGTCATTAACAGGTAGACAAGTAAATAATGACTGAACATCAAAACTAACCATAGTTTCATTGTCAGCAAGCTGAAGGTGTTTTAACTCACTAACAAAATGGTAGGAATCCTTGACATGTGCTCTCGAAAAGAAGTATAGGGACCCGCGTAAAAGAACACATAGCTGATGTTAAACATCAACGCTCGACGAAATCTGCAGTGTGTGAACATACTCAAAAAGGCCCCAACCATTACTTGAGATTTGATAAAACACAGGTCCTTGTCAAAGAAAACCGGTTCCTACCAAGAATGATCCGCGAAGCTATTGAAATTAAAAAACATCCTAATTTTAACAGAGAAAATGGTTGGAATATACCACTAGCTTGGGACCCAGTGCTTTATTTACTTGTACCAAAACCCAAGCAAAATCAACTCAGAATTCAAGACACTGTGAGCTCAGTTTGCTTAAATCGGAACGCAACTTAAATATTAATGTTTGAAGGTAGTCAGTAATAATTGTGATTGGTATTTTTGGACGTCAAATATCTCAGTCCACCCGTGAACATGAAGTCTGAAAAGACTTTGAAACCCGATCCCGACGGATCTAAAATCTAAAATAAACCGCGATAAAATCCGTTAAAAAGTAGTTTTATTTCAATGTGTGATATTCGCGTAAATCTAAGACAATTCTTTTTTTTATTTTTTATAATCCTATACTGATTCGACTTTGTAATTTGATGTCTATGTAATATTTTTGAAATGATTTTATATTACTTTAAGGAATTCCATGTGCCAAAACATGATTTTTGTACGCCGACTCTCGGCAAAACATGGAGGTCTTTTTTTTTGCCCACACCTTTATATTTGCACTCATGTTTTTACAAAAAATAAATTATCTTATCTTATCTTATCTTATCTTATCTTATCTTATCTTATCTTATCTTATCTTATCTTATCTTATCTTATCTTATCTTATCTTATCTTATCTTATCTTATCTTATCTTATCTTATCTTATCTTATCTTATCTTATCTTATCTTATCTTATCTTATCTTATCTTATCTTATCTTATCTTATCTTATCTTATCTTATCTTATCTTATCTTATCTTATCTTATCTTATCTTATCTTATCTTATCTTATCTTATCTTATCTTATCTTATCTTATCTTATCTTATCTTATCTTATCTTATCTTATCTTATCTTATCTTATCTTATCTTATCTTATCTTATCTTATCTTATCTTATCTTATCTTATCTTATCTTATCTTATCTTATCTTATCTTATCTTATCTTATCTTATCTTATCTTATCTTATCTTATCTTATCTTATCTTATCTTAAGATTACCTTTGAGTATATTTTTATAAATCTTTAAACAGAATCTTCTCTTAAGAGGTAACATTTATTAATTTACTTTACGTTACTTGTTTTATTGTTACGAGTATTTTATAACTTACTAGCGACCCACCCCAGCTTCGCACAGGTGCAATGTGTTATACTTATAAACCTTTCTCTGTAATCACTCTATCTATTAAAAAAAACCGCATCAAAATCCGTTGCGTAGTTTTAAAGATCTAAAGCATACTTAAGGACATAGGGACAGAAAAAGCGACTTTGTTTTATACTATGGAGTGATTCTAGGTTTAAGTAATTTTTTATTATATCTTCTGACTCCATTTTTTTATTCAGTAACCATAAATAATATGTATAGTACAAAAAATGTATGTAGGAAAGTTCTAAATTTGATATTTCAATGAAACCGACATCAAAAATTATAAAAGTCTAATCCCTGTATTCATAAACGTATTTTAAGCTCAATAAAGCTAAAATAATTTTATAATTCGTTTGTCTTTGTCTGTCATCTTGACAATTATACTAGTAAGAAAGGGACAATGTCCATTTTATCTAGTTTTTTAATTTCTTTCATGAAAAAGGCCGTAAAACTTTTGTATAATCGTGTACAAAGTATACGATCATACAAAACCCTTGGGATTTATTTGAGAACCTCTGTTAATTTGCGTCGCGGATAAAAACAAGATGTTTATAGAACAATGCAATATTTGCATCGAAACTTTAAACAATTTTCAACAGTCAACAGTCATATGTATTCATAACGTTAGCATTCCTACCGTGACTTGTGTAACAAGAAGACTTAACATAAATATTTTTATGTACCTAAATACTTCTTAGCTATCACTTTCAAATATACACTAAGTAATAAGGATTTACTTAACTTTTGGTCGAAAGAAAGTGCATAGCTCGCAGAGCACGTATAGCCGTCGGTCTTGCGCCCAGCCTATCACCGGTCCCATCGAACTTTGGTTGGTTGGAAATAAATTTAAAATGCACATGTGTCTTGTGTACACATGTGAGCACTATATTAAGTATATCCTAACTGATTGTACTTTCTACCACTTCTACCGTTTTTAGTGTCCCACTGCTGGGCACGGGTCTTCTCTCTTATGAGTAGAGAGAATTTAGGCATTAATCTACACACGTTTAAAAAACACTTTTGCATAACAAATCATTCAAACTTGTGACCTCGAATGCTTGCAGCAAAACGCTACATTGGACAAAAGAGGCGTTGTGAAATACCACTTGTAGGCCAGGGGACATAGCAACATTTTCAACCGACTTTAAAAAGAAAGAGGCTCCCAAATCGACTGTATGTTTTTTTTATGTTACACGCGATAATTTTTCTAATTAGAGACCGATTTTGATGACTCTTTTTTTGTTTCAATGGGTATACTATCCTATTAATCCCATTTAAATTATGTGAAAATCGTTACATCGAGTTTTTTGTTATTGATAAGACATTGGAGTCGTTTCGTATTTTTGTTTTGTTTAAATAATAAATAGGCACATAGTTAAACCCTCGTGGATAATTGAAAAGAAAGAAAATTGTAGTTAGGCAAAATTTTTGAAGTAATACCGACTTCAAAAGGGTGTGATAATATAATTAATTCATATGTATATGTTTATTTCGACACTACTCTGTAATTTTTTTTTTTAATTTGAAGTCGATTTTTGTATTTCTTTTTGTAAAGTGTTATGTCCAAAGGCCTTTAGTATAAAGCTATAGGTATATTATTATCAATGTCCGTTGAGTTATTGGACTTTTTCTGTATTGTAGAGACGCAATACAAGGCAGCCGTCAAGAGTCAACCTTGAGACCGGTTTTAATGTTTGTAGATGGTACAGCCGACGACAGTAGTAGCTCAATATACTAACACTACTTAGAAATGAACATTATTCATTCTCAAGACATTGCACCCGATGTTTATTGAATATGTAGAAATAATCGTAAGCTATAACACCATCTATGAATCTTATACCTTTAAACAAGCAAATCTTGTATACAAATTAAAATACCCATATAATAATGTGATTCTCAGAAACAGCACAACGATTTTCATGAAATTTATTATGCTAGCGGTTTCGGGGGTGATTAATCTATCTAGCTACGTAAATTTTTTAGAAAACATAGTTTTTTTTTCGAGTTTTGAGGCAATGAAATACTGCTACAGTATCATAAGAATACGAAAGCAAATTTGTCTACAATATAATGTTATGATAGCTCAGGTAGAATCCTCGGGCTCATGGTTCGAATCCTGTATGTTTTTGTTAATTTCTTCTTTTTGTGACAAAAACTGTTACTGGAACCTTTTAATTTAATTTCCAAAAAAAAAAACATGCACATTTACCGATGCTGAGCGATCTTCACCGATATCGAGCAGCAACGATGAAATAATTCACACAAAGCTGAATGGTGCTGGTGCTGGCTCGACCAGATCGACCCTGAGACCTTATATTTCAAAGGCGAGGCCGATGCTGCTGCTCCACCGCTGCTCTAGTTTTCTTGTCCCTGGTATATAACTACCTTCTCCTCATATTATTATGTAATAATAATAATAATAGTGGGACATTAACAACACACACGGTCATCTGATCCCAAACTAAGCAGAGCTTGTATTAAGGAAACCAGATAACTGGTAATATACTACATATAATACTTTTCTTTTGTATATATATCTATACTTAAATATAGATAATTACACCCAGACACAAGACAAACAGACATATTGCGACGACCACGACCTGCGGCGTGAAAAGCAAGTAGCTTACCGGGCCACGCCACCGCACCGGCCCGTAGATACATATTTCTCCCAGTAGGTACACAAGCTGCTTAAACTCATAACTCAGTCTGCTAATCGTTCTCAGATCAATAAAATTAGCTCTTTTAAGTCTAGATACATAACTTGATACATTACGTTACGTTTTTCTTGTATTATGATTATGAAACATCAGGAAGTTTAGATATCGTATTTAAGGCTCATACCTATCATTCAGTCACTTTATCTTTGATTTTCTCTTTAAATTTATCTTTTCTTCGGAGAGTGTGCGTTGGAATTACACAGTCTTATTCCCCTATCCCCGTTCTTCCATCGGATAAGTAGAGTACACAGCAAGTAGGGACGCACAAAGCGCTTTGAATCCACTTTCATTGTGCGAACTGCCAAGCTGTGAAAAGCGCTGCCGGTATCTATGTTTCCCGATAGCTATAATCTGCCGGTCTTCAAGTCACGAGTGAATCGGTATTTACTGGGTAACCGCGTTCCATCGTAGACTGCATCTTTGCTTCACATCAGGCAAGTTGTGGCCAAGTGAAAGACTAATTTAGTTAAAAAAAAATTAAATAAAACTTAAAAAAAATGGAATTAGTTGAAACATTTTCTTTTATCTTATATAGCCGGTGATTCCTTAGAGTTCAATAAACTTATTTTTATTTTATTTTAATACTCAATGTCTTTATTGCTTAAAGATGGTATGTAATACAAGTTTCACACAATTATGGACCCTGTTGGGCACTGCATACGAATATTACAAGAAGTTTATTATTACGATGCTGTAAAATAATTTTATTTAAATGTTATGAGAGAGGAGAAGGATGTTTCTATTACTTAATAAAGTGTCTTTATAGGAAACATGAACAGTGTTTCATCATTATGAATTATCATTTAACATTTTAAGTAGAAACATTATTCAAATTTGTCACGTTATCTAAGTTCTCAATTGTAACGTAAATAAGAACTAAACTAATCCCTAAATTAAACTAATGTGTCAAAAAATTCCTTCACATGGTTATCTTCTGGGAATGTATCCAGAAGGCTAGCAGCATTTCCGCGTTGGATGGCAATCACCCTTGTTTGTTTGTCTCAAAATCTAATCATTCTTATCATAAGTGAATTTTCAGAACGTTGAAATTAATTTTTCCAAAGATTTGTTAGTATCTTTTGTCGATTTTCTAAGTTATAAACATATTTTTTGCGCGCGTGTGGTATTAAAAAAAAATGTATTACAGACTATAATTTATCTTTGTGTACAAATTAGTTTTTGCGTAAAAGAGCAATAAATAAAGATAGTTACATCCATACAAACTTTCATGTTTATAATATTATTCGGATTGTTGGTAGTCACTTTAAGTGACTTGCTCTATTTATGAACTAATAATAATTATTTCTTGCGAACTTGTTTAATTACAAATATAAAAGCAACATTAGCTGCGTGTCAAGAATTTATAAGCGCAATAAAAGCGAATCTGTTATGGTAGCGGAAAGGAAACTAACGACTGATTTATTTTGCAATATACCTGTTAATAGTTCCACTTTTTAGGTGCAGACAAGACACAAACTTGTAGTGTGATATTGTGGCTACATCATACAGCAATATCACAGGAGGTCATACGCAACTTCTATAGGCCGACCGTTTAACTCGCGTATCGCCATCTGAGGTACAAAGTCATAAAACATTAATTAAACCTCCTAAAGAACTATTTAACCACAGATAAAAGTAATGTAAGACTATTTGTCACTAATATCCATATCGCTTGAATCATCATCACTGTCTGTGCAGCTTGAGGAGTCAGAATCTTGGCGATAGGCGATACGCGAGTTAAACGGTCGGCCTATAATATCTTGGCCATCAGTTTTGGCTGCAATTAGATTTTCAAAAAAACTAAAATTCTACAAAAGAAAAAACTGTCTGGAATATCAAAGCACAGCCTAAACCGCTAGGTCTAGACACTCCAAATTTGGCACATAAGTCCCGTATAAGTTCTAGAAGTGCATTATGAAAGATTTTTTCAAACGAATGGAACGTTGCATTGTAATAACTAGCTGTGTACTATGTCCAACTAAAATTTAACTTGTAAGAGTTCCAAAACAAGATGGCCATCATCGAGACTTTATAATAGAGTCTACAATAATTGTAGTTGTTGCTGGACCGATTTAGGCCATGGCAACAGCTTCATCAACAGCTTCCTAGGTCTGTCGTCGGCTCGCAACGTTGTTGTTTTATTTTTTTTATTCTTCGATAGGCTGGCGCTTAACTACAACTTTCCTCATGTTAAGCAATGATGTCTACGATGGAACACGCCAGCCCAGTATAGTTACCGATTCACTCATGATTACAAATGATTATCGGTGAGAAGATGGCAGTGGAATGAGCCTCTTTAAGATTAGAAATCTTAAAGGAGCAATTCCGACCCATCCTCTCTGCATGTGTCACCAGACAACGCACCGGAACGGCAATTTTTTTGTTATGGGACTTAACCCACCACCGCAATCCCGCTATTGCTACTTCTGTAAGCCAGGATCGAGGGCGACGCTGTGAAAAGACTCGGGATTTGAACCCGGCCAAGTCCCGGGACACCTAATTGTCTTGTATCCCGTACGAATTTACACATAAAAGGAGTTAGAAAGTTAGATTGTTCACTTCCCTCCAGACAAAGCGGGAGATAGCATATAGACAAAAGACAGGTTTGAATTACGTAACTAAAATTGAGTAAGCATAGCATAGCATAGTATTGTTAGCTTCGTCGGATGTTGATAGCTTATCGGCTATCATCAGAAAACGTACAGTATCCCTGTTGCAGCGGGTGCGGGGCGCCTCCAACAGCCTCCTGAAGACAGTAGCGGGGAGGTTGGATGTGGACAGTGCCATTATGAGACACTAGACCCGCATCCATCTAATAAAGGACACGGCATTATCGGTAAATCGATTTGTATAGCAATGTATGTACCTACTTATTACTAACATTAGTGTTTGTAAGATCATTGTTACTAACACTATGGATTCCGGTCCGAAATAAATGATTTTTTTTTATTACGGATTATTTAATCTAAGGGAACCTATTCAAACTGGTTCCAGTAATAATTAGGTACGGCAAAATCATTTCATCAAATTCGGAAACTGTAAACTTATGACACCTACCCTTTCTTTTGTTTCCGTTTTATCCTTTACCTTTTTTTATTTAGCATGTAAAACATGCGACGCAAGGTTAATTACCCTCAACAAAGATTGATAAACACATTACCATCCTCTGTATCATTTAACCAGGCAGGTAATAGTCGCATTCTTATATCTATTTAACAATGACAGTTTGTAGAGAAGTAATCTAGATCCAGATAAAATCTATCTAGATGCGGCGGACAATCTCATTAAAATTCCTCACCCAGCAGATAGGTACTATGCGGAAGGTAGCTAGTAGCACAGATAGATTGTAACACTATAGCCAGTAGTAAAAACTAGATAGACTTTTGATTGTCTACAGATTACCATAGACATGTAAAATAAAAATAAAATAAATATTTTGGGACATTAACACACACGGTCATCTAGTCCCAAGCTAAGCAGAGCTTGTGTTATGTAAACCAGATAACTGGTATATACTATACTTATAATACTTTTCTTTTGTAAATATATACTTATAATAGATATTTACACCCAGACTCGACACAAACACAAATGTTCATCACTGATGTTTGTCTCGGGTGGGAATCGAACCCACGACCTGCAGCGTGAAAAGCAAGTATCTTACCGACCACGCCACCGGGCCGTCATGTCATCTTTAAACATTACTTTTAAAGTAACAAATGCACAGACTTATACCTAACCTTTTTTTAAGTAAACTCACGTCCCAAAGAATAAAATTCATAATTTTATTTTATTATGAACACTCCCAACTAAGTAACCTTTAAAACAAGAATAATAAAAATCAATATTGGTTCATCAATCGGAAGCTACGACGCCACAGACAGAAAAACGTCACACGCGTTTTGCGTAGCGGTTTAAAATCAACCAACATAGCTAAAAAGTGAAGTCTTTGTTAATGTTTGAAATAAATACGCTTCAACCTTTTTTAGTGTCCCACTGCTAGGCACGGGTCTTTAACTATCTAACGAGTTGAGAGAGTTTAGGCCTAATCCACCCACTATGGCTAGTTCTTAATTATTCCGGTTTCCTCACGCGCTGCTCAGTATCAGTTTCCTACACCGATATTGAAACAATACATACAAAGATGTGTGAGCCCGACCGGGGACCGAACCCGCCACCTTATATTGTACACAGATACACGCACGTGAAACTTACAAGATCCCCTTTTTTGTCTAGGGATGAAAACAGTTTTAGAGCAGCCGCTCCGTAACCCGTTCTAGATAATAGTCTTCCACGGTAAAATCAAATGTTAGTTTAATCTTTTTGTATAAAAAAGATAACTTTATACAGTCGTAAATTCGTAATACAACTAGATAATCGTTTTACTAAAGGTAGAACCGCTGCAGTTTTATGACATAAAATTATAACAATAACAAAATAGTAAAATATTAATAAAACTGCGCGGAATAAAAGTTTATTAAGTGTTATAAAAACTTTATAATCTAGGGAAACGGAAATTATGCACAACATTATCAACTTACTAGAAATGGCTATAGATCTATTAAGCTGTCGTAAATTTTGCTTTGATTTAATAAAAAGTATGTAAAACTTACCAGATTCCATTGTCTGTGGTTACTTTTAGATCTTTCACTAAAGCAGTAGCTCGCTGTAATCTGTGGTTGGAGCGATCTGACATATGTCACTACTCTAGAAGTCTAAACTCACCATCAAGCACCTTGTTGGATTATTTTATAAATCTTTTAAAAGCTTGTTTACTTATTTAATGATAGTTTTTTAATACCGGTGCAGTTTTATTAGGGTTTTTTTTACTACTAATCTTTTGAAAGATTGTATACTTACATATTATTTATGGCCAAGAATGGAATTTCATTAGTGAAACACAATTGAATTTTGTTGTCCTTGCGTTTAACAAAGAGTATATAATCACTGCGTTTTGCGTTTAATTTTGATTTAGATTTTTTGCTACAATTTTGACCAGACGACTATTAAAAGCTACGAATTTAGAATACATTTTTTTCTCTACCGACATAAGTATTGATAATGTAGAGAGAAATAAATGTTATCTACTTTTGTTGAATGTTATTTTCGAAGGCGCTATTTGGGCGCTAACATTTATTTAAACTTAACATTGGCAAAATTGTGCAATAATTTCTACAGAGGCCATAATTAAAATAAGAAGAACCAGAAGCACCTTGCTGCATCGCTGTTTTATATATAAGATAATATATCTATGTGTAGAGAATTACAGAAGCCTTTTTTTTAGTAAACTACTTGCTTTTTCTTTTTTTTGCGAATCCTAAGATTTATTGATCCACACAAATTTTCATATTCTTCAATGTTATGTTTGAGTTGTAAGATATGCTGGTTTCCCTACGATATTTATTCTGGTACAGAAAAACTATTACGAGCGAAAACTGAAAAGGAATACGTAAAAAAAACGAGCGCAAAATACCTAGGATCATTTCGAAATAAATTCAAATACGAAGAAAAAAATATAAAAATTTGATTATGCCCGAAGAACATCCTTACTAATATTATTAACGAGAAAGTTGTCTCTGTCGCACTTTCACGCCTAAATTACTGCACTGATTTATATGCAATTTGGTATGAAGATAGTTTGAGACCCGGGTAAGAATATAGGATAGTTTGTATCCGACTGCGCAAAAAGAGGTGTAGCGCAATAACCGACACGTGCGGGCGCAGAGCCGCAGTAAGCTAGTAAAACATATCTCAATTAAAAATCACAGATAATATAAAAAATATAAGTCTTGTAAAATGGCGGCCTTTGTCAGTAAAAAAAAAACTAAAGGCACCATAAAACGAACAAGTGTTACGTTGTGATATTAAAGTGTTAACCTTCGTAAGGTTACACAAAATATTATCACAATGCGTATGATTTCCCTTAATTAGCGCTTGCACGTGTATTAGTAGCTTTTGTTTGGGAAATTAGAATGGAAACAGGGAAATATACACCTTAGTAACAAAGATTACGGTTCAATTTTAAAGAATTGTTGTTGTTGTATGGTTTAAGTCAAGAACTGTGGCAATGGACCAACACTAGTAGGTACATCCTAGTTTAATTATTATATTTAAACATTATAAAAACAGACTAAATTTAGAAGACTAGCTATATTTGTATGAAATGTGTATAGTATTGTCTTAGATTTACGCGAATATCACACATTGAAATAAAACTACTTTTTAACGGATTTTATCACGGTTTATTTTAGATTTTAGATCCCGACGTTTCAAAGTCTTTTCCACCCGTGAACATGAAGTCTGAAAAGACTTTGAAACGTCGGGATCTAAAATCTAAAATAAACCGCGATAAAATCCGTTAAAAAGTAGTTTTATTTCAATGAAATGTGTATGTTTATAAGGAAACACCGATATCTATTCAGATCAGTACAAGATGTGTGTTCTCGCAATCGACGTCACCAATCTAGGCTTGCGTTAAATGAAATCCCTCGATCTGCCAAATACAGCAAAAGTTGCGTAACTATGGCTGTACTTATATGTATTCAATAAATTACCATCTAGAATAAAAATGTTAAATAATAGACTCTATAAATATACAAATGGCTCAATGAAAATAATTTTTATATTATTAAGGAATATTTAGAACATAAATTATGATGTTAATTTCGTGACTATTTTGCATGCTTTATTTGTAAGCAAAAAGCTTTGTATACCATGTTTTACGCAAATAATTAGTTGAATTTGAATTTGAGTTTGAAGAAATACCGTTCCCGCTCAATGTCCAGGTCATCCGAGAGGTTTTCAGTGACCCAGTGCCCCAGGTATCTGAATTTGGTGACTCTACTTGGGGGTACCCCTACAAGTTTAACGGGTGGTACAGTTTTAGGCAGTTTGTTCCCAACGGATCTGGCATACCTACCCACCCGCCGCCATTTTGATTTTTTTAGAAATAGCGGTACACATTGAAATTACTTTAAGAAAATGCTAGCGACGCACAGGGAAAATGGTATATGAATAGAGGATAGACGTGCCTAAAGTGTCACTTTACCTTTTTATTCAATCAAAATATTTATTTATGTTGGCAACATTGGATGGCGCGAGAGAAGCGCTGCCAATATGACGAGCGAGATCTACTAACATTTGCTCATTCATTCAGAACGGAGTGATTGATTGGCTCTTATGGCTTCTCTGAGGCGTTCTTTGGAGAAAGCGCGCGACACGTTGTAGTCGGAATTGATATTGGATTTATAGGTGGTTGAAATAATTAATAGAACAATCATATAGATCCTTATTGATTATTGAGTTTAATGTGCAGGTTTTAGGTCATAACCTCATAACAGATGTTAAGCTTACATTTATTTATTCTTTCCTGAACCTACCTAATAAAAGAGTGTAAAAAATACAAAATATTTAAGTTGATTTGTGTTACAGCGTTTCTCCAATTCGTGTATTACTAGCACGGCTAGTCCTTATTAAACAGCAATATACTATTCAGTAAGGTTTCACCTTTTTCACAGTTATTCGGTAATAATCAGTAGGTATGTCAAATTAAGAATTAATCAGTACCTATTTTCCTAATAGATAATTAATTGTAAATATAAAATGTATCACACAAAAGAAATAAAATAATAAAAATAACAACTAAAAACAATAGGATTTAAATTAACAATAATTATAGATACACATAATACTTACAACATAATAAAAATAATACATGGTTATTAATTGTAATATCTTATTATTATAACCTTCCATATTACATTAATATAGATACCTATATCTTCCTCCAAACTGCTTATTGAACACAGTTCGATTATTTAATTAAAGATCCCGCAAATTTTCATTACTTGAACCACAGATAATATGATACTATAGTACCAAATATGTAGGTACCATATACATATGTCAACGACAGATGTGCGCAGGCGCAGAGTGCAGTGAACGGAACCACCGGAAGTCACGTGATAACGCACTCATTGCGACAAACATACAAACAATAGATTTAATGAGTAGACAAATACATCGTTTATAGAGGTATCCATACGTCGCTTTAACTTCCGACCGCGAGTACGTCCACGGGAAATGACTAAAGAAATGATATAGGCAAGCAAAAAATATGCTTTTACAATTTATTTATGTAAAGAATCCAAAGCTGTTACTAATTTAGAGACTTCTAAAATTCTCAACGGCACAATAAAGTTTGAACGGCAAATTATTTGGTTGGTTGAAATTCTAGTGACATCGCTTTTTGCGTTTTAATTTTTTTTTAATTGTTAGTTATAATATTGGATTTAAGGTATAATTAAATTACCGTCACCTACTTATTATGAAAGTCTCCCATAAAAAGAAATCACATCACAAACTGTTTATAATTAGATACATTTGTAAAAAAGACCAATTAACAAAGACACAAACTGACAATGAAATAGATTTTAAGATAACAAGAGAATCTGAAGATAAGATCAACAATGCTTGGCTCTACTCAAATTGTCATTTAACTGTACCTACACAGGTACCATAGACATAAAACATTAAAGACGACCAAAGAGTGCGGGTGAAAAGAACTTTTCCGAGGCTTATACCGCCACACCACCACTTAAAAAAAAAGTAATATTTCGGACAACAATGACCACTGCTCAAACTCCACAAATTTTGTTGATAATTGAAAATATTCGATCTTTCGGTTACGCTTCGCTATGTTAATTACCTAAGGTTTTACTGGGTACCTACCCTTCGGCAATCTGCCACCCCTGCTCTGGGCCATTTTTAAAAATCAAAATCAAATAAAAAATAAAAATTATTCACTAAAAATGTGGTAGGTATTTAAAGGTTGTAAAAGTTCTATGGTCAATCACATTCTACCATATGAATAGGGTGTAAAATTCAAAAATAAAGTTTAAACATAAACGATTTTCCCTCCCTGGAAAAAAGGTATTTTATAAGTCTATGGTACGTACAGTTGGCAGTGTGTGCCCACGTCACACATCCCACGATTGAGAGATAATGGTTTCATCGTGTGAATAGGTGATATTTTGCTTTAAGCTAACATACCCTTGGTTATTGGATCAATAACATTATGAAGCCTCATTCCACTGCCAAAAATGGACGACAATAACTCGACGACAATAACTGGGACAAGACAGTGAGACAGGACAGCACGCACTAGAAAATACACAGCTTTGGATTGACATGAGTCGCCATTTACACTCTGAAAAAAAATTAAGATTCAAAATCTTGATTAGTTCGTTCAAGGACAAAAACTTGAACGAACCAGTCAAAATTAGCTATCACCCTCCCTCGATACTCCATCAACCATATTAGAGAAAGCGGCGACTAGTAGGTGCTCTATGCATAATACATTCACATATAACCTACTAGCTTCCGCCCGCGGCTACGCCCGCGTGGTGTTAGGATTAAAATTAGCCAAGTGACAGATCTATAAGAACCCTTTATCATATTTATTTATTTGTTATTGGTGGAATCTCGTTTCACCCCCTTAAAGAGTGAGTTTTGAAAAATCCTTTCTTAGTGCACCCCTAGACGCAATAAGGAACCTATGTGCCAAATTTGGAGTCTCCAGACCCAGCGGTTTGGGTTCTGCGTTGATATGTCAGTTTCTTCTTTTATATAATGAGATTTAATAAAAATTTGTTTCTAAACAAAAAACTCGATAACGGCTGAAGCGATTTCTTAAAGTATTTAATTTAGAATATTTCTTGAAGTACGAGAATGGTTCTTCAGAGAAAAATTAAAAAAATCA
Organism: Meganola albula; assembly: GCA_936450015.1. NCBI lineage: Eukaryota > Metazoa > Arthropoda > Insecta > Lepidoptera > Nolidae > Meganola > Meganola albula. Next base: position 12,481,851 of record OW388159.1, on the reverse strand, counting down.
ATCACCTCCGAAACGGCCTGTCCGATTTTTCTAAAATCTTATATATCTAAATTCGGTAGGTCTGAGAATCGGTCGAACTTTTTTTCGGACCTGGTAATTGGCACTGCTTTACCGAGTAGGACGACGTCTGCGGGGTCTGCTAGTATTGTCGATGAAAATGATACAGTGACATAGAAGAATCTTAAACAGTGCAAGTCTGTTTAAGATTCTTCAAAAGGAAATACAAATCGAATTTATTGACTTCAATCTTCAATCACCGTGTCTTCCTGTAGAGTCGATAAAATATAGAATAAATACATACAGGGGAAAATGTGTCTAACATCCTTCATATGATATTGAAATACGTGTTGTTTTCGCTAAGCAAGGATGAACTAGAGGTATACCAAAGTCAGCTGCAAGACGGGCGGAAGGGTTGGGAAGCAGTGAAGCGGTGGTAATTGTGCATTGTTTAGTATCACTGGGCATAGTGATAGGCGGAGCGGTAAACGAAGCGATTGATAAAGCGATTTGAAGTTTATTCCCACAGCAAATTCCTCGTTGGTCCAGTGATAAGCGTGTTTGCCTAATAACTGCAAAGAAAAGATATTTCTAATATACTGAGAAATAGCATAGAGCGTAGGTTTTCAGTAGCCAACTTAACAAGTTCCATCAGTACTTTTGTTTTGAAATATCTCTATATCGATACTAATATTGTAAAGCTAAAGAGTTTGCTTGGTTGAACGCGGTAATCTCAGAAAATACTGGTCCAATTTAAAAAAAAACTCTTGCACTGTTAGACAACCCATTTATTGTAGCTACGTTTTATCACAGTGCTGGGCACCATATTAAAGCTAGTTAATGCGGGCGAAGCCGCGGCGAAAAACAAGTAAAAATAAATCAACGACATAATTAGGAACCATCGCGATCACTTATAAATGTCATGAAAATCGGCTTATCTGTTTAAGCGCTATAATGCCACAAACTTGCTTATACCTACAGACATACGTCAAACTTATAACACCCCTGTTTTTCGTTGAAAGTTGTAACTATGTAGTAACCTGTGCCGTAGATGTATCATTTACCGTCGTAAATGATACATCTACGGCAGTGCCGTACAGCATATCAATACGCTACCGCTCATGACGCAGCACACCGCTACCTCTCATTACATATTCTTCACTGCAACATCTTGAACATAATGTAGGTATGTGATTTAGTAATATTGTTATATCAGTTACAATTCACAGTTGCGCTCCGATACCCGTACAAATTGATATAACATGTTTAGTTTAACAAGCAGTTAAATAGTGCCGGTTAAAATTACTTACTTACCGATTACAAGGTAAGAGAATTTAAGATTTTTAACCACTGTCGAAATAAGGGGAGTTATAAGTTTGAAGTGTGATTCTGTGTTTTTGTGCATCTGTGTACAAGTTGATAGATATGTCAATTTTGACTACTTTTAATTATTTTCTTATATTTACGTAATTATTATACAGAAACGACAGAAATAAAATGGAACGCAATGTTTGTAGGTAATCGATAATAATTGTAATTATTAAGTACGTGACCTCAGTCCTCCCGTGACCATGGAGTTTTTAAAAGACTTTACCTACCTTGACGGCTGGCAAGCTGTTAAGAAGATAAAGTATTCTTTTTTCTAGCGTTCTACCGTCATAGTAATTACTTACTCTGGGCTCTATGTATTTACCTGCTGATATTGACCTAGTACCTTCATCATGCTTACCTAACGCTGACGCTCCCAGTCATTGTGGCTGTTTAAAAGAACATAATAGTCTCCAATGTATAGATATTTAATTTTAAAGATATTATTCTATTTATTTTTTTACTCGGTTATTTTGTTGAAGATTTTTTGTTTTAAGTACTTTTAGGTACCTATCGTTTCGCGATGATAAGAAAAATATGAATTATAAACCAATTATAAAACAAAATTATTATAGAACCAATCATACGTATTGAACGGCGTGGGAAAATTGATAGAAAAGGGAGTTCTAGGAGTTATTTTTAGTCTCATGAGAAACGAGTAGGCTGCTAGTTAAGCAGAATGGCTATTAATTCCTATGCCTACATCATAAAAAATCCGGTGTTGCCAGTTTTTAAACAGCATTCGATCAACACTAGTGATTCCTGGAAATTATAAATACTATAAATTCAATATGAAATATATTATTTTTTAGGTCTTATACGTTCTAGAAAAGTAAGGAATCCGACGTTTTCGAGTCCAATTAGCACTTGGTGAACTTTTTAAATAGGTAGGTACGCACGGCTACACACCAAGCTATACATTTCCAGTATAAGCTGACCTTGCATTGTATACAGGATTTTCGTATAACAAGAGGTCAGCATATACTGGCTTGGTATAGCTATATGTGTAGTGTATACATATCATACTTATTTATTTTAAAGCAACCAAGGTCCATATTAAAATATCATCTGACTCCTTCAACTTCTTCAACTTCAACTTTGATGGTTATGTAACTATGATTCTCCCAAACTCAAGGTTAAAGAACACAAAATTTTATGACAGGGGAAAATGCTGTAAAAGCTGTCTCCTTGTTTTGTTGACGGTCATTTTAGACTCGTTCCTTTATTGGTCCTGTCCTGTTTACTGCTTTTCTGATTTGTGCCTAGTGCTAAGGACTTATAGAGTACCAATACCTATTTACTACATACTCTATAAGCGTGGTCTTCTTTGTTCCAGTGATGGTGTGATGGGGCATGGGGTTGGCGGCCGCGCTGCTGGAAGCGTCGGCGCGCGGCGACGCGGCACGACTCGCGAGCCTACTGCAGGCGGATAACAGGGACATCAATGTTACTGATGAGGTAGGAACCTAGGCACCTAAGCATTTAGAGCTATTTTCAGAAGATTCTTAAGAAGCGACGTCTATAGATAGACCGTTTAACTCGCGTATCGCCATCTGAGGTACAAAGTCATAAAACGTATAGTATTATATTATCTGTGCTTAAAACATTAATTAAATCTCCTAAAGAACTATTTAACCACAGATAAAAGTAATGTAAGACTATTCGTCACCAATATCCATATCGCTTGAATCATCATCACTGTCTGTGCAGCTTGAGGAGTCAGAATCTTGGTGATAGGCGATACGCGAGTTAAATGGTCTATCTATACCTAGTGAATGCAAGTCCCAATGTCTGATTTTATGTAACGTCATTGTTTCGGAATCGTCTTAAAATCAAGTAGGTAACATGCGATAAGGGCTTTTTTTATTAAAGTACAGATTAAATTAGAGGTTGTATGTCAATTTTTCGAATATTTAATTATGTTACTCACAGTATTTCATCGGGTTATTCATTTAGTAACCCGTTACCTCTAGGCCCCATCCCCAAAGAATGCGATTTGTATAAACAGTAATTTAATCGTTTGTTATTTTTTCCTTTGTTTTCAATTTGTACCGTTCGCTTAAAGTAATTTCATTTACAAATTTTGATTTTGTGGAAACGTGACAAACATTAAATAACCAAACTAGACTGTAGATTTAGTTCATACTCTCTCAACTCTTAATGTAGAGTTCATTTAACATTAAACATTAATTCCAACTCGCTTCACTTTAATTAAACCTTTAATTTAATATGGAGCATAATACAAATTATGTAACCATTCAACTATCTGAGAAATATAACATAAAGTATTACAACCATTTATCTTTTTGACAGTATAAATAAATGGATCGCTGGCTGTTCCCAAAACACAAAGATGTTTCATTTATCAAAATGTGTTTTTTTTTTACAAGTCTGACTCCTCCCACGCTCTAATGAGATGGGAATAAAATATCGTCTATATTTTTTATATCTGGCAACACCATAACTTTTGAGCTTACTAAAAAGTAAAGTTTTACATTGAAACAGCCAGTCTACAATCTAAAAAAAATTATAAGTATATCTTTTTTTAATTTTTGGTGAAGATAGTGTTAATTGATTCAATCTAACTAAGATAATTAGTTAGCTGCTTAATTTTATCATAACTGTCTCATTTAAAAAAAAAAAATAATATTTCTGATTTAAAAAGTGCAAAAAAATAACTGTAGGTACCTATTTAAATCCACGTCAAAGATTAACCCCCTTATAAAAATCATATAAGTCTCCATAGTATAATGGATTTTGTCTCTTACTAGAACAAATGTCAAGATGACAGACAAATACAAATAAATTACAAATATATTTCCACAACAGGCCAAAAATGAAAAATTGAATTACAAATATATTTTAGCTAATAAGAACTTTTATGACGATTACGAATAAGGGGGCGTCCATAAATTACGTGAGGTGTTTAAGGGGGGGAGGGGGTCGAGTCAAATCTCATTTAATCTTACGTTGGAGAGAGGGGGGGTCTCGGCAAATATCACGCAATTTTTTTTATGATTGATTTCGGCATTAAAAGCACGAAGCAAATTTGTTTTTTTTTTCTTTTTACAATAATAATCCAACACGTTTACGTAAGAAACTCACATTTTAAAAAATCTCATGTGAGATTGGGGGATGGGGGAGGGGGTTGAATAAAATCTCACGACATCTCACCACACGCCCCCTAAGGGTGCTTAAGATTTTTACCATTAAAAAAATTCTTTCACAAAAGGTTTTTACTGAACTTTTCGGAAGATATTTTTTCTTAACAATCCTTATTAGAATAATAGGAATAAAATAACTTTATGATCTTTTCTATTCTTAAATTTACGCGAATATCACACTTTGAAATAAAACTACTTCATAACGGATTTTATAGCGGTTTATTTTAAATTTTCATATCTCGACATTTCAAAGTTTCATGATTCGACGTTTCAGTCCACACGGCGGGATATAAAAATCAAAAATAAACCGCGATAAAATCGGTTATGAAATAGTTTTATTTAAATTTCTGTAGGAATTTGCTTACGTAGTTATCACCCACTTAGGTATTGAATTTAACTGCTTCATATACCGAAACTAACTTACAGATGTCGCTGTAATCTAAAGACATTTACAGTCATTCAATTAAAAACCTGAGAAACCAATCAATTATTTAATGGAGATCATTAAAACTCATGTTACGAGATATCTTAAATCATAAAGATCGTTATCAGCATTTTAATACCTTATTCAGACCAATTTCATCGCCAATGTAATTTGAGATATTCCAAGAATTGATCTATTTGGTAGAACTTGATTTGAGAATATGTTTTAAATTAGCTACCCGCTTGAACTTCGCTTGGGTAGCAGAAGCATATTATTCTACCTACCTACAAAAGCTGTTTTTGTGGTTATCGTGTTTAGGTAGACACAGGGGTTTTTAATTTAAGTTATATTACAGGATGACTTAATGCGATATTGTTGCAAATATTTTACAATAAACTAGGTATTGTAACAAATTCTGTGCAATGCTATTCTAGTAATTCACTCAGAGTACAGTAAAATATGTCTAGTTCACTGGATGAGATTAAGGGTGCACAGGGCGCGAGTCAGCGGCGCCTCTCGCAGTAGCGCGGTGCATATAGATAAGTATATAGATAGATAGGTAGATAAGAGTAATTTATTGCCAAAACTATGTAAGTACATTAAGATGTTCAGTATAAATAAATGAAACAACAGGTACCTACCCACATAGGGTATGCAATAACATGTAAAATACAGAAATCAATTATTCATATCAAAGCAAGGTACAATAGTTTATTTAAAATCAAAGAACCCTTCAAATAATAAAAGGCATTATTTATTAGCCACCATTTTAACACCGTTTTGAACTTGTATAATGTTACTAACATAACTATAAGTATACATACAAACAATCTATCTATGTACTTTTGATTTAAATAAATAATAAAATAAATAAATAAATGTAACTATTTCCAGTTTGCGGAAGTAATATCTTGACAAGACGTGTCAAGCCGCCCGTGTCAGTTAACCGAAACCCAAGCAAATGTTTGACATAATCTCTTCCATCCAATGACTTAATATTTTCTTATTATTAAAACGGGTTCAGTGTGTATAATTGTATGTATTGTTGTACTCGGGACGTACCAGAAAGTTGACACTTGACTCATTGTTATTACGTCCAACTGATAACATCTCTCCTTTTCGTGAGTGATAAAAATGTACCTACTTGAGGTAGGACTCAATATAAAATGCGGAAAATTAATTCTTCTCTTAGCATGCCCCTTGCATACAATTATTTTTTACGTTTTAGTATAACCTAGTGTGGCGTCACATACCTAACGCCACTCAAGAGACATGACGTCATAGCAATCTTGAATCGCACAAGCAAAGTTTCACCGACGATTAGCATATATACAACTTCCCGACAAGAACTGTCGGAGGGAGTACCGCGGTAGCCGGGCATTACACCTCGCCCGGCTGGAAGATCTTCCCTTTACACTGGAGGGTCACTACCACCCGATCCTCCAGTCGGAGGGTCACTACCACCCGATCCTCCAGTCACCCTCCACACTGGTGACCTTCGACCTTGAACAGCAGAGCAACCTTCGCAGCAGCATCGTCGGCATCTATCAACTCTTCATCCTTCCTTCTCACTCCACTACAGCAGCGAGTTAATCGAGCCAGCCAGCACCGGGTCACGTGACCACCAGCATGCAGCGTACGGGCAAGCCTGGTCACCACACCCGCACTTCGGCACAGCACACTGCACATCGGCCGGTCAACTAGCAGCGCGCATCGCTCCTGGCCGACATACGCAGCAGCCAGCCGCTACCCGCAGAATCTACCTCGACTCACTGAGGGCACTGCAGCAACTCCTCGACTCACTGAGGACACTCATCGTAGCTTCGCCTCGACTCACTGAGGACTACTCGCTACGGCATCACTGCGCTCTTCGACTCACTGAAGACTACGCAGCATTACTGGCACTGGCAGACTCCTGACTTGGAATCGACCTCCGGTCTCGGAGCGGGAGTGATGTGGCGTCACATACCTAACGCCACTCAAGAGACATGACGTCATAGCAATCCTGAATCGCACAAGCAAAGTTTCACCGACGATTAGCATATATACAACTTCCCGACAAGAACTGTCGGTATCGGTTCGACCGTCCTCGGACGGCTCACCGAAAAAGTCCGGTGAACCAATAGAGGCCCTTCAGGCTAATTGGGTTAGGTCATCAGCAAAAAAAAAGAACTGTCGGAGGGAGTACCGCGGTCGCCGGGCATTACAACTCGCCCGGCTGGAAGATCTTCCCTTTTCACTGGAGGGCCACTACCACCCGATCCTCCAGTCATCTCCACACTAGTATAGTATTATATTATCTGTGGTTAAACAAAATAAACTGTGGAAGCATCCTAAATAAATCTCATGCATGTTCATAGTTTCGGTAGTAGGTAGATTAGTAGGCAGTAGGCACTAAATATACCGTTGTTGCCTACTGCTCATACTTCTCATAATTTTAGCGTGAATTAAAATAAAATAATAACTGAATTCGTACTCTACTGATTCGAAGATTAACATAAATGCATAATCTACATTATTTAAATAATAACATTTTTTTCTGCTCTGTTTCATACAATGAAATAGGATATAATCCAATCCCCTAAATTTAGAGGTATCCGGCAACGTCCTGAGCCTCAAGGTAGGGGGTTCGTCCCCACATAGGGAGCCCTCAAGTCTTGTCATAGTAGAACGGCTCCACATCAATTTCCAGTATAAGTTGATCTGAAATTTTATACAAATTCTCTACAACCAGAGGTCAGCTTATACTGGAAATGTATAGCTTGATGTGTATCCGTTTGTACTTGATCGGTTCGGCAGTCTTCGGACGGCTCACCGAAAAAGTCCGGCGAACCAATAAAGGCCCGGCTAATTGGGTAAGGTTATCCTCAAACAAATAATACAATTAATTGATAGAGGTAGGTAAAGGATATCAAATTATTATAAAATGAATGAGAATCATAGAGAGGACATGAAAAAAAAGTGATTAACATCAGAAACACTACAGCGGTGCCATACTCGCATTCGATTTTAAGATTAATATTTTAAAACATTAATTAGTTATTCAATATTAGAATGAAATCCTCTAACAACGATAGAGTCCCCTATAGTCACTTATCCGCCTGAATCTTAGATAAAACCGCTAACAAACAAAAAACGTTTTAATTAATCCAACCCGTATTCTACGAACCATCTCTAAAACTAATCTAAATAAACTTTCCAAACAATTAATACAACTACATATTCAGAATCAACGTTGTTATCAGCTGTCATCAGTAAGCAACCGAACCCCCGTACGAAGGAGAGATCATTAAAAAACTAGTTCCAAGTAGGGCCGCTTGTTACGCATATTCTGTTTTTTTTGGACCGCATTTGATTGTTTATCTGTGGTGTCAAAATGAGCGAAACTACCGGGACTATTAACTACCCACATTTTACCAACTGTTTATTTTTCTTCTTTGCCTGACAGGCTTTTTGTGGTTGTTGTTATTTCAGTCATGGATTAGTTTTAATCAGCGCCAAATGTAATTTTATAGGCAAGCAGTTGTTTCTGTTCTAAATTAGAATAAAAATCAAATTATCTGTCCCACAAATTGAAACCAGCCATTTGTCATTTCGTTAATCAACATTCATTTACCTTGACAAGTCTTGTCGGTTGACGGCCATTTGAATTTTTTAATGAATCTAACATTATTTCAATCTACACTTTAAAATTAATAAACACAACCACTGTTTTTAAAACCCGTTAAAAGTAAGAGGAAGCTGTATTTTCTAACAATCTTGTTATACTATGCTTTAATTTCAGTTATTTAGTTATTATTTATGAGATGTAACCGTTTCATACAAAAGGAGGTCGAATTGGAACGTTATATTTCTGGCGCGATTGTGCCAGCCCATGTTATCAAAGGTGATATCATATCAATAGGTCTCTTTTTATGCAAAGTACTGAGGATATAATTATGCTCTTTGGCAAACAATTTTTTTTTTACCTATACTAAAAAATTGTACTTAAAAAGACCTTCGCGTCAAGTACGTAGTTACCTTTATGGTAAGCCCCCTGTACTAACCAGAATGCTGTTGGTGCTGCCCAGGTATTGCAGCGCTTCAGGGATGTCTGCTGAAGCGCCGTTATTACTAGTGTTGCCAGAGGCAACTATAATTATTGCATGTTTCGTATTATTTTTAAGGTGTTAATTATTTTGATGTATTTACTATCCCTGTATGGATTTGTTATGGTCTGAAATAAATTATTATAATTAGGTACCTATGCAATCAATGGCACAATAGAATTTTACCTTTGCCATTCTGGGAATAAAAAACCCATATGTAGCTACTTTTTTAATGCCATATCATAAATACTATTAATGTTTATAGAAACAAATCCTACCTATTTTATGCGACATTAGTCATTACTTAATTACTACAAAATGTTATATTTTACAGATGCACGAAAGCCATTAGATTAACATTTGTACAACAAAGTTACACGTGTTATGCGTGTTTAATAAGTAGGTACCTACCTGTTTTTCTTATCGGTATATCAGAAGCTGTGTTTTGGACGTAATTTTTTATCCCATTGCCACCGTGATTGTCACTAACTCTAACTAACTTAACTTTAATGTTAGTAGTTAAGTACAATGTATGATAATAACCTACAGTATACACATTAGTAGGTAAATATACATTTAAGTAATTAAATATTAATGTTCTTTTTTTAAAAAACTAGCCTATCGTGGGGTGATTTTCCGACGTTTCGATCAATCAACGTTGATATTCGCGTTAGATAACTTTGTTTTTTTTTTTATTTCGTTTCAATCGGCGTACTATAGTACCAATCACAGATAATATAATAGTACCAATGTTCTTCATGTAAAGTCAATACTAGTTATAATTATAATAGGTCACAGAACTCTTTTTTGAAGAATGTCTCCAGATAGTGACTCGGAACTAGACCCACGAATGATTGTTTTTGTTAATATCATTCGCCAAAAGGCAGACAAATGTTTTTACCATACTGCCTTGTCTTATTTTTATTTTCTCTCTGGGTATCAATCAAAATATATGCCAAAAACTACGTCTCATTTATTGGATCCCAAAGGTTAACGCCATGTTGGTTACAAGGTCCATTATGCTAATGCCATGTCTGTTGTTTAAAATAAGGTCAAATCGAAGTGTAATTTTCTAGTCGAATCCAACCCACGAATGATTCGAAATTGTTGTGACGAGATTCTTTCTTGTGATAATCTGCAGATATCTTCTGTCTCTTGTTCTAGAATGGTTGCACAGCACTACAGCGCGCGGCGGCAGATGGACACGTGGAGGTCGTACAACTACTGCTGCAGCACGGAGCTGACCCCAACAAGCAGGACCGTGTGGTACGTAAATTCATTATGAGTTCACACATGCATACGTAACTTCTCCGGCGTACTGAACGGCAATAGACTCGCTATCTAACCTTTAATAAATAACTGGCGAAATGTAAGTGATATTGACGCCTTAAAATATGTTGAAAACCGATTTCTATTTCTAGCATGGCAACACAGCAACCCACGAAGCAGCGTGGAAGGGCTACTCTCGGTGCGTGTGCGTGTTGTCTCGCGCGGGGTGCGATCTGCGCGCGCGCAATGCGGCGGGGTTCGCGGCGCTGCACCTCGCGTGCCAGGCGGGACACAACCAGTCCTGCAGGGAGCTGCTGCTGGCGGGGGCGCCGCCGGACTTGCAGAACAACGTCAGTCCATCTCTACATCTTTATCTGCTACAGCCTATCATGGTCATCGTCATATTATCAGTCTGGAGATGTCTATTGTTGGTCGTAGGATTGGCTGCCGGCCGGTAGTATTTATCAGCTTCTCGGAAATTTATTTATTTCTTGTAGTGGTAAGCCCTTGCGGCACCCAGTCTTTGATCTCCATCCAACAACTGTACCGAGAAAAGTACAACTCACCGAAATTCCTGAACCTTGCACCAGTCAACACCCTGGCATCTTAGAAATGCCTCAACAACCACCAAGACCAGCTCCAGGTTTAAAAGAAAAACTTGCCGAAAAACAAACGATTTAGGTTTCCTTCTCTTTCTTTGGTCTCCACCCAAATACTTTTTTTTACCGGTGTTTATCTCCATTAGTACAAAGTAATTTTTTTTTGTTTTCAGTACGGCGACACATCACTACACACGGCGGCACGCTACGGTCACGCGGGCGTCACACGCATCCTCATCTCCGCCCAATGCCGCGTCGCAGAACAGAACAAGAACGGCGACACCGCGCTACATATAGCTGCCGCAATGGGACGACGGAAACTTACCAGGATCCTTCTAGAAGCCGGTTGCGATAAATCCATCCGCAATCACCAGGGAGAGACCGCTAGAGACATCGCTACAAGAAAAGGATTAGAAGAAATAGTTAACATCCTAAACACGCCTGTCTCAAAACAAAGTAAAAAGAAACGAGATAAAAGCAAAGATCGAGGAGTTGACGAGACGGACGAGGCCAAAAAGAAAGATAAAGGCAAGCAGAAGCCAAAGAAAAACGTCCACTTTGAAACTCCTCCACAAGTTAAATGGTCCCCTTACGGCTGCCACTATTATCCTGACCCAAAATTCTTCCCGAAGCCGAAACTAAGCTCGCTACCCACCGAACCCCTAAAAAAAGGCGAGCAATACTACTTAGATTTGGCAGGGAACATCAAAAAGGGTCCCATAGGTGGTGGTTATACTTGCTATTGCGCACCATTCTTTAAACACATGGAAGATAAGTTGAATGAAGATAAAAAAGACTTGAAGAAGCATATTGATAGAGCCCACGAGCGATTGGACCAGAAAGTTACTGATTTGGAAATGAAGACTCAAGGGCAGATATCGGAGCTGACAAGATTTGTAGCAGCTGAAAGAGCGATGTGTAAAGAGAGGCACAAGCATTTAGAACATTGGCTAACACGTGGAATGATGTTCAGAGCTTCAGAAAGAGTAAAGAAGTTAGACTTCAGTCCAAAAGGCTCTTTAGATATACCACCACTGAAACGTACTAGAAGCTTGGAGTTATTAGACGCTGATAGAGAAGAATGGAACAGAGTCCATAGAATAATTAAAAGCTTCAATAAAAACGCTGAACAATACGAGAGTAATGCCAAAGACCTAAACGATAGCAAAGCGACGTCTAAAAGCACAGAAGTCTTGGACAGCAAACGTACACCTAGTCCTAGAAGAAGATTTCTTAAGAATTCTAGGAGTAGCGATCAATTAGACGCTGCGCCAAGTCGACCATTACCTCCTTATTCTATTTCAAGCGGAGATAGCCAATCACAAAATGTCACAGCAGAGATCCACGTAAAAGCAAACAAAATGTCTGTGTCTCAATCGCCAATGTCGATGGAAGTTGAAAGTTATAGTCATAGATACGTGCCACAATCTCGAGAGGCTAAATCACCTAACAGTAGTCAAAAACAGTCAAGTGATTTGGATGAAGACATACGTCCCAAAGACCAGAACGTACCTTTATGGAAAAGTCAGGTCTTACAAAGAACTTCCGACGACATCAAAAGAAGAATAGCTTTAGAAAAGGAAATGTCTGAAGCTATGTCTAGAAATAAATCTCTGGATATATCCCAGGACGGCTACGTAAAGTTAAGAAAACAAGTCAGCTATCAGAAGGATGAAAACGTTGAAAGGGAGCGAAGGAAATCCGTTCAAGAGTTAGTAGCCCAAGTAGAACAACAAAGGCCACTATCCCCTGAAACTGTACCGAGAAAAGCACAACCCACCGAAATCCCTGAACCTTCAACCAGTCAACATCATGGCATCTTAAAAATGCCTCAACAACCACTAAGACCAGCGCCAGGTTTAAAAGAAAAACCACCGAAAAGCAAACGATTTAGTTTACACAATCTGATCCCTTTTCCTACAAGAAAATCCTTCCAAACACCACCTAAAGACAACGGGAACAATTCTGAAAGTAGTGATGAAGAGGACAATCCGATTAGAACACCAGCGCAGCCGGGGCTTATGAGAAACACCAACTTACTCCAAACATTACCTATGCCTAACTTCGAGACAATGTCCAAGACCCCATCTCCAGCTCAAATGGTCAACCAATACCCTCATGATATCAGACAGATCCCCAAAGACGCATACTTCCACGAAATCCCAAACAGGCAAATGCCATATATGGACAATGGTGTACAATTCTGCCAATATGACTATAACCAACCTGGTCTACCAGTCCAAGGTCGAAGTAGAAATCCTTTATACCACCATCAAACTGGAGTTTTTGACGCCATGATGCAGGACCACATCATGAGAGAAATGGATAGAATACCTCATTGCTATAGCGATAGATTGGACCAAAATACTGAGGTGGAAATCGCTAATCAAAATGACTTTCGGATGTGTTATGACCCATACACGAATTTAAAACCCCATGGATTGACCAGGAAGCCCAATACAGACCATAGTCTGCTGCACAGTCGGTTGCAATCTTTAGCGATAAACACGAATTTGACGGAAACTCAGAGCCAAACGGATAGGGAATCTCATAATGATTCTGGATACAGCACGAAGGTGTATGGCAGCTCTCAAGGGCCTTCACCAAGTCTGTCAGGCCATGCGGAACCAGACAACTTGTCTGGACAAAGAGTAACAGTGTTGCAGAATGGAAAGTTAGTTGGTGCACAAATCGGTGCCTCCAGCTTGGTTTAAGAGAACTAAAAAAAATATCAAGTAATGCTGAATGATATTGCTTCTGCTCCGGGCCGTAGTTCTAATAAAACTTGTAAACCTACTCTCAAATAAATAAAAGTCAATAGAAGAACATAGACAAAAAACGTTTGCGACACACTAGTACAGGTGACAAGCAAGATATATTAATTAGGAAGGTATAATTCATCACCACGACGTTAACTCGTATGATCATAGATCGGAGTAAACTCCTTTAAGCTATGGGGACAAAAAATTCAAGCACATATTTGTAAAGACTTATGTTATAAAATGGAGAAAAATTTCATAAAACTTGCCTTATGAGTGCCTAAATATATAAACTTTTCTTAGATTTACGTAAATATCACACATTGAAATCAAACTACTTTATATCGGATTATATCGAGGTATTTTTTAGATGCCGACGTTTCAGTCTTTTCAGATCCGTGACCAAGAAGTCTGAAAATATTTTGAAACGTCGGAATTTTGTAAAATCTAAAATATACCACTATAAAATCCTTTTAAACGTAGTTTTATTTCAATATTTAAAGTTGTTGAAAATAAAATAAAATAGTTAGTTAACAGATACCTAACTATATTTTTTGTTCATAATGAAAAATAAGTAGGTACCTAACGGTTTTTACGGCCCACGGTTTTGCGGTAAATTTAAACATTTTATTTGGCTTAGTAAAATTAATGTGTTCAGTTTGCATGTTAATGCGAACATACCTACTATTAGTATGTAGTCTGCCGAGAAATAAATGGTATCCGAACAAGTCAAAACCATAAAGTTATGAATAGTGAATGTGGTGATTCACCTGCGGACTTTACAAGAGAACTTTTTAACCAGTGAGCGATTTTTTTTGGTTGTTCTGTGTCAGTAATAAAAAACATTTCATAGATGGACTTTTAATCAGCAAATCATAGACGATCTATTTGTAATAATATCGACGAGAGCGCGCGGCGTGATTAGCGGTCAGTGATCCTAACGAGCAGCAGTGACACAAGCGGTATGAGCCTCGGCTTAGAAATGTAAGGTCGCGGGTTCGATTCCCAGTCGTGTCCACACACAGATGTTGTTGAATTGTTTCATCTCCGCTGCTCAATATCGGTGAAGGAAAACATCGTGAGGAAACCGGCATGTCTAAGAACTAATCATTCGACGACATGTGACATCCACCAACCCGCACTTGGCCAGCGTGCGTGGATTAAGACCTAAACTCTCTTAAGTCTCAAGTTGAGAGAAGACTCGTCCCCAGCTGCGGGACATTAAAAAGGGTTGAAGTGGGTCCTAGCAAACGCACAGTTGATTCAGCGGAGCAGGGATCACAGTAAACATCTTAGTCAGCGATTACTTAATTTGTATGTACCATAAATAAGACATTGAAAAATACCTACTTTATTAAAAAAAAAACGACGGGTTGCACTCCGGGAGTGCCGGCAGAAGTGAAAACTTGATTATTAACGTTGAGCATGTTTGATATTTTGGAATGGTTAGGGAATAATTTTGCACCAATTGCTTTATCTGTATAAAAGTACTATCATTTATGTGGTAGAATACAATATTCATTTATTGCGCTATCGTACACAAACATGACAATTTATATTACATTAAAAATTTAACTGTTTTCTGTCACCATCCATGGATGCGCGTGGCACGCTGTAACATACACGAACATTCGCGCAAGCGCCCTGCGTCTCCATCCGTCTTACGCTTTTTCGATCAGGTCACGTGTCCTGCTGATGCGAGTTTAAGATTTTATACCCATTACAGAAAAAGTGCTCAACGCCGCTAAAGAAGTTTTCACTTCAAAAAATCTTTTAAATTCTGAAAGTGTGCGCACTGGTTAAAAGGTGTTCAGTATAAATAAAATATATAATTTAAAGGATGCTTTTTTGCCAAATATGGGCTATGCAAATGCTGTGATGATGTTGAAACCAAGTGACCGTTTTCACAGTTCACTGATGATAAGCTAGGTACCTAGTTGTGGGTAAGTATTGCTATGAAAATACGTATCTCGAGCTGTGTGCATCGACAGTACGTAAAAACGTAACTTAGTTGAACTTGTTTCTACGCTATGCAAACGAATAATGTAAGTAGTTGGTGGAGAAGAGCATAATGTTCATAAAGTTCACTTGCAGTTTAGTTTCGATCAAAACAAACAACCCTTTTCGTACTCTCGTAATTTTGACGCTCGCGTCCAAGTTTGCGTCACGAGAGAGCGCTTTGAATAGATATTGTAGCTAACCAATTATATGAATACCATTTTGCAATACGACGAAATCCTAATTAGAAACTGCACCGCAGTTTGATCGGCGCATCAAGAAATTACGTGAATTAGGGCAAACGCAAACTATTCCATCTAAATGTTTCGGATCCATGAGTCGCTTCAGAGTTTTTAAGTATTCCATACGCAGGCATGTTCATAGCAACATCATACCACTACCTTGGTATAAAAGCAGCCTAATTAATCTAAAATCACGATTTGCACTATAACGTGTTATTCTAAGTCACCATAACAAATGATAAACACCTAACCTTGGAACATTTTAACACGGGAAGTGTTATACGCAACTTCTATTCCTAAATTGTATGTACCAGTTTTTGGGGGAGGCGAGGTACAGCACACTTTTACATGCTTATCCAAACTTACAAAAAGTTGAAGCGTCTTTAGAAATGCACACACAAACACAAAACATGAATAGTTTATGCGTACAAACTGTTCATGTGCCTCGGTATTCGGTAGAGGGGCACGCGTGTGCGTAACAGATCCTATGTTAAATGTTCTAAATACTCAACTGTCAAAAAAATATTTTTAGTAAAAAAAATAACAAAAAAGTACAAATTTTAATGTAGATTATACTGATGCCATGTATCACAATAGTAATCTAGTTAGTTTTATTCTAGGTGTATTTTTAAGTGTATTTTTTTAATAATTTGTAAAAATACTTATTTGTTTTTTTTAATATAGGCCATTACTACACGAGTAGGTAATGCCCGTGAAGTTGTAAGTAAAAATAGAGACCACACTTCGAGTAACTTTTAAAAGTCGATCCGGTTCGGTCGCTGTGGATAAACTCTTTCTATCTTAATGAAAAATAAATAGGTAATTACCACATAAAGATGTATAAAATACGTAGGGTGTTTGACTTAAGTCTTAGAAAATTAAGCCTTATAGAATAGGCATAGAGAGGCGAACTCCTCTGCCATTATCTTTGGTCAGGGCCTTTAGACAAGTCTTAAAGAATGGGATAACGAAAGATTGAAAATAATAAAATGTATAGAATTGACATAGATTGTAATTTCGCAGGTGAATGTCATTCCCATTTTTGTTAATTTCTTTCGTTATCGCTTCGCTATGTAATTCCTTATTGTCTATGGGCCATGTATTAAGTTTTGTGACTGTGTGCATTTTAATGTTAGTATTGTGGGATTGTTGTACTTAGTGTTTACGAATATAATATGGTTTTTAATATGTACTTACAGGATTTCGTCTTGCTCTTGTGTGAGTTACTGTATATTGTTTGTTTATTTTTTTTAAGTACCTACATAATAAAACCCCTCACCCACTGCCAAGTCACAGAAAAAATGTTAACGAATTTTTCCATTTCTACTCCATCCATAATACTATGCGTTTCAAATAAGAAGAGGACTGGACTCGCGACTAACTTCATACCAAAAACCAAGCAAAAGTAGCGCCAGCACAAAATGTTAAACCACAGACAATAATATTTTGAAATGTATGGAAAAGTGAATTATGTAAAAACTTTAAACGAGTATGTATTTACAATGCAGCTACCTACATAAGTAAATTTACGCGCTAGGATACCACAAACTTGCACACAAATTCATATAAGTACACGGATAAAAACATACGTTTTAACTTTTAACTCCGGAAGTTATTAAAATATGTTCGTATCTAAATATTCGACTCCAAATGTCCAATCTTACCTACTCATAGGGCAATAAGATATACGCATTTTTATTTTTTTTCGTCTAGATGTGATTATAATATCAAACAAACATTTTTGCTAACTGTACTAAAAAATGTGAAGTTGTTGCTCATTCCAGTCCAAGATGGCGGATTTCTAATCCTATTCTTATTTGAAACGCATAGTACATAATTGGACTCAAGTTTTAAAAAAATGTGGTCTCTATTTTTACCCCGAACATCATGTCTGTTTGTCGTGGATTTTTGTCTTAGATTCATGCTGTTTTTTTAGTGATTTTTACTTTTGTTTGTAAATTATGTAGCAAATAAAACGAGTGTATTTTTCATTATTAAATGTATTAAATTCACAATATTAAATATGTATGTTGTATCTATATTTATTGTAATGTGTTTATAACTTGATTGGATTAATTAAATTCACTTTGAAGTGTCACAACTAAATGATTGGTATTATTTTCTCCTTTGGTTCACAGTACATACGAAATTAGTCTAGCGGAACAGAATCACCTTTTTCGTATTACATAAAATGACCTCTATGGATCCCCGCTATCGAGGGCACAGCGGGGTATTTAGGAGTCCGTGTCTATACTGGGCTCAGGCTACCCACTGAAACCCCAAAGTAGCCAGCCTCAGGTGAATGACGGCCTTGGGATCTCATAGATCTACAACCAGGATCGCCATCACACTGTTGCACAACACCTACACAACCAGTCTAGCGCAGAACCTACTGCTTAATGTGTATTATAATTGGGCGTTTGTTTGCACTACACAACAAAAAATTATACAAGCATAGTCTTATCTCTTTCTAATCATCTCTAAATGATAGAGATAGATAGTGCTTGCGCTTTATTTTCTAGTGCATGTTTCGCCAGTAGGAACTAGGGGTAACAATAACTTCCCCACGACGATCAGTCTTGCGAGAGGCTTGCTGCATAAAAAGTCCCAGCATTATGCGGGGTAGGTATTATCCATTAGTCGTGGGATGCTACAGCAAAACACTGACTGAATAAGTACAAAAAACTATACACTATGAGTTTCAAATAAGAAAGGACTAATCCTAGTCTAGGTAAGTCTTCATTCCAAAAACCAAACAAAAGTAGCGTCAGCATAAAATATTAAATCACACAATAAATCGTTATAATGTATGGAAAAGTGATTTATGTAGTAAGTATGTAGGTAGCACCTACCTTAGTAAAGTTACGGACTAAGATACCACAAACTTATCCACAAATACACAGAAACACACAGTTTCACCCACATTTTAATTTATAACACCGCTATTTTTGTCCAAAGTTAATAACATAAGTTGGCATCTAAACATTCAACTCCAAATGCCCAATTATACACAAAACACAGTAAGATACACGCATTTTTTTAAATTTTCATCTAGATGTCATTATTTTTCAAACAAATATTTTTGCCCACCGTACTAAATTTGTGAACTTGTCGCGGATTTCGATCCAAGATGGCGGATTTCCAGTCCTATTCATATTTGAAAATCAAACTCCTATTATCTTTAACTTTTAAGTCCTGCGCGGTATGAACTTTTAAGTCCTGAACCAGCAATTTCGAGGGAGGAGAGACGAACACACCAATGCCTATCTATATCATTTTTCTGTTGCGTTGCTTCTCTAATTAACAATTAAAACAAGATAATTAATAATACAAGTAACAATTTATTACATATTTACATAACTTCGTACAACTCACTAAACTACTTCAAATATAGTACACCTACTTATAGTGGCGAAGAGACCATACAAGCCGAATTCCATCAGCTTCCCTTTAGGAAATGGTCAATAACACATGTACTTAATAATAAATTATGTAACGCCTAAAAGTTTTAAATACCAACAAAAATAAGTATAGCATCAAGTGTAAGAACGATCGGTGACGGTAGTGAAGAGATATTATTTTCCTAAGTAAGAACTTTATTGCTCCGGCTTTTTTTTCAGACTACCACCCTTCCCCACTGACTTATATGGTTTTTAATTAGCCTCACTCAGCATTTCGTTTTCGCCCCATTGCCGTTCTCTATAAAACTCACTTAAACTAGTACAATACAACGGTACTCCATACAAAGTCGCAGATTTCGCCCCCACTATCTTCACAGCTACATAATCACCCGGCTTCACGGTTCTTTTCCCCCCATCCTCAGCTAAAACCTCTGTTTGATCAAAAACAACTCTTAAATATAGCTCATTACGTCCTAGAATCATTCCAGTCTTCTTTGCAACCCCTTCGACAAGTACTAGATGAGTGTTGCCAATTTCTGCTTCATTTAATAATTGGCATTTACGCCTGTATACTTCTAGCATGCGGTGGTGACGTTCCTTCTTTATGTGGTCAGGGACATCGTCTTTATAACGGCGGTAGGCTGTAGTTTTCTACAAAAAAAAAATATTTTATTTGATGATTAGCCTGCTGGGTTCAATGCATCCAAGACAAATCTTTTTGTGATGAGCATAATTGTTTGTGTCTGGATTAAATTTATCTGTACAGTCCATCAAATCTAAGAAGTACCGTTTGACGGTTCACTGTTTTCTATTAAATTAGCTTTACAGAGGCGTAATTCACACTATTTTTATTAGCTTTACTGTAAAATAATTGAATTATGAAGCTATTTTTATTTTAACACAACATAAATATTTTTGATACAAAAAATAAAATTCTAAATGTACTACGAAAATGAAATGAAAATGAAAAATGAAAATGAAAATGGTATATCAGTTCCAAGTACTAACCCACAACACAAGCAAATCTAATTGCTTGAATTAATGGGACTAGATGACGTTTTTTTATATATATTTTTTATAATTATTTATTCAAAATATAAGTGTTACACAAAAAATCATCCGTAGCCAAACTGTACATACAGTTTGTAGGCGTCGCGCTCATTCAACGATTTTTAATAATTATGTACTTGTAACTATTGAATTATACCTACTATACCTAATTACAATTTTATGCATGCATTTTCTTATTGTTTTTTTTACTTACTTCCAAATATATCTTTAAGTTTCCGTTTTAATTTCAATGTATGTGTGCAAATATTTTTATTTACAATATACTAGCTTCCGCCCGCGGCTTTGCCCACGGTTTCGCCCGCGAAATTGATCTCTCTAATCTTGTTTCTCCATAGAAACTTTGGAACCCCGTTTCACTCTCTTAAAGGGTGAGTTTTGAAAAATCCTCTCTTGATGCACCCCTAGACCCCATAAGGAACTTATTTGCCAAATTTAGAGTCTCCAGACCCATCGGTTTGGGCTCTGCGTTGATATGTCAGTCTGTCAGTCAGTCAGTTTCTTCTTTTATATATTTAGATTTAGATAATAAATAATAACCCACCTCTCTCATGCTGTAAGGGAACAGAAAGGCGATATTGTAATCCACAGCTTCCATAAGTGTGAGCGTCTCTTGGAATTCCTCCTCCGTCTCACCACAGAATCCACAGATCATGTCGGTTGACAATCCGACTGAAACAAAACGTTAATTTTACTCGTAATGCTAAACCCGCGTCAGTTAAGAAACAAATCCAAGATGGCGGCACTACTCATTCCCTCTTACTCGCACTTTATTGTTGTCTTTAATCACACACGTTGGTACTGCACACAAAAAATAATATTCTATTTTAACTATAACAATAATATAGTGTGACATTAACACACACGGCCATCTGATCCCAAACTAAGCAGAGCTTGTTCTATAGAAACCAGATAACTGGTATATACTGGTTCACTATGTATTTAGTACTATAAAGGCATTAGGTTTAATGTTCTAGTACCCATATCACATTGATATTATTATTAGTCTTAAAAAATTTAACACAGAAAATTTGTATGCATAAACTGTTCACATTTTGTGTTTGTGTGTAGCTTATATTTAAACTCTCAACTCTTACATGTATGCTGTAAACACGTGGTTACGTACGTACGTACCCTCACATTCAATTTATTATTTGTTTTATACCTACCGTCTAAGATACTTTTCTAAACTGCTTACACAATATATTTTATTACTAATAGAATTATAATAATGAAACTTGTACTTCATGATACACCTAACTAGGAAGGAACTGATTCCCAGCTCACAGCTCACGCTAGTCCGGGAATCAGGGCTTGCATATAAATATGTAAACAACTTTTTGGTACAATAAAGATTTTTTTTTTTTTACCTACCTCCTGGTATAGTCTTTTTGACATGTTCAACAAGCTGCAAGTACGCGTGACGCGAGTACCCGCGTCGCATGCGCTGCAGTACCGCAGTACTACCGGATTGCGCTGGTAGGTGCAGCAGTTTACAAATATTACTACGTTCCGATATTATCTGCAACACCTGCAAACAATCGTCATCCTTTTTTAATCCACTGCTACATTTTTTCACTTCAACCCCCTTTTTACCCCCCACGGCCGAGCACGGGTCTTCTTTCAACTATATTACAAGTTGAGAGAGTTTAGGTCTTAATCCACACACACTAGCCAAGTGCGAGTTGGTGGTGTCATATTATGTCCTTAAATGATTATTTCTTGGCATGCACGGTTTCCTCCCGATGTTTTTCTTCACCGATATTGAGCAGCGGCAATGAAACAATCACATACACAAAGATCAGTGGGCACGACTGGTGATTGAACCTGCGGCCAATTTCAAAGGAGAGGCCGGTACCGTCGCGCCACCGCTACGCCCGCACTGACACAGACCATTTTTTATATTACCAAGTTCGCAAGTAGGTATATGGCCCAGCAGTGGCAAAGAGTCCATACAAGCCGATTCCCATCGGCTTACCTGTAGGAATTGGTCAATATCACACGTACTTAATAATATATTATGTAACGCCTAACAGTTTTAAATACCAACAAAAATAAATACAGCAACAAATGTAAGAACGATCGGTGACGGCAGTGAAGAGATATTATTTTCTTAAGTAAGAACTTTTTTGCTCCGGCTTCCCTTTTCCAAACTTCCAACCTTCGCCACTGAGACCCAGCCACCCGTTGCGCCACCGCTGCACACTGATACATAGACCATTTTTTATATTAACAAATTCGCAAGTAGTTATATGGCCCAGCCACTGTCTATATAACTACTAGATACCTATGAAATAAAGAAAAAAAGAACAAAATTAAAAGTTGGCGGCGTATCGGAGAAGATAGTTAGTATTGATGGGTTCGTTCAAGTTTAAGTCGTTGAACGATCCATTCAAAATCAGCTCGTGGTCGAACTGAGTATTTTAGGGTATCTGGTGGGAGCAGAGGTGGGTTAGGGGTGTTGGCCTCGCCTTTGAAACATAAGTCCGCGGGTTCGATTTCCGGTCGTGCACTCACATAGTTGTGTGAATTATTTTATCGCCGCTGCTCAATATCGGTGAAGGAAAATATAGTGAAGAAACCGGCATGTCTAGGAACTAACCATTCGAAGACTTGTGGCATCCATCAACTCGCACTTGGCCAGCGTGTGCGGCCTAAACCTCTCTGAAGTCTTTAGATAGTTGAGGGAAGGCCTGTGTGATACTAAAGGGTTGGAACGAGGTGCCCGCCTCTGTAGGTAAAAACACGTAAAAAAGGTAGGACATGATTTTTTTCGCAGTCCAACACACAGTGTAATTTAATAATAATACAATAATAATATAGTGGGACATTAACACACACGGCCATCTGATCCCAAACTAAGCAGAGCTTGTACTGCGGAAACCAGATGACTGGTAATATACTACTTATAATACTTACCTTTTATTTGTAAATACATACTTTAACACCCAGACTCAAGACAAACAGACATGTTCATCACACAAATATCTGACTTGGGAGGGAATCGAACCCATGCGATGACCTGCAGTGTGAAAAGCAAGTTCTTACCGACCACGCCACCGGCCCCTCAATCTTTTAATTATGATCTTGATCAGGTAAGGTACCTCAGTTACCAGGTAAGGTACCTCAGTTACCAGGTAAGGTACCTCAATTACCAGGTAAGGTGCCTCAGTTACCAGGTAAGCTACCCCAGTTACCAGGTAAGGTACCTCAGTTACCAGGTATGGTACCTCAGTTACCATGTAAGGTACCTCAGTTACCAGGTAAGGTACCTCAGTTACCAGGTGAGGTATCTACCTCGCAGTCGTCGCCGGTTACTAAGCGAACATGCACCACAAGATCACCGAAGCAACAAGAGATAGTTTATATTGGTACTTTCTTACCTCATCAGGAAAATCCTTAGGGTGTGCTGCAGTGAACCTGATCCTCATCTCTGGGTCTACAGCTGACACTTTGTCCAAGAGATCCGCGAACCTGAGCCCGCCCTTTTTATTCTTGTAAACTGTTTCAAAACCTGAAATGTGAAAATAGATAGTCATCCTCCGTCCTTCCGTCTTCCGTTGTTTTACACGCCGCAGGTCGTGGGTTCGATTCTCACACAAGTCAGACATTTATGTGATGAACACGTCTGTTTGTCTTGAGTCTGGGTGTAATTATGTATATTTAAGAATGTATTTCCAAAAGAAAAGTATAGTATGTAGTATATTACCAGTTATCTGGTTTCCACAGTACAAGCTCTGCTTAGTTTAATAATAATAATAATAAATTCATAACCCAACACAAATTGACAGCAAGGTGAGAAAGTACAGAGATTATGGATGAGACTAGATACTTTACACAAAGAAAATGGACCCCTGACTCCGAAACTAAGTTAACTGTACTATCAGAGACAGTGATTCCTCATAAAGGAGCGCCAGTGACAATAGAAATTTACACAATAAAAATAAATGTATGAATGCAAAAAAACACAAAAAAACAAAACAGCAGAGAAAAGAAGAAACAATAAACAACAGAAAATGAATAAATTATTGTGTTCAGTTAGTGTGTATGTCAGGAATGTTTATGTATTATTCTGTGTGTATGTGTTGTAGATATAGGAGTAAGAAGAAAACTTTTATAAAAATAATTATAGTTTGTAATCAGATGACCGTGTGTGTTCGCGTTGCGCCAGCTTTACTTGTTAAATTACTTATCCCGCACTAAGCGGCGTTACCTTACAAGGCAATGCAAATAAACGTATTATCTTAATTACGCTTTAAGTCAACGCCGCCGCCGGCTAACATCCATCCAGTATTGCCGCGTGCGGAACGGGCCTATTTTTGACTACATTAAATGCACCACACGCTATAATAATAATAATATTCTGGGATGTTAATATCACACGGTCATGGTCCCAAGCTAAGCAGAGCCTGTGTCATGGGAACCAGATAACTGTTATATAGTAAATACATACTTATAATAGGTACTTAGATCACCCAGACTCAAGATAAATGGAGATGTTTATAATACAAATATCTGTCTTGGGCGGGAATCGAACCCACGACCTGCTACCTGCTGTCTTACCGACCAAGCTAGTTTGTCAAACTTACTCACCTTTAGCCATTTGTGTGTCCACCTTCTCAGTAACCATACTCCCATCTCGATAGCTGTTCACATTTTGTCCTAATAACGTAACCTCCTTCACCCCCTGGTCAGCTAGGTGTTTGACTTCATCAACTATGGAGGCGACAGGACGAGAGCGCTCACGACCTCTCGTGAATGGTACAATGCAGTATGTGCACATGTTGTCACAACCACGCATTATTGAGCTGTAAGAATTTTAAAATGTTAAGATTTGATGGACCAGTGGCAAGGCAGTAAGATACTTGCTTTCTACATCACAGGTTGTGTTCGATTCCCATCCAAGATAGGCATTTGTGTGATGAACGTGTATGTAAGCAGAATCAACTCAGAGTTCAAGACACTGTGAGCTCAGTTTGCTTAAATCGGAACGCAACTTAAATATTAATGTTTGGAGGTAGTCAGTAGTAATTGTGATTAATATTTTTGGACGACAAATACCTCAGTCCACCCGTGAACATGAAGTCTTGAAACGTCGGGATCTAAAATCTAAAATAAACCAGGATAAAATCTGTTAAAAAGTAGTTTTATTTCAATGTATGTTTGTCTCAAATCAGAGTGAAATTAGCTATATCAAGTATGTATTTACAAAGTATATGCAATATATTACCAGTTATCTGGTTTCCATAGTACAAGCTCTGCTTAGTTTAGGATCAGACGATCTGTTAGTGTCCCAAGATATTATTACTATTATAAATCAAAGTTTCTGCTATGATGGAGTGTTTAGTGTGTTTGCTTATCAACTGCGAGGGAATTGGAAAAAAAATAATCTACTAAGATTTTCCTACCCTAATAAAGTATATACTCACATAATTTATTTGTATACTGACTAAACTTCTCCAATACAGCTGAACACTTTCCATTTATTTTCTAGTCTTTTCAAGTGATTTGAGAATGGTTTAGATTACCAATTCATCTAAACGTGTGTATAGGCCGACCGCTTAATCGCGTATCGCCTACCGCCAAGATTCTAACTCGTCAAGCTGCACAGACAGTGATGATGATTTAAGCGATATGGATATTAGTGACAAATAGTCTTACATTACTTTCATCTGTGGTTAAATAGTTCAATAAGAGATTTAATTAATGTTTTATGACTTAGTACCTCAGATGGCCATACGCGAGTTAAACGGTCTGCCTATTGTAGAAATGTGTGCAGTAATTACCTCTGCCTACATCTAGATACTTACATAAAAGCAGATATGCTGTCTTGGTTCAACCTCACTGGTACAACATCTGCATATGTCTCATCTAGAGAGAGCAGGACATTTACAGCAGTCTGTCCATTGTCAGTGAGTGCCAACAACCGAGGTAGATCTTTGTAGCTGTCCGGACCAGCAACTATTTGGATATGTTAAGTTTATTTGTTACTAGTCACTACAATAAGTAGCCCACGGCTTCAGCTGTGTAGTACTTATTGAGATAAAAAGTAGCCTATGCATTAATCAAGGCCATATTTATCTCTGTGCTCAATGTCATCCGATTCCATTCAGTAGTTTTTTTCATGAAAGAGTAACAAACATCCATACATTTTTACAAACTTTCGCGTTTATAATATTAGTAGGATGTACCTAATTTAGCTTATTTGCAGTATACAGTAGAATCCAGATTATCCGAACATACGATTATCTGGACTTATTCGTCTCAGCTTGTCAATTTAAAAATATTTTGGCAGTGCAGTGAGACATCTTACGACAAATCAACATTTTAAATTACATAGGTTTTATGCGATTCATTGCCTATCGTTATATATCGTATTATCCATATATCGTATTACCCATTATAATAAAAATTTATTAAAATTTAAATATTGTTTGATTTGCTTTGAAATCGTCCTAGAATCCCAGATTTTCGATTATACAGAATACCCATGGTTTTTTTATTTGATCTGGATAATCGGGATTCTACTGTACTTGTAATGAAGAGTGGGTCATTCCACCACTGGCATTTTTTGCTTAAAGGAAGGATCCCCTAATCAAACTTTTTGCAATACTTTGATAGCTCAATGAACATTTCTTTATGATTTTTTTGTTTTACTTGGGAAAATAATATCTCCTCAATACCACCAACCAATCATTCTTACACTTGATGCTATACTTATTTTTATTGTTATTAAAAAGTTTTAGTTTTCGTTACATAATATAATATCAAGTGTTTGATACTGACCAATTCCTAAAGGGAAGCCGATGAGAACAGGCTTGTATGGACTCTTCGCCACTGATAAGTATGCATGAATTTCAAAGGAACCAATATATTTAGCGTAACAAACTAGTTAGTATACTTACCAATATCTACAGCTTTCTCTTTCTCAATAAGTTTCTCTTTCAACCTCTCTGCCATACAACCAAGAATACCGATTTTCACAGCACGATTTTTGGCGCGCCTTTTTAAACCTCGAAGGTGGTCTAAACGATGCCATATCTTAGTCTCCGCACCTTCTCGGATAGCACACGTCATAACTAGGAAGATATCAGCTTCCTCCTCAACAGAAGTCTTCTCAAACCCCTCTTTCTTCAAAATTGACCACACTATATCAGTATCATTCAAGTTCATTTGACAACCGTATACATCGAAAAATACTTTCCGTGGACTCCGTGGTGTCCTTATGTCTTCATTTTCTAACAAATAAGGTATGTGAGGACGATCTGTAGGGATCACTTGTGAACTTCCAAGTATAAAATCTTTTAATCCTGGCCCGAATTTCATTTTTTCCTTTGTTGTAGAATGACGATTAGAATCAGAGTAACATCGGCAATTATGTGAGGAAGTCTTATTCGTAAGTTTTGAAAAACGCTGTACGCGTCTGATGAATAACATTTCTTATGATTTCGATTGATTATATTTGAGTTTAATATAAAAGAACCTATTAAAGAACTAAGAAAATATAAACATAACCTAACACAGTACTAGTTTGACATAAAGCTAAACTTGACTTTGATTGACATACGTACGTAAGTGTGACAACATAAATAATACTATTCGAAGCTGCGAAAGAATATAATATGCGCAAAACGTAACTTGCCTCCCGACTAACAGAAGTTTATAGTTGTATTTCTCTTACTTCAACTCTGGAGTGAGATCAAAACATTTACAAACTTAATTTAGTAAAATTTCTTAGGGTAACAAAATGCCATCACTGTATGATTTTATTAAGTTTCAAAAACATATATCCTAGTCATATAACAAAACGTTAAATATTTAGAAGTTAGAACTGTCAAAAAAAATAATATGAAAAAAAATGGCTGACGACGAATAATAAAAAGAAAAAGACGTCATCTATTGTCATATTAATGTTTTAAAAACGCAATTATTTATATCTCATCCAAGCTGGCTAAATACGGAAATTTGAATCATTAAGAAATTAACAATGAGCGGACGTTACCACAGCTATGACAAAGGTATTAGAATGGAGTGAAGTAAAACCACATTAACATTTTTGCTTGTTTATCCTTCATCCTATTCAAATAATGTATTTTGGTTCCAGTAAAACTTTATGCCAATTTAGTAATAGTTACTCAGATTCGTATTTTTATTTATCTTTGCCAGTGTTTTCGCATTGGCAGGGTCGTCTCGATCCACGCGCGATGATTCTAGGCCTTCGAAGGACAGAGAGAGGTTCCGGGAGAAGTCGAGGTCTCGTTCACCAGTGCACCACTCGCAGAGAAGCCGTGACAGGAGTGAGAGATCCTCTAGTAGTCGAGATTATGAGAAAAGGAGAGAATATGAAGGTATGTACTATTAAATAAATAAATTAAATCTGTGTGTACTATACGAATCAAAGGTTCTGAGTTCTCAGTCTCATATAACTTTAAAAATTTGTCAAATAAGCTAAGCTTAGTGCATAAAATAATTAATATTTTGTCTTTTTCTTCTTCTTAATATTTAAAACAAGAAACTGACATATCAACACATAGCTCAAACTGCTGGGTCTAGAGACTCCAAATTCAACATATAGGTTCAGTGAGAGGCTAAACCTGAGCAGTAAAAAATGTTTTTTTAAACTTACTCCCTAAGGGGGTGAAATGGGGACCGCACAGATGAAGCTGCTGGCAAAAGCTAGTTAAAAAACCTGCTGGTTTTGATTTGATATCATGAAGATCTGAAACTACCTACCTACCTATAACTTTTCATAAAAATTGTTAGAGCAAGATTCAGAGCATTGGTGCATAGGAAATATACTAAACTTGCTTGGTTAAAGTCATTTCTTTCATTCAAGTACACACTTATTTCTTTCTCAGATAAATATGACTCGAAGCCGAGATACCAAGAACCAGAAGATGTCCCAGCCCCACCACCCCCTCCACGCATCACCAAAATATCTATTGGGTTCAATAAACCCAACAATGCTCCTATCAAGATGAATCTAGGTGGTACAGCCAAGGTTGCACCGAAGCCAACTATAGCCTCAGTGTTTAATGCTGAAGATGATGATGAGCCTGAGGAGATGCCTGCCGAAGCTCGTATGAGGATGAGGAATATTGGAAGGTAGGTTTTAGTGGTAATAAGTCAATTTGTGACCTAACTGATTTATATTATCAAAATGAATGTTTGTGGATATGCAATATTCACCTAACTACACTTGGCCAGTTTTTGTGGATTAAAGTCTAGAAAACACCCAGTGGGATTCTGATGATCATAAACTTGTTCCACACAAACACCAGAATCAATATACACCATCATCTTTTTGCTCTATAAAGTAGCAAATACATAAAAAAACTGTCTTCAAAATGTTCAAATTTAATTTCAAATCATATCTCTCATCTCTAACTCATATTGATATTAGTGTATTGTCACTTAAGTTCGAACACTGCTGAAGTCCAATAACTGAGATTTTGACTTTTGCATGTCATTCAATAGAGAATCGAATGACACATCTTTAGGCCAATCTGAAACAGGGATTTTAAACAATGGAAGCATTTCATTTGGAAAAAACAATTTAAATATGTGCTGTGGGTAAAAAGGAAAGATTTTTTGCTCTTTTGAAGTTGTTATTTTTTAGTTCTGCTGTGTTAGAACATAAGTGACATATCCAAATCTGCCCCTATTAGGTATTTGATCTCCAAACATCACATTTTTGGTATCATCACTGTTCATAGTTTTATTTTTTACAGAGAGACACCAACATCAGCTGGTCCAAATTCATTTGGCAAGACAAAGCAAGGCTTCTGTGATGCCAAGAAAGTATTTGAAAAGAATCTTAAATCTGCCCTTGATATGGCAGATAATAAGCCTACATTGTCAAAATTGCCTCAAACTATCTATAAAATAAAACCATGATAATCTATTCCTAAAAATGTAGTACTTTGTTTAAATATAACTGCTATTACCTAATAACATTTGAGTGATGTAATGGCGGTTGTACACACTCGTCGAGATACCCCGAGACAGGCCGAGCGCGTGTGTGTACAGGGTGCTCTCGTCTCGTCTCGCTCTGTCGTTCTCGTCTCGGTTGCTCTCGGTGGCTTGTCGGTTTTTTGCGCCCGAGTCAAAGGGTCTCGTTGGTTCTCGTGAGGTAAACGAGAGCGAACATGTACACACTCATTCATTTCGCTGCTCGCTGACGGTATTTATGAACGCACGTGTTTTACTATTTGGTCTAATGAACGAGAATTACAGTTTTTGCATAGTAATCATCACCGTCTTCTTTTTCTCCATGGTTTGAGAATTTTTATTTAATAGTAAATGTTTAAAAAATTATAATAACTTACGACACAAAGACAAATAGCAGCAGCTATTTCTACGTCCATTCTCGTGTAAGTCTTCAGTTCAAATGTTAGGACGAGTGTGTACAGGCATGCTCTCGACGAGAGTTTTTTCGGCCGAGGCTCTCGGCGAGAGGTTCTCGTCGAGTGTGTACAACCGCCATAATGGTTCTGGATATTTTATTGTAAGAATTTAAAAAGGAATTTAACTACTGATTTTAATATGTACCACAGAATAACAGTTAAAGTAGGTCTATGCTAAAAGACTGGTACCAATTCTCTTGTTCAACGATCCTTTGTATGAAAGTATTTCTATCTTTAACTAACAAGCAGCATAAGAAAGGAATGGCAATAGCTATGTTTTACTATATGCATAGTTAGAAATATGGTAACTAGTTTGTCTTACGCGTTGCCAACATGTCGGCAAAAAACACGTAGGGCGCAAATAGCAAAATTTTGTGTCAAAAAGATAAAAATTAAATTAAAAATATAATATCCCGTAATAATCATGACCTTCATTATTACTTCTAATCAAGCAATGATGACATAGTGAAGTTGTATACAAGAGATTGGCGTTGAAATAGGTAAACTACACTATAGTTGACTGTTTCTTTCGCTGCCTGTTACTACTAAAAATTACTTGTATTTAAAATTACTTCTATTTGTATATTGAACAAAAGAATTGACAACTATTTTGATTGTGAATTTAATTTTGAGTTTCTAAATTCTGACAGTTACAATTTTGAATTCTCTAGGATTTGCATGTTTGAATAGAAAATCTTACAATCTGTATGCCTTTAATACTATTATCTATGTAGATTTGTATATTGTAGTGTTTAAGAACTGTAAAAGCAATAATAATTTGTAAAAGCAAATAATTTGAACATTTCTTAGTACAGTACATAGGAGTAATAAGGTTTCTAGGATCGGCACCGCACGAGTAATGTGTCTGATGTTGTAAGCGTTAATAGGCTAATGGCTTAGAACATTTATACGCAATTTCTAGTACTAAATTGTTTCTGCGAGTTTTTGGGGAAAGCGAGGTAACCACATCCAGTACACTTTACATACCCACGCACACTTACAAAAAGTTGAAGCATCTTTACAATGCACAGACTGTTCATGTACTTCCGCAGAGGGAAACGCGTGCGTTAACAGTTCCTGTGTTAAATGTTCTAAGACTGAAGCTCTTTTCAGACCACGCTATGCTATTGTACTATGTAGTATAGCAAATTTAATTCAATTCAATGTATTTGCAAAAATATGGGTATGTAGAAAAGATGTTACAGTATTTAGTCAGGTGTCACCATTATTCAGCTTCATTTATGCATCCAAATTCACTCTACGATAATAATTTCATCAGCAATCAGCATATGTCCAACATTAATATACTAAAGGGCAAAAAAGGCATAATACTATACTAAGCATGCTGGTCACATTACTCTTTAGAATTGCACAGATATAATTTATTATGTTTTTATATAATTTCTTTTCTCGATATAATTTCTTTTGTTTTTCAATTATATCCGCCTGTGCTGTTTTTCTACTAGAGATAAATAATGTCTAAATCGCGCTAATGTCGAAAAAAAAATGGCGGATGTCATTGAAAAACAAAAACAAAAAAGCCATTTTTGTTAGACAAATGCCTATTAGAGATAAATGTCTAAAGCATCAGAATCGGGGCTCTAATCCTAACGCCCAAGCTAAGCGGGCTTGTTATGGAAAACAGATAATGTAGATGTATAATACATTTACTACATTTATTTTGTAAATACATACTTAATAAGAGATAATCATTACGCCCAGATTCAAGACAAACAGACATATTTATCATACAAATATCTGTTTTGGGTGGGAATCGAATCTATGACGTAACAGCGAGTATCTTACCGCCACGCTACCGGTCTGTCATAATAAATAATGTTCTGTGTGTCCATACTGAAGTCAATAAATGTGTAGGTACTCAAAACCTTTCGCTTGCACATAATTATGATGACACTGTATTTTAATTAGAGCACCGTAGGTCAAAAATCCTTTGATTCTATTTAGAGATATTGTTAAGTATTTGTTGATAGTGTAATGTATTGGGAATATAATTTTTAATCATTAAAACTTTTTGGCTCATTGTAAACACAGATTAAATACTTATTAGTTCATGAAGTATTTTTTTATTAGACTAGCTGTCCACCCTCTAAACACAGGTTGAGAGTGAAGAGAGTTAGATAGGTACCTACATATTTAATTTTATCGTCACTTTGTAAAAGGAATATTGCAATCAACAATTGCTTTGTTACATATTCAAAACCCGCGCCACACTAAAAAAATAGCGTTGACCTATTTTTCAGGCTCTAGTTGATTTTTGAACCAGTGCTGAAAAAATAGGTCAGTATATTATTGGTGTGAAACCTCTGTACCTGGGACCACAAAGCCCGATTTTTACCGGTCATGTCCGTCTGATTGAGAGTATGTAGGGAATAGAGAGATAAATTACTTAGTTACGCCCACTAAATCTCTTGCGTACCTGGGCGTCTACTCCGAAGTGATAAATCCGATATATCGGCCGAATGTTCGGTCGTTTCGTACTACGAACTACATTATAATTCGGTCGGTCGGATCGGCGAATGGTTCGGTCCGACCGAACTTTATTTTGACGTTTGTTGTATCGTATTGCTTACTCTGAACGCAAAAAGTCCGACCGATACTTTGAGTTTGACAAGAGTTTCATCGTCGATTTTATGTCAAAATTCACGATAGCAAAATAGTTACCTTGTGAGTGTCGTAACAATTTAATTTATTCCAAAGAACTTGAGTTTTAAGTTAAAAAGTGATCAAATTGTAACAAAATGGCAGCACGTATGTTTTTGTTACAAGAGGCTCTCGAAGAGGAGCGTTTGGAGCGCAGAAGGGCCCGCAGATGCCTTCGCGATTCTTTTAACGTTAATTTAGTGCCCGACATTGAGTTTGTGACTAATTACCGACTCAGTCGATCACTCTTTGAGGAACTCTGCCAGGATATAGTACCCCTGTTACCTCGGAAGCGTAATCGCCGTGCAATTGAACCAACTACCAAGGTATGGCAGATTCAATTCTATCTAATAAACTATACACATAATTAGATCGCTTATCTTATAAGAATTCATTGTGCACTTAACTACCTAATAAGAATTTTATACTATTATGGCTAAGTACTATTCTTTTGATTTTAGATACTCGTTGCCTTGAATTTTTATGCTCGGGGCAGCTATCAAGGCTCTGTAGCTCAAAATAATGATGCTCCAATGTCCCAGCAATCCGTCTCCCGTTGTATACGAGAGGTCTCCATGGCAATTAATACACCCGACATACTTCGAAAATATATAAAATTTCCACAAAATGCAGCTGAAAGAAATATCATCAAAAGGAAGTGAGTATCAACTTTATTAATTCATGTTTTAAAGACGTATAAACATTCATTGCAAAATAGATTAGTTCCCTTCTAAGGTTAGAAATAGAACATAGGTTCTCAGAGGAAAAATTCATTATAACTTCAGTGAGAGGATTTACAACTAGTTAAAACCAATTTCTTTATTGTCATTATTTTTGAGTTCATGTTGTTTCTTTTTACAGATTTTATGCAAGATATAATATGCCGGGTATTATAGGGTGTATTGATTGCACTCACATTGCTATTGTGAGACCCAGTCTGCATGAGGAGCGGTTTTTTAATAGAAAACATTACCACTCCATTAACACTCAAGTGGTAAGTTCTTTTCACATAAAAAAAAACAATTTTGGTAACATAAGGTCATAATTTTTAAGTTGTTCAATTAGCCACAAGTGTGTTTTTTTTAGATATGTGACTGTGACTGTGTTATCCTGAATGTAGATGCTTCATATGGCGGAGCCACGCATGATGCATTTATTTGGTCTCAATGTGAGATCAAAGGCCATCTGGAAAGTCTTAATGAAACAACATATCTATTAGGTAAGTTTAAAGTTGGGTATTTCTTATGTACTTAATAACTAACTACTGCCTAGATGACAGCCTCGGAGGGTCGAGCAAAAAGGCTTCTAATATTGATACTTAGAGGATCTTATTTGCAGCTCGAAGTTTGGAATTGTGCCCGATGAATGGCAATAGGTTCGACCTTTATTATGTATAGGACCTACATATAGCCGCCGAAAATTGTGTGATATTAACCTGTCCACTTTTTCAGACAGTACAGGGTGTGACGCTGTTATGCTAACACATACTAATTACCCGATAATCTCGCTAAACCATTAACCTCTTTTTACGCAGTCTGATAAAAACTATTCTAATATGTCGTTCCCTGGAAACATCTCCATAACAAATTTCTTCCAAATCGGTTCCGTAGTTTTAGCATAAAAGCGCAACAGACAGAGTAACTTTCGCATTTATAATATTAGTAAGGATTATTAGGTACTCAATAATCTTTTATTTAATTTTGACAGGTGATTCAGGATACCCCTTAAGAGAATACCTACTGACACCTATAGGTAATGCTTTGGAAGACAGTCCAGAAGGCCGTTTTAATGCAGTGCAAAAGCGTGCTCGCTCTACCATTGAACGTACATTCGGGATACTCAAAGGTCGATGGAGATGTCTTTTGGCAGCGAGGGAGCTTCACTACCACCCAGATGTTGCAGGCAAAATTATATTAGCCTGCTGTGTTTTGCACAACATGTGTACAAGGGCTGGAGTGAGTGCTCCTGAGTTGTCTCAAGAAGACTCCCTAGCAGAGAGCTCCCGGCAGGTAGCAATTCAACCTGCGACATCTGCCACAGATGCTTTGAGGCGGGGACAGAGACAGAGGGAAAGAGTAGTGCAATTATTGGAATCATCTAATTTCCAATAATTGCATCACAATTTGTATTATTAGGATATTTTAAGTGCTTTTTAATAAAAGTTGATTACTTATTTATTTTGTTTATTTCAGTACTTAAACATAGCATTTATAACATAACATAATGGTTGGCTACAAACAAATTGTTAAGACTAAAACTAGAGTTTCCATAGTCCAGTGAAACAGTCTCATAATTATCACAATGAAAAATAGCTTACATTACTCAGAGATTGTATAGTTCATATTAGTTAATGCAAAATTTATTTTATAGTAAAAGATAAGTAAAGAAATTATATGAACTCTGTAGAGTTATGCAGTAAAATACTCAACTCAAAGAAGAATAAGTACTTTTAACTAAGTAATAATGTAAATATACTATTATTAAAATTATAAATTACGTTGTGTAAGTAATTCTGTGAGCTGTTGTATATTACTGCATAACGTTTCTTTGTTCCTTACATAGCATACGGCGCTCTTCTATCCCAAAAAATCTATCTCGCACAGAGCTATTGGACCGAGGAGTCGCCGCATGCCGTCGCAATTGTCTACGCTGTCGTGAAGCTGTAAAATAACATAATATAAATTTATAAAGTAGGATTTGCATATGATAGCCTACCAATAACCTATATTGTTAGTCTACTTTTAACGCTGACAGTACCTATTAGATACCATGGTGAAATTCTATTCACACAGATTTTAAATAACTGTTGATAGTAGACATAAAATAGAACAAATTATTATAATCATAGACATGACTTTAAAAAAAGCAATGCTACAAATCAACAAGAAAAAGTTACTATTCATATAATATTATCAAGACTGAAACTTACAACTTAGTTGGTGGCGTGTTGTTGAGGCATCACTGGCTATTATGACTGTACCTTGGCTTGTGCCCGGCGGAACAAGGGTGTCCAATTCTGAGGACAAAGCCTCTACTCGCAAATGATCTGCAAAAAATAAGCATAAATATTAAAATAGGTAGTCATTTAAATGCCACATAAAGTATTTTACTACATTACATACTATATACTTGTGTTACTGTGTACTATATATTTGGGTTGAAATAGCTCTACAGTATTTTATCTATTTTTTTATGTATACTTAATATTGATTATTTAATGCATGTGTTATAGTTATATGTTACAGTATCGAATTGGGGAAACCTGTAATGGTAGCTGTATTTGGTTTTAAATAAATAAATAAATTCATATGAGTTGATAGCCAAACTTTGCTATTAAAATTAGAATATCAGTTTAAATATTTTCATACGTACATTCTCAACAAAAGCTGGTACTCTTGCTGAAGTCTGCGGTTCCCCAAATCCATCTCCCATGATTGAGAGAATTTTTAATTCCCATTGGGAAAGCGAGGGCGCCGCGCCGTAGAACCTCCTGTAGCTGATGCAGACCTGCATGCTGTCACCGCTGCCTTCTTGGCCAAATATTGTTATATGTCCACACCTAAAATAAATTAATACACTATTAAATAAAATAAATAAATAAACGTAAACATGCAATACTATTATAAAGGTAGCCTAGGTAGGTAACCTAGGTAATGCAATTACTGTAACCTAATATAAAATTATCAAGATAAAAAAGACCAAGTTAGTAGCCAACCTATTTAACTATGTATTTGTGATTGTATCCACAATGTTTCAAAAATTAGCCATAAATGCCTACAATAAAATATAATATAATAGAAAACTTACTTTTTGCCATTGCTTCGTTGTTTTATTGCACCCGCCCATAGCATTCAGCATGGTGCAAACTTCTTCCCACAGCCGCTAGCCGATGGGATAGCGTGCGACCCTCGATACTCCTCAAAATTCCTCTAAATCTTTATGCTCCTCGAGAAAGTTCAAGAGAGCGTCAATTTGGGCCTCAATCGGTGAAGACATGTCTTTCAGTGTCGAATGTTTCTTCTAAAATAAGCTTCATTTCGTTTGGGTTTGTAATCATTTCAACTACAACACTAAACCACTTATATCAGCACTTGCACTTGATGTTGTTGATATACGACGCGACAAATCCGTTATCGTTTTTTTACCACACTCAAGTTTTTGTGTAAATAATGCCTTGCCTTCTAGTTCTAATTTATTATTATAAAAACTCAAACACCACTTTTGTTTACCTTTTTTATTTTGACAACTTGCAAAGACAATCACTCTAGATAGGTTATTTTTTAATAAACTTTTATAAAAGCTTCGGAAATATTACAGAAATCGTGGTTTTATTCAATAAATTAAAGCAAAGTACAATTTCCTTACTATAAAAAATAATAAAACTCCGTAATGTTGCTGTAATTTTACATCGAAATGTGTGAATGACTAATTATCGATGAGAAGGTCCACTCTAGTAATTATTTCGTTCGATCCGAAACTCTTTTGGGTATTATCTATGGTGCCGACCGAACTGAGCAAATCCGAACTTTGTTCAGAGTAAGACAATAATCGGAACTTCGGTCGTGTTTCGGTCGGACCCGAACATTCGCATGTGTCACTTCAGAGTAGACTTCCTGGCTCGGCTTTAACTGGCCGTCGTCGTAATTGAAATATACGGCAGGGGAATAATATTATTATTATCAACGCGAAAGTTAGAATCTCTGGATGTTTATTGCTCATCACGCAAAAACTGCTGGACGAAGTTGGATGAAATTCGGCACAGAGATAGATTATGGTCTGGATTAACGCAGACTACTTACTTTTTATCCCAATAAGTACCACGCAGGCAAAGCCTTAGTTTAGCTAAAGTTCGTCTGTGAGGTGTGCTGAAGCTGAGCTGCAGTGACATTTTGTCTTCACACACACTCATAGAAGAGGGGCTTCTTGTATCTACTATCAATAATCACCAGAGGTCGGAGTAGGTGATTGATTTCTCGTCATTGACGTCAGACGTAGAGAGAAGAATATGGATATATTATATGACTCCAAAATACCACAATTTGACGGGCCGGTGGCGTGGTCGGTAAGATACTTGCTTTTCACGCCGCAGGTCGTGGGTTCGATTCCCACCCGAGACAAACATTTGTTTAAATATGTCTGTTTGTCTTGTGTCTGGGTGTAATTATCTATATTTAAGTATATATATTTACAAAAGAAAAGTATTATATGTAGTATATTACCAGTTATCTGGTTTCCATAGGATCAGATGACCGTGTGTAAAAAAAAAAAAACATCAAAAGACGCCAAAAAGAATAGGTACTTTAAAATTTGAAAATATTGAAAAAGTTATGATTATTTATTTTAATTGTATTAACGTTGAAAGCCAAAATATGGAAATTGTATCCGATGAGAATTAAAAATAATTTATTTATCTTTTTGTTTAATTAAAAATAATTGTTCATTGAATTCAATCAATCATTTACATAATAAACGAGTTTGTTGTATGCCTTTTATTTTATTATATATTATTATCAATCCCGGAACTTTTTCCGGTACTTTCCGCACATTATGAATAAAATGACATGTCCTTATTATAATATCTTGACATAAGTATATAAAATCAATCTACCTACCTACTCTGACCTCTGATAATCACTTTGATATAAACTAGCCAACCCTAAATTTCTTTCTTTGAAAATATGCATATTAATGAAAAAAAATTTTGATTTTCTTTTGGTTAATAATTGGGCAGCTACTAATCAAAATGTAAATGATCAAACATTTTGTAATCTGTTATTTCAGTTAGATAATCATGTAAAAACAATTCCTAAGACCTAATTGAAAAGAAAACAATGCAATGATTTTTTTACATTTTATTAGCAATCACTTTACTTCCGCTGCACATTCTGTGGGCGTTGCATATCCCTTGGGAAGGTGCTCTTGGGCGGTGTACGGATCCTTCTGTCTTTTTTAGACCTGTTGCGTACTACTTTGCTGTGAATTGCGCATGACACGCAGTAGTGGAGCTTAGCATACAGCTTCGGGAGCTGGAATGCTGTGGACAAAGAAATTTGTGTAAGTAGAGAAGACTATGAATATGGTAATGTAACTACAATTTGTCTTGAAATGTAGGATATAAACACTAAGTACCCAGGTAAGTTGGTTGGTATTTCTAACCCCTAGTTTCAACTAGCGAAACATTCACAAGAAAACATGTTGCAAGCATTATCTATCTCTATTGTTTAGAGATGAGTGGAAAGAGTTAAGACTATGCTTGTATAATGTTGTTGTGCTGTGCAAACACCCAGTAATAGGAATTCTTAGGCTATGTGCAGTGATAATTATTATTAACAGTGTCTAACTGAGGCAAAGGTGTTATGCTCTGTGGACCTCTAAATGCTTGGCCTCTGCCTTATTTTGGATGAAAATTGTTACTAGTTACTCTAGGTAACTGCTAAGAGGTTTCTTGTTACAGTGCGACTTGAGAGTAGAGATTCAATAAGGGTGCCACAAGAAATGAAATGACCGAAAGCCCTTAAGATAACCCACTGGCCAAAATTATAGTTCTAGGTCTACTCTCATAGGTCGCACAGTACCACTAGTTGCTTTTGTATGCACATCCTGCCCCTGACTTATAAATCATAAGAGAACTCACACGTATAGACGGAGGCTTCATTGATATCCCTAACAGCAGCGGCTTCAACAATATTCCTTATCACGAATTTTTTGATAGCCTTGTCTTTAGGCACGCATCGCGCGCAGTTAGTGCACCTCACGGCCTTAACGTGACCACGGCCGTGCTTGGCGCGTCCTCCATTACGGCGTTTGCGAGTCTGAAAACAGAAATCAGGCACTAAGACCACATGCTCGGCTTGACATGGATGACGCGTGCATCACAAAAGAACAAAACTTCCACAATAATTTAATGTAAACACTTGTTTATTACACTATTGGTGGAAAAAAAATACAAATTTTGAATAAATCAATTGAAATAATTGTATATTTTTCGCTAAAAGTTTACGCACCATGTTTCTAACCTCCGAATCAGTGAACGAAGAGCGACGGAAAAGAAATTGTTTGACAGGTGACACTGAACGATTTCCTACTTCTGTTGTTCATCCATTCAGTCGAATAGTCGTTGCCATTATAAA
The DNA here is from genome assembly GCA_936450015.1 of Meganola albula. Classification (NCBI taxonomy): domain Eukaryota; kingdom Metazoa; phylum Arthropoda; class Insecta; order Lepidoptera; family Nolidae; genus Meganola; species Meganola albula. Next base: position 12,441,277 of record OW388159.1, on the reverse strand, counting down.
AAAATGAGGAGCATTAAAAAAAAAACATATTTTACCTTATTTTTCGTACCTTTTGTACTAGCTTCATTAAAACTAGGGCTTTCAAAAAAATTGAATACGTACACAATTCCTCGACAGCACAAAATAATATTTTCGAAAGATGATTCTAGAATTAAAACTGAGTCATACTACTCTATTCATTCATTCCAACTGACTGACATTTAATTCGTTCTATTCTATCAACCATCAATCAATCAATCAAATCAACAGAAAAAAATAATCGTCTGTCACGAACAATTTTATTTCGCTGTTATTTTATTTTTATTTCAAAGCAAAATAGCAATAACTAATAAAAAATTATATCATACTTTTCGTGTTAACTAAAAAACTGTAAATATGTTGGCTTGTTATCCGTAGTAATCAACGTAACTTCGTCATCGTGTGATTGTAGGTACTCGAGTGCTCTGTACCTTTGTGAAAACATTTCTGTGAATTGCGATGTTGTGCAGATAGTCAATTCAATTGTCGTACCGCGTGTGAAATGTCACAACATGGATGCCCAGAGAGACTGTCGAATAGATCCAAGAGGTTTCAGGACGAGGGGCCTACACAGCCAACGATGGAAGTGCTGGTGGAAACCCTCACTGGCACAGCGTTTGAAATGACCGTGCTGCCGACGGATACTATTCTTGCCATTAAATCGAAGATATTCAGGGTAGAAGGTGAGTCCTAAAAGTTAGTTTTATTGTTTAAACTGTTGTTTATAGTTAGTGTACCTATAGTGTGCGTCATCCACGTTCTGTACGACAAAGAACGTTCTGATATTTGCCCGTCGTAAATTACGTTGTCCGATAACCTATTGTGTCGTAAATATTCAGACAATGCAATCACCTGTAAACACGCAAAAACAAAAATAGGTAGTACACAAGTATAGAAATTAATTAAATTATTGTGCAAGGAGCTAAGTCCACAAGTGACATTGTAAACAATATAGGTAATATGTAGATTTAACTGTTTGTGACCTGTAGAAGTGCACAATATGACATTAACTTGGCCTCATATGAGGACATCTATAAATAGATTCTTAATCCAACTGCATTGGTTATAACAAAATTAATCAAACTATCCATTACCTTTAAAATCTGGATCATTATAAGAAGCACAAATTTTAGTCTACAATGGTAAAAATGAGCTTAATGCTTTTATACTCTACTATGTGGCCTACTAGCTATCCATTTGATGGAAAAAATCTAACTAACGGCTTTTGAGGTCATCCCAAAAAAATCAGGCAGGTGTGCAGAGAACTTTATAAAATATTGTTGTGATTATAGCAGTGATTCTCAAACTTGATTGGGATCTGACCCACTTAGCTAAAACTGCCAAATAGTGGACCCATCTCTTGGCTGTCTTAATAATGGGGCATAAAGTACTGGTAACACTCAGTTCCTAGTCTGTGAAAATGTGTCATACATACATGCAAAGATTGCTATTTCAATGGAAACAACAAGCATAAATTTAAATCCTAGTTATCTATTAACATTTACCACAAAGTGTAAATTAACAAGGTCGGCCTGCACCGTCGTCATACTTTTTGACCCACTGTACCTCAAACTCAACACAGGCAGAATAGTCGAGAACGACTCAGTAGCTGCAAAAGAAAAAAAATCCTAGTTACTTATTTGCCCCAGTTTGATATTTTTTTTTTAGTCTGGTTATCTTATGTTTCATGGCCCACTCAATTATGCTTTAAAGACTCCTCCATTATATAATTATCTTTATATATATAATTCTTCTGTGAGTGTGTCTGTCACTGAACTTCTCTCAAACGACTGGACCGATTTTGATGAAATTCTTTGTGTGTGTTCAAGGGGGAATGGTTTAGATTCACAATTTTGCGGGGTACGAAGTTCACTGGGGCAGCTAGTAGATATGTATTTCTTTAAAAACAGGATACCAATATCTTCTGAGTATAAGATGATGATTAGTTTTACTGTTTCAAGCTCCATTATGTTACACTGCAAGGACTCGTGATGTGATTGTATTTAGAAGCCTTATATGTAGCTATAAATACTTATGAAAGTTGTGACTATCTTGCTATCTTCACCTTTCATTTTAAGTTCTCTATACTTGTTGAGATCATTTCACATAAACAAAAAATTGTTAAATGTGATTCACACTAACATGTGAGCCTGAGTCACACTTGACAATTTTTATATGTATGTAAATGTTATGATATGTAGAGCCAAAGAGCCTATTGTCAGAAATATGAACAGATGGACTGTGAAAATTTTATTATAGAGCCCTCTTTGGAACCTGACCTTAGACTTTTAGGGTTTTACTTAAAAATTGTCTACTAATGGTTTATGAGATAGATAGACAAACAGATGGACTGTGGAAGCTTAGTAATAGAGTAATAGCAACCTTAAATAAGAAATCTCGAAAATTAGTACATGTAGTTTCTGCATGCAATGGATTGCACTCATTTTTCATAGCAAGCATAGAATGTTGCTAAATTATATAGAAACTTGTACTAGGGGTACAGGACAGGGGTAACCAGAGCAAAGGTAGTAGCTGCCATTTCCATAGATCTACAACAATGTTGCTTTTGTAGTATATATATATAAGTTGCTATAACTATCTGGCCATGTAAAACTAATGATTGTCAATAAAGATTGTTATAACTTATCATTCTATATCATTTGATATAGGTCATATAAGTATCATATTTCTATAATCAATTATATTATATATTAAAACTGGGTGTATGCGCTGCACAACAAAACATGATACGAGCATAGTCTTATCTCTTTCTACTCATCCCTAGGCGCTAGAGATAGACAGAGCCTGCAATATGCTTTCTTGTAAATGTTTCGCCAGTGGAAATTAGGGGTTATAAAGGCAAATTATATGCTACAGAGGCTGACAAACTTGACTATCAGCTTGAAAAATTAAAGGAAGATCAAAAAATGTAACAATTTGTGTCCTTTTTTAAAGTTTCCACACAATAAGAGTGTGAATAGAACTATACTGTCACGTTAAAGCTATTCTAATCACACTTCTGGACTCTCTCTCTCAAGAGAGTCCACCTGTGTTTATACACACCTCTTGTTGTACTTACTTGGTTAGTTACTTCAGATTGGTCAGTTCTTGCCAACTATGTCTAGAGGCGATGTTTTAATTCTAATTTTTAACCAACTTCAAAACGGTGGTGAAAATAATTAAACCATGTAAACAATATATTTATAATAATTAAAACAAGTATAAAATCAATAACCTAAATATATAAAAAAAGTATTCAAATATATTAGTTAATAAAACAGTCTATATTTTTTTTGTTAGTGATTTTTTTTAAAGAGGTTTACCCTAACAAGGTTTCATAGATATAATAACTTATTTTTTTTTAAGATTTTCAAGATGCTTCCAGCTTCTGTATCTAAACCTACTGTTGTATGACTAAATTCGTTAGCCTTGCACTCATAATGTTAAACAATACATTTAGTTTTTGTTTACAAATTCTTCCTACAACTGTTTCCTTGTTTGATATAGTTTTTTTTGTATCACCTTCACACTAGACTAGCAAATTGTAATTTGTATCTGTTGACTGATACTGCCTTTGCTTAGTAACTCATTTATTTCTCTCTGCGAGATATTTTTATATTATCCTCCAATATTCTGAGAAATTTTAGTTCTCAATCCACACATTCATTAATTAAATATGTGTACTACCCGTGCGCGATAAGTTGAGACCCGGTTTTAAAGCGAACACGCTTATTACTTGCCCACAGAAGTAGCTTAAACATATATTTTGCTACTCTAACAAATTAACTTCCCGATCCGAACTCTAATCTACGTCACACAAGCGGATTATCATCACAACAGTGTTACAGATCAAACTCACTCACTGCCCCCAGGTCTCAACTTATTGCGCACGGGTAGTACCTTAAACTAATGCATTGATGGATGTTTTATTTTAGCTAACTTTCGGTCAAATCAAGTTTTCGGTACAGAGTAGCTATTGTAAATCAGAATAAATGAAAATTAACAAAAAAATATATATATCAAATTCTAGTGGAAAATTATTCTAATTATTTGACCTGAATGCCCCCTTTCAGTTTGTGGAGGGCAGTCCCTTCCACCCTCTATATTTAGAAGCTCTATTAGTATGTAGGTACACATGAATTAATACAAGCAATACTTAGTTTATCAGTTTACAGTAAAATTACTCCACTGTGACTGATTCTGCATCATCTGCTCTCTCAGTTAAATTGGCCAGTTATTTTGGCAGTAGTCAGTTTAAACTATCAATTCAGTATGGGATTTAAGTTTAAAAATGGCACAGATGAAAAGTTGTAGTATGTGCATTTTGAATAAAAAAAATATTAATTGAGTTAAAGTGTCCCCTCAGTTTGGTGTGTCTTGTGTCATAGGCCTCCTCCAACTTTTTCCATAGCACTATCAGCTTCAACTCTTGTCCAGTAAGGTATTGGGACCTAAGCGGAAATTGTCTTCTAACAGGCACTTACTATGAAATATCTAAACAAGCCCTGCTTTCTTTTGTCTGCAAAGTTATTAATATAATTTTATTAACTATGGGTTTTGAAACTGAGACCTTGCAGTTATTAACCGAATGTTATAGTGTTACAGGCCTCACAAAAATATGTCACAAAATCACAAGGAATTTTGAAAAACTGACATAATCAGTCCTGTAATTAATACATTGTTTTTTTTTATTAGCCCACTGAATATTTCTCACGCTACTAAATTACTCAACAAATCTCTTTCACTGTCATTACAAAAACAAATATACTTGTTAATTCTCATGACCTAATGTTATTTCATAATTTTATTTTTAAATTTTTTCATGCACAAAAGAATGAAATAACATCGTGCAGGTTTCAAAGACAAAATTAAGCTTTGTTGTTAAGATGATGATATGCTTGTATTCAGAGAGAGAGTCCTAACCCTAGTTTGAATTGTCTATTAATGGGTGAGGACTAGAGCAGGCAAATATTTTTGTTCTTACCTTTCGGTTACCCCCTCCTAAAAATCAGGTATAATGAACCCAAGTTAAATAAATTCAAGTTAAATAAACTGCTGACTGTACAAAACAATGTTATGGACCGTTAGGGCTTAAATTTTTTTTGATGGACACCCTCGCGCATTCCCATCGTTCAAGTGCCGCTGGTCAAGCAGGTGCTGCTGCTACATCAGCTGAGAGCGCTAAACGACTCAAATAAGCAAACCTTGCAGGAAATTACGTGTTTGAGCCGTTTGGTGTTGAGACTCTGAGTCCGTGGGGGCCAGAAGCACGTTCACTTTTCAGGGAGTTGTCAAAACGCTTAGTTGACAACACACGTAATCAGAAGGCTTGTTTGTATCTTGGGCAAAGGAGCAGTATTGCCATCCAACGCAGCAATGCTGCTAGCCTTCGGGGTATGTTCCCTGAATAACGATGCGGAAGAATTTATTGACGCATTAGTTTAGGTTAGGCATTAGTTAGTTTAATTCTTAATTTAGTTTAATGTTGAGATTTTTATTCAGTTAAGTACTTTTGTGTTAAATAATATTGTATCTTTAAGTTGTAAATAAATATATTTTTTAAATGTCAATATATTGTGGACCGCATGAAAATTAATATATGAACCTAATTTTTTTGGAAACAATAGAGCCACGGACCTATGGGAACAACCCCACAAATCCTACTGTAATGGGCCATTTACCGAGGCCCTATTGGGTGAATTTAAAAAAATGGTGCACTATTTATTGCTACGTGCATTTAATACCTTCCCACCAAAAGAAAAAATATATTTATAATATAGTATTTATTTACTCGACAACTAGACGTTATTACAATTAAATATACTTTATTAACTAGTGGACCCCGCAGACGTCGCGTCGTCCCGCCCGGTATAACAGAGCCACCTACCGGGTCCGAAAATAGATTAAGACCGATTCTCAGATCTACCGAATATTAAGTCAAGCCGTTTCAGATAAGATTGTTGTTTTTTTCGCTGCATTCGAACCATCCTCGTACTTTAAGGAATATTCTAAAAAAAGAATTCGCGAAATCGGTTCAGCCGTTCTCGAGTTCTGTGCTTAGCAACACATTTAGTGATTCATTTACTAGTGTATTAGAAGATAATATTTGCACACATACAAACAGCGCTATCTAGTCCCAAATTAAGCAAATATATTTACTTGTGTACTTAGATAAATAACACCTAGATACAGAGAAGAACAAACAATCATTCTCATCAAACAAAGATTAGTCTTGGGTGGGAACCGAACCCATGACCGGCTAAGCCGCCAGGGTCACTAACCACTATTGTAACAGGCCAGTCTATGCAAAATAACTTAATAAGCAATCAAAACAGTATTAAGACATTTTAAAACAGCTGATTTTTATATTTAAATCATAAAGGTGTAGATACACTGGCTTCATGACCTGGTAAATGGGTTTTCAATATTATGACTTTGATCTGGTGCCAAATCATGATTGATTGTGTAAAATGTGTGTAAGACCGGATTGTTTTATTATTGATTTATTTCTTGAATTTAATAGTGTAGGGTTTTATAGGCCGACCGTTTAACTCGTGTATCGTCTATCTCCAAGATTCTGAATCCTCAAGCTGCACAGACAGTGATAAATTACTGATGATGATTCAAGCGATATGGATATTGGTGTCAAATCTTACATTACTTTTATCTGTGGTTAAATAGTTCTATATGAGATTTAATTAATGTTTTATGACTTTGTACCTCAGATGGCGATACGCGAATTAAACGGTCGGCCTATAGAATTTATGCTTGTAACACTGCAGTGGGGAAGGGTATAAAACTTTTTTGCTAAAAAAGTAGCTTAAGAAAATAATATCTCTTCAATACCGTCACCGATGTTTCTATGGCGACAACTACCTTCATAGGTACCTATTTTTATGCTATTTAAAACTCTTAGGCGTTATCAATCAATTCCTAGGCCGATTCAAAGGGAAGCCGATTCGAATCGGCTTGTATGGACTCTTCGTCACTGCTACACTCTATTGCATATTAAATACTAGTTAATAAGATTTACGGTTAGGTCGGTGTTTGAAAGCAGCACACTAAACAAAAAGTATGTAATATACTCAAAAGTACTTCATTTAAAAAATAAGAAAAGTCTACTGAGTTTTTTTGGCAGTGTTCCTCAGTAGTTGCCAGTCATTCACAGCACGGTAGGAAAATAAATTGAACTATTTTAATGTATACTCGCTCTCAAAAAAAATTAAGTATTTTTCATTTCATTTCATCGTTGGCCCAGCGATATCGGTCTCGCCTTTGAAATTAAAGTCGCGAGTTCGTAACTTTGTGTGAATTAATCCATCGCCTCTGCTCGATTTTAACCGGTGAAGGAAAACATAGTAAGGAAACCGGCGATTCTAAGAACTAATCATTTGAGGACACGTAACATCCATGTCATCCGCACTCACTATGAAAGTCACCCACTTTTCGTCGGCTATGTGTAGGTCCCATACACAATTGGTTCGCTCCCGAGCCTATTGCCGTCCATTCGGGCACGATGCCACACAATAGATTATAAGTTTCTTTCCTCGAACCCGGGACCTCGCGGTTATTAAGCGAACACGCTTACCACTGGACTATAGGCCGACCGTTTAACTCGCGTATCGCCATCTGAGGTAGTCATAAGTCAAAGTCATAAAACATTAATTAAATCTCCTATAGAACTATTTAACCACAGATAAAAGTAATGTAAGACTATTCGTCACTAATATCCATATCGCTTGAATCATCATCGCTGTCTGTGCAGCTTGAGGAGTCAGAATCTTGGCGATAGGCGATACGCGAGCTAAACGGTCGGCCTGTACCGGGGCATTTAATTATGCAAAAGTTGGTAAAAATAGACGAATGGATGTATAATATTAGTAGGTTATTATACGAATAGTTTGAACATAATGTATTGTTGATTCAGTGATACAGGGAGTCGTTGCTCTTTTGTTATTGTGACCTCTTTCTAACAAAAAAACAAGTATGTAGGTATAGTGTGTAGTGTTACCGAAATGTCCACAAGTTTTGTTTGTAACTTGTATTTATTTAAAACTTATCATAAAACATACATTTGCACAGACAGGTGATCTGCACAATGAGGAAAATGTACGAAGTGACAAAACAATTTAATACAATAAGCTGAGAATGATCTCTATCACATCAGCTTGCGAATATAAACCACATCAAAATCCGTCAACAAGATTTAGGCGATTCGTGGCATCAAATTTGTACAGTGTACACACGACTACACATCAAGCTATTAGTAGCGAACGGTGGAAGTTTGAAAAAGGGAAGGCATAGCAAAAAGTTCTTACTTAGGTAAATAATATCTCTTTACTACCGTCGCCGCTCGTTCTTACACTTGATGCTATACTTATTTTTGTTGCTATTTAAAACTTTTAGGCGTTAAATAATGTATTATTAAGTACGTGAGATATTGACCAATTCCTAAAGGGAAGCTGATGAGAATCGGCTTGTATGGACTCTTCGCCATTGCAAGCTAAACATTTTCAGTATAAGCTCACTATATTATTATTATTATTATACTTTTGTAAGAAATCTCCGATACCATACCATATATTTTTTAATTAATATTTTTAGGTGTGATTTGATATTTTGCGCTGACTTTACTTTTGCTTTTTGGTCTGAAGTTAGCCGCGAGTCCAGTCCTATTCTTATTTTAAACGCAATACCCCCGTATTCATAAACGTCTTATAACTTATTTTCTTATTTCTTTTCATTTCTGTTCATGTCTTTGTCTGTCAAGAAAGATTATTAAGTAGTAAGAAAGAGAGCAAGTCAATTTTAACTAGTATTTTATGATTTTTATGAATAAGATCGTTAGTATATTTTTTTAATTTTACTGCAACTGCATATATCACTCTGTTGGTATAACAAGTTATACTACGAGCAGCTGACCTTCCTAACACATCTGTTACAGTTGTATATAAACAGAATATAAATAACACAAAATATTGTACAAAGTGAATAATCTCTACAACATAGACAGTTTTCTCTTGGCCTGCCTCCAGGTGTGAATCACGCGCCACGCGCCGTACTTACATATATGAAGGTCTACTACGATGTCTTTCGTTCGGACTTTAATCGCCTTAATATATAAAAATTAATTTACAATAAAATTTCGAATGTTTGTAACGCTGAAAACGATTTGGCTTATTTTCTTTTTAAAATGTTTATACAGATTAATACGCGGTATAAAGTTTGCAAGTTTTAAATAAATATTTTTAAGAATAAATATTGTCTAGGAAGAAGAGTATAAAGAGAACATTTACTAAGTCCCCTTTATGCCCTTTTTACACAGTCAAAGCAAAAGGCAGTGGCGCATGGCGGTGCTGTAACTGTGGACGAATTTCATCGATGCAATTACTTTAGCCACAAAATTGTGACAGGACAGAGTTACTTTCGCATTTATAATATTATTAGTGCGGAATTTAAAACATTAACAATTTATTGGGTGACACTTGTTTTCCAGGATTGTACTAACTACCGTTTCTTACAAACTGACGTTTTTCGTAATAAGTCCTCTGTCAAACACGTAAACGAACGAATAGCGTCAATAGTAGGGCTTCAGATGTTAGATCAGTACACTCATTGCCAAAATCGTAGGGGCACTTAGGTGTATAACATAATATTTAGTGCATGACGTAATCCGCATGCGCGTAGCGACAGATGTGAATAGAACTTTTATTTACACAGAATTGTTTCTAGAGGCTTGTGTACAGTATTTTTTTTTAGTGTCAGACTATTTATAGTTAATGTGTGTACATTCACTATAAAGGAGTCTGACACTAAAAAAGTCTGCCCACCTGGGCCGCAATTAGCCTTTTAGGGCCTTATCATAATAGCAGTTTGCGTAACGGGCTCGTAACGAATACGTTGCGGGCGCCCAACTAACACGCCACGAATGCGTGCAATGCGCATCAAAGACGTTGCGGATGCGTGGCGGATAAGCTACGTTTTCGTCACAAATTTGTAGTGAGTTAATAATATTAACTTACTACAAATAGTAGTGTGGACGCACTATTAACTTAATATGGCGTCCACGCTACGTGCTATGCGTCCGCAACGAATTCGCTGCGCATCCGCTGCATGTTAGTTGGGCGCCCTTCTGCGCGCCGCGGCGCCGGTGGAAATAATAGCAAAAATCCCTTCGTAGCCATTGGAACGTAGTGGTTAAATGCTCAGTGGTAGCCATCTTCGCCCTATATCGGCCAGTCTGAGTTATTGTAGTGCACAACAAGAGTATGCATTGACCGAAACTGACTGGTAGAAGCCCTATCTTTCACCAATCAGTTTACGGCTGTAGGTATGTGCTGTTCAAGGCACCATGGTCTCACACCATCAATGCCTTACTCCCCACGAGTGCTATGGTAGATAAGATTTAATCCTATTTTACAAGTTTTTAATCAACATGCAATGTATTGATTTGCAACATTCCAACCGATAGTTCGGTTGGAATGTTGCAACTCAATTTTGTAGCAGATATCTTCAACGGATTGAGCTGAATTGCTGTATACACGTTTAGTTTGCATGACAATGCATGGTTAGCTGTCATTCTAAATCCAACATGGCGGAAGACCAAAGATGGCGGACTGGTAATTTTTAACGGACTTCTACAATATAAAAAACAGTTTATTGCTAAAGAGCAAGCCTTTAATATTAGAAAGAAGAAAGCGTTGGTGTTCTTGTGTATATGACCTCGACCACTGGCTCCTAAGTTTTATGACCCCATTTTATAAACTAGAGGTTGTAAACAAATAATATCTACTAATTTACCTTTTTGTCAATGTGTAGAAAGTAACAACTCATATGTGTTTCATACCCATGTACGACACATGGGTCTTTATGATGTCCAAGTGCGAGTTTGTAGACGTCACAATTATGTTCTCGAATTTTTAGTTCTAACAATGCCAGTTAGCTCATGATGTTTCCTTCACCTATGTAGAGCAGCGGTGATGAACCAATTCACACAAAGATGTGTGAGCACGACCTGATTCCTATTTATTCCTGTGTAGAAATCTACAAAACAAATCTATTCAGCCATAATTCTCCATGTGAAACGAAAATATGTAGTAATATATATCTCTTGTCCCCAGGTATCCCTGTATCCCAACAGCACCTTCTTTACAACCTAAAGGAGCTGGAGGACTCATCGTCCCTCCGCGAGCATGCGATCAGCGATGGCGCCAGACTCAGGCTGGTGCTGGGCATGCGAGGAGGCCCTATATCCACTAGGCGTCTGCCGCCGCCCCCTATTGCTGAACCCTGGAGGGATATTGAAAGACTACTTGATAGTAACCGGTAAGCTAAACCACCTCTACGTTTTCTATGCTGTCTCCCGCATTGTTTAAATATTCTGGTCAATCTATCATTCAAACTCCTATTATCTTCTATTATCTTTCTTATTAAATCGTGAGGGATCTAAGACAGTTTAAATGTTGTGAGACTTGCCCGGGTTTAAAAACCCGATCCTCTTCATCTCATAATTCATAATTTTTAATTGCTTTTTAATTTTTTTTTGCTCCACAACATTACATTTCATAATTGGCATGTCTGAGTACAATAAAATAAATAATTAAAAACTAAAATCTAATCTAATCTATTTAATCTTAATAATTAAAAACTCAAAATCTCAATTTTAATACAATTACAATAATTTATTAATGTCAAATAGTTATAAATATAAATCGAATATAACTAATAAAAGAGAAAAAAATTAAGCAATTTAAACTTTTTAAACTTTTGGTTGTGTTCCTAGCTGTGAGTAAAGTAACCAGTGTCCATGGACATATGTATAAAGAATTAGCACAATTTGAGTATGTACAGTCCTCAGATAGTGTTGTGTGTTTCCAGGGAGGATGTGGAGTGTGGTGGCAGTGGGTGCAAGGTGACGGTGCTGGTGTTCCGTGACGGAGAGCGTGTTAATATGCTCCGTGTTAGAGAGAACAGAGACGGCACATACTCGCCCATCGACCACAACAAATGTAATGCCAACATTTAATACATTAGCATTTAATTTATGACGGGCCGGTGGTATGGTCGGTAAGATGCTTGCTTTTCACGCCGCAAGTCGTGGTTTCGATTCCCACCCAAGTCAGACATTTGTGTGATGAACACGTCTGTTTTGTCTTGAGTCTGGGTGTAATTATTTTGTATTTAAGTATGTATTTACAAAAGAAAAGTATTATATGTATGTAGTATATTACAAGTTATCTGGTTTCCATAATACAAGCTCTGCTTTGTTTGGGATCAGATGGCCCTGTGTGTTAATGTCCCACTATAACTAAAAAAATCTTAGCAGGTTTATTTATCACCAGAGAAAGAAATAAGATCCTCTTAAGACTCTTGAGCATCAAGCGCTATTTATTGTATTTAGAGAGAGGTATGACGTAGCGCACTCAAATCAATTTCAATGTTGTTTCATTTCAATGATAGATCAAAAATTACGTGTATAACTGACTGACTAATTAGAATAAATAAATAAATCAACATTCTGGTACATTAACACACACGGTCACCTGGTCCCAAGCTAAGCAGAGCTTGTGTTATGGAAACCAGATAACTGGTATATACTATACATATAATATTTTTCTTTTGTAAATATATACTTATAATAGATATTTACACCCAGACTCGACACAAACAAATGTAAATACGATTTTACACACGCTATCATCGTCCCTATTAACTATGTTGTTATATTAGATTCGTCGGCATGTTCGTCGTCGAGTGCGGGGTCAGACCGGGGGGCAGGCGGGGGCACGGGCGGGGCACGCGGGGGGCTGACGGGGGGGCCGGGGGTGGTGGGGCGGTGTGCGGGGGACAATGCGCTTACAATGACCAAGATGCGGGACCTGCGCTCGCGCATGGAGACATTGTCCTTGCAACGTGCCGCGCACACACGGAGGCAAGGTAAACTTGCTTTCCTCGGAATTTTTTTAAAGATCCGTACCTCAGAAAGGTAAAAACGGCACTCTTATAAAATCTGTCTGTCACAAATGATTTGCTCCAAAACTACTTGACCGATTGAGTTAAAATTTAGTACTTATACTTATGTTCATTGGTGACCCAAAATAGGACGTGGTATGTAAATAAATAAACTTTAAACATGGGGCCTCTTTTTGAGGCTATATTAGAAAATTTAAAGAGAAAGAATTTTTTATTGTGACGTCGTTTTTGTACTGTGAATTATTACTGATATTAATATTTTAGTTGCGTTCCGATTTAATATTATTGTTTGGAGGTAGTCAGTAATAATTGTGATTAATATTTTTGGACGTCAAATACCTCAGTCCACTCGTGAACATGAAGTCTGAAAAGACTTTGAAACGTCGGGATCTAAAATCTACAATAAACCGCGATAAAATCCGTTAAAAAGTAGTTGTATTTCAATGTGTGATATTCGCGTAAATCTAAGACAATACTGAGTGTTAAATTTATTTTCCTTCACAGATAAAGTAGATATACAAAAAACCCGAAGCGAAGAAACGCTATCCGTCCCTAGCTTATTAGACGACGATTCTGAATACAAGGGTCGTTACACACAGTATGAAGACGACACGTTTACCCCTCTATACGACGGGAACTACACTAGATACGACTACGACTGTAGTTTTAACGACAGATATACCCTTCTACCACCAATTGGAACACGAGCAGAATCCGATCAGTCGGTACAAGACGCGGTGACTGAGAGTGAGAGGATAAAGCTATCGGACGCTTTAGCGGGTTCGATTCTTGTGCAAGGCAGAAGGGAGGAGGAGGGAGCGATTCTAGAGGAGTGTTTGGATACTGAACAGTGCCATTTGAGACAGGACTCGTTAGCGGCGAAGGATTTGGCGCCAATACCCGCGGAGTATGGTAAGTTTTGATTTAGATTAGTCCCACTCATGGCTTATTCTATGCGGAATAATAATAAAAGGTAATAATTGTCCCCAAAGGTTCCAGCTAAATAAATTTCAAAATCGTCGAAGCCGATCTATACATTATTATGTAGATAGGTAATAAACAATATTGGTGTTATTCATAAAAATCTTAAAAGACTTCAGTTACTTATAATGGACTTTGTCTCTTTCTTATTAGTATAAATGTCAAGATAACAGAGAAAGACAAATGAATTATAAACTTATATACGGGGGTAAAACGGTCTTATTCATAAAAATCTTGTAAGGGTTTATAATTAAGATGGATTTTGTGTCTTTCCTATTAGTGTAATTGTCAAGATGTCAAAGACCTATTTTAGCTTCATAATAATTAGTCAACGACAATTTTTCGACAACTTTGGTGGGTGTGAATTATCGGGTAAGAAGACGGTATTCCAATAAATTAATTACGGCAAATAATACTTCACCCCGATCTCTCGATAGCACAATCATTAATTCTACCAGATAATTACAGATCGCTAAGATTTTACTGGATTAAAGCGTAACTGGTTGGTAACCTGGTTGCGTGTGCACTTCCTGCCGATGCAACCGTCCAATACAAAGTGTTGGTCCTTTTAAGATGGTCGCTTCACCCGTGCTCGTGTTCATTCGCTCGTTCCTATTGACATTTTCGTGTGTCAGCTGACTTCAAAGACGGACGTGATGATAGTATGAAAAAAAAAATTCTTACTAAAATACATTAATATTTACAATATAAAGATATATTTGGACAAAAAGAGGATTTAACTTACTATTTTACATCATTAAATAAAATTGGGAACTAAATTTTTTTTTTTATTTATTTATGAGGCTAAGTTTTGTCGTGTTGGATGGGAATACTGATCTTTTGCCTGAGATACAGACCAGTTTTTTGGTCACGTGTGTCGTCAACTAGGTGTTTCGACAATTCCTTGAAAGGGAACGTGCATCTGGGTCCCACGGATCCAGAGTCTCGCCACCGAACGGCTCAAACACTTAACTTACTAACAACTACGCAGCAGGTGCGAGCTGCGCGGGCGGGGGGGGCGGTGCGGGCGGGGGGGGCGGGTGGCGCCACTCGCAGTCCGCGTCGGCGCTGTGCGCGGCGCCGCTCGCCGACGCGCTGTTCTCCTCCTCCACCTCCGACCTCGAGAAGCTCAAGAGGAACAAGTGAGACGCTATACATTACCACTCGATCCTTTTCGGGATTTTCTCTCGACTCGCAAGACAGATCATTTATATTGTCTTAAACGATCCCTTAAATGTACGAGTTAATTTCTTAGTTAGTCCTTAATATAGACCTTCATTTGGACCTTCGTAAATAAAGTCTAAACTCTCTCGACTCATAAAGTAGTCGAGAAGAGACCTGTGCCCAGCCGTGAGACACTAAAAAGTGCTGAAGTGAAATTTAAATTATCGAATTTCAAATAGATTTGGTTCAATATTACCGACGATGTCTGATGTCAAAAACCACATAGAGACTACCCCTACAAAGAACGATAAATTTCCGCTACGGTCGTTTAAAATAATATACCGATGATGTCCTCCAGCCGCATCCTCCCCGCCCTGTCCCGTCACCGGCCCCGCTCCCAGCTGCACCTCAGCGACTCGGCGCTGCCCGCCAGCGAGCTGGCCGCCGTCACCGTCCCGGTACCTGTACCTGTACCCGTGCCGGTGCCGGTGCCGGTACCGGGGCCGCCGGTACAGGTACCGCGCCGCGCGCGCTGCGGGTTGTGCAGACGACGGCTCAGTATCGCCACCTTACATAGATGTCGCTGTGGAGGTGCTTTCTGTGCGCCGCACAGGTATGTATCATTTTTATTTTGTAACTAACCGCTTGTCTTTACTTCGTATGAATAGTGTACGTTTGATTAAGATTTGTTTTTCGAAATTAATATTTTTTAAATTTAATTTCAGTTCGACAATAACGAACGAAACAAAAAATATACAGATGTTGAGATAACTCGTTAACCATAAAAACTTAGATAATTCATTGAATAAAATGTATTTTAATTATTGATGTTTCAATCATTCGCCTACCGTTTTGAAATTATTTATCTATCTAGACGGCAAATAAATTTTAAACAAATAAAAAAATGTTTCATTAAATGTATAGATACGCCGAAGCCCACGGCTGTGCGTGGGACTACCGCGCGCCGCCCTCTGCAGCGCCCGACCTGCCGCCCATATAGCGACGGTACTGTACCCGGTACTGTACCGCTGCACCCGCACGGTACCGGTACCACACACACACCACACGGACTTACAATACATATCTAATGTACATTTTGATCTATTAAACATGTTTGTTTGAATATGCTAGTGGTTGATAGCAGGTTTACATTAAGTCAGCTACTGGCACCAATACTGGTAGTTATGACATGGTTTAAGCACAGTCGATGTTACTAGTAACCGAATATTTGTAACTTGGTGGGTAAAGTCAGTACTGTGTATGCATTAAAATGTACCGAAACCACGAAAAAAAATCATATCTCTTCCGCTATGATGATGAAATAAAGGCTGGCGCAAATTAAGGCACGCCTTACGTAATATACGACAGTATTTTTTTATGCAACCCGCTTTAGTCAGCGCCAGTCTTAACAGAGATAAAGAGATCAACGGGAAACTGAATTGTCTGAAAACTTAACAATCCAGCAACCCACACTTGCATGATGAATAGCGTGTTCTAAAGCCTACATCGTTGTGAGCAATTCGCGTTACCTACTTACTACTGGAAAGACCATACTTGCCAATATACTGGCGTCAGTAACTAGACTAATGTAATCCTGCTGGAATGGTTTATAATGATGTAATTTAACGATCATAGATCGCTACCACTAAAGTCGTATTCGCAATCTGTGTTCACGAATACTGCCTTTAATTATGATTATTATACCAAAAGGGTTTTGTATAATATAATTTAATTATGTACTTTAAAACTGATTACTTACATTTGAATATAAATACAATTAAAAATTGCAAGAAATAAAATGTTACAAAAAACAACCTTAATTACATATTATTTCGATATTTTTAAGTACATAGTTAAATAAATCCTTTGTTGTCTATGTTTGATATATAATTAATTTAATTAATGTATTTGAATTATAGTTAAACTAATTTCTATATTTTATACCCTTTTGGTATAACAATGTTTTATCAACACGGTTTTGACGTTTACTACAAATCCTTGTTACTGCAATACCGCAGGTTGTACAACTCTAACAGCATTCACGAAACCAGCAAATATATAGTTAATTGCGAGCTTGGGTTATGGATATGCAATGAAAAAAAAATTTTGGGGTTCCATTTTGGCGACCGTGACAAGGTCGTCTTTAATGTATGAAGAAAAAATTAAAAGTCGTCGAATCCATTTTAATATTACACAAAGTTGTATTACACTGAATTGTATATGTAAATATATATTTGTTCATATTTTGACATGTTTTAGCTATATTTCTAGTGTAAAACATCTTTCAGTATTCAATGTGGATTGGATAGCTTTATCCTTTATACAATAACGCTACACCCTACTTTATGGTGTAGGGTGTTATAATATGCCGTAGTGTTTGTATAGACTATAGCAAATATTATTGAGACATCAAATTTTATTGAAGACAACCGTTTTTCTCGTGTCTCCGTTGTTTCCATTAGATACTTTCCACATGGATAATCCAATTGAATAAATGTATATTTTATCAATGCCCAGGCCTAGCTAAGAATCATCTCGATCATTTCAACTTTTAAATAAAGAAAACCGCAAGTCACAAGTTAAATTCATAACTTTTGTTGGCGTTTTAGAAGAAATTATTCCAATATGTCTATTAATAGAAACATCATTACAACACGCGTTATTGCAGTATCATTGATGAAATTGATGTAAAAACTATATAATACCATGCACTTACCACATTGTGTTAATAGACTTAGAGCAATTTTTTGAATAACCAAATTCTTTAACATAACGTATAGGTAGACAACCGTCATAATATCAATGTTTCGTAGATTAAAGTGTTATGGTTTTTGAAGAGTTGATTCTTTAAGTATTACTTCGTAAATACAACATCATAAGCTGCCTGTTCATTAGTGGATCGCAACTGCGGAGGGAAGATATATGAAGCACAGTCTCTGAGGTTTTGTGCAATCCTGTTGGACAGATAGCCTGTTTGCGTAGTCGTTACTTGACTGCTAAGCCGTAAGGCGTGGGTTCGATTCCCACCCTGGACAAATCTTCGTCTGATGGATGAGCACGATTGTTTGTTCTGTATCTGGGTGCGATTACAAAAAGAATTTATTTAAGTAGTATATCAGTTTGCAGTACACATAACACAAGCAAATATAATTGCTTTATTTGGGACTAGATGGCGCCGTGTGTATATGTGAAAATATTGTTATACTAACCAATAATTGGTTAGTATTTCTGTATTTCTCCGCTCCGCAGCCTCGCTTCGCTCCAATAGTCAGGCAGCCTAAACCATTGTTCAGATCAAACGGATTGTCGACCGCTGACTGTGAGCGGGCGTTTCGCAGTATATCTATTTTCCATATATATTTAGCGTAGTCGGTTTCGGTGCTGTTCGCACCGACTACGCTATCATATATTTTGTTGGCTCGCGGATATCTGACGAATAGAATAGAAAAGGCGGTTAACTCGTAATCTAACGGTGTAGGTACGTGAATAGTGAGCAATCGTAAAGGGATAGGTAGAAGTATAGGACTTACTTGGAACGTCTCCTTTACTGCTTGCAGGTACCTTCTTTTCCCAGTCGTAATAAAAAACTGCACTGGCTTTTAGGTGTCCATCACCACTCACAATTATAATTTGTCTACATACGGTATTACGTGTGCATTGTTAACTGCTTTTAACAGTGAGCGTACTCTCTTTAGTCGGCGGCGGATAATACGTTTGTGTGAACAATGCCTTACTAACGATAAAATTTGATAAATCTCACTGGCACTAAAGTTTGTTCGTTTTGATGTGTTGATTGGCAATGATTAATTGTACAATACAAGCATAGTCGACTATTTTCTGTATGCAAATGTTTTGTATCAATTTACACTCATTTCGTATTAATTTTGTAGAAACATCACCGTATTCTATAACCACTTAAAATTTAGTCCGTATTTGTTACTAGACTTGTGTAAACTAGCCTAGGAATACGTTTGGAATGGGGTCAATGAACTTTATTATAGCAGTGTCGTAGTAGGAATGACGTCATAACTTATAATGAGTAACTGCCCGACGAAAGAAAAGTGTAGTGCCGTGACTAGTAATCTTGCAGTTTGCGTTGACGCGCTCGAAAGTCTGCTAACAAAGTAGTTTTAATAGGGATGACAACAATCTGTTTTTGTTTTGTCCATCAGATAGATAAATTAAAAATATTGGATACTTATTTTTCCTTTTTTTGTGTCAACCCTGGGTTAAAGATTACTGCAATACGTCCAAGCGAAAATAAGCGAAAGATTTATACCCCTATATGACGTAGCGCACTCCCACTCAGAATCATTAATGCGTTATATCTTAATATTGTTTCATTACAATGTTAAAGCGAAAAATCCGTGTCTGACATGTTTTTATAATCTTACTGATAGACTAAAAATATGATTTTTCATACCTTGTCAACTGGTACCTTTTTACTAGACGGTACTTTGATCATGTAACAATCATAATTATAGATTAAAAATCTAACCAAACGTGTTGGTCTCTTCAGATTTTAAATAAAGAAATTCAACATTGGTCTGTAAAGAAAAACTACATGAGGGAACGGGCATGTCTTGTCATATTTTATCCACCGACCCGTACTTATAGCCAATGTGTATGAATTAACACCTAAAACTCTCTGAGTTCTTAAGATAGTTACAAAAAAACAACACATTTTATTTTAAATTCTGTACTGTACTCATCAAAAAGTTGTCAGCAGACTTCGACTGTATCAACGCGGCTTTAGCGCTTTGAACACTGCAATATCACTAATCATGTCGCTTGCCTTATTAAGGTAAGGCATTAATATTCTAATTAGCGTTCTGATTCTTAACCTAACATGTTCTATTCATAGTCAGCTAAATGTAGGTGAAATTCACCTCTGCCTACACCTTCGGGTAACAGGCGTGAGCGCTATGTGTGTTCTATGTTTCAAATGCGAGCGAATGTGATAGATAAATAATTATAATATGTAATTAATAATTAAAAAAATAATAAAAACAATGTAAAGATGTTCTAAACCGCAGTTTAAGTTAAGGAATCTAATTAATTAATTGCATCATTATTCACTTTGTCTCTTTCTCTTATTCGATATTCTTGTTAATTAGAGCGAGAAAGAATTCAACACTTAGACACTACGAAATTATTGTACTTGGACGCAACTTGTAATTTCATCGACATTAGCTTTCTCTGCTCGACAGTATGTTAGAAAGAGACTGCCAATCCACAGAATTCGAAAGAGGTTGACCTCAACAAGTTCGAAGTGTCTATAACTTTTACTATATTATGAAAGTTGTTCTTTCTGGCTCTAAAGAAAGAGACAAAGATGATGATGCAAATGAATGTTTGCAAATGTTATTTCATTGTAGGGAAAGGTTTTGAATGTCTAAACTCTTGTCGTTGCATATAATTCGAGAACCCCCTTTTAGTCTTTTGTGAATACTTTCGTAATTAAGGAAAGTATATTTATCATGGACAAGAGACTGAAACTTAGCGGCGAGGGAATTTGAACCTGCCCTGTTCACACGAAACTAGTTCTTAAGCTAGTATAGTAGAATTTAAATTAGTACAGTAAATTGTGTTTGTTAATTTGTTGTTAGGTACAGAAATAGAATGTTAAACAAAAAATATATAAATAATAGTGAAATTAACACTCAGTTAAGTATATTCTATTAACAGCCGGTCTCAAAGTCCTATCTGTTTGTAGATTTGATTCCTGGAGATAGAATGTGTGGGTCTAATACAAAAGATAACATAAATCATTCATTAGTGAATCGGTATATTCGGCAGGCGCGTTTCATCGCAGTCCACATCATTGCTTAACATCAGGCTAGTTGTGGTCAAGCGCAAGCCTATCAATAAAAAATATCCCTAGTGACTAAATCCGCAAATAGTATATTGAAACCGACTGTATGTAGGTTGATTGAAATGACAAATTGTATGAGATATCTATGGAGTAACGTCCAGCTAGCTATTCGCATTAGGACTTAAAACATTATATTATGCAATTTACTAACTTTTTACTCAACAATTGGCATTATATTATATAGTTTAGATTTATATTTTATTAAATCAGTATTATAACTGAATTATTTCGTTTTAATTTATGAAAATTTAATATAAATTACTTACGGCATTTTAACAATAGCATAATGCAAAATTGGACTGAACATCGTATGAGCCAGTAGTTTAGTAGTGTACTGTCCTTATAACATTAGTTTCGTGTGAACCGAGCATAAATATAGTTATATTAGGACAGAAATTAATCCGTCATCCGGACAGCCGGCCTATAATTGGACCGCGTTGTGTAGAAATGATCCGATACAATCTGGACAAAATGTAAGATGTCTAGTTGATGCTAAAATGTCGAGAAATTATAATGTATTGTAATGACAAAAAGATTCCTACATCGATTACATACTTAGAACGAACGAGATTACATATGTAGGTACATTAAAATAAAACTACTTTTTAACGGATTTTATCGCGGTTTATTTTAGATTTTAGATCCCGACGTTTCAGTCTTTTCAGACTTCATGTTTACGGGTCAATTATAATTATTACTGACTAGGTACCTCCGAACATTAATATTTAAGTTGCGTTCCGATGTAAGCAAACTGAGATTAATATTTTTGGACGTCAAATACCTCAGTCCACCCGTGAACATGAAGTCTGAAAAGACTTTAAAACGTCGGGATCTAAAATCTAAAATAAACCGCGATAGAATCCGTTAAAAAGTAGTTTTATTTCAATGTGTGATATTCGCGTAAATCTAAGACAATACTATACGTAGGAACAAATCCGGAAATGTAAAGCAGAGTTATTGATTGATTGAAAACTCCAATTATTATTACAATATTGTGTTCTTGTAGCTTGAAACATTTCTGCACAACACGGTCTAATTTCTGTTGTATTATACGTTCTGTAGAATAATGGATGCTTGATAAATATTATTAATTTTTTTCATTAATTTTAGATACTTTCTCAATTTTGTCGTATTATCATGATCTTTTAATATTACTCCATAAAAAAAAAACTAACAGCATATGGTACGCGTAACCAAATCTCATTTGTGTTGTAGAGTATTCAACTGACTTAAAAGAGAAAGTGGTTATTGATTCGACTGTTTTTTATGTTTGTTACCTAATTACTATGTTATTTGTAAAGCGATTTCTATAATTATTTTTTTGTTTGAACGGTTGTGCTTTTAGTGTGGTCCCATTTAAATTTGATCAAGATCTAACCGGTAATTTTGAGTTATGTCGAAAGAAGCGACATTGTATACGCTAAGCGTCTACGGCCAAAACTTAAGAGTAATTGTCCTAAACGCATAATTATAGGTTTGAAGTCGGTTCTGTGTTTTTGTTGCAAAAATAATTATTTTACATTCATTTGCAAACTCACCGATAGTCACTAAAATCACGAGCTAATCTGTATACTCGGTAAGCGCGTCCCATCGCAGACCATGTCAGACAAGTTGTGGTCAAGCGCAAGTCTATCACTACACAGTATAAAACAAAGTCGCTTTTTCTGTCCCTATGTCCCTATGTATGCTTAGATCTTTAAAACTACGCAACGGATTTTGATGCGGTTTTTTAATAGATAGTGATTCCAGAGGAAGGTTTATAACACATTGCACCCGTGCGAAGCTGGGGCGGGTCGCTGGTTAAGAATAAAAAAACAACTTTCAAGCGTGCAGACTATAGACGATGTGTCATTCAAAAATATTTCATTAGTGTCAGATTATAGTGCTATCCTTTTCTATTTAGTTGTATTTTCGTATAGTGCTTCTTACTCATACGCTTTGGTAATTTTTACGGAGTAATATTTCAAGTTTATGGTAATTAAACCCTTGAAGGTGTTAACACTGCAGGCGTTTATTAAAGCACGGTTTGAGTGTTTTTAAATGATAATTCATATTTTAAAGGTACAGTCAACGCCAAAAGTAAAATATAAATATCGAAAATTTAATATTTATGATCGTAATTTGCATCAAAACAGCGTGTCAGTAATTTGTAAAGTACGTAATAATAGAGTAGGTACCAAATATTAGTTATTACTGCCGCCCAATGTTAATGATCATTTACTGGTTTTGGCGTTGAATGTACATTTGTTTCAGTTATTCCCAGAGGTACTTTCTTTATCTCAATGTCGCATACCTTTTTTTAAAACGGTCAAAACATTAGATGATTAGCAAAAAGAGCGCACCAAAGCTTCACGTTTCATGACATAACACGTATACATAATAAAAATTCTGCTACGCTTGTGTTAACGCCTTTGGTAGAAAATTATTTGACAAATTAATTAAAACATTGTTAGATATTTCTTTACAAAGTAATAAAATGAAGTATTGAATAGTGTACACAAGCGCCTGCTTGGATACACTATTTAATAATTCATTTACACAGAACCAGCGCTGGTTTTGAGACTGCGCCATTAATAATGAGTTTACTATGTGTAATACAACGCCTCTAGTGGTAACAGCATCTAAAGTTCATACATAAAGCATAGTTTACTGTACACACAGCGACACATCAAGCTATACATGTCCAGTATAAGCTGATCTCGCATTGTATAGGATTTCCGTAAAACAAGTGGTCAGCTTGTATTGGTTTCTATAGCATAATGTGTAGCCGTGTATACTCGGTAACGAGGATAGGAAACTCGTTATATGGGCACTGTATATGTCAAATGATTTTTGAAGGGTTAGTGTTAAACTTTGTATCACGGCGACTATCGGGCGGTGGGGGGTAGTTATTTTTAAATATATTGTGTAAAGGCTCAGTTATAGATGGTCCCGACATCATTAAATATTTTCAAAGCCTAGTTTCGATGTGCTTACCTTCATGTGTGACCACTTTAGAATACAGCTCTCGTATTATGAGTGTTTTAATCATTCCGTTGACAGAAAGGGATGCATATATACCCATTGTATAACCGCATCTCTTTCATTCAACTGAATAATAATCGCTTGGAACACTCGTAATTCGGCACCAAGTGTTTCGTATTTTAGTACAGTCATGCACAAATTGGACTACGCATACTAAACTGAGCGTGTTGCCAAGACAAAAAACGAAATCTGTCTTGTATATTATTAAATAAGACAAATAGCTACTGCTAATAGTTGCTGTTTAGTTCTGCTTGTACTACAGCTGAGACTTTATCAATATATTTTGCCAAAATAAACAGGTATAAGATGTCTTTTGTAAATATAACTCGGTTCTTAGTATAGAACTGTATAGATATATTTCCATATAATTTTATAGAGTATACTTTTAGTAACTTAATAATGTGCTGCCCGATAGCGTTGTGTTGTTGTTCCGCGACTGTCGAAGCTGTCGTTGTATGGTATAGTTGTCGACAAAAGTTATTAACCAATTTAAATTTAGATGTAATTTTAATGCTAAAAAACAACTAGCTTTTTTGTTCAAGTGTCCTTTATTTTGTCTTTATTTGATATATCTTGTATAGTAAAAAATCTGTATAAAATTCGCATGGATGGATGGAATTGATGGTAGTAATAAAATAACAAAAAATCATATCTTAGTGAAACGCTTTATTATATTAAACTTATCAATATTCCCAATTTGTTAATGTTTTTGGCATTTGATAAAGTTACAAGGCCGTATGAATAAAGAAAAAGATGTAATTTCTGAAGTTTGTTTACTTCTGCTGCTGATATGTAATGTTTTACAAAATAAAACATACATAAAAACTATCAAGTACTTTTACCATGGAGGTTATACGAATATATGAAGCAAATACTTTAAATATTAGAAATAAAAGATTACACTTTTCTTTATACATACGACCCAGTATTGTGTAGTGTAATATTTAATGTAATATTTATTTAGTGGCTTTTGTCGTCAACTGTACTTGTAAATGTACCAGCTGCGTACAGTCACCGACTGGTGTGCCTATTTCGTATTCAATTATAATAATTTAAGTTTATAGTTAGTTTTTTTTTGGGAGAAATAATTTTGGCTGATTTCTTATAATAAATATTTATAACGCGAAAGCGTAAAACAATTTATATTATTATCACACTGTATAACAAATATAGACTATTATTTGGAAAATAAAATCTATTTAAGTACTTATAGTTTTATTTAGTGCCCCGTTTATAATGAATTCTCTGTACTTCGAGCGTAAAAAAACTACTACAAATATTTTTTTACTTAAAGTAGTCACAATTTATAGATGCATTATGTAGGCACATATTGGTTTGGTTTGCAAATTTGAGCATTATTCACTGAGCTTAGAGTTCAATTTCAATAGATATTTCATAACAAAACTCTTTTATTGGACGAATAATTAAGTGCATAATGGAATTGTGTATATCACTAAGATTATAGAAATAATACATTTTAGTAACTTATATTTGACACATTTATCTTACCACTATAAATAATATGTAGGTACAAACATTCCAGTAAATTCTTAAATATTAATTAAAAATCTCACTACCGCGATTCAGACCTGTCACAAACATACAACGCCATCTATTGGCTGTACATTAAGTAGCTTCATCAAGTCATTTGATCGTCAGTTTCTTTCATTAAATCTTCAAATATCGCCACTAAATTATCGATACCTTCTTTAAAATTTTCATCTAATTCTCTTTTATCGTCTTCATTAAAGAACGCATGCGCAAAATCTATAATTTTCACTGTAGCCCAAGGACTAGGCGTCGGGTCATCAGAAGATAGTTGCTCTAATAGAGCTCTGTAGTTCATTTTAATTTTACACAATTTATCTTCATAATTATGGTCAAACGAATGGTTATTGTCAAGTTTCTGTAACGCGTCAGACCAAGGGGAGGTGATAGGGGGTGGGGAGGAGAAGGTGGAGTGTACGAGGGTGAGGGGGGTGATGGGGACGGGGTGTAGAGGAGGGTATACGGGGCCGGAGGCTGACACTTGTCCGCTGAATGATGTGGAGCCGGGCGAGTGGAGAGAATTGGAGCGACGACGCGGGAGCTCTGGCATTGTTCGACAGTTTACTCGCCCGCTGGAAAATATCACTTTAAAAAAATCTTGTACCCATATTGTAAGGGTTGTTATGAAACCGATAAGTCGCCATTTTGTATTGTCCGCCATATTTGATTCAAAATGGCGGCATTTACAAAATGTTATCATCAAAACTAAATGTGTATGCAAAATTTCAGCTTGATAGCTTTACTGGATATGGGTGAAATATTGATTGCAAGGTGCCAGGACATACATACTACGCGAAGTTAAACAAAATCTTTTAAAAAAGGCTTTGGTGCAGGTTATTAAAAAATACGACTAGCAGTACACTCACTTGAGCAGAGTATCATGATGACAGCAATCTCTCAATTTGTTCGCATCATACGTGAGCAGTAGCGAGGCGGAGTACAGGCGCACGACACGTTGGCGTCGCGCCCATCGCTGCACGCGCCACAGTGACGTCATCACTTGCACCACTAACGAACGACACACGCCATGCGAACTCACGTTCAGAAACGTGCGGAGCGCTGCGGATATAATAATCAAATTAATGAATTACAATTGAACAAATCTAAGAAGTACCTTTTGACGTTTCACTGCTTTCTATTAAATTAGCTTTATAGTGGCGTAATTCACACTATTTTTATTAGCTTTCCTGTAAAATAATTGAACTATGAAGCTATTTTTATTTTTATTTTACAAACTAATTTCATACAAAAAATAAAATTCTAAATGTACTACGTTTAGAACTGTCAAACGGTACTTCTTAGATTTGATGGACTGTAGGTTTTGTTTCATTTTGTAAAATGTAGTTAGTGACACTGACTTTTGACACTGCATTTTTGTATTATATCCCTATCAGTGTAAAATTGTATAGATTCATGTTACTGGGCATTTGAATTGCACAACAAAACATTATACAAGCTTAGTCTTATCTCTTTCTACTCATCTCTAAACGATAGAGATAGATAGAGCTTGCAACATGTTTTCTTGTGAATGTTTCCCCACAGGCTATTCAAAAAGCTGGATGCACATGGCCAAACACATAGAAAAGTAGAAAAGAATGGAGACTTTAACCGACAGGGGGCTATATAACAAATAAACTTGATAAACGAAAAATATCTATTTTTATGTAAAACAAAGATGACTTGATATAATTATTCACCTTGTAGAATTAAAATATTAAAATTTTCGTTAAATTTTCGTGTTTGTTTTCTTTGTAAAATTTATTATTTCATTTATTCATAAACAATTTACATTGTGTCAGAATACAATTTTAAATAACAATAAATATAATTAAGAGCGTGTACCTAGTTAATCGTCCGCGCTAAGCCGTGTTAGAAAACAATTACATTCAGTCACATCTATAAACTACTATCCTATTATGAATTTACGAAATCAATTTATAATCAAATTATACTATAAACACTTCCCCAATCTACAGCTGAAGGCATCTTATTAATATAGGACATAATACAGATAACTTCATTGAATACTGACCCTCTACAACAGCTTGACCGTGCAGCTTCTTCCCGTAATCCTTGCTGTACTTGTGCAGCTTGCCGGTGGACAGCTTGTACAGCTGGAACCCGGGGATGCAGAACGCATATTGCTGCTTACATTCGCGGTACTTGCTCTCTTCGCGGAGAATCTTGTCTGGAGACGCGAGTGGGTCATACGTTCTTCTACCTGGGGACAAAGTTTTGAATTTTTAAATTTAGACACATTTTTTTAACTAAAATATAACCGATTCATCTACCTAAGCTCACTACATGGTCACATGGGGGCGACTGAGATACTTGACGTCCCAATTTATTAATAACAATGATTATTTTGCATTCCAATTTAAACAAACTGAGTTCACAGTGTCATCAATTCTGAGTGGATTTTGCTTCAAGTAAATTAAGATCGGGTCCCAAGCATCTGGTATTTTCCAAACATTTTCTCCGTTAAAATTAGGATATATTTTAATTTCAATAATAACAATTTTCACACATACACACAGCGCCATCTAGTCCCGAACTAAGCAATTATATATTTCCTTGTGTTATGGGTACTAGGAACGGATATAAAAACTTAAATACATTTGTTTTGTAAATACATACATTAATGATAAATTACATCCAGACACAGAACAAATAAATAATAATAATATAGTAATTTTGGGGGCTGAGTCACCTTCGTCCGTGTACACCACACTTTTAATTGAATCCCCACACGTGGTCCCCGGGTGGTGCAAATCAGGTGACAATCAACTGGTGGCAAGTTTCGGCCGTGTTCCGGTGCGATGTTTAGTGAGGGTGGGTCGGAATTGTTGCTCCTTTTACGCTTCTAACCTTAAGGAGACTCATTTCACTGCCACCTTCTCACCGATAATCATTCGTAATCACGAGTGAATCAGTATACTAGGCTGGCGCGTTCCAGTCAAGCGCCAGCCTATTGAAGAATTTAAAAAAAATCAGTCAGGATCGCTAAACACTACGCCACCACCAGGCCAGTCAATGTGTGATATTCGCGTAAAAAAATAAGGTTAGTATTTGTCACATACCAATCTTAATATCCATAATACAGGGCTCCAACATCCTCAACGTCAAATCTTCTAGAATAATATACTCGTGTTCAAAGCCATTGTAAGTAAAGTGTCTGCAGCCGAAGTATTTGGGAGTGAAAGTGCGAAGTTCTAGCAGTTCCCTATCGCTGGTGGTAGCGAGGCGCTGGTAGAAGGAAACTTCACGGCGCTGTGTTTCTTTGATGATTGGTTTTAAAATAGTGCCGTTGCTGCATTGGAGTAACCCTGAGAAATATGATAAAAGCTATAATTTGTTGAATATTGTCGACCATTTAACATTATAGGGTGTCTGCTAATTAGTGTCACGCACACGCATAGTGGGACGCCCGCGCCGCAGGTCGTGGGTTCGATTCCCACCCGAGACAAACATTAGTGATGAACATTTGTGTTGTGTCGAGTCTGGATGTAAATATAATAATAATAATCACACGGTCATATGATCCCAAACTAAGCAGAACTTGCACTCTGGAAACCAGATAACTGGTAATATACTACATATAATACTTTTCTTTTGTAAATATATACTTATATAATATAGATAATTACACCCAGACACAAGACAAACAGATATATTTATACAAATGTTTGTCTCGGGTGGGAATCGAACCCACGACCTGTGGCGTGAAAAGCAAGTATCTTACCGACCACGCCTGTCTAGGGGCCCAGGTGCCCTTAGCTGTGTCTTACCTAAATACTTGGTGTCATCATGTCTGTCAGTCCTGTGTCCCGCGACCTGTCTTCCATACGCGTGCACCTCCAGCGGGAACTGCAGCGGAGTCGCTGTCATGTCGTCCTCACGCCGTCTGATGTTGTAGTGTACCTGGAAGAGAATCAATTGAATTATTTGGTTACATAAGCAAGCATTAAAGAAGATCAAAAAGAATAAATAATCCCTTATGGATTGACATTCCGAAGTAGTATAAAATATTCTGGGACATTGACACACACGGTCATCTGGTCCCAAGCTAAGCAGAGCTTGTGTTATGGAAACCAGATAACTAGTATATACTATACGTATAATACTTTTCTTTTGTAAATATATACTTGTCGGAGAAGTCATTAGTACGGTAGCATACTTGACAGCGAGGCGGCAGCGCGTCGGGTCGACACGCTCGACGGAGTCTAGCCTGAGGTCCGCACGGGCGACGAGTGGGGATTGTCACTACACGAACTGTGTGCCCCAGTTCTCTACAGACGTCCGTGCGACCAACATCGGTCTAGTAACTGTCTTACCACTCGTTGTATTAGTTCTACATTTCGTAACAAATTAATAGTGTGATTAAGTTCATTTGGTTTGCTGCTCGAAACCACACCCACTCAATGGGTTTTCTGGCGATGACTGTCCCTCTGATCGGCCCCCTGCACCGAAATACTTATAATAGATATTCCCAGACTCGACACAAACACAAATGTTCATCATAAATGTTTGTCTCGGGTGGGAATCGAACCCACGACCTGCGGCGTGAAAAGCAAGTATCTTACCGACCACGCCACCGGCCCGTCTAACAGTCAATCATATGTAATTATAACATACATTAATAATAATAATACTCTAGGACATCACACACGGTCATCTTATCCCAAGCTAAGCAGAGCTTGTGTTATGGAAACCAAAAAACTGGTATACACTACCAGTTTTTACACTATTACATATACTACTATTTTGTAATAATAGGTATACTTACGGTCTTAACTATAAAAATCTTAAGAGCCTCTTTCGTTAAAATGGACTTTATCTCTTTCTTATTAGTATAAATGTCAAAATGACAGATAAAGACAAACGAATTATAAACCTATTTCAGCTATAAGAGCATATGAGGCGTTTATGAATACGGGGGTTAAATATAATATATAATTACACCCAGACTCGAGACAAACAGACATGTTCATCCAACACTGTACATAATTTTATTTCCATCTTTGCTTTTGCCTCGTCGTGCCTCTCTAACCAAATCAGTATTGATTTAACGATTAAAAAAAATGAAACCCGTTTTCCGTTGTCACGACATCACGCGTGAACGGCTGCACCGATTTCGCTAATTCTTTTTTTTAAATATTAATTAAGTACGAGGATGGTTCTTACGCAGAGAAAAATAAAAATAAAGAAAATTTAGGAAGCGAAGAAGTGCCGAAAACAGTGTTAGATACCTATTATTTATTATTGGTTATATTCGGTAGGTCTGAGACCCGGTAAATGGCACTGCTTTACCGGGCAGAACGACGTCTGCTGGGTCCGCTAGTAATAAATAAAAAAAAGTAAATATTCTGGGACATTAACACTCACCGTCATCTGGTCCCAAGCTAAGCAGAGCTTGTGTCATGGAAACCAGATAATTGGTATAATAATATACCATACATATAATACTTTTCTTTTGTAAATATATACTTATAATAGATATTTACACCCAGACTAAACACAAACTCAAATGTTTTATGACCAATGTTTGTCTCGGGTGGGAATCGAACCCACGACCTGCGGCGTGAAAAGCAAGTATTTTACCGACCACGCCACCGACCCGTCAAATTCGAAATTTGTCGTCAAATTCGGCGATTTTGTTTTAATTCGAATGAATTTTCGGTATTCGAATGCTTTGTATTTTAATGATCGTTTTCTAGCTGCTACGAACGAATGGTTAACTAAACAAATCAATACTTTGGTAACAGAAAATTATATCTTACAGCCAGGGCCGGATTAAACCCTATCAGGGCCCTTTCTTTTACTTACTTTTTAAAATACATTTATCCTATTTCTTATGCAGTGTCGAAAAAAAATCGTTAGAGGAAACGTTATTGTTTCTTGGTGCGTACACGGAGCCCTTAGTAGACCGGGGGCCCCTAGGCAGTTGGCTAATTCGCCTTAAGGATTGTTTGTAGCCGATTTGAATTTCTGCAACTCGACGTCAAGTGTGCGCCTATTTTGGGCGGCGAGTCGCCTTATGGATAATCCGGCCCTGCTTACAGTTATGCGCTACGCAAAACATTCACCACAAACATACCTTACCCCTAGTTTCCACTGGGTATAAAATATGTTGCAAGCACTATCTTTCTCTATCGTTTAGAGATGAGTAGAAAGAGATAAGACTATGCTTGTATCATGTTTTGTTATGCAGTGTAAACACCCAGTTACTATTACAAACCATTACTTAGTAAACCTTTGATAAAGTTATTGAATTCAATGAAAAATACGCGGGTAATTTGTTGTTCCCATAAAATTTGCGGTTATTTGGTGACGATATTATTTACCTGGTATATAGAGCGCTGACGCCGCGCCCCGTTACGCTTTCGTTCGCATACATCGCTCATTAGTCACCTGCCTGTAAACAAAAACAACACTAGTTTACTACGTCGCCACGTGATGTGGGGCGGCGCTAGTAGTAATTGTACATGATTTTGTAGATAATTCAAAATTCTACTTAATTATTCCGCCATTTAGAAGAAATAGGTTTAGAATATTATTTAACACAGGTATATATTTTTAGATTCATTTTCTTATGAATAATAGGTATGTTTCCAGTACTTGTATAGTATTATATTATCTGTGGTTTCCAGTAAAGCTGACCTCTTGTTGTAAGGAAATCCTATACAATGCGAGATCAGCTTATACTGGAAATGTATAACTTGATGTGTAGCCGTGTGTACAAGCATTAAATGAATAGGCAGAGGTGTTACATAAGCATGTATTCATGTGTTAATTTATTACATGTATAATTTTATTTTATATGCTGTTATGGTACATACCTACTATTGAATATACCTATATCTTGAAATTCATTATTGTGATAATAATTATGTAATAACGTAAAAATTACCTAGACGTCACGTCATGCAACATTTTGATTTATAGGCATAGCTTAAGAGCCAGTAGGCTACTTAAACGTATTTTATTAAACCTGGAATTTTGACCAGAAATCAGAATCATCCATACCAAGTTGTCTCGCTAAGGGCCTTATCATACTTGCGGCCAAAGAGCAAAACGCTCTTGCGGGTTGCAAGCGGCTGCGGTGCGGAGCAGGCTCGCAACGAATACTAGCGTGAACGCCGTATAAATATGCGACGAAAACGTTGTTTATCTGCACCATGCTTCCGTCACGAATTCGCTGCGCAAGCGCGGCGTGTTCGTTGCAAGCCCACACATACACACGTAGTCTCCCGCCTCGCAGTCACTCTCGAAAACCGCTAGTATGATAAGACCCTAAGTGTTGCGAGGTGAACTCTACCTAGTTTTTCAAAACCTCGATGACAGGTATGAGATACTTATTAGTAAAAATTCCAGGTTTATTAAAGTAGGCACGTTTAGGTGGCTACCTCCTGGCTGTTAAGCTATTATGTATCACCTCGTCATTATTAATGGTTTTTAAAATGTACTTGGATGGTGAAACTTACGGTATTGTACGCGGGCAAACTCACATGCGGAAGCTAGTAACACCTAGGTAATCGGTCACTACCTACTTTACAAAGTTAATGACAGATAATTACAAATGCTATCTATTTTATCTAGTACTTATGTAAAGATATAGTTACAACGAAACACTAGATTCTACTTCAATTTGTCTAATTGTTTTACTATAAGTGTTTGTTTTTGTCTAGACCTAAATTCATAGAATTCTTATCAATGTTTTAAAACTCCGTGTTCACTCTATCAAACGCTGCAAAAACCGCCGCGCGGCGGTATGAAACTCCCAAAGGGGACCCAATAAAACCCTCTGGGTGTTCCGTCACGCATTTATACCAAGGGGTCACGGGCAACACACGTGACATAACCGCACAATGCACTCTGTATGTCTATCTGTAGGTGATTACAGCATCATAGCTTGTTAGCTGATAATTTTCGTTGTTTGTTTTGCCAAGCAGATTTGATCGAATGTTCAAAACATGAAAAGTCTGCCAAGAGTGTGTTAAAATTTATAGTTTTAATTTTTTTGTCTAATACCGATATCTATTCATACGAAGCCAGGGTGGGTCGTTATTTGCTAATAAATTTGGCTATGTAAACTTATGCGGGCGAACAATGTACGGACAATTAATCGAGCGTGCATAAAATTTGAATCAATGTACTATTTAAAAACCAGTTCTTAGAAAAAGAAAGTGAGCCCAACCTAATGTGAGGATGGTGAAAAATAGGAACATACAAAAGTTGCTTCCGAGTAAAATTTCGGATCGGGTGACCCCTGCTCTTTTGTAGTCGACGCGGGAAAAATTTAAATAATTGTTCGAGAGACTGAATCTGGGCTTGTCCGGAGCCATTTTATGGCCATTCCGTATGCATTAAGTCCGAGCCTACAGAGTAAACTCGCCTTACAGACACATACGTTTAGACGCTACAACGCAACAAACTTGAACACAGATAAACAGGATTTTATAACACCACTCTTATAACGGGGGATAATTAAAAATGCAGTTAATATTTACCAAGTCACGAATCGTTCACTTCAGCACAATATAAGTACACTAGAATTTAATCTCCAAACAAAGTTAAACTTGAGTAGCTAAAGTATTAATGAGTAATTAATTAATAACCAAGTACCTTCTTGCACTGCAAATAAACAATCAGTTTACAATAAATCGTAAATTAAACACAATTATGCTTGTGTCTTGTTATTACTAAACTGACTAACAAACTACAAATACAATAATGTTATACGAAAATCACGATACTTGGTACTTAGTACGTAGGTACCTACTTAGTACACAATTGAATTTTATTACAAAATGTGGGTAGGTATTATTATTTGTGGTTATTATTCGAAGAAAAATACGCACGTTTCACTTAAGAATAATCGTCTACCCTTAGAGAATATGTCTTTACTTACATAACTAACTACTGGCACTCCGTAATTAATGTTTCTTTTGACGAATTTTTTAAATTCATTGCTGTAGTGGCGCATAACCCTAACATTTTACGAATCGATAAAATATGCATGTTTTATGTCGACACGGACGAATGCAACATAGGCGGTAAAAAGGTTTAAAAAAATCACTTTCCCATGGTAAGTAAGTAGACTAAATTATGTGTAACCGCAAGGCAAATATTTGTTTTTTTATTTACCACGCCGCGCCTGGTTAACTAGCGCCATCTATGTATCTACTGAATAATTAAAATCGATACTCCTTTACTATAAAAATCCATTTGTATAGTTACCCACTACAATGCGCAATAGGTACTATTTCCAACAGGTGACGATAAAGGCACTTCAACTCCGTTTAATGTCCCACAGCTGGGCACGGGTCTTCTCTCAAATATCTTACGAGTTGAGAGTTTCGGCCTAATCCACACACGCTGGTCAAATGCGGGTTGGTGGATGTCACATGTCCTTGAATGGTTAGTTCTTAGACATGACGGTTTCCTCACTATGTTTTCCTTAACCGATATTGACGGCGATTAAACAATTTACACAAACGATCTTATGGGAACGACCTAGGATCGCTACCACTGTGCGATGTCTGCTCGGTGACTGGCACAAAGTTTTTTTTTGCGGATGACCTAACCCAATCGGCCGGAAGGGCCTTTATTGGTTCACCGGACTTTTTTGGTGAGCCGTCCGAGGACGGTTGAACCGATTAGAACGAGGTTCAGTTCACGCGGTTTTTAAATCTTGTTTACGACCTATATGACACACAGACGTAATAACGTTTGATTTCATACCTACAGACACTTCAATGTTGTTGTTTTGTCTTAATTTTTGTAGGATAGTCTCTAATTAACTAACTATATTAAAAATTTAACAAAATCAAAACGAAACTTCACAAGAAACGATTAAAAAAAGCAAAAATAATCATAGAATATTACCTTATCGGCTTACAAACTGAACGGTTAGAAAATCGTATCAATACTAAATATTCGCGAGATATTGGACCGTTCATGAAATCGAATTATCTTATCGATACATAAATCAAGATCGCGGCGCTATCTATCGATATTTTTACGACTTGATAATGGACGTTACCTGCCAATGTTGTGCACCGAGATGTCCGAATGTCCTTAACACTTACGTATCTAGATAACAACTTGATAAGTTATACAAAATCTCAAGGATAGGGAAAGAAAATGTACTAAAGCAAGTTACGTACATCCTTGGTCATCCAAGACAACATTTCCCATTGACTGGCCCGGCGTAGTGTTTAGTGGTTGTGGGTTCGATTCCCTCTCTCGTCAACGCTTTTAGTGTTCCACGGCTGGGCACGGGTCTTCTTTCAACTATCGTAAACACACGCCGGCTAAGTGCGGGTTGGTGGATGTCACATGTCAATGATTAGTTCTTAGACATGCCGGTTTCCTCACTATGTTTTCCTTTACCTATATTGAGCAGCCGTGGTGTTACAATTCATACAAAGATGTGTGGGTACGACTGGGAATCGAACCCGCGACCTTATAAATCTAAGGCGCTGCTCTCGGTTACGTACATCCTTGGTCAATCCAAGACAACGTTTCCCATTGACTGGCTTGGTAGCGTGTAGTGGTTAGTGACCCTGACTGCTAAGCCGCAGGTCATGGGTTCGATTTCCACCCAGGACTATTCTTTGTGTGATGAGCACGAC
This sequence comes from Meganola albula, assembly GCA_936450015.1. NCBI lineage: Eukaryota > Metazoa > Arthropoda > Insecta > Lepidoptera > Nolidae > Meganola > Meganola albula. The sequence continues at coordinate 12,405,058 of OW388159.1, read as the reverse complement.
TATTTGTTCTGTGTCTGTGTGTAATTTTTCTATAATATGTACAAAAAAATGTATTTAAGTAGTATATCCGTTGCTACCCATAATACAAAGCAAACATATACATATGTGCTTAGTTTGAGACTAGATGGCGCTGTTTGTGTGTGAAAATATTATTGTTATTAAATATTTTTGGCAAGTCGCTACTCGGTAACCGGTACCAGTTCGATAGAAGATGCTGGGCGTTCAAGTTCTCAAGCATACATTTTCTGTTGGAGGAAAGTGGAAAAACCAACTTTTCAACTCCTCTTTTATCGTCTTTCTGAATTAATTCTCTTCTCTTCTCCCTGAGACAACCGAAACCTCTTCACACGTACCGCTATAGATCCTGGCTCACAGGATTAGCAATGATGGAAATATGGTACCTAACAGGTTTATTTTAAATATAAATAAATAAATATTCTGGGACATTAACACACACGGTCATCTGGTCCCAAGCTAAGCAGAGCTTGTGTTATGGAAACCAGATAACTGGTATATACTATACATATAATACTTTTCTTTTGTAAATATATACTTAAATATAGATAATTACACCCAGACACAAGACAAACAGACATGTTTCAAGAAATGTTTGTCTCGGGTGGGAATCGAACCCACGACCTGCGGCGTGAAAAGCAAGTATCTTACCGCCCACGCCACCGGCCCGTCAATTTTACATTAGAAAAAAGTACTTGGTTTTTAAATGCCATAGTTTTTTGCACCAGGGCATTTGACTACATATCAGATCTTCAGGTAACATAATTTAATTAATTTAGTTAATTTTTTTAACATTTATTTACATATCTATTTTACAGTACGGAAAATTTAGTCATCATGCCTAAATATGCACATTAAATTTATTTTCCATATTTATAAAATCCCTCTCCAGTTTTTCTTCCCAATTTGCCTTCTTCCACCAGCTTATTCAGCAAAGCGATTGGCCTAAACACAGGGTTTCCCGTTAATTCCAATAATGTTCTGAGCACCGACACTTTTGTATCCAACCCTGTATAATCAGCCAGTTCTAAAGGACCCATAGGGATTGACAGACCAAGTTTAAGCGCCGTGTCTATGGTATCAGGTGTTGCGTCACCTAAAAGATATAGATAATAAAGATAAACAGACTTAAAATATGAATAATTATGTAATAAATAGCTATAAGCACATAATCAGCTGATAATGGTCTTGTTTATTATTATTTTTTGCAATAAACGTAATGGTTAGAACAAATTGTTGAAGGCAAGCAATATAATCTTTAAGAAGACGAACGACAACAAATATTTTCTTTCTCTTTCTGGTCGGTTACAATAGTAAAGTGTGAAAGGGATAAAATATATAACTAAAGTGAGTGAACTTGTCTTCAAGGGTACCATAGCCACAGATGAAGGATCTTGATAATTTTTAGGTAACTAGTACCATAGCGTAATCTATTCAAAATCGTAGCGACATACAAACCGTGCGAAACATCATTACAAAAAAAAACTATAAAAAAAACTAATGATCGAGTAAGCGATATTGATAGATAATGAATGAGAAAACAAGGAAAAATACAAAGTAATCTTTAAAATATTAGATAAAATCAACTGTAGGTAAAATATTAGATAAAATCAACTGTAAATAACCATGACGTGGCCATTACTGACTAATCAAATAATTAGGCAGTTACAAATTATTATTCTTTTAACCGCCCATGAGGCATATAATAATATGCGACAAATGTGTTTGTTCCCTCAGCGCTCAAGTCACATTTATGCGAATAAAAAAAAAATTGTTCCATTTAAATCAACTACAGAATTGATTGTAGGCATATTTTAACGACTTAAAATTTTGGGAAAAATTTGCCTCAGTCACGGCAATGATTTTTGACGGGATGGCTAAAACATTATTTTAAGCGTATTTTGCTAAATTTTGACAGTCAACAATGACGTGAAAAAATAAAGATGGCATTGGTGTACTTCCTTGATAATTTTCAATTTCGATTCAATCCGATTCAGAAAGAAACTTTTTAGCTTTATTGTTTTCTTAACTGCATTTAAAACTATGATGTAACATGATTATAAAACAGATTTTTTTTTCAATTACCTTCGCAGAACAGTCTTGTACGTATTTAAATGGTTTTCTACCGGTGAGTATGTACTGAAATAACTCAGTTTCAAGTTACAATTAAATTATAAAGGAGAGTTTCAAAATAGCAAAAACGTGGGTAAGAAACTAAGAACATGTAACACAGGAACTGTTATGCGCACGCGTTCCCTCCGCCGAGGTACATTAACAGAGTGTATGCATAAGCTGATTATATTTTATTATTTTCGTGCGTATTTGAAAAGACACTTAAACTTTTCGTAAGTGTGCGTGAGCATGTAAGAGTGTACGCCGTGTGCTCGCTGCGTAACAATTTATTACTAAAAGTTGCGTATAACACTTCTCTGTTAAATCTTCTAAGGTAGGAAAGTATTAATAGCTAAGTCAATAAGAACACCAGAATAAAAATGTACGAAACACGTATTTATTTATTAGAAACACTTATTTGCTATGCAGTCATTTATTTCATTTCTTATATTTATAGAAACCTTCCCCAGACTTAATGCCCAGTTTTCCATCAGCCACCATTTTGTCGAGGAGTGGAATTGGCGCGAAAACTTCCAGTTTAGTTCCCTCGTACATCACTTGTAACGCAAACTTGTTGGTATCCAGTCCGGTGTAGTCAGCCAACTCGAAAGGACCCATGGGGTAGCCTGCACCTAACTTCATGCCTATATCTATGTCTTCTTTGGTTGCATCTCCTGCGAAATAAGTAGAAAAATATTGATTATCAAATAATTCATATGACACATCTGAATGTTACACTTCATTATTGGAAAAATGTAATACATGAAGGTCTAGATAAAAATTAAGACCAGGAAAAAGAAATAAAATAAAAAAATATTTTAAATTTTGACTTGATAATTTAAATAGCTCAACCAATGTAACAACATTTTGCTCTCTGTACACCATACCATGAAAAGTAACGAGACGTTGACCAAAGAGAGATAGGTATGTGACTCAAGTAGATTTTCCAGGTGTTTATATCTTGAACTTCATGTAATAACGTTACAGCTAGCGACATCTATTGAATACAATAACGAAACAATACAAACAAATGCGACAATAACGAAAACGCCACTGTGATAAGTACCATCATCGATTGAGGGACAATACTACAATACAAAGCTAAAAATATTCAATGAATAATTTTACTTGTGATTATTAAGTGCACATTTTTATGCGGATTAAAACAGATTATTTAGTACGCCACGCTGACATTTAGAAAATTCAATATGGCTTCCAATCGAATTGGCAGCAGAAGCGGTTTAAAACTTTAAACCCTTTTACGACATCACATGACAAGGCACCCTAATATTTAATATCATTAACACAACCTAAATAGTATTCTGCATGTAACCTTTACCTTTGAAATTGTTTTGGTAATACCTTCACCTGTTAAAGATGAATAAATCTAACAAGTACCTACCGTCCGCGAGACCTAAGTTTTGCATATGTGTGAGTGGTCACGGCCAGCGGGGTCACGGTTGTGTCACATCGTGGTTCCCGTAACCCTGCTGAGCGCGTATGCGCCATCGTCGCAGCCGTCACATTAAAGTGCCTGGCTGTTCCGACAGACCATGTGCTAAGGTGAAAGACGGTGCGCTGTGGGTTTAGTGAGTATTACCCCCGCCCGCGATGTTGTTATAGCGGCATCGCGGTCGGGAGGGCACGCTTTTTGGTACCACGAGCCTCACACATCCCCGCCTTGACCTAGCGGCGGGACATTACGCAAATGCTTTCCCACAGCGGATACAAAAAAAGGTGTAACATCGTCGGCCTAGAGTACGATGCGTCTTTTGCTTGGTTTAAACCAGTTTATACTTATTTTTGACAATCAGTCAAGGCGCGGTGCGTCCCTTGCGCGGCGAAACTCTACAAATGATCACTGAACAATCACACAAACACACAGATCAGCTTAAACCTCGCGGACTGTAAAAAAGCATATAAAAGCAAAAAATAAATAAATAAAATAAAAGCTACTTACATTATAAACCATGCAAGCAGCTGTTTACTCCCAAGCAAACCATAGACTATAACTATTATAGCTCTGTCTTAACGTAATATTGTTACTGGCTCGTTCTGGCCCATAGAATCTAAGGTGTGTGCCAGTCACCTTTAAATATTGCAAAGAAAAGACGTTGTTAATCTAAGTTCTCATTTTATTTATCACATGGATCCAGTGCCGCACAGCAGCAGTAAGTATTTATAAATAGTTTCAACCACAGAAATAATATTTAAATTCAATCATTTAAGAAAACTGGGATAGGAAAATGGCACCAAATTAGCTGGATTCTGTTATGCATTGGTGGTGACACTAAATCAACGCCTAATGTCTGGTTTTATGTGAAGTTATTTTGAATCAATACCTAACCTAACAGATTGACCAGACACCAGGCTATTCTGGACGGACCCAGATAGCTAAGTTTTAAATTTATAAAAACTAAATTAATAAAATTAAAGAAGTTAAAATAAACAACTAAAACTAAAGTGTGTATATTTCACATGTGCTAGAAAGTGCGGTGCCACCTACTACCAGCGTTACTTGCTTAATTAAATATATCTGTCGCCACTTTTGTTATACATAACAAATTGTTTGATTAACGAATAAACATAAAACTACTAAACTGATTTGAATGAAATCTGGCATGGGGATAGTTTGAGACCCGAGGAAAGATATAAGATATTTTATCTGATTGTACAAAAACGTTAATGATTTAGCGCGATAACCGTTATACGCGCGGGCTGAGCTGCGGTCGGAAAGCTAGCTATAATTTAATTATATAAAATCATAATCTACAATAGTTTCAATAGGTTACATTTTCAAGTCAGCACATTTCACTTTGTTTTACCGATGCTATTTGAGTTAATTTGGTTTTATTTCTTTGACATTAGCTGCCCTTGCGAAGTTCGAACCGTACATTTCTCACTTTAAACCTGTAATTCAAAACGAAAATCAACCAAAGCAGTTCAGACGATCTCGACTTATAGCAATAGAATCGGTTAATTCATTTTCATGAGAGGATTTGCTGATTACAGCCTTTAAAGACTTCATTCCCTCTTGCACTTGACTTTTTTTTCGGTGGTAACCACTTGTGCCTCGAGCAGTGAAAACAAAGATAAAGTAAATAATAGTTGACATTGCTTTCATTAAAATTTACGAGCCATTGTTATTATAAGTCCAAGGTGCAATGCCTTACATAATGCTCGACGACAGTGTTAAATTGGTTATTTTAAATTCAAAATTTTATGTGAAAAAGTTCAAGGAAACAGCAGATAATGCTAACTTCATACATACTAATATTATTAAGGTAATCAAAAGCTTTTAAATCGGATTTATGCATGAATTGACTAATTTATACAGAAAACTAAGCGAGATTTATTTCAACAACAGCCCCAACTTTTTTTATTCGGGATTAAACACAGGATCGACAGCCCCAGCACCATCTATGGATATTTAAATGTCTATGTCATATCTATTTTGAGCTTAAACCGCTATTATCAGATTCAGATGAGATCATGGGACATAGTGTAAGGCAAAATATGAGTGATATTTATCTGTGAACAGACCCTACTATTTTTTTTGTACGACTTTTTGTATAAAATTTTCGGCTTTGGCTAGTTGGACCATAATAGCCTTTTTGTACATCTGTTTGTTAGGTGTAACCGCGTTACAAATGATTATAACGGAGACCGAGTAACACTTACTGCTTTAATTATAACGGAACGGAAACAGTAGTTGCAGTAAATAAATTGAGCATAAGTACTCAGTGATATTAGTAAGGCAGTGCTATTAATTTTAATATTATATAAAAACTTTAAGGTATTTTGATGTGTTTGGGCTTTTAGCCTAGCCGAATCAGGTAATTATTTTAGTCTGTGCAATCGAAAAAGTTTAAATCGTGAGCAAGAAGCAAAGCTATAGCCAAACACCACAGATACAAAACCAACCAACCTCTTTCGTACATCCTAATAGCCTCAGCAGAGTAGGGTCCCAGTAGTCGGTTGACCACAAACCCAGGAGTGTCCTTGCAGGTGATGCAAGTCTTGCCAACAGACTTGCCCCACTCCATCATGGCCTGGTACGTCTCTTCCGAGATTTGGTCGCTTTTGACCACTTCCAGTAAACGCATTACTGGCACTGGATTGAAGAAGTGAAGACCACCAAATCTTGGAAATTATTTCAAAGAAATATTATTATGAACTTAGTAAATTAGACTGACACAAAATTGTAAGAGATTTTAATATAGGATTTTTTACCGACATCTAAAACAGAGAAAGGTCTATGTATTTTTTTTTATGTATGGTTACCAATTTCTCCCACTGTTTGAAATAATAAAAGAAATTTAAGAATCGGTCCACCAGAATTTTTTTGTATGAAAGAGTATATTCCTGAGGTGGTCCTTTTCGCACCAAGTCTGGACCTGATGATGGAATACCACGAAAATTAAGCGCAACTCAAATATATATTTTTGCGAGTTCGCGGATAACTGCATCGTTTATAAAACTCCACAGCGAGCGAGAAAGAACGCGATAACCGCAAAAAGCGAGAGTAAGTAAAAAGTTTTTTTACATTTGTAAGACATAAAAATATACATATTAAGTGTACTTACTTATCTTTCCTCTTAATACCGGCGCCTATCGCGTTGACTGATATCGACGAAGTGTTTGTCGCGAGAATTGTGCGAGCGGGAGACATCTGAAACATGCACAAAAATTAAATCAAGACAATAACACTCCGATTGAAACGAAAAATAAAACTAAACTTATAATTTAAATCAGCGCCATCTATTTATATTAAGTTAGTATAGACGAATAATACGGATATGATACTTAAATCAAATTTAAAAAGCGACAAGCAAGCAGGCTAAAATCCTACCAATATCCTTCTAATTCCTAATAATAATATAAACGCGAAAGTTTGTAGGCATGTATGTGAGTTACTGTTTCAGGCAAAAACTACTGAACGGAATTGGATGAAATTTGGCACAGGAATAGATTATGGTCTGGATTAACACACAGGCTACTTTTTGCCTGTGAGCAGAGGCTATTAGAATTATAAATTGACAAAAACTATAGCTAAAATTGATTGTCTGTATTGCAAAAACTCAGATAGTCAGTTCACTCAAGTTCTATAGACAATATCTATAGACAATATCCAACTTGGAAGAGATACAGAAACAAACCATAATCTAAACATACCTGATCAAGCTTATTAAATAATTCCTGTTTAACATCTAGCTTCTCCACAATAGCTTCAACAATCAAATCGGAGTCAGCCCCATCTTTAAGTTCGGTTGACACCTTGATTCTACCTAGAGACTCCTTGATGAACTTATCAATATTAGCAGGGTCATCTTTGTACATCTTCTTGGCAACTCTGCCAAGATTTGACTGGATCGACTTCTGGGCTTTGTCCAAAATCTCAGGCTTCACATCAACAATGGTCACATTTTGGCCGGCCTGTGCTGCAACCTAGGAAAAAAGGTTTAGGATAAATTAATATTGCTTTTGGTATTATATAGTTCTATTATAAGAGTTCAGACTCATTATTACCTATTTTTATTCTAAAATAGGCTTGTGGCTGACCAACTCGCCTGATGTTAAGCAACTTTTTTTTAATGTACCACTGCTTGGTACCTATGGTTCTTTTCTCAACTATCTTACGTGTTGAGAGTTTAGGCTTTAATCCACACACAGTGGCTAAATGTGGGTTGGTGGATGTCACATGTCCTCGAATTATTAGTTCTTAGCTGACGAGAACTGCATTATTTTGTATTGATTAATATCTAATGCTTCATACAGGACTTCAACAGGTGGTCATAAATCAAAATAATGGAGATAAAGACATTGGATTTCGGCCACCATAATTTAGTATGAGAGAAGTAAAGGCTGGTAATAGAAATAAGTATGAATGTTCACTGAAAATGAGACCACTTCTTATTATTTTAATTTGGTTGGTTATTGAAATGCCATACTTGTTTTTATTATGAGGCAAGAGTTAAAATATTTTTAAATCAATTATAATTGTTTTGATGGCATAACTTTTACACTATAATAGTGGTCGAAAAACCTAAACTAACAATAAACTTATAAAAGTGGTTGTACACTGATATTCTCACTATATTTTCACTTTTTCAGAATGTTATAAATATCTTTGTATAGATATATGTTATTTTTATGTTTTTGTGTCTAAACTAGATAATATTTGGGACAAATTCACACTAACATATTCTATTTTGCGTTAGTGAAATGACATTATTTTAAATAGTATTTATTGGTGCACCTTGTACTAGTTAGATGCACTAGATAGACAGAATACTTATTCATAATTTAATATGCAAATATCAAATAAATTTATGTATGAAAGTATTTCTATTAATGTCTGGTTAAGATACTGAAAAATTTACCACTAAAGTTGCAATTTTATGAGAGTAGATAGGATTTAGTTTTGGGGAGGGGTTTGGGATAAATAACACCCTGGTTATGCCCATGAATCAGGATTATCATCTGGCTGACAGTTTAAACATAGGCCCCTCTATAATGCCAAGGCTACCAGCTGTTAGCCTTATCAGCTGTCCACAAATATGACGATGTCATCTGACCACCTCATGGCCAGCCAGCAAACGCAGCGACCTGCGACGCACAGTGAGTCAAGCTTTTCTAATTAACTTTATGGGTTACTGACCTCTTACTAAGCTAGTATTGAATATAAATATGCATAGATAATGAAACGAAATCAAACTTACCTGTGCGATTCCAGAGCCCATAAGACCACCACCGACCACTGTGACCGTATTAATACCATTCAGAGCAGTAGAACTCGAAAAGTTTCGTGTTAAACCAATAAGTTTATTCATCTTGAATTATTAATATTTGCTGAAGCAAAACTTCGTGAAACGACGCGTGACAGTGTACCCACTACTGTACCAGTAATCAACCTGACCTTTAGACTTGGTGGGGTTTACGTAAACGGGTTTGAATAGAAGTTAACGAAAACAATAGCGATAATTTCCACGATAACTAAATATCTTTTACGTATCTAACGTAGGTACTTACCTGCCATAAAAGTATTCACTGCTAGATAAGATAACACAAAACATTTTGATAGTTAAAGCACGCACCACGTGAGGTATATTAATTTAAATATTGCAATTAATAAAATGTGATAAATAAATAGATAGAAATATTCAGAATCAGAAACAATAATCAACAAAACAACTTCAAAGAAATGTCAGAATTGTCTGTGATCTATCAATACCAGCTGTCTGTCAATTAACTACGAACCCGTTTCATTTCACGAAAGTTAAATTACTGGTAAAAAATTAAACGGGCCTAAATGCCCTGATCTCAACTTTACTTACCTTCCTTTCATAAAAAAAAACAAGTCGATGAACTTTGGAATTAGTATTGTTGGAAAGAAAACTTTGTAACTTTTATTTTTTGATTAAATTTATTTATTACTCTGTAAATATAGGTCTATAAAATAAGCTTAAAATGATTCAATTCGGAGCTATCGCCCGGCAGTTCTCAAGTTCTTCTGCTGTACAAGGTGCTATCAAAAATGTTACGGTTATCGGCGGTGGATTAATGGGATCTGGAATCGCCCAGGTAAGTGACCTTTGGTAACTAGTGACCTTAAAAGTTATCTCAGGACCTCTATACTTTCATTTTATCTTTTTAAAATAATAATGACCAATATGAAACTTGGGTGAAGAAGTTGATTCCTTTCATATTTTACTTATAAACTTTAACGCTGATCCAGCCCAAAAAAATTGGATCGTCACAGTCTGCAAATTCCCCTCCTCTAAGAAACTTAGGTCAGTGGGTCATCTTAGGGTTAGTAGGCATCCCACCATGTCTACATAGCTGGATTTGTGCTCAAACACGAGAGAAGTTAATTTTTTACTGTTTAAATCTTCCTTGGTTTCTACAAATATTAGTAAACCAAAATCAGCCAAATCAATGCAGCCATTCTCGAGATTGAGCATTACAAAGATATGTCAATTCATTTTAATATATAGAAATTTGAGAAGATTACATTTCTTATTGTTTCAGGTGTCTGCACAAGCTGGTCAAAATGTGACTCTAGTCGACGTCAGCCCTGATGTACTAGCTAAAGCCCAGAAGTCTATTGGCACCAACTTGAACCGTGTAGCAAAAAAGGTGTATAAAGACAAGCCCCAGGATGGAGAAAAGTTTGTCTCTGAGTCTTTAGCCAGGATCAAGGTTATGACAGACCCCCTGGAAGCTTCCAAGACTTCTGACCTTGTTGTGGAGGCTATAGTGGAGAATATTGATGTCAAGCATAAGCTTTTTAAGCAGCTAGATGCGGTATGATAATTTTTTAGTTAAATGAATCATTATTTACTAGAAACTCAGTTGGTACATCTTCACATTATTGTATCTATAGATAACCTGCAATTTTAAAATAATGTAAAGGTGATAGTGGAAGCCACATGAAAATTTGTTTAGTAGTTTTTCATATTTTCAAAGACATACAGATATATGCACAGATATACGCTGGAGTTAGATACTGTCTTACAATTTATTTGCTCAAAACAAATGGTAGAATGATTCAACTCCAATTAACTGTCATATAATTCAATCTTCAAAAAAAAAAAATGAACTAAGGCTAAACAATAATCACGTTTAAAATAAAATTATGCAAATTAATGAAAAATCATTATTTAAATGAAAACAAATTCAATTTATTAAAGTGGCAGAGTTGTAATAATGTGATTATATGAAAACTAGTTTCTGCCTATGACTTCATCCTTGCAACACCAATCCTATCTTACCAACATAAAAAGTACTCTATCCCCTCTATACATATTTCTTTGAATAATAATATCATCTTGACATTTATAGTAGTAAGAAAGGAACAAATTCCATTTTAACTAAACAGGTTTATAATTTTTTTATGAATATGCCCATAAATGTTTATCCAGGCCATAAACTCACATGTATACAAAATTTCAACCAATTCTTAACAGAAACACAAACATACACACATCCTCACAAAAGTTTGCAATTATTAAATTAGTTAGGAAGGCCTATGGGAGTTGATAAATTACTGTAATAAATATCGCATGAATAACATTGTATTATAAAATGTGATGCCAATAAAAATGAAATTTATTATGACCATTAAACATTTTCAATTATCATTTCTTGTATAATATTCTTAGTATATTCAGATTTATTTTATTTATGGGGTTGTTATTTTAAAGTTATTAAGATGTACTAACTGGATGCTGAGTTGCCGACACCTAAGAGTACTTAGAGAGCATCACTTGTCTAAATCCCAAGTCTCCCTTCCATGTAAGAACATTTGAATAAGTTCTGAATGAATTTTATTTTTCCACAACTGAAGGACAGTTTAAATTATCATAAGTATCAGAAAATGGCATAACGTTCAATTTCAATTACAATTTTGAACTTGTTTTTGCTAAATGTTTCTAGTCATTAATTTATAGTCTTAATTATCTTTTATTTTTGCGATACCTTCACATACACTGACTACACTTCTCAAGCTGTATAAAGATTGGCAGTTTGTATTTTGATTGGCAAGCTGTGTACTACAGTTCTAATTGATGTGCAGATTAAAAAATGATTTTATGTAAAAATTAATTTTTCAAGGACTAATTGATCTGTGTTTTGTAACTTGATATATAAATAAATCACCAGGAATCATGCTTATTGCTAGTTTTGTTATAGGTCGACCGTTTAACTCGCGTATCGCCTATCGCCAAGATTCTGACTCAAGCTGCAGATACAGTGATGCGATTGAATCAAACGATATGGATATTAGTGACGAATAGTCTTACATTACTTTTATCTGTGGTTAAATAGTTCTTTAGGAGATTTAATTAATGTTTTATGACTTTGTACCTCAGATGGTGATACGCGAGTTAAACTGTCGGCCTATAGGTGCCTATATCCAGTATATAATGAATATTTTTTTATAAATTGTTTGTTGTGCAGGCAGCTCCGGAGCACACTATTTTTGCGTCTAACACATCTTCACTCTCCATAAACGAGATTGCATCAGTCGTCAAGAGGAAAGACAGGTAAATTAAAAACTGTGTATATACAGCGAAACTAACTAAATATTGAGCATCAACAAACTTCAATAACAATTCAAAGGGTAGGTAGGGGAGTACAACTGGAAAAATGGTTGTTTCTTAACCTTCGCAGTATACTAATTAACAAAAATCGTTCCCATTAACCAGTAATAGTAAATCGCCTATAGATACTAAAATTAATACTCCCACCAAAGAAAACAAAAAAATCACCTATTTATTTAGTATAATATAATATGAAAACACCCCTTATAATGCGTTTTTTCTCTATCAATGAGGAAGAGCGACAATGCTAGATGCTTTTTAACAGGATGTTTGTTAAGTATAATAAAAAATTTCAAAATTAAATTATTTTTTCTTGTAGTATTCTTTTCATTTTGATATTTTAATTTTAATAATATATCATTACTTGAAGACAGGCAGATTATAGCTATCAGGAAACAGAGATGAGAGATGTCGGCAGCGAATTCCACAACTTGGGAGTTCGCGTTCGCACAATGAAAGTCGAAGCAGAGTGCCATTGTGGAATTTCCACCATAAACCATTTAATATTTTAACCAACTTTTTAAAAATAGTAGAAGGTTCTACGTTCGTATGTTCGTCGATAAATATGTTCAATTTTTTTTTATTGAAAGAGTTAGTACCTACCTATACCAAACTTTTCTCTCAATCAACTTGAGCGCACTATAACAAAAGGCTCTTCCATTAATCTAGGTTCATTGTATTCAAACTGTATATATTTCTAATTGACTAATTACATAGACTAATAAATTATATTTTTTGGCTATTTATTAAGTAAATAGTATGATTCTGTCTGAAATTAATTGAAGAGGAAGATAGTACCGTGAGAAAAAGATTTGTATAATGATACCTAGGCAACGCCTGCTATGCACGTAGGTATGTCGGTAGGTTTCTCAACCAACAAAAAATGTTGTAGCAGTGCCGTGTGTCATTGTGGCTATCAACTTCCATGCAATGGTTATTGATAAGCAAGTACCTAGTTGTTGTTGTCTGCATTTATGGAATTCACCCATCAGACAAAGCCGCACCGCCAGCGGCCTTGCCGTGTTCCGTGCGATGTCTGGTGACACCATATAAGAGGGTGGGTCGAATTGTTGCTCCTTTATGGTTTCAACCTTAAGGAGCCTCATTTCACTGCCACCTCACCGAAAGTCATTCTCACGAGTGAATCGGTATACTAGGCTGGCGCGTTCCATCGTAGACTACATCATAGCTTAACATCAGGTAAGTTGTAGTCAAGCGCCAGCCTATTCAAGAATATAAAAAAAAATATTTTAGTACTAACTTCTGCTTGTGACTCCGCCTGGGTATGGCTATAATCTATCTCTCCCGATTCTGTTAGCTTTTGCATGATATAGTCGCAAACTTCCGACCATCCTCACAAACTTTCGCATATAAAATACCACTAGTATTGCGAAATGTAGCTAGCGACGACGTCGCTATTCCATCTTAGTGAGGCGGGAGTACTTGGTATCTTATTATTTGAATGATGAACGAAGTCGGATTCGAAGCTGGAACTGGGAGCAATCCAATAGGTCGGGCATACTAGCCGAAGAACATAAAACACCCTCTTTTTTGACAGGAGTTATCTGCTTCGGTGGTCCAGTAGTAAGCGTGTTCGCTTGATGACCGTGAGGTCTCAGGTTCGATTCCCGGGTTGAGCAAAAACACTTAATATACATATTTAGAGAATCACCAAATTCGAATTGTGCCCCATGAACGGCTCGCCACTTATTACGTACGGGACCTAAACATAGCCGCCGAAAAGTGGGTGATGTTCACCTCTGCCTACCCGTTTGGGTAAGACTGGCGTGATGCTATGATAAAAAGAGATTGAAGATAACACCAATACAATAACGAACTGATATTAACACGTTGAGGGCACTACGAGTTAACTCGTAGGCTTTATCTACAGTATCATATCAATTATACGGGCCCCTAAGCCACGGGGGCTCTCAGCGTGCGTAAGCAAAAATTAATAAAAACTGATTTTTTTTTATTACAGAAATGACCAAAGTCAAAGAAAGTAATTTCTCATTCCCGCGTAAAGCGTGTCTTCAAAAGTTGGCAACACTAAATCAGTTCGCCGTTTAATTTATTTATACTTACTTCAACGTGGGAATCTTACGATAATCGATGTAGATAATTATGATGAATAAATATTTCTTTTAATTATACGCAAATATTCTTCTATTTACAAATTTCAAACATATTTTTACAAAATTATTTTGTAGAAATCTTCATAAGGGACCCCAAACAAAGTATACGGGGCCTCGCCAAGGCACGCTACGCCATTGCTCATAGGGTACAGAGATGCAAGCTACTATTTAGATATTTTTATATGGTAGTATTTTAAGGAGGCTTTCATAGAAAACTAAATGATTTCGCATTCGCGAGATTTTAAATTACGATTATGTCATAGCGAGCTGTCTCATAGAGCAACCGGTATTTTTTTTTATGTTAACACGGTTTTGTTAAAGCAATTACATTAACACATAAAAGTTACAAAAATGAAATTACCTATAAAAAAAACTTGAGAGGTGTCAAGGGACACCTGGATGGAACGAAGTTCCTTTCGATTAATTAGTGAAGGAATTGTAATAGAATTATATATTTTTTAAGTTATAATAATATTTTTTTTATTATTTTTTTTCTATCTCTAGAGAGAGAGAGAGAGAGACAGAGAGAGAGAGAGAGAGAGAGAGAGAGACAGAGAGAGAGACAGAGAGAGAGAGAGAGACAGAGAGAGAAAGAGAGACAGAGAGACAGACAGAGAAACATGCGCACGCCGCACAGCTTACAATAGCTTACTATAGCAAAAAGTGTCGTGACAACTTTTCGTAAGAATTTTTTCCGTCTAGCCCCCATTCACAACGCGCGATAAGGAACTTCGTTCCAAAAATACTTGTACATAAAAATCAAATACAATAAAATATAAAACAAAACAAAACAAAATAATTAAAAAAAAAACAATACACAATAAATCTTAAAGTAAATTATACTTAAGTTAAGTTTTATACCTAAACCCTGGATACTAACTATGATGTATCTCGTAGGTACGCCTAATTATTGTGGGAACTGATTTCGGTCAGAATAATCCTTGGCATTCAACGTGTTATCAATTATTTTCAGGTTCGGTGGTCTCCATTTCTTCAACCCAGTACCAGTGATGCGACTTCTCGAAGTGGTGAAGGGTGCGGAGACATCCGAAGCAACATACAAAAGTATGATGGAGTGGGGCAAGTCTGTTGGCAAGACTTGCATCACCTGCAAGGACACTCCTGGGTTCGTGGTCAACCGACTGCTAGTTCCGTACATCGCTGAGGCTATTAGATTGTACGAAAGAGGTTGGTAATTACTCCTCACTTTGCACTAGTGTATGGTTCTGTCACGTAATAGCATCTCCCAAACCAGCTTTCCCCCCGCGCTTATATCGATTGTCGCGCTAAACCATTAACCTCTTTTTGCGCAGTCGGATATAAAAATTATCATATGTCTTTCCCAGAGTCTCAAACTATCACCATACCAAATTTTATCTAAATCGGTTTAGTAGTTTTGGCGTAAAAGCGCGACAGACAGTTACTTTCGCATTTATAACATCAGTATCTAAGGATATCATTCTACGGTTTTGCAATAAATTGATCATATTTCATAATGCCCCTTAATTTTAAGACACCATGTTATTTATTGTTTATTCTTTCGATTAGTATCATAAAAGTAGGGTGCGTTAATTTTTCACATTTGTTTGGTAAGGCAAGCTTCTTTTTCATCCTGTATATTATAACCGGCAAGTACTAGAATTAGATGCATTAAGGTCATGTTATTCCTGAATTACCAGAGCTAACTTCGCTGTGTTAGTTGTCCTTTAGAGTACAATGCGTGATTTTTTCAAATCTCTAAAGCCCACACTATAACTTTTTAGCAGTGGGGGACATAAAATTCGTAACTATAGGCCGACCGTTTAACTCGCGTATCGCCATCTGGGGTACAAAGTCATAAAACATTAATTAAATCTCTTAAAGAACTATGTAACCACAGATAAAAGTAATGTAAGACTATTCATCACTACTATCCATATCGCTTGAATCATCATCACTGTCTGTGCAGCTTGAGGAGTCCGAATCTTGGCGATAGGCGATACGCGAGTTAAACGGTCGGCCTATAGTATGTACTAGCAGTTCCGCATGAACTTCTACCGTGCAGAAAAATTATGTACCCTACATTTTTTTTTGCTGATGATCTAACCCAATTAGCCTGAAGGGCCTCTATTGGTTCACCGGACTTTTTCGGTATGCCGTCCGAGAACGGTCGAACCGAAATGTACCCTACACAAATCATTTGCCTTTTATACTCGTGCACCTAGTAATAAAACACATTAAGAGCCACTTCTTCCAGTGGAATTTTCAATGATTTTCCATCAACTTCATAATAAAGTCGCTTCGCATTGTTTCACACTTAATAAGATTTAAGACATAATTATTATATAGACACTACCGGTTTATCATCTCTGTCTCTGACGCCCCTTTTAGGTATAGTTTTGTATTTGAGTATGTAAAGCACCTAAGAGCTGTATTTCCGTTCATTCTAGGCGACGCGTCCGCCCGCGATATTGATATAGCTATGAAACTTGGCGCTGGATACCCAATGGGACCCCTCGAGCTGGCTGACTATGTAGGCCTGGACACCAACAAGTTCATCCTCGACGGATGGCACAAGAAGTACCCCAACGAGCCTCTCTTCAACCCAATCCCACTAGTGAACAAGATGGTAGCTGAAGGAAAACTTGGAGTTAAGAGTGGCGAAGGTTTCTACAAGTATGAAAAGAAATAAGTTAAGAGTAATGAGATTAAATCATGTTACGTTTGTATGTGTATTGTAATCAACTATTAAAATATTGTTTTATATTTTCTCTTTGATTTCAACTAGAATCCATCCACAGCTTTGTTGATTTTTTATGTGTATGGTCAAGCTCCTGTCTCAAAAAATTAAGTTTTACATTCATTTAATTTTTTTACATTCATAGGATTAATGAAAGCAATTACAGTTATGCTAAATAATTTTTAAATCAAGTAGAACTACATTTAAAAACAACTGTTGTAATAAATCCTTTATTATTATAAAATTAAATTAAACCTTATTCTTATACTACTAGAGTTGAAATTATGGGTCATAGTCATCTTCTTCCCGCTTCCGTTTCATAGAGGTTAGGTCATCTACCTCCATTTTGACTGGGCCATGTGTTGTTGAGGGTCCTGCGGTCACCCTGACTGCAGGTTTGGCTACCACCTGGAATACAGGAATTTTTATTTAATTGTTTATTAAATTAAAAAAATGTCCTTAATAATACCACAGCAAGTCTAAATTAGTGCCATAAATTTGCCATTTTATTTTTCTCGTAATGTTAATTCTTACAATTCATTCAGCCAGATAACTTTGTGTCACCAGTGTTACCCAGGGGTGTAGGAAGAGGTCAGACAGAGGTGGATATTACTGTTTGGCTTTACCGATTTTTACAAAATTTTCTAAGCGTATTCAGTAGGTCTGAGAATCGGATACTATCTATTGTTATCCCTAAGTGACAAGGGTTGTTCACCCTTAAATTTTTTATTGTGTTGTTATGTTTTTGGACAAAATTTTTTGTTTTTATTTTTGTATATTGTGGCATTAAAAAATACATATAACCCTAAATTTTCACCCTTCTATCACCAACCCCTATTTTTTAATTGCGAAAATATGCAGTATGAAATTCGCTGGGGCAGCTAGTATATTTATGAACTTGAGTGTATATCATGTAAAAGAAGTTGCATGCAAAGTCAAAGTGCTAGTCCATTTTATAGTAATTATTATTCCAATAGAGACAACATACCTTACTCCCAGAACTGAATTTCAGCACTGGTTTAGGAACTACACTCGGTTTTGGTGTGGAGACATTCACTATAGCACTGGGTGGCCGTTTGATTACCACATTCTGTGGCCCTGGCTTGGCTGTGGTCACTGTCTTCAGAGCTGGTATCGCAGGTATTGTGGTTTTAGTGACCACCTTTTTAGTGGCTGCTGGTTTTAGCCGATAGTTGCAGGCAGAGAGGCAGTAACTAAAAAAAACAATATTTAGAATAACCTGCAATCTATTACTGAATATCTCTAATGCATGAATGACAATGTATGATAAACTAGTCCTGAACATAAGTATTTAGGTAAGCTAGTAACCATCACAATCATATAAACATACTTGTACACAGACTCTTATTTATTGGGGGTTAAAAATGAAAGCTTTCTGTATTCATCACCTGGTCATTTCCTTTTTATCATGCTAGAAAGTGAGGTTGTTTGACTTAAGATTACCTACTGACTGAAGTATAAACGTCACAGGTATCTCACTAGAATGAACTAGAAAAATAATGAGTACAGTAGTAACTTACCGGTCAGGTGGCAGTCTTAAGCCACAATGTGGCTTAATCATAGGTAAAGCAGTTACATTCTTAACACGCGACAGTTCTAACAGTACTTCTCTCGGTGGAGGGCTGGTAAACGACTTATCCAACTGCATTTGCACAGCTAAACGCACATCTTCCAAGTCTATAGTCTTTTTCTTCGCGTGGTTGGCGAAGACTCTTGCGTCGTCTAACACAGATGTTACATAGCGGTATGAAAATTCCAGCAGTTGGTTGACCACCCGTGGCTCGTAATCCGTGACACCGACCTCTTTCATGATCGACATTATCACTTGAGCATCTTTTGGAAGGTGTTTGGTTTGCATGTTCCCTTTTGATTTGTCTTTGTCTGACATTTTTGTGGCTTTGTTTTTACTTTACAACGTTGAGGATTGTACTCTCGTTCTATTAATACTAAATAATTACATTAGTTTTGCAGGATAATAAAAAAAAATTAACATAAACACCAGGCACGGTAAACAACGCAAACCTAATTTATTTCTGATGTCAATATTGTCAATGTCAATGTATGTTGACACTAACACTGACAGATCTAGTCGACGGCTGCCAAGAGTGTCATTGGTCTTACTCAAAAATCGTCATAAATAAAAAACGTCTCTAGTTAAAATGGACCTTGTCTCTTTCTAACTAAAGTCCGTGTCACGAAAGAAGTCCCGCGGCATTCAGTGGAACTAATTATTAAAGATCGGAAATGTTTCTCAATTTTCAAGAAATTATAACAATAAGAATGAAGCCTGAAATTATTATAATTATGGAGTTGAGAGGGTGTCCTCTCAACTCTAAATTTTAATTAGACTGTAGAGTCGCCTAGCAGCAGCATCCTAGCGCCCCGGGCGGCTGCGGGACTTCTTTCGTGAGAAGTACTCTAGTTTAAATATCAAGATTACACACAAATACAAACCAATTATAAATCTTTTTTAACTATTATGAGCATTTAAGAAGTTACTTACTAAGAGATTACTTTACTAGAGAGATATCGTAGTAGAAGAGCCGTAGATGGGATTTTAGGATTTACTCGATTTCATCAGTATTCCGTTTATGAAGATAATAGGGATAACCATTTTCTTGTTTTGTTCGTCAGATAGATAAATTAATAATATTGAACATGATTTTTTTTGTGTAATTAAAGGTTACGTGCCTTTAATTACAAGCGAAATCTTAAATGATGTCACACTTATGCAAGTTTCATACGTCTGTATGACGAGGTATTGCACTCCCACTCCATAACTTTTAAGCGTTAGATCTTATTATTGTTTCGTTTCAACGATATAGCACTAAACAAACAGATACGTGTTTAACATTTCTTTGTAATCTTACTGACGGACTAATTAAAACACGATTTTTAAATATTAGCACTCAATAAAGTAAAACAAAACACAAGGCTGCACCCCAACAACCGATTTTTAGTGACCCTGACTGCTAAATCAAAGGTCGTGGATTCGATTACCACACAGGACAAATCTTTATATGATGAGTATGATTGTTTGTTCTGTCTGGGTGTAATTTATCTATTGTATGTATCTGTATACAAAAATAAATGTATTAGTACATAACACAGGCAAAATAATGCATAGCTTAATTTGGGACTAGATGTGTGAAAATAATAATAGATTTATTTATATTTATACCAAGTAGGTACGTGAAATCAAACACACATTTTATAATAACCATTTCGATTTTATTCAGTTAAAATATGAAATAACTTACGTGTACAGTAAAAATAAGTTTTAGATAGTAATTGAAGTTAACTCAAGTATGTATATTGCTATAGCCCGCAGGCTGCGTCCAACGGCGACTACCTACACACCTTGTTACCCAAGAGTACTAAAATACGTTCTAATGATTATATTATTGTACTTTGTAAGGTACATTAACATATAAATGGACAATTTGGACGTACAGTTGTGGTTTTATTACTATCAGTAACAGAATGTCCTAAGGTTAATGTTCTTCACTTTCGTTCCATAGATAATATTAGTGATAAATAATATTTACAAATATTTATAACCTTACATTTAATATCATTGTATACTCTCAAGATGTAATAATTGTATTAAGTAGGTTTTTTAATGCCGATATTTGCGCTGTAAGCGATGATACGACGTATTTTCTAACTTTTTAACAAAACGCAAATCATTTACGACTCGATTTAAACTTCGAAACTACCGACGCATTTATTACATTGTCATATATCGATATAAGTATACATAACTTCTTTTACGAATAATGATAAGCGTGACTTCCGTTTCTAAAGCTTTAGTCGTATTTTAAATCACATTTTATAATAAGGTATTTTTAATATGTTACTTTAATGGAACAAAAGTAAAAAACATTTATTCAAATCGAGCCATCGTCGTATCGGAAAAATGTTCAAAATTTGTCCGAAGTCCGCGATATGTACAGTCGGAACCATAAATGAACACTGATGACCGCTCTAAGGCGATATGAGTTGTATTATTGCTTTTGATTTTGATTATACAAAATGGTGTACATGAGTTACCGCCCCGTTATATCTATAGCTAATAAATTGTGCTATCCGCTGAAACCTTTACACTATCAATCTTTATTATTACATTAATTTTATCACCTAGTGAGGTTTCAAACAATAATCTACGCATCCCTCACACGTTAAAAAGTAGCTGTGAAAATTGACGGATTAAAGCTTCAAAGCGCCATCTTAAGTATTTCCATGACGGAAAAATTGCTTTTTCTGGCAAACCAAGCCACACTGCTAAACGAGCAGCAAATTTTCTTCAAATAAAAAAAAATTGGTTGCCTGTAAATTCGGTATACGGGCGAAAGTTTTACGTGACAACGACTTTGAGTGGTAAAATAATTTTAATGTGAATATTCATTCGTATAGTAGGAAGAAGGATGAAACATAGTTGAGTGGGAGAGAGACGCAAGGCATTCGGCGGGCCTCTCTCTCGTTCGGTGACTCATCGTAACGTTACCAAGCGTTACACTTTTTCATAAGTGCCTCCCAGCCGCAACCTAATTTAAGACGTTGTCACGTCAAAATCCGTTATAAAGTAGTTCTATTTCAATGTGTGATATTCGCGTAAATTAAAGAAAATACTAAGCAAATTTTCTTTCATTTACAAACGAGGCCCCTTTTTAATTTAATGTAGGCTAAACTATTTGAGATAGCAGTGTGACATTCAATACTGAGTACTTGCTGTCTGCTTTGAGCATTTACCAGATATTTTCAGTATCCTGGATCCTACGGAAAGCAAGCCTCACTGGCACTAACTTCAACTATCCACCACTTAATATTACTCTAAAATTAAATTCCTATAAATGTCCTCACACAACTTATTACTTTTATTTGAGAACTCGATGTTTTTACGTATCTCGGCTTAACTATTGCAGCAACGTGTGAGGCGACCTTATCTAATGTAAAATGTACACATTTCTACGCTCGTACGCTTAATATAATATTATTATCAACAACTTAACTAAGACCTACTTACGAGAAAACTATAAACATCACAAAATTTCCACAGACATTTTGTTAATTTATTCTGAGACAATATAGCAAATGTTTGCAAAGATATACCAAAGCATTTACAAAATATTTACTTCAGGTTAACCATTTAACATGCCTGGCCGTAGACAAACCATCAATAGTTAGTTTGAACTGATAAAAGCTGATATCAGCTTTCAAAGACCATAATTTACGAATAGGTGTTCTACCTTATCTTTGCAAATATTCACCATATGATGGCTCTTATGGCTAAAAATTAAATATAATATACATTTTATGGTATACTTACCATTTACCTAATTCACAATTATTGCATATTTTACTAACATTAATGTAGTACATAAGTACTTTCAGCAGAAAATCATTGTGAATGATACTGTACCTTTCACTCATTCAGAAATTCATTAAAGGTGCAGCAGTTACATATCATGAGATTAACATAATAAACTTAAGTACTTACTCAAAGTAAATCTATAATTTTATTATTGCACAATTAAAAATAAATTTACAGTTAATAATTACCTACTAAATATACGCAAAAATTAGAATTTAACAAATATAATGAAATTCATTCAAATAAATATTATTTTTTAATTAAAATATAAATAAATGCGTACAATATTTCATTATCAAACCACTTAATCCATTATTATTAATGTATTTTTATTACAAAAATATTCAAACATCAATGTCAGTTCATAAGCTGAAATCACCACTTATAGCAATTCGCAAAAGGCACTCCTTAATGCAAATTAATGTCCAAAGTCGTAAAACGCGCACTTTAAATTAAACACCTATACAATATAGGTTTTGTAATCATATTTTTTTAACACATTACCGCCATTTTTGGAGCGTAAATAAACGTGGTATACAGTTATAACCTAAGTATAAATATCGTTATTCTTACATTATACTCAAGTATAAGTTCATATCACGATTTATATCAGCCATTACTTTGATCAAAGTCAAAGTTTTCACTTCTATCATGATTGTGGTCTAAGCGCACACATAATTAATTTTACTTTTCATTTAACTCTATGGATTTTCTGAGTACTGAGTGCGAGTCTTGTCGTAATCATGACGGCATTCTACCGCAATACCGCAAGTGCGTTAGCATGTCATTTGTATGAAAAAAATTACAGCGTAACTAGCAGTACGTCTTTTTAAATCTTTTTTCTTCATACAAACATACATGTTTGCGCGTTCGCCAACATGTATTGCGGTATAACTAGTAATGTTTTCGCAAAATCCACGCTTAGTATACAGTCTTATATTGATTCACCTAGTTCTTTGACTATACTGACAACAGTACAAACTTCGTAAACGCAATTCGATTGCATTCTTACTTACGCTGCAACTTGTCATTGTCACTAATATTACTATTCAATAAGGAAGAAAGAAAAATAATAACAAGACTATTAATTAAAATTGTAGCACAACAGATAATTTATCGAGTAAAGACACTACGGTTTAACTTTGTAAAAACGGCTGTATACATTCGGTCAAGATGTATATAGATTTATATCTAGGCCAGTACGTAGGGCCAATGTGTAGATATCTATTTGACTTAGTAGTTGGCGACAACGCTGGCCCGCCACCCGAGTAGTCTTTCCGTGCACACATTAAAAGGTTTTGGCGCGCTCCATAAATAGTGGTTTAAGAGCCCGTCATTGGGCCAAGTACCATTGTCCCATATGTACAACCGGCAAACACTACATTCCTTTTTCAAGAAATGAAAGAGCCAATTCATTACAGTCAAATTAAGAACACCTTTTGACGTCACTATACGGACATTGGCAGAATTGCAACATATGTTACAAAAGCCACAAAAAAATAATTAAAACTAGTCTGCTTTATGTTCGCATTGGCGACACATGCAAAGTCACATGTTGCAAACACTGTCTATATCAGTTAGGGGTGAGGAGAAAGAGACAGTGCTCGGAACTTGTTACGTTGTGCGGTGCCAACGTATATCATAGATAGATATTTCAAGCACGTGAATTCAAACATCCGTCCCCTTAGTACTAAAGAGTTGTCAAAACAAAAAAAGTTGTCGAGTACTACCATTAGCCTGTCAAATAATAAGATAAAATGTAAAAAAAATACAAATTTACAATTTTTTTAGTATCATACGAATTCAAAATTAATAAAATTAATTTATAAACGCATTTTGACAAGTTCAAAAACTGAAAACTTTTTCCATATTGACGAAATTGTATCAGGGGTACTGTACGTTTGGATTATACTGTGCTCAATAATTTTATATTTCCTCTTGTATTCTTCGTGTATTGCACTATAAAGATTATTAGGTTAGATATATACAAGAGTTCTTGTATGGCATGTATCCGAGGTAGCTTGTAGCCGCCGATCGGCTGAAGAGCCGGCAAATTAAGGTTGCAAAATATTTGCAATCGTGGCTCAAATCTCGGCGGCCAGCTCTGCTGAAACCTGTTGACAAATATTTTTATAGTTAAAACAATATTGTGAACATTTTGTGTGATGAGGTAATAGGCAGTTTTTTTAAGTATCAATACATTGTTTAAGTATACGTAGTCCATCACCTCGTGGTAGTGGTAGTGTACGTACCTATGTGGTGAGCGCGGGCTGCGCGTGGTCGTTGGGCGGATGGTGGGGAGGGTGGTGTGGTGCCGCGTACTCCACCACCTCGTGGTAGATGAGCTGCTTCCACTGCTCCACGGTGTGCTCGCGCTCGTCCACTGAGTGATCGTAAGACGCCGGCGCCGGCTGCACACACAAAAACATCACATTAAATATACGATATCAACCTTATTTTTATAATTAGAGGGACATGCTGTCCTTAAGGGCTCAGGCTCGACTAGAACTAGCACGTAGTTCTAGTCGAATCTGAGCCCCGCAGGCTTTTCATCACGTATGACCTGTAGCCTCTGTTAAAGGGACTACAAGAGACAGGGCAGAGGCTCCCTAGCAACAAGGACAACGCACTCCGACGGAACATCCCGGTGGGATTTTAGTGGATATACCAGGCCCAGCCGCTTGTACCTGGAAACCCTGCGGGGTCTCACTCACCGGAACTTAACGGGAGTCCTACTATAATAAGACTCTTTAAAGCTTGTGTATAGCTGGACGCTCACGTTTTGCTTACTTATGTCTTACTGTTACATATTGTCCAACTAAAAGATAAAAAATTGTTTCCTTCAAGGGCAAGAACTTGACAGTTAGTCCCCGATACCCCACCCACTTTTAACAATTACAATCTCATATAATATTTGAAGGAAGTGGCATCTAGTACTTAGTAGATATTTATAAAGTGCGCGGGGCATAACTTCTAATTTAATAAAGAATAAAGGACAAGTTAAGAAATAGGAAGTTAAGAAAGAACAGAACAAGGAAATAGTCAATATATATACTTTTTTATTTGGGAATAGGCTTGCGCTTGACTACAATTTGTTTGATGTTACTATAGAAATGATGTAGTCTACGATGGGACACGGTTGCCCAATATACCGATTCACTCGTGATTAATTATGATTTTCGGTGGTGGCAGTGAACTGAGGCTCCATAAAGTTGAAAACCATAAAGGAGCAACAATTTCGACCCACCTTCTTAAATGGTTTCACCAGACGTTTCGTTCGTGCAAGGCCGTTTTGCGGTGCGGCTTTGTCTGGTAGGTGGTCACTAACCACGGCCGAAGCCTACCACCAGTTAATTACCAGTAAACATAATTACCAGTTGTTAGTCACCTGATTTGCACCACCCGGGGACCACGTGTAGGGATTCAAATAAAAGGTGCACTCCCACGAACGAAGGTGCCTCAGCCTCGATATAACAATATATAAAGCTTCATACCGCATTGACCTCTCCCTCGTCGTACCACACATTGATGTAAGGGTGCAGCAGCGCGTCGTCCACAGAGATGCGTCGCTCGGGGTCGATGACCAGCATGCGGGACAGCAGGTCGCGAGCTTGAGACGCCTGAGATACACATATACACACATTATAACGATCATTTTTCACATATACCATTACACTTAAACCATTTTAGATTGCTTTTTCAGACACCTACTATTTTCCCGCGTATAAGTCATAATAAGACTAAATCAAGAATATTGTAATAAATCTGGATTTTTCGTCTAGAACAAATTTTTAAAGAAAAGATCATTCACCCTAGATGTATGTTTTTTATCCTCCTCACACTTTACCATTGTAACCGGCCAGAAAGAAACAGCAAATATAAGACTTGTCGTCCAAATGCAATGTACAACTAGTCTAGTTCGACGTCATATTTCTTGTCTTCAATCACTTCTACGCCAAAACCAGTGTCATTTTTAATAATATTCTTGGGCTAAATTAACAAAATATAACTTTTCCAATGACAGTTGTCACTAATGTTTACCTTAAGTCTGTTGTGCTCATTACTGTCGCTGGGGAACAGTATGTCCGGGAAGAGTCTCTCGAAGCTGTATCCAGTGTACCGCGGTCTGTTCTCCACATAGTTGCGCACGGTCGGCTGGAGACGCGCCATGAACGCGGCCGACGGTGTGCCTAGTTGCTCTGATGAAAGTTTAAATAAAGTATTAAAACCTAGCGTCATAAGGCACAGGTCTTAAATATCTCATAATTTTAAAGTACAGGTGTTATCTGGTGCTATCTGGGTTGGTAGATATCACATATCCTCCAGTGTACTTAATATTAAGACTGTTAATACATAAAATCGAATTGGAGGGTTCTATATGTAGTCTGTGGATCTACTTTACAAAACCATAGACTTCCTAGAAAACTCAAATGACAATCTGAATTTGAAAGAATATCTTGCCAGTTTTTAGGGCAGGCGATTTAACCACGTACAGCACACATGTAAAGGTTGAAGCGTCTTTACAAATGCACATGTAAATAAAAGCCATACACAAAAAACACTGTTCATGTACCTTGGCAGAGGCGAACGTGCGCAATACCAGTTCCTTGTTAAATTTTCTAAGAAAAGTATACATGAATTCGAATTTTGAAATAGTTTTTATTCATTTCATTTTTTCGATCACAGTATCTACATCCAAAGACAATTTGTTCATAATGGTTTTATATTATTTTAAATTCCATAAATAAAAATAAAAGAAAAGACCAAAGAGCCAGTTTAGAAGTTACTACACCAAGAACTGCGCAATTTTTGTTATAGTTAAACCTTACTTATAAAGCAGAAAGCAGTGTCCTCACCAATAATTTTGTTCCACTGGTCGATATGGTCAGTGCCGGGGAACAGCACGCCGCCACGAATCATCTCGCCCATGATGCAGCCCACCGACCAGATGTCCACGTTCTCCGTGTACCCCATGCCTAAGATTACCTGTAAATAACAATTATAATTTTATAGTTTACTCCTTTTTATTCTTTAATCTCAATTTGCAATGTTAAATCTATAATTTACTGACAAAAGAAGAAAAAAATGAAATGAAAAACAATGGCCTGACGATAGGAAAACAGTCAAATTGTTCTAAACGGATTCGTAAACCCTAAAAGGTTTAAACCCTAAACTTGCCTTTTGAAAAATTGTAAATCATTAGTATTTTTTAAGGCCATGCAGAGTACCTACGCTTTTTCTCATAAGAGATGAGTGACATAGTATATTATAGTACCTAGTAAGAATAACAAATATTAGATGAAAAATATACCTCAGGCGCGCGATAGTATCTGGTGACGACGTAGGGCGTCATCATGAAAGTGGTGCCAGCGGTGCGAGCCAGGCCGAAGTCCAGGATCTTGAGCGTGCAGTCACTCTTCACCACTATGTTGGACGGCTTCAGGTCCTAGGGATTAAGTGATTTTGGTTAGTCCCTCATCATCTTCTCAGACCTATGATTTCCTAGGCTACAGATATGGATTACCTAATATTCAACAGGGACCGACAACTTGCCAAAATAAAGCTTTGTTTTCCTACTAAGTAAATGGATGTCTTTTATTACCTTCCTACTTAATATTTTACTAAATTCGTTACGGGCAATTATATTTACTGGTAATTAACTGGTGGTAGGCTTCGGTCGTGGTTAGTGACCACCTACCAGACAAACGGCAAACGGCCTTGCCGTTTCTGGTGCAATGTCTGGTAACACCACTAAGAGGATAGGTCAAAATTTTTGCTCCTTTATGGTTTCTAACAATATGGAGCCTCATTCCACTGCCACCTTCTAACCAAAAATCATTTGTAATCATGACTGAATCTTATTCGGTATTTTAGGCAGGCGAGTAAAATTGTAGACTACATCCTTGCTTAACAAGCAAGGATAAAAAAATATGCTCCGGAGCATCTTTACCGTTTTTTTTGGAACTAAACATCACCATGACCTCGCCACTGTTATGTTGAGCTAGGATGGACTAACTCAGCATTTTAAAACTCTGCCAAGGTACTGGCAACTTCAATATTTTGAATCCAGTAGGGGTGCAATCAGAAAGATAGGAGGGGAAACAGACATGCCGGCAGCGAGTTCTACAACTTAGTAGTCAACTTAATGTTTGTACATTGTTTTTAATGGACCCACCACCGAAATCCCGCCATCGCTTTTCTTTTAAGCCAGGATCGACAACTGCGCGGTGAAGAGAGCCGGGATTTGAACCCGGCCAAGTCCCGGGACACCTAAACTATCTTGGATCCCGCGTGAATTTAATCAGAAACATAATAGGAGGAGTTGGAAAGTTACGTTGTCCACTTCCCTCTAGGCAAAACGGGAGACAGCATAGAGAAAAGAGAGGTTCAAAATTGCCTCATGAAAATGGACTAAGCACCAAGGGTAATGTAATCTAAGGGGATCAATCTGAGCCGATTCCAGTAATAAAATATGGCAAAATCGTTTGAACGCACGGAAGTTAGCATCGATTGCAACAAGATTGGTATAATATACCGCCCCAATAGACTGCTTATTTTTCTCGACTTTCACGCCAAGCAAAATTTAGACCATCAGTTTTATTACTAGGTATCTAAAAGAGAAGAGAAAAAGAAAGAAAGAGTTGCCTAGCGCATCTTTTACTCAGAACTAGAAGATGGCAAGCGTAAACGCGGAGGCCAGTTTCTGAGGTATAAAGATGTGCTGAAGAGGCAGAAGAAGCGGTGTGGGATAGAGCCGTCTACTTGGGAAGTGCAAGCTACCAAACGTGTAGAATGGAGGCATGATATCCACACAAAAGTAACTAGGTTTGAAAATCATTGAAGGCGCGATCTCGGTAATAAAATAGACCATCTAAATAATAAACCGCCTTCCAACATAATTCATAATTATATAGGTGGTGTTCTCACATGCAGCATTTGTCACAGAAATTTTTTGGCCATAATTGGATATATCAGCCATGTGAGGACACACTAACCTAACAGAACAAGGTCGCCGTTGCCGAAATCGGTATGGAAAGATTCATTCATTCATTCATTTCATTCATTCATTCGTTCATCTAAACTTACCCTGTGAATAATTCCAGCCAGATGCAGATGCTTAATGCCGCACAGCATCTGGTAGAGGAGGTAACTCATCCTCTCGTGGTCCAGGTCCATCTGGATCACTTGGCAGAGGTTCGCATCCATCAGCTCCATCACTAGGTACACATCCTGGAACTCTTCAAGACTCTTCTGTGGCGTGAACGCATTTAGAAGACCGATTATCTGAAAATTAAAATTATTATTATTATTACAAATTAATAATGTTCATTACTATTATTAAAACTAATATCATCGGGCCGCGGCGGTGGCGTGGTCGGTAAGATACTTACTTTTCACGCTGCAGGTCGTAGATTCGATTATGAGAAGTATATATTTACAAAAGAAAAGTAGTAGATGTATAGTATATACCAGTTATCTGGTATCCTTAACACAAGCTCTGCTTAGCTGGGGACCAGATGACAGTGTGCGTTAATGTCCCAGAACAATATTATTATCGTAGAATACAATTTATTTCATTGTTAGTCGAAATGAAATAAATCTAATGTATTACAAACACTTGTAATACATTCGATTTCTTTTAAAAGGCCTTGCCATAAGAATATTCCTTCACTTACACACTCAAATTGTATGAATTGATAGCTGCGTACAGTTGTAGGTAATCCAAGTGCAGATTTAGAAATATTTCTATGTAAAAAGCTTTTTTAACAACTAATTGATCTGTGTTCTGTAACTGTACCTATTAATAAATATATAAATATATATTGGCGTTGGGACTTTCTAAATGTAGTGTTTTTAGTACAATGTGCTGCCATCTAGTTATAGACTTACGGTTTTATTCATAAAAATCTTTTATGACACTATTTAAAATGGACTTTGTTTCTTTCTTACTAGTATAAATATCAAGATGACAGACAAAGACAAACGAATTGTAAACATATTTTAGCTATACATATTAAGCTTTAATACGTTTATGAATACGGCGGTTAATATGAGAATAAGTTCTAAACGGCACAATTTAGTTTCAAACTTGTCAATGTCAATTTGACTACAGCGAGCGCATGCGTAGCATATAGCTTTTTTATAGGTGACAATTCTACCAGTAAACCTTAACTTAAATAAAAAATTACATAATATTTGTAATTCAGTACTTACATTTTTATGATTAACGAGTTTCATTAGTTTGAACTCTCGGTAAGCGCGTTTAGCGTGCGTCACATTCTGGAAGGGGCGCGACAGTTTCTTGATGGCGACATTCTGCTGTGTCACCGTGTCGTACGCGGCACTAGAAACAAACATACACTGTTAACAACACATGTCGAAATTAAAGCTCACCAACGAGGCAGCATCATCGCTACAGTCAATACTATGTCAACGCGAGCCATCAACGCTTTAGAATTTAGAGAATCCGACGCTTAGATTTGAGAGGCTAGGACACTCTCATTGCATTTCCTTTAGGTTACTTACCTATTGCAATATATATCTGGGTCTTGAGTTCGCTAACGTAATACCTATTAGCAAAGTTAACGATGGCTGATGACTTGTGTTATGACCAGAGGTCGGAGTGGGTAGATTGATTTCTCGTCGTTGACATCAAACGTAGAGAATAATATGGATATGACTCCAAAATATCACAATTTAGACACAATTCAAAAGACGTCAAAATTTAGAAAATATTAAAAAAATTATGATTATTTATTTTAATTGTATTAACGTTGAAAGCCAAAATATGGAAATTGTATCCGATGAGGATTAAAAATAATTTATATATCTTTTTGTTTAATTAAAAATAAATGTTCATTGAATTCAATCAATCATTTATATAATAAACGATATTGTTAGCCGATTTGGTTGTATGCTTTTTATTTTATTTTACATTATGGATAAAATGACATGTCCATATTATAATATCTTGACGCAAGTATATAAAATCAATCTACCTACTCCGACCTCGGGTTATGACCACGTTGCCATAACTTATGGACATTATAAGTGATATGCTAATGTAGTATCACGTTAGAAGACTGTGTTGTGAAGACCTTAGATTGAAATAGTATTGCATTGACGACAGTAATGGTGTTTTTGTATCGCAACAAGACTATCTCCAGGCTACAATGTTTAAGTTACCTGTGTCAGAATATACCATAACTAAATCAACGTAAACAACAGCTAATAACATAAATAAATAAATAATTTTTGGTTTAGTCAGTACATCCAGATTCCACTTTAATTATCTCGTGGGAACATCAATGATGGCGCTACCAACAAAAGGTGTGAGATAATGTGTTCTGCAATTATTGCCAATTTGTACTATAGATAGACCATTTAACTTGTTTATCTGAGGTACAAAGTCATAATACATTAATTAAATCTCTTATAGAACTATTTAATCACAGATAAAAGTAATTTAAGACTATTCGTCACTAATATTCATATCGTTTGAATCATCATCACTGTCTGTGCAGCTTGAGGAGTCAGAATCTTGGCGATAGGCGATACGCGAGTTAAACGGTCTGTCTATACCCACATTATTTATTGCATATTATTTTTGACAGATGACAAACAAAAATATTTAAGTGTAGTACACACGATATATAAAACCAATATAAGCTGAACTCGCATTGTATAGGATTTTCGTACAACGAGAGGTCAGCTTATACTGGAAGTGTATAGCTTGATGTGTAGACGTGTGTACATAATTCTAGTACTATTACAATATTACCAACTAATTAGCAGCCAGTATACATTGATAGTGGTGGTGCCATCATTGTACCCCAAAGGCCTCCCTAAGCTAAACCAAAGCCATGCATTTACTCAGATATTCATGGATTAGTCGGCTGCGAAACAAAACAGATCTTGGGATTCTATAACACTCGATATGAAGTAAATAACACTTATTTTAATTATTAGTATTTGGTAGAAGCTTGTTAGTTTTGGTCTGTGTAATTAACCAGGATTTAACCAGCTAACATCAATGGCTGAATATCCAATGTCCATAACCAAAACCCAAATGTCCTTAAAAATAATTGTTTAACATATTCCCAAATCAATGAAACCTGAAGTAGTCGAAGCAAAATTATACTATAAATATAAATTAAAAAAAAATATTTTAATGTCCTTCAATAAAATTGCCCAAAAATATAATAATCAACTGAGCTTGAATCGCTTTCCAACCTAAAAATCTATTAAGGTAATGATGAATTCAAAAAATCACACAACACACAAACCCATGGTCAAATAATATATGTTTTTTTATTTCTTACTTTTGTGTAGTGTCAAATTAGTTTTAGTTACGATCCTAGAACCAAAAGCAGTATCATTCCGTGGGCAGATAACAGATGGCGCTGTCTTACCACACCATTCCCTGTGCGCCCGCGCCGCGGCTCACAAGCTCAGTGTACCGCGTTGGAATCGTGAACACAGTGTCACCTAGAGTGACTGAGTAAAACTGAACCATCGCTACTGGTCTACTGCTTAGCTATAAAAGAAACATATTTACAGAACGTCAACAAGAATAAAATTCAGGAGCAGGCGTAAGTACGTTTGTTATGTGTGAGCAAGTGAATAGAATATGTTTGTTGCAGCTCATGTAGTGAAGTTTTCATTGGACATGTTTTTCTTGGTTCTATTTAAATTGGTAATAGTGATTTGTTTCTTATGATTTTTAAGTCTTACAAAACGGGTCGTTTCAGTGTGCCTAATTATTCTTCTTTTTTAAGTGTAGCTTTCCCAAATACGTGAGTAAAAAGTCGCTACACACGCTGGTACAGACTTTCTTGAGCACTGTTTGTCATAGATGACAGCAAAAATTGTTGACAGGTGATTTGTGACAGATGACATATAAAATATAACAGCCACTCCATTTTGCTACGATTTTAGCATTACTGTAATAGCAGACTGAAGCCAGAATCTACAGAGAATAGAATATTGTGGTGGATATAATAAAAATGTAATTCAAAGATGAACAGCAGATATCATGCATCATGCATTAATGCTGAAGTAAGATAAAAAGTGTAAATCGATTATGTTTTATTGTTGTGAGTATAAGTGTCCATAATATTATTGTTATTTAATGATTGTGTACTATAGAATAGACAACAGAGCGCGACAACACAGAATAGATATGTACTTAGGTGTATACAGAATGAAAACTTCCTAACAAAATAAAAAAAAACAGGATTGTTACCCGGTTGATAAAAATAACTAAACCCAAGTGCCCAAATCCCACAAATATTACTTTTCACTATTTACTGTTTAGATTTTCGAAGGCTGTTATCTTTCTTTGAAAAACATTTACACACCGATACACGCGTAAAACATGTATTATCTCTCTTTTTTACCCCACTACAGCTAAACCTTAAAACTTCGCTTCGCTAGTATCGCTGCCGGCTTGCACAACCCTTAATAGGTCCCTCGCTGAGGTAGTCAAGCCGATTAGGCCTCGAGCGGGAGTCAAGGTCTCCGCGCCTTGTCAGTGATATCTCACGCACACATAGCAGCGCGTGTAGTAGTGAAATCCCGCACAGCATTTGTATGAAGTTTACATTCTGAACAGTTATCTATTCGTGTGGCATACGCATAGGCTTATAAGGTATCTAAAGACGGCGCTGTCAACCATTTTCGAAGCCGTTTTTATTTATCAGTTTTTACTTTTTTGTGGTTTTTAAAAAGATGATAGCGACCATAAAAATATGGACATTACCATTTGTTTGACTTTTAATTAACATCGCCATCTTAGGTGCTCCATGGATATGGTTGCATGCATGTGTGTGCAAATTATTATTTTAATGAATGACTCGTGGTATTTTACATAAAAATATATTCCAGGCGCCACTACAGGATAATATCTATAAAATACAATAAAATAATAAAAAATAATGCTATTTAATTAACGATGTAATAAAATATTTGTCTAACAAAATCAAAATTAAGAATAAAGCGCTGATATTGAGTTGAACTTGATTTAAAAGCTAATTGCAAGTAATAATCTTTTGATTGAGGTAATTATTTGACTTCTGATCAGAGTCTTGGGAGTTATACAACGCTGTAAAGAGAAAGTTTACTTACCTGCTTATTACATAATCAACTCATTTTACAAGGAGTTCAAACACTCAATAATTAGGTATCTACAACTCGATTAAACTTAATTTATGTAAGTGTACTGTGTTTCATTGGTTCAGAGGCAGTGAATTCGTTACAAATCTTGCAAGTGTCATGTTCAAAATATTGGAAAAAGATATTGACTTTTTGAAATAACTGTAATCTATGGACGCTGTCAACGTCTGTGGCATCACACGAGCGTAGCCGAATATTTAGACGGACACCTTACTTACACCCACAAACCCAACTAAAAGTGTGTATTCTTTAGGGTACCTTCCCATTCAGGATGCGCATAGAGCTAAGAACGTCGTATAACGTAAACTAATAAGTCGTTTTTCTTACCATACAATGCCTTGTGCTCCAGATCCAATAGGCTTCAAGTTCTGGTAGCGTTTGAGGATGGTGAACCGTGTGTCGCCGACCTCGACGGTGTAGAAGTGCGGGTGGCGCGGGGGGGCCGACATGGCGGGGGCTGGGGGCGCCGCGTGGGGCATCTACCACCACGGACTGAGGGCAAACATCACTTATACCAGGTGTGGCC
Source organism: Meganola albula (assembly GCA_936450015.1). NCBI lineage: Eukaryota > Metazoa > Arthropoda > Insecta > Lepidoptera > Nolidae > Meganola > Meganola albula. Next base: position 12,369,879 of record OW388159.1, on the reverse strand, counting down.
TACTTAATTAGATCTAAGATCTACTGTTTACGGACAAAACCCTGAGCGATCTACCACTTACGTACTCGAAATCATAAATGAAACAGCATAGTCGGTACACAATTATAAAGTACATATTTCTTATTTCAAATAAAGTGACGGATGAAAACTATTATAACTTAATTTTAAAAAACTTTTACTTTTTTCTTCTTTTTATTGCTTTTTTATTAGTAATCTGTGTGGGCTTGTAATTAGCTAAATTGTTAACCAAATTTGCTTCCTATAAAATGTTATGTGTCTGTTAGCCCTCCTAATAGTATTAAATAAATAATAATATATGATGCGTGCCGCAATTGGTAACTATGTTGTGCAGTCTGATCTATATACTATATTTTTTTTTTTGCCACGATCGACTTGACTAATAGCCGCGATCGACCCGTCCAATCTAAGAGAATATAGCTAAAGGCAGGCTGCTGGCACCTGCGAGGTATCTGTATAACAAAATTTATTACAAACTAGCTTTTAGCGGATGAGCCCGCATGATATTCGTTTCAAAAAAGTTAAAAAAAATCCTTTCTTAATGCACTCATGGACCTCACTTCGGAAGTTATGTGCCAAATTTGGAGTCTCTAGACCCAGCGGTTAGGCTGTGTCTTGATATGTCAGACAGTCAGTTTCTTCTTTTATATAAATAAGAAGTTTAACATTTAATGTTAAAAATGACCGATGGGGTCACCTTGCTTATGCACTACGTACTACCTGTTTAGTAATAGTAACGGAAATCCCGAGATAACTGACATGTTTTACAACATTTAGACAAAGGTCGAATTTCTCACACGTATCTTTAACATACTTGAAGATCGGCCGGAACAGTAACGAATGGATTGCCTTAAGTCGTCGTCGCGTCGGTCGTTAAAAGACTAAGATTACAGTATGAGTAAATAATTAAAATACAATTCACTGACTTTTTTTAGCCGGGTGTACCGGAACTTGGCCAGACGTCTTTCTGCTTGCCGCTGTCGCTCCTGGCTTGCAGAAGTAGCAGTGAAATTGTAATGGTGTGTTTATTTATACATACTTGTTAAGGATTTGTTTAGATAGTGAAGGCGTGTCCATATGTCGTGCACTGTCTTTATTGCAGCGCACCGCACGGTCAGTCTTATGGCTCCCGGAGACAACACTCTTACGTCTGTGGACAATGGAAATCCTGTATTAGAATATAGGCAACTTGATATGGTGTATGGTAAACTTTTTGTATGAAATTCTGAGGCTCTTTCGCATTCAGGAAGTGGATGTGGAGGCGCTATGTGTCAGAATAGGGCGAGTCCTGTAATAGTGTAGTGTAAATCCTGCAGTCCGGCACAAACAGTTTTACTGACTAAACTGGGTCCGTCTGCTGTTGCTAAAAACGAGGGGTCTCGCTTGCACGGGCCGGAAGTCGGAGTGTCAGATGTCAGATACGCACTGCACCGTGCCCGAAACGCTGTTGAGGGACGTATAACGATAATGATGTCTCAAGAAAGAGAGAGATGGCCTGTTACTTTGTTTCATCTCTATGGTTCCCTGCATGGTTCTTTTCTCTTTAACTTTTCTGCGTAAAAGGCTTTGTTCTGTCTGTCGTAAATACACACAAAATTTAAAAATATAAATTTAATAAATACAAATATAAAATGGCTCCTTCTTTTTCATAAAATGTTACATTATCTGTGGTTCTCTAGCATTTGCTCTACGTTACCTTTCAGACGTCAAATTATCATGATCGTGTGTGTTACATGACAAACAACAAAAATTGTCAATTTGTCGCATGTAGACAAGGTAAATTGGCAATTTGCGCGGCGGCTTTTGGCTTTCTAATTCCATTTAGATGTATTGTGGTGTTAACCTATGACCTCTGTGACCCTTAGTTGACGAAATAACGTAGAAGTAACAACTCTGTAAGTACCAACGAAATGTTTATATATTTGTTTATGTTATAGTTTATAATTTTGTTACAATCTACCAATTTTTTAAAACTCTGTACTTTAAGATGTTAAATTGATTATTTGAATAAACATTACCTACTTACTATTATTTGTTGCTACTACTGCAACAAAAGTAGACGTTCTGTGAAAATTTCAACTGAGTTTCGTATTTGCAAAAAGATAGGACTGGACTGCGATGGTCATAAATTAAAAAAAAATGTGTGATAATATATTGTTATATAAAAACCTCATTTGTGGTTGCAGTCTACCGAAGCGTCTTGACCGATTTTTATAATTTTTATGTGTATTTGAATTTGTATTGAAATTTGTTTTTTTTTTATATCTCATGCCGCTTACACCACAGGTACTTACATTACCAAAGCGAAGCTGGGGCGGGCAGCTAGTAAGTTATAAATTTCAGTAGAAACTCATGTAAAACATTATTCTCATCTCAGTTAGTACCTACTCGCATAATGTAACATCGAGTTCAATGTCTTAGCAACCCTTTAGTCCCGTTGAAAGCAGTACCTCGAAGTTGTCTATTGTTATTCACAGCTTGATGAACCTGAATATCATTCACACAGACAGTATTAAAGTTAGTTAGGTACTGGAGGGTTAATTAAACTTCTTTACTAAAGTTTACGGTTATCATTTTGTAAAAGATTTTTCTTTTTGTTTCTTTTGTACAGAACGGGTATCGGAGTAACAAAGCATCCGAAAAGAGCTGGAAAATCTGTATGTAATAACGTTTTATGATATTTTAAAAATTAGCAAGCTAGAGAGGAGGTAACTATGAAGAAAGATTACAATTACCTATGTAGTAGATTCACAAAAAAAAACCGGTCAAGTGCGAGTCGGACTCGCGCACCGAGGGTTCCGTACAAACCTGCAAGGTTTAAGTTCGTTCATTACGACAATCGAGTCATAACTATGGTATTTTTATTGCAAAATGAAATTCATAACATTACAATGGGGAAAGATGGAGGAGCATAAATTTAAGACAAAGATCTCTTTATCGTTTAAGTAATCCTTTATTTTATATTAACACATATCATTTATCATTATATATAATAAAACTAAGTTGATAAAATGTGCGTGCCGATAAAACTTAAAAAGGAGTCCCATCACGATAAAGGGACTTATATAGTGTGATAGCCCTTTATCCCCCCTCGAACAAGAAAGTTCCCGTTTTAACCTAAAGGGTGTGTTTTTAAAGATATAAGGGCTTTTCCAACCCTTCAACTTGGAAAGTAAGTGTAGTCGCGCCATCTGTTGTCAAATAGTTGAACTTCATTCATTGTACACAATATGGACTTAAAAGAACGATTATTTGGGGCGCGAAATTTAAAATTCTCATTTCAATAAAGTCTTAAATTACATTTGTTACCATAACCCTTTATCCCCCCTCGAACAAGAAAGTTCCCGTTTTAACCTAAAGGGTGTGTTTTTAAAGATATAAGGGCTTTTCCAACCCTTCAACTTGGAAAGTAAGTGTAGTCGCGCCATCTGTTGTCAAATAGTTGAACTTCATTCATTGTACACAATATGGACTTAAAAGAACGATTATTTGGGGCGCGAAATTTAAAATTCTCATTTCAATAAAGTCTTAAATTACATTTGTTACCATAATAAAGTTATTAAATTTTGTGTATTTATACAGCAGTAGCTAACTTATATGTTGGAGTTAAAGCGATATCATTTTAGTTATTCAAATTACTTCTGAAAACATTTTAAAATTTAAGTTTTTAAATTTCGCGCCTTTACTGCGTATGCTACAGCTGCAAAACCTATTGTTACGGCGAACGATAACGTCGAGAACATTCTATACCTAGAAGGTGTGAGAAAGTAAATATTCCCAAACTTTCTTGAATATCCTAGAGCCATCTTTCTCGAATATCTTAGAGCCAACTATACACTTCATGTGTATAGTCTCCATAAAGCCAACTTTCTGGAATACCCTAGAGCCTAGCTTTCTGAATATATAAGAGCCCGGTGTCGCCCGCCAGAATTAATTCGATTTGAACAGCGGAACAAGCCACTTCGAAACGAAAAAGAAAGAAGTTACCTGTGTGAGCCTTTATTTTGAAGTATCACGTGTGAGTATTTTTAATAGTGTGTTTAATTAATTCATGATCTTGAAGTGAAGAAAAAAAAAAGTTATCTGTGAGCCTTTATTGTGAAATATTAAATGTGAGTATTTTTAATAATGTATTTAATTAATTCTAATGGTTTTTTTTTCTTTTCTTTTAATTGTAATTTCCTTAACTTTCAAGTAGTCGCGCGGCGTTGAATCGATATACTTTGGCCGTAAACAAAATATCGCGCGACCGCTTGAAGATTAAATAATTTTGTTTTCTTTGTCTCAACGTGCCCCACGTTTACGTAATAATATATTTGTCTATAAAATGTTCATTTAATTTATATTTTACAGAATATAATGCCTAGACGTAAAAGAGGTGGAGATCTTGCCAGTTCTGCAGCGAAACGGCGGAAACAAAAAGAATATCGAAGAAATGAAACGGAAGAACAGCGCGAAGCACGTTTACAAAATCAACGAACCAGAATGAGCACCCTGAGAAGCGGAAAAAGCGAAGAAAGAAGCGAAAATAAAACTATTGAAGAATCGAGAATTTTAAAAGATAATCTAACAAAGGAAGCATTCCACTACGAATCGACGAAGAAATATTACAATCATAAATATGTTGTGATCGGAAAAATGAATAACATTTGCCAATTTTGCCACGCGAAAAAATTCAGTAAAGAAACACCAGGTCTCTGTTGCATGAATGGAAAAATTCGATTACCACCACTGGAAGCACCTCCGCAGGAATTTCTACATTACATGACCGGGGAAACACCAGAATCAAAACACTTTCTTCAAAATATAAGATCATACAACTCCTGCTTTCAAATGACTTCTTTCGGTGTTACTTCGACTAACACTAATAGAGATGAATTTGAATATGTATTTTCAATTCAAGGGCAAATTTATCACAAAATAGGATCGTTACTACCAATGCCTAACGATGACTATAAATTTCTGCAAGTATATTTCATTGGAAATGAAGAACAAGAAATTGATCAACGAAGTACACATTTTAATGGATTGAAACGCGAAATAATCCAAGATGTACAGAGGATCTTACACAAATACAATCAACTGATTTACATATTCAAAACAACACTAGATCGCATGATTTCTGATGACTATAAAATTGTGATTCGAGCCGATAAAAGACCACGTGGAGAACACGAACGTAGATTTAATGCACCTCAGATAGATGAAGTCGCCATCGTAATTGTGGACAATGAAAATACAAGCCGTGACATAATTTTACAACGAAGAAGAAAAGGACTACAACGCATTGCAGAGACACACCGTTCATATGATTCTCTTCAATATCCTTTAATATTTCTGCACGGAGAGGACGGTTATCATTTCAATATAAAACAAATTCATCCTGAAACAGGCATAGAAACAAACAAAAAAGTCACTTCCAAGGAGTTCTATGCTTACCGCTTAATGATCAGAGACAATGAAATATACAATCACATTCTCAACACTCGCCGTTTATTCCAACAATTTCTGGTAGATATGTACGCAAAAATAGAAGCAGAACGGATGCTTTACATAAGACTGAATCAGAAGAAACTACGCACAGAAGAATACATCCACCTTCGAGATGCGATCATAAATGACGGCAATATTGACGATATTGGAACAATGGTAATCTTACCCTCATCATACATAGGAAGTCCAAGACATATGCACGAATATACTCAAGATGCCATGACCTACGTAAGAAAATATGGACGACCTGATCTCTTCATAACATTTACATGCAACTCATCATGGCCAGAAATCAAAGAACAACTAAAATATGGACAAACCTCCATGGATCGACACGACATAATAGCCCAAGTTTTTCGACAAAAACAAATAAGATTTATTGAAGTCATCACAAAATACCACATCTTTGGAACCGTTAGATGCTGGATGTATACAATCGAGTGGCAAAAACGAGGATTACCTCACTCACACAATCTCATATGGCTACACGATAAAATTTATCTCACGGATATCGACAAAATCATCCAAGCTGAATTTCCCAATCCACAAAAAGATCCGGAACTATACAGCATAGTAGTGAAAAACATGATTCACGGACCATGTGGACCATTAAACTTTAATGCGCCATGCATGCGTGATGGAAAATGTACAAAAAAATATCCAAAACCATACGTAGACGATACAAAAACTGAAGATGACGGCTATCCCAAATATAGAAGACGATCACCGAAAAACGGTGGTTTCACAGCAAAAATACGAATACAAGGCAGAGATGAACTGGAAATAGATAATCAATGGGTAGTACCATATAACCCACTACTTTCTAAAATGTTCCAAGCACACATAAACGTTGAATATTGCAATTCAGTAAAATCTATTAAATATATATGTAAGTACGTAAACAAAGGTAGTGATATGGCAGTATTTCAAATAGTCCAAAATAGCGAACAAAATAACAGAAATGATGAGATACTCATGTACCAAATGGGAAGATACATCAACAGTAACGAAGCAGCGTGGAGGATTTTTAGTTTTCCCATACACGAACGCGAACCAGCTGTGCAACATCTAGCAGTACATTTGGAGAATGGACAGAGAGTTTACTTCACAAAAGACTCGGCTAGAAAAATTGCAAGCGAACCACCTCAGAACACAACATTAACAGCTTTTTTCCAACTTTGCCAAACGGATCCATTCGCAAAGACGTTACTGTATGTCGACGTCCCTATTTATTATACGTGGGACAAAACAAGAAAAATTTTTCAACGACGAAAACAAGGAATGCCAGAAGAGGGTCATCCAGAAATAATGAAAACTAACACAATAGGTCGAGTATACACTGTACATCCAAACAATGCCGAATGTTTCTATCTCCGGATGTTGTTACACGAAATACGAGGACCAACAAGTTTCACAGATCTCAGGACTATTGACGGCTACCTATGCCAGACGTACAGAGAAGCATGTCAACGCTTAGGATTATTGGAAAACGATAACCACTGGGAATTAACACTACAAGAAGCCACACTCACAGCTTCAGCTGAACAAATTCGAGAGTTATTCGCCATAATTCTAACAACATGTAACCCATCAAACCCAAAACAGCTATGGGACTCTTTCAAAAGGAGTATGAGTGATGATATATTGTACCAAATCCGACAAGCTAATCCAGAACTGACTATAGAATTCAGTGACAACATCTTCAATGAAACACTCATTCGCTTAGAAGATAAATGCTTAGCAATAAATAACCGGACCTTAGTAGAACTTGGAATGCCAGCACCACAAAGAAATGCTTTCAGTATGCTAAACTACGAAATTACAAAGGAAAAAAGCTACAACGTCAATGAACTACTTGAATACATTGCTCACAATAAACCACTCCTCAATGACAATCAAAAAACAATTTACAACGTTATAATGAACCGAATAAATAACAACACTGGTGGAATTATTTACTTGGACGCACCAGGAGGCACCGGTAAAACGTTTCTAATAAATCTAATACTGGCGGAAATACGTGCTAAAAAACACATCGCACTGGCACTAGCATCATCCGGCATTGCAGCCACACTTATGGAAGGAGGACGAACTGCTCATTCTGCCTTACAACTACCGTTGAATATAGCCGAACAACAATTCCCGGTATGTAAAGTCTCAGGAGCATCTGGACGGGGTCAACTTCTAAAACAAGCTAAAATTATCTGCTGGGATGAATGCACCATGGCCCATAAAAAATCACTAGAAGCCATGGACAGAACATTACAAGAATTGCGAAAAAACTCTGAAATAATGGGAGGAGCTCTACTCATACTCTCAGGAGATTTTCGACAAACACTTCCAGTTATTCCCAAGTCAACACCAGCAGACGAGATCAATGCATGCTTAAAAAAGTCACATCTCTGGCCAGAAGTACAAATACTGCAATTAACAAAAAACATGAGGGTTGAATTATCAAAAGATGAAACAACAGCACATTTTGCTAAAATGCTTTTACAAATAGGCGAAGGTACATATCCTACTGACCAAACGACCGGTCTCATTGAACTCAATAGTGATTTCTGTAACATAGCCACTACTGAAAACGAACTAATCGACAAAATTTATCCAAATATTATTCAGAACTATACCAACGTAGAGTGGTTATTTCAAAGAGCAATTTTGGCCACTAAAAATAATATTGTTGACGATATCAATTTTAATATTCTAAAGAAAATACCTGGTGAAGAGAAAGTATATAAATCGATCGACACGATGGTAACCATTGAAGAAAGTGTCAACTTCCCTACTGAATTTCTAAACTCTTTACAAGTACCAGGAATGCCATTACACTGCCTTCGTCTGAAAATTGGATCTCCAATCATACTACTTAGAAATCTCAACTCCCCAAAACTATGTAATGGAACGAGGATGATCGTAAAACAGCTATCGAATAATATCATTGAAGCTGAACTTATTTCTGGAAAGAACAAAGGACACACAGTATTTATACCTAGAATACCACTGATCTCTTCTGAATTGCCATTTCAATTTAAAAGATTGCAGTTTCCAATTAAATTAGCCTTTAGTTTTACAATTAACAAAGCGCAAGGGCAAACTTTAAAATATTGTGGCATCAACCTCAAAGAATCCTGCTTCTCTCACGGTCAGCTTTATGTAGCTTGCTCAAGAGTAGGAAATTCGAAAAATTTATATATATATACCCCGGACAATAAAATGAAAAATGTTGTTTATAAACAAGTAGTATAAATAATGAGAAAATGTAAATACATGTAAATATATATGTTTAAATATACATGTAAATATATATGTCCATGATAATGTAAATACATGTAAATATATATGTTTTCAATATATATATATTTTTTACTTTTTACGTCATAGTTTATTTTTTTATTTCAACTACCACGTAACCTCATATCAACTCCCGAGCGAAGCCGGGTATTACAGCTAGTCTATAATATAACTGAAACACTTATACTAGCCTTGCAGCAGACTTGCGAAAGTTCTTTTATTAAAGTTATTTATTTACTAAGTTTTTTAGTCACTATATATTTAATTCTTTAAATAGCGTTGACTACAACGTTTTTCGCACTGGTCAGAGGTGGTCTTGTACAATTGTTTTTTCAAATTCCTAAAATCAACTCAAGTGAATTTGACCTGTATAATCTACAAGTGAACTGTGTAATTAGTGTAATCTTAAAGTGCTTAAATAAATCAAATAAATAATACGGTCAAGTAAGTTACGGATTCGAGCAGCGAGCGGGGAGCCCTCACACCTCACCGCTACGATAAGAGATAGTCGACATAATTGCCATCCTTGTCTACTAATTGTGCATAAAACCTGTTCGCTATGCTGCGCTGCGCTGCCGAATGTACCGACAATTTGGATATAAATAAAGACAACTTTTTGGTATGCGTACGCTGTAAAGATGGTTATCACTTTCGTTGCCTTAACATGACCTTCGAGGAGGTAAAATGTCTTACACTGGAGAATAAAAATTCCTGGTCCTGTCCCAAGTGCCTTAGCAAACAGCCTAAGGGAGGGAATGCGAATGTTCCTGTACGACCCTCAACACCGACATCGATGGCTGATGTTACTTTTAATGTCACTCGTCGCAAAGCGCAACAAAAACCTGAATCATTGCAGCTATCCACGGCGTCGTCCGACTACGTAACCCGATCCGATTTAAGGGATCTCATACGGGAGGAGATGCGTAATGCATTAAAAGAGTGTATAGGAGATATAAATACCTCTCTGGATGCTACTCTTAAAGATATCCGGCAAGAGATTATAGGTTTTAAAGAATCGTTCCAATTTCTAAGTGAGCAATACGATAATATGTATAAGAACTATCAAGATTGTCGCTCCGAATTGACAAATTTAAAAAAGGAAAATGAAACCTTACGTGCTGAGTACAATAACCAATCGGCAAAATTGTTACAACTGGATCAACTGTCACGAGCGTCTAACCTGGAAATACTGTGTGTTCCGGAGAATAAAGCAGAGAACGTTGTAAACATCGTGAAACAACTTGGTCACGTTATTAACTACGCTATTAAGGAAGAGTCAATACATTACTGTTCACGTACCGCAAAAATGAACCCAACTAGCACTCGCCCCCGTTCTATCTTGGTCAAATTCAATTCCCCACGCACCAGGGACTCCTTTCTGGCGGCAGTTATAAGCCATAACAAGAAAAACCCCCAGGATAAATTGAATACAAGCGATCTGGGCATTGGCGGTTCTAGTAAAACACCGATATTTGTTGTAGAAAACCTGTCACCGGAATATAAAGCCCTACACGCCGCGGCTCGTCAACGCGGTAAACAACTACAATACAAATTTGTATGGGTACGCGGAGGTAGGATTTATATGAAAAAATCGGAAACATCCGACACGGTGTTTGTACGTAATCACGACGTACTTAATAAGATACAGTAGGTACGTACTATCTAATATGTATGAGTAAATGTAGGATCTTTTATTAAAAACATTAAAAATTCGTCGTCATAAACATATATTTATTCTACTTAGATATATTAATTTGTAACTATAATAGTATTTGTTTATTTTGTATCACAACATTTTGTCTTGTTCTTTTAAATACACATATACGGCAGTGTGTTCAATTCATATTATATTGGTTTTAAATTATAATCACGGTAGTTTGAGCGGTTGGGAGTGGCTCGGCGGGGACAGCAGAGGCGTAAATCGGCATTACCTGTTACGCGATAATATCTATTCTGTGTTATCATTACGTTATTGTTGTACGGTTGTTTTTGTTAGCATTCACGCTTTTAGTAAACAAAGCGATTGTAGGACTGTGGCTATATTAAGTTATAAAACGCAATTAAAAGTCGAATATGGTGATTACAAGATACACTGGCACTTATTAAGTGTTTACAACAATTTAACTACGACAGAAATGTTACTAAACGATAAATCTATTTACAATACTTTTAACTTTTTCATTTATTCTGGTCTATGTACAAAAATGTTATTATTTACCTACATAATTTCCAATGGGCATAAATAACTTAAATATTTACTACCAAAACGTAAGCGGTCTCCGAACTAAAAGTGACAAGTTATTTAATAGCATATTGTGCAATAATTATGACCTATTATTATTTTGTGAAACCTGGCTACAAGATGATATATTGAGCCCAGAGCTATGTGATTCTAGGTACAATGTTTTCCGCCGGGATCGTAATCTTTTATCTACAGGTAAGAAAACGGGAGGCGGTGTGATGATCTGTGCCAAACGCGAACTCTCAGCTAGTATTCGTTGTGATATTTCAAGCGAAATAACTGAACTAATGTGTATCACGTTGCCCGCACGAACTCTTGGAACCAGCACCGATCTTCATATCATGCTCGTGTACATTCCGCCCGACTCCACCAATATTCCCCTCCGGGTACAAGATACTTCAAATAAATTAACATACCTAACTGAAGTATACCCAACTGATAAAATCATTCTCGCAGGAGATTTTAATCTACCTTGCCTGCGCTGGTTACGTGACGAGTACATTCTGGATAACATAGGGTCAAAGGAAGTTCAATACCAAGCTACAAAATTCATCGAAGACCTTAGTTTCTTAGGCCTCACGCAACACAATTATATATTAAATGCAAGAAACCGAAGCCTAGACTTGGCATTTTCCAACTTCCACGTTAACGTGGATAAATGTCATGACCCTTTGTTACCAGAAGTCGGTCACCATCCTTCCTTAGTAATCGTATGTGCTGATTTACTTCTAACTCCCTTAAAAGAAGATATAACCACTCGCCGTAATTTTTACAAGTGCGACTATAATGCCATTAATACATATTTGACTACAATCGATTGGAATAGTTTGGTATGTGGTTCCACGATAGATGAGGCCGTTGAAAGGTTCTATGTAGTTTTAAATGACTGTTTCGAACAGTATATCCCTTTAAAAGTTTACAATAATAACCACAAGTATCCTGCATGGCTCAATCAATCTTTAAGGAAAATAATTAATGAAAAAAATAAAATTCACAAACGTTGGAAGAAGTATAACAATCCACGGGATTATGTTGAATTCTCTCTCCTTCGCAAACGTCAACACCAGTTACAAAAAAAAAATCTTAATGAATACAATGTTAAGACAGAAGAGGCAATAGCCCAGCAACCCAAGGCGTTTTGGACTTATGTAAAGTCGAAGCGGGGAGGTAGTCAATATCCCAAGCATTTCAGTCTAAACGGTGTTGATTTTGATGACGGGAATAGCATAAGTAATGCGTTTAATGATTTCTTCCAAAGTATGTTCTCTCAGCCTTTAAACAGGGCATCCGACAACCACAACGAGGAAGTACCCAACACTTGTAGTATCATAGCGAATGTTAATATAGCAGAGAGTGAGGTTTTCAGGCTTTTAAAATCGTTGGACAAATCTAAAGGTGCCGGTTGCGACGGTGTCCCACCGATATTTTTGTCAAATTGCGCGAAAACCCTGGCACTGCCTATCACGCTTCTTTTTAATAAATCTCTACGCGAATGTGTCTTTCCACTCGCTTGGAAAAAGGCTCATATCATTCCAATCCATAAAAAGGGATCGCAATCTGAAGTATCAAATTATCGCCCAATATCTATTTTGAATACCTTAGGTAAACTTTTTGAAAAAATTATTTACAACCGTATTTATCCAGTTATATCTGCCGGCATACCGCACAATCAACACGGTTTCGTGAAAGGTAGATCCACTGTATCCAACTTGGCATTATTCACTGATTATGTACTAAACGAGATGGAAAAAACTGGACAGGTAGATGTAATATACACCGACTTTGAGAAGGCGTTCGATCGCGTCGACCACATAATTTTACTGTCCAAACTACAGAGTCTTGGAATTCACGGTGATCTACTTCGGTGGGTTCAGTCATATCTTACGAACCGTGCCCAGGCAGTAGTTTTGGGAGGATTCAGATCGGACTTCATAAACATTCCGTCTGGTGTTCCCCAGGGTTCGCATCTGGGTCCTCTTTTCTACTGTGCATACATATACGATATACACAGTTGTTTTGAGTATGCTAAACACCTTTTATACGCGGATGACAAAAAAATATACCTACGCATTCGTTCTCAAGATGATTGTGAAATGGTACAAAGAGACCTAAATGCTTTATATAAATATTATGAAAGTAATAACATTGTGGTAAATATTGATAAGTGTCAGGTTATCAGTTTCAGTCGTAAGACCAGCCCTATAAAATATCGCTATAAGTTTGGCAATTGTTTGATCGATAGGGTTGAAATTGTACGTGACCTGGGGGTTCTGCTGGACTCTAAGATGTTGCTCTCCCAACATATTGACACGATCACAAATAAAGCATTTCGTAATCTGGGTTTTGTAATGCGCATTTGTGCGCCGTTCAAAAATATCAGTACTCTAAAAGTGGTTTTTTTTGCTTACGTCCGCAGTATCTTAGAGTACTGCAGCCCTGTTTGGTCACCTCAATATGCCATTTACACTGCACAGATTGAGCGTATTCAAAAGCGTTTTGTAAAATATTTAAACTTTAAGACTCACAAGCGCCATGACGCTTACATTGATGACTGTCGCCACTATAGATTGTTGCCTCTTGCTGATAGACGTAATTTGCTGGATATGTGTTTCTTGTTTGATATATTACGAGGGGTCATTGACAGCCCTGATCTATTGTCCTCCATTCATTTTAATACACCAAGAACAAGAACCAGAAACACTGTATTATTCACTGTACCTAGACACCGCACAAACTATGGGAGCCACTCAATTATCACACGGCTGCTGCGTGTCTACAACAGTACATTTAGCGACATAGACATTTTTCTTTTATCTAAAAGTAACTTTAGAAATAAAATAGTTTGTAGTCTCAACAATTAGTTGTAGATAATAGTCCACATCGCTGCTTAACAACATACCAGTTCTAGTCAAGCGCAAGTTATTATAGGATACAAAAAAAAACGTGTGTTTTAGAACTGTGTTATATTATTATGTTATATTTCACCACTGATTGCATGTCGTGGAACTCTTTAATAGGCTAAGTCTGATACAATGTTATAATAGATTGCATGTAAATTGTCACGTAGCTGTAGAGTTTCCTTAAATAAATAAATAAATAAATAAAAAAAAATAGAATTTTTTTTTTCACGGGTTAAAGGCAATTAGATCTAAGTATTTGATATGAATTTCAACTTGATAGCTCTACGCGTTCATGAGGAAAAAAGTAATAAGTTTATATTTATTAAAAAATATATATTTTGTAATGTAACTAAAAATTTAAGGTTTTCGGAATTTTTCCTTTATGTGTGCTATAAAACGTTGCTTCATGCCAAATTTCAAGATTCTAGGTCGACTGGAAGTACCCTTTAGGTTTTGATTCCCTTGAGAGTACAATGCGAGTTTCAAAATATGCAGCTTAAATTGCTGTTTCTTTTGATTGCGTTGACATAGAAGTTTGATTTTGTTACAGCTTAAAGGTATTATAGACCTGAGTATTTGGTATGAATTTCAATTTAATACCTCTACGCGTTTATGAAGAAATGGGTAGTAAGTTTAAAATTATTAAAAAAATATATAATATGTGATGTAACTAAAAATTTATGGTTTTCGTAATTTTTCCTTTATCTATGCTATAAGACGTTGCTTCGTACCAAATTTCAAGATTCTGAGTTCACGGGAAGCACCCTGTAGGTTTTGATTCCCTTGCAAGTGTCGAAAATTTGCGGCATAAACGGCTGTATCTTTTGATTGCGTTGGCTTAGAAGTTTGATTTTTTCACAGCTTCAAGGGACAGTAGACCTGAGTAATTGATATAAATTTCAGCTTCATACCTCCGCGCGTTCCTGAGAAAAAGTGTCTTGACAGACGGACGGACAGACGGACAGACGGACAACAAAGTGATCCTATAAGGGTTCCGTTTTTTCCTTTTGAGGTACGGAACCCTAAAAAGGAAAAATCTTGTGAAAAACATTGTAATATCTTTTTACTCTATGTAATTGCTGGACGCAGAATATTCGTAAAACTCTTTGTAAACAAGTAGAAATCAATGTTGTTGTTCTGTTAATTGTGTCTTGTATAAAATCTATTAAAAGCTAATCTCCAGCGGGGTATAAGTGCCCTCATGCGCCCAGGGGCCGTGCCCGTATTAGTGTCAAGTGTTAGCCTCTAGTAAGGGAACATGTATTTTATAATTTATGTGTACTCAATTTTTAATGTGGGTTTAAAATAACATTTTGCCTCGATTTCTTTTTGTTCTGTAGGCTTGCACTTGACTACTGTGGTTATTCACATAGTGGTCTCGAATCTACCGAATTTTCCACGATTTCAGAGAATATATCCAATTTTCACCGTTAAAGTTTCATATATTTTGGATTACGAAATTTGTTGAATATTGTATTTTTTGGTCTTGAACGGATTTTTGGTACAAATGCCTATACCGATTTTAATGAGCAGCTCTACCTATTTCGCGCATTAACGTTTAAGACTACTGTTGACACATACAAATATTTTCAACAAGAAAACAGCTGTGCGGGACACAGTCTCAAAGGAGGATATATGGCATAGCATGAACACAGTAGAGCCAGCGAGTGCGAGTCGACTCGGTCCAATTACTCGCTCTCGACTCGACAGCGCCTCTCTACCTCTATGCAGCTTTGAGTACCAGCCAATTAAATATGAAATAAAGTAATAATAAATAAATAAAACTAAGAGATTTATTTCTACTAAAGAGCTAGTATACGCATGTATGCCTCAGCAAAGTATCTAGAAATCAAAGGTTCATTGTTGCAACACTCCAAACTGTACTTGATTTAAACACTTTTGATGTGCGCAGTAAGTGGCACTTGTTCATTGATAGTTTAAGAACATTTATGCATGTATATTTGTACATTGCGATCATTTGATATGTTAGTTGTATACAAGGCAACAGTTTAATACCTAGATAACTTGTACCCAAGAAATATTTTTGGCATGTTGACAGATTTTTCGCACATCGACTGTCAAAACTCAAAATTATCGACTATTGCAAAAATAGCAATAAAAAATAAAACCTTTGTGTTCAGTAGAAGTTATAATAAAATACAATGCTAGTATTGATTTGCAATGAGCGGGCCGAGTCCTGGGTTCTCTTCAAAATATTTCCACGGAGATGCCATTAATCATTTTTGGTATTGATTTTCTTCGCTGCTCTGTTGAAATATTAGTTTCTTATGAATAGACTGTCACGATTTATTACATTACTTAGATAAATAGATAAGCACACTTAAGTATTAGCAAAATTAGTTTTTGCTCATTCCCCTTCGGAAAACATGTGATGATCCAGTATAAAAATAAGTAAATTAATGATCTCAACATGTTCTCAATGATGTTACTTTTTTACTCAAAAACTACTGGACGAATTTGGATGAAATTTATAAGGCTATTAATCGACCTAGTTGTGTTTCGAAGATATAGGTACCCACCGAAACCATAAATGGAAACGGGTCTGGTAGGCTATTCTTGTAGGCTACAAGAAACTTCCAAATAATATTAGGGAAATGACTATTAACAAATTTAAAATAATTATAAAATCTACGTTATGTAAGAAAGCGTATTATAAAATATCAGACTATTTTAACTGATAAAAACGCTTGGAATTGAGTCGCTCTAATTCAACACACTAAACAAACAAAATGTAATAGATATATGCACTTCATTTAAAAAAGAAAAAGTTTTTTGGCAGTGTTTCTCAGTAGTTGCCAGTCATTATTGCACGGTGGGAAAAGAAATTGGATTATTTTTAAGTAGACTCGCGTCTCAAAAAAAAATAAAGCATATTTTCATTTCATTTCAATCTGTACCACGACTGTCATACATATACTACTAGCATTATCTGACTGCACATATCTATGTACATACCTACTCTGCTAATAATAAATTTATATATTTTCATTCAAGTAAAAACGTTTGTTTTAAATATTTTAACCTAATCTAACCTAACCACACAACACCAATTCATTTAAAACTATTTTACAAACCAAACACTGCAGGTTCAGCATTTGTGAATAATTGATTGCGATTCATTCATTCACTCCCAGTGGAATGAACGAACGAATGTACTCGTTTCATTCGCCGCCATTAAAGCAACGCGGAACGAAAACGCCCGAGGGAGGGAAAATCACGCCTTTTATAAAAATGCTTCGTGATTGCTTCGCTGTTAAGGTACAGCTATGATAGTTGATAAGTAATTGATTTGTGTTATTTCCTAAATTATGTTATGTTAGAAGATTTCATCAGTCATGTAGCTAACTGTTACGGTTCTGTACCGAAGGGTGTAAACGGGATCTTATTACTATAGGCCGACCGTTTAACTCGCGTATCGCCTATCGCCAAGATTCTGACTCCTCAAGCTGCACAGACAGTGATGATGATTCAAGCGATATGGATATTAGTGACGAATAGTCTTACATTACTTTTATCTGTGGTTAAATAGTTCTTTATGAGATATAATTAATGTTTTATGACTTTGTATCTAAGATGGCGATACGCGATTTAAACGGTCGGCCTATAAGCCTCCGCTGTGTGGGATCAAAGACAGATACGGTGGCCGGGTCCTGAGATTGTTTACGCTTGCCGCTATTCAGTTTAGCTTAAAGGAATAACTACTGTGTCGGAATTGTGGTGGTTTAGTCCCAAAAACCTACCCGTCGTCCGCTTGTGAACAGGCTGGATCTCTCTAGAATTATGCAAAGTGTAATTTATCTTACTAATACATTTTTTATGTACTAACGCTCATAATTTTGTTTTGATGTAGGATCTAAAATATGACAGACAAAACATCTATATATATAAAAATCAATTGCTGTTCGTCAGTCTCGTTATAACTCGAGAACGCCTGAACGGATTTATCTTATCTTGGTCTTGAAATGTTCGTGGAGGAAAGGTTTAAAGGTCGAGAAAAATTCGAATGTTTGCCGGGAAATCCCTAAAAAACAGCCCTTTTCTTTTTCCCCACACTAACGTTTTGATCGAGTGTTCTAAGCATGGAAAGTAAGCCAAGAGTGTGATAAAATGTATGATGATTAGAAATTTTGTCTAATACCGATATCTACCCGTGCGATGCCGGGCTGGCCACTAGTCTCTACATAATAATACCTTTGCTTATCATGCGTAGGGTGCTTTTACCGTTAGTTCTAAACAAAGCCAGTGCACATCAAACGCGGTCAACTCGTCAAGTGAAGCGTAACAATCGATACTTGGACAACGAGTATCGAGTACCGATTGTTCGAGCCCAACATTCGAATAATGCAAGCGAACATTGTTACTGGCACATCGCCAAGGTTGTATTCTACACTTACACGGAATAATAAACCATTTTACATTAAAGATTCCATCAAAAATGGTAAATGTATAAAAGTTTTGATAGTAGAATTTATTCAAAAAAAATCCTTGAGGTTTAGGCAACGGTTAAAATCACCCACATTTAGTCGCCTGTGTTTAGACTCCTAAGTAATACGGGGCAACGTTTACATAAAAAGGCAAATCACTTATCCACGCTTTCCTTGAGGGTGTTTAAGTTAATTGTACTGTGTATTATAATCAAAACCACGATACAGTGCTGGCAACTTATAGAATTAACCTCAATTATAAGGTTTAACTAAAGCTTTACGACCTCTGTTCACTCATAGATAAAGGAGTATACCTACAAGGTTTTGAATGCGAAATTTATTTATTTACTTATCTATTATTACAAGTCAATAACTTATTGCGATAGACAAGTTAATTTGACAACACATGCTTGAGAGCTACTTACACAACACAAAATAAAGACAAAGTAATTACACAAAATATTTTATCATAATTGTTAATGTGAATATAATTCAAATAATTATTCTTGCGAATTCACTCGACGTACAGGAGAAGATGACTATTTTAGTATGTATTTCATTATTTGTCCCAATTTCTCTAGTTAACGGGGTTTTTGACATAAGGTTGGTCCTGGCTTCAGGTATGGCCGTCGTCACACCGTCGTCTTCAAACAAATTGGTACGGTACATTAAGACACAGATGCAGCAGTACTCCCGGGTTATTTTACCGCATTGATTTGCGCGTGTATCATTTATCGCGCAACTTAACTGTACTTTAGTGTATTCTAGTAAAACGTAGTTTTTGTCTGTGTATAGTGTTTAAACAATCTGCTTGCTATGCAGGCAAGTATTTCTTGAACTCGTCTCTAAAACAAGAGTCAAATTCATGATAAGAACATCTATATCTATACTAATATTATAAATGCGAATGTAAGTTTGTTTGTTACGCTTTCACGCAAAAACTACTAAACCGATTTGGATGAAATTGGGTATGGAGGTAGTTTGAGACCCGAGAAAGGGCATAGAATAGTTTTTATCCGACTGCGCAAAAAGAAGGTAATGTTTTGGCGCGATAACCGACATACACGCGGGCGAAGCCGCGGTCGGAAAGCTGGTAGATTTAATAAAGGCAAAATATTAGTAATAAGTAATTAATTAGCGGCAAGTTCGCCAATACTACTTTTCTTTAATTTGGTTAACGGATAGATGAACGAGTTAGGAGGTACACCTTTGTACCTCTTTCATCCATCCGTTCTTAGGCTTCTGGCTTCTCCGTCTTTTAGGCTTAGGTATGTATTTAGTCCAAAAATATGTCAATTTCATCCAAACAAAACTTTTTGTAAGGTACAGCTAAGTTTAAATCTACATTTAGAGTAAATAGAGTTCAAATTCCCACGTAAAACCAATGTCCTGGTTTACAGTGCATTTAGAATTCATTTCCCCAGACTGGGCTAGCCAACTGGTGTGTTTACAGCGTACAAATTACAAATTAGGGTCGCAAAGTGCAGTATTACATAGTGACAGCCCCTGAGCAAGTATTGGCTATAGTGGCCCATAATCTATCGATTTTTCGGTATTTCTACCGATTTTTCCACGATTTCAGAGAATATATCGAATTTTCTCTTTTAATACATGTAAACTGTAAACTATAGCTAACCACTAACAAAGTTCCTACTTTTTTGAGGTATCGTTTTAAAGGATATTTTTGTAAGTATTTGTTTACGTTTAAAAAACTTCTAAATTAACTTCTAGTTAAGTAGAACTTGAATTAAAATTCACTTTCATTAAACGCGTTAAATAATAAAATCTAATTTAAAACCACGCAGTACCTAGCTCGTGAACTTAAAACCAAACTTAATTAACATCTAAACCAGTTCAAACTTTAATATCATCATAACTTTTACTATGCACCATGATAAAACTGGGTTACTAACTACGATGTTTAACTTCCTGGGACAGTTGCTTTTAATATTATTTATGAATAATTATAAACTTTAATTACCTGTGTATTACTCTATTGTTTGTCCTGAAACGAGTAGGTAGGACCTATCTAATGGGGGATATTATAAATAACAACTTCAACTTTGATGGTCATGGCTCCATCGTGACAATGATGATTCTGTCAATGTCATGGTTAGAGAATACAAATGTCATTACAGGGAAAAGTGCGATTTATAAAATAAAAAGCTAAATCTTATGTAATAACTGATTTTATTAAAAAATATGCATGTTTAAAAAAGTAAAGATAAAAAAAATATTTGATATAAACAGGATATAAAATCAAGTAAAAAAAATACATGTAAAAGAAGAAAAAAATACAAATAAAAAAGAAATTAGAAATGACAAACAAAAGAGTATCAGTGTGACCATATATTAAATCTATGGTGTGACCCATAGAATGTGGCAATCTCGAACAATTCAATTTCCGAAAAACCACCATCAAAGTCAAATTTGAAACGACCCTATTTTTCGTCGCGTGTTAAAAATACTGCAATAGGAATATAATGGACATTGACCTCATTAATACACAATAATTCAACAAAACTATTGATATAATGAACCATTAGTATTCTAAAGTAACAAAGAGAAAGCTTTCTGTTAAATTGAGGGCATTTATTTTGATTGGTATCTAAATTAAACGTTATACGTTCTGTAGATCTAACATGAATGAATTCTTTAAAAAAAATACTAGACACAATAGGAATTATGATGATGATCTATCAAAGAAAATTCAGATTATAACTTACAAATAAATAATCTGTATATATAAAAATGAAACCCGTTTTCCGTTGTCACGACATCACGCGTGAACGGCTGGACCGATTTCGCTAATTCTTTTTTTTAAATATTCCTTTAAGTACGAGGATGGTTCTTACGCAGAGAAAAATTAAAAAAAAAAAGAAAATTTATAAAGCGACGAAGTGCCGAAAACCGGGTTAGATACCTATTATTTATTATTGGTTAAATTCGGTAGGTATGAGACCCGGTAGATGGCACTGCTTTACCGGGTAGAACGACGTCTGCCGGGTCCGCTAGTAATATATAAAATAAAAACCGTTTATTATCAAAAGGTTGCAAACAAAATCTTAAACAACGGTCCAGACAATTTTAACAGATAGATTTATAAAGTGAGACCGTGAAGAAATAAACGATTCTACAATTTACAGAATAAAAATAAAGGAAAATTAACCACAGACCACCGGTTTATTTTCACCTGATTTGCATCACCCGGGGACCACTTGTGGGAATTCAAATTGTAGGTGCACACCCACAGACGAAGACGACTTTATTATTATAGGCCGACCGTTTAACTCGCGTATCGCCTATCGCCAAGATTCTGACTACTCAAGCTGCACAGACAGTGAGGATGATTCAAGCGATATGAATATTAGTGACGTATAGTGTCACATTACTTTTATCTGTGGTTAAATAGTTCTTTAAGAGATTTAATTAATGTTTTATGACATTGTACCTCAGATGGCGATACGCGAGTTAAACGGTCGGCCTATAAGTAATAAGCTAAAACCAGACATCTAATCTAAATCCCCGTTCTATAATTATATCTAGAATATTTGTCGAAACGTATAACGTTTCACTGGGCAGCCATTTATAATACCCGGGGGTATAATTTATTTTCCCTTCCTCACGGTTCCTTTGCAAATGTAATCTGGCTTTCTCGAATACCCGATGATCACCAACGGCAGAGGTCGGGACTAAGCATTTAGAAATGTATCTTTTATTACAAACACGAATTTTATGGAAGAGGTTTTATTAGACGACCACGGTAGTCGAGCGGTGTAAGCCATCCGATTGGGCTATACTGTGCCCGGGAGGTCGCGGGTTCGGTTCCCGCCCCGGACAATATTTGTGTTACAGCAAATATCTGTTTCGGTGTCTGGTTGGTTGAGGGACTACCCTCAGTGCCTAGACGAGCACGTTAAGCCGTCGGTCCCAGTTGTCATTTAACACATCTCTAACAATCGTTACATGTAGTCAAAAGCCAATATAATCTGACACCTGGTCTAACCATCTCGGCTACTGGTTCCCTACAGGTTTCGAGGTCTGACTGCAGCCGCTCGTATAATTCTGGTAGCTAGCCGCATCAGGTTAGACTGGGAGCCGACCCCAATTGAAATGGGAAAAAGGCAAGGCGAATGATGATGATGAAGTGTTATTACAACGTAATAAGAACTTACCATAAGTACCATACGCTCATGTTGTGAACCTATACACGCCCGGCGTTGTGTACATACCACATCTGTAACAACACAAGAGGTTGCTATAAAATATTTTCAATTTATATAATAGATAAAAAAAGACTTTCATCGTAGACTGCATCAGTGCTTAACAACAAGCAAGCTGTGGTCAAGCGCAAACCTATTACAGAATAAAGAAAAATGGTCGATTACATATTCAATTATCGTTAATTTATTTCCATTCACACTTGACACACATTCACACATTGACGAGCGTGAGTTGATTAAGAGCTAAAGTCTCTACTCTTTAGGTTAGTCGAGAAAAGTTTTTTGACGTGATAACGTCTTTAAAATCGTTTTAGTCGGGTGACATGTTCAGAAACTTGTGTCACACCAAAACCTCACGAGCGCGATCGCAGGTATAACGAGAGAGAGACGGACCGATCTCCCGTCTCATCTCGAGCGCTGCCAGTCATTCCGTGAAACTTGTCACGCGGAATCCTCACGAGCGGAGGCTGGCATAGCGTTCGAGTGAGTGGACCGATCTTCCGTCTCTCTCACTCTAGCGGCATACTTCATTAATTCCTTACTTCCCAAAAACTTATATCACCAATAAGACGTTATCACGTAAACATCTCGATCGTAAACCTACTTTACAAACAACCAATTTTTTTTTTGTAAAGATTAGTTCTTTACAACTGACTAAAGGTGTCACTTCAATCCTTTTTAGTGTCCCACTGCTGGGCACGGGTCTTCTCTCAACTGTCTTACGAGGTGGATGTCACATGTCCTCGAATGATTAGTTCTTAGACATGCCGGTTTCCTCACGATGTTTTCCTTCGCCTATATTGAGCAGCGAAGATGAAACAATTCACACAAAGATGTGTGGGCACGATCAGGATTCGAAGCCGTGACCTTATTTTTCTAAGGCGAGGCCCGTACCGCTGCGCCACCGCTGCTGCTGCTGCTGCTGCTGTAAAGGTGCATGCTTTAATTATAACAATAGCCATTATTTTGTCGTTATCTATCTGACCCCAGTGAGCTATCATTGTTATTGTATTCCATATTTATGTTATTACGTTATGACCGCAGATTTTATCAAAATCTAATAATTAATGCCTAATAGACACGCGATAATTTGTTTCTTGAATATAACAAAACTGTAGATTCGAATTTTCATTACTTTTACCTGATATACATTTCTTAGAAAGAAATTACTTAGCTTGGCTCGCAGAAGAAAGTCATTAGACACCGCACCGCGGTATGTTTAGCTTATAGACTCATTTTAACCACAGACATTCTATTCTGATGCAAAAACTCTTTAACACAGTACCTAACCTTGAAGGTACAAAAGCGGTAATCACCAAGTTTAGTGAAAGACCAGCCCTGATGTTGACAAACACAAATCGCACGTAGCCTTGCAGCATGTTTGTACTGATCCCACCTCTACTCCACTGAATACAACTCAAGTGGATGTCTGAAAGACGCGCAAATAGCGACAAAATTGAGCCACCAGCTCTGATTACAAAGATTTTTTAACAAGTGTCAATATGCTTGCTTGAGATAACAGAGGATAAATAAATCAACAAAATATTTAACTGCCTCTAATGTCCAGTTGTAAGCGTGTTTTGGGTTCGATTCCCGGGCCGAGCAAAAAGACTTTTCTTTGAAAATGTGCCTAATGAATGAAATAATTTTTAAATATCAAAACAATTACAACTCCACGACTGTTCGAAACGGTACAAGTTATAAATAAAATCCTCGCACGCGGCATAATCCTCAGAATGTACTGAACAAAGGCGGCGCTATTTCCGGCCCGACTGCTCTCACACTCGGCCTAAGGCTTCACATTTGAGATTACATTCACGACATGAAATGTAGGTCGTTCAGGTACTACGCGGTTCATAAGGACTACGATTGCTACTAGATTGTACGTACTTCCACGGATTTCTTTAAGTATACACAATGTATAGAATCTACTGAAAAGCAATCCATTGGAACAACTTTGATGAGCCTGCCTTTAATAACTACATATCGTAGCAGAGCTTAGATTCTATGATGTAGCAACAACTGCAGAAGGATTGCTACGGCGTCACAGCAAAAATTACGGCGTGGCGACGCGTGACTACGGCCACATGGCGTAGAAACAGCTGCAACGCCTAGTAGCTACGGCGTGGCAATAGCTACAGCGCGTAGTACCTACGGCGTAACAATAGCTCCAGCGCGTAGTGGTTACGGCGTCGGCGTAGCAACAGCTACAGCGAGTAGTAGCTACGGCGTAGCAACAGCTGTAGCGTGAAGTGGCTACGGCGTAGTAGCAGCTACATCGCGTAGTAGCTACGGCGTAACAATAGCTACAGCGCGTAGTAGCTACGGCGTAACAATAGCTACAGCGCGTAGTGGTTACGGCGTAGCAACAGCTATATCGTGTAGTAGCTACGGCGTAACAATAGCTACAGCGCGTAGTAGCTACGGCGTAACAATAGCTACAGCGCGTAGTGGTTACGGCGTAGCAACAGCTACATCGCGTAGTAGCTACGGCGTAACAATAGCTACAGCGCGTAGTAGCTACGGCGTAACAATAGCTACAGCGCGTAGTGGTTACGGCGTAGCAACAGCTACATCGCGTAGTAGCTACGGCGTAGCAACAGCTACATCGCGTAGTAGCTACGGCGTAACAATAGCTACAGCGCGTAGTAGCTACGGCGTAACAATAGCTACAGCGCGTAGTGGTTACGGCGTAGCAACAGCTACATCGCGTAGTAGCTACGGCGTAACAATAGCTACAGCGCGTAGTAGCTACGGCGTAACAATAGCTACAGCGCGTAGTGGTTACGGCGTAGCAACAGCTACATCGCGTAGTAGCTACGGCGTAGCAACAGCTACATCGCGCAGTAGCTACGGCGTAGCAACAGCTACAACGCGTAGTAGCTACGGCGGCGTAGCAATAAAGGGCCGTAAGAAGTTGCTGCTACGCCGAAGTTAGCAACAACCGCGACGTAGTAATAGCTTCATAGGCTATAAATTGCTCGTCTTGTAGCAATTATAGAT
Source organism: Meganola albula (assembly GCA_936450015.1). NCBI lineage: Eukaryota > Metazoa > Arthropoda > Insecta > Lepidoptera > Nolidae > Meganola > Meganola albula. The sequence continues at coordinate 12,344,261 of OW388159.1, read as the reverse complement.
TTATATTTCTTCCTAATAATTAACATGTCCTTCTATCATCGTATATTACACTATCACAGTATTAAATGAAATTCTTAGAAAACGTATAACAACAGTATTTCACGCACCATTGAACATTATCTAAGAGCACGTTTATTGCAGAGAATTCCTGAAAAATTATATTTATTTAATATAAAACATACATGATCGGAAGAGGCAATACAACGACAGAATATTAAATTTAATAGGTCAACATTACAGAGCACAAAAGGCTCAACAAAGCTTTACAGTTTTTTTACTTTTGCCAAAGTTATTAAAGATTGTAAGATATTGTTTTATTTTTGTGCTACTCGCAGTATAACGTAGAAAATAAGCTATTATTTTAGACAGAAAACTATACAACATCGTTAATACCCTCATTTTCAACAAATTATAAGTTATATTTCAAACCTATTTTCAGTTACATTTTACAAATTTAAAATTCATTCGCCCTCGAATCATCAATTTCTCGTTGTAATTCCCTCGTTAGACTAAGAGCTATGACATAAATTATGGCGACAGATGGCGCTTTCTTTTAACTAAGAATTATTAATTTTTTGGAGAGCAGACCTTTTAAAACAACCTCTGGGATGGCTACTTAACGGAGACTGCTTAATGCCATACTTTGAAAGGAAAACATTAAATTGTTGTGTAGAAAAATTAAGAAAGTAAAATTATTATTAAATTTTTAATTTTTAAGAGGGTGGAACGAAATTGTTGTTCCTTTATGGTTTCTAACCCTGGAGCATCATTCCACTGCCACTTTCTCACCGAAATTCATTCGTAACCACGAATGAAACGGTATAGTGGGCAGGAGGGTCCCGTCGTACACTACATCATTGCTTAACATCAGGCAAGTTGTAGTCAAGCGCAGGCCTATATCAGGATAAAAAAATAACCGGTTCCGTCAAAAACCTTAATGATACCACGACAAAATTAGGCTCAAGGATTGTTCCGACCACATGGACTGTCGGAGCGCGCGTTATCACAGGCAGACTGATGATATGGGAAGCGATGTCACATCTCCGTAGTTAATCTCCTTGTGACCAAGACCAGTGCAACTCGATTCCAAACGTCAAGCACAAAAAGGTAGGTATGTACATTGTAAACGTATTTGCGTTAATACCCAGGACATTATACTTATACTAGCGGACCCCGCAGACGTCGTCCTGCCCGGTAAAGCAGTGCCACCTACCGGGTCCCAAAATAGATTACGACCAATTCTCAGACCTACCGAATCGGTCAAGCACTTTCTGAGGAGGTTGTTTTTTTTTTATTTTTCTTTGCGTCACAACCATCCTCGTACTTCAAGGAACATTCTAAAAAAAGAATTAGCCAAATCGATTAAGCCGTTCTTGAGTTATACGCTTACCAACACATTTTGCGATTCATTTTTATATTATAGACTAGCTGCCCCAGCGAACTTCGTACCGCGTATTTATTAAAAAAAATGTTCACTAAGGGGGATGAAAAATAGATGTTGGCCGATTCTCAGACCTACTGAATATGCATAAAAAATTTCATAAGAATCGGTCAAGCCGTTTCGGAGGAGTATGGCAACGAAAACTGTGACACGAGAATTTTATATATTAGATTATAAAGCAACGCAAGGTTTTGACTACGTAGACGCTTCGCATGACGATTTTTCTTTCAAAATGACGTGATTTTTTATTAATCTACACGACGGCTTAACTACTTCATTTTTGTGACGCGAAAATACTAACTTTCAAACTTTCCCATCGATTGTAGCGCCTGTTACGTTATCATCATTATATTTTAATAATGTCTTCTGCAGGAATAATTCCGCACTTCTAACAGTGTAAAATTTTATAAAAGTACTAGCTTCCGCCTGCGGCTTCGCCCGCGAAATTGGTCTTACTAATCTTGTTTCTCCATACAAAATTTGGAACCCCGTTTCACTCCCTTAAAGGGTGAGTTTTGAAAAATCCTTTCTCAGTGCACCCCTAGACCCCATGTGCCAAATTTGGAGTCTCCAGACCCAGCGGTTTGGGCTTTGCGTTGATATGTCAGTCAGTCAGTTTCTTCTTTTATATATTTAGATACAGGTTTTTAAAGTATTAAAAAAATTACGTCCTAAGACATAAGGCATGTTTATCGTTGCGTTATTTTACCTTTAAAATCTGTGTTTTCTGGTTAGTGTCACAAAAAATTAAGACGGTTACTTGACACGCGATAGCTTTGATAATCACGATACAATTTGTTCGACGCCACAAGTTGACAGGTTGACAGCCAGTTGACACTCTTCCTAAACAAGTTATGATGTCGCAAATTATATTCGAAATTCAGGAATTTCGTGACGAAATAACTGGGAATAACTTACGTCATTTGAAATGACAAATAGACGGGTAGCTTGATTTGTGTGAAACCAGATAACGGTTATATATTATACATACATATGTATAATATATAACCGTTATCTGGTTTCAAAAGAAAGGAATATATATTCCTTTCTTTTGTAAATATATACATATAATAGATAATTACACCCGGATTCGAGACAAACAGACATGTTCATCACACAAATATCTGTCTCGGGTGGAATCGAACCCACGACTTGCGGCGTGAAAAGCAAGTATCTTACCGACCACGCCACCGGCCCGTCATCATATTATATCTGAACATGTCTGTTTAACTCGAGTCTGGGTGCAATTATCTGTATTAATTATGTATTTACAAAAGTATAGGTACTTCATTATCATATCTGGTTTCCATAGGACAAGTTCTGCTTAGTTTGGGATCAGATGACCGTGTGTGTTAATGTCCCAGGATATTATAATTAATATCTAAAATTGTCGTGTCATATTGTTTCTAACAAAAATCCTCCGTAAATGCTTGCCTATTCTAAACTCTGTGTGTATATTCAATAGGCCTGAGTATAGGTTGTAAAGTAAATTTCATGCCGCTAACACCAAAGGTACTTAACCCGGGAGAATTATATTATTAAAGTATCTAAATATATAAAAGAAGAAACTGACTGACTGACTGACATATCAACGCAAAGCCCAAACCGCTGGGCCTGGAGACTCTAAATTTGGCACATAGGTTCCTTATGTGGTGTAGGGGTGCTCTAAGAAAGGATTTTTCAAAACTCAGCCTTTAATGGGGGTGAAACGGGGTTCCAAAGTTTGTATGGAGAAACAAGATTAGTGAGATCAATTTCGCGGGCGAAGCTGCGGGCGGAAGCTAGTAATAACATAAACTATGAATACTTAAAAAGACAACGTTACGATAACGGTACAACGTTTTGTACGTCCCATCGTATACTACATTATTTCTTAACATTAGGTAAGTTCCGTCAAGCGCAAGCCTGTTTCAGAATAAAAAGAAGGACTATCACTTTCATCAGAATATGTTTTTCATCTCAGCACAAGTCATTGATCCTCATACCCAAAGGAGGGAGGTCGCTCGGTGGCTATTTCTGAAGCATTAGCCGGCTCATTTGCGATGCACCCGACGAGACGTAGCGCTCCGACGCTTTAAACTACTTATCGAATTTGAACGGATTGTAGTGATGGGGTTACAATTGATGTCATTTTTTTTAATTTTGTTGGTATATATTTTATCGATGCCACCTTAAAGGAAATATATATTTAGTTACAAACAAAACTTGTAACAGAGTAAATTTAAAGTTAAAAACTTCTTGAAATACATACATGTTTTTGTATAATTGCGCTAAAGAGTCGCATTATTCTCAGCAAGCCCTTTCATTTGATACCCATATCATGGGAGTGTATTCAACATAACTAATCCGCCATCTCGGGTGTTCCACCATGTTGGATATAGAATGACATCTCGCAGTTAACCATGGATTGTCAACTAAACTAAATGTATTTACAAAATATTAACTCATATCTGCTTTTAAATTGAGTAGCAAGTTTCTATCCGAACTAAAATACATTGCAGGTTGATTAAAAGCTTATAATAAATAAAGACAGTAATCAGACTGAATGTTATACCTACTCTACAACTTGCCTGTTGCCGCAAATTGGTTACTTAAGTAAACACAAACACGCTAGATTTAATTATATAAACATAATACTAACACTACCTCTGTAGGATGAGCACGAACTTTTTTTCTCTCGTCTCTCGATATTGTTCTAATGTCAAAGCGTATTTTAGTATCGAAAAGAACACCGCTATCTTTTCATTTTCCATACAAAATTACGCGTAAACATTACAACGATTTTTAAAGACGAGAGTAGAAAAAGTTCTTATTGATTAGTAGAAGGCGATTTTTGTTTTGTATAAACTTTTGGAGTGAAGTGATTCTATAAACTTTTAAACTTTCGTGTATAAAATTATATCTATAAAAATGGGCAATTAAAGGTGAGCGCGTTAATAGCTCGTTATGATAAATATTAAAGTGATTCTACGTAAAAATGACGAAATATTTTCCTATCGGGTAGCGAATGACGTGGCAGGTACTGTGTAAAAAACAATTATTATAACCCGAATACGCTGGAAGACAGAAAGAAAGATCAAGAAAGATCTTTATTGACGTCAGCGTAACTAAGTAGTTTCGCATAACATTAGAAGCAGATCAAACAACACAAAATAATTAATTTACTGTCGATATAATTCTATCGATATAATAACATCCCTATATAAGGCAGGATGGACACTAAAAGCTTGTCTGTTTTTGAAAGTAATTTAAACCGGTAGTTGTCAGTAATTGCTTTATAAGGTAAAGAGGACACGAACTAAAGTTTATTTTGTTTAATAGTTTGTTCAGGTTGATTTAATTTTAATAATAATGAATTTGCTTTAGGATCCGTACAAATATTTATGTAAAAAATGGGCGCAGAACTTAAATGTATTTTACTTAATTTTACATAACCTGTAATTTGTTTATTAAATACCTAAATAGATATTTTTAAAGATTTTACATTTATTTATGTATTTATTTATTTATTCACAACATATCTAAAATTACAGGTTGCCCCAAATCGTTAGCGTGGTCATATTGTTAATAGGTATTAATGTGGGAGGATTTGATAGGATGGCCCTTCAATGAAATCCGTGATTAATTAAATAAATCAAGCTTCTTTTATTTTTCCTTAAATTCGTCTTTACAACCTTAATTTACGTCCTTTCACTCTCGTCCTGTCAAACTGATTCCCCTTCCTTTTCTTCCGCATACATCCGTCTCATTCACTCCTTACAACATTTCGTTTTACTTACTAACTACTTAATTAAACCTAACTTACGTTCCGTTCCTACAACTCGGCCATTCTGAGCTCTGACTGACCTCAGTCAGATCTACACAAGTACAATACAACTTAATACCTTTAACTACAATTTAACAAAAACATCTCGCTTCTAAATGTGCTTACAACTTACTTCTAACTTTACATTTTTATTCTATCTCATTGTCTAGGGTATCTTAGTTACAATTTTACAAATATCTTCTTTTGCATAAATCTTACATTATAATTAAATCTTTAGACAATAGTTTTACAAACAACATTTTTAATTAAGATTTTAAATTTAAAGTTACATCTTTAATTACATATTCTAAATACAACATTTTAAAATAACATAGCTTTGAAGTTGAAACTTTATCTCTTATTTAACATTTTATAGCTAAAATTTTAAGTCTTAATTCACGTTCTTAGTTATAACATTCTACAAACAACATTTATAAGTAAAATAGCTTAAACTTAACCTATCTCTAAATAAACTTGTTAAAATTCTTACCACAGAAGATTTCTCTTAGCTCACAGCTTCACGTTATCTGCAACATAAGTACATCCTATTCTACTTAAACAACTTTTTTTTTTACAACTCTGAATGACTGCCGGTCATGGGCCATGGTTTCTTGTAATCAGCTGATGAGGATGTTACTCGTGAACCTTCCGTCCTGTGATCCACTTTTTCAATGTCATAACGATCATTCCTCTTTACTTTGGTAACTTTGTAGGGACCTAAATACTTGGGTTTTAGTTTTAATCCAGTACCAAACTGGGTTCTCCTGATAGCTACAAAATCTCCTTCTGCATATTTTCGACTTTTCTTCCTATTTCGGTTATACATCTTACGGTTTTCATCTTGAATTTTTAAAATTTGTTCTTTAGCTTTGATTTGTAACTCTTCTCTATCCTGAACAAAACAAAGTCTCTGCTCCTGTGCCAATAGATCATAAATTTCAATATCATCTTTCGTCCTCATCTTTGTGCCAACCATAAGCTCAAATGGAGTGGTGTCAATGCTTCGTTGGTATGTGCTATTCAAAGCTCTTTGCACTCGGCTTACGTGTTTGTACCACTGGGCATTATCTGTAACACAAAGTTTCGTTAACATAGGTATTATAATTCTATGAATCCGCTCGACTTGTCCATTTCCCCTTGGGATCCCTGTCGTTATTAATGCGTGTTGGATATTCTCAACATCACAGTAGTCCTTGAAGTCGTTACTGGTAAATGCCGCTCCTCTATCGGTTATTATACGAGTAGGATTGCCAAACGTTTGTTGGTGTATCTTGAGCTTATCAATGGTCTCCTTACTCGTTGTGCCTTTGACTGGAAATAACCACACAAATTTAGTAAAAGCATCTACTACCGTCAAAATATAGTTATACAACTTTCTTGTTTCCGTTAATGGTCCAATGTGATCACAATGTAGTGTGTGTAATGGTGTACTTCCTTTATCAATGCAATTTAAAAATCCTTCTTGTTTTCCCTCTTTCTTGGTTGCTAACAAACATGGGATACACGACAACAAAAATTCATCTATTTTCTTATTTAATCCTTTAATGTAATAATCCTTTTCCAAAATCTCCATCATCTTTCTCTTACCAAAATGACCTCTTTCATGTACTCTTCTAAGTATTTCTGTTTCTAAGCATTTTGGAATAACTAATCGTCTATCCAAACCTTTATATAGTAAACCATCCGTGTAACTATAATCTTCATAACTATTTTGTTTTAAAATTTCTATAATAGCTTTATTACCTTCATCTAACATCTGAGCTTGTCTGATCTGCTCATGTAGGTGCAATTCAATACTGCCAACATAGGGATTTCTGCTCAATGCATCAGTATGTTGCATTTTGCTACCTGGTCGATGCTCAATCACAAAGTCATACTCTTCTAACAGCAACACCCATCTTGCAACTCTGGTTGTTAAATCTTTCTTTGCCAGTGTTTTCTGAAAAGCTTGACAGTCAGTTACAATTTTAAAACTTTTACCAAATAAATAATGACGAAACTTCTTAACTCCTTCTATGATGGCTAAGGCCTCTAACTCATAACTTGAGTACTTTTTCTCAGCATCTGATGTTTTCCTACTGGAGTAGTGTACAGGGTGCAATTCATTATTGCTATCACGTTGCAGCAGAATCATGCTGTAGGCCACTAATGAAGCATCTGTGTGTAACTCAGTGGAAAGCTGTGGATCATATATATGTAATACTGGGCTACTAGACAGCGCAGTCTTCAAAATATCAAATGATTGCCTGTGTTCGTCGTTAAAATAAAAGTTTACATCTTTCTTTAAGAGATCTGTGAGTGGTTTAGCTATTAATGCAAAATCTTTAATGTATTTCCTGAAGTAGGAAGCTAATCCAACAAAACTACGAAGTTGTTTTAAATTTTGAGGTTCAGGGTACCTGGTTATCGCCTCAGTTTTTTCTTTTGAAGGTTGTACTTTACCGTCTTCAATTATATGTCCAAGATACTCTATTCGTCTACTCAACAACACTGCTTTCTTCCAGTTTATTTGCAGTCCGTATTGGGAAGCAACCTCTAAAACTGCTTTCAGTCTTTCTAGTGCCTGAAATTCATCGTGAGCCAGAATTAGCAAATCGTCAATAAATATTACTAAATATCCTTTAGCAATAAGTTCCTGAAATATTATCGTCACAAATCTCATGAAATACTTGGGACAAACAGATAGGCCAAAAGGCGCTCTCAAAAATTCATACTGTCCATGGTGTGTTACAAACGATGTATACTTAATGCTCTCTTCGCTAACTTTTAAATGAAAAAATCCATTTTTCAAATCCAGTACACTGAATACTTTGGCATCTTTAAGTTTATCAATTAAATCATCAATTATTGGTAATGGAAATTCATCTTTAACCATCTTTTTGTTTATAAGTCTATAGTCCACACAAACTCTAGTATTACCATCTTTTTTCTTTACCAAAACTAAAGGAGATGAATATTCAGAGAAACTTACCCTAATAATCCCTTCGTTTAACCACTCTGTTACCTGATTTTCCACTAGTCTTTGCTCGGCTAATGACAGACGTCGCGGGCGCTGAGTCACTGGAATATCATCTTTTAACACAATGCGTAACTTGATTGGGGCGTCTTTCGTCTGGGTAGGTTTATAATTCTCCACACAGCTGATAACCTCACGTTTTACTTCTTCATTTTTGATGTTACCTAAAACAAACTCGTCCTGGCACACAAAGCAAGGTAAATTACCTAACCATTCTTTATCACTAGGTACAATCAGCACTGAACCCTTTGACATAATAGTTACTACATTTTGCAAAAAGTCTTGGCCTAGAATTACATCACATGGCATAGCGTCTCTAAGTATAACGTAGAACATCACTTGGTAGTCGTGTCCATCTAAATTAATTGAAATATACGTTGTTTTCGTCGACGTAACTTTACTGCATCCTAGTCCGGTAAAACTTGTTATCGTATTTTGATAATCGGGGCAACCTATTTGGTTATAAAAGTCACTGGAAATAATATTCACAGAGCTACCCGAATCTATCAAAGCCTTTGTTTCAAAGTTGTTTACATTTATTGTTTTGTACGCGGTTTCCTGTACCGGTAATCTTTGTTCATTATTGTAAACAAACTTGAACTTCTCCCTGTCCGCCATCATACTGCATCTGTCAGAATCACTGCGCGGGATTGGTTCCGCCATTTTAATTGTCATTGACGTATTGCATCTGTCACCGTCTTGATTTGACATGTCATAGTCCGATGTGAAGTTAGTCACGTACGCCGGAGTCGGGATTGTTCGGTCGTTGTCGTTTCCGTCCGTCTTCAGGAAATCAACTCTTCGTCGTCTCACCCGATCTTGGGATATCTCTCTCGCACTCGTACTTGCACTACTATCATTGCACCTCGTTGCAATATGGCCGAACTGATTGCATTTAAAGCACTTTAACCCTTTATCTTTATGGGGGCACTGAGATGATTGATGGTCCAACTCTCCACAGTTAAAACATCGCGAACCTCGCTTTTTCAAAGTAGGTTCGGGTCTTGGCTCCCTTCTTGTCATCTTTTCCTTGATTGTCTCATAAATTTTGATTTTTTCTTTCAAGTCTGGATAGGTATTTGCACCGTATAGCACCATTTTATTTACTTCGGCGTCTACAATACCGTCAATTATGTAACGTATAGCCACGTAGTCGGGCATCTTTCCACGTTTTCCCATTTCTTTCATGCTTAATAAGTAGTCCATGCAGCTTTCATCCTTACGCTTTTTGCGTTGCGACATCATTTCATGTATGGTTTTGCTATCTATTGCATCAGGAAATTCCTTGCTGATGCCTGCTTTCAGCTCATCCCAGCTTTTAAAAGCGCGTTCGGAACGTAACCATAATGCTGCCGTACCTGTAAGCGATCTGCGAGCCACTATGAGGGTTTGCAATGGCGTCCATTGAAAAATTTCCGCATGGTCATCAACTTCTTGCGTCCATCGGGCAACGGAAAAGGTTTTATCTGATCCGCTGAAGGTGGGAATCAGATCGTCTGCTTGAACATAGCTGGTTCTCGTCGTAGGACCTGCCTGTGCGTCCTCGAAATCGGCCTGGCGGCTTCCACGTCGATCCTTATTATTTCCACCCATCGTCGTAGCCGTCGTCGTCGTCGTCTTCTTTTGTGGTGATGGAATAGGAGTTATGCGTCTTCGTCTTAGTTACCGCGTGTCGGCCTCGAGTCTTCGATCACGTACCTTGATGTCCGATCCTTCGTTGTCCTCCTGGGAGATTGCGAAAATATTCGATCCCGGACGAGTTCCCAAAATTGTGGGAGGATTTGATAGGATGGCCCTTCAATGAAATCCGTGATTAATTAAATAAATCAAGCTTCTTTTATTTTTCCTTAAATTCGTCTTTACAACCTTAATTTACGTCCTTTCACTCTCGTCCTGTCAAACTGATTCCCCTTCCTTTTCTTCCGCATACATCCGTCTCATTCACTCCTTACAACATTTCGTTTTACTTACTAACTACTTAATTAAACCTAACTTACGTTCCGTTCCTACATTAATTATACTATTTATAACACAACTCATGCAAAGTAACTTTAGTGAACTCATTCAGAGAACAGGAAAATAAATCTACCCTCTCCTCGACCGTGTTAAGTATATGTAAGGCATTAGGCGAACATTTGTGTTTGTGTCGAGTCTGGGTGTTAATATCTATTATAAGTATATAATATCTGGATGACTTAGCTCGGTATTTTTTTTAATGACATTTTCTGAAAATGATTCCTAGCTATTTCGATTTATCGCCCCCGAAACCCCCTATATACTAAATTTTATGAAAATCGTTGGAGCCGATTCGGAGATTCCAATTATATACAAGAATTGCTCGTTTAAAGGTATTATAGATAAGATTTACAAAAGAAAAATATTATATGTATAGTACATACCAGTTATCTGGTTTCCATAACACAAGCTCTGCTTAGCTTGGGACCAGATGACCGTGTGTGTTAATGTCCCCGAATATTTATTTATTTATTATTAATTATTATTTCCAGTATAAGCTGACCTCTCATTGTACGGAAACCTATGCAATGTAAAATCAGCTTACACTGGAAATGTATAGCTTGATATGTAGCTTTGCGTACTTTTACTACTCAGACATTAAGGATGGGTTATATTTACAAGAAGCCATATCCATAATATACATAAATCTGTAACCTGCAGACAAAACTAGTTTACCCAAACGCAATCATTATGCGGTATCCCTAATTGCATCGGGTTGTTACAGTCGAGTAAAGCCTGCAGCGCCATCTATATGCAAATTGACAATTAACTGGTGGAAAAAGTCACTGCTGTGAAAAAAAACGTCTACTCCCGTGTACATCTGACTATCCGCAAATTTCCTCTAAAGGTAAACACAGACTTAAGGCACACCACACACACCGAAGTTGTAACATTCGAATTTTTTCTATGAAGTTCTATGGCGCTTTATAGTCTTCGCCTACCGTATGGGAAAAAGGGGTAATTATATGTATGAACTCACTAACCACGGCCGAAGCCTACCACCCGTGAACAAGTGAACAATAAATAAAGAATAAAACAAAAAATAAACTAACTAAAAGTGTAACCCACACCAATGTCCGTGGAATCATTTTACTACAAGTACAACTAGTTAAGAGTGCATATAACCAACGGCATAAGACAGTCTTCTCTTTTGTAAACAAAAATTAATTAATAACATTAGGATACAATTTTACTCGAGGTTACTTAAGATAGTATGCATAAAATGTCGATGTTATGTGTTTGTGTGTAGCTTTATTTACGTGTGCATTTGTAAAGACGCTTCAACTTTCACATGTGGTTACCTCGCCTCACCCCATAAACTGGCAGAAACAAGTTAGCACTAGACGTTGCATATAACACCTTCCGTGTTAAACAGTCTAAGTAAACTGTGCTGGTACCACAGTTGGTAAATTTTCATTATAACAATTTGCAAATAAATATCATACAATAATTTATTTAAAAACAAGTTAAAAAAAAACTTGTATTAATTGTATTTCTCTTTTCAAGCTCTTTCATTGGATACCCATATTGTAGGGGTTACGCAGCGGCGCAGCGGAGCAGCGGTGGCGCAGCGGTGGGTTCGAACCCTGGTCGTGCCCACACATCTTTGTGTGAATCGTTTCATCTCCGCTGCTCAATATCGGTGAAGGAAAACATCGCGAGGAAACCGGCATGTCTAAGAACTAATCATTCAAGGACATGGGACTTCCACCAACCCGCACTTGGCCAGCGTGTGTGGATTAAGGCCTAAACTCTGTCAACTCATAAGATGTTGAGAGAAGACCCGTGCCCTGCAGTGGGTCACGAAAAAGGGTGGAAGTGATTGTAGGGGTTGTTATGATTGTTATGTTGAAAACGATAAGTCGCCATTTTGTACAGTCCACCATATTGGGTTCAAAATGGCGGCATTTATAAAATCTTTTATTGTCATCATAACTAAAAGTGTATGCAAAATTTCAGCTCGATAGCTTTAGTGGAAGTGGATGAAATATTGATTGCGAAATTTCAGGACATACATACATACAGAAATACATACACGTGCAGTTAATTGAAAACTTTTAATAATAAAATATGATTAGAGCAGTACGTCGTAACAACAGTGATTTTACTAAGTTTAAGTGTGTTTGTGATTTTATTTACAAAGTGTGGGTAAATCTTCTATCTGCTAATAGGCAAATGCTGTTATATATTTACGTATAACTTTGTTACACTTCCCTTCAACCCTTTTTAGTGACCCACTGCTGGGCACAAGTCTTTTCTCAACTATATTATGAGTAAAGAGAAATAAAATAAAATAAATCTAATAATCGTAATCCACACACGCTGGCCAAATGCGGGTGAGTGGATGTCACATGTCCTCGAATGATTAGTTGTTAGACATGCCGGTTTCCTCACGATGTTTTCCTTCACCGATATTGAGCAGCGGAGATGAAACAATTCACACAAAGATGTGTGGGTGCGGCTATAATTCGAACCCGCGACCTTATTTTTCTAAGGCGAGGCCCGTACCGCTGCGCCACCGCTGCTCTCTGAAATAATTTAAATTATTCATGCACTCGTGCGAACCCGTGCCAGGTCACACGTACACATATTTGACATCCATACAATTTTACAGCGAGCTTCATGTTATTCGTATGCTATCAAATGTATTGCAGAAATGCAAATGGATTGAATTCTATCGCAAATGTTTCCATGTTTAGAATATGGCTTTCTGTTATGATCAATATATAAATGCACTTGCTGTATCTAAATAGCAATTGACCCGTCTAAGCTTCGGACAGGTGCAAATATCAATGCAATACATTAAAATGTTTACAAATTTTGAATAATTGTATGTAACAATAAAATTCAACGTTTTATGACATCTCAATAACTTCAGCATTCAAATAAAGGAAACATAATCAAAATCAGTCTATTAATGTAAGTGCTACGATGCCATTCACTTATACACAGATACAAAGATCCACAGATATGGATACATACCATTTCATAAATAAATGTTGTTTTTAGAACAGAAGAGCCTTGGAGAAGCCCATTTATATATTTAAGGTCCCATTAAGGTCATTACGTTCCATTACACGATAAGTTGGCGATGCGCCCAACTTTCTGTGTACGTGTGTAGCCCTGGACTGAAGTATGAGACATTTAGTTGAGAATATTTGGCAGATAGGCCAGGGTACCATAACTGTATAGTAGGTAGAGTTTAGAATAGGTAAAAGAAAATATAACATCTTTTTTTTACTTGGGAATAGGCTTGCGTTTCAGTACAGCTTGTCTGATATTAAGTAATTATACGATGTGAGCTACGATGGAAGGCGGATACCCAGTATACCGACTCACTCGTGATTACGGTGTGATTTTTCGTTAAAAGGCGGAAGTGGAAGGAGGCTCCATTTATATGCAACCTTATTTCTTATTCTTCTACTTTAAAAAAGAAACGTAAAGGGTAATGATTAAGAAAAAATCAATTCAACCCTTTTTGGTGTCCCATTGCTGGGCCCGGGTCTTCTCTCAACTATCTTACGAGTTGAGAGAGTTTAGGCCTTAATCCACACACGCTGGTCAAGTGCGGGTTGGTGGATGTCACATGTCAAAAAAATAATAATAAAGGGAAATAACTAAATATAGAATAAAATAAAGAAAAAATAGAAATAAAGAAAACCATATTAATATCAGTCCATTCGTTACTGCGCTACGCTGCCACATACTTGTAGACACGTGAAAACTTATAATACCACTCTGTTTTGGGGTTAGAGTCATATAGATTTATTATTGACGGGCCGGTGGCGTGTCGGTAAGATATTTGCTTTTCACGCCGCAGGTCGTGGCGTGGGTTCGATTCCCACCCGAGACAAACATTAGTTTAAATATGTCTGTTTGTCTTGTGTCTGGGTGTAATTATCTATATTTAAGTATGTATTTACAAAAGAAAAGTATTATATGTAGTATATTACCAGTTATCTGATTTCCATTGTACAAGCTCTGCTTAGTTTGGGATCAGATGACCGTGTATTTGTTACCATCTGTAATATAAAAATGAATCGCAAAATGTGTTGGTTGGTAAAAGAACGGCTGAACCGATTTCGTTAATTTTTTTTTAGAATATTCCTTGAAGTACGAGGATGGTCTTGAAGTACGAGGATGGTTTTTACGTAGAGAAAAATAAAAAAACTCCTCCGAAACAGTTTGACCGATTTTTATGAAATCTTATAGGTCGTATTCTGTTTTCGGACCCGGCAAGTGGCACTGCTTTACCGGGCAGGACGACGTATATACAATATCAAGCTATACAAAGCCAATATAAGCTGATCTCGCATTGTATAGGATTTCCGTACAACCAGAGGTCAGCTTATATTGGTATACCTTGACGTATAGCCGTGTGTATATGTGCACTGGCGTTCCAATTCACGCAGAATGTTAGTTACAGTACATTTCATATGCATTAAACTGTGTAGCTTAGTTTCCAGCTCGACAGTTCCGTTGTTTTTGGTGTACACCTGAATCACGTGAACACTATTTACTGTCCCACGGTTGAGCGCGGGTCTTTGTTCAACTATCTTACGGGTTGAGAGAGGTTAGGCTTAAATCCATTAACGTTGGCCTACTGCGGGTTGGTGGATATCACATGCCCACGAATGATTAGTTCCTGGACATGCTGTTTTCGTTTACAGATATTGAGCAGCGGCGATGAAACAATACACACAAAGATGTATTGGCACAACTGGGGATCAAACCCGCGACATTATATTTCAAAGGCGAGGCCGATACCGCTGCGCCACCGCTGCCACGCCTGGTTATGCTTGAATAATAAAATGCGATCTCCAGTTAATTATTAGATTATATTATTATCTACCTGCTTAACATGAACATGAAGTTTTTAAATATTGACTACATCAATGACAATGAAAAACAGTGCAAAACTTTTTTGGAACAAAGAAGGTAAAGCAAAAAGGTAGAAATCGACATTTAACGTAATCTGTTCAGGCGACGTTTTCCCTTCTCCTCTGTCTCTTTCAGTGCGTACCTATTTTCGAGTAGCAAGCATTGTACTCGGCCAACTGTAGATATAATTACAATGTATCTATATTATCTTTACAACTTACTTTATTATTACAACAACACTTGTTTCGTGATAGAACAGAAGTAAAACTTAGTGCATAAATAAATATGATACCCTCCGTCAAACACATCCGCCATCTTGTGAGTACTTTGCCCTCGCAGGTACTAACAAAATGGCGGATATTTGAGGTAGGATTAGGAGAGGCAGTGTTGTAAAAGTTTATTGCTAAAGAAAACGACGCGAGAAATTAACCAGGATCATTTTCGTTTATCTCGCTTGCTTGAGTTTACGTTCGCGCGAAATTACATCGTTGCTATAAGGTGCTTTGAACATATTTACCAGTAAAATTCTTTTAATAATTCCAGTTTATATGTTGTTTAAATTTAAATTTTTAGACGTATTTTGTGGCAAAACGCTACTTACTAAAACTTGATAACTTTTAACATAGACCTAAGTTAAGTAAACAATCTAAAGATTTTATAACAAACTTAATAATATCAATTAATAAAACTTATTCAAACTTATAAATTAATTAAATTGTGGTTGTGCGCAAAGTTTACTTCCAAATAAGTTCAAATACAATGGTAATATAGATCAAAGCAGTGTCATAGATCAAAGGAAGATGACATTCAAGTAAGGGCAAATGTCAAATTACATTTTTTTTTATCTGTGACAATTTTTATTGTTTACTATTTTATCTGTGACACTTGATAATTGCATAAACTTATCTATGGGATTTACAGCGAACCGAATTGTCTCTGAGACACGTAATTATCATGAAATATTCGAAACTACTAAACTAGACGTAGGAAGAGAAAAAAATGGCGTTCTAGGAAGTCGGTCTTTTTTAGTTTTAAAGTAGATTTATTATTAGATTGTATTAGATTGAAAAGAGATGTCCGATTTACAAGGATTTTAAGAAAATCTCCTTTAGTGTCAAGTGAAGGAATTAGCTATACAATATATAATTACCAGTTTTAAATAGAACCGTGAACCCCTGATTGAATCCATCGCGCCTCGGCGATGAATTTCAGTGGTTTTTTGTTTAAAACAACTTCTTAAAACTAATTAAAATTATTTTTCACTAATTTCGACGAAAGGGCTGTAGCCTTTTCCTACCCTAAACTTTTGAACAACGCACTAGCAACGATTCAACATGCTAACAGCGAACACGTAAAGTTACTCTGTCCGGTTGAAATATTAATGGCGCGCTCGGCTCACTAATTCATAACGACAGCTGTCTGGACGAGGCGAGTTTTAACTATATTCGACAGTTATTAACCTTTTGAACGCCACGGACGTTTATAGACGTCTAACGAAATCGTGCCAAACACGCCACCGACGTCTATAGACGTCAAGAAAACGACATTTTTTAAATACAAAATAAATATACTAAATTAAGTTTTCTGGGTTTCTTTTTCCTATTATTTCAAACTACTTTAGTGAAATATTGTAAATTGACACAAAGATATATTCATTATTTGAATTCACAAGAAAAAACAATCGTCAAATATTGCTAATCGAAATCCGTAAAATTGTGTATTTCCCCACGCCACAGACGTCAAGACACGTCAGCTAGTGATGGGTAGGTAAGGTAACTTATATTCCAAATTTATGAAATATTTTATTGAAAGTAGCTTACTATTACTTTGACAATTACTTTTTACTGACAAATATTCGTATCTGAATATTCCTAATGTATAATATTTAAAAAAATGTGGAAAAGAACTTATAATTGATATCCTTAAATCGATAGTTTACTGTCCACTCTCGCGCATCCCTATGTAAGAGCTCATAGACAGTTACCTGTACGCCACAGACGGGAATGGACGTCAAGCGGTGACGTCATTAGCGCTACGGGAGTCTGCTAGTGCTTTACTACATTTATTATTATGATCGGTGGTAATATTAAAATTTGAAGCATTATTATTGTGCGAGGCTATATTAAAAATGGCTGACAGTCAAATGACTACTGAAGAACTCCTTCGTGTGTTAGGAAATGTAGAAGAGGATGACGAATTTTCCGAAGCAATATGTCTATACGAGGACGATTTAGAGGTAAGTTTTATTTATGATCAAACTTTTCATATATAGATAGGTACGTAGTTTTTGTTTAATATTAAATGATGCGTTAGGAAAACAAAAGCGAATATAAAATATTAAAAAGGTAAATGGTTCCGTCTATTACTTTTAACGATACAAATTATTATACCTACTTACATTTATTTTGTATATTTTCTCTTTTAATTCCATTTCGAATTTAGCTAAAAAAAGTAGGTATACTTATACAAAGTAAGTATTATAGGTAGGTACACTAATAAATATGAAACCGGCACCTAAGGCACAGTAAAAAGGGGAATATGCATGTATTTTTTTTTTCATTTAGAACAATGAATACTGTCAACTCAAAAAAATTACAAAAACTAAGTTTAACTATTGCTTGTTTCAAACACATCTGATATGGTAGGTATGTACATTTTAGTAGGTATATGTTTATTGTAACACAGAAACCGCTACCTAAGCCGTGGGGAGGCAGCTGACACATTTTATTATTTTTATTTTAATCATGTTATAATAGTTATTTATTGAGTTGGAATAGAGAGCTTGTAATGAGCGATAACTATAACAAGTATAAGTACCTATTTGTAAATAAATTTAGCCAAAATATTATATTATGTGCCTCTGTCGTCGTAAATAGTAATAAGCACTTCGCTTTTGTTTACAGTCTATCACAGATCGTCAAGAACAAGTCAATGACTCACCTGTTTTGCCCTCAACATCTCACACTACTCAAGAAACACCTGACAACAATTGGGCCTCGACATCTGCATCAGCATCAACATCCCGCCGTGACCCCCGTCGAAGACAAACGGAGCCGTCCTACCAGTGGACTTCAGTACCACACGTGCCTGCATTAACTAGCTTTGATGAGTTTACGTCAGGTCTCCATTTAGAAGTAACAGAAAATATTACTGAATTCGATATATTTCAAAAATTTTTAGATTTAGACTTTATGTCGTTCATTGTAGATATGACAAATTTATTTCACTCACGCTTTGTACTAAACGTAGACCTTCGTATGCATTCTCGCCTACAACGGTGGCACGATGTATCCATTCCAGAATTGTACATATTTTTTGCTTTATTAATGTTAATGACTCGAAATCGACATTTGACTTTAGAAGAGCACTGGAGTACGGATGTGTTGTTATCATCGCCGATTTTTTCCAAACTAATGCCTAGAAATCGCTTTTGCACAATTCTAAGCATGCTACATTTTTCTCGGCATAGTGAAGAGACTAACGTATTATCAAAAGTCGACACTTGCATTAATCACGCTAGGGAAAAGTATAAAAAGCTTATGACACCCTATAAAAATCTGTGCATAGACGAGAGCATCGTTCCCTTCAAGGGGCGATTATCAATAAGGCAATATTTGCCAAAGAAAAGGAATCGTTTTGGAATAAAGTTATTTGTAATGTGTGATGTACAAACCGGCATTATCATAGATTTTATTGTTTACTGTGGCGCAGCTACTGAAATAATAGATCCTTGTAATTTAGGTGTCGGAGGCGCTGTTGTTTCAACTTTAATTAGGGATTTTTTCGGTTCAAACCGTCATTTATATGTTGACAACTGGTACACTAGCCCGGTATTGTTGGATTACCTGCACAGGAATAATATATACGCGTGTGGTACTGTAAAAAAAAACAGAGTCGGTATGCCACGCTTTAATAATACTATTAAGCGTGGTGAAATCCAAGCTAAATATTGTCCTCCAATGACAGCTCTAAAATGGCGAGACAAAAAAGATATATTTATTTTGTCAACAATTCATAGTGATATCATGGCGCCATCGTTGAAAGAGGATAGAGCGACGGGGCTACCAGTTATGAAGCCACAAGCAGTTTTGGACTATTCCAAAAATATGGGAAGCGTTGATACGGCTGACATGTTACTGTCTTCAATACAGTGCATAAGAAAAACCATAAAATGGTATAAAAAGTTGTTTCTCCACATAATTGATATGCACGTATTAAATTCTTTTTTCTGTTATAAGGAAATAAATAACATGCCAAATTTACATTTTGCAAAATTTCATCTGTCTTATTCGCCAAATTATAGAAAATTTTCATAGTCACAATACACTACCTCAGTCCATAAGCAGTAGTCGTAACCCACTTCGTATACTGTCGAAAAATAACAATGATCACATGCCGACCCTTATGGGCAAATACCGACGTTGTAGACAATGCGCAGTTATAAAAAAAAGAAAAGAAACAAAGTACGCTTGTAAAATATGCAAGGTCTATTTGTGTGCTGCGCCATGTTTTGAAAAATATCACTCGAGTGATAATTGACCAATGTACTTTTTGTAGTAAAAAGTACATTTGTAAAATATCACTGTTAATTTAAATAATGGTGTTGATTTTTTTTCATATGATTTTTTTATTTATAAATGACAATTTTTTCAATACTTTTTTATATTTTTATTTTAAGTTTGTAGGTATATTACAAAATTGTATGTTTATATCAATGTTACATTTTATATTTACCAATGTTTTGTTGATTTGCTGTGATATTTAAAGACCAATTAAAAACCTTTGTTTTAATTATTATAATTTTGAAGAGTTTTTGATTTTGCTGTGATATTTTAAGACTAATTAACAATTACGTAGGTGCATATTATAATTATTATTAAAACCGTTTTAAGTATTATAATTTTGAAGAGTTGTTGACTTTATTGTGATATTTTAAGACTAATGATGTTTGTATACTTATCTACTCAATTATAAAAACTGTCGTCATATAGGATGTAAGGGACACCGATGCGAAAACGCTTACCACATACTCAGTCCATCAACCCGAACAACAGAAAATTGTCGTCAGCAATTAAAAAAAAACAGCTGTCCCATAAATTTTGACCATAAATGTTGTTTTGCAGTTTTGTAGGGAAAAGCTGTTTTTTTTTTTAAATTTATTATGTGGGGTTCAGAATTATTATGGACTGAACGTTTTCGCGTTGGTGTTACACCCTGTATAATTTACAATATTACAGTATAATATTAAGGTGAAGACTCAGTTGTAGCCCGCGAAATTCAAATTTTCTACGTTTTTTGTAATTTGCCGGACAATGTCAGTCTATTTATTAACCAAAATATGATTCGCGAGCGTAACACGTACGCATTTAAAGAATTAAAATCATAAATACAACCCTCCTAGTTCTTAAGCCCAATGATAGTCCGATTCATGAAAATATTATGAATCGGACCATCATTGGGTTAAGAAGGTTGTTTTGAAGATTCTAATGTTATAATCATATAAAGGCATACGTGTTACGATCGCGAATCATATTTTGGTTAATATATATCCTAACACTGACCGGCAAATTACAAAAAAACAAAGAAAATTTGAATTTCGCGGGCTACCCTGACGTTATCACCTTAAGTGTTTTGATTACCTGTGACTAGTTTCGACGCTGAGGTCGTGCTGGCACAAAACAGTATCCATAGAGATTAGCACTCACTACTGATGCTTTATTTATTTAAATAATATTATTAGTAATTCCGAGAATAACACAATTAAAAGACTGATTATTTACTTGTATTTTTTTTTTCGTTTACTAACTAGTTTAATTTCAGATTCAGGAAAATATTAATTGAATGAAACTTATTGCATACTAGCTTACATCTGCAGCAGATCCTTTCCATAAATTATATTATGTAGTGATTTCATTCGTTCATTATATTTTTTTCATTTTGGTTGGCAACACTAAAAAAGATAGAATACTAGAAAAGTTTTGATCATAGAGTAATCATAAAGTAGGTAGTTGCCGTAATTACAAGTTACGACAAGTTAAAAAGTTTGTTAAGTTTATAAAAGTGATAATTATGTCTTCTCCTGAGGATATAGCTGGACCTTCCTCACCAAGCATAATAAGTGACCTAAGTCGCAAAAGGAAGGCATCTTCAAATGAAGAAACGACAAAGAAAACTATAAAAACACAAGTTTCTGCAGAAGATATAACGAGTGCAAACACTTATCAACGGAGCGTATGGGACGCAAATGAATTAAGGTGTGACGTTTCTAATTTACCTCCGTTGGATTTTGCCCAACCAGGACCTGGCGACCCACGAAATGCGGCGTTCGCAAGACTGGTCGCTTTTGAATTGGATCGAGTGCCAGAAGAAAAACGGTCAGTCACATATGTCAATATACTGAACGTAATAAGAAAAGTAAGACAGCAAAAGGACTTGGATGACATAAGTTTGCCAAGTTTCGAAGAATCCGACTAATAATTATATGTAAAATGATTAAATTGTTTTAAATAATAAAATATTATTATTTTTTATGTACCACAATATCACATGATCACATCCCTACTCGCATGCGAGAAAGTTGTCAAAAGTCGTGCCAGCCACGCCAGAGACGTGTCTTCACGTCGGCGGATGACGTCACGAACCAGATTAGTGATGTACCTTATTATTGATTTATTCGTTTGTAGTTCTAATGTTTGCTTTTAGGTTGCTTAGAAATTAGTAACTGCTGTTTAATGATAGTATGATACCAAATAGGGTCAAGTTAAATAAAAGACCAATGCAACGAATAATATTTATTTAAATAATATAGAACGAAAAGCACGGATTCATTGGTTATCGATAACTTTTCGTTAAGATGTTGGAATCACTATTTTTTTTTGTAGGTTTTTGTACTGAATTTGTGGCTTGGCGTAGAAGGGGCGCCGATGTGTTTACGCTCTGGCGTTCAAAAGGTTAAAGCTGTTAGTCCGAAGTCCAGGCTCATACGTCTATACACCGTGTAATTTATAACTCCCTACGCAAAAACAACGAGGTGTTATATATGTGGGTCTGTTTATGGTATCGTAGCTTCCGAACGGATAATAATCTATGATTGTTTTTTTTTTGTTGAAAGTTAAATAAGTCGAGTGTTAGCTAAAAACATTAAAGGTCGGGGTGATGAAATTTATAATTTAGAGCTATAATCTTTTTAGAACGGCAGGCCACCTCATGTATCAGATGCCTTTTGCACTAGCCCTCTATGAAGATTTTTTTTCTAGACATTTGAATAATGAAAATATATGAGAACTTAATAATAATGATGCCTGACGTAACAAAAACACATTTTTGGGCTAGGGTTCATTGAACTCTGTTAAAGACGTCACAGGTTCACTTCGTATCGTCCTTTAAACGCAAGGCACGTTACAAAGTGTTTAAAAACTAGGTTAGGCGTCATACTTAATGTTCTTTTGTTATTTAGAAAAAATAAATGTTTTTCCTCTTAAAGGACGGCTGCCGTTATAAATGAAAATTACACAGTGTATACCTATACTCTATTCGGAATAAGAAAATATTAAAAGTAACTAAACAACAAGAGCTGTGGAGCGGGTACTGTCGCAGCGTTATCGGACTCTGCTTTCTCGGTTCTTATCAGACTATAAATAAACTCTTTAGTGTCTTACAGCTGGGCACGTGTCTTCTCTCAACTGTCTTAAAAGTTATGAGTGTTAAGGCCTAAATTGGCGTAAATGTAGTGAATGTCACGTGACCCCGCATATTTTGTTCAAAGATTTTTCTCACCGATATTGAGCAACGGCGATGAAACAATACACACAAATATGTGTAGGCACGACTGGGGATCGAACCCGCCACCTTATAATTCGGCGTGAACGCTAACATTTCGCCATCGCTGCTCTTATTACTAAATCACAGCTCTAATTACTCAGTCACAAAAGAGCCTTATTCGAAGGAGTATTATAAGGAGAAAAGGAGTCAGTTTTCACCTTAATATACCTATATAAAGAACGAAACTTCATTTTTGGAAGCAATGCAAAAAGACGAATACATAATTTCGGTAAAAGTGGACACGACAAGTAATCGAACCTGCGAGGTATATTTCCAAGGGTAGTCTGATACCACCGTGGCTGTAGAGTAATGAAACTCAACTTAAATGTTACATAATTCAGCTACTTTGTGTGCCAACTGTTGTTTCCTGTGCCAAGTTAGAGCAGAAGCGCCATCTGCAACGCTGACATTCGTTTAAAACTTTTTATTAGTTCCTACTATTTCCTAAAGTTAAAAATAACTCAAGCGTCCATGGGAACTTTTGGTACCTCAAAATATCACACGACAGCCATTTAATACCGAAGACAGAGACGGACATAAAATTACGTAAAGTAAAACAAGGTCAACAACGGGAGTCCTGCATCGCACAAGCAAAGTTTTTTGATGATTATACAACTTTCCAACAGAAATGTTGGGACTGTGGTCGTGGGGCATCTTCGGAAGATCTTCGGTTGTGTTTGTGACCGTTGCTCAATATGTGACACTATTAAGGCTATATCTCTTAATTCCTAAGACATTTGAGAGAAGACACGTGCCCAGCTTTAAGTCTGATAAGAACCGAAAAAGTGAGTCCGATAACGCTTCGGCACCACCTGCTCCGGACAAAGAAACGTTGTAGGTATAGGTAATAATGGAAATTGATCGATATATATATTATATGTAGTATATTACCAGTTATCTGGTTTCCATAGTACAAGCTCTGCTTAGTTTGGGATCAGATGACCGTGTGTGTTAATGTCCCACTATATTATTATTATTATTATTATTATATCGTAGATGCATGTCAATTCCATACATTTTATTGTTTTTGACGGCTTTTCGACGGACGGACGCTAACCTTATCTCGAAATAAGCCCATAAAGGGAAATGCTCTACCTCTCTGAGTTTTTTTAATGAAAACAAACAGGAAAATGTTCCTTTTAAGTCAAAGTCATCTTTTTGTGCCCTTAAGCTCACCTATAACTTTAACGTAATTGTAATATTTTCTCCTAAAACAATAAAAAGTCCCTTCCTCCCTTCCGAACAGTTAGCAAACATATTTAAACCTTATTTCTATATATAAAGAGTTCACAATTCATTGCTGTAGTTTATTTATCTTAGGAAGTCTGTAATTGGAATTTCACGCGCCGGTGCTCTCAAAGTCCATCCGATGTGGGATGCATTGTCCAGTAGCTATGTTTGTAGTGTTGCAAGTTTTAATCAATATTACTCCAAGTTTGGGGAGTCAACGTTCTTGGCTAGACGAAAGTTATAGTTAGTGAGCCATTGATCATACAAATAGTGATTACAACCGTAGTTAATGACCATAACAATAAACTGTTGTCTATGGTAATAACTTCACGTGATCCACAGAATATCTTTATCCATATTATTATTAATATTAAAGCTGAAGAGTTTGTTTGATTAAACGCTAATCTCAGGGACTACAGGACCGATTAGAAAAATTCTTTCACTGTTACCTACATGCAGGCATTTTTTTGAGGAAAACTACCTACTTTTTATAAAATAATTATGAATCGGTAGCAAAGCGTGTGGGTTAAATTATTAGCAGATTTTATCTTCAAGATTGACCATAAAAAGGTAAGAAAAGGGCTGTATTTTTTAAAAATAAATTTCAAGACTATAAAGTACTACAACGAATACATAGTATTTTTTTTTCTCACAGATAATAAAACATTCGAAATACAATTTGAATAAGATTAAAAAGAAAAGTTTTTCACAAAAGAATGTCTTGTTACGGAACGAAGTTGTTTCTTGACAGTTCCACTAACGAGAATACTTTTGTTTAGAGCAGTACACATAGGTACAGTCGGTAATCCGTTTAGGAATTACGATTCGAAATATAGAATCGAACGCAGTAAACCCATACAAATCTATGGACTTATCAGAAACATACTCTAGTTTTCCGTTCGTAGTTTTTTCCGATCCAAATTTCCGCAGGGTAGCCTGTGCGTCTCCCATTTGAGCTTTGTCTTCCCCAATAGCAATAAACGTATGTGTGTGAAATATGCAAGCAAGCACTATAGCAAGTATAAAGCGATAGAATCTCGACACACAGTCACACAGTACATTATAGAACAAATACAATATAAGAAAAAATCGTTCAAAACGCACACTCACACAGACGCGCGGGGAAACGTCAAGGAGAATCTCTCTCTGTGAATCTACGGAGTTTACTAATAATATTGAATCACTAGCTTCCGCCCACTGCTTTGCCCGCGTGGTACTTATTGGGATAAAACCTATGTGTTAATTCAGACCACAATGTATGTATGTATCAAATTATAAATTATATAAATGTATCAAACGCACTGCGACGAAAAGTAACTATGATTTTAATCGATGTTAAAGCTGTGATTGCAAAAAAATATGATACCAATATGTGGATATCAATCCTCATTTGGCCAGCGTGTGTGGATAAGGCCTAAACTCTCTCAACTCGGAAGATAGTTGAGAGAAGACCCGTGCCTAGTAGTGGGACACTAAAATGGGTTGAAGTGAGAATACAAATACACCCTTCCCATTGAAAAAGCAGACTTTGTAAGTAGTTATTTAATATTTTCACAGACACTAGGCAATCTGAGCATTACTAGTACTTTATGTCCCTTTTTTAAGACGGCGAAGAGGTGGATCCTGAATTTGGCAATTTTTGTTAGGTGGGTCGGAACCTGAACAAGATTGAGAAACACTAATTTTTCATAGGATTGATGATTCTTCAAATTATAATTTAAACTCAACGTCTTAATTTCATTCAATTTTTTTTTACAAAACGTGACAACCCTATCCAAAACCAATTGAACATTATAAATCACTATCAAACCGACCAACTTAACATACTGTCATATATCTCTGACAAACAAATGACATAACCGAAACGAAATCCTACACAACCCTAAATAATCCCTTACGTATTTCATCGCGTTTCCAAATTACGTTCATCCCTAATGCCTATATCTACCAACTTATAATCACACGTTTGATTACTAAACAAAAGATTTTCTAACACAAATTGTGCGTTTAAATAATAAACAATTGATTTAAAATCTGGTATATTTTAACCATATTCTGTATCCCTGTCGCACACTTTTCTGAAGGGGAACTAATGCCAAAGGATTTACAGCCTTACGCACAAGCCCTAAGATATAAATCAGATTAAAACTCGATTACCTGTTGTATCTTCAAAGATGGAATTTATGTCTTATTTTTGTTACATCAAGATTGATAATCGAGTAAACTTGTGAGATAGGAGAGGTATTATGATTGATCGAGTTTACTTACCGTATAGCGATTTACCGACGAAACAAAATTTATCGAACTTTACATTAATAAGGCTTCTATATTGATACGGTTTTTTTATTCTTTAATAGGCTTTAATTTAATTTTAATTTCATATTAATTGATGATGTTATAGAACGTTGTTAATCAGGAGTGGGTGAGTGGGGACGTGTCGGGGAACTGTAATGAATTTCCATAATGGTTGATGACCACAATGAAACCATGAAGGAGCAACCGTCTGATACCAGTCGAATTTAAATGGTATCACCAGACATCGCACTTGGCGGCGTAGCAGTCTCACATTTTGTTTATCTGACGGATAAAATATTTTCGATGACAAGACGTCAGTTTAATAACTGGGAAAAAATCTAGCTATTAAAAAAATTACTAATAAATCTTGCGAAGAATCTCAAAAAACAATAAATCAATTATTTATTGCATTCCACGATGTAATTAATACAAAAATACAAAATTAGAAGCACCCTCTCAGGCTCAGAATTTAAAAAAATTTAAACATGCTGCAACGCGTAACTTTAGTTAATAAACTGTTGCTAAATTAGCATTCATCCCGTCAGTAGTCAAACTCACAAAAAGTCAATGTCACTACTGGTTGTTTGTCTGATTGTCTGTGATTGTCATTGTTACGTCAGGGGACTATGTCTGTGAGGTTGGATGGGTAAACACGTGGCGTGTGAATTGATCCTTTGATCTCACAAAAAAGCATCCATTTTCATCCAACATTTTGAGAATGTTTGTAATTAGAGAGGTGCTATAATCATTAAAAAAAGATATAGATTAGCTTTCTGTGAATATATTAAAACAAGATTAAACATAAAATATAGAATAGTTAGTTTATGATCATTAATTGCAGGTATCTAAATACTATCTCTAATATTTTAGTATAATATAATTATATTTATGATGTTAATTTTGTTGTAGATTTATTTATAGTCCAAACATACAAAAGGTAAAAAAGCGAATTATGAAAATCACAAAAATAAGTAATAAAAACATCACACACACAAACGTAAATCTAACAAAAATAAATAACTCGTGTTATGTTTATATTTAATCATAAGCAGAGATGACATCAAAGGTGACTCGCTAAAGGAATTATTCATCAAGCTATCAACTCGAGGGAGGGTGACATAAATTAAATTTTTAACATACTATTTGATTCAGTACGGTACCACTTCATTTTTTTTTCAGTTTTGCTGTTTTCGAATTTAAGAATCGTGTCAATGGCCGAGCCATTTTCGAGTTTTAGCAAAATTAAAACTTGATTTAACCTCTGATGAAAAACAGAGAAAATTTTTAAGAGTGTTTATACACTATTAAAATTTCGTTTAATACCTCGTAGCGCCTTTATGGATGGACTGATTTAATGCGAATTATATAGTAAGGGTGCTAAAATAGGCCCTAGGTAACTAGATGTCCCCCACGCCGAATGTCCGTGTCATTAATTTTATTACTAATAGAATTATAATAATGAAACTTGTACTTCATGATACACCTAACTGGGAAGGAACTGATTCCCAGCTCACAGCTCACGCTAGTTCGGGAATCAGGGCTTGCATATAAATATGTAAACAACTTTTTGGTACAATAAAGATTTATTATTATTATTATTATTAATATTTAAATTTAGATTTATTACATTTAAGACTGAGAAATAGCAATAGCTGTAAGTAATATATAGGGTACTAGGTTAGAATTTTAGGTACCTTGAACGCTTGACTACAACCATGGCAGAAAGAAAAAACTTCTTAGTTCTTTTCCTAAGACTATAACCAATGCAAAAACTATAAAACCCAGGAGTTGGCATTGATATATATCGCATTAGCATTGGAACGTTCACCGCGACACACGTGACCACCAGCACCCACGTGCTGCTGAAAGTGCAAGTGCATCCACTATTAACTTATAACAATACAAATAAACAACACTATTTTCTGTTATAAATCGAGTCAATCTTCTTTTTGAGGAAAACACCAAAATAAGGACATCCTGCTAAGCCTTATAAATGATACAAAATATGTGAGCGGATTTATTTATAAATCCGCTAGAACTATTTATTAGGTAGGCCACCACTCACCTACAGAACCCGTGAACCTATTCTACAAGACCGCCGATCAGGGCGCAGTGCTTGAGGGGACCACGAGCTCCGGTCGGCGAGGTGCCCCCCAGAGCTGAAGCAGAGCGGGGCACATACATTTTTTGTAGGTTAGATTGTATCTTAGTTATGTATGATTTTATAGTAATATGGATAATTCAGAAATATTTCACTGTCCTACTACTATTTGTATATTTAAAATTTAGATAAAAAGTATACCGGGTTCAAGAGACTGCTCTTCAAAAACTGATACATTGAAATCCGCTCATCATACTGAGATGATCGGGACATGAAATTATTTCACGAAGCTAATAAATAAAAAAAATCAGTAGAAAATCATCCTAATTAAGGTGCTGAATGCACCCTCTCAGTTTGTAGAGGGTTGTCCCTTCCACTCTGTACGTTAATCCAAGTAATAAATTACATGTGTAACAACACTGCAACTAAATATGTGCAGACTTTATATTCAGATTTCAGCCATGAAAGAGTACCTAAGAAACATCGGTACATCTAGCTATCCTCTAAATTTTCGATCGATACGAGAGCGTCCGAATACAAATTGTTTACTTAGTCAAAGCTTAGAGCAGGCTCCGTTACTGTACAATGTACTTACTACATGCCTTGTCCCGGACGCATATATAGAAAAGCTACTTCAGTAGGTACATATGTGTCTGCAGAACTGAATCAGCATTATCTAACGATAAACAAGCGTGAATGCTGCTAAATACAGAGAGAATACTATTTCATCTAAATACTATACTGTGACAGTAAGTTAAGGTGCGGCAACAAAACCAAAAATTTTACTGCGGTACATAGAGGTACTGAGCCGTATTCTAGAAGCACTTACGCGTGTTTATCGTTAGAAAATGCTAATTCAGTTCGGCGGTGACATAGTGGACTAGTTTTTCTGTATACGCCTCCCGGACCCGTTCTCCCCAAAAGGCGTGTCAAAGCGAGTCGACTGTTCTGTAAATCTTGTGTGGTTGGGTACCGGGAGATTACAATCGGTAAAGAGAAGTTTAAATATTATGAGTACTAGCCTTTCGACCGCAGCCCCGCTCGTGTGAACTACATTTTATATCGCGTTCAGCAGTGGGACAAAAAATAACCTACAACCATCCTCTATAAATGGGCTATCCAACAGTGCAAAAAAAATTCAAAAATTATTTTTACGGACTAAGAGTTCGAGAGATTACGGCGTTCAAACAAACAACAAACAAACTCTTCAGCTTTATAATAGTACCCAAGTATAAATTAGATTTGCAGAAAAATGCCTAAGTGTTAAACTTACCAAAGTCAGTAGATATTTATAACAAAAGTCTTTTATAATCAATCTGAAACAAAAAGAGAGAATTTGTTAACACATGTCTTTAATTTTGAAACACAAAAATATTTCTCCATATTCAAGTTACGACCCAAAAAGGTAAGTAAACATATTTTTATATAGAATCAAACCCAGACCTACATAAAATATTCCAACCACTTTGCTACTGGGGGAACAACAAACATCACAATCATATTTATAAAAACCTTTACATTAGTAGTTCAATAAAAGAACCGCTCCCCAGGCGTAGCTTAAATTTTCTATGAAGCCATATACGGCTACGAACTCTCGTAGCTGCTACGCCGTAGCGTCGTAGCATCGTAGCAAGTTAAGTCATGTCTGAGCATGAATGCGGAGTAATTACAAAAGGTATAATTTAAGCAGAGATGCAAATATATGCAAGAGGTGCAAATATAGATTTAATTACAACGCCGCCTTATACGTAAACTTACAAGGGTAGCGGGCGGAGGATTGTATTCCAGGCGAGTCTCAACGCGCACAAGTAGTACATAAGAGACTAAAATATAGAATACTAGCGGCCGCCCCGGCTTTTTTCGCAATAAAAGGTTGCCTATGTTCTTTTTCAGGGTTTAAAAATTGTCTGTGCCAAGTTTCATCAAAATCGGCGTAAAAGCGTAACAGACAGAGTTACTTTCGCATTTATAATATTAGTAGGGATGTATATTTTATATGAGATGGGTAAATACGGTGAAAACCGTATCAAAACCTGTTCCGTATTAGACAGACGCAGCGGAAAGCGACTTACAGTATTATTCATAAAAATACTATTATTTCTTACTAGTATTTGAAATGTCAAGACGATACACAAAAACAAACTAATTCTAAAACAATATTAGTTATTCTAAGATTCTAAGATTATAATAGCAAAAATAGTTTCGTAATTCGTTTATGAATAAAAGAGTTTGAATATATTGAAATAAAACTACTTTTTAACGGATTTTATCGCGGTTTATTTTAGATTTTAGATCCCGACGTTTCAAAGTCTTTTCAGACTTCATGTTCACGGGTGGACTGAGATATTTGACGTCCAAAAATATTAATCACAATTATTACTGACTACCTTCAAACATTAATATTTAAGTTGCGTTCCGATTTAAGCAAACTGAACTCACAGTGTCTTGAATTCTGAGTTGATTTTGCTTGGGTTTTGGTACAAGTAAAGAAGAATGAATGATCCGCGAAGCTATTGAAATTAAAAAACATCCTAATTTTAATAGAGAAAATGGTTGGAATATACCACCAGCTTGGGACCCAGTGCTTAATTTACTTGTACAAGATTCTGACTCAAGCTGCACAGACAGTGATGATGCTTGAATCATCATTACTGTAGATATTAGGGACGAATAGTCTTACATTACTTTTATCTGTAGTTAAATAGTTTTCTATGAGATTTAATTAATGTTTTATGACTGTAACTCAGATGGCGATACGCGAGTTAAACGGTCAGCCTGTAGCTAGTAAACTTAAAAATCGACGGAGTGAAACCGATGAAGACAGTTTACTCCCAAGCAAACCATAAATTTTACCATATATTTTAGTGTCGACTTTACTTATTCGTGACTGGCTCACAGTAGACCCATAGAATGAAAAGGTGTGTGCCAGTCACCTTTTAACCTTTGCTTAAGAAACACGTTGGTTTATCTAAGTTCGCAATTTTTCTATTAAGCAGTCCACTATGTACGTGTGCAGTTTTAGTTACACGGGACGAGTTCTGCACACATAGCTCGATGATGAACAACTAAGAAGAGACTGGCGCTGTATAATAATATACATTTTCTTTATACAAATGACATGCTTACACGCTCACGACAAAAGTCACGTTTACCACTTTAGGGCGCGACTTTATTGCATGTGTAATGAACACAAATCATCTCAATTTCATCTACCGACACACATTTTGCTTTTAGAATATGACATGAACCTAAGCCTCATTTATGTTCATGCCGCAGGTTGTGTGTTCGATTCCCACCCAACTCAGACATTTCTGTGATTAACACGTCTGTTTGTCTTATCTTTATTTTTAAGTATGTATTTACAAAAGATAAGTATTATATGTAGTATATTACCAGTTATCTGGTTACCATAGTACAAGCTCTGCTAAGTTTAGGATCAGCTAGCCGTGTGTGTTAATGTCACTATATTATTGTTATTATTGTTTCTGTTTTACATATAATTATTGCCTCTTTAATTCGTTTCCGTCATAGACGGAAGAAACGTGCGGCACGGAGTGTTGGAAGACAATGGTACTTTTGACCCGCTGTGGGACATATGAGGTTAATGAAAAATTTAAATTCTTTCTATCATTATTTTTGCACTAAATATTTAAAAAAACTTCCAAAAATAATAACAATTCGTCCACAAAAGCAATATTTTATAATTGCGTTGCGTCGATGTCTCGCCGGGACGGGATACGTGCCACAAAAGAATACTCGTTAGAAACACATTTACACACCACTATTTCTTTTCAAAAGAATACAAATATAATCTGAAAAGATTTCAAGCTTTAGAATTCTTTTATTGTAAATATTCTAATCTTTTTGTTATAATTGTAGAGTGTAGTTAGACTGTGGAACTAAAAAAAATACATTTAGTATTTTTGCTTTATAGCCAGCATAACAAAAAAATAAAATTAAAAAGTCAAAGCTCAAATCTGAAAGATAATAGATTCTCGGTGCACCACAAAAAATGCATAGATTGTGGACTCGGTACGCTGTGTGTATCACAGTGTGTATAGAGTTTCTGTTCTGCAATAGGCTTGCGCTTGACTACAACTTGCAACTCAAGCAATGATGTAGTATACGATGGAACGCGCCAGACCAATATGTTGTGATTACAAATGATTTTCGGTGTTATATATTTTTTGGATAGATGTGTAGATGTTAGTAACAATTTCACACTGAGACTACCTTTTTCTATTTCCCTTCATTGTAGCCATGGAAAGGCTTTACTAATCTATACTAATATTATATATACTATATAAGTTGAAGAGTTTGTTTGATTGAATCTCATGGACTACTGGTCCGATTTAAAATCCGCGATAATATCAAATAAACTAAACAAGTATTATATCTATGTTATATTTCTGAACGCATCCTTTTCCCACCCCCGCACCCCGCAAGGATCATAAATGGAAACGCAAAATAGTTCAAATTTGTCTCCCGCACCGCAAGCATCGAAAACTTCGCTGTCTACCGCAAACGTGCGTGTGCGCCATCAAAAACTTAAAAAAAAAGTACTATACTTTGTGCTCAAGAAACATTTGTGTTGTGATTGTGTGTATTATGCCTGTGAGAACGCTACAAGAAGACCAGCCCCTTGGATGGAAGTGAGAAGCTGTGTATACTACTGACTATCGAAGACTTTTCAAATAGCACCAGGCACCTCCAAAATTCTACCTTCTCCTGTCACACCGCTGGCTCCTACATTCCTGCACTGTTATATAGCCCATTTATTGAGGAAGGCTATAGATACTTTTTATCCATTTGCAGGGCACGATATAAATGTAATTCACACGAAACCGCGTCCGGAAAGCTAGTTGTTGTATCTCGAGTACACTCACATACATATCCATATTAAATTTACGCTTTAAACTCACATACCTACTCCCGCCCTTGGTGTAACCTAACCAACCTTTTTCAATTTGATTGAAACATAATTCAGATTCAATGAACTGAAAAATTCTCGGGTAAAATTTCATTAAAACAAATCGCTGCAGCAAAAACTATACAGTTTTAGCCTTTCCTTGTGGAGTAACAATTTCCAAGGGCTCCGAAACCTTCAGCACGCGAACACAAAAATAAACCCTGACCTCTTTACTATCAGTGTATCTATTATAATTTATATCTATCAATTGGTATAAGTATTCATATACAAAACAAATGTATTTCAAGGTTCAAGCATTCGAGGACATATGACATCCACCACCACTAGGCCAGCGGTATATTAAAACTGTAGTGTTACGAGTTGAGAGAGTTGAGGCCTTAATCCACACACGCTGGCCAAATGCGGGTTGGCGGATGTCACATTAGTTGTTAGACATGCCGGTTTCCTCACGATGTTTTTCTTCACCTATATTCAGCAGAGGCGATGTAACAATTCACACGACCGGGAATCCAACCCGCGACCAATTTCTAGGGCGAGGTCCGTAAAGCAGCATCACCGCTGCTCCGATCAGCGCCTAAAAATACATAGTTTGTTTATTTGTTCTAGAAAGGCGACGAAGGTAATATAACTGGACATCAGCCACAACTGCACTATAAGATTCAATTGACCACTGATTCGCTGATCCATCGCCATCGTGATAGGTCCGAAATTATAGAAATTTCCACTTTGAAAATTTTCAACTACATAGTTGTATTCTTTAATATAAAATTTCACTTTACATCGCCAAGATTCTGACTCCTCAAGCTGCACAGTGATGATGATTCAAGCGATATGGATATTAGTAACGAATAGTTTTACATTACTTTTATCTGTGGTTAAATAGTTCTTTAAGAGATTTAATTAATGTTTTATGACTTTGCACCTCAGATGACGATACAATAGTTAAACGGTCGCTCTACAGTATTGAAATAAAACTACTTTAAAACGGATTTTCTCGCGATTTAATTTAGATTATCATATCCCGACGTTTCAAAGTCTTTTCCGACGTCATGGTCACGAGTGGACCGCCACTATTACAATGTGTGATACTCGCGTAAATTAAAGAAAATACTAAACTGTAAGGTACACTACAAAATTGTATGATTTATTTTACATAATTGCTTATATCGGCTGGTAAATTGTTAAGAAGCTAAGGTGTACTTTTTCTAGCGTTCTATCGCCATTAATAGATAGCGGTCTATGGTGTATGTTTTTGATAAACTCACCGACCGAATGTATGCGGGTATCTATGATGCACATAGCGTCAATAGAAAAATGTTTGTGTATAATCTCCTTAACACAGGCTACTAAGTAGCCTAGCTAGGCGCTCAGAACTTCAATCACTTTATATATTATGTAAAATTGCTTATAGTACTTATTTAAGAAACATGTTTTATGTACATTTTTGTTAAATAAACTTTATTATTATTTATTATTATTATTATTATATTCATTTCTACGTAAGCTGCTACTGGTGTCTGGGCCGTCCGCTTGTAAATTTCAAAGCGAGCGACATGCGTAGGGTTGGGACCGGCAAATTGATAGTGACGTCACATCGCCCCACGTGAGTCGAATAGCAATGATCGATACAATTCCAGTATCGAGGGCAGTGCTCTATGTAGATCATAAGTAGGTAGTAACATTTGATATCGAATCGTCTTGAGCATCAAAGGCAGTGACCGGAATAAATAAGGCTATAAATGGCAAGTGAAATACATACTAAACACTATAATGAGAGAGAACTCTCTTTTTTTGGAGATGACCAAACCCAATCAGCCGGAAGGGCCTTTATTGGTTCACCGCACTTTTTCGGTGAGCCATCCGAGGACGGTCGAATCGTTGCCAGACACCCCAATTTTAGGGGATCGCACGGTTCGGTCCTGACCGGAACCGTAATCATCTGAGGCCTATCTTGGAAGGGTGCGGCGTGGTCCACGGTGTGGGCGATATCTTGGCATGTGTTGTGTGTTACTGTTTAGGTCCCTACCTACTCTAGCAGCGGTTCGGAGTTCGCGGTCGCAGGCGATCGCAAGAGTGATCGCATCAGAAGTCACTCTCCTGTTTATTTAACTGTCTGTTAAGGCTAAGAGTATCTACAGGAACGAAGCAGGTAGTCTGATGACTACCAGCGCTGTAGTCAGTGCAGGGTAACTTCAATATTTCTACATACGCTGACTCACTCTGGCCAGCGTTGGTAGTCATTTTGTAAAGAGTTGTATACAAAAGATAACTTAGCTAAGAATTTAATAACCCCGACGTATATTTTTTAAACCTAGCTAAGAAGCATCTCTACCACTTCTGCTTTCGAATAAAAAAAATATCTAAACCAGTCCATCTGTTTGGCTATACGTGGCAACAAACTTGCACACACGCGCCAAACAAATACCACATCTCTTTTTCACTTCGCTTCAACATTTTTTAATCCCCACTGATGCGCACGGATCTTCTTCCAACTATTTTACTAGATGAGAGAGTCCACTCACGCTGGTTCAAGCGGGTTGATGCATGTCACATGATTGATGAGTTCTTAGACATGCCGGTTTCCTCGCGATGTTTTTCTTCACCAGTGAGCAGTGTTGATGAAAAAATTCACACAAAAATGTGGGCACGACCGGGAATCGAACGAACCTGCGACCTCATATTTTTAAGACGAGGCTCGTACCGCTGCGCCACCGCGATGGTCTTTTTGTCGGGGGTAAATAGGTAACCTGTGCCGTCTACCAGCGAAGAAATATCAACGAGCAAAAGGTGAGGGCATATCCACAGACCAGTTCTAGTCTTGGATAAGCAAATTAGGTAGAAATAATATTTATGGCGGAATGAAATGCCAAGTTCGTTTCGACTTTCATAAGTTATGTTAATATTATTCATTGAGACGAAACTCAAAGGTACTTTAATTAGAACATACTTTCAGCTTTCACTATTAATAATGAAGCGAAAATTTGTTTTCGTTACTTAGTTTCGTTAGTTTTTCAGCAATGGCGAAAAATGGTCGTCCATTTCTTTTGTACTTACTTAGTACTGACAAGAATGCAGAAATTATTATGCAGAGTGCAGTAAGGTATTTAATCAGCTATAGTAAGGCGAAAATTCCTTGAGGAATTCAAGAAGCTGTCAGGAATGTAAAAGATTTTTAGAATGCCTATTGGAACGAAGCTGGCAAAGGGAATTTACTGTTGCACTAACGATAGTAAAGGTTAATTTTCGCAAAACACAGCCGGTAGAATCCGCACTCAGCAGATGCAGTTATAATCAAAGTATGGCACCGCTTCCGAAGTCTAAACAGCACCATACATACTCACCCTGTATTCATAAACGTCTTATAAGCTCTTTATAGCTAAAATATGTTTATAATTCGTTTGTCTTTGTCTGTCATCTTGACATTTATACTAGTAAGAAAGAGACAGATATTTGAAAAAATGGCGTCTTAGAGCGTCGCAGTGCGTGTGTAGAGCGACTTCTCTGTCATAAAACTGTAATAATAATACTATAAGGTGTCATAAGGCTAATTCACGTAATTAAATAAGTTCAGTTGCAGTGCAGTTGCAGTTAAGTTTCGATCAAAACAGCCCTTTTCGTATTCTCGTAATTTTGACAACCGCTTTCAGATACGCTCGCGTCAAGTTCGCGTCACGCGAGCGCTTTAAACTAGATATGACAGCTAAATAATTACAAGAATACCATTTTGCACTAAGACGTAAACTTAATTGCAACTGCACCGCAACTTGATCGGCGCGTCAAGAAATTACGTGAATTAGAGCAATGGTACGGCGGTTGCTGGTAGTATTATTAATTGAGACAAGACCGTCAACGTTTATTCTTGAACTCAACTCACATGTCGCGTATCGAAAGTTCACCGTGCAACTATTTACCGTTATTAGTACAAGTCTAGACTGAGACCAGACACCTGCAGCACATTACACGTCCCCGGGGACAAACACAAAGATTGGCAGCTAGATACACTTTATGGACGGTTCCTGGGAACTTTGCTTTAAGTGGAACCGTACAAGAAGTTTAAATGGCTTACATTTATTAAAATTGGGTACATTTGAGCGTTGCAAAGTTGGATTTACTAAGGTAAAGTTCGTGTTTAATGTGTTGAGATGCGTTATGAGTTTGTTTTGATCTCTAGATGACTTTAGGTTATTTGTAAAGTAAAAGTTTATGACAAAAATTATTGCTAAATATAATTGTTTTCGGTCAAAAATGTCTAAAAGAGGCTTCAATGACCTAACATAACAAAACTTAATAAAAAAAAATGATGGTAATTTTGAAAAGTTATGAAAGTAAAGCAACAATGTTTAAAATAAGGATGGAGATCCTAAAATCATACAATAACTTCTTACGTAAACGTTTTCTTACATAATTTTGCGCACCAGCTCTAGACAACAAAGAAAATACAGAGAAAATGGCCTCCGAACGTGAGATAACATCTCAAAAGCATTTTGCCAAAGAATAATAGCTTCCTTGAATAAAAAGGAGAAACACTGCTCTTTTTTTAATCTATCCACGTTTTTTTGTATAGTCTGTGGTAGTTAGTTCGAATCACGCCATTTTGTTTTTCTGAGTATTTTACCATCAATTACCTATAATTGACTATCACATGTGTAGTCTGTGGTAGTTCTCAGACAGTTATGTCTTCAGACTGAGCCATGTCTCAGAATTATGTTGGGCGACATGGGTGTATATAATACTTGTATAGGTAAACGCCTCCACAATCCCAGTCTAGACAAGTAGACATTTGGCGCCTAATAAATCACTAACGAACAAATTACAGTAAAATATTTAGGTATTTGTGCGAACAAAGAATATTTATTTTGCAATTATTTTTCTGTGTATCTGTAGGCATACCTACTAATCTTTATTTTTCTAAGGACACAATGGACATACAAATAACGATTACATCCAACTTTATAAACATTACACTATCAATCAGACTATACTACACTATCAATCAGAATATAGTACACTATCAATCAGAATATACTAGGTTCTCAGTAGTTGCCAGTCATTCACTGCAGGGTAGGAAAAGAAATAAGACTATATTTATGTAGACTAGCATCTCTAAAAAAATAAAGCATTTTTCCATACATTTCATTTCAATCATCTCTTTCTGCTACCATGCCATAACGAGCGTCGTCGATGGCCACCTTTGCAAAGTTCTTTCTATCCTCGGCCAGTCTTTGATGTTTGTCCATTTTTTTATATTATCAAGCAAGTTCATCCACCTTCTTCCCCCTCCCCGTTTCCCATTGATTTTTCCTTTAATTATTAGTCTTATCGACTTATATCTGTCATGTCTATAGATTTTAAAAACATTAAATCTTATTCCCCTTGACTGTAGCTAGTACTTCCCTTTTCTAATTCATTATTTTTACAACCTCTGTGTTTGTCACTCTCGCAGACCAAGAGACTCTTAACATACGTCAATCAATTATCATTCATTAGAGTACCTAAATATAAAAAAAGTTAATTCAACTCATTATCTAACAGAACACTCGTGCTTAGCAGTAAGATATTTTTGGTGGTTTAAATAATACTAGGAAAAATACTAGTAAATAAAAATTTACTAATAAATACTAGAAATACTAGTGAAAATTTCAACGCCACGCACAAAGCACTTTGCTTCCACTTTTAAGTTGTGGAATTCGCTGCCAGCATCTCTGTTTCCTCATAGTTATAATCTGCCTGTCTTCAAGTCACGAGTGAATCGGTATTTACTTGTTTAGCGCGTTTCACCGTAGTCTCATTGCTTAACTACAAACGAGTTGTGGTCTAGCGCAAGCCTACCTCAGGATAAAAAAAGTTTAAGTGATGTACTTATATGAAATTTAAAAAATACCGTCTATAAAAATTCACACAATTTATAAAAGGAACATACATTATGTTCTGTAGTATTATATTTTAAAACAAATGTAATACGCTTCAAACACAAATTTTAAACCAAGCATGTCCACTTCACACAAACCCGCTCTGAATATTTAAAATGTACAAGTTGGGTCACTAATATTCAACATTTCGTATGTATTTTAAAGCTAACATTACAAGCTAAACAATAAACATTGTTAATATTTTATTAACTCCACCCGCACTAACCACGAGCTGTGACGCAGTGGTAGCGGTGTCGGCTTTCACGCGACGGTCACGGGTTCGATCGCGGTCGTGCTCACGAATCTTTATATGAATTGTTTCATAGGCGCTACTTAATATCGGTGAAGGAAACCGGCATATGTAAGAACTAATCGTTCGAGGACATGTGACATCTAACAACCCGCACTTGACCGACGTGTGTTGATAAACCCCCGTACTCATAAACGTATTTGAAGCTCATTATAGCTAAAATACATATGTTTATAATTCGTTTGTCTTTGTCTGTCAATTTGAAATTTATACTAGTAAGAAAGAGACAAAGTCCATTTTAACTAAAGAGTCGTATAACATAGTTGAGAGATGACACGAGAACAGGGATTGATGAGGAAACTCGTTTTTTTAATTTGCTGTGTAAATACATTTACGCACTGTACCGACCCTAGGGGAAGCCAATTACAGCTGCGACGATGGTGTATGTGCGCTCAGCAGGGTCACGGAAACCACGATGTGATACAACCGCGACCGCGCTAGTGAAGATGACTGGTACCTAGGACTAAGTACTACATTATTATTAGCTTTAATTATAAATACATGTCAGTTATCGTGTGAATCTATTAACCCCGTTTTAAACAGAGTCTCAAACTATCTTACTACCATACCAAATTCTATCTGTTCAGCAGTCTAATCGTGACATCATAACAGGCAGAGTTCCTTTCGCAAATATTATATTAGGAATGTAAAAAAGGGCTTTACATAAACTATACTTAGAAGCGACCACAAAAAACCGTAGTTTTAAAAGTCCAAAGCAGTTAAATAAATCACAATTACTTACCTACTATGTCTGTATACAGGGCGGCCCAAAATTATGCGACATGAAGGGAAAGTACGTAATTAATTTCTTTTAAGATACCACGTTATAAGAAGAAATTATTACTTTTTCTCTATTCTCTTAAATGACCGTTTACAATTTATAAAAACTAACCGTTTATTTCTTCACATTTAAGTCAGTTCGATTCCCAGACGAAGCAAGTAATTTTTAGAAAAATTTTATGCAGTATTTGATTCAATCCTTTTTAGTCCTTCTCTTAACTATCTTACGAGTTGAGAGAGTTTAGGTCATATTAAACACACGCTGACCAAGTGCGGGTACTAACCCACATTTGGCCAGCGACCTTATATTTCAAAGGCGAGGCTGATACCGCTGCGCTACCGCTGCTCAGTAAATGCAGTATTACTAACTAGATAGGATATTTTTAGCAAAATATCCTATCTACGATATTGAAGGTGCTTTCCCTTCATGTCTCATAGTCTTGGAACGCCCTGTATATGTTGAGGATGACGGATGAGACCAGTTTTTATGGGTTGAGAATATTTAATAGATGGCTTTTATCTGGCCCTTTTGCACAGGACAATCCATCATCAGACAGGGAGGACATTTTTAAAATAATCCGTTTCTAAACATTACATTTTGTTTGCTTTTCATGTTTACAATGTTGCTACATTAAAAATATTGGATTTATAGTATATATTACCGGAGGGGGTAGGCAGAGGTTGGTACCACATAAACTTCGCTAAGCAAGTTAGTAATAGGGGACGAGCCTGCCAATGATTTTAAGTTGTTTACTTAACTTATTATTTATTTGGCAATAAATTTATATTAATTCTTACATTCAATTGCTACTAAAGGCACTTAAAGGCACTGTATCTTGATTTTGTGTAAAAATGATGAAATGAAATTAGATGTAAAATCCGGAAATAAAATTATTTCATTATTTTATTTTCAGATTTTACATCCAATTTCTTAACAATAAAAAAAATTAAAATTACTCTTACTCTACTTAGTATTTTTACTAAAATATACAAAATGAAATGAAGAATATTGAATAAGATGAATTCTTTACAATAATCTTTTACGAGATAATGCGATATTAAATCTAGTCGATCCAATTTTAAGACCGGCTTAATTCCACTTTAATTATAATAATCTTCTAAATGACATTCTAAAAATGTAATAAAATCCTCAAGAGGCAGGAAGATTCTACGTGAAACGTGAAAATGGAATTTGGGTTTAAATATTCAGAGAATTTGCATGGCTAAGCGGAATATTGATTAAGTAGTAAGTACTTCCAAGAAATTAGTGTCTTTGTCTATACCACCCATCAGGCAAGTTGGCAAGGCAGTTGTTTTCTGGTTCTGACATAATACCTGGTGAAGGCGACATAATCTATTTATTTAAATTGCCCAACGATTGTCTACATCATACATGACAATAATAATGTTTTAATTAAATGTATCAAGTATCTAGTTACCATAACACAAGCTCTCCTTAGTATAAGATCAGTAGATGACCGTATGTGTTAATGTCATTACTAATTCATGATATTATGTTAAATATTAAAATATTAAAAAAAAATAACAAGAGATGATGCCTGCTGAAAGCCGACATAATGCCTGGTGAAGCCGACCACGCCTGGTGATGCTATAAATGTTAGACTGTGGTCTTTGGGCCTATACCAACTGCTTTTCTGATAAGGTTCTTTTTTAGTTTGATAAATTAGTTATTAACCTTTTATCCTAAACATGTTTAATAACGATACAGAAAATGAAAATTTGATTATGATTAAGGTAGTCACACCTTCTCGCAAGTTCATTCGCGTCGTTGAAAGTACCGATCCTAAGGGATATTATTAGAGTAAAAAATACCCCACACATAGACCCAGGTACATTTGTACAAAAAAACAAGTTAAAATAGGCTTGCGCTTGACCACAACATTCCTGATTTGGAGCAATGATGTAGTTTACGATGGAACGCACTACACACTCTCTTTAAAATACATTTCTAGGAATTTTCATCCAATTTCATTAAACCATTTATCCGAAATCACATTCAAAATTCGTAAGATTTGGTTATTCTTGAACCAAGCTAATATCGCGGTTAGAACTTATTTAACCTCGCTGTTTATCATTGCCAATATTTCACGTATGCACCGCGCCCTTTGCTTAGGAGCCACTAATTTGACGACAACCCTCTGCGCCCTCTATTCCTAGGAGGGAGAGGGCACACCTCATCGCCGGAGGTAAAAGTAAACTGCGAACGGAAATTGGGGTTTCGTTTAACTACCGATTTTGCGTACGAGTAGGTAAAGGTTTGTGAAGCAGATAATTTGTTTTGTGTGCTTACGTATTTTACAAAGGTAACTAAAGGCCTTGGGTTTTTAACCCCCAACAAAATCTGTGTACAAACAAGTTTGTTGCCTTGTAGGACTGAATCGAAAGCACCAATTTTAATGCGGTTTTCTTTATTTATAAATATCGGGATTTATTATTTTTTAATTTATCTACTGCCCCCGGCAATGCACGAGTAGATATCGTAATTGACAAAAAAAAATTAACAACTAAACGGTCTTATTCAAAAAATCTTATAAGATTCTTTAGTTAAAATGGACTTTGTCTCTTTCTTACTAGTATAAATGTCAAGATGACAAACAAAGACAAACGAATTATAAATCTATTTTAGCTATAATGAGCATAAAAGACGTTTATTAATACGGAAGTTAAATTTCATAGAAGGTATAGGTATGAAGGTATAATACCTCCCACGTTTCGACGACTATAGGTACCGTACATATAATTCAGTCAGTTTACTTAAGTTAAAATTACCGCTTGAGCAGATCGTGAGCTCGATAAAATTCAAAGGATTACCTAAAAGTGACAGAATCTTTCAGTATTCCCGGAAATTAATTAGTTTTCGTGTATACTTTAAAAAACTTGGCACAAAATATATTTCTACCGCTGCCCGCACACAACCGATTTTTCCACCGATTTTTATGACCGATTTTGAGCAACTCAATACAAAACTCAAGGC
The DNA here is from genome assembly GCA_936450015.1 of Meganola albula. Classification (NCBI taxonomy): domain Eukaryota; kingdom Metazoa; phylum Arthropoda; class Insecta; order Lepidoptera; family Nolidae; genus Meganola; species Meganola albula. The sequence continues at coordinate 12,300,731 of OW388159.1, read as the reverse complement.
GACGCATTGAGTCGGTCACAAAATCGATTACAAAAGGCGGTCGTGGACAACTTAATATTATCAACTAGATCCCACCCTTCGAAGTAAAGTCTTTTTGCTAACCCCCGGCGCAAAAAGAGCGGCGTTAAAAATTCGACCGCCCTGTGTGTCCGTCGCAAAGAAGCTCTCAAATGTTTTTAATTTTTTTTATCATTTATTTTTTACAGTACCTTAAGTCTATTACAATTTGTAAACTCTCCAAACTTAAGGTAAACAAATAAAATATATAAAAAATAAATAACATCTGTAAGTCAAATGCGTACACTACACGCAATTTTTTTTTAAATAACAGTATTACGGAAATCATGTTTGAAAGCGGGTTTTCTAGCGATGGTTTTCAAGTAAGTTCAGCTGTTTCAGAGTTACTAGCTCTTGCTGCGGCAGGAATCTTAGACACATAATGAGTCTGGGATTATTCAATTTTTAATTTAGAGTTGTGTGTCGTATAGACATTAATATAACCCGCAGTATCTATTAAGCGGATGATAATTATTGCCCTTAAAATGTCGATCAAATCCGTTCAACCGTTGGCGTACAAGATAGATAGGTTTTTTACTATGAAGCAGCGTTGATGAAACAATGTACAAGATGTGTGGGCACGACCGGGGATTGAAGCCGCGACCTTATATTTCAAAGGTGAGGCCTGTAACGCTGCGCCACCACTGCTCTGTATATACTTATTACTATCGTATATGTAACTAGCTTCCCGCCCATGGCTTTTAAAATCAAATCATATTACTCAATAAATGGGCTATCTAACAGCGCTAGATTTTTCAAACGGACCAGTACTTCCAGAGATTAGCACGTTGAACTCAAACAAACGCTTCAACTTTGTAATATTAGCATGGATGAGATACTGAATGATATCGGTATTTTTAATATATTTAACTCCTCTTTTGTCCCATGATCATTGCCATGATGGTCATGACATTCATCAAATTCCTCCCAATGGTTAGTCACATGACGCACAATTTCTTTACAAATATCCATTGAGTGTATTTATGTACCGTACAACAAATAAGAATGCGTACGCTAATCTTGTAAAATGAATTAAATAAATTACCTATACTGAAAATATCCTAACGAAATAGTGATTTTTTTCTGTAGGCTTGCGCTTGACCACAACTTGCCTGTTGTTAAGCAATGATGTCGTCTACGATGAAACGCACTTACGCGGTAAATACCGATTATTATTTGTTTAATTCCGTTTATTTATTTTATTTAAACTGATTGCTCAGAGTAATCAGAAATTTATTTTATGTAGGTAATATCATATTTCCATTGAAATTTTAAAGGAAAACCAAGGTTTAAGGTAAGTTTGGGGACTGTTTCACCTTCGTCCGTAGAAGTGCACCTTTTATCTGAATCCCCACACGGGTCCCTGGGTGGTGCAAGTGACAATAAGCTGGTAGTAAGCATCAGCCGTGGTTAGTAACCTATCAGACAAAGCCGCACCGCCAAGCGACCTGTCTGGTGACACTATTCAAGAGTATGGCTCGGGATTATTGTTTCTTTATGGTCTCTAATCATATGTTCCATACATACAACCATAAGTTTCGTTTGTGTTGTGTATCACTGAATACATAATACTCGTAGACTGCTTCACTGCGCGAGCTATCACAGTAATGTGTTCTGGAACGTTCCACTAATTGTGCGTTTGTAATAGCGACGACATTTACAGATAATTACAACACACCACAATCCTCAATACAACCACTACCTGCTCGCCCTAGCTTCGCCCGGGTAGTATAAGTACATGTGGTGTTAGCGATATGAAATGGGCTTTACAACCTATTCCTGTTGAATATACACACAAAATTTCGTAAGAATCGGTCAAGCCCTTTCGGAGGAGTGTTGTTAAATTACTAAAACAACTATTAAAAAATAGGGGTTGGTGATAGAAAGGTGATAATTTAGGGTTGTATGTACTTTTTAATGCCACATTATACAAAAATAAAAATAAAAAAATTCGTAAAAAAAAAATTAAGGGTGAACAACCCTTTCCCTTGGGTATGAAAAATAGATAGTAGCCGATTCTCAGACCTACTGAATAAGCATATAAAAAAATTGGTAAAAATCGGTAAAGCCGTTTCGAAGGAGTACGGTAACAAACATTGTGACATGGAAATATTATATAATAGAACAAAGAATAATCACTAACGTGGAGCTGTGGGAAGGCTGTGGTGAGACTCACACGTCCACGAATGATTATTTCTTAGACATGACGTTTTCCTCACGATGTTTTCCTTCACCGATATTGAGCAGCGGAGATGAAACAATTCACACAAAGACGTGTGGGCACGACTAGGATTCGAACACGCAACCTTTTTTTCTAAGGCGACGCTCGCACCTCTGCGCCACCGCTAAACCTCTCCTTTTTCTTTATGACAAAGACAAGCTGACTTTCCAACTCCTCCTAATATAGTTCTGATTAATTTCGTGCGGGATCCATGACAGTTTTAAGTGTCCTAGAACTTGACCAGGTTTAAATAAATAAATAAATAAAAAATAAATAAATAAATATTCTGGGACATTAACCCACACGATCGTCTGGTCCAAAGTTAAGCAGAGCTTGTGTGCTATGATTCGACACAAACACAAATGTTCATCACAAATGTTTGTCTCGGGTGGGAATCGAACCCACGACCTGCGGCGTGAAAAGCAAGTATCTTACCGACCACGCCACCGGCGCGTCCCGAGTCTCTTCACGGCGTCGCTGTCGATCCTGACTTACAGGAGTAGCAGTACAATCTTATTCCCCCATCCCCGTTCTTCCATCGGACAAGTAGAGGTATGGCTGTGCGCCACCGTTCTACGGTGGAAATTCCACGGGTACGCACAAAGCGCTTTGCCTCCACTTTCACAGCGCGAACTGCCAAATTGTGGAACTCGCTGCCGGCATCTATGTTTCCCGATGGCTACAATCTGCCGGTCTTCAAGTCACGAGTGAATCGGTATTTACGGGCTAAGCGCGTCCGATCGTAGACTGCATCATTGCTTCACATCAGGCAAGTTGTGGTCAAGCGCAGCGCAAGCCTATTTTAAGATAAAAAAAGTAGCAGTGGCGGGATTATAGTTGTTATGGCATAAAATGCCATATTCAAAAAGCAAACAATTAGGTTTTCCCAGAAAACTACCCGATCACCACCATTAATTACGGTAATTATAAGAAACTACTACAACCCCGTATTACTTACTAATATTAAACGTAAGTAATAAACAAACAACCGAATAATGTCGCAATAACAGTAAATTTTGAACATAATTATGTTTATCGGTAGATCTCGAACCGTTACTGTACAAGAAGGCTCTTCGTACACGCTACCTTTGACCACTGGTAGCTGCCACAACTTGTAGTGGCTGCCACTAGACAAAGGCATTTGTGTTCCATATGTAGAGAGGTTCGAATCATAGCAAACAATATTTAAAAGTGCTAAGTTGAAATAAAACTACTTTATAACGGATTTTATCGCGGTATATTTTAGATTTTAGATCCCGACGTTTCAAAGTCTATTCAGACTTCATGGTCACGGGTGGTGGGTGGGTGGAAGTCTGAAAAGACTAGTTTTATTTCAATGTGTGACATTCGCGTAAATCTAAGAAAATACGAAGTTGAGCTAATACGCATATTAGCTCAACTTAATACATTTAAGCATCACAATTAAAAATAACATTTCTATAGAGTCTTTGCCTGTGTTTCTTAGCAACTCACACAGTAGCTACATATTAGGTTATATATTATTATACTCTTTGACTTAAACTCCAACGACCAAAGAGATCTTATAAGTATGCCGTGGGTATTTATTAGTGTACAAATTTGGAGCATAGTAGCGATTGCACGAATTTTAATGCAGTTTTATTCATTTATCGTACTAATATTATAAATGCGAAAAGTTTTAATAATGTATGGATGTTGGTTACTCTTTCACGCAAAAACTACTGGAAAGAATTGGATGAAATTTAACACGGATAGATTATGGTCTGGATTAACACATAGACCCATTATCCCAATTAGTACCAAGCGACTATAATGAAGATGATTCCATAATACAGATGATTTTATAACATTATTAATTTCCATTAATTTTTATAAAATTTTAACTGAGCTATGTTCAATACAAGGCAGGCGGATTTTTATCAACGCGTGTTATTTAGTTGTCAATATTTGCAACTGATAGCGTTGTGTGCGAAGGGCTTTACTCGTGACATTTACTTAGGTCTGCCCTTGAGGGAACACCTACGGGTACTGTAGAAGTTGGAGTGGCAGCAGAGAGGTGATGTAGACATTTGGAGTGTATTTTGTTTACCTGAACCTAACGCAAAGGTCAAATTACAATTCAATCCAATTAATGTAGTTCTTTGAAAACCTAAGTAGACATTAATTCCCTATTACCCTTATTCCTGTTACGGCGGTTAGTCTAGAGTAGTTAGGTGCAATAATAGAGCTACAAAAGTGCTGTTAGGTCTCCATATATGACTAGGCGCTCGCATGGCCACATACATTTTTAATAAGTACACATTTTGTGATGTCGTGCTAAAGAAGAATGGAAAGTATAAGCTAGATAGAAAGTAAGTAATAATAATAATAAATATTCTGGGACATTAACACACCCATTCTGGGTCATCTGATCCCAAACTAAGCAGAGCTTGTACTATAAATAAATAAATAAATAAATATTCTGGGACATTAACACAAACGGTCATCTGGTCCCAAGCTAAGCAGAGCTTGTGTTATGGAAACCAGATAACTGGTATATATACTATACTTAAAATACTTTTCTTTTATAAACATATTATTATACTTATAATAGATATTTACACCCAGACTAGACACAAACACAAATGTTCATCACTAGTGTTTGTCTCGGGTGGGAATCGAACCCACGTCCTGCGGCGTGAAAAGCAAGTATCTTACCGACCACGCCACCGGCCCGTCATTCGTAATCACGAGTATTGCAGAATAACAAAAAGATCTTACAGCTTTTTGTACATTTTATTTTTATTTTGTGTTTAAAACAATACGATGGGAAACGATTAAAATATTAAGTTTAGCTTAATAAATTGTAATAGAGTAACGTAAAATATTGCAGTTACAATACAAGTACATAATTATTCTCAAAGCGTGAATCGTAGCAAAGTACTACGATCGTAGAGTTTACTACGGCGTAGCAAACTGCTACGACCGTAGCAAAGTACTACGGCGTAGCACAGACTTGGAAAGTTTTTATTGTCCACTTCACTTCTCACTTCAAACATTTTTAATGTCTCGCGGCTGAGCACGAGTCTCCTTTCAACTATCTTACGGATTGAGATAGTGCACAGACGCGCTGGCCAAGTACGTGCTGGTGGATGTCACATGTCCTCGAATGATTAGTGCTTAGACATGCCGGTTTCCTCACGATGTTTTCCTTCGCCTATATTGAGTAGCGGAGATGAAACAATTCACACGAATATGTGTGGGCACGACCGGGAATCGAACCCGCGACCTTATATTAAGACGAGGCCCGTACCGCGGCGCCATCGCTGGATTTTATTGTAAGTGTCGTTACGAGTATGTACAAAATCGTTTGAATTTAGAATCAACCTTATTAATAATATTGGTTCATCTTACTCGTATAGTTGTAGAATGTTGTGAGGCTCAAACTTACCTGAAAAAAAATAGATTTACTAGATATTACATCATTTATAACTCAAGAAAGTATCAATCTTAGTAGGGTTATACGAATAGCATTAATTGAAACGGCGAATCTATACCAACAAACAACGTATAACCCTGCTAACATAAGTAGGACAATTGATGGGGAGAATCCTGGACTTCGAGAGAAATAAAACGATTGTACGTGGAATTGATATTGTGTGTAATGCCAGTATTATGGACACAGTACAAGTGAAGGTACCTAACTATAACATAAAAAAAACTTAGCAACTAAAGTACCTACTTAAAACTAGTGACGGATCGCACGTTGCTATTTAATTAACGCAGGCGCTTTCCAACAACATTTAATGGCTCAATTAAACACTATTCTACTTCTGTGACCATACAAAGTTCGCCACGCTATACATTTGATTAAGAAAACCCAAGATTCAATTGTAATTGATGTCCTTGAAGTCTGAAAAGACTAAAAACGTCGGGATCTAAAATAAACCGTGATAAAATCCGTTATAAAATAGTTTTATTTCAATTTGTGATATTCACGTAAATCTAGGAAAATACTAACCCCCGTATTCGTAAACGTCTTATAAGCTCCATATAGCCAAAATCTAAATCTATAAAAAAAGAAACTGACTGACTGACTGACTGACTGACTGACTGACTGACTGACTGACTGACTGACTGACTGACTGACTGACTGACTGACATATCAACGCAGAACCCAAACCGCTGGGTCTGGAGACTCCAAATTTGGCACATAGGTTTCTTATGGAGTGTAGGGGTGCACTAAGAAAGGTTTTTTCAAAACTCACCCTTTAAAGGGTGAAACGGAATCCCACCCATAACAAATAAAAAAAATGATAAAGGTGTCTTATAGATCTGTCACTCGGCTAATTTTTATCCTAACACCACGCGGGCGTAGCCGCGGCCGGAAGCTAGTAGGTTTATAATTCGTCTGTCTTTGTCTGTCATCTTAACTTATACTAGTAAGAGAGAGACAAAGTCCATTTTAACTAAAGAATCTTTTAAGATTTTTATGAATAAGATCGTGAATCTACTACTAATTTGTTTGAGTACAAACAACAAGGTATTATTACTCCCACATAACAAACTAAATGTAATTCCTACAAGTAGCTGCTATACGTCATTAAATGTAGTGCAAGCTGCCGACGTGACACTGTAATTAAATAAACCGCTTGACATTTACTCAACAGTAACTTAGTTTGACTTCAGACTATAAATACTTGCACATACTGTATACAACTAACTACATAACAATTTTTGTATCCTATAATAGACTTGCATTGACCACAGCTTGCTTGTTGTTAAGCATTAATGCAGTCTACGATGAAACGCGCTTACACAGTAAATACTGATTCACTTATAACTTGAAGACGGGCAGATTATAGCTATAGGGAAACAGCCGCCGGCAGCGAATTCCATGAGATCAGTTTTTTAAGTCTGTAAGTAATTCTTTATTGCTTTTGATTGAGTACATAAAGATGTTAAAGTACTTATATTAATTTAATGTTAACATTAAATTAATATAAGTACTTTAATTATTATTATTAAGGTAACATCAATCTGCCCGTTTGGGGCATACAATATTTTAGGATTGGTTGAAGGAGTCGAAATTAAAAATTATTTATGACTTACGAAATCCATATTAGTGTAGAAACATTTGTCTAAAGGTCATTTTGTAACCTGGCTTTGAATAAATTGGTGGGTAAGTTCGCACAATAAAAGTGTACCCGTGGAATGGGAATTTTTCACCATATATCGGTGGCGCATAGCCCCTACTGTACAGTCTACTATACCTCTACTTGTCCGTAGACGCTTTCTTTTCTATTCTCAATACTCCATAATTTATTGCATTCCATAATGTGGTAGGTTTATAAAATAATGATCATTGTGGACCCTGTCGGGCACAGCACATACACATTCTACGATTACGACATCCTACGTGTGTCGGGCACACACATTCTACGACTTCGTCCGCTTAATACCTCCACCCTTTTGCGACTTCAATTTGGGTAGTTGGAGAATGAAGTCGGATATACTGCAATAGGAACTTACAATATGCTCCTGTTATAATATGGGATTTACAGGTGATATTTACACCGCCTTTAGGTTATCAGGTTCTACTACTTTTTTTTCAATTATGACCTTTACAGAAATTATTCCACATATTACAAAGCTTTTAAAAGATTAGTATGAAAAAAATACTAATAAAACTTCAGCAGTCTTGTATGAATTACATTACAACTATCATTAAATAAATATACAAGCTTTTAAAAGATTAGTAGCAGAGAAACTAAAAAACTGTGACATTCTAAGACGCCATTTTTCTCCGTTAAGTATAGGTTTAAAGTCGCTATGTATGATAATGATATGATAATGATTCAAACTTCGATTTACATAGAGCAATAGACTATTTATAAATTTGTCATAGTGTACGAAAACAAAATGCGCAAATTGCAAACAAATTTATTAACGCGACATGTAATGACATCTAGCGCTATCCCTTTGAAGTACAAATGCAAAGAAAAATATTTGACATCTAAAACAGTGAATCCTCTTCAAACAGTGTCCAGTGTGTAAACTCGACAGCTAGAAACAATTAAACTCTAGTGCAAACGAACTCCATCCAACTTAAGTTATTTTGTTGCGATGTCGGACACTAAGTTGGCGTTAAGTAAAGCTAAGTGACGTTTGAATGGACAGTGTAGCCCCACAACGGAATTTGTTTTGACATATATTATGCCAATGCAATGCTACTCTATCTCTCACTGTCTCCTTGATCTATTTGGTTTTTGGTGGACTATGAATATGTGCGATTCGAGAGATTCCAAATTAAAATATATCTTTTATTAAATTTTAACATTATTACGGATGTATCGTTTGATTCTAATTTTATTCAGACACAAAAAATACGTATTCTGCGAAGGAAATATTCCGGATTTATTTAGCTAAATTTAGGCAAAACTTCATTTATTGAGCACGAGCGACATAATCTCTTTAAGTTTACATAGTATTAAATAAAGGAAGTTTTAAAAATAGGCTGGAAAAAATCAATGGCGCCTAGATACCAGTTTTCAGATAGATTATTACACTTGAAAGAAACATTTCATTATTATTGTTCACTCAAAATTGCAAAGTACAAATATTGCCTTAATTATTAATGGAATCAGCTTGAATAGGTCCCCTTCGATTACATTACCCGTGGTGATTAGTCCATTTTCATGAGGTAATTTAAACCTTCCCTTTTTCTATGTGCTGTTTCCCAGTTCCTCTGAGGGAAGTGGACAATTTAACTTTCTAACACCTCTTATTATCTTTCTGTATAAATTCGTGCCGGGTTTTAAGACAGTTTAAAGTGTCCCGGGAGTTGATCGGGTTCGAAACACGTGTCTCTTCACTGCGCCGCTGACGATCCTGGTTCACAGGACTACCTGCCAGTGACGGGATTGCAGCGGTTGGTTGTTACAATAATAACTATAATTTATTGAAACCCCCACTTAGGTAAGATTTTATTTATCACATCCGCGTTTAAATAAAGAAAACCGCATCAAAATCGTTGTATTCGTTTAAGCGGAAGGACACCACAAAATTGTACATAGATACATAGAAACACGGATATACAAACATACAGACATACCACACACGTCAAACTTATAACAGTTATAACACTACACTTCGTCGGAGTTTAAAAATAAACAAAAATGCACCCATTAATTTCTCCACCTAACATTACATTTTATTGCACCGAAGTTGGGTTGGGCTGCAAGTACTCAATAAAAAGCAATAAATTAGTAACTAAACGAAGTTGTTCGTTCCGTGTAATGTGACAATTAATCAACGAATGTTCGTACAACTGTCCGGTAATAAAACCCGGCCGCCATCTTGGCCGGACATTTGTTACGGAGAGCAGACAGCCCGAAAACTGCGATTAGTGTCACGGAGGTTATACGTTTATCGTCCGAGTCCTGGTTAGATCAATGAATGTTCAGCGCTTAACGATATGTACAGCTAAACGCAGGGCTTCTTCAAGATATGATTGTTTAGATTGCAGCAAGTGAAGATTTTGACGGGCCGGTGGTGTGATCTGTAAGATACGTGCTTTTTCACGCCGCAGATGTTCCGTTCGCCCATGAAGTTCGATTCCCACCCGAGACAAACATTAGTGATGAATATTTGTGTTTGTGTCGAGTCTGGGTGTAAATATCTATTTCGCGTATATTTCTAGAAAAGAAAAGTATTATATTTCTAGTATATTTCCATAACACAAGCTCTGCTTAGCTTGGGACCAGATGACCGTATGTGTTAATGTCCCAGAATATTTTTTTTTTCACTTTACTTACGAATGTTGTTATGTATTAGTCTGGAATCCTATCACTTTTCGCGTTATGTTGGTATCAACTAGATTAAGAATTGCTTGTCACTGCCTCAAATTCTAAGAGTGCCAACATAGCGTCACACGCTCGTTTAAAACGCATATTTATAAGACAGACGTGTATGCGAGGGTCCTAAATAAGGTTAATAGCACAGGGGGAAGGGCCGGCCCTTTGTTTTAGCTGATTGATTGCGATTTTTAAACAACATGTAAAGCGGACAGTTTTGGGTCACAACGTTTAAAATTACCGAAAAAAACGGTAGGATAGGATAATTCATTTTAAAATCAATGCTCACGTCTGTATTACCCGAAGGTGTAAGCAGAGGTGAATAACACTGACACACTTCAACCCTTCTTAGTGTCCCACTGCTGGGCCCAAAGACAAAAACCCATGTCTTTTCTCAACTATTTTACGAGTTATGAAAGTTTAGGCCTTGAAATGAAAATGAAATGAAATTATGTCATCAACGAATCCACACACTTTTGCCAAGTGCGGATTGGTGCATGTCACATATCCACGAATCATTAGTTCTTAGACATGCCGGTTTCCTCGAGATGTTTTCTTTTGCCGATATTCCTTCCGCGACCCTGACACAATTCACACGAAGATGTGTCGGCATGATCGGGGACCGAACCCCCAACCTTATATTGCTAAGGCGAGGCCGACACAGCCACCGCTGCTCACCTATAATACTCTCAGGCACAGGTAATATAATATTATGTTCAGGTTTAATATAATTTTCTATTTGAGTCCAGTACGTTGACATTCAGATGTTGATCAATAAAAACACTTACAATTATATTCAAAAGATTTTGTAAAAATCTTTGTATAGCGTGGGTTTAATTAAATTTAATTTACCCCAAGGCATGAAAGAAAATATCGCGCTACATTTATTATTATGAGTTGAGCAATGAAACTTGTTAAACTAACAAAAGAAATAATATGAACCGCCTCACTGCCTCGTTGGTCAGTGATACATAAAATCAAATACATTTGCTGGAATATGGTAAATGCAATATATGATATACATAATACATAGTTTCAGCATATTATATTAATGCATTTAAGATAGATATAGGCCGACCATTTAACTCGCGTAGGTATCGCCTATCGCCAAGATTCTGACTCCTCAAGCTGCACAGACAGTGATGATGATTCAAGCGATATGGATATTAGTGACGAATAGTCTTACATTACTTTTATATGTGGTTATAAATAGTTCTTTATGAGATTTAATTAATGTTTTATGACTTTGTACCTCAGATGTTGAGACGCGAGTTAAACGGTCGGCCTATACATAGCTTTATTTTTTTTTGGCTTTTGGAATATATTTATTTACATAAAATTTAATAAACTAATTCTAGAATTCTATCATAGAAACTAGATAAGACGTCATAAAATTCCTCCGAATCGAGGCCTTGAGGGAATGTGCCTAGAAGGGTGGCAGAATTGCCACGTTGTACGGCAATGCTAATTCTTTGACCAAGATGTAAGCCAGCCAGGTCACGTGAAGAGTCTATTAAGCCGCTAGAAATTTCTTTAAAAACTGCACGGGCGCTCGGGCCCCAACGGTCCAAGCGTTTCAACCCCAAACGGCTCAAATATTTAATTTGTACATAGTTGACTATATTTGCGATGGATACATTATTTTGGTAAATTCATTCCAGGTCCTATTGATTTATCCTCTAAGTAATTGTAAAGTTTTTTTTTAATAATACTTTTAAAAACATTTGTCTAAGCGTTTAATAACCGTGAGGATCAGAGTCAAGCACAGACTTTTTTTGGGTACTCAAAAAATCTAAGTAGCATTTACATTGGGAATTGTATTATTGATTCACATCAGGCAAGTTGTGGTCCATCGCAAGCCTATTAAAGGATAAAAAATTGTGGCAATAGACTTAGGCGGTATTACGTATGTGACCTAAAACATAGCCAGTGAAATGTATATGATATTAATCTCTGCTTACATATTTGAGTATTAAAAGGGTGAGCGCTATATTATCATTACTTTATTTCTAAACATTTATTTCCGTATCACTTCAACCGTTTTTAGTGTCTCACAGTTGGGCACGGATCTCCTCTCAACTATCTTACAAGTTGAGAGAGTTTAGGCATTAATCTAATCCACGCTGGCCAAGTGCAACCAGCGTATGTGGATTAAGGTTGGTGGATGGCACATGTCCTCGAATGATTAGTTCTTAGATATGTCAGTTTCCTTACGATGTTTTAATTCACCGATTTTTCCGTAAACATATAGGTAACAATTAGATAATAATAAACAGGCTACGTATTAAGGTAACAGGTAAGTAGTAATGAAAATATTGACTTACATAAAACAATGAATGTGTAGTGTAAATTACATAATAAAAAACTTCAAAAAGTGTTACAAAACCTTTACAACTGCAATACGGAAAACAGTAGCGACATCTATTAGCCGCGTACGAAGAACATCTTAACAAACTCACCAGATTAACCGGCCACGCGTTATTACACCCTGTTATTATCTGTTCTATAATAATTACACTTTTAATTTGTCTGGTTTTATCACAATCACTGTATAACACTACGAAAATACAAGGGTTTATGTTATATTTGAGCAGGGATGAGGGCGAGCGGTTATGACGCGGGTCGCTCCCTGACTGCCGGCGCGTCCAGTAGGCATGCGCGACATAACCTAACCCCGTGCTCAGAATAGAGAAATGTCACTGATTTAGTTGAGTTACCCGGTAAATGGTTTCTTTTACAATGCGTTTCAAATAAGAATAGGACTGAAAATTCGCCATCTTGGACCGGAATGACAACTTCACATTTTTTAGTACCATTAAGTTTATATAATCACATCTAGATGAAAAAAATATATAAAATGCGTAAACTTACTGACGTTCGAATAAGATTAGATATTTGGAGTCGAATATTTAAGTACGAACATATTTTATTATGTTCCGACGAAAAAAGCGGTGTTTAAGTTAAAAAGTGTGTTTATCTCCTTGTATATTGTACAAGTTTGTGTCATCCTAGCGCGGAAATGTACAGTAGGTAGTTGTATGTAATTACCAAACTAAGTAAAGTTTTCTATATAAATTACTTTTCGATACATTTTAAAATAATATTTCTGTGTGTGGTTTGATGTTTTATGCTGACGCTACTTCTGCTTGGGTTTTAGGTATGAAGTTAGCCGCGAGTTCAGTCCTATTCTTATTTGAAACACGCATAGTAGAAATTACTTATTTTGTTGCAGTTAATGACAGGAATAGATTTTTTGTTGCAGACCTTAACGTCTTTAATGATTGGAATACGTTGATATTAGTGTGATATTATAGAGTGGAAAGAAAGAAACTAAAAATAAAGTATCTAGCTTAGTTTCAGATCTAGTTACCAAATGTAGGCTGGTGGCGTGGTCGGTAAGATACATGCATTTCACGCCGCAGGTCTTTGGTTCTATTCCCACCCGAGAGAGACATTTGTGTGATGAACGTCTGTTTATCTCGAGTCTGAGTGTAATTATCTATTAAAGTATATCTTTATAAAAGAAAATTGTATGTATGTGTATAGTATATTACTAGTTATTTGGTTTCCATAGTACAAGCTCTGCTTAGCTTGGGACCAAATTATAGTGTGTTACTATCTTAGAATATTATATAACTAGAAAATATTATAAACTACCGGACCCCGCAAACGTCGTCCTACCCGGTAAAGCAGTGCCACCTGCCGGGACCGAAAATAGATTACGGCCAATTCTAAGACTTACCGAATATAGATATAAGATTTCATAAATATGGGTTAAGCCGTTTCGGACGAGTTTTTTTTTAATTTTCTCTACCCAGAACCATCCTTCAACTTCAAAATCGGTTCAGCCATTCTCGAATTTTGCGCTTAGCCTCACACTTAGTGATTCATTTTTACTACTTAGCTAAATAACTTTTAGACTCCCGAATATAGCGATACTCTACCCAGCTCTACTCTACTTCAAAATAAAACCAGAGTCACGAGGATGAACAATTTTATTGACAAATGAAGCCAGTGCCAGTAGTTATACACAAAACGAAGTAAATATTTTCACATAGGTAATATAACGTCCCTCTATCTCTAGCACTATCAAAGCTTTGCCAGTAACACCGTTGTTCTTTTCACAAGAGATCTCTAAAAACATTGATCGTGCCTACCTGAAGCTCAGCCCATCAGCGACAACTGTCGGCGTCGCGTCGTGGTCCCCAAGTCTACGTTATTTATGGAACGTTGGACATTCATCCCTTCCTGAGTGGTTATCACAGGGCATTATCCCTTCGCATTAGATACCAACTCAACAAGATATATTGCTTCTACGAAAATATTATATTTTATTCGTGTATCAGCATTTTTTGCAAGTTATATTGAATAGAACAGCGTCAGAAAGGTGTAAATACTAATATCTTTTATATTCTACAAGTGGAAATCAGTGTACACACAACACCTCAACCCTTTTTAGTGTCCCGCTGCTGGGCATGGGTCTTCTCTCAACTATCTTACGAGTTGAGAGAGTTTAGGTCTTAATCCACACACGCTGACCAATTGCGGATTGGTGAATGTCTTATTTTGTCCTGGAATGATTAGTTCTTTGCCGGTTTTATCACGATTTTTTTTTTACCGATATTGAGCAGTTGCGATGAGACAATTCACACAAAGATGTGTAGGCACGACGGGTTTCAAAGGTGAGGACATACCGCTGCACCACCGCTGTTCGTAGTTAGTAATGAGTACCTAATACAAAACGTTTTACAAACGTAATGATATTTTTTCGGACTATATACTCTAACCACCAACATCAGGTCGTGGGAATTGAACCCACGACCGGCGGCATGAAAAGAAAACCTTGCCGACCACGCCACCCGCCCATCAAAATTGGAGGAGCTTAGTGAGAAGTGTTTTTTTTTAAGGTAACTAAATATTCTGTTGGGGATTCTAACAAAGAAATAAATATATTAACTAAGTAGTTAGGTACTAGGTAGGCTAAAAGAAAAAGGAGAAAAACGATGTTAAAGTGTTGTCATAAACCCTAGTTATATGATGACTAGCCCTTCAGACTCATCGTTTTATATCGCCCAGTTGTGAATAGTCCCCCCGAGAAATTGGATTCTCAGTGTCTTCGAGATAAAACACTGCGTAGGGGAAAAGCGCGAAAATACTGTTCGAATTATATTTCGTCCCTCGGTTTAGGACATTCAAAGGATCATACGTTTCGTTGAGTCAGTTGTTTTTCAGATTTTCTAAGTACAGATCGTATAGTCTGTGCACAGGGAATGTTAAATAAAGAGCACATTACTACGCATTCTACTAAGGCTACATCTGCATAGGTTCTAGTTTTCAAAAACTGCCACACCGCGCGCCCTGATTTAATAATCTTGGCGTCCAGCGAGGATGCTATGCCATGAATTCACCTCTAAAGAAATAAAAGTAGGGTTTTTTGTCATGTTGTTGTTATTAATATCATTCGCCAAAAAACAGGCAAAGGTGTTGACCATACAGCCTTTGTCATAATTTGAATTGTCAAGTAAAGGTTGTTCAGAAAAATAAATTTAAAAAAATAACTAAAAATAAAAAACTAGGAAAAAAGAGAAAAATTACATAAGAACATACTTTGCTTATATTTTGGCGGCACGCATTGACATGGCATCTAATCCCGCGCACTATTTATTTCTATTGCGTTCTTTTCTAACCCATTATTTTATTGAGGAATCAAAGCCATTATTGTATAACAATCACACTTTCGCAAAGATTTATAAGCAGTAAGCAATGAAGTCTTCAGTGACGCGGCAGAAACATGCACTCACGGGCCTTGATAAATGATGGCGTGAGCCGTTAATGACATAAAGCCTGTCTAGATAGAGCGGTTCACTCGCGTTACATTGCGTTTCACGTAATAGCTCCCAATCGTGTAATGTTGGTAAATAATATGTAGAATTAAGTGAAAGTATTGTTCTACTGAGGGTAGTCAACATTCGGACGGAGATTCAAACAAAGAGGCACACAATTCAATTCATTTCTTCACTTTAATTAATTGGTAGTGTATTTTTCTCAGACGGAAAAAGGTACATTTAAGTCATTTATTGATACCCTGTATCAACACGTTTAAGGGCACCTATATGATAGTTTAAACTGAGACAATATAACCACTTGAGTAATTAAAAATGGTGCCATCATATAGGACAGTTTAGCCCAGTAACGCGTTTATTTATCCATACTGTCTGAACATGCCCTTACAATGTTATTGGTGTTTCCCAAGAATTTGGGGACTGTTGTCATTGCGTAGAGCTGTCGTGTTATGAGGGGTGACAAACAAAGTGCTAAGTAATACCTAAGTATGTTTATAAAGAAATATGAGTAGATACATTATGCAAGTCAGCTCCGTCCGCGAATTTATAGGCGTAAAAAAAAGTAAATGTCAAAGTCATTTGAGATAGAACAATAAGGGATACCTAATCACATTAACCCTTTTTAGTGTCCCACAGCTGGCCACGGGTCTTCTCTCACCTATCTTATGAGTTGAGAGAATTTAGGCCTTAATCCACATACGCTGGCCAAGTGCGGGTTGGTGGATGTCACATATCTTCGAAAGATTAGTTCTTAGACATGCCGGTTTTCTCACGATGTTATCCTTCACCGATATTGAGCAGCGGAGATAAAACAATTCACACTAAGATGTTTGGGCACAACCAAGATTCGTACCAGACTTATTTTTCAAATGCGAAGTCCGTACCGCTGCGCCACCGATGCTCATACATCATCTACCAAATATCATCCTCTATTTGTTGAATCTCAAATGACTTCGATATTGGAAACAGTGTGGGTAAAAGACATTTGTTGAAGACGTTAGAGAACTTGGTTGTTAAAATTGCAATAATAACACATTATAAATTCCGTGTAATATTAATAATATTAATATTAAATTATAGTTTAGAATAAAGTGTATTTACAGCTGACATCAGCTACTTTTTATAACTTGACCGACTATTACTCGCTTACCTGTAAAGCCTACTAAGCCGCGATCGTATTCCTTTTAAATACATCAGATATATACTACCAGCGGGATTTTTTAACAAATTTACAAACAACGGTTTAGCTGATTGAAAGGCCTGGCTCTAACTAAAATTAAGATTTTAAAGCTTAATATTTCGTAAATGGAACTAGAATTCCGACTTATGATTCGGAAGGCGTTATTTTGAATAAGCTATCTAACGATATGCGACACGTCGAGTCTGGCGAAAAAAAGATGTTCATTTCGGTTTTACGTGAAGCGCACGTATAGTGTACAACACATGAGCAAAGAGCAAAGATCAAATTAAATGTGATCGCGTTAATTACCCGTTACGATATTAATAAGGCAACGTGAATGTTTAAAAAAATTTACTATAGAAATATCTATAAAATTAAATGTCACTGCTAAAGTCAACCAAGTTAAACTCTAGTGTAACTAATTTCTGCTAATTCAAAATAGCTGTCCATCTGTCGGTACTTCAAAACTCAACGTTTTACAAGTGCCTCAACTGAAACTTTCAGTCTAGTGCCCCGGACTGTTATTACCTTACCTTCATTCAATTATAACACTTATTCAAGAAAATTTAGAATTTATTTTTCTCTAATCCTCTTGAATATTTTTACTGCGAATGTTCTAGAGTTTATCTAACTTCTAACTATTTATTTTTTATCTGTGGCAAGGTAAAGTTTTCGTCGTCTGTAATTGAATTTCTTTAAAGCACTTCTGAGTGATGTACATAATTAAAAATAAGTATTCAATAAGGTAAATAGTTTCTTTGATATGTTTCAAATGAGATGTAACCTTCCACTTTGTTTTACGACCATTTGAAGTTACTGGGCCCATAACCACTTTTCATCTAAAGAAATAGATTCTATTATGTTATGAAAGAAATAGATTCTATGCAGTTCCTAATGAAATAGATTCTACTATAACAAATGTTGTAAATTAAGAAAACAACTAAGTAGGTATTATAATAGGCTACAATTGTTACGCAAGTCTAAAATAGTTTGAATTCCGCCATTATCTCGGGTCGCACTAATTGCTTCGTTAATAATGAACTGCGACATCACAGGTTAGCGAGAAGCGTACGTATTTCATTATTGTGATTAAATAGCTCATTACTAGTGGTTCTGCTTATTGACTTCTAATATTAATTCACTATTATCTTTATGTATGCAGATAATAATTGAATTACTTACTTTAGTAATTTCTAGCACAGATTATATTAAATAAATATATAGGTATAGTAATAGTCAATAAGGCTTCATATCAACTTTTTAGTCCAATAAACTTTGTTGTAGACTCTATGCTCTAAATATTGATTCTATTTCCAGATCGACATAACTGTTTGAGCCTATTAAAACATGCCATTACAATCATCTCAGTCAGACTCATTTAAAACATCTTTCACTGTCTTCCAGGTGTCATATAACAACAGCTGAAAGCAGTATCGATGGAGCTGTGTAAGAGGCATGCCACTATATAATGTGTAGAGAAGCTTCTCTTTCGTCCAAGTGCAATGATAATATCTTACGGTGTCATAGTAAGGCAGCAGGCCGTAGTTAAGCCATTGATTGTAACACAATCTAAAATATATCACAACCTCCCAGACCGTTTTTAAGCCATTGACAAGGAAATTCCCTGGGATTTTAAAGTATAATTACAGTGTTCTGGTTTCGTTCAATAAATTAGAAGGTTAAAAAGGGGCTCATAAGCTGATTAAGGGAACAGATGGGTTGTTTAACGGCTTCGCAATTTCCGCTTAGAATTCACTTAATTCAGCTACTTTGTAAAGGTCAAAATAAATTGTCGCATGTATTACAGATTATCAATCGAAATCGGTTGAACCGATTTGATTGACAATATAGGGGCTACGTTTAAGAATGGGTGTTTATTTACTCAAGTAACACAAATCTCAGAAACAAGTTTCATTATGACAATTAAATTTGACAGTATTTAGGAGATGTTTGCTAAGAAATGATTTTAGAAAATTCATTCATGCGACAACGCCACTGTTACTAATTGTAAAAAAATACAATAAATACCAAGCATGCATACAATCAATGATATATCAAACAAAATTTCACAATAAATAAACAGCTTTTTGAATCAAAATAAACCCACCAATAAACTTCACAATAAGATATGAATATTGAAGATTCAATGAGCAACAAAAACAGAATAGATAAGTAGAAATCTTCGAAAATTTCATTTATATCGGATGTACGCTGAAATTGGATATATAAAACTTGACAAGTATATCGTAAATATTTGCGAATGGGAATAAGGTTTCGATAAGTGATCAAGATCATACTCGATCCTGAAATAAAACGTTGTCATAGAACAGATTTTAGATGGAACAAATAAGTGGCGAAGCCAAAGTTTACTTTCTTACTTGGGAAATGGTGAACGACGAGTATAACACCATTCTTTATTTAAAAAAAATTGCTACATAAATATACCTAACTATTGCATTTTGAAGAAAATTAACAGTAATGTATACAAGATAGGAGCAAAAAAACGTAATCCTTCCTAGGCTGTTGATTTAAAGAATACCCACTATAATGATAGTTATAAGAAATGTCTCCATTTCATTTTGTTGCTTTACCTTATCAAAGGAATCAGAGATCAATAAAATATCCGCCATTACTGATTTTGAGACGCGCCTTAATATTGACGCGGCGACGCGGTGACGGTGCAATTTTCATTAAGCCAAATGGCAGAATTAACTCTAGCTCCGCACCGAAGATAGGGCCCTGCATTAGGATAATTATCCCTACAATTTCCATTTATCTTCCTTAATTTAGGTCCTAAGCTGTGGCTTTCAGGGTAGGTAGTAAGGTATTAAAGTAGCAACTTGACTCACAATCTTTAGGTTGATATCAAAGCAATGATTCAAGTATGTACTTAGTAGTTGTATATTTATCTATCCATGGATAAAGCATGGATTACAGTATTTAGAGTCAAGTAAATCAAGTTAGGTGATTTGTTTTCTTGGAAAAAGAGGTTTTACGTGAAATCTATTTTTTTTATTCCTACCGTGTTACCGTGTTTATTTTATTTCCTTACCTACGAAGCAGCTACTGAGAAAATTCTGGGGGGAGGGGATAGGGACAAATAACAAAGCCAAGCCGGGGCGGGTCACTGGTATATATTCAACAATTCCACTTGATCGCATTATGCACTTATCTCTGCTATTTCTAAACATGCCTGCTAATAAATGTGACATTTTTGCATACTATAGGTCAAATGGAACACGCCACATAAATTCACGCTAAAAGGTCACTGACCGATCGATTCCTATCAGATCGCTTAACTATATCTATTTTCATGGATTTAAAAAAATAGGCAGAGATTCCGTATGGTGAACACCATTAACATTATACAAAAAATTAAAATTATGAACCACTAGCAAATAACTTTAATAAATGGATGAATTTTAGTAGGCTGAAATAACCAACCTAAGATATTGCAGCGTACTATTTGTATTCTCCTAGTTTCTGGATTATAAAAATTTCCATATTTTAATGAAGTACTGAGATACCTTATCGGAACCGGTATTAAATATCGGGGGACTGTTAAGCGTATAACGGATAAATGCCATTTCTCGACCAATCAAAATGAAATGATCACGTCGATTCACCGTGCAATTTTTGCCATCATTCGTGCAACAATCTACCCGCAGGTTATTAATAATAATCGCTGTAACCCTCATCCTTCACAGGTCTACAAAGTGACTCATGTGAAAGTGATCCGAGCGTCAATAGCCCGGTCTGATAGAATATTAATCGCAGAATTATGGAGCAAGCGTACGCCTACCACCTAGCCGTTATACGGGCGCTGGTCAATATAACCGTAGGTTTATTAGCTTGTAATATTATTGAACCAGCTTAATGGACGCTTAATTGGGTTAGCATTGACTTTGCTAGGAATACAGTAACATTATGTATTTCAGGCGCTAATTCTACGAAAAGCGTTATCGATTTATCTGGATGATATATTTCTTATATCACGTTCACTATCCCAACTTAAACTTTGGAATCAATATTGTAAGTGCTATATCTTTACTAACTATAAATGCAGTAGTACCTACTCTACAGTGGTAGCAGAGACTTTTGGTAAACCGTTGCGTGACTTACCACGGACCAGAAAACATGTTTAATATAACTTACTTTAAACTATCTGTATCCCCAATTCAATTAATTACTATAGTAATGTCCAAAATCTTTCATTACTATAACAACCATACCGCATATAAAAAAACGGAGTCAGGAAAGACAAAATTCGGTACTAGGTAGGGTGAAAATTTGAAAAAGGGAAGACGGAGCTAGTGAAATGACAAGTATTCCTTGGTTACTTGTGCCGTCTATCAAACTTACTAAAAAGTATGTACAGAATTTTTGATGCTATTTAAAACTTAAGCGTTATATAATATTTAAATAAGTACGTTATATTGACCAATTCCTAAAGGGAAGCCGATGGGAATCGTGTTACACGCACTCATCGCCACTGCTAGATAGGTGGGTAATGTGTTCTACAGTCCATCAAATCTAAGAAGTACCGTTTGACAGTTCTAAACGTAGTACATTTAGAATTTTATTTTTTGTATGAAAATTGTTTACGTTATGTTAAATAAAAATAGCTTCACAATTCAATTATTTTACAGGAAAGCTAATAAAAATAGTGTGAATTACGCCTCCATAAAGCTAATTTAATAGAAAACAGCGAAACGTCAAAAGGTACTTCTTAGATTTATTCAATTGTAATACATGATTTAACCAAGACATCAAAGCTCATGGTTCAAGGTCAATGCATGTCTATCGATCGTCGTTTATTTCTAACTAGGGATTTGATATGTCAATATATAATTATAAAAGGCTCAGTATTTTCGACGCCTCTATTATTGGAAGACTGACGTAGTTTCAAATATTTATAAACTTATAATAACCCTCATTTTCATCTAGGATTATACAAGGTAAAGATAGGGTTGGCCTATTTATTGACTGCTTCTGGTTTTGTAAATTTTCTTGCAATTCTTACACCCTCAAAGCTGCATGCAATATCATGAATATTGCATGAGTCCACAAACAAGCCGTGTGACCAGAGACACTGCGACAGTGCGTGTCTAGTTTAAGTTTTCAACCCCGCGGCGAACAATATGGGTTTTATAATATTGAAGTGTCTTAATATCTTTGTACAAGGTTTTGGCAAACGCATAAACGAGTACACCTATTTTAATGCGGTTTTCTTTATTTAAAAGTTGAAGTTCAGCCTCGCCTTTGAAATATAAGGTCGCGGGTTCGATTCCCGGTCGTGCCTACACATCTCTGTGTAAATTGCTTCATCGCAAATGCTCAATATCGGTGAGGGAAAACATCGTGAGGAAACCGGCATGTCTTACAACTAATACTCAATACTCAATATTTATTGCAAACCATAATGTTATAAGAGACAATTATGGACCCTGTTGGGCACAAGCAAAAGTAGGAGAGAGGAGGAATAGCGCTAACTTATTTAATATAAATATTTACTTTTTAAAATTGTCATTTTTTTTTTTAATCTTTCGAGGACATGTGGCATCCACCAACCCGCACTTGGCAAGCGTGTGTGGATTAAGGCGTAAAACAACTCGATAGTTGAAAGACGACCCGTGCCCAGCAGTGGGACCTAAAATTAAAATAAGTTAAAGTAAAAATACCTAGGTACCTACCCAGGTTTTTTATTGCGAAATGTAAATTATACAGCCAAATTTAATATACAAATAAATATAATAATGCCTAATGATATTACAATAGACGCCATTTTTATATTATTCACGCACAAAATAATGAACTAGATATAACATAATTTTATCTCGGCAAGAGAGCTAACCCCAACCCTTTCTGATAATAGCATCAACGCGGTCATTGACCCTGAATAACGTAAACCAGGTACAATTTATAATTATCTATAGGTAGCTATGCTAATATTAAAAGGCTGAAGAGTTTTAAATAAAACTACTTTATAACGGATTTTCTCGCGGTTATTTTAGATCCCGACGTTTCAAAGTAGTTTTATTTCAATGTGTGATATTCGCGTAAATCTAAGACAATACTAGCTGAAGTTTGGTTGAACGTGTTAATGTCGGGGACTAAAAATCCGATTCCAAAAATTCTTGCACTGATGGATAGCCTATTTATCAAGGAAAGCTACTTTCTATCCCACAGCTGGGCATGAAATAAAATTTCGACCACGTTTGTGTATATTTAGGAGGCGGTCGGACCTTATTTCTAAGGTTAATTCCCGGATAGAAAAGAGGTTTTTCGCTTTTTGGCAACAGTAAACTATTGGCAGTTTTGAGGCTAGACCTGTGCCTAAAAACTTACATAAACCTATTATAAGAATACATGGAAACTAAATAAAACAAAATTAATAACATCATCTCAGTGTTTAAATTAGTAATAAGAGTATTTTTAGGATTATTAGATCGCTATGTATGTTTTCGCTCTTTTCATGCGTACCGACCCACCGATGTCAATCCTGCCTGGCTTACAGGAATTGCTGTGGGTTTAAGTTTGTAACAAATCCAACCATTATCCTTTCACCTTTCACCTTTCCTCGTTCCTGGCCACTCTTACGTTTTTTTTTAATTTAAATATTTTCAAATTCAAAATGATTTCTAATAACTTGATTTAACAATCTTTACCAGGAGGCTGGATTTGAACTTGAAACTTAACGGACCACTGGATCTCTTCTCTATTTTTCTAATATTGTTTCTCAAAAGTATTAAAGTTATTACTGATTATTTCTACTGCAACTCTACCCTATGTGCAGGTCTAAGACACTACCCACTACCGTCTCAAGTTCTACTTATAGAAAAGACAATTGATATTATGTATGTAATACAATATACTATACTACAAATATTGGTTACTCATTAACATCATTTCAACTCTTTTTAGCGTCCCACTGATAGGCACGGGTCTTAGCGAGAGTTTAGGCCTTAATACACACACGCTGGCCAAGTGCGGGTTGGTGGATTTCACATTGCCACGAATGATTTGTTCTTAGACATGCCGGTTTCCTCACGATGTTTTCATTCACCGATATTGAGCAGCGGAGATGGAACGACGAGCGAACATACTCTACACAAATCAGTGTTAAAGTTCATAAAAGGATTCGTGTAGAAAAAATCTCTTTGGGAAGGCTCTAATCATAGCAGTACCTAAGTAGTATTTCTACAGGAAAAAGTAAAGTAAACGCAACAGTTTTTATCTTTAATCGGAACTCCGAAAGTGGCTCAAAGGGCGAGGCTCCGTAAAACCGATAAAAATGTTTGACAGTCGCTCGTGTAATCAGTACGTAATTAACTTGGCCCCTTCCCGGTAAAAGAGGAGCGCGGGAAAATCTGACACCATTTTGATTAAATCTCAAATCGACCTCGCTTTTTAGAGATAAAATAATTTCGATGTTCCGATTATTACTTTAATCGATATTTATTATAAGGAAATTGAAAAAAAAAATGATGAATATTTTGCTTGCTGTTCGGCTGTCATAAAGCGTAAGTCTGGAACATTTCAAAGGAGAAATGGGAGGACATAAACATGGAATTGCAAAGTATATTATATTTTAGCTAGGCTTTTTACTTCAGCGGTTATTTTAGGGTGTTTAATGACGTATAACCTCCCTATTTCTTCAGTTGTCCTACTTCTCTAAAACGTGATTGGAGGCGATTTCGCTCGTTATTCTCTGTTTACCAATAAATTAAGCGAGACCCTTGTCTAATGAGGGATTAGCATCGATAAATGGGTCGACAGTAACAACTGAAATATATTATAGTACCCAGATATCAACTAACATTATTGTGATTACTAACATTTAGTACTTTCATCAATATTTATATGATTATAATCAAAAATCGGTGATAACATCATTATGTTTATTTCATAGAAAAAATAAACAAAACAAAATGAAATAAAAAACAAATCATAACCTGAACAAAGTAACTGAAGCCATTGAATCCAAACAATAACGGACAATAGACAAAACAAAAACCTACAAACCGACCCTTACTTTCATCGCAAAACCATTGACAAATCTATTTTTACAGACCGCAAACAAGCGACTTGAAGGCACAAAACCAAACAGGCTCATTTACAACACGCGGGCCCCGGGCACTGCAGCAGTAGCGACGCGTGACGTCACCACCCGATCAATGGAACTGACGTCGAGGGCTCCCTCCTCCCCGGGCTCCGCTCCCAACGCCACTCTTTCACCCCGCTAATAGGGTTGCCAGATGTCTGAATCCCATTGGGATAGTTCTAAAATTTACGTGGGTCGAAATATCTTGAAAGCTCTAAGTCACGAGGTTTTCATAGCTAAGGACAAATAATCCAGAGTACAGGGCAAGAAAAATAACGTTATATATGTATGTACATATACCTATTTAAGACGTGATTGGGCAAGAATATATAATAAACATATTCCCTAAAATCCTTACGTTTGATTTAAGCTGATTTAAAAGCAAACAGTTTTTTATTGTCTCTGCTACATAGAGAGAATAGTTGTGCCACACATGGCATGGGTGTTAATTATTTAAATAAGTCTGTAAATAACTGACAACCCTAACATCGGCACAGGACACAAATTTATAATACAGATAATTAAGTTTATTGATAGAGGATGTTCAAAAACTTGGCACTTCAACATTTAATTAATACAAGTGGATAGTTTTATAA
Source organism: Meganola albula (assembly GCA_936450015.1). Lineage (NCBI taxonomy): Eukaryota > Metazoa > Arthropoda > Insecta > Lepidoptera > Nolidae > Meganola > Meganola albula. Next base: position 12,274,916 of record OW388159.1, on the reverse strand, counting down.
AGCACTAACTAAAACATCAAAACAATGAGTTTACCTAATTATTAATCACATAGTACATTTATTGGGTTTCGTGCGTGTTTAAATAAAGGAGCTTATCAATTTGATCATTCACTTAACCTATAATAGGTATATTCAGTCGTGAGCTTCTAAACATACGTAATCGAAATGTAGGTATGTATCTACAAGAATGAAAGTATGTTTGTCTAATATACACCAATACACGCAGCGTCACACACAGTGTTGGCGGCGCGGCGACGACGGCGGCGCGGCAGTGCAAGCCGCTAGGTTTTTGAAAGGCAGGGATAGCCCGGCAAAAGCCAGCGGTGCCGTGCCCGTGCCGTTCGGAAAAAACCTGCGCGCGCGCCGGATCTGTGTGTAGCCATTACACATTGGACACATTAGATGAAATGATGAAGTGTATGCATACTTATGAGTTATTTTGCATTATGAAATCTATTTTATTTTTGAATAGGCTAGCGCTTGGCGCTTTCGGTTACAAAGTGGCAGAGCAATGAGGTTCTATATGGTTGAAACCATAAAGGAGTAACAATTTTGACCCCCCTTTTAAATGGTGTCACCAGACATCGCACCGGAACACGGCAAGGCCACTTGGCGGTGCGGCTTTGTCTGGTGGGTGGTCACTAACCACGGCCAAAGCCTACCACCAGTTAATTACCAGTAAACATAATTATTAGTTGGTTGTCACTTGTTTTGCACCACCCAGGGACCACGTGGGGATACAGATAAAAGGTGCATTCCCACGGACGAAGGTGACTCAGTCCCCAAAAAGTCTAAACACACACGATTCGAATCTGTGAAAATTTGAACTTAAAACGCATTTTCAGTGATTCAGATTAAGCTTCAGTGTTTATTTATATCGGATCACAATATTAAAACCGCGAATATTTAGACAATTAAAGTTCCAATTCATTTTCACGAAGTTTTATTTTAGCAAAAGCTAGGTGTGTCTATTTTAGGACAGTCGTAATTTAGATCAAAATGGATGTCCCACCCTGCCTTCATAATGGAACGACCTAGGTACCTAATACAAAACTAAGCAGGTACCTACACCACCGCGTCAGTTGATAATTATGTATTTTGATAATTAATTATCCTATCCTACTAATATTATAAACGCGAAAGTTTGTAAGAATGTATGGATGTATGGATGTTTGTTACTCTTTCACGCAAAACTACTGGGCGGATTAGGATGAAATTTAGCACAGAGATAGATTATGGTCTGGATTAATACATGCTTTACTTTTTATCCCAATAAGTACCACGCGGACGAAGCCGTGGGCGGAAGCTAGTAATCTTATAGGTTGACGAGTGTAATGGCATCGTTACGCCACCGAGGCGACTGGACCGATTTTGATGCATTTTTTGTTTGAAAGCTGAGTAGTCACCGAAACGGCTCTTAGCTAGATTCCTAGAAAGTTTGCTCAGGCGTTAGAAGATCTAAACCAGGGGCGTAGCTACCGCCGTATCTGACGTATCAATTATACGGGGCCCCCAACCTACGGGGGCCCCCGACGTGCGTAAGCAATAGTTAATAAAATCTCAATTTTTATTATTCCAGAAACGACTTAGTAAATTTAATAAAAAAAGAGTTATCATCATAAATTATTTTATAAATCAGTTTGACGAAATATGGGCAAGAGTGTAGGTATATTTTTAAAATAATTTTTCAACGGATTTTATCGCGGCTTACCTTTTCAGACTTCATCGTCACAGGGGAATGGTCATGGTTTTTTTTTATTTCCCTAATTTATTATTTTTGTATATATTTTGGATAAAGTGACGGATAATCATGATGAATAATTACTTCTTATCATTTTATGTAAACATTTTTTATCCATTTAAACATTTTTTTTTATTGGAAATCTTTACACTTCATATGGGCCCCAAACAAATTTTTATACGGGGCCCCGCCATAGCACGCTACGGCACTGATCTAAACCCACTTTCTAGATAAAGAAGAGATATCATACATTTCTAATCTCAGATAGGTACGTCTAAAGTGTAGGTCTTCTAGATAGTTGGAGACCTGGGGAAGGACATAGATACTTTTTATATCACTGTGCAAAAAAGAGGTTAATGGTTTAGCGCGATAATCGACGTACGCCCAAGTGGAGCCGCGGTCGGAAAGCTTGTGGAACCTCAAACCTCACGAAGCCCGAGACCTTTCCAACGAATGCAAAACCATGGAAATTGGTTCGTGCGTTCTGGAGTTCTAGCGTCAGGAAGGAAAACCCGACTTATTTTTATTTATATAGTAGATTTTACAATATTTTCACAGCGCCGTCAAGTCCCAAATTAAGCAATTAAATTGCTTGTGTTATATGTAGTACCTACATAAATAGCTACATTTTTTTTATTATTGTAGATAAATTACACCCATACATTGTTCATGATTGTTAGTTACAATAAGATAAGACAATACAACATGGATAAGACTCGAACCACGACCTACAGCTTAGCAGTTACGGTCACTAACCACTAGTTAGGGACTCCAACAGGCCAGTCAGTAAATTTAGGCACTCTACTTTCTACTCTTTTTGTGATAAAAATCATTAGGTAAGTAGTAATGTGGAAGGAAATGAGCTCTTACATAAAATCTTTAGAAATAAACCTCGCGGCACTCCTGTAAGTCACGCGACGAGTAACAAAACTGGATCGTATAACAACCGTTCACTGAAATGCACAACAGGGGCAGCCACGTGACATCCTAATGCCCCGGGGAGCAACGTGATTCTAAAATTAGATGCAGACTAGGAACTTTAATCGGTCTTTTTCTAGATATATAAGGTATGCCTCCACCACAAAGATAAAGTTAATTTATTTGTCATAAAACATACGTGTGCAATATGGTCGTCAAAGTCGTCGTCACATTTTGTCCGGTAAGACGTACAAATTTAAAAAGTAAAATTGGACGTCAAATACCTCAGTCCACCGGTGAACAGACTTCATGTCTGAAAAGACTTTGAAACGTCGGGATCAAAATCTAAAATAAACCGCGATAAAATCAGTTAAAAAGTAGTTTTATTTCAATGTGTGATATTCGCGTAAATCTAAGACAATATTAAGTAAGATTAGGTACAAATACAATTTATAATTCAGTAGGTAAAATAAAAATGATAAAATTGAAAATCATTTTGTTACAAGACTTCTATGGTGTAATTTTGAACAATATAAAATAATAAATCTAATACATACACTGAGTTTAATAAACGAGCCGTTTATGTGTACATTAGGGCTCCTATATGGCTGGTCATTATTGAGAATACTGGGTATACCATCCCAAAGATTACCAAAAAACATTAATAAGTAGGAAAGGATCTACAATACATAAGTATGTTACATACACTTTTCAGTCTCGTACATTTGGAGCAATGATAAAAATTATTTAGGCAGCAACGTAAAATAAGTAAAAGGTTTTTTTGTAGGTACCTTTGCTCCTTATTACGCAGATTGCTGCTAGCGTAACAACCTTCTATTCAAATTCTTCGCGAGAGCAGCTCACGAAAGAACAACAATAAAGATAAGGTGTCGGATGTTCCAGTATGTTTCATGACAAGGGTTCTAGACGTAAGCCTTTTGTGTGCCACTCATATATTACAACTCGACATATGAATGCCATTAAAAGAATGTTTGGCATCCAAAACATACTTACGTAAAAAGGAAATTACTTATTCCCAAACCTTGACATTGTAAAATGCCTTGAAGCCGTGCCAAAAATACTCTAAATACAGTAAAAAAATTAGGTACCCTAAGTACAGACGAAATATTTAAACTATGTATCTATAGGTTTTGGGCAACCTGATAACAATCCAAGTGACATTAAAGTTTATATACACTATATCATATATTATTATTATATGAGGCACAACGATTATTTTCGACTTGTAACTTGACTGGGGAGATACCTTCAGAATACACGCAGTGTTTATTTAAAGTTATTAAATTGTGAGGAGTCGTCGTCACTGATATATAGCTAGGTGGCCCGCCCATTTCTACTTCAACCAACTAGTAAATCATTTTAACTCAATTTTGCGTGGTTAGGCAGTGTTCGAATTTTTACACTCAGTTTAACAACTCAACCGTTGAAAGTTGCCTGAAATGAATCATTCCGTATTCAGAATCGATTTTGTGCCCAAACGTACAAAAGAAAAACGTAGCCACCCGTGATTCATCTGAACACTTTTGTGTTTCGCTTATAAAGCAACTGTTTCTAGATAAATATTTATTTTTTATTTGCAACTGCCTACTGATGGGAAATGAAAGGGAATGATCAGAGTTTTATTTTAGTCCTATAACACTTCAACTTAATGATAACATTGTTTTTCTTTATATCATGCTCAATAGTGGGACAAAAACTAGCCTATAACCTTGCGTAATAATCTAACAATGCAAGATTTTTTTAATCGGACACGTAGTCCCTGAGATTAACGCGTTCAACCGAACAAACGTCAGCTTTATAATATTAGTATTAGATGAGAATAGAGTCTACAAGCTAGGAAATCCTGTAGGTATTACTGTAATTAACCAATTAATCCACCTACCTGCACTCGGGCTTACGTACCATTTACACGAGAACAATATCGGGACAGGACATCAAGCACTAGAAAATACACGGTTTGGATTGCCATTTACACTCTGAAGGTAGAGGGTAGTATCTCTAGACTCGCACAGATAGAGAGTATAAGAAATCATAGTTGAATAAAAAAAATGATCGGTTAGATTAATTTGATTGAATACTTTTGGGAACAAAAATAGAGAAAAATCAAGGACACGAGATCCAGTTACAGTGTTCAAAGTTAAAAAATCCGACCGCTAATTCATTTAATACCTTAAAAGATCATAATTTATTTTGAATTTAGAAATATTTAAACTGGAAAAAGAAACGTAAGAGTGGCCAGGAACGAGGGATGTTTTTCTTTATTGGCTTCCTGTCCTGGCCCGGCTAGTGTCTAGTTAGCGTGTGTGGATTATAGTATTACAGAATACAGTTAAAAAGACCCATTCCCAGCAGGGGGATATGAGTTGTTGCTATGTAAAAAGTTCCTGATGACGTTTTCAAAGAAGGTTGTTTAAAAAAATGCAATAAAAATAAAAATTAGAATCTAGGTATACGGCTACACTACGCCTTGAAAAAAAGGCTGGCAATTTCATACACAGTGGTTATCATATGTCTCATAAGGTCCAACTAGAACTAAAAACTTTATTAAAAAAAATGGTTATCGTGTTTTTCAGTACATTACGTAGAATTTTTTTTTTTTATAATTATAGTGGGAAGCAGAGCTTGTACTATGGAAACCAGATAACTGGTAATATTCTACATATAATACTTTTCTTTTGAAAATACTTATTTAAATATAGATATTTATACCCAGACTTAAGACAAACGGACGTGTTCATCACACAAATGTCTGACAATACGGCATTTGTCTCAAATTGCGAATATCACGAGCCAATTACTATACTACAACGTTGATACATTCCTAGCGTTTCCCGCGGAGGGGCGTGAAGAAAGGTCTGACTGACAGCGACAATAAACAAGCAGGTTTAATTAGTAGAACATTAGTATTTGAACATTTTTTTATTACATACATAGATTCTTCACATAATCAATAATTTGTTATATTCTTAAAATTTTAAATAATATGATTTTATTTTTAAAAATAAATAAAAATTGAACCAATTTCTAAAAAGTAAAAAATATTATTTACATTTTTTAATTGATGTCGGTGCTAATATCCCACATATCTGCGCTTTCATCCTTTATACACTGACTATCTACAAATTTTGACAACATTTGTTAGCCATCGGCCACGCATATAGATTTATTTTGAATAGACATTTATCTAACAAAAATGGCGGTTTCTTTTATTTTTCAATGATATCCGCCATTTTTTCGACATTTGTCTACTAGAGACAAATGTCTAAAGCGCGCTAATGTCGAAAAAATGGCAGATGTCATTGAAAAACAAATGTAATCGCCATTTCTGCTAGACAAATGTCTATTATAGATAAATGTCTCAAGTGCGAGAATCAGGGCTCTGGCCGCGGCCGTTCTAATTTTTATAGTATGAGTTTAAGTAGTTTTAAGGTTTTAGAAGTCGTTTAAAAAATCACTACTAGACAGCATGGAAAATTAGAAACAAACCTTTGATGCTATAAACGTTATGTACATATATCAACTTTTTCGGTTCGCAAAAGAGATAAACAAGACTTTAATAGGCTCTATTGTTCATTCTACATTTTGTTTTGAATTCTATAATCATATTACGTACTAGATATGTAAATAAATATATTATATAACATTGGATATCAGTGAAATATCTAATTAGGTAAGGGCTGCACTGCGCTTATCATAACGTTTTTTAAGTAACACAACGATGTTTATAGTGCAGCAAATAAAAGTCCAATATTTAAAAAGTATTACACTAAAATAGTAGATAGATGACAGTTCAATATAATATATCGTTTTCAAGTTCTAGCTTCCCAAAAAACTTCATTAATTTCAAGTTCAAAGGTAATCTTCACATTACTTCACTAACTTGTAATATTTTTCTAAACAATTTCACTACTGATTGAAACGGCAAATCTGAAATACAAACCATTTCCAAATATCAATGAACCTTGTAAAATACAATATATCTAGGTATTGAGGTTTACAAATAGGTAAATAAAAAGAAAGAAATTATAATGCAGCTAAATGATATTTCACCCGCTAGCAACGGTACCTGTCCCAAATTACATAACCCTCTTGTAGGCGCGGGGGGAGGCGCCCCAACAATACCGAGTAGTATCGAGCGACACCCGTCCCTCTCGCACACTATCGTCTCACTCATACACTACCCTCTCATTAGAACCACCGCACTGCCAAATACCGGCAGTCCACAGTATGGGCCAGCAATATGCGTGAAGTCCTAACACTACATTTCTCCCGCGACGGCGTCTGTTTATAAATTTTGCAATGATTTCAAAAACTACTGTACTCTTATTACGAGTTGTCAAAACGAAAATGTTTAATACTATCATGAACCTGTCAAGATAATAAGTTGCAATGCAAAAAAAACTAATAAAAATCTCAAAAATTCATGTTATTCTATATACAGCAATTTATTATTAAAATGAAAAAGATTCATTTGAACACAAGACAAGATTTGATTCATATTGACTAGTTCACGATAGTATTCTGACTCGTACTAGGGCTGAACAGTCATTGACATAAAGGTTCATGAATGTTTGTGTGTATAATTCATTTCTGTTACGCGTACGACGACGTCCAGTAGGCTAATTCACGTAATTAAATAAGATCAGTTGCAGTGCAGTTGCAGTTAGGTTTCGATCAAAACAGCCCTTTTCGTATTCTCGTAATTTTGACAATCGCTGTCAGATACGCTCGCGTCAAGTTCGCGTCACGCGAGCGCTTTGGCGTTCATGATATAAATATGACAATTACAAGAATACCATTTTACACTAAGACGTGAACGTAATTGAAACTGCACCGCAACTTGATCGGCACATCAAGAAATTACGTGAATTAGCCTACAGGTCTAGCGACCCCAAGTTATTAGTTTTTAATTAATAAAGAATTTTGAACTACTACGACGGTTTCCAGATTTTGAAATAATGTGGCTAGAAAAAGCCAGTCACAGCTAACTATATATGCCCAGCACTAGAACAGCACCACCTCGTCATCACTTCGCCTGGAGATGTCAAGAGTTCGTTTGCCGGCGATTTGCATCCATCAGCTGCCCGCAAATTTTACAATGCCATCAGTCCACCTCATGAATCGTTTATCCTCACAGTTATCGGTTCTGCAGCAGATATGACCGGCCCACTGCCACTTCAGCTTACTAACCTGGTGGGCTATATTGATTACAATAGTTCTCTGGCGGATCACTTCATTATTTAACCGACTCTGAGCATAGCCCTTTCCATAGATCGCTGAGCGACTTTGAATTTATGACCAGTCTTCTACTGTGAGTATAGAAAATAGATAAAATAAAAAATATATCACATAAAAATCCTAGGTGAAGTTTGCCTAGTGAATTGGCCTAGTTTATAAAGTCATAATCATTTGATGTCAAGCTGTGTTTTATAATCAGAGATCGGACAAATGGCTGTCATGTCATTACTCACAGTAATATGGATAGACATGACCCAAAAAATTAATTAATCACCTATTTGATTTCTTAGTGAAAATTGATAAGATTTCAATAGGATATTAAAGAAAGAAGTTTTATTTGTTACACCTTTTTTGATTTCCTTTTACAACAAATAAACACCATAGAAAATTTAGGTAAAACTATTTTTATTTACTTCAATAAATCTACATTGCACTTATTGGGAGAGATCATGTCCAGCAGTGGACTGCTTTAAGCTGGTGATGATGATGAATAAATCTACATAATTAGAAGTCTCTGTATTTTTTTCTTTATTATTGCCTTGCAAAGGATCATGTAACAAAAAATATTTAATTCTTGGCGTCATGGCCATACTATTGCGAGTAATGATGCTCATTTGTATAATATCTGTTTATTAATTAAAACTAGATTTTTTTAAGTACGGGTTTTTGTGAAAAATGAATCTATATAATAAAAATGAATGACTAAATGTGTTGCTAAGGGCATAACTCGAGAACAACTTAACCGATAACACTAATTTTTATTATTTGAGTATTCCTTGAAGTGTGACGATGGTTCATAAACAAAGAATAATTTAAAAAATGCATGAAAAAGTCTAAAAACATCACTTTTTTCTACTCCCATATAAGTTTTCAGGGTCAGCTAGTACTGTAAGTTCGCAGGATCAGCTAGTATTGCATAAAAATATTGTAATAATATATTCAAATATTCTGGTTTGACTTTCCAAGATCTTAAGTTGAAAAAAAGCTTATTCTTATAATATTCCAATAAGAAATTTATAAATATAATTACATTAATATACTGAAAACCATGACAGAACATTATGTCATTGACTGGCCTGTCATTGTAGTGATTAGTGACCCTAACTGCTAAGCTGGAGGTCATAGATTTGATTCCCATCCAGGACAAATCTTTGTATTATGAGCATGATTGTTTATGCTGTATCTGAATGTAATTTATATAAATATATTTACAAAAAAAAGTATTTTAACAGTATTTCAGTTACTAGTAAGTATTAAGCTCTTTTTGCACACTCGGATAAAAACTATCCTATGTTTTTGGTAACCTGGGGTCTAAAACTATCTCCATTAAAAACTTCACCTAATTCAAATCAGATCAGTAGTTTTGGCATGAAAGCAAGACAGACAGAGTTACTTTTGCATTTATAATAACAGAAGGATTGTTATGGGCACTACCATAAAATGAAGCCAACTAGGTAATCTCATTTAACCCTTTGACAGCAAATCACTTGCACAGCTGTCATGAGTTATTCTCTCTATCTTGCCGATCACAAGTTTGACTCATTGACAGATTTGATAGCCGGCATACAATGACATGCACGAATTATAAACTCCAGTGGTCAAAGTGTTAGTAAACATGTTGTTTGTTGCATAGCAATAACAAGTTGGTCATAAAGTTCAAGATTAAATTAGAAACCACACAAAGAAAAATCTTTAAGTCCAATACCCATGAATGAATTTCACACTGTGTGGTACGCTATTTACAGTTTGGTATGGTAGAAAGAGAGGGTCTATCCTGAGTAAAAGAAGTTTAAAACTAGAGTTTAAAATTATTCTTTATTTTTACCAAGAACTTTATGGAAGTTGAATTGATTGTGGCAACTACCTATGAAAACCAGTAAGAAAATAAACTTATAACTTACTCATGACAGTATCACCAACAGAAAGTTATCACATATCATAACATATTTTCGCTAGACCCCAGATTCGAACCAAGGGTCTTGCGGTTATGATGTTATCATGCTTGCTACTGGACCAACAAGGCAATACATCAGTTGCGAACAAGAAGTAGATGCGTAGTTTGCACAGGATTTGCCCGGCAACCAGTTTATCTTGGGTCTAATTGAGTTATACCCTTGGTATAAAGTACTATGCCTAGCAAATACTAGTATAGAAATGTTTTCAGACGCTAACTTTGTGGTGTTATCAGATGTTGCTAAAATAGCTACCGTAATCAGACGAATGAGCCTGCAAATCTGTACCGCATTCCACAAAATAATCGCTGTCTTCGCAGTAGCAATCAACAACCAAGCGTAAATTAATACAGAATGCCATTTGGTCTATTTTTGCATTCCTTAATTTCTAATGAAGGTATGGAGATTCACTTACCAAGGGAGAATGCAGGTCTTAAACATACACCAACAAATATTTGCACAACATAGAAACACTTCTACAATTAAATTATTGACTTCAAAAGGTAAATACTCGACATTACGGTAAAGACGTCGAATAACAGCAGGAAAAAAACTGAATAAAGGTCGCGGTTTACTTGCGATCCAAGCAGCACAGTTATTAGATACGTCATGAAAGTCAATGTCAAGTCACTATTTATTGATGTTGACAGCCGAATGATTTGATAGTTTGATAAAGTTGACAGAGTTTGACCTCAGCTTGACTTTGAACTGATGCGGACTGATGATTGATAGTGGATTTGACAGAGAACTTGTCTATGTTTTGCGGAAACGGATGTCATACATAACATTGGTTTGCTTGTCCCCCCACTTCCCTCTCTCTCCCCCTGCCGTCCATTGTCCTCTTCTACTGACGACAAGGCATCAATTTTTTTAAAGAAAGCGATCGCCATTTTGTGTTGTGCTAGCTTGGATATCTTGTGCTACAGCGGAAGATTTAACTGCGTTATTGTATTCTGTTTTTGTTATTTTATTGTGCCTTATTTCAGTGTGTAATCAACCTCAAGGTAAGCGATCTATATTATTGATTTTCCCGAAGACGCGGTCTCTTCGCCAAATCGTACCTTTTATAAAAGACCATGACCACTGCTGACTCATTTCGTGAAATTATGTATGCGTTTCAGAATCTAAAATGCCGGGTGCCGGTACATTCAAAATCTTCGTCGGGAATTTATCCGATAAAACGACGGACGCCGATCTTAGACCACTTTTCGAAAAGTACGGTACGGTCGTAGAATGCGATATCGTCAGAAATTACGGTTTCGTGCACATGGAAAATGAGCAAGTCGGCCGTGAAGCTATTCAGAATCTAAACGGAGAGATGGTCCACGGTCAGGCTATCAAAATAGAGGCGGCCAAGAGTCGAAAGGCGCCGCCGACGCCGACTACTAAAATATTCGTCGGTAACCTAACGGACAAGACGCGCGCGCCCGAGGTTCGCGAGCTGTTTCAGAAGTTCGGCACGGTCGTTGAGTGCGATATAGTTCGTAACTACGGCTTCGTGCACTTGGACGCGACCGGTGACGTGTACGAAGCTATCAAAGAACTGAACGGTATGATGGTCGACGGTCAGGCCATGAAGGTGCAGCTGTCGACGAGCCGCGTTCGCCAGCGGCCGGGCATGGGCGACCCCGAGCAGTGCTACCGCTGCGGTCGAGGCGGGCACTGGTCTAAGGAGTGCCCCAAGGCGATGGGCCCAGACCGAAACGGTTTCCGCGATCGAGCTTTCGGCCGCGACCCCTACCCTCCGCCGCCACCGCCGCCGTTCCTTCGCGATCGCATGATGGGAGGATTTGGGGTAACGCGTTCAGTTTACTTTCCGTTCCGTCGGTTTGCCTTCAACGCTTGTACGATGCATCACGTAGGCCGAGCGCGTGGATCTAGTCTTCGCACGCGGTACCTAGAGTGGGCCACAACATCCGAGCGGGCTCGGTGATGCTACAGTTGCTAAACTTGTCTAAACAAACAAATTTCGAGCTACTTAACTATACATATACTATTCCTCCTTTCCAAAACTGACAATCATTGTTTTAAGGCTATATAAACTTAATGGTAGATGCTTTTATTTGATAACTAATATGTTGTTCTTGTAACAGGACCCGTACGATGGGTACTATGACCGAGCGCGGTTCGAGTCTCCACGCGACCTGTTCGAGCGGCGCCACGCGCTAGGCGCACCGCGCGGGCTGGACATGGGCGCAGCGCGCGGTGGCCGCGGGGACTTCGTGTCGCCGCCGCTGCGCAGGGAGCCCATGCCACCCATGCCGAGCTTGCCGCCCATGAGAAGTGGAATGGGATCTATGAGGTCGTCGTATGATGCTATGTACAGCCGCAGAAGTCCCCCACCAGGACCTCAAATGTCCAGGGGGTGAGAGTTGCCATGAGTCAATGTTGTGTTCTTAATTTGGGGCTAGGTTGCATGCCCGTGGTTAGATATGAATAAGATAGCAGTTTTAAGTAGCTATTTCTCGTTCCACTTGTTTTTTAACTTAGTTTCCACTGTAGGGAGTGGTTTCATCACTAGTTGAATAATTAGCATTGCTTTTCGCATGCTTTTCTTTTAATAATTAGCACAACATTTCTCTGTCAAATTAGTAAAATTACCTGAAAGCACCTGTAGTAAACTTGTTGAAAAACCCCCACCTTCTTACGCAGTACTATTTCTAACTAGTTTCTATTCTAAATTTTAGGTTTAGTGAGTCTGCACGATATTATTAACAATTATTAGTACTTAATGCAACAATTTAATAAATTTGTTTTTGTTTGTTTACAGGATGTATGAAGACTTTAGCCGTGACACTTTCGATGACAGAAGGTAAGCAAAAAGAACAAATGTTTTTATCTCATATTTTAGCAGGTTCTGTACTTGATTTTGTCTCTGTGATTACTGAATGTATCCCAAGAGAACAATCTGGATAAAAAGTACACATACAAAGTACTATTTATCCTAGTAATATCACAAGCTATGCTAATCCAAATTATAACCTTTGTGTAATAATGTCATCCCTATTGTCTTGTCAGCCCTTATCCCATGAAAGAAGAATGAATGTTCCTAAAGTTTTACATTTACACTGATAAAAATGCATGTAATGGAAGATTTATAATCTGCAATTTAAAACTACACATTTCTGATATGAATGACATGAATGCTTTCATTCATATTTTTCAGCTATTCCTGCCACTTGTGTTCTAATAAGAAAACATCAAAATCGGTTCATCCTTTTATATACAAACATACACAGATACATGCGCAAAACTTATAACACCCCCTTTTTTCAGGGTTTAAGAATTAAATTTAATTAGAAATATTTCTTTTCCAGGCCGGGTATGCGAGGACCCTCACCGTCAAGAAGATATGCGCCTTACTAGAAATTACTTATTATAGGATAGTTATAGTCTCCAATGCACATAGTTGCATTCTATGGTAATTTAATTGACTACTTGCTGCAAATTGTTATTAATATTCATAGAGAAAAGTAACTTTATAAGTTGAGAGGTTTATCGAATATTTGCGATTACCTGTGTGTGACTGAAGAAATGAATGATGTTATAGTATTTTGTGACGGAATGTAAATAAGTAAAATAAATATCATTTTAAGTAAATTTATTGGTCTTTGTATTCATGGGCTACTTACAAAATTTAAGCTGGCATAAACAATACTACTAGAAGTTGCATAAAACACCTCTATTGCTAAATGCTAGATGGTTTACAACATTCTATTAAATGAGGATTTAGGATTATTACAACATTAGAGGTACACTATAGGTTATTTTTTTTAACCTATATTATTAGGCTTGTTCTTATCCACAGCTTGCCTGATGTGAAGCAATGATGTAGTCTACGATAGAATGACTGCAAAGAAACTGCCATTGGATAGTGCGGCCCGATTGCACGCTGACTGCAAACTAATTAAGTACGTGGTCAAATGTACTGTTGGATCACAGGACATCAAAATCTTTCTCTGCGAAGTTTGACCAACTGCATCAACAGACTGCGTACTAGGAATACCTCTTAACATAGATTTACGATCTTATTCATAAAAATGTATCTTAAGTTAAAACCACAGATAATATAATACTATAGTAGGTTAAAATGGACTTAGTCTATTTCTTACTAGTATAGTCAGGATGACAGACAAAGACATACTACCTACCCATATTTTAATGATTGAACATTAAATCAGTACCCCTCACTTGCTCTTGACCAGTTTTTTTACTGATGAAAGTAATTTAATGCCTGTTTTGAGGAAGGGGACATTTTGCGAAAGGGACATTGTGAGAAAGGGACATTTTGCTAAAGGGACATTTTACTACCTGTAGTCATTTTGAGAAGTGGACATTTTGCGACAGAGCCATGAATACGGGGTTAGTATTTACTGACTATAAGAAATACAATTAGCTTGCAGTCGGCATTGCAAGTGCACATTGCATACTATCCTCACGTTTTATCTGAAAACTAACTACCCCAGCGTATTTCGTTCGCAACTCAGGAAATACGAACATTTGAAAATCAAAATCAGCCAAATCGGTTCAGCCGTACTCAAGTTACAAACATCCGTCAATTCATTTTTATATACGCACACCTAGATCAAAACAGAGAACGAAAAAATCGTTAATTGAGTTAAGGTTGTATTCGCATCCCTGTGATCACACGCAACTATCCATCATTACAGCAAAGAGCATATAAACGCTTGACATTACAGGTTCAATAATGCCTATAAAACTAGGTACCTAATTGCTAGATGGGGTTAACTTTATTTTGTTTAATCAACATCTGTCACCCCCTCAGACCTAAACAAGTCTTTTCAGTCGACCTTAACTAATCATAAAAATTACACGTAAAATATAAGTTTTGTTTGATGAAACACGTAGGTGCTTACGTGAGTTAATGGTGTTAGTGAATTGTTTTTCAATATTACCTACAGGATATTATGGCTTGTTTCATTTTGTTTGAAATGATGTTATTTTTATATAGTATAGATATTAGTTATTTTCGTTCTCTTTCAAATTGCCTTTTTAAATCAATTTGCCTGTTGTCTCAGTTTTGATGTAGGTGTGCAATATAGAGATTGCAGATATAAACAGTCCGTAACGATGACGAGATGACGAACAAGAGCTTTCTACCTCAAGGTAAGGTACCTTGTAATGTCATTCGTCATTCGGTGGACGAGTTGATGGTCGAGAAGGAAGTGGCGTAACGAGAGACGCAACCACCACGGGCCGGGGCAAAAGTGGGCGTCCCACATACTCTTCGTCCTGCGCAAAGCACTTCCCCCGTAACCTGCAAAACGGCTGGAAATATTTGTAAGCTAATAACTACTCCAACCCCTATGTCTCGAGACCGCTACGCGTGTTCGGGACAGGAATCCGTGCTATCAGGTCTTCAGCAGAACAGTGACAATAGCAGCCAGGTCACCTTAGTAGGGGACTGAGTCACCTTCGTCCGTGGGTTGATCCCCACACGTGGTGTCCGGGTGGTGCCAATCAGGTGACAATCAACTGGTGGTAGGCTTCAGCCGTGGTTTGTGACCACCCACCAGACAAAGCCGCACCGCCAAGCGGCCTTGCAGTGTTCCGGTGCGATGTCTGGGTGACACCATGCAGAGAAGGTGGGTCGGAATTGTTGCTCCTTTAAGGTTTCTAATCATATGGAGGCTAATTCCACTGCCACCTTCTCACCGATAATCATTCGTAATCACGAGTGAATCGGTATACTAGGCTGGCGCGTTCCATCGTAGACTGCATCATTGCATAACATCGGGCAAGTTGCAGTCAAGCGCCAGCCATCGAAGAATAAAAAAAAGTACTAATCTAGGCTTTGTTAGAGGTGGATTCCACCTCTGCCTAAAACTTGGAGTTGAAAGTGTGACTTAATATACTACAATTTATTACATACGCTTGCTTATGCGCGGTCGCGCGTAGCTCGGTAGAAAAAATTGGCTAAGTCTACGTCAGAATTCAAATTCATACCAAATTTTATTTAAAACGGTCCAAAACATGAAAAGCCCTTAAGTAGACAAGCACTTATTTCGCATTTTTATATTAATTAGGTAAGGATCAAGCTTTGATTATTTTTCTTGAAAACCTAAGATAACTGAGTCAAGAGCGGTCTTCCTCGCTCAATGTGGGCTCTGCGAGATTGTTATGTATCATTCATTACTGATTTTTATAGACCTGATTGATAGAGGGGACAAATAAAAACCGTACAGTACGTCCATTAATGTTTTATTTTAACTTAACATGTTATACCTATGCAATGTTACTTACGGACTATATTTACAAAACACTGTACAGGCGCTCGCGTACTAGTAAATGCTAGCACACACTTGGTCTTATTTACAACACTCTTAACAAACTTCTTTACATTCCTTTTCAGTTCAATATAATGTACTTACTTTAACAACTAAAGAAATACTCCACTCGAATGTGGTAGTTTAGTGGTCTTATAATCGTACTATAATGCTTAGCTAATGGTCGGAATTCAATACTCTTTTCTATGTGACAAAAAAGCTTTTGAGATTGTCAATAATAGCAGTCAAAATAACAACAACCGGTCATTAGCTCATCTAGCACTGTAAAATAGCAAATATAAGATACCACATTTATGTATGTACACTTTAAACATTTCTGTCTTAACATTTTCTATTTTGAAAATATATTTACAGTCATAGTCCTAAAAGAATTAAAATAAATAGTTGCCACATTTGAAGTCATAAGAATACTATAGTCAAAACCTAGGTAATTGTCAGTGTAGCTGTCAAGTTTTTAGTTGCCCACGGGTGGTTCAAACTTATGAATGACAATTATAATATTAAATTAATTAACGTGGTCATAGTTGTCAAGGGGTTGGAGAAACTGTTGCATAAACTAGAACTAAGTTTTATAGACAAAAATCTTTGAACATAAGAAAGGCACAAAGTGTGGACGTAAGGCACAGGGACCAAGTGTGGCACATACAATACCAAACCTCCGTAATACTAGTTGCAAAGGCATCTTTAACACACCACGCGGAACATCATCTTTGTTTGTACCACAACAAGTCTTCTGATCGACGCTTAAGTACTTCCACAACGACACGTTGCACAAACGTGGAAAATGCACGATCGACATCCACACAGGTCTGTACGATATTGTAGGAGTCTTATTGTCAATATATCACAGTGCTCGTCGGACCGAGACGCGACGGTTCCACTACAAACTGCGGCCACGGCCCCGGCCCGTCGGACGCGAACACTCGGCACGCTCACAACACGGAAGACACAAAAGGTTCACAGTCTCGTCGCCTCACTACCTCTAACTGACGACAATATAATTAAATCTTACTTTATGAACAAACTAGAAACGAATCGGAGGATCGTTCGAGATTCGAGCGGCGACGGTCGCTAACCTCGGCGACTTAACAAATACTGAGATTACTGCGAGGCGGAGGCGGTCACACGAGCTTGACGTCGGGCGGCGCCAGGTGCCGCGCCAGCGACTTCTTGACGCGCAGCGCCGTGAGCCGCACGGCCGGGCTCGCGTGCCAGCACTCCGCCAGCAGCGCCGCCACGGCGCCCAGCCGCTCTTCGCCGCGCCACCGCGCCGGCACGGCCGGCCGCGCGCCGTGCCCCACCACGCACTCGCGCATCTGCTCGAAGCTGGGGTCGGGGGGCACGTACTCGTGGTAGGGCGGCGCGTAGGGCTCCGCGTGCAGCGCGCCCGCGCCCGAACCCACGGCACATCGGCGACACATCTCCCACAGCACGAGCGCGAGCGAGTACACGTCGGCGCAGCGGAACGCGTCGAAGTTGTTGGGGTCGAGGCTGTCGGCCAGCACCTCGGGCGGCATGTACCGGCGCGTGCCCACGCGCGCGTTGGGCGCGATGTCCACCTCGTCGCGCTCGGCCACGTAGCGCACGGCCAGCCCGAAGTCCGCGATGGCGCAGCGCCCGTCGCGCTTCACGAGGATGTTCTTGCTTTTGACGTCTCGGTGCGCGATGGCCGGCTTGCCCTTCGTGCCGAAGATGTCCATGTGCAGGTGCGCGAGTCCGCTCGCGATCGAGTGCGCCATCGTGACGAGCGAGTGCGGGTCGAGCGTCACCGTCTGCAGGTAGTCGTACAGCGAGCCCTTCTCGTGGTAGTCGGTGATGAGCAGCATCTGCGTCCAGGAACCGGTGCCCTTGATGTCGGCCGCGATGAACCCGAGCACGTTCTCGTGTCGCATCAGCACCGTCTGGTAGATCTCGGTCTCGCGGAACCAGGACGCCTCCTCGGTGGTGAAGAACACCTTGACGGCGACGCGCTCCCCGCGCCACCGCGCCAGCCACACCTCGCCGTAGCGGCCCTTGCCGACGGAGTCGACCATCTGGATCTGCTTGGCCACGGTGCGCTGCACCAGCAGCGGCAGGCCCGAGCCGGAGCCGGACGAGGCGTCGGGCGGCGGCGGCGAGGGCGGGCGCTTGGCGGCGCGGCGGCGGCACAGCACGAGCGCGGCGCCGCCCAGCGCCAGCAGCGCCAGCAGCAGCGCCGCGCCCGCCACCAGCGCCGCGCCGCCGCCGCGCCACGCCGGCGTCTCGGCCACGGGGCCCGAGTCGTCGCCCGTCAGCACGGCCCGCAGCCGCCGGTTGCACAGGTCGCCCGACGAGCAGCACTCGATCGTTTTGGGGTGCTGGTGCGGCGATTGGGAGCTCTTACACTGAAACGTAACAAACGTTCCACTCAGTCGGGAAGTCCTTGGCGTAGAATTGGAAGTGAAGTTGAGGCGAGATGTGATGAGGGGCGTACTAAAGAGGGCGCTACTCACTTGCATGAATCCGGACTCGTCGGCGGGGAGGCAGCCGGCGGAGCGGTCGTACACGAGAAGCCCGTTGTCGTCGAGCGCCTCCTCGACGGACACGAAGCAGTAGCCCCCCGGCTGCGTGACGCACGTGCCGTTGGGAGCGCCCGCGGGGCACAGCGGGCCCGAGCACTCGCACACCAAGCCCCGACCTGGACAACAATAAAGGTTTATTAATAATAGTCGGAAAGACGTAACAGGACAGGAAACGAGATATTTCTTTGGGAAAAATAAATCTTACGACTAGCGGCCTGCCCCGGTTTCACCTAAATCCGTTTTGAATGAAATTCGACATGGAAATAGTTTAAGACCCGAGGAACGACATATGATCAGACTGCGCATGAATAAGTTAAGTGCCAACCTACACGTACCACAACCACACCACATCGCAGCGCCAAAATGTAGTTAGCAGTGGCTACGTGTGAATAGTGCCGTTGCAGCTTTATGTAGCAGCATTGTGTTTCCGACTAAGTCGATGTAGTTGCGTTGTCGCCATGCGATGTGGTTACGTCGTGTAGACCAGTGGCGAAGAGTCCGTACAAGCCGATTGCCATCAACTTCCCATTGGGGAATGGTCAATATCGCACGTACTTAATAATATATTATGTACCGCCTGAAAGTTTTAAATCGCAACAATAATACGAGTAAGTATAGCATCAAGTGTAAAACCGATCGGTGACCGTAGTGAACAGATATTATGTAATTGGTTTAATAGAACCGTGTTAACATAAATAAATAAATAAATAAATAAATAAATAAATAATTATTTCCTTAAGGAAGAACTTTTTCTCCGGCTTCCCTTTTTCAGACTTACACCCTTCGCCACTGGTGTAGACAGTTTGACATCGACAAGGAAACACGCGTTAACTGAACAGACTCATGAAATTCGAAGAGGAAACATTGTTATTGATATCTGTGCTTTGGCTTTTATTTGCCGTTTCGCTGGTGGTTGCGTTGTGGTTGCGATGTCGTTGCGATGACGTCGGTATCACACAAGCAGTCGATTAACGACTGCTTAATGTGGTACGTGTAAATAGTCCTATTCACTATCAATACAAAATATATGCCCGACCACGTGGTGTGGTTGTGGGACGTGAAGGTTGGCCCTAATGGTTTAACGCGATAACCGACATACGCGAGTGCCGATCCGCGATCGAAAAGCTAGTATTACCTATAATAATATGTACCTATACCTAATAGATTAATATCTTTAAGTACCCGAGCAAACTGTACCTACATAAATTATTTGCGTTAAAAAATAATTCCAAAATTAAATACGTGTGATTCGTTGCCTTTGATGATAAGAATCAAGGATTAATTAGATAAATTCGTATGACTGTGTCGCGATTTGTGATACTTAAATTATTAGAACATAAGTACTTCCATTTTATTTCATAAAAATAAACAATGTTTGTGATATCATGTTGCGTATTCAATTGCGAATAACATGATATTATTGTTTAAAACAAAAAATTGTTAGGTACTGCTTAAACCAGTCAAAAAAAGTATCAGATAGACAATATTATAAACAAATTACCTGCAGCTGAATAAATATTACAATCGCCAACGTAATTAATCAACAAAATCACGCCATTTCAACATCTAGATAACAATTTAACGATAAATATCGTAATTACTGTACTAGACCTACATTAACATCAAGCCTAAAATCATTTCCACATAATCAATTTACTCGAATTCAGATTGAATTGAGAATAACTTAATAAACAATAATACAAATGGGGAGTCTAAAATCAAGACACTCACTGCAGATAAAGCCATAACGCATGATGTCTCCTTATATGTGCTAAATGTAATAGGCAACCTAAGAGGAAGGAGCCTCTATACATAAACCAAATAGAGGAAAATATGAATATCATCTCTCTCAGAAGTCAAAAGGTTTTCCGAGGATAAGGAATCGTGAAAGGAGCACAACCGACAAGAGCATAGCTCTCAAGTTGACGATGATGACCTAACCTAGCATTCTGTAGGGTGCAACAAGTCATCCTTGAGTGGGCATGAATCTTAATACTCTCCCGGTACACAACACTAAACAAATATTCAAATATTTTTCGATAGACGACGACGACGATTTCTGCCAGTATTTGAAGAAAAAATTTTAAACAAATTCCGATAAAATAAAAAATTTACCAGAATGATAAACATTTGATAAAACGATTCCATAGTTCTGTACAAACCAAGATTCAATAGATAATTACAGAAGCGATTACTATTCGTGTCAATTAAGAAAGACTAATCGTTCTGTAGATCATCTGACAAATGTTGTTTGTTCTTAGGAATGTTGAAATTGGAGAAAATCGAGACGCTGCTGAATTTAATTTACTTCTAGCTTCAGCCAGCAACTTCGCCAGCTTCTAGGATAAAAAGTAGCCTATGTGCTATTCCAATCAGACTATTACTATTATTGTATCTCGGTGGCAAATTGCATCTAAATCTGTCCATTAGATTTTAGGCGAAAGAGTAACACACATTCACCCATCCATTTATACAAACATTGGCGCCTTTACTACCAGTAGGATTTGTACAGTTTATAAATTGCTAACTTATTATGCATACGCCCACTTTGGTATAATTTTAGATATCTAGAGCCTCCCTTTACTTCTTCTCTTAATCGAAAGAAAACATCAAGCTAAGCGAGCTTTTGTTATAGAAACTAGATCAAGCTACATAGATGATCTTCTGAGCTTGGGATCGGACCGTGTGTTTTAATGTCCCAGAATATATATATTTTTTATAAACGACTATTCAATTATTAAATTTCGACTATTCAATTATAAAAAATAAAGCGTATTTTCATTTTGTTTCATTTCTAAAGAAATATTAATACGTTTCATATTTTCGTAAGACTCAGCCCGTTATAAATATACAACTTAAGGTTTTTGTTGTAAAAATATTAGTGCTTTATTTGCCAATTTTATCAACCATCCGTCAGTCTGGTTTTCGCTTAAAAATATTTACACAAAAGAAATTAATATACTCGAAGAATCAAATATTCTATGGCAAGTATAGAATTTTTTGCAGCCGTGCAACAGGTAACCTCTCGACTTTCGATGCGCTTGAAAGGAACCCTTGGGACTGAGCAAAATAAGAGCAGGTAGAGTTACAAAATAGAACAACAACCATCTGGAAATTTATCGTTTTAACTATACCTTTGTATGTTAAATTGAGTCAGATCGTTGATAATAACAATAATACTGAGATTGAGGTAAATAAAAATGAAAATATGGATTTTATCTTTTGTAAGGGAGCAGAGACTTCTATAGAGCCTGGAGATACAAAATATAATAATATCGATTTATAAATAAGTTGTTGATAGCAGATACTGAGACACATCATATCATAAACTTCATCGAGTTACAAGTAATAGTAAATAATAACAAGATATCCTAAAGAGTACACATAGTAAGTAAAAGGAATTAAAGTCGCTTCACTAAAAATCTAATAAACCAAAAAAAAAACAGATATGTTACATGGTAAATCAAAAGAATCAGCCAGCAAAGGCGTTCGATAATGGAACGCTAATGATAATTGATAATGAATTACACATCAAACAGAACACACTTGTTAATGAAGTCGTAAACCATTGAAACTGTAAGGAAAATTTACTGAAGCAGGAAACTGTAAATGAATCAAGGTTTATTTTTTATTATTTCACATGTCTTTCTAAGAAGTCTCACTCATTACACTAACCGACTCGAGGGTCATACGATACGAAGCCTTGGATGTCCAGCAAGAGTTACAGTAACGTAATACTCGCGCTTGCAAGTGTCAGGTACTTAAGTCTAGCTTAGATTCACGGTTCGCTTATGTGTAGGACTGTAAGATGTAGTACGTACTTCGTCTCATGTCGTCGGTGAGCGTTCGAGGCAATCCCGGCCCCGCGTCCGCGCTATCATTTAAATATAACTTGGTACGCCGCCGTCTGTCGCCGGCTTTATTTTTACACCACTGAGATCAAATGTGGAGAGTCACACAAGTCACAATTCACGATGTCTCTCGGGAGACATGTAGCGCGCGCGGAATTGAAATGTTCGGCTAATCAGTGCACGTAGACGAGCCTCTTCGTCGAGGCGTCCGTCGCGAATGACGGGCGGAGCGCGAGCGGCGTCCCTCCGCAACGCGGGCGCTCCGCCCTCGCCTCACCCCCGTGCAGTATGCACCGCTGCACTGTGTACAGCCTCCACATGGCTCCGCGCCGAGATAACACGCCCGTGGAGTCGCGATTGCACTAAACTCTACAGATACACACACGCCCGACTTGAGATTCATTGACGCCTGCGTAACTATGCAAATGTGTTTATTCTGTGATTTAACGACTGATATACCAAATACATGGATCATACATTTAATGAATAATACGTCAATAACAATTTGATATGAATGAAATGACTGTTGAGGATAAAAGAGGAGGATAAAAGGCAAATGATAAATGTACAAAACATCAGAAAATAGAAATATTACAAGACGGATTCAATTTGAAACAAAAAGTAGGTCTGAATTTGTTTAGAAAGACAGAGAGGATGTATGTCGTATATAATTAATGTCACAGAGACTATTTTAAAAACAACAATAAAGCGATACTGTTTTCAAAATTCGACATGGACACGATATTTCAGCTTTCCATGTAGTAGTAGAAGCTAATTGTTAAAATTTATCACTCTATGATGATGTGGCCGATCATAATAAAAAATGTTTTATTTCAGGATATGGAAAATCTGCACACATGATAATGGTGTGGTCATATCAACAAATTAGAAGTTCAATTAGCTTTTAATGCAAAACTAAATGCACTGCTTCTTGATATGATATGGTCAGACATATATCATCATGTTGTATCGTGCATCATGGTGGCACGCTGCACCTAACATATATAACACCTGAAGATAAAACTGTAACGAATGATCATTACGAAATAAAACTACATATTTGAATCTAAAGAAATTCACTAAAAAACCAAAGCACTCATGGAAACATTGGTGAACTGGTCACATATGAAAAATAATCATTAATTTCATGAAATAGCGACATCATGAAGAGTTTCATTGTAACACACCAATAGCCAAATTGTATGCAAATGATTGTTATAAATTCAAATTAGGCATCCAATGAAGCGACACTATTGTCATTGTTATTGGTATGCATTTGCAAATAATTGGCGTTATTAGCGTAATATGAAACGCGAGTAGGATGTTAATGGTTGGATAGCTTTTTCGTTAAGGAGTTACTGATATTTATGACGAGCTTGTTTGTTGGGTTTTATTTATGGGTCATCAAATAAGTAATTTTCAATGCGATTTCAGAGCCTTCTCGGTAGGTTGATCCCTCAGGATGCGATATGCGAACTTGGCTTATTGTAAATTTGGTTAAACATAGTTCTGAATGCCGAACAAATTAATAATCCATATGCATTTAAACAAATTACAATTTTAATAGACATATGCAAGTTTGGTATTCTGGCAACCTTGGCGCCTGGCGTCACACTGTGGCAATATGGACATTGCTGAAAATCAGTGCTGTAAGTCGCCTCTAGTAGGCACTCACAGCGTTTACTGAGCGATGTCCATGTTTGACAGTGATGGGTCACACTTACTCTTTGTTTTTTAATTTTTTTCTTCTTTTGAACTGTTTTCATTTGTTTTGTTTTTCTCTTTTCATATGTAATTTTTATCATTTGATTCTGTGTCCTGTCTCTGTGAAATAAATGTTATTCTTTTTTTCCTTCTTCTTTCATGCAATATTTTCAGTATACTGGAAAAGAATTTCCCACGATAAATAATTTGATGGATGGGATCTCATCAACAATATGAACGTAAAGTACTACTAAATAATATAGCCATCACAAGAACTAAAAACCACTTTCACGTGACGTTGTATATCTATCTAAGAATAGGTCGCAATATCTGCGCAGGCGCACGTGCAAAACTTGTTTCCTAGTTTTGGCAAACGGCGCAGATGTTGCTAGTAGTATCGGTTAATGTACGAACCTTAGTCAGCAAATGGTGCACTTGCAAGCGATCGAATAAATCGATTTGTAAAAGATAAGAGTAAAAGAGCAATCGATCAAAATGAATTCGATGTTAAACGCCAGATCCTACTTAATCTTGTTTATGATAGGAACAAATTCTACACCGCAACGAGCGTCGACCGCATAGCATTATGAGATTAACATCATAGACAGAAAACGTAACCAGATCAGGTAATTTCACATGATGAATAGCAAAGACTAACAGCTAATTAAAACCGTGGCACAACTCGCGAGCCACACGCCCCCAATTATCTGGCAAACAATTCCGTCGTGACTATTGCAAATGGTATTCAGTTCCGATCATACACTATCGGGGCGAAAGGTCACCATCGCAGTGTGTGCAGGCGCCGGCGATCTAGCGACCTCTAGGATTATCCGAGTAGATCGATAAGGTCCCAAGGGGCATGCGCGGGCGCGCGGCGCGTGATACGGCCCAAAGAACATAATTTATTCGGCGGCAGAGTGGCGCGCCTCGGAGGTGCCGCGCCCGCTCCCCGCTCGCGTCGCTCATCTCCTGAGTATACAAAACTGGATCCCGTCAATATTTTTTGTGGTCAGGGGATTAAGGAGTATCAGGTTTAAACGCAGGTTACGTAATAGATTTTACATACTTGCAATCATCCTCTTCAGGGTAATATTTTAATGTTGTACGGGACGGCACTTGAACCCTTTTTAGTGTCCCACTGCTGGACAAAAGCCTTCTCTCAACTATCTTACACACGCTGGCTAAGTGCGAGTGGTTGTCACATTTTGACGAATTATTAGTGCCAGTGTCCTCACGATGTTTTCCTTCATAGATTTTGAGCAGCAGCGATGAAACAATTCACACAAAGATGTGTGGGCATCATGACTGAGGATCAAACCCGAGATCTTATACTTCAAAGGGGAGGCCTATATCGCTGCGCTACTCTCTTTGTTGGTATTCCTATCAGGCAATATTTCAGGAGATAATTAAAGCAAACATACCTGTTAACCACAGCAACCTAATTTCATGATAAGAACGCGACAGTAACAATATTTGCATGTGCCCATATCGCTCTGTTGTTAACTACATTGATGTGGTTTTAAACATGTCGAGAAACATTAGAAAGCAAAACGTTAACAAAATACGAAAACCTCTTTATTATAAAGTCGCGTTGTCCAGATTGTTATAGTGAAATATAAACCAATATAGGCCCACGCAAATATGTTAAATATGCATATTTTCTCCGCATTAACAAAGTGCTTAAACTCTTTGTCATCATTAGCATAAATGTGACAGTTAATTGTTTTATTTTGTGCAGAGAAACTATCAAACACGGCAAGAAGCGGTTCATTGGACACAAGATAAACACCGAAACACGACATTAAATCAATATTTACGAAAAATACAAACCAGTGTGAACTGTTATCGAATCGAGTACCTACCTGACGTGAGAATTATCTTCTTTGACACCTATCTCAAGTTTAATAACCCTACAATGTATCGCACAAGCAAGATAAGCTACAGTATGTACAAAAATATGTAGAAGTCTAACAATTTAGAAAACTCCCATAAGAATTACAATACATGACAAAAAAAATTCTTCTTTCGATTCGATTCTCGATAATCCGACGAAAATTCAACTGACATCGATCTCATTTAATTGAAAACAAATTTGCTACTGTTAAAGACGAATGTAAATTAGATACCAAAGCTGATGGAAAAATTCACTCATATATTGTAGCTTATGTAAAAGGTAGTTCAGGAACCTTGTAAAAAGTAATTTGTTCTAATTTATTTAAATGATAAATCTATAATAAGTATTGATTACAAATATTGACAAGCTAGTACTAAATTATCTTCGAACTATAAAGATAACACAGCTACAATTGGTGACAAAAAAATACAACATCGAATTGGGGCATTAAGTGACTTGATGATTTTTATTTAAACGATAGACATAATATATTTTATAACATTTTTACTACATCTCAATCGATATTAATTGGCCATCAATATTAATATAATAAAGGTGGAGAGACTTATAGAGAGAGACTTATACTTTAATTTGTTAAATTTTGCAGTCGGTCACCAGTGGCACGGCAGTTTATATTTAGCCAAGCAATTAAACGGTTTATTTACCTTAGTGTCGTTATTATACGTTTCTGTGATACCAGCAGCTAAATTGCTATATTTCCTATGGCAAAAATCTCTCAGACATAAAGAGGTCCATAGATCAGAGCATGCAATACATAGTCATAGCGAAATTGCGCATTTCAGCTTCATTCAAACTTAGTTGTCTGCGTAAATACATTAAACTGGTAATTTACGCGAAGGAGGCGGTGAGGTGACTGCATTACCATGCTGATGAACATGTTGCATATTCATGCGTGCACGCTGATTGCAAGTAATGTGGTTTTCTATGCGACCTAGTGGACTGGACGACCGTTACCCCGACCTGGTGGCGACGAGCTTATAACTAATTCGTTAATTGCAACCCGTTAGTAAATTACACTGAAATTAACATTTTTAAACGAAAATCATTTACTCTATGAAGCCATTAATACGATATCCTACCATATTGTAATAGACATCATCATAAAGATCTAAATAAGACAGATTTATTAATAGACCAGGCTCAATTCATCTTTCAGTGATACAAGAGCGTGAAATGGAACTGTTACTTATTATTGTTATAATATTTTGGTTTTATAAAATCATACTTTAGTGGGTTATAAGTTTTATGAATAGAGCTATAAATGTTTGTTCCCCACAAAACAAAAAACAAACAATTTCTAAATGTAATTAATTACAACCCGTTGATATATTATTTGATAAGGAATGAATATTATTAATCTCAACATCAATATTTGCTGTCGACAAAATAGTTCTAGTGACATCTGAATTTACAGCACAGCGCGTCAGCGTCTAAAAAATCGTCACGGATGTCTCGAGGTTGTTTCATATCGCACCTTGCTATGCTATACATCTTACACTAACGGCTTTGCTCATACTCAAAAACTAAAATTACACTTTCGTAGATCAAGCAAAAAGCTCCATTATCTTCTAGATCAAATCTGAGTTTTTATTGAAAATTAAATGGCTATAAAGCTAATACGAAAACAGAATATTATTTTACGATTCGCGAATGAAAATTTATACTTTAATAAATATGTTGGGATAAAGAGTTGATACCTATCTTGATTCAGATCTGTCCTTCAAAATCGTAATCATTTTGCATGATTAACAACATTAAAACTTCGAAACATATAAAACTTTTACTTCTATTTCGTACAATATTTACTAGCTAGTAGGATTAAAATAGATGTGTGAAACCGTGTTTTTGTGGCAATTGTGCAACAGAGGGCATAGGTCCAGCGCGTTAGAATGTGAGACGATGATATTGTCGCGTCGCGTCCGTAATGAAACCGTCACAACAACTATATATCGCGGCAGTATTATCTTCATGAATGGAAGTTTATTGACAAACGGTTACACGCTTTATTACTAGTTAGATGAACATACTGACAGCTATAATTTATTCAACTAATGCTAGTAATATTATAAATGACCACAGGTGAAAGTTTGTACGTTAAGTTCAATTGTTAGATAGTAGTATGACATCAATAAAAACATGTTTCTAAATCACACAAAAATAAAATACAATTAAAGAAAAATATTACGTAATCATTGTATAGATAATTTTTTAGATTGTATTCATTGGTTCCAGGATCTCACGCGACCGAAGCCGCGGGCAAACTAACTTGATAATCGCGGCGCGATCGAAATAATCGCTGAGGAATTCGGTAGCCTTTTCCAAGTCGTAATAACACCCAAATAGTGCGCAATTTGAGTTCATTGCTAATCTCTTAATCACGATTCGATAATCATAATTGTAGGGGCGCGGTCGCTATCGACTACAGAAGTACCAGACTGTCATGTGCCTATCTAAGTTGATACGCCGTTTATTTCCGTGGAGTGTTACACACATAGATGGCCAGCTTTAAACAAGAACCAACCAACGCCACCTGACCCCACAGCTATTCCGAAATCTTTAGACAAACTAAACACAATTGAAGTTGTAGATGGGATTCATAGGCCTATTTATATTGGTAGATATTCTGCGCAGCAAAATTTGGACACGATAGCATATCAAGTCACAGATACGAAGTACAAAAGATATATAATTTGCTTAGATACAATGGATTTTATCATAAAGATTACAATAACGGATTAGGATGTCAACATCAACACCGAAGCGGGTAAAGAAAACAAATGAAAACCAGTTATTTGACAGAAACAGATGTAATTAATGATCTGTCAATAAAGGGAGATGGATTTGTAGATAATATGAAATGTACAAATTAGACAGTGGGCGCTAGTTGGTCAAATAAACACGAATAGAACGTCGCTCAGTGTCAATCCAACAATATTTTTTTGTTATCTATTATACATAACTGACCGTTTCTCCACGATTTCACCTAATGGTAAGTGACAAATTTATGGTCAATGATGACAAAAATGATGCACGTGCAGACAATAAATGGGAGCTCTAGTTAGCCGAAGCCCAACTGAAGGCTTTATTAGATATCACGTTGGAACATAAGTGTGTCACTTGCTAACGTGTTTTTGCGTGGTGGCTGGTGTTTGTTCATACGTATACAGCTGTAAAACGAATTGATAATAATAATATGTATAAACAAAAAGTTCTATTACTGTATGTAGGCTAACCTGTTAATCAAACATACCAATACATCCATGAACATATTGCCTTGTATGTATAATACAATAGAACAATACAAATGTTGTGACACGTAAGAACCTTGTATGATACTAAGTATATAAATGAATATTACAATTTTATTTCTGCATAATATTCCAAATTTAGACAAAAAATATTAAAACATTATATTACTCTCATTTATACGACGTAACAACAAAACTAAGGTTGAAAACCTAATTATTTCATGGTGGATACACAGTCGCTAACGAATTATGCTTTTTAGAAAAAAAAATACAATTAAAAATTGCTGTGGGTGCTTATAAAAATGAATCTACAACTTGGTCCAGTTTATATAGAGATACATCATTTTTAGAATCACCGTAAATTACCTATTGGGATAAAAATAGATGATGATTTGAATTAAAAGCTACGCACGAGCTCAAATTTTAAATGTTAAATTGGTTTACAATCCAAACCTTCATAGCGAGAGCGCTAAGTGTCATAAACCCATATAAAGCGTAGGCTACCGATAAGTGCACTAAGAAGCCGCTTTTAGAAAGTAGTTATAAAACCATTTTTGATAACCTTACAAGTAATGGCAAAATCTCTAGAGCAGCAATAAACGTACCAGTGGGCGAAACCGAGTTCAAAAATAAATTAATCTAGCTCTTATATCTTCCTAATTAAGGTACATATCTACAAAATCGCCGAGATCTACTCTAGGTGGAGCTGATGGACTAGTAAGGCACGACAGGTGACGCCTACGTTTGCGTGAAAGCCGTGCCCGGTACATGGCCTCGGGGGTAGTTGAGTTATTGGACTTAAGACAAGTCAAGTTAACGAACTGAATAATGTTAAGGCTAATATAGAATAGCATTTAAATTGCTTTATTCAAATAGTTAAGGTAATACAAGTCAATAGGTGAGGCGAAGAACAAGTGTTATTGGATAACGATAAATCATTCGAGCAATGTACATTAATCAGTACAAAAAACGTCGTGTACTTTACTGCAGTTATACACCTACGAACAAGTGATCTGACGATAAATTACAATTTTGATACTTATGTAACTACACGAACAGTTTATCTTTCCGGTTTGTATCCATGCACCGATTATAAACTTTATTCCCTTGATATAGAAACTAATAAAGAATCAACGCCAACACAGTTTTTTAACTTGGGTCTGAAAAGCGGTACAATTGACTGTAGTGGGTGTTGTATGGAGCGAACTTTTGACACTCATCTCAAGCGCATTGTGTAGTCAAGCCACCGACGCATCTTCGTGGGTATCAGTACTAAAAAATCAGTTACACATAGAATTATATACACTTTATTAAATAGAAAACTAAGAGATTAAATAAGTACAGTACCAATTTGAAATACTAAGATAAAAAATCTCAGTAAGAAATACACTAAGTGCATGCTCTTTCTAAGAAATATAAATTCTACAAAAAAACGTCAAATCAGTGTTGCCAAAGCCATCAAAAAGCGGGCAATACAGCTAATAATTGTCACCATTCGACTTTTTAATCGTATCGCGTAGGCGACTTCCGCATTAACCGTCGGGTACGACATTAATGTCAAAAGCACTGACATACGACACCGATTACCATTATAATTTGCTATAATAGCACGCATTACATTAGCCGTGTCACTAAATGTAGACATTACTTTAAGATATATTCCAATTTTATGTTAGGATCGGGAGAAATTAAGTTTTATAAGGTCGATTTAAATTATTCATGTGAAAGAATAAAATGACTGAGAATTTCTAACATTAAAACTAAATTAAAACATGTTGAGATGAGTGTCAATGTAAATGAAACATTACAAGGAAATACGCCAGACTTGAGACAGAAAGGAATTGTAGCAACGTGTCCATGATGGCGAACACCTTTGCAATTGAATATAGTTAAGCTAATTTATGATTTTGCAATTGCCAGTAAAAATAGTCTCACCAATTTTGATAATTATTGTATAAACTCCTATCCATCTAGTCGCAGTTATATATATTAACCCTATATCTTTTCAGCATCATAATCTTATTTCATTAAAATTCCTCGTGATCATTAAGTATTACAAGTACATACAAGAGGAATGTTAATGAAGGAGTATCGAGGTGATGAGCACAATACCTGTTGCTAACTCATTAGTAATTAAGTCTTCCATTATCTTAGTGCACTTTACGACTTTTTGAAAGTGTTTCTCAGACAATGTTAAGGTTTTATTTGAAAAGAAACTATCCTCTTTGTTATTCCGCGGGTGCCAAATACGGAAAGTAAACAGACAGGTACAAAAAGCCTTAATCATAGCTGTTTCCGTCACGTGGTGGAACTTACACACAAATGACATGATCAAACGACGACTTTGATTGATGATATAGATATTTATTATTATTACAAAGATGATTGTACATGATCTTAAGCCAACTAGGTAACTAAATATTAAAAACTAAATGTATGATTCCAGTTCATTGATTTGTGTGGAACCTCTAACGAGAACAACTGAAGGAGATTCAGTTACATTTGACCAAATATGTTTTGAAGATGAAACTCGATATTACACTGTGACAGCGACAGTGTAATGAACCTTGTTTAAAAATGTTATGTGACTGCACATTTATTGTCATATTACATGTGTGTGATCTGGAAGCTTAGCTGTTTTCTCATAACGTTAATGAAATATATAATACTCTTAAAATAAATACTTATAAAGTATGAACTATTAACTTTCAACTGTAAGACTAGATCTCTGTAAAGTCATTGATTGAAATCACGCGTGAAATAAATCTTGTAATATGTGTATATAAATAGGCATAGGTGTTACGTAGATAAGTCTGGCACATCGTAGAAAGCTCATCCCACGCGTGCCGAGAGGTCACCGCCGCCCACACCCCGGCGATCGCTATTGAGAAACAGAACGAGGCTTCGAAGGTGTTCCTCAGCCAATTACAGACGTAATTGATGATCATTGCAAAATGGAGGAGTGGAGGCGCGCACCATTAGCTGCAGCGAAGGCGGATTGACGACATGATGGATTGCATCAATAAAAGCAACAATATGATCTACGCAAATAACGGGAGATGAGAAAAACTGGATAACATAACGAAGTTATCGAGTTGAAAGTCGACAAGCTTGTTCTCGTTACTAAGGTGGGATGATGCATCAATGTCAAAATAAACAAACAAAAGCGATACTTGTGCTTAAAATATGAGTGACGTAAAGGAAAATAATGGTTAATAGTTTTTGAGTTTCAGTACAAATAAAGAATGTAATTGATCATTCGATAAAAAATACACCAATATATGTATAGAACGAAAGTAAAAAAAAGGTTTCATGACTTTATATAACGATGCCTCATTGTGGTAAGAGTAAAGCAACATATATGGGTATTATAGATTCTAACATCAGTGACGACTGCCATTATTTACCAAAATTAAGGTAATAAAATATACTGCTGCCCTTTATAAACTATGTATGTATTCGCAAGTCTCCCATAATTTGAGAAAAGGCCACAGAAATACATCATTCCTAATTTTAATACGTTCATTGTCCTTAAAATATTCATTTTCAAACAAAACTGCCTTGTTTTAGACAGAGTACAGTTGTTAAGCATCTTCCGCAAAAGTCTCCGTAACTCTGATAAGAAGAATTATAAAAAAGTATGAATGGAATCATTCATAATTAATGTCTTAAAGATAAAAATAAATGTAAATCATTTATGTAGTGTTATTATAAAAATAGCGGTTTAGTAACATGTGTGTTATGGTCGTGTAAAAGATAAGGGGTTAAATAAACGACATTTGGATAAACTAAGAACAATTAGGTCACTATTATTTGACACGGTTCAATGTGCAGCAAACGTGATGTTTTGTCGTGACAACTATAAACACTTTTTTGATACGGTTATTTTTCAATTTGAAACTATTACATTTAACAGAGATCTAAAATTTACATCAGCTGAATCGAAATCGTCCAAATATTTTCTCATGAAAGATTTGCAACCTACATTCTTGATAAGTAATAAGGGTTAAGGGATGTAAACTATGTCTGTAGTAAAACTCGTTTTAGCAGTCACAATAACTGGATTTTCACGAAATACTGGGCGCTTCATCAATGATACCTAAATGGCTAATCAAATTAAAACACGCAATAGACCGGTTCAGAGGTAATAGGATATGATGATTGTAATTTGATACTTCCACAAAATATCTTACTCAGAAACCCCTTGTTTAAATTGAAATTTAATACACCTAGAGTAGAGGATCAAGTTTTGAAAGCCGGTCAAATCCTGGAACTCCTATACTGTCTTGTAATTGAAAAATCCCTCCAAGCAAAGCAGGAGACAGCACAGAACCGAGAGGTAAAATTGCCTCTTCGAAATGAACTACCTATGTCTCCCTTGCGAGACTGTTAAGAGCTGCTCTATTCAAGCAGGACCTACACACAAGTTTTAGGTAAATCTACTAAAATAGACGAAGTTACCTTTGAACCAATATTCAATACTATACCGAATAAACATACACATCAAATAATCCAAATAAAAACCAGTTTTAGCCAATCAATGTACAGCTATAACAAACTTTCCAACGAATGGACTGATCATAATGTTACTACGCGTATGCAAATGGCGGTTCATTCATGAGGCCCATTGAGACCTCCTAACGGACCAGACAGGTCTACAAATGCAGCTGCCAACTAATAAATTTAAAATATACGATGTATGCATAAAAATAACTTAGTTTATGGTCCTCATTAACAGTAAAACAACGTTAAGTTTTGTGTGGGTATCAACATAAGGTCATTAATCGTTTTAAATGTCCATGTTAACGTTGGTTTAAGAGATAAAGAGAGTATTTACTCGTAAGTCAGTGGTGTGTTAAATAAATATTATGTAGTTTCATACCAAACAACAAATACCAATAGAAAAAACATTTATTTTAGGTTAACTTAGCAATTAAAAGTACTAAAAGACGACAAAATTTGCATAAGTGTGTATGGAAATTTTCTTTATAATCTTTTTCTTTAAAAAAAAAGATCATTGTGCGAATCACAGCGCGCAGGTGTTCAACAGACATAAATATTAATCTTATGATAATAACAGTGTATAGTATATGCAAGGATTTAAATAACCATACTGAATTGAAGCTAAATGTATATTTGAATGATCGAAAACGGCGGACTACAATTAGTATGATTGGTACAACCATAGATTATTATGACACAAGATACTGGCTTAGGGCTAAATATAGGCATAGGCTGCCTGCCATAGATATATAGAAATAGGCTACTTTTGCTCCTATTCTAGCCATTAATTCCACTTCCATTCGTGAATTGAGGGATATGAAACGGAAATAACCGATCGTCGTCACCTATCTTTGCAAATGAAGCATGGAGCCTTTTAGATAGCGAAATGGGGTAATGACACACCTCTGTTTATAAAAAAGCTTCTGTATAGATAGGTCATAATTTGTCCAATTCTGTGTAGATTATAATTGGTGAATATGAAACTAGTTTTAATACTCGTGACTGGTGACCTCTTGTTTCGCATTTGAACAAGTCGCTACATGACGGAGATTTAGAAATTTATTTTTTATTCAAACCGTATTTTAATTAAATATATCGCGCTCCTTGAATACAAATCGAAAATTTTTGACAGTAATTTTATTGCAGAAATGAAAATAAGAGGACTTTATCTTTATAAAACGGTTTTCACAATTTTCGATTTGTGGCACTTTTATATTCAGGTAGCTGTTATTAGACAACTAGCTGACCCGGCAGACTTCATACTGCCTCAATCGACTGCTGTTTTAGGGTGTTCCCGGTAATTATTCGAAGTTTTCTCACCTTTTAAACCTTCCCTAGAACTCCACGAACATTTAAAGACCATTTTAAGATAAATCCGTTCAGCCCTTCTCGAGTTTTAGCGAGACTAACGAACAGCAAAATTTACTAGTACACATAAAGAAGAAAAACCGAGCCGAGTGTCCCAACCAGTTTATCATACAAATAACGTAAAACATTCGCAAATAGACCAGACATCTCTATTGCATTTCGATAACATACATTCAGGACAAACCGACACAGAACGCACACTCGAACAATCGGCCGATATAAATATCATCGCGGCTATTATGCAGGGATTCCGTACGGTTACAAGTACAATAGATCAAGCTACACCAGTTTAAATACAAAGGAACATGATAAGGAACTTCAAATAATATATTATAGGAATCGAACGTATACAATATAGAATAGAAATGACTTCATAATTTCTCTGCGCAAACGCAGCTACGTGTGTGTGACGTGTGCATCACACTCACACAGTCTCAATATCCGGCCGCGTCTGTGAATGACGCTTAGGTACGCATGTTTACTACCGCTCTATGGACGGCTGTCGATCTTTTCGGAACACTATTACGTCAGTCCTCATTACAGTACAAATTTCCACATCTGTACGCAGCGAGTCATTACTGTTTGAACTGACTTTTTCATGTGATTTTGTTGGATTCTTTTAAAAATAAGACTTTGTTTTCAACGAAACGGTCTAATAGCTTCAATATAATTGGTAGACGCTTTTACGCGATGAACTGTCAACAGATTTCCAATATTCAAAAATTCAGCAAATCTCTAAAAAGTCTTACATTGGTGTCAACAGAAAACAGCAACAGCAGTTTACTGTCAGTGCTGATATATAACTTTTTAGTTTTGTTGAATATGGTTAAGCAAACTTGTAATGAACCGTTACTTAAATTAGATACCTTGCGAATTGCCTTTAAAGCTACAAAGTCTGCAGTTCATGTCAAGAGACACGAGAGTTAACGCAGTGAGAATTTAAATAAACTCTCCTTCCTGTGGTCAGCACTATCGATGCTCAACTGCCAACTTGGACGAAGCTACTTTGATTTCAACCACAGGAATTTTAATACACCTATAAAATAACACGTTTGAAGCAACAGTGTTGCATGCGGCATATTACGAGTGCATTTAATTACCATGTTTATACCAGGAATAAAAATTAAAGACAATTTTAGCTTCGAGGACGGTAATTATTATTTGGCAGCTATTTAGGAACTCTTTAGCTTAAACTATTCTCGAAGTGATTAAATTCTGTAAATATTTGTTAAACGCATGTTTACTAGGAAGTGAATTATTGAACGATATTATACTTAAGAATCTTTAAGCATCCTACTGACGTTAATCCCTTAGCTGGCTCATACGAAATGAATGGTGTATCTATTCGTAGGCCAGACCACACACCAATAAGATCTTCATAAATATTCAATAAAGTATGCGTTTGTCGTTAAGACATGTTGGCTGCATTGACTATTAGCTAGATAAGTAAGGTTTCTAAATAAATACATAGCAGGGAAACTTAATTAGCTTATGTTATCTAACTTGTTAACACACTTAATTTCGATAAAGAAATCTCAAGGTTTTTTCTCACGACACGTTTTGTTTTCGCCATTTATACATAGTCTTATCTTAATAACTACATATTTTTAGCAGCTACTTATCAAGTCGACATATGACAGGCATTCTTGAGAAATCGGAGGAAATCTATTGACATGAAACTCCGATGAACTAATTAGTTCGCAGGGTGCCACTGCAATATTCTGAAGGAAGACCTAAATCTCACCTATCACTGCGGTGTTAAGATCCAAGTCGGTTTCTAGAACTGGTCCCAGCGTTCTAAATGATTGGATACGTTCTCACCTAGATATTAGTTAATCAGTAGGCGTTCATTAGATAATTAACTGTACACCTGCGGAACAGGACGAACTTTCTTGAGACATACGGATGTATGTCTAGACATTGATAAATATCAGGTACATTTAGTGAGCTTACGAAACGATGAGAACCTAGAAACGAAATACATACAATAATCAAAAGGAAGTACCTACTATTGAAATTGCTGTAGTAAATCATTTCAAGATTATATTTTAAATTACGGACTAATATGCAGCATACGATGCGACTTAATCCTGTACAAAATGTGTTTAGTTTAGTAGGAAATTCTTTCGTTGCGAAAATATTCCATCATACACGCAACTGTAGCGAATCCGAGACTCCCATTAATAGACCCATTACAAGAGACTATAAAGTTCGCGATTACTGCAGAGACTATCGTGTTTCAGTGTCAATTACCTTGCGACGTTGACGGTGTTAACCTCCACTGACCATATTTACGACACATTTGAATTAAGTGATGTTTTAAAGCCTTTGGAAGTAAATTGGCCAGTGTTAAATCTGCAAATGCATTAACTGTACCTGCCTAGACTGTTCTAACAACTGACTATCTTCTGTCCGTGAGTTCGTCCGCGTGATATCGACAGAATAGCGATAGAACATAATTAGGGTAAAAGGCACCCGATATGTTAATCCGGGGATCAAACTACTTCGTCCACATTGTCTTAAACTATTCAGTCTTTACGCCGTGTAAGAGAAAACAATCATTTAAAAATATTTTACAAAATAGCTATACGATTAGTATAATTCTGATTATGAAAGCGGATTTAAATACAATTAATACATTAATCAGTCAAGTTTCCTGTGTTGTAACAATCGTAAATTACTTTACTCATATCGACATAAATAAAGATTTTTGAAACTCTGCCATTTCTGCTTACCGTTTTAAATTTGCGGCTTCCTGTATTGCAACTTCTACGAATGTTGAAACAAGAATCCCATGAAACAGTGAACAAAACTAGCATCATCGTCGAAACAATAATAGTTTATGTTGGCAAATGCTGAGCAATTAGATGATGTATTAGCTTTAATATAAA
This sequence comes from Meganola albula, assembly GCA_936450015.1. Taxonomy (NCBI): domain Eukaryota; kingdom Metazoa; phylum Arthropoda; class Insecta; order Lepidoptera; family Nolidae; genus Meganola; species Meganola albula. The sequence continues at coordinate 12,236,718 of OW388159.1, read as the reverse complement.
ATACATAATAGCGTATTAATTGTGAAGTGTTGTAGCAATGCAGGTGTGCAGATAGACACAACATAGGGCGACATCCGCGATGCGGTGCCAAGCCAACGGTCGGTGTTTGCGCGCCGGGCCGTCTCGCCTGAAGTTATGCGCTAGATATAGGGTATTATCTAGAGATCAGGTGCACTTGTCTGACATAATAATATCGCATGTATTCTACCGCGGAGTACTGGAACCAATATTTTCTATCTTATCTGTGTACAATATACAATCTCTGTAAGTCGGCATGAACTTCTGCATAAATCTTAAATGAAACACGAGTGTTAAGAAAAAACTAGCAATAAAAATCCGAATGGGTACATGACTCGAGTAGTAACATCATATAATTACATATTAGCTTTAGATGCCAGTAAATAATTGCTTTAGGCTGTTAACGAGTTCATCGAACCCCAATAATTTCAATAAAAATAGCATTAACAACAATATATTACTTTGCTAATAATGCCAATTACCAACACATGAATTTTTTTAGAGGATGTGGACAGAATTTAATGTGTCCAGCTAAAGTTAAAAACATTTTTACTGAATAAAATAAAAGCGAGGAAGTCCACTTCCGAAAGTAATAAACTATGAACATATTTAAATAGAATATTTTGCAGTTAATACAAAATAACCTTACAGAAGACATGAAATTCCACGTATTAAAATTGTAAATTTGCCTTAACAAAAGTAAACATAAAACGATGAAGCAATACAATACTTTTCGTATAGACATCACGAATCGGCCCTACAAAATTTAACAAAGGGTGTTTTACGAGCTATAGATGCAGCACAGGTACAAATCGAATCGAATACGTATGCAACTATGGAAGAATTCTTAGAAAACTAAGTTTTTCTCATGGCTCGGACAAAAGGACTTCGCATCTGGCAGACAGAACGTCGTCAAGTCTGACAATGCTGCTCGTTTTGAGAATATGCTTGGTTAACAAAGCACTACCTGAGAGTTACCTGCGTCTATTGTACACGTGGGGGTGGTGCAAATCGTAAATAAAAGGTATTTTATATTTTATTTAATGGGCCATATAAAATAAAATGGGCAGGCAGATTCGATACTAGGGACACGACATTGCATTCGCTCAAACTCAAAAGCTACACAGCCGTAATATTACTCTTTTCACAAAGCAACTCAACACAGTAATCCCACTGTAACATCATTATGGCCGGTGACAAAAATTACCGCATGAGAATAAGAAAAGTGTAGAGCAAAGTTATTGTTGAAATAAAACTATAGCGAATCTTATCGCAGTTTCTTTCAGAATTCCCGACGTTTCAGTCTTTTCAGACTAACGAGGGAACTGAATTAATAGACGTCCGATTTTATTAATCACAATAATTAGATCATAATTAGTTCACAGTTATAGTGTGACGTTCGCGTAAATTTAAAAAAATACTAAGTTATTATTTACCCAAGATCTTAAAATTTTTGTGGCCTGGTTTTTCATGGAACATATTTTATCTTTAACATACAATAGAATATTATTAACAGACAAGGGGTGAGATGTAAAATATCAAGAACACACAGGTGCATGTAGAATCGATGAAAATAATTCACTGACTTTACCAAGAAGATGATAAAAAGAGTGAACTTTTATTTATATTAAAATTGTCAAATTATCCAAAAATCGTAAAACCAAACATAAAATCAAAAGTTATATGTGGCATACGCAATTTTACTTCTAACCTCAAGGGCGCTAAGAACCTACAAGTTCCAACGATCAATTATGATAGTTTGCCAATCTCTTAATATCATGTATTCCAAAACTCGCTATACATCTCGCTATTATTAGATACAAGCTCAACACCACCATTACCTAAATCATAACGATCGTAGTAATTAGAGGCAATCGTCGAGCCATTGACCCTGAGACAGCATTATTCCAGGTATATCGTGGCAAGGAGCTTGACACCGAGGAAACAATGCCTCGTTCTATTTTGTCATAAGAGCACTCGCTACTATTATTATAACGGATACTGGAAGTCAACCCGTAAGTCTGCCAACGCGAATTACGTGTATTATGCGTTTACGACATTCCTCACGCATAATTGCAATATTAACTGAAGTTTTTACTCCCACAGAATCTGATCATCGATATGAATCTAATAACAAAGAATATTAAATATAGTAAATCCTAAGTGCGACATAGATCACCGGTAAGTTTCCTATTACAAATTCCTTTGCGACCTTAAAGCGATCGAGTTACCACGACAACATGAGAAATGAGAACTTATAAATTAAATACCTAGAGATAATACGTAACAACAAGATAATAAAAGCCAGATTTATTTATTAGAAACACAAGATATCTAACTTTGACAGATGCGACATTATTAAATTATGCAGTCGAGGTGTCGACTAATCATGACGGTTGTTTGAAAGTACTTACATTCTCAAGCATGGACAAAATCAGATTATTTTATGACTAAGATTTATGGTCAAACAGTCAAATTATATCTCAAGAAATGGGTCTTGATTGATGTGGAACAAAATAATATACGATACGACTAACATGTTTTATTTGATGATAATAAAAACGAAAAAATTCGGGAGTTAAATGAGTACATGACCAAATCAGGCACGAGCAACATTAGTAGGTAGGCGGAACCTTTGATAAACCATTAATTATATTCACACCTTTGTCGACCGCGACCGAGTATTCAGGCAAGGATTTTTTTCTGTAAAGCGACAGTTCTCGGAAAGATGGCGGCGCGACGGAGTGGCAAACAAAAAGTAGAAGCGCGAGCACGAGCGACTCTGATCTCGACGTATGTTTTAGAGGTCGTGACAAATACAGCAACAGGACAAAAACACTAACGAACCGATTGTCAATAATAGCTTGAATGTGGGACATCCAATTGCGAAAATTAAATAAAATTAAAAACAGCGAACGAGTGGTTAGCTAGACCAATTTAAGTTTTTAACTTATCCAGGTTAAAAACTTAAATTGGTCTAGCGAACCATTAAAACATTTCTTATAAAATTCTTGGATGTAATGATCAATTTTCGACAAGACGAATTAAGCACTCATAATTATATGAACAAAGATAATAATGACGTTGAGCTTTATGCTCCAAGCAAGTTAGATAAGTAGGAGCAAGCGATGACCCTGCAGATTGTAGATATCACCTCGATAGAACTTTAAAGAATTCTGTGGTTCATTTTGTGGAAGCGACAACAAAGACTGAATTCTTCAAACACGTACCACGGCGGAGCGGTTAATTCTAACCCTGTCAAGTTACTTTTTGTTAGCGCGATGTTTTCTCTGGAAACGAGGCAATTTATTTCACACCAATTTGGAGACATTCTACATTCGGTTCTATCTAGATCCTTTGAAAATACCGAGTACACAAAACAACAGTAAAAGAAAAGTGGCACGAAGCTATGTGCTAGCGTAGACTTTTATTAAAAATCTTGGAAGTAGTCCGAAATACAGATTTATATCGAAGTAAATATGGTAAATAGTACGGTATGGTTAATAGCAATTAAGTTTCTACTTCTTCGGAACTAGTAGTAGTAGTAAATATTGGTATCTCAGGTGAGTGCAGCAGAGATCAAGTATACAGATATGAATCATTTGAAACTGTTGACTGCTATAAATCTGTGGTATAATAAAATACTGTTTACTTTATAACTGGTTGATTGGTCGTGTCGGATGGTTGGGGAAGCACTCATGCGCATCAGGTTCAACGCTCGGTGCGAGCTAGGCAGACTGCGGTCTAGATTGCCGCGGATCATGACACGCTTCAACGCCCGATGCTGACCGCACCTTCGTCGGGGTGCCATTTCAGTGTAGGAGCGGAGCGATTTAAATAAACTGTGACATGAAGAGGACACCTACACTTTTATCCACATTGTCGGGTTTCAACACCAAGAACTTCAGTCGCCGCGTGTTCAACCGCGAGCCGCTGTCGATCCTGGCTTAGAAATAATAAATAATAATAAATAAAATTTATTAAATTCAAGTCGTCATTTTACATATCAATCGGAAACAGATAAAGTAAGCTAGTATAATTACATTATTACCCGAACTAGGTGGAACCTGTGTTTCGGGGTTGTTACCACTACATAATAATAACGTAAGAATAATAATGATTACACAAAAATAATAACTTTTTTAAAAATAATTCTAATATAATAAGAATAGTAAGTAAAATAGTAGTAGCGTAGTGCTGTGGACCCGTAGCAAGCATAAGGAAGCTTTAGGATTATTTTCCTACATAGTATTGTTTTAGATTTACGCGAATATCACACATTGAAATAAAACTACTTTATAACGGATTTTATCGCGGTTTATTTTAGATCCCTGACGTTTAAACCGCGATACAATCCGTTATAAAGTAGTTGCATTTCAATATTTTCCTACAGTTTAAAGGGTGATGCTCGTTATATGGCTGTTAAAGGCTTATTGTGAGATTTGTTATTGGGCGGTTTGCATGTTTTTCTTAGAACAAAGTAGAAGAGATAATCTTTAATTAATTAGCCACGATCATACCGTAGTTAATTAATAGTCATGCGTTACAATTGATGTTAAATTATCAACGCTTAGTGTTTGGGAAACTTATTTTAATTCGACAATCGTCATCGAAAAAGTTTGTTGCGACTATTTCTATAGATTATTGATTACCTGGTTATTAATTTATGTGAAAAACATGTTAATTCGTATAGCTGAAATGTATCCAACACCCGGTTAAACTGGTACTAATTCTATGAAGGAAAAATAAATAAATACATATCTACGTTATAAAATCCAGAACAGAAACATGGGTAATTGAATATTTGCAAACTAAAACAATTTTATTACATCCTGCGTGCAATTAACACATTTCGCTATTTTGTAAAACACTTCAATAATATTTAATGGACCGCAGAATTATCTTACAAATCGTTTATTTCCGTATAGTATGACCATTATTACAAAGATTCCATCAAGTCAAAATAATGTTTCCTACAAACATAATTGCTAACTAATCACATCTTGACGTGCAGTAAACGACTGTTGTCGATATTATAATTTCACGTACAGACAGTTTGCACACTGCATGAAATTACACATCATCGACATGTCCTACGCCTGTCAGAAGAACATTGACATCTTCAAGTAATGTACCGGAAGCAACATTATTAATAAGAGCTTCTGCAGAAATGATTATTTAAACAATGGTTGCATGTGTCGACGTAAAAAGTGGTTCGACCATTTATCTCGGAACAATTAAATGATTTATTGATTATGATCATACAATTTACCCCTGCTCATCTATCTAAATATATAAAAGAAGAAACTGACTGACTGACATATCAACGTAGAGCCCAAACCACTGGGTCTGGAGACTCCAAATTTGGCACATACTCGTAGTTTCCTTATGGGGTCTAGGGGTGCACTAAGAAAGGATTTTTCAAAACTCACCCTTTAGGGGGTGAAACGGGGTTCCAAAGTTTGTATGGAGGAACAAGATGAGTGAGATCAATTTCGAGGGCGAAGCCGCGGGCGGAAGTTAGTTAACAATAAAAGAAAATGTCTGGAGAAACTTAAAATCTCTTAGACCTAGAAAACATTTAAAGGACATGGTAAAGTCTGCCAATCCGCTTAAGACCAGCTGTTTCTGGCTTGTTCACTCTCATTATTACCCAAGATAGACTGACTGTGCTCAGCAATGGCTAAAATTGGCTGTAACTACCACTAACACTCCATAATCTCCATTTCATCAACGGTGGCTCTCTTGAATAGCTTCTATTATATAATACTTTATCAAGGCAATTCTAAACGGCTACGCCACCCATACATGGATTAACGAATGATCCTTGAGACAGAATAATCACTTCCCTTGACTCTAGTCATATATCTGTCGGAGGACTATCATAAAACCATGGCTTTATGAGGCCAATCTAAATTTTAGAGCTAGATAATTATTGTTTGTATGATAAACTATACATGCTTATAATTTAGCGGTCTTTTTTATAAAAAACTTATAACAGTCTTTAGTTAAAATGGACTTTGTCTCTTTCTTACTAGTATAAATGTCAAGATGACAGACAAAGACAAACGAATTATAAACTTATTTTAGCTATAATGAGCTTATAAGACTATGCTTGCACTTATGGCAAATGAAGTACGTAATCCTTGCTTAACTTCGAACGACTAATTAGTTTTGACTGCGCAATTCTAACTAACAATTTCATGCTAAATTAAATAAACCTAACTGCAATTACTTAGAAATGTGGTTCATGACCAGGTGCAGTAAATCAGGTATCTTATTTGAGATCTACAACACTACAAGGCGGCTAAACAATCGTTAGATTACGATAGATATTATAAACAAATGCCTAGAATAGTTTCGTGAGTGGGTCCGCACGATTTGGTCAACAGGCATTCGCTTTCCTAACTCCGCTAGCCACGAATGGCAGGCGTTGACAATTGACCGTTTCAACTTTGGTATGCTGAATATTTTGAACTTATCGTTGAATTATGCATAAATACTATTTAAGCCTATATTATACGACTTCATCTAGGTAATAAAATGACCGAGCGATATCTAACTTGTCACTTATCGCGAATAAAATAGGGACGGTATTTTAATGAGGCGCGATAAAAATTGCAGTGCATAGCAAGTGACAGTTGGCAGCACGCCTACGTTTAGAGAACTAGTTGTTCGCGACACGCGCTCCTAACTGCTTCATATTTATAAATTCTTTGATCGTAATACCTCATTATTTATAATATACCCATGTCAGTGTCTTGACTCCATATCACTTCATTTGTTTATATATACGTAACTATTACAGTTATCATCATTAAATACAGGTATGCCGCATGATACGCCTGGATTTGCCATATTATGTAGGCGGCTCACCAGATCGCCTAAACGTAATGGGCTAAACGTATAACATATTTTTAAATTGTAGTACTTTTTATAATTTGTACAAATTAATTGTATTTTATTCACTCTTTTAAGCGTAAGAAATCGCGAAAAATAGAAGTAAAATATAAAATCGTCACGGGCAAGTACAATTATAATTTTCTGATTGAAAATTTCCTTTTGTAGTCTCATCAGTCCACACAATACATTTTTTCCGTAGGTTCACACAAAAAACACAATGGCAATGTTGAAAATTCTACTGAAGTTAGGTTAGGTTAAAATCAATTTGCTGGTACCAATAAATTGGTTTCTTCCAATATGCGAAAAAAGTCAAATGGTCCATTGAAGTTGGCTACAAATAATGTAATTTGCGTGCAACGGTATCACTGAACCGGACACAATTACTATGTGAGTCGCACAACTAATGAGCTTGTAGTAGTCCATGTTATAGAAATGATAGATTTATCATCGATGGGAACTGGCGAAGCGTATTGTAGCAATAACAAACAGTCAATATTCGGTAAACTCGATACAAATCAGTAAGGTTGATTACTGATACCGATTTACGTAAGCCGTTATGCGCATGCTATCGGCAAATGTAGATTGCTTGCATCTTGCGTGGGAACATTCAAATTATGTCCACGCAAGGCGACTTTGTAGTAGTTTATTATCATGTGTCTGTCATGCTATAAAGACACAGTATTGGTGGTATCTACGCAAGATCGTCGATTGATAATAGCGTACATATGACATTGGTCAAACATAAAATCGTGGAACCAAGAATTTTTTTACGGAAGAAAGACACAATAATAATAATTTATTCAAAAAACTTATAAAACAGATAGGTAAAGATTGTCCCAATTTTATACAAAAATACCTACTGAACAACATATGTGCCTGAACTAGGTAATCCTGTGTTTCTGGCAAAATAATACATAGTAGTTAGTAGTTACTATTCAATAAAGAAATGTGCTGTCTTTTGCTGTCGTATTGTTTTTGAGAATTTATCAAACGTGGTGTCATCGCAACTCTATTCATAATGTATGTGGTCTTTATATCCAACGACAGCACGAACACGACCCAAAATCGCATTACATATTTTGTGCACCGTCTATTTTATATTATAGTGACCGACCACAATCGGCTGACATTTGACCTGGCCTGATAAGATCCTTTCTAATCGAAACCACCCACGTTGAAACTATAGTGAAATTTAATAACAGTGACATTTATGACATTCGCGCGTTTGACTACGTAAAATAACATTTAAAAAAATTTATACAATGGAAAACTGATAAATCCCACCGAAATGTAACACATCACAATCATACAAGCAATAACAAAAGATTAAGAAAAAAGCATCAAGAAGGGTTTTACAAGTTAAACGTATACTAGTCTAGTATCATTTATCTGTGCTTATACGTAGCTTGACTGATACTAAAAGCCATCACTACAAAAACAAACAGTTAACTAAGAATTTTAATATTTCCTTCAATCAAGTATTTCTTTTAACGATAGTTGCAGATGTCCTTTTAAGTATCTACAAGAAAAGTCATTAGAATTCCAAGTTATATACGTAAAAATTATACCCTAGACTATAATCTGATAAGATACTGTATTACTGTATGAAAACTTTTATTTTAACACAGCAGCGGTGACGCAGCGGGACGAGCAACGCCTTAGAAAAATAAGGTCGCGGGTTCGAATCCTGGTCGTTCCCACACATCCTTGTGTGAATTGTTTCATCTCTGCTTCTCAATATGGGTGAAGGATAACATCGTGAGGAAACCGGCATGTCCAAGAACTAATCGTTAGAGGTCATGTGACATCCACCAACCCGCACTTGGCCAGCGTGTGCGGATTAAGGCCTAAACTCTCTCAACTCATAAGATAGTTGAGAGAAGACCTGTACCCTGCAGTGGGACACTAAAAGGGTTGAATGAAGGGTATATCCACAAGAAAAAACGTCATCGACTAAGAATCCTATAGCACATCATAGATTAAGCCCATACATGTTAAAGGTATTTATTCAAAGATTTTCTTTTGTTTACAAGTATCTATGACTGTCACGTATCGTAATTATAATTAACTATTACACAAAGGAAACGCGTATGTATTACAAAACAAAAAGTTCAAGTCTATTCTGAGTAACGTACGAACAGCTTGGCGTGTTAAGAACAAATTACTATGATGGCGTAAATGATACAACACCTATAAATAATGCACAAATTATTGGTTGATTGCTGTATAATTGAATAAATTAATAGATCCGGAACGGCGAGCTTGTAACAAACAACAGTGTTAATGGTATAGCACCGAAATAAATTAATCTGTTTAGCAGTAAATTACAGTAATAAAATACCTTCAATAAGTTTAGTGAGGATACTGGAAAAATATACATACCTGAAACAAAATAAATACACATTAGTACCTATTGATAATGTAAAAATGTTATGTACAAAAAAAATCCATTTTTTTTTATTTACAGGCTCAGCCAGCGTAAGGACCAGTGTGGTATCATAATCATGTTGAATGGCAGAGACATGTCAACGAGCAACGAGGCCGATCTCACATTTAGAACGCGCGCCGTATATGGAGAACAAAAGAAAACCCTCGGGACCAAGTAAACCTGTCCGCTGCAAGAGCACGTAAAGCACATAGATAACAGACCGCAAACACACGGGGCTCATTGGACTCGACAAACAGACGGACGACAACGGACCAATTGTTTGCTGTGCGCTCTACGTGTCCACTGCACAAATATTTGTAGGCTCGACGCTGCAAGCCTCAATTAGACGAAGAGCGGACAGTTAATCCTGCTAAACGCTACGTTACACACGAAACACAGGTAATAAAGGAGTATAAGAAACAAGTACAAACAAAATATGAATAACAAAGGAGAAGTACAGATTAAACGCGCTCATCGTTCAATGAAAACTGCAGAAGGTACTATGCTAATGTGACCAATCGGGCAGATCAGCACGGGACCGGCGCGCGCGCATAAGCCTGAATCTAGATAGGGATGCCGCACACCAAGACACATTTGCTATTCAGGCACCGCTCCGGCTGCACGCCCTGGCGCCGACGCCCTTGTTAATCCACTGTCCATCGCACAATGCTTGCAGGAAAAACAAAATAAACGCACTACCGAATACATGAAATAAGAAATACAAGGACATAATTTTAAACTAAAACCAGATTTTATACAATGGGCGGACTCTCAAGGATCTCATGAATATTTTGAAAGGGCAGGTGCATTATAACTATTCGGATGATATTTGAAATGACGTTCAATAGCGCATCTTCATCCTGATATAGAGTCAGGCATATAATAAGTCGTATAAAATGTACTACAAAATAAAATAACATGAAAAGCGAGCGCGAGTTCATATAAAGGTTTGTTAGTACCACTGACCGCCGGAGTCGTGTAATTTTTCTCGCCCGGCATTTAAATAAAAGAGTCCAATGGTGCGCGATTGAGATCAGTACGCTCGTTTAAATTCCCGGCGACAAGCCGAGGTGGGAAATAGTCAGCAAGAAAAACGACGCTGCTCTCACAAAAATGTAGAGAGCAAACCCTTGTAGGAATGTTAGTGACCGCACCGTCGAGAATTAAGAGGACATGTCCTTGTTAAAAGCTCGCTTTGGAACCCACTGCCGACCGCGTGCTGTATTACCATATAAAACAAATTAACGGTCGCTTTACTCCCTCATTCCTCTGATCGTGACTATTATCTAGGAAATCTAACAAAACCGTAGTACAAGACCAAAGTAGACATTATTACAAAATTCATCGCTGGTATTCAAGCTTCCACCCACCGATCGTAAGGAGATACTATTTCATTGTCTACCACAAATAGTCGAGTTACAAAATCCCTTGTTACCGTACATAGAGCGCAATAAACAAGAGACTTAAAAGGAGTCATTCGAAAACGAAAACGGAAAGTAAACAGGACATATCCGCACACATGTTGGCAGCACGGCTTGATTCTAGGAAAGGATAAATCTCGTGCTTACAAGATAGGTATTCAACATTTACTGCTTTCTTAAATTAAACGGTTTTAATAACGCAATAAAATATAATATGAAAAATGTAGAAGTTTAATCTGTGCTTGAGAAACACCGAAGCCTCTAACCGAGGCGGGGGTGTTTTAATAAGCGTCCCACGAGGTTTATCGACAAAAAATCTTGGGTGTGATACATTGGCACCTCGGCTCGTGACCGAGGGCTCAACTTATATAGTTCTGATTTATGGATAAAGATCAATAAAATATTGAGAAATGTATAATAAAACGGTCCTGCTCCAACTCCATAGCGTCTGTTTACGAGTTACATAAAACCAGATTATTTAAACGTATATATGTAACCTTAAGCATGTTGCTCTCGAGGATTACTGCTGTGACCTTCTACAAATTGAAGAACATTCGATTTGTATGGTCTCGGGTTTAAAACTGCGAAGTTACCAAGTCGGTAACCATTTTCATTGTGTTCAAAGATGCGAGAATTTCGCACTTAGCCTCGGTCTCAGCAGGGGAATAAAAAGCAGACTGTAAAAGCAATTGTTAACATTTTATTTTAATGCAGTTTTGAACAGCGCGTGAAAGAACAAAACAGTAGAGCTTCAAACAAGTATCATAAAATTGCGTGCACAAAGCCAATTAAAAATACCAAATACCTAACATGCTCAGAATGTAACACACTATCCAAGATATTTATGATCCGACACATTAATTTTTTTATCAAATTAATCTTTTAAGCTCGAACTTAACGTCGGACTAACGAATCTAATCGGATTGAACATAACTTGGAGTGTTATACAAACTCCCATTTTAATCATCTCCGTCTACATTTTTTATTTCAAACCAGAAGGTAGCCAAGCCTATTTATACAACTGCATAACTTATTAGTTGCCTTATTAGAAATATCTTTAGCAAGAACGGCAGTCTCTACGGTCTTGCTGTTCTGTATTGAATAAAAGTGCTCTTTAAGAGTTCATGACAGAACAATGGAAGTATTGGATTTATACACGTCCTGCAGCGCCACTTCTCTTGTATTGTAATGTATACGCGTTTATACATAATGTTGCTGAGTATACAACCTCTTCCTTTTTGGAATAGTAGAAACACGTACCTAGGTGTTGTCTACGAATTCGTTAAAATTCAAACATCTCAGCGCAAATTCCGAAATTGAATCAAGTCTAAGTATCCCGCTGATACGGTAAGCTATTGCAACACCTATTAAATACTAATAAAACTGGCGGTCGTGACTCGTATAATCTGTGGATTTAGTTCAAAACTGCAATACATCAGGCTACTAATACGTTATCAGACTCCCACGTAAATGTAAACAAATTGCAATAATTTAGAACAGCTTGTCAATATCTGGGTTTAATATGAGGTTTGATTCTGTTGGTCCAGGGTCCTGTAACGAATGGTTTGTACAGCAACACCGGCCTATTACATGCGAATGTAATGACAAACCGCCCGAGGCAAACTCCACACCAGAGATTTATGCTGCGTCATGAAAACTGCGACGGAAGCCACGTATTAAATGCTGGGCTATAATTACAGGCTTCCCTGGTAATATCTTCGTAAATAGTAGTTTAATATAGCACTTTGCTTTCTATACTCACTGGACAAATAATAAAAATAGCTAAGCCTTATGAGGTTTCTTTCAGATTTATATAGTAGTTTAACCACTATATAAAAGCCTTAACTATATAAAAGCTGTTGGGAAATTTTAATATTGTAACTACTTGCCCATCAGTGCAACGCCTAGTTCATGAATCTATTACAGATGAACTCAGCAACCCGCATGACCAATAACATAAATGAATAATTGAATGATTGCAGGAAACTCGTGAGCATCAGGGTGGCTGCATACATCATCATCCTCGGAGACAGACTCAATTGGAGCCACTAAATTGACCACAGTCACTATGTAAATTAAAATGATTCAATTTATTGAATTCATTTAAGCTCCTATAAGCGTCAAGACTTGCCAACGTTGATTAACAACTTTTTGCAACTGTTATGTTTAAAGCAAATAAATTAGAAAAGGATCAATTTGGAGATATTAATGTGAAAGCTAACAGACCGGGCCATCTAAAGTAAATAATGATTGATATACAACAGCATTCAAATGGTCAGATAAGATCTGAGCGGAAACTTATCAATCGAGATGGCGTGTATAAAATGACGTGTAAACCACTATTTCCGGCAGAACGCGTTTCGATGTTCGACTCGCGAGTATCGATTTCAAAACACCGCATGTCCGAATAGGTCGCGCACGATATACAATTACTTGATTCGATATGTCGTTCCGACTGTGTATCAATTATATCTTGCGTAGTACAACTGTATTTTCCCACGGTGACATCACAATTTTTTTTATCACAAGGTCGGCAAACAAACTTAGGGCTTATGGTAAGCGGTCATCCTAACCTAGATGGTTGCAACACCAACAAACAAACCAATGGAGCAAATAGAAACATTTCCAACCCACTAACCTTATCTGCCGTTCGTCTCTCTCAGTATATGTTATGTGCCTTACATTGAATAGATTTGCGAACCAATTTGTATTTAAGGAGACCTCCTTGTGCTTGTAGTATCAATTAAGTTGGTTTTAGGTCTGACAGGAAATTGTTCTAGATTAGGTAGTACTTTCAGCAAATGGAGTAAAAACTAAATGAAATAAAATAAAAATAAAACCCAATATTAAAATAAAAAATAATCAACCCAAAATTAAGTTGTCAGAAAAACAATCCAACCTTAAGAGCCTGAACCGGAATGCGGTGTACCGCTTCGCACTGCGATTTTTAGAATCAGCATTATATCAATGCACTGACATGCAGCCAATCCAGATGAATGATACGGTTGACCTACGGCGCTAGTGCGTTCACGCTTTAAATGCGTAGGTAACACAGAAACAAAGCAGGGCACCGAATGAAAAAAGAAATCTAGTTTGAAAACACTATCACTATCTAAAAGCGATTAGCTGCTCTGTAGAGATAAAAATATTAAAGACAAAGTAAAAGAATAGCTGTAATACTTATTTTTGCAAGTCCGATAGCTATCATTATTAGATAGTGTCGTATAACCCAACGTCGCGTAACAGACGACACGAATCAATCCATCAGCCACTCCTCCAGAAGATGGCTGTCCGTCATTTATCTGTTCAATCTAATAGTGTGTCGAGACATCAAGGCAGGTTATTTTATCTCTAGATCCATGCCATTATAATAGATTAGAAAGCTGTGGAACATTGTTGTTTGATGGCTTATCAGTATACTTTTTTTAAATTAACTAATTTTGCTCCGAAGATTTTGGCAATTCGACATTTGTACCCGAGTTTGTATCACTAATCAACTGAAAAATGTAACATAGATTCCTTTACAATATCTGGAAATCTACATAAACATAGGGAGCCCAGGAGCTCAAAAATAACAAGTGATTTAAGATTCAAAGATCAACCCCCCATTAAAAATACATTCCATCATAACTGAAGTCAACGCTTCCAAAGCCCGAAGCGGGAAGAACTCGTTACCATTTCGTCCCGTGACCAATGGTTAATCACCATGTCGATCCGTTGGCACGACCACTTCACGCCAACTCACCTTGAATTATAAGACCACATTGCCAATAATTTCCTAAAAATTATGATTTAGAACCTGGTGGAGGTAGGCAGAGAGAGGTGACACCTTTAATAATTTCTAGCTGAAGAAAATCTCAAAACTAATGAAACCGACAAAAGTAATGTATGTAAGGAGCCTCTAAAATCCTAAATAATCCTAATCCTATCTATCAGATTTGTAGAAATACATAGATAAATAATATACATGTAAGAAGATATTGCATGTTTAACAGTCGTTTTGCAATGTAAAAAAAGATAACATGTGTAAAATAAATCTTTTCTATCTTGCATTATATCAGATGCTTGGTTGCAGTGATAAAGGCAAAATCTTACAATTTGTATTCAATATAATAAAATTCAACAGATTGTGCTTGCAATGTCATGAAAATAAAAAGTATATTTTAAAATATAAATTTTATTTATGTTCTTGCGTAAACTATTCACCTATTTTAAGCTACATATAAAATTTAATAATCTAACAAAGAAAGTAAATTTAAGTTATAGAAGGCAGCAAAATTCTGTTGATAATAACATTCGAGTTACATAATAATATGTATAGGGTCTAATAAGCCAACAACTAACTCTAAAGACGTCGACGTAGCGGAAAGTAGATCCTACACGCTTCTATTACGTATGCTGCACGTAGCGTGATGTAGCGGAGCATTCATGATCATGACTGTGCAGTGTACATTACAATTAATTACTATCAACCAGTGACGACGCGTCCTGATTTCAAGTCTAATTGGTGCTGTTGAAAAGAGCTAATTGTTTGCTAACTTACTATTAGTCCATGAACAGTTTTGGTATGAAAAAATTAAGAACTGTCCTTGTCAATAATGCTCACGACCTTAGGAACACTTGTGTGTCCCAAATTACTCACTATGCCTGTGGACGCAGAACAAAAAAGTCATAAGCAGACAGTAAAAGTGCTTGGATCTTCTCGCCAATTGCTGGCTTAAAGCTCCCTTAGATCTATAGCTATTGATATCTTAATACCATATCAACTAATTCAGCATAATTTTATACAGCATATGTAATTTACAATGCTTTACTTCATCTAGTCAAATTCACTAATTGGAATATACATAACATAGAATTAGAAGCGATATTATAAATTACAGATTTGAGTCTAAGTCGTGATATTTAAATCAAAACGTTGCTCATTAAACAGGTTTTTTTGATTGGAGGATGACGACTGATGCAGAAGCTCTATAGCTTATACCAATACCAATTAACATCTATTAACGTATCGGATATAACATGATTACATTCTTTATATTGATTGAATGTTATGGTCACGGCAGAAGCAACGAGAGGTGTTTGATATAATAGTGGCAATAACAAGGTAACAGTGACTAGATGGCTAAATTTAGATTTACCCATAGATTCTTAAAATATGGCGAATAATAAACTTCATTACTCACGAAAAAGACAAAATTTAACATGCTCTCACAATGTGAGTAAGTAAGTAGGTGGATATTTTGGATATTTGTTAGTAAAGAAGATGAGATTTGACAAGAATTGATTAACCACAGTACATAAAACGTCTGAAGATGAAAGTACGGCGGCACAATGAAAACGTGCACGTATTATGTTGCATCGGAGGACATCGCGTGCACACCTCGCACCTGAAAGTCTAAAGATAAAACAAGGCCAAGAGTAGGAGTCGAAATTTGACCACACATAACACTTACCAACAAAAGATTACACTGGAAGCTTCTAATAAGAATAAGTGTTGTGGATGTTAATGAGGTTTATTTAAATAACAATATGTATATTTTAGCACATTGGTGAAAATTTAGCTCTAGATGTTTAGTTTAATTTAAAAGGCTATATCAAAACATTGTACTCGTAAAACTGCTAAAAGCCCGTCTAGAGAAATGCAATGCATTAACGTAAAGTGGTCCATATGGACATTAGCAATCTGAACAAGTCAAAAGAAACAAACATCGGATGCTAGTCACGCTCCCAGCTTCCAGTCTCGCTTTATGAGCTCTTTGATAGAATTAAACTGACTTCAGTAGACGACTGGCAATAAAGTTTAATGCTTTAACAATGATCAACCTAAAACAAGTTCAGTTTGTACTTACAAACGTCATACAAAAACACACCATTTATGGAAACTCGTAACTTAATATATACATATAAATAGCACTTTATTGGCCTGCTTCACAGCTCTCGAACAAGGGCAGAGATTGGAGTTGAGATGTTATCAGATACTAATGAATTGGTTTGTGTTAATTAAGTTTTTAATAACGGTGCCAATAACAATTATCACCAATTTCACACAATCATTAAAATTTCGTCTACAACTTAAAACCATGTTTCAGAAAACGGTAAAATATTTTTTAATAGTCAATATGTAGATTTCGGACCATACACGACTATTAATTAAGAGTTTTAACAAGAAACTATAAAAAAATATACATATTTAATAATTTAATACGATGCGATTTTTAACGACTCGCGTTGTGGGGTAACGATGTGTATAATATTATTGCAAGTTGCAACTTTATGATAGACAAGATTTACACAAAGGAAATAAACAGACTCATTCGTTTATTATCTCGGTCGATGTTTACGTTGCGTATGATACTAGCGCCGTGCGCAGGCGCCGCCGAGGTGCACAGACGTTTGGATAATTCATAAGAGCACGAGTTTCCATCTAAGTACAAATAGATGAAGAAACTAATCATCCGAATAAGTCTTCAGAAGCCTAGTAGCAACCCACCGCATCTACATATGGTCAACTTGAGTCAAATATATCTACCCGTACCATCTAAATGTAATAAAGTATCCATATAATTTTTTATACATCTTTGAGGAACCTTTTCAAACTTGGCTAACGACAAATAGGTTAATAAATATCTTTCTTCTTAGCTCCACCTATCACAATCTAATTCCGTAAAATTGATTGGAACTGGTGCCTGATGTCTTAAAACTCATACCGTCACTGGAAAGCAAAAAGCGCCATTTGTAGTAGTGGTGTGTTAGTAGTTTAGGCTTTCCAGTAACGATACAATGTTGCGAGTAGGCACTTCTTACTTCCGCAATTATACTTCTAGTATGGAGTACTTGACTAAATTGGTAACTGATAAAGCTTCTTGATTTGTTAACCTTCCTTTTATGGTATACTGTCAGTAACACCGTTCAGTAAATTATGCAATCTCTTTTGTTTCTATTAACAACGCTAAGTTATATTACGAAATGTAGATTTCATTGGCTACCTATTTATAACTGTAAAACGTGGGTTAAATTCGTAAACATCAGCAGTTTTTTTTTTTAACTTTTCAAAGGGAGCAATATCGCAAGTCGTCATCAAAGCGCGAATTTAAAAATCTGCCCACCTTAATGTTCCGTACTGAAATGGAATAAAAACTGGTCGTTTATAAGTTTATACATGACGGTGGGGCAGGACCGCTGGCGCCGGCGCACGCTCGTTTTGTTGTTCTTGCCGAACAAGTGATGGTGGAAAATTATCATATTTCACTATGGCACTTGGGTTTGACGTTTACGAGTCCCGAGGGTCGTACAAATCTAAAAAATACATTAATAAGTACAATTGAGACTGACCTGCAATCTTATAACTCTGGTGCCGTTGACAGAACTAATTTCAAGAACTACGTTTTTACGACGTTTTTTATTTTAATAGCGCTAGTTGGATGAAATTCACTTGTAATAAATAAATAAAAATTGCCTCAATTTTATTTGTATGTTAGTTGAAAGCCACCATATAGCAACATTTTCAACATATGTAAGCAACAGTTATATTAATGATATCAATTCCAGCTCAGAGCGCAGATGAATTTCTGCACAGCTTAATCAGAAGCAGTGCGACAAACTCAATAATCTGTAAATGGTGAAGATCGACGAGGTCTACAAAACGACATTATGCATGTGCGCTCAATCCCGTAGCGACTCGGCTCCGAGACACCCGACGACAGAAAAAATCTCGCTTGCCTAATAAGGACCCTGTACGTGCTTGGACACTACCGTTTGCGATTATCTCACGGTCCGCAGAACGGGGTCATGTGAGAACCAAATTGCTGCTTCTGTACTTAATGACCACTTTTAAAATAAATAACCCTAAGTTGGAGTCACGGAATCCTTAGAGTCGTGGTACGATGCAAACGGTAATGTTTTTGCGCTCGAGCTAAGGAAATAGTAAAACCAGATAATATCTATGAGACATGACACGAGGGCTAAAGGAAAACCAGTTATGAACAGTTCATAAGGGGAATGTTTAGAGTTGGTAAGCGTTGTAATTATGTCGAGAATAGACAAATTATATAGTCAGTGTGGACAGTAAATGGTGCAATTTGCGAACGATTTAGCTCGCGCCGATCAAATATGGGAATAAATTGAAATCGACAGCAAAATGTTATAGAAACTTAGATATTAAAACATGACATAGGTATTGTTTACGTAATTGCTCATTAGTATGTGTTATTGAGGTGATACTAATTAAACAAACGTGAATAAGCACCGGTTGCAGCGCCATACGTGGAAAAACCTTGTTTAATAAAAATAATAAATGCTAGAAACTTGGCGTGGCTGTAAAATGTTTGCCAATTAGATATCTACTAACGAGAAAAGACTAATAAATTGACTCGCTGCCGGATTTCAACGCAAAAGTAGTAATTAGGAGCATTTATCAACAGTGACATCAGATATGTTAAAAAATAAATCGAAACTAATTTCTATTTGTAACGCACTTAAAAATGAGAGAAGGCGTCTTACGAGATTAGGAATTTGTTATGAGTAGTCTCGAGAGTCGAATATCGAGATGGTCCGACCTATAAACGAAAACGAACCGGTTAGGTTATCGATGGCGAGCCGCGATAGGGGGCAAGGCGCCTGCCCGACGACCACCGCCGGCAGAATAATTGGGCACCACAGGACTTCACACCATCCGCACAATGAACATACCGGCTGCTCGGGACAGAGAGAGACGGATGAACTTGTAGTTATAAATAACAATTGAGATTCTGACTGCCATTTTAAAATAATTAGGTACATAAATTCAACACTTGGATAAAACTGTTTCATACATATAAAATTTTTGATGATCCAACGCTGGGTCGATGAAGTAGGTTAAAAATTGTCGCAGTTCGAAAATAATTTCAACTAATAGAACGTAGTGATAGCAAGTGAATTCTATAAATTCCTGAATGATAAGTTTCCAATAGGGACTGCAGAACCAGGCACATAATATAGGTAGCCATAATTAAAAAGTTGTAGGTCCCTTGGATATAGACCTTGTTTCCGTGTCTGTTGTCTATGTTATAACCGCGTATACAATAATCTAGACTAAGTCAGATACTGTCTGGTCACAAATCATGTGACGTGCAAAGCCATTGGCGCTCGATTGTCTGGCACATTTTTCACAAATAAATTGCGTTGCACGAGTTCCAAAGAATTCGAGTCCACTCAATCAAAACGTTTTTATCGCATCGTGCTTTTGTGATCATTTACCTACTTCTCAAAATACTTTTTATAAAAAAATTATATACATATTCCCAGATCTTAATTAAATACGAATAGGACTTTATTTGCCATTTGATTATTGCAAACACATAAAATTCAACTCAACAATATCAAGACGGTCATCTTAAAAATTTTAATACACAGGTAGATCAATGGAACTTTTTAAATCATGAATTACGATACCCAATATAAGTTTTAAGCTCACTATAATGTTTGAATTACTGTCGTGTAAAACAGTTATTTAAACAAGATTATATAATGCTTCTATTAATAAACTTGGGGATGATATTGAGAAAGGAACGTACCGAAGCACTGCACTACGATTATCGTTAACTATTAACACAACTATTTAAAAGACTATATCCAGTATTTAATTGTAAGTCAGAATGCAAAAAGACAGTTTCAATGATGATGAGGGCAATTACCAGGGATAGCGCGCTTGGTATTACAGTGACTGAATGGAAGATGCAATTAGTATCCAGGAGTATAATTCATCACTTAACTTTACGACTTACGACGAAGAAAAAGGTTTAGATTTCCATCGTTACTTTAAAAAATAATAATCATTTCCCAGATATAACAATTTAAACTAGAAGTTATCTTGACAGAGCATAACAATATAAATATGGCATAACATCTTCAAAAAAATGATGAGAGTAATGATTACATTTAAGCCAGTTGCTTAATTCCAGGCTTCACATAATCTGATGAGCCTTATCAAACCCGCGTATCCCATTACGGGTTCGTTCACCCACTAGACGTCGCGGAATTTAGCGGCGACGAGTATTTCGGTCCGGACGGATGCTAGTAAGCTTCCTTAGCAGTAAATCCACTAACATATAAATATACGCATCATATGCGAAGTTTATGGTGACTTTTACGAGGGTTCCGATAAAGATGGCCTTTTGAGTCGATTATCGCGCCGTTTTAGTAACATGTCGCGTATTTATATATGACTTTTACATTGTAATCAGAGTGCAAAAATATTAAAGAAGAGAAATAAAAAATAATAAATCAAACAGAACCTCAGAACCACAGATAAGTTTTCTATATGCTAACTCTATCGCAAGGTAAAAAAACCAGATTTGAACTTTACACTGCAATAAAGTTCAATAACTTTAGGTGTAGCAGACTAGTTGCCCTATTTTCTTTATTTAGGAACTTTAAAAATAACCCTGTTAACAGACATTTCAGTAACACATCTGCTCATTTATAACTAAACACAAATGCTGTGGAAATAACAAAAGATTGCGAAAACTACATTACTGAGTCACAAAACATTTGACTTCTTATTCAATTACTTAAATCTGTCCATGAACTGGATTGAGAGAAATGCCGATTAAAAATTAATTAAGACGCGCAACATCATCCCACAATAATTGCTAAAAAGTCAATACCTAATCGATTTAATCTGTTTCAAAAACTAACTCAATAAAAGGTTGGGATATCAAAATGCGTGGGAGCGAGACGACAAGGTGCGCAAGCGCACACCCGCTAATTAAAAGGATTTTGTTAGCTGTCAACCCGAGATAAAACCTCCTTTGAAGTGACCGCGTGCCGCTGCCGCCTTGATCGGGGTCATTACAGCTATTTATAGGAAAAAGTTTCTTATTCACATAGACGCACGTAAATCAACTAGATTTACTGATATGGCCATAATTCGAGTTTAATGTTACAGTTGACAGATTTAGGCTGTTCCGCATTAAAACATTTATATTGAAGTAATTAGTCTTATTTTTCAAACATTATCTTATGTAAAGCCTTGTATTTTTGCTACAAGTAAACTTATATTAGTTAATTTTTAGCCAAATTATGTTTTAATTCATTACAAAAAATTTAAAAAAATCGATGATTTGCATGATTCAAGGAGCTGTATCGTTAAGGTTTTGTTAGATTTGTGATCTGAATCAATTGTAAGTTCAATGTTTGTGTACAACTACTTAAACGGTTGAATACATTTTATAGTATATTCTACTGGAGGCATGATATCATCATATCGGCACGATCGCAATAACAATTGCGAGCTAACATTCGGGCTGCCAGCCTGCCACACGCTTCGATTACACCGGCATTCGTCTCAATTGTCGTCTATTTCCTATCGCTTGTAATTCGCTATTAACAAGCACGTTCATTACTTAACAGTTTTTATTAAAAAAAACAAGATTGCTGTAAATCACGCACTTCTATACTTCAGTGTTGAATTAATTGCTGGCTCTACAAAAGATGAACATAACTTAAATACTGCAACTTTTCCTAAAGTCGTTTTTAAGTTGTTTTTGTGTATCTCCAACTCCTACTACACCGCGCAACGATTTTAATGTTGTTTGCTACATCAATTAAATACTTTTCCACAGAAGGACGTTTAAGTATGTACGAAGTCGGGAAACATCGGATATTAAAGTTAGAAGCTTAAAATACAGCAAATAAGCTACTTACAATTAATTGAAGGAAACAATTATCTTAAATCAAGTTGTAAATATACCTAAAATACAAAAGAAAGTTTACACTTGATCAACATTTGAACATTTGAAACACGTGAAATGACTTCCCAAACTGTGAACATGAGGCCAGAAGATGAAGTTTCCGTGACAATACACCGCTAACGAAAGGATTAGGTTCGGTGCTGGGTTTTGTTAATGAGACCCTTTGTGGGAAGCGTACAAGGACCGACGGAAATAATTTCCAACCGTACCTAATTGAGGTTTCTACTTTTTTATATTACGTGCTTGAGTTTGTTTTTATGCCATCGCCTACGCATTAACAAACTGGTCACGAAGAACGTCTAGATAAAACGAAGTCTTCTGTTTATGCACTATGCAAGTATTTACTGAGACTACTGCATTTTCAATTTGCTGTAAAATCTTAAAGAGGCTTTAACGGTCTCTTGAATGTTTCCACCCACTAGTACTCAAAGTACATGAGAATGCACTACTTTAAGTATCCATTACTTTTTACTACCAGATTCCTATATTATATGAAGTAATTAGATAAATACTGCTCGTATTTTAAGTCTTAATGATTTAGAGACTCCCGCATTTACGTAAGTAGCAGCTATCATTATACATGACGACTTCCTCGGAGCTATAGAGTGAAGTGTGAGGCAACAAAGTTGCACCGTTTCCATGAAGCACTCCCACACGTATCACTATAATCTCATAGATGTTCCACGGCGCCAGCTGTCAATCAAACTGACTGACACCATATCATTCCTGGTTTCCTTAATAAAACATCTGAGTAAATTCTCCGATTCGGGGCGTATGGTGTTTGTACTCGTATGTTTATTTATATTTTGTAAAAATTCCGAGTTAAAAATGTCTTGTGATTTATTCATCGACTAAATAATTTCAACATTTAACATCTTTTTGATCTGGTTCATGAATCTTTTTTGCAAACCATTAAAACAAAGTTATTTTAGAATGCAAAGTGTAAATTTAAAAGTTATCATCATCTTAAAAGACATAGTAAAGTTAGCAAGTTTATGCAACGAGATAACGTTTATAAAATTGGACAATAGGTGCCATTAAACATTGTTATAAATGCAAACATAAAACTTTCGCAAAGTCACTTACAATCATTAGAAACGCATAAACGAAGGACCATGAAAATCTAACGCTAACCACAAACAGGAAACTGTAATTGGAAAAATAATGTTTACGAGTCTCTTTTCTAAAATGAAACACAATACAGCCATACATGGGGCTCCAGAACACGGCAATAAGATTCAAAATAAGACCTGAAAGGTCAGACTCACACAATGATTGTGTCGGACTGCATGAAATATAACACGTCGTAAATGGAAATGAAACGAATTATAAAAATATGGATAAAGCTTTAAGAGAGTATACCTCACTAAAAGCTTACAATAGGTACTCTTTGAAGAGAGGCTTAACGAAGGAACTTCGACGTCAATCATTTTATACAATGACCAAACCTATGTTTGATTATGAAGCAGATGTGATAGATATGCACTTCCTTAGTGAATAGATTAAAGTGAAATAGATAACGTATCGATTACAAATGAATCCATTGAAGTTAAATGAGATTCTATCGATCAATATATACCTTTGTGTAATACGTTCTTAGTCAATGCATCTGTAGGATTTTATTTCAATGCAATGTAGTCTTTCTATGTGGAAACTACAATATATAGACTAATAGGGTAAACAAATACATATGCCTTTCTAACACATTTAAAGATAAGGTGTATTTAAATGACCATTAAATAGCTGTTAAACACATTTAAAATAGATCACTGCGATACAGTCTTAGCTCATTTCCTGTCGATAATAGAAAAATCTTGTTAATTAGCAGCCAATGAAAATTATTACGTCGAAATATAGGAATTTCCATTCGAATTTAAATAAGAAATGCTCATTAGCACAGAGTTTTAATGTTTAAAGAAATTTACAATTACAATAGCAAAGGTATTTCCGGAGATAGACATGATACATACCAGTTTGGCGCCTTTTTAATTACAAAGGTTTTTCGTTTCTTATAACAGCCAAAAGGCAAATTAAAATTGACGCCGCCAGCAAAAAAGACTTTGATCAAACCGGCATAGCCACAATAGCAGATATAATAGCGAATCGAAATAGGAATTAAACTAATTTGATTACAAGGAATAACTTGTTACATAACGCCATTCGCGCAATCTTAATCAATGGATTTTAAATGGTAATTAGTTAATTAATCTTAAAAGGTTGTATTTGAGGCATAGGTACGGTGCCGAGTGGTGGTTTTTTGAAGACATCTATCTATGTTACAGCAGTGCACTATGATAGCCTGATGGTGATGATAATTGCTGAAAATAGTTATGAACTTCAGAAATAAGAGAACTACATACTTAGTAAATATTTGTGCATGATAAAAAAATCTTCAAAGCAATAAATACCTACTGGATTTGAATTAGTAATCATAATGATATTCATCGCTTTAAAATAAAATACTGATTAAATTAAATCGAAAACATTCGGCCAAAATAAAACTGTGCCATTAAGTGTTGCTCTACACCTTTGCAATCAAATTAGGATCCGTCCGCCTCAAACGTCAGGCATTATTTATTGCGACAAAAAACATATATTTATCTCATTTGTTTTGTATGTTTGTGTAAAAACATAATATTCTTAGGGCGAGTATGATTTACGAGTCGAATAGAATTCATTCAGTAATATAATGAATACGAAAATGGACCCTGCGGTGATTAGAATAAGGTCTTATGAATTAATTTTGTGGGTAACGTATGTGAGCAGGCGCCAGAGATCCGCGTTTTTTCATGTAAAGATTTTAAATAGTGGTCGAGGTCGGATAGATATACCGTTTGGGATGTGATGAACAGGTACAAAACAGGATAATATGGTAGGTATCTTATTGCCAAATAAATATTACTGTCAACAAGAACAGATATAGAACAGTACCATCGGCAGTACAAGCCTTTTGCAAATATTTCATAGCTGTAAATATTGTGTTTAAATTGAAAACAAACTACTCGATGCAGTTTACTTATATTGATGATTTGTTTAGTGTAGTACGAGTGTTTGCAGAGCATTTAATGCTACATGTTTTTATTTTACAAGTTATTGTAAAATTAGATCTTTAGAAATAAATTCTTAAAGATATAAATCCTTGTTGAGTTATGTATCCTTAACATGCCTTATGGCAATTTTTGCTAATTGTTGAACTTACAAGTCATGGAAGGCGGTCCTATAACTGTAATCGCAATGCACTTAATCCATAATTACTACACGAGATTCGATAACATAAATACTTAATTAATAAACTGGAATAGTAAACTCTTCAGATAACGGAGAGGTCACGATTCACGATTAGGGACAAAGTCAAAGAATGAAATAACAGAATTAACTTTATCGGGGAATTCTAAGAAAAATAGACAGTATTATCTACTTAATATTATTATGACGATGTTCTACAATAATGAATGAAATCATGTAAATGTATAAATATATAAATTATAAAGCTTTCTAGTAAGTCATGTAGTTACTAGCATTCTAGTAGGTATTAAGTAAGTACGTATTAGAAACTTGCTTCTTTCACGCCAGGGAAACCAGTTTTATAGTACTAAAACTTATTTATCGACATATCCTTAAATCATAATGGTCCTCTACCAATTTATAAAAATTCAAGGAGCAGAAATATTATCTGAACAAAATATGAATACGTAATGCAGCTCCGGACAAGGCACCAGGTACCGCATGCATTTAGATAATAACAGGGTTAAGTGGCGCTGCAGCCCCGACCCGTGTGCCCCGGTAGCAATTAGCGTTTAGGACTACACAATTATCGCTACAATCTATATCAATCGAAACAAAACGTATATCGATATGTTATATAGATCGATAGATGATAATGCAAATATCGAGATTGCCTAAAATAGCTTGCATGGCTATAATAGGATGGTTCAATTTTTAAGTAGATGATTATTGTAGTTACTGAAAGTTAACAGAGTTAACATTAGGTTTATTGTCTTTTTAAATGAATTCCGTCGCACTGAGCGCTCAAAATAATCCTATCGGATCTCAAGAAAACTTTAATCAAGAGCAAAACTAATCAATTATAAACGGTGCCCCGACACGACGAAAATTAAACGACACTTGGGTGGACACAAATCTCGAATGCTATAAATCGGCCTTTTCCGAACACAAAAAACACCCAAAAAGAGTTAAGCGTTCGGGAGATCGTTGAATACAGATTACCGAGCGCAGGTGTTAAATAAAAATAATAAAATTCGACGCGGAGCATTTTAAAAAAAGGAGTCTGAGCGGCCGCGCGGCGCCGAACGAGGCGTAATTTCGTTCGCAACGGCCGTCAAACAAAAAAACCACGGTGTACCATCGAGTTAACCACGAGTGAGCACATCACCAATATACGCCATTCAGAGTCAATCAGCACGCACTTCGGCGTCTATTTTAATGCCTTATAAGCTCGGCTCGGCTCCCACGTGCCTTTGACGGTGACCAGCCCTTATACGTGCAGACAAGGAGATTCAATGCAACACGGCAAAATTTTAATACCAGTGTCCATCTTGACAATTCTTGAATCGCCTGGAATGAAAATCTTTAAAATTAATTAGTGTTCATAACTATAATTCAAGTTATGGACAAAAATTAGCACTGCAGATTTTGAAGGTGATGTATAATCAAGGTGTAGTAAACTGCACATAACAAATTGACCACTTCCGAACATAAATTCGACACGTAAGATGATGCAAAATAATAAAATGGTGGACGCAGTGCATTCAAACCGTAATTAGGGGAAGAATTCATCCTCGCACGTACGAACAAATTGCAGGCATCGGTGCAAAAACTTCAATTTATTCAACGTGCGCAATACTATATTTACCTCTACCAAAGAGTTCGAAAATCCATAAACATTTTAGTATAGTCAGTGATGATTTTTACGTTCTTACTGATCGGGAATTCATCACTAAACTCGTACAAAGGCTTACTAGAATACTTGTTGGTAATAGTAAAGCTAGAGCAAGCAAGAATTAAAACGATTACCTAACTATACCGAGGTCTTTACTTAGAAAATATCTTTATACATTAAAAAAATCATTTTTAAAGCTTCAGATCGGATTTAAAGACGGAAAGAGGTCATTAACTAAGACCAACTTTACTAAAGAAATTCATGGGGTGTTTGCTCCGGAATAAATACCATCAAACGTGTCAGTATTAGGTATAAGCTTCAGTTTAATTAAAGATACGGGTAGGATGAATAAATAACAAGATTATCGGACCATCTGATGATGAGCGTACGTTAACGTGACAGGATTTACGGTTTGATCATAGCAATGCGACCATTATAAGACCTGCTTGCTGGATTTTTTAGTATCTAGCTTGTTAGTATAAGGCTTAAAATGGTTCTTTGGATGAAATGTGTTCAGAGAAATCTGTGGCAGTGTGAACATCATTCGGATTGGTGATATGTAATGAAGAGTTATTTATGGCACGTTAAGTTGATTATATCTTATCTATCTTGTTATGTATTCAGGTTCCCAGTTCATGGAAAAGTATGGTACCGTTCAGACAATTATGTAGAATCCTAATACCTACGTAAATAATAGGAAGTTAGTCAGTCTTACGTTATAATTTATATATAGCATGGCCTTAAAAGTAAATTATTTTGAAATAAAACTACTTTTTATGGATTTTATCGCGGTTTATTTTAGATTTTAGATCCCGACGTTTCAAAGTCTTTTCAGACTTCATGTTCACGGGTGGACAGGTGGAGTAAATTATTTACTTTGGGTGCATTTGGATCAGAGATAAAAAAAAACACTTATTTTAAACTAGGTAACTCAATTAAACATTTTCTCAATTTTTTATTACTGATATATGTATAAATGTAAAGTTTATAAAGACAGAAACACTTAAGACCCGTTGGCTACATCGGGTCGGGTTATCATCAGATCTTCCTACCACGCCATTTAATTCCAGCATGTAGTCGGTGGTACGCCTACACTACATATCAGTTCCTGATTTAAATTCATTGATACCTGATGTTATAGGTTTTAGGATTACAGTACCTACATAAATTATGTTTAAATTGTTGTTAAGTAAAATGGTGACGATAATGTATCTATATTTACTCTACAGTTTTGGACTACATTAGTAAATCACAAACCGATTGAACATGTAAGGAAATAGCTCATCGGAATTCGCCACATTGTTATAAACCAAACAGAGCTTGTTGTTAAACAAATAGCTCATTTCAGAGGGGTAACGAACTAGATTGTAAACTGTTTTATACTTACGACTTACAACAATACGTTCTTAGTATTTTCTGTACGGGTCAGCGACTTATAAACAAACGCGCGCGTGAATACGTACAGAAATAATGTGTAACAAACTCGTGAGAAATACGTTATAGTATATCGTGATATACAGGTTGTAACAACTAAGGGTAGTCATATTTAAGGAACGGATAATGTATGTGATATAGAAGCCTATAGATATTCAATTATTGAAAATTTTGTGTTTAGATTTAATAGTGATGTAGATCGCTTCACTATCGATATTGATAATGTGAATAGATTGGGCCCCGATTCTCGCGCATTTATTTCTAATAGACATAAGTCGAAGATAAAATAAGATAAAATAATTATATTTTTATTTATTCTGACATTTTTTCGACACATGTCTATTAGAATTTAATGTCTAAAACGCGAGAATCGGGTCCTTGCACCCCTGCGCTCGCCTAACTTATGTGATTTATCGTGCCACAATATAACATCCAACCACCAGCTAATATTGTTTGGTTCATTCAAGCACAAGAACCTGAACGATACAATCAAAATTAGTTATCTTCCCCAATATCCCGCCAAATTTTGACGTTTAAAATTTCATACAATATTCGAATGGAAAAATACAAGGACAAAGTGTATTGACTATTGTACCGAGACCAAAAGTCAAACACTGAAGTAGCAAAGGTGTATGTAAAATGTAATATTCATTAGGCACTTTATCTCTCTAATCGAAAAGTTCGAAATAGACCATTATTATAAGATTTTAATAACAACACCGAGAAAAGATGGTACGATACGGGTGAGCATTTTAAAGCCACGAAATGGAAATGTTAAGTGGTAGATTGAAGTAGTTAGATTTAGATAGTATAGAAACCAGGTTCAAGCTCTTAGCGACAACAATAGAGCTGATTTTGTATTGTTGATATTCGATTCCAAAAAAATATCGATCATTGGGTTCTAATCGATTCTGTAAGCTTTATTGCTTGGTATGGCCATGAAAAAGGCTACAGTGTTACATTTAAAAGTGCGTAGTCATGTCAGGACACGGCGTTTTTCATGGCACTATCCAACACCATAATCCAAGTCACTGTTACTCCAGTAAGTCAATGTCCAGATCAACAACGACACCTATAAACACTCAAAGAGTTTTGAAACTCGACCAAAGTCCCAGGACACGTAAACTGCCGCAAACATTTAAACAGAAAGATAATTGGAGGAGTTGGAAGGTCAAATTCAGGACTCGACTACTAAGGTACTTCAAAATTTAATCTGGTTAAATAGCAAATTGAGTCACATGTTGGGCGCCAAATTATTAGCTGGCTAATTCACATTAAATTGAAGGACTAACTTCACTGTTAACTTGTCAGTAAGTCTCCTTTACCCGATGTTTCGTACCCCGCTCTTTTAAAAGCCCTACATTTATCTCGGCTGGTGTAAAAATACGAATAAATCGCTGTTATGGTAACTTGGAGGGCAATAAGCTGTATACGTGCCCACATTAAGCGAGTTTTCGATTCGTCATGGACTATCAGGGCGTTTCGATCAAAGATATTACGATTCTCCCTGCTATTACTATGTTTTGTTCGATTCCCGATATTTTCAATTTATAACCAACTTCAGAATAATATTAATAATATCTTTACACATACATACACCGCCATCAAGTACCAAATTAAACTTTGTATTTGCTTTTAATTTTTTTTTTGTAAATACATAAATGTAAATGTAATATAGATAAATTATACCCAGACACACAACAAACAGTCATGCTAATCTCGAACCCACTGCCTCCTGCTTAGCAGTCAGGCCTAGGGTCTAACCTAACCTAACCACTACGGTAACAGGCCAGTCAATAACGATGGTGAGGGGAGTGAGGGGTCACTCCTCTTCCGTATCGCGTATTACCTATCGCCAAGATTCTGACTCCTCAAGCTGCACAGACAGCGATGATGATTCAAGCGATATGGATATTAGTGACGAATAGTCTTACATTACTTTTATCTGTGGTTAAAATGTTCTTTATGAGATTTAATTAATGTTTTATGACTTTGTACCTCAGATGGCGATACGCAAGTTAAACGGTCGGCCTACGAGTATAAGTTGCGTTTAACACCTCCCGTGTTAAATGCTCTAAGAGTAATTTTGTCCTTCTGGCTCTTCTAAAAACGTATCTTCACCCTCTTTTATCTTTCTCCCGAGTTTCTATACGAGTATGTATGTATGTTTATGTGTCGTTACGAAATATTGCAATACCAATTATTTAACATATTTGTAGCTGTTGCACCAGCGCTGCTCAAAATTAACATTAAGAATCATAAATTTGTAACCATACACCCAGATTTATGTCCTAAAAGACATAATGTTCTGTGAATGTAACAAATCACAACCCGCCCACTGAAAGAGACTTTGAATACCTGAGTGATATTTATAATCGTCATAACATTTGAACTGGCACAATAGAGGCATCATGCGCGGGCGTCAATCGCTGACATGAATTATGGAATAAATCTACTTTACGTTTCTTTTTTATAATAAAAATCTAATATTGAAAGATTTCTTACCAGTCATCGACTTAACCAAAGAAAAAGAATAAATTAAAGAATCACAGCAATTGTTAGAAATGTTCAAGCCAAAGTGGCGTCCATTTGTGAGTTTAATATGGAGAAACACTTCAAAGACATTACGTATATTTATCTACTTAGGCTACTAATATTATAAACGAGAATATGTATGTGTGACTGTTACGCTTTCACGCCTTACTGAACCGATTTATATAAAATTTGGTACAGAGATAGTATAAAGCCTGATAACGGATATTGGGTAATTTTTAATGCCAAAAAGAGGTTGTAGGGGGTTGAAATACGAGATGAAGGTTTGAATGGAAATATACCTACAAAATAAAATGTAGTTCGCACGGGCGGAAAACTAGTTAGTTAAATATGTATGTTATACCTTAGTGTACAAACTGTACAGCAATTTGTATCAATTCCTAGCAATAGATCACGAGGCGCGAGAATGCAGCATTTCATCAAGTGTCTACGTAAGTACCTACTATTAAATCTGTAGTCACTGAAATATGAGCTAGCCTCAAAGGGGTTAAGCAACAATGGTCTCAATTTGATGGCTAACTCGCTATTGTCGCGAGGCGTCTGGCACCGAAACTCGACAAGTAAAAAGGTAACAAAACACTTCACTGCATCATAGGGCTGTCAGCTAAGCTATAATCTAAATTCTAACGGCCTTATTTATAAAAAAAAAACTAGCTGCCCCAGCGAACTTCGTACTGCGTATTATTAATGTAATTTCTCCAGAAATTAAAAAAAAATTAAGGGTGAACAACCCTTATCACTTAGGGGTATGAAAAATAGAAAGTAGCCGATTCTCAGACCTACTGAATACGCATAAAAATTTCATAAGAATCGGTGAAACCGTTTCGGAGGAGTACTGTAACAAACATTGTGACATGGAAATTTTAAAAATGTCAAGATGTTAGGCAAAGGCAAACGAATTATAAACCTATTTTAGCTATAATGAGCTTATAATACGTTTATACGGGAGTAAATAACTAACGTTTTAATTGTCCACGCATTGTTAAACGAGTATGTAAGAACGTAACGTAGGACATCCTCAGAGTAGGTGGAGTGACGATCACAGCAGGGCGGCCGGCAAGAATTGGATAAGATAAGCCACGGATCGTGCACAGTTGTGTGCTTTAGGAGAAGTCTTTGTCCAGCAGAGGACAAGAATAGGCCGCTGATGATGATGATGAGTAGTTTGTGGAGGTGGAGAACAAAACTGCTGTCAATCGTAAACATTAATCTTTCGTGTTTCTTTATAAACTTGTTACGCTAAGCTTAAGCTTTAGATCACGGCTGAGACAAGTGATGCAAGAACAAATGCAATTCAACCTAAGTCATTAGTATTACAAAGGAAAGTAATAACCCTCTAACAGCCATCTACTAGGTTGTACTCTGTCTTTCTCTACTATCTTAATAGAAAATTTACACAAGGACAATAGCCGATATAGGACAGCAAGCCGGGACAGGACAGCAAGCCAGTACTAATGCATCGTGTAATTAGAGACAACTGTCTGAAGACAATCCAATGCAGTTATTTTTTATTCTCGTGTAAATGGTCCTTCACTTTACATTTAGTAGTTGGATATTAATAAATTATCTGAGAACACAATATAGTTGATCGTCAATTAAATTATGTAAGTCTGACCGATCGATAAGTATACATAGGTACCTACCAAACAACTAATCAAATCTCTATATATTATAGACATTTCAATCAAAATATTTAAATACGTCACTCAAGGTTTTGGTGATACGCTAAGTGCCAAAACATTTACGACTAATTTGAACTTTGACTTTAAATATTTATCATAACGGGCAATTAACGCGCTCTCCTTTAATTTGGCTTTACGTTTCATAAAAATGAATCCCTATTTCCCTTGGTCACGCCATCACGATTGAACGGCTGGACCGATTTCGCTAATTCTTTTTTTAGAATATTCCTTGAAGTACGAGGATGGTTCTTACGCAGAGAAAAATAAAAATAAACTCCGAGACGGCTTGACCGATTTTTATGGAATCTTAGAAGTATATATATTCGATAGGTCTGAAAATCAGTCGTAATTTATTTTCCGCTGGTGTAATAATAATTTTCTTCTGAGTCACAGAACGAAAATGTTTACAAATTATACTTAGCTCTCCTATCCAAAAAATTGTGACAATTTACTGCATATTACTAAGGAAAGCCACTGAAATAGGCTTAACTTTATAGATACCAAGAACTACTTTAATTAAATTATAAAGGACTAGCTTTCCGCACGCGGCTTTACCCGCACGATATACAT
Source organism: Meganola albula (assembly GCA_936450015.1). Taxonomy (NCBI): domain Eukaryota; kingdom Metazoa; phylum Arthropoda; class Insecta; order Lepidoptera; family Nolidae; genus Meganola; species Meganola albula. The sequence goes on along the minus strand of OW388159.1, from coordinate 12,203,077 downwards.
TTTAGCCACAAGTATTGGGTTCGATTGCATTAGCATGTCTGTTTGTCTTGAGTCTGACTGTAATTATCTGCTTTAAGTAAATATTTACAAAAGAAAATTAGTTTAAGTCTAGTATATACCAGTTATCTGGTTTCCACAACACAAGCCCTGCTTGGCTTGGGATCAGATGACCGTAAGTGTTAATGTCACAGAATATTATTTATATGGTATAAATGGTATATGCCCAGCAGTGGGATAAAAAGTAGCTTAAAGAGTCCTCAATAAATGAGCTATTTAACAGTACCAATATTTTTAAATCGGACCAGTAGATAAGCATATTTGCGCGTTCAACCAAACAAACTCTTCATCATTATAATATTATTTAGTATGGATAATATGATTCACATAGACATAAATAAATGAATTGACAGATTTACATCAGACTATAAAAAAATATAGGTAAAATGTTCTATAACGCAGCAACCCTATTAAATCTCCGAAGTATTGTTATTATTATTACGGAATGACCCATCTCAATGTCGGAGGGTTCCAAGAATTGTTCGTACGAAATTATGTAGATGTGTATTGAAAAAATACTTCGCCCACTATCTTTATTTCCTTGTGATAAGAACTAGTTTTGCTTGGCAGTTCGTAAAGGATTATATTCTTTATCTGTGTATCGTAAGCGCCTTTGAGCATTTATAAAGGCAATTTCTGACACCTCCAATGAAACATGGCGCATAACGAATGCGTATGCATCGGGTGGATAAGCCATAAAAATTTAACCAATAGAATGGGATTTTAAATTAGTTACGACATTTATAAACGGATATTAAGATTTAAAATATTTTTTGATAGCTGTACCTACCTGTCAGTAGGTACCTATGTGAATTTGGTCCCTACTAATTTTATTAAATTGTATGTAATTTCAGGTTGAAACCTAACCTAACTTATCCTTTAACAAAAATTGAAACTGTTAGGTAGTTTCATAAATGAATAACCACTTAGGCTCTTGCTTATATTAGGCCATAACTTTCCTAATGTTAAGCGATGCTTTGGTCTATGAGCACCGGTGGCAAAGCGGTAACAATCTTGTCTTTGAAATATAAGATTGCGGGTTCGATCTCCAGTTGTGCCTACACATCTTTATGTGAATTGTTTCATCGCCGCTGGTCAATATCGGTAAAGAACAACATCGTGAGGAAACCAGCATATCTAATACATTGCCACTGGTATATGGTGGATATTCCATGGGTACGCACAAAGTGATTTGCTTTCACTTTTATTGTGTGAAATGCCAAGTTGTAGAATTCCCTGTTTCCTGATAGCTATAAATCTGTCTGTATGCAAGCCACGAGTGAACTGGCATTTACTGGGTAAGCATATTCCATTGTTGACTACATCATTGCTTCACATAAGGCAAGTGTGTGGTCAAGCGCAAGTATTATAGGATAAAATAAAATAAAAGAACTTCTATGCACCTCATACGAAAAAAAAAATTTCCTTGGCATTCAAATGTTATGTAAAGGCCTGTGTTTGCAATTTGTTTAAAAGTTTTGCACTGTATTAAAAAAGTTAGGTATAGTATATTCCAAAAAAGACTGATTCAACAAAGTATTTGTAAATAATAAGTTTTATTAAAGTATAATTATAGGGTTTAAAAAGCAAGTAGTGACATCTATTTATAAGAATTTCAAACATCTGAGTCCTGAGTAGGTACCGAAGTACTATGAAGTAAAAATAAAATCAAATAATTGATTCTTTACTAGATAAAAACGACGTCCTTGAATGTTAGTCATGAACTAATAATGGAAACAAGTAACTTTCTCATTTAATACATCCCTAAAGCGCAATACTGTGGAGCTTTTAAGATCTTTGGGCTTTCTTTATTGATAAACTGATTATTGTTTAATTAGGAAGCAAAGATAAATTTCACAACAATATCTGGTAAATATACACATACTCTTACCAACTGAGAGACTATAACGTAGATTTCAATACAGAAAATAATCAAAACATGGCATTCAAGATATGCAGAACTTCGAACCACACCATCAATCAACATCTGACTATTAACTCCTGCTTTAAAGCCTAGATTTACAAAAATGATTTATAATTTATATGAAAAGGTTTGAATACAAACTAAAACTTACCCATTATGTGCATTATTCACTCTATTATCAAATATAACAAATCAGAACACAGAAAAACATCACCAAAAACATTGTAGCTCAGTGGCCATATTACTTTGACCATAGATTAAAGAATGTAATGAATGGAAGAAAAAAAAGAATAAAGAAGAAAAAATGTTTTATTTTATTTTAAACGCAGACACCTTTAGTCTAATGAGCCTACATATTTGGTGTTGCCACTCTGATATCACGTCAAAACCCTTAAAACATTATTGTTGTGGTTACCTGTGGGTGCCGCTGCGCGCCGTGGTTACCTCTAAAACGTAGTGATTATATACTCTTTGGTTACCTCGCCCCAGTTTTTGGGGGAGACAAGATAAGCAGGTACAGCAAAGTTGAAACGTCTTTAAAAATTCAAACATAAATAAAAGCTGTTCCTGTGCCTTGTCAGCGGGGAACGCGAGCGCAAAAAAGTTCCTGTGTTAAATGTTCTAGGGTAAAATCACAAAAACACCAAGAAGATACCTACATAGCTGGGACGCTGAGCTCGCTTAACTTATTTATGTCATAAGTACCACTAGACTACATATCATCCGACCATAATCTAATTTTGATTGGCTCGTTCAAAATTATCTCTGTATCACACTAGTATCGGGGTTAGGCTCTACCAATTTATTACTTTATCATAAAATATTCAGGGGAAAGTTGTGTCAGGCTGAAGTGTAGTGGCACCCAGGGAAGGGAAAAGTAAAAAGGACCTTATCAAATAAGGGACACGTTAAACCACCCAACCTCATACCAGCAAAAAACCAGGCTGACCATGAGTGGAACACATTCGTCGAGTATCTTGCAATAGTAGAAGAAAGCAAGCACAACAAGCTTTCTGACATGCCAGAAATTAATGCGGGCCTACATTACCAAAAATATAGGCTTGCTCAAAAAAGTAAGATTCGACGAAGCCAATGCCGCCATATACAACAACGATACCCACCTGTGCCGGCTGGTTTTTGCCACGGTTGGCTGGGAGACACCACGTACACGTGTGTTGTATCCCATCCGACCGTGGTGGTCGCCGGTTGGCCGGGACACCCCTATTGGAAATTTCCGTACACCTATCCAAACGTCCTCCATCCCACAACCAAATCCGCATTCCTTCCTGTCTTCCCTTTACCTCCATATCCCAGTGGCTGGACCTAGGCTGCAATTCTGGCCATCCGCGTGTTTATCCCTGCGTCGGGAGCCGTAAGGGGGGGACTAAGAGATCCGTCTAAACGCACATACCTTTCGTCCGTGCAGTTTTTAAACTTTTGCGAAATGCGACGTCCACGGAATTTCTGTATGTTCGCCGCAACTCTTTGTCGATTTTGGTGACTGAGGCTGGATGATAGTACATAATCTGGTACAAGTTTTCCCTCTCGATGTATGGAAGTTGGTTTATATCTCAAACAGAACGATTTCGTTTGAACATGTAAGTCTTGTTACCCTGACAATGGCGCCGAAGTGATTCATGAAAGCTTCGTCGACTATTAGCACTCCGTTGGCTTGTTCACTCCGTTTACTTGGATGGAAGCCATTGTCTTTACGCTCTCTGCAGCTGTTGTCCCCCACATCCTTAGCTGCCGCGCGTGTTTTGGTGGCTACAGTATCGTATGGTCTGAATGTCTCAGCATCCATGTTAAGTTTCCACTCCTTGGGACTCCGTTGACCCAAGTAAACTTTGGTACATCCCAATATCGCCAAGATTATGGTAGAAACGATTTGGCTCGTTTGGCTATTTTATCTTCGAGCATTATTTGGGTGCACTGTGCTGTTACTAGTGTGTGTTTTTGAAGCCCTTTCTATTCTTGTGTACTCTGTAACAATACATAATAATAATATAATGTACTCCGTGCTCAAATCTTTCTTCGGCTGTTATGAAACCGGCCGTTGCGTTGTAAGCCGCTATGTATTCACCATCCATGGTTCTATGAATGACCTAGCGTATAAAACCCAGGAACATGCTAGATTTTTTTTTTGATAATGAGAGAAAGGTGGTGGTGAGGCAACAAGAGTGGCGCTAATGGACTACGCCTGCTACTGTGGGTGAAAATTAATGTTTATATGAAGTCGAAGTATATTGAGGAAGTAGTTATTGTGTGTATTGGAACATGCTAAGGTCTGCTGCAGACCTATTCTATTATGTAAATATTCTTTTACATAATAGGTCTGCAGGTCCACGATATTTTAATAATATACTATTGTGATAACTATAAAAGATAAACACTATACGAATCGAAAGAATTGTCTATGGTTTTAGGCAGCGATGTTGCCATAAACATCTTTGTTTTTCTTTTCCTGTCAACTGCTGTCAAAGAGGTTGGACTATTGTGTCTTGTTAAATATTTTTTATTAATCGCTATTAATCTAGCGATAAATTTCTGAAAATCAAAGTTAAAGTGGTGATCCGTATAGTGCAAAAGGTGTTAATTATAATCTCTTTTATATTTCAGCTTCAGGATGGTACAGCGGCTTACCTTTAGACGACGTTTGTCGTACAACACAAAATCAAATCAAAGGAGGATGTGAGTGTTTATTTGAGTTTATACTTCGTTGTAACTCTTTTACTACAATTACTCAGTTAAATTCTTATAACGGTGTAGTGATAAACAAAATTTAGGTAGATATTATAAAGTGCTGTAAACTAACCTCAATTTTGTTCAGACTAGTACTAGAACCGGTGCACTTAATAGGTTTTCAGTTATTAGCAGCGATAAATAAATTAAGCAGGTTAACTAACCTGCTTAATTTATTTACCGCTGCTAGCTTAATGCATTATTAGTAGTATGTTAACAGCAGAACTCATTTAGTTGTAGTAAACAGAAGTTATTTAGTCATGGTACCTACCGATTTTAGTGATTAAATAATATTTATATTATAACTAATGCATCATATAAACAGTACTAGCTAGCTTAGATTATGGTTACATTTATAAATTAAGTCTTCAAAACCAGCAATAGTAAATAGAAGCAAACTAAATCAAGTAGTTAGTGATAACTTTAACTATAAATTAAATAATTTTTACTCTTTAGTAGCAACAGTGGACTAGGTTTTGAAATATTGCTTATGAGTTTGATCCTTAGTTGTACACACATCTGCATAAATAATTTCATGGCCTCTGCCCAGTATTGGTGAAGGTAAACATCGTGTCATAATTCATTTATTGTTCATAAACATGGGATTTAACAAGATGGATGAGTATGCCATGTTTTACCATAACACGGATGAACATTGTAATTAGAACTCATAATTTATTAAGCGAGGACATGTGGTCTCCACCAACCCACACTCTGCCAGCATATTGGGTGGATTAAGGATTAAACTTTTGTCAACTCTTAATATCGTTGAAAGTAGACCTAACAGTAGAACACAAGGGTTGCTGTCTTTCCCGTAATTTCTTGCTATCTAACTTATTAATGGTTAATAAAATAATTATATTTACCATAAACAATTTTCCAATTTCAGAGTAAGAACTCCTGGTGGACGTTTGGTCTATCAGTATGTAAAGAAGCCCAAGAAGATCCCAAGGTGTGGGCAGTGCAAAAGCAAGCTCCGAGGAATCCAACCTGCAAGGCCTGCTGAGCGTTCCCGCCTCTGCTACCGTAAGAAGACAGTGAAGCGTGTGTATGGAGGTGTACTATGCCACAAATGCGTTAAGCAACGCATTGTCAGAGCTTTCCTTATTGAAGAACAGAAGATCGTAAAGGTCCTCAAGGCGCAACAGGCTAGTGTAAAAACCGGCAAGAAAGCGACAAAGTAAATGTTAAGTCATAAAATATAACAAAAATCTATTACATTGTTTTATTTAATAAATTAGGAAATTTGTTAGAGGCCTTTGTTCTAACTTAGAAATAGTACTATACTAAGAAAATTATCATGCTGTTTGGTCTTAGAGCTGTGTGGTTCCTACTAATAGCTCACAGACTACTAAGAGAACCTCTATGAAACTATAGTTACTGTATTTACATTTTGGGGAATGGCCACCAATAAATACTACGCAAGGATTGAGTTGCTGCTACGGGTATATTAGCAAATTTCGGACCACGGTACGCCGTCTATGTCACGACATTTGACATAAATGACAGATTGCTGTACAACGTAGGGCTGTTGATATTTTTTAAATTCTCGTTATCGATATTTTTAAATATATCAACGTCGTCGCGTCGGAGAATTAAACATCGAAAAAGAAATATCGATATTATTTTTCGGCTTTGTTTTAAAAGAACAATCGTAAGTCGGCTCAAAAATGATTGGCACAGTTTATAAATTAAACGAAATAGAAGTAAAGATACTATAGCTGTTAACGCTGACAGTGACAAGAGATAGCTAACAACCACAACAGTGGGTAAAGCAGATACTAGCTAACTGATTATAATATTGTTTTTTTTGAAGTTATATTTCAATAGGTGCGTTATGAATAAATGATCACGGTGAAATTTTAAGATGCGCGCTCATCAAGGTGACACAAAATTAACAGATTGAAGCTGGCGATTGCAAAATTTTGATAAACTAAAACAGCACATTGTATTAATAAAGTGTAAGTAAAGAACCATTGATTAAATTTGGGATGATGTTGTGGTTTAATTAGCTAACGAGAAAAAATAAAAACTTATTTGGGAATAATTTTGCACCAATTGCTTTATCAGTATAAAAGTACTATCATTTATATGGTAGAATACAATATTCATTTATTGCGCTATCGTACACAAACATGACAATTTATTTTACATTAAAAATTTAACTGTTTTCTGTCACCATCCATGGATGCGCGTGGCACGCTGTAACATACACGAACATTCGCGCAAGCGCCCTGCGTCTCCATCCATCTTATGCTTTTTCGATCAGGTCACGTGTCCTGATGCGAGTTTAAGATTTTATACCCATTACAGAAAAAGTGCTCAACGCCGCTAAAGAAGTTTTCACTTCAAAAATATCGAATTTACATTTTTATTTCGAACTATTAATATATCGACAAAAAAAGTATTAGTAATAAGTATAATTAAAGTTATTTTTATTAATATTAGCGGTAGTCGTCGACCATTTTCTCGTAAACGCAATGCACCGTTTATCACTCAACAAACTAGTTTAAAAAACGGTCTAATTTTTCGACTGATGTACCAGACAGTTAAATTCAACTGGTTTGCTGAACGGTCTTAGTTTCGACTGTTTTGTAGTAGAGTCAGTCGTTTAGACATTGCATGCATTTATCGTTGTTTGTACACATTGATTGATCACACAATTTGACTACCAACTACGTACATAAGTACATAGTTATATTTACAGTTTACACCTGAAACAAACTTTATGAGTTTTTAAGAAATAGGTACCTGTTTGTTCACACATTTTTAAACGTAAGAAAATAAGTAATACGTACCTACCTTGGTTAAAGGGCAAAGAAGAAATACTTATAAAACTCAAAATCGTAAGTTTAGAACCTTGACCTTGAACGACGCGATGCGTACTTAGCATTATTTTACCAAAACAAAAATATTTTTGCAAAATATTCAAAAAAGGTTATGTAGGTACTCCAATCGCCTGTAGCACTGGTTAACATAACCTAGTATAGGCAATCAACAGCTATACCTTTAAGATAATATTTTAGATTTAAATTTTGTATGGACCTTGTTTGTAATAAAGTGATTATTATTATTATTATTATAATTATTAATTTCATAGAAATAGTAAATTTATTTGTTGAGCAAAAATGTGTTTTATTTTCACTCGGCGCGCTCGGTCGTTCATAAACGAAGCGAGATGTTCCGTTGATCGTAGGTATAATGAAACGGTCGAGCATCGCAAAGCGTTGCGCCGCGCCGTTGCGCGCGTTAATTCAACTGGATTTGTAAATCGTTTATGAATAAACTAGTTTACTTGTAGACTAAATGACGCACCCGTTTACTCCCAAAAAACTGTTTACGTAAACGGTTCGTTCACTCAACAACCACGTCTAATTAATATTATCGATATATCGACATTTTAACACAGTCTTCTTCGTACGACTACGAACGACTTGACTGAGTGAGTCTGAGTGTCAATAATCATTTGCCTTCAACTTGTAAATCCATTATTTTACTACATTGTGTAATACTTTAGTAATCTAATTTTATTAAATTATTCATTATTGATTGTATCTGTGATATAGTAATAATTCAAAATATAAACAAAATGTCGAATCCCTGGAAGAAAATCGCTGCGCCAGCAGAAGTTCAAGACCTTTCTGAAATCATGTCTGAGGAATTCGCACGAGGTCTTCAAGTGCAAGAAGAAATTAAATTTGCTGAACAACTCTCTGATCAGCACGTGAGTACATCTAACGATATACCACCGGAGTTATTGCAAGAAATAGAACTATCCAGTGCTAAAGAGTTCTGTGACTCTGATGCGATTATTGCAAAAGTGTTGCAATGTCAGTTTGACCGAGAGTATGATGACGAACTGAAGAGAGTGGAGAGGAAGAAGAATGGGGAAGCAAAGGTATCAGTCTCATATGATAACTACTTTAATGTACCACAACATTTGATATATGACTCAGATTCTGAGGATGACGAAGTTGACAGAAATAAGAAAGACTGGGACAGGTTTGAAACAAACGAAAAAGAGTTCGCAAGTCTACCCAAACGTGGGTATGTCATGAAGGATGGCGAAATGGTTACTAAACATGACAGTGTGATCAATGGCCGTAGAAATGCTTGCAGGGTAATGGCATTTCCACCTGAAGTGTGTACTGGGGACGGTGCCGGGTTTGATATGAAGCTGTCCAACTCTGTATTCAACCATCTAAGGGAGCAAACTAAGCACCAACACTCTCGAAAACATAAAATGTTGGACAGAAAGGAAAGTCATGCTACTGCTGAAATGGGGTTAGACGAGCCCACCAGACTTATTTTATTTAAGCTCATTAACAATGGCTTATTGGAGGACATTAATGGAGTCATATCAACTGGCAAGGAATCAGTAGTACTACATGCAAATGGAGACTCAACATTTCCTGACTTAACAGTCCCTAAAGAATGTGCAATCAAGGTGTTCAAGACAACCCTTAATGAATTTAAAACTCGGGACAAATATATTGAAGCCGATTATCGCTTCAAAGACAGGTTTTCTAAGCAGAATCCACGTAAGATTGTTCATATGTGGGCTGAGAAGGAAATGCACAATATGATTCGTATGAAGAAGATTGGTTTGAATTGCCCTGATATGGTTTGTTTGAAGAAGCACATTTTGGTGATGTCCTTCATTGGGAAAGATAGTAAGCCTGCTCCTAAACTGAGGGAGGTGATTCTGAAGCCTGAGAAATGGCAGAGTGTATACAATGAGGTGGTGGAAGCAATGCACAAGTTGTACAACATTGGTCACATGATACATGCTGATATGTCGGAGTACAACATCCTCTGGTGGGACAATAAGTGCTGGTTCATTGATGTCTCCCAGTCAGTGCAACCTGACCATCCTAACGGATTGGAGTTCTTACTTAGAGATTGCCGTAATATTGCTAATGTAAGTATTAATATAGCTTTTTTTGTAAGTTATGCTAAACTATACACTTAGCATCAGCAAAATAAGTGTTGTTTATTCAAATTTTCTATATCTGAATCTCAAACTCATTGATTTTCTATTATTTACAGTTCTTTGAGAAAAAGGGAGTACCAGACATGAAATCAAGTGAAGATCTATTCAAATCCATAACTGGCTTTGATGAGGTAGATGTCAACCTCCTTGAAGGCGTCCACACCACATATAACTCTCTGCTCTCCCGTTTCGAAATAGCTCCTGATGATAATAGGAATGTGAGCTACCCATTTGAGTACTGCTGGCAGAAGACCAATGAGTCAAAAGCTAAGAGTGATAAAAGTGGGGAGGAAGATGATGATGAAGATGAATTTGAAGATATGTGGACCCATTCTAAACAGAATAAGATAGTGGATACTGCTGCTGACTTTGGCAATGAAGTCAAAGTCCAAGAAAATCAAGTAAGTGAAGGTGGTACTTCAAAGGAAAGTGCAATAAAAATTGTGGATAAAAAAGTTAACTTTGGTACTGAGATTGAAGTTGTTCTACCAAAATTGGACAGTATAAGTAGTACTGAAAAACTAAAAAAGTCTTAAAAATATGTTCATGTGTATGAACTGTGTTTTATAATCAAGAAAAATTGGATAAATTTGTATTTTTACTGTAAATAAAAATACACAAAAAAATTATATTGCTTGACGAAATATTTTCAAAGCAAAGTTTTGTCAAGCAATTTGGGGTAAGAAGAGCAATAAAAAAGTTTGAAACAAATTAGTTAGTATATATTTTTGACAATTATAAACTTATTATACATATCATATTATATTTACAGTACACAATAACAAAAATGAGATCTTCCAATTCAAGTCACACACTACATTGAATTAGGAGTGTTAAAATACCAATAAGTCGAGACCTGGGGGCGCGGCGGTGACGTTACAGACGCGTGGTTGTACTATGCACAAAAAAGTAGTTTTACCCTTCATTATTAATAAACTTAACACAGAAATTAACAATAAAATATAGCTGTAACACAAAAAAACTTAAATAAGAATCTGAGCACGTCGTAAGCCAAAAAATGGCGTTGCCTACAGTACAACACGGGAGCTTGAGTCGAGTCTCAACTTATTGCGCACGAGTAGTACAATAATTATTTTGGATAAATGAAGACAATGTAGAGCACAAAATTAAGCATTTTGATTTCCCACTTTTGGGAAATGTTATATGGCTGCTCCAGGTGAAAAATATTATTACCACACTAACACAAGTTACCTAGAGAACCACACTAACTATAATTACAATTTTGGATTACTTTAGTTTAGTTTCTATTATGTTTCAGTTCAATACTCAATACTCAATATCTTTATTGCTATTCCATAAGTATTATAAGGTGGTAACATTATATAACATAGTACATCATTATGGACCCTGCAGGGCACAGCAAAATAGGGTAGGAGAGAGGAAGCTTTATTTGAGACGTTAATTTAAAGATCTAATGTCATAGTTCCTAACATATTATACAACTTTGAAGTATTTTTACTGACCACGCTTCTATCGTTACTGTCTTTTCATCACCGGCAGCGGTAAGCCAGTTATATGTGCTTTACAGTGTTTTTTTTTTTTTTTTATTTCTAGGAGCCTTGCACTATAATACAAATAAGACTAGAAATTAATCCTAATAACTATCCTCATTTTATAATTCAAGACTATCGTCAGATACGAGTCTGTGCGCCAAATCAATCTGTTGCAATGTGAGAAATCTTTTGGCATCAGCCACTACTCTGATCAGAGACGGCACGTCGCCCATAGTGCGGCAGAGAACTATTGACTGCAGCTTCAAACGGAAGTCTGTGTTCAATGGTATGGCTGTAAAAAAAGAAATAGAATAATCTTTTATCAATTGAGCACAGTTGTTCATTAACGCATTGTTTAACTGTCCTTTTTGTTGGACTTTCGCCAAGTGTCACATTTTTCTACAAGCCTTAAATTGTTTTAGTACCTATTACTAATCCAAATAAAGCTTTGAAAATAAAAGATAAAGAAACGAAAAATTAAATCACTCATATAAATTAATACAAATGTATTTACAAAAAAATGTAGATTGTAGAGGGCTTTAATTCCTGCAAATCGACGTCAAGCGTGCGCCTATTTTGCTTGGATAATAATATCCGCTAAGTATTATATTTTTTTTGCTGATGACCTAACCCAATTAGCCTGAAGGGCCTCTATTGGTTCATCGGACTTTTTCGGTAAGCCGTCCGAAGACGGTCGAACCGATATTATATACGTTCCTTTTAATAAACCTTTTATATGTTGCACTGATTCAGAGCGTGACAGTGGGTATGTGAGACTCCGAAGAAGTTTACTCACCAACACCCCCCGGTGTTCCTCTACCAACCCACTCGCCAGGCTGCAGTAACGCTTTCGCATTATCCGAACGGCAGGCGGGATTATATCCGTTTCTAGTACCCATAAAACAAGCAAATATAATTGCTTAATTTGGGACTAGATGGCGCTGTGTGTATGTATGAAAATATTATTATAATTTATGTACCTTCACTTTCATTATCATTCATAATGTCTATAAACAGCTGCTTCAATGACACAGGCTTGCTCTGCTCCGAAGGTCTTATAAGAAGTGCTAATAGGATTCTACTAACTTGCACCCTGTTAATAAAAAGAACAATTTACAGTTAGGTAATGAATTATGAAGCTATTTTTATTTTAACATAACATAAACAATTTTCATACAAAAAATAAAATTCTAAATGTACTACGTTTGGAACCGTCAAACGGTACGTGTCTTAGATTTGACAGGCTTTAGGTAATGAATTTTATATTGAATAATATAATAATAATAAGGGTACTAAAGAGAAGACGGATGATGATAATGGGACATCATAATAGAGAGAATTGTAAAGTGAAACAACAAAATTCGTACCAAAAACATAGGAAAACAAAATTAGGTGGAAGGATGAATTCAGGTCTATGTGATATGTGGTCACACTTCAACCATACAATACAACAATTACGAGTTGAGAGAGCTTAGGCCTAACACGCTGGCCAAGTGCGGATGTCATATGTCCTTGAATGTTTAGTTCTTAGTTTCCTTCACCGATTTTGAGCAGCGGCGACAAAACAATTCACACAAAGATGTGTGATGTGGGCACAATTTGAAAGGTGAGGCCGATACCGCTGTGCCACTGTTGCTGCATTATATGTGTTAAATATTTTAAATTAATGTAACAACAATGACATCATCATGATCTTTATGTTCCTGATGATTACCAGCGCAGTCGTAAACACAGACCATTCGCTGTACTAGTATGCCTACGCCGCGTAGTAAGTCCCCTGTACCACATACACTCACTGCTCTCAATATTCTCACACCTGGACACCAATTCTAAATGTAACGTCTTTGCGGATGGTTGCAAGCAGATACCTTCAGCATGTCAATTGTATTGTGGGAAAAATGCATAAAAGGAAATTGTAATCTTTCATTATGATATTTAAAGTTATTACATATGTACTTAACAATAACTATAATTGGTTCTTCACCGTTATTATTATAAATAAATAAATAAAGGCGCAAGTACACAATGACCCATTACAAGCCATCATGATGATCTGGGACAATGGTGTTTGACAGAAGTCAATGGAGCAGACAAATTAAGTGCACAATCATCTGTACACAATAATTATTATAATATTTTTTATATCTTTGCCGTGTCTTGATCTTGTAAAAAAAAATTGTAGTATAAATACTTACTCAGCTAAAACATCTTCAATTAAATTTTGGTTTGTATCAATAATGTTATTAGCAATTTCCAGGGCTTCATCATACTTTTCTGGAAGTAGAATTTGGTAAATTAATACAACAATTGGCCAATGTGTAGTTATTACTAAACACACTGTTTTCCTGCAAGATTCTATTGTCAATAAAGATATAATTTTAACTACCATCTGCCACTTTCTTTGTTTAATGTTTGACGGGCCGGTGGCATGGTCGGTTAGATGCTTGCTTTTCACGCCGCAGGTTGTGGTTTCGATTCCCACCCAAGTCAAACATTTGTGTGATGAACATGTCTGTTTGTCTTGTGTCTGGGTGTAATTATCTATATTTATGTATTTACAAAAGAAAAGTATTATGTAGTATATTACCAGTTATCTGGTTTCCATAGTACAAGCTCTGCTTAGTTTGGGATCAGATGACCGTGTGTGTTAATGTCCTACTATTATGATTATTATTAATGTAATGAAGCATCCATTCTCAAAAACTTTCACATTGTAGTCAAAAGATTGAGTGGTGATGTGGTGAGGTATGTACTCTATTGTATTTTCTTTTTAGTTATAGAAATTAAACTGCCTCGGTGATCTAGTGGTTCTCTGGTTCCGGATTGATCAAACACTTTTTAATATAGAAAAGAACAAAATCACCAAAAATCATTTGTAATCAAGAGTGAATTGGTATATTGGGCAGGTGCATTCCATTGTACACTACATCATTGCTAAACAACAAGCAAGTTGTAGTCAGGCGTAAGCCTATTTCTAAATAAAAAAATACTTAGAGATTTTTTTAAAGTTGAAGCTCGAAGTTTGGAATTGTATCCGATGAATGGCAATGGGTTCGCCCTTTATTATGTATGGGACTTAAACCTAGGTGGTAAAAAGTGGGCGATATTTGCCTCTGCTTACACCTTCGGGTAATACAGGTATGATGCTTTGTTATAGAAATTAGATAATACAAACCACAGTCAATCTTTAAATTCATTAAATGTCTCATACACATAACCTTCATAGTGCTTTCAGTAACAGTTTGTAAAGCCTGTTCATAGTATGAGGCTGCTTCGTTCTTATGGTTCAAACCTGTGAGGTCATTGGCCAGCTCCATTAGTATGGAGGTCCTGATTGGTGATGACTCAGGATACTTGTTAAGGGCTTGTATGAAACAGCCTATCGCTGCCTGGAATGAAGACAAATAGATTGTGAAACGTATAATTTTTCATGTCACTATTTTGAGTAGTGAATTAATTCAAAGAAATAAGATAGTTATGATACTGTTTTTATGGTATCTAACCATAGAGGAGGTTTATCCCACTGCCACCTCACCGAAAATCATTAGTAGTCACAAGTGAACCGGTATACTAGGCTGGTGCATCCCATCGTAGACTACATCAATGCTAAACATCAGGCAAGTTGCAGTCAAGCGTCAAGTCAAAGTTATTTCAGAATAAAAAAAAAGATACTCTATCTGACTATGTAAAACAGGGTGATGACGTCAGCTAGGGTTGCCAACTATCCTGTTTCCCACAACATGTCCTGCTTTTAGGGTGTCCTGAGATGACCTAGATAGTTTTTAAGCATTATCTTGAGTTTTTAAACAGTTCTGTTAAGAATCTATGTTTTAAAATTGGCATGCCACTACTGAAAATTGATCTCCAATCATTTCACTGGGGCCTGGTTTTGTTGACTTTGTTTTCAGTGCATATAACAATTAGGCACTGCTGTCATTATAGTTCTGACGTTAGACTGATATGTCCTAGTATTTCTACCTTCAAATCCTGGAGTTTGGAGATGGCAACCCTACTGTCAGCACAATTTACCGTGGCCAATAATAGCAAAAGGCACACTTATGGTGTTGGAGACATAGCTAGTTAGGTATGGGTGACAATCACCTTTGCGTAACACTAGTATGAGTGCTATGATGTTATGAACTATGTAGTTAGTAGATCTGCAAAGTAACTCTGTCCTGTTAGTTGTGTTATAAGCCAGAGTTACAACTTACCTCTAAATTTTCTCTATCTCCTGTGAAAAATTTAAGGGATATCAACTTATTTTCAGCTTTCATAAATTGTCTGGCAGCAGCGACGTAATGTTCTGCCTCACCAAGGAAGTTGCCCACAGAGGCTTCACACTTCGCAGCGCCTACATAGCAATGCCCTGCGAATGAAGGCTGCTCAGAATGCTCACACTGGATAGCTAGAGCTATGAACTCGTTAGTTGCTTCCGAAACATTTGGCTTCCGTAAAAAACGTCTGCAAATGCATAGGTATTATAATATAATATAATTATTAAATGTAACAACACTAGACACATGGGCGCAAGGAATTTACTTTTTCATCTTTGTGTTAATATTCATGTATTGTTCATTAAAACTGGAACTTAGATCCGTCGACATTTTGGCTGGATTAGAATAATGTGACCGGTGATTAGGGCAAAGAAAATAAGATGAATAAGATGAAAAGCTATCAGACAGGAATTTAAAAACAAACAAACAAAATCCTCCATCCAAGAAAAGTATTTTTTTTTTTTTTTTTTTTTTGTCGGCAATTGAGTCGTTTTCGACTATTCTGCCCGTGTCAAGTTTGGGGGGGCAGTTTTACTTTGTGGTAAATGTTAGTATCCTGTAAAGACGAGACAAAGTTAGTAGACACGTAATAAAATATAGTAATAAATATGGGACATATGTGTAGTTTACTTAGAGGGGATAAAGTTATACCTGTTTATTATAATAGTAAATAAATATCTGACACAACATTAAAATTTTAAATCGTGGGCTAGTAAAAATCTTGTTAGTGCTTGGATTATTTTGGGACCGAAGTGCATTAGCAGGGATCGGAAGTTCGTAGGAAGGGAAATGTTAATAACTGGTAGGTAGCCATATAAGTCAAATTTAGTGTTATGAGAACACGAAAAAAATATATGATCCAGGGTTCCCTCATCAAGACCACATTCGCACAAGGAGTTGTCCCGTATGTGGATTTTTTTAAGGAAAATCGGGCAGCAACAGTGGCCGAGTCTGAGTCTACACAAAGATGAGACAATCTTTTTGGGCAGTTTGGGAAAATTGTAAAACCAAGGTTTCCGCTGGATGCCATGTTGAATGCTGGCATAGTGCATCCCCTTGTGTTTTGAACTATTGTTCCAATCTTCAGACCAAGATTTAAGTAGTTTTAATTTAATTAGTTCTTACCTAGTTCTTGAATAGAATTAAGACAACACGCAACACATACACAAGGAATAATCTCGACACCAACTACTCACTAATAGAGGCACAAGTATCGAAAATATTCAAACATAAAAACAAACACAACTGATAACCTTCACCTTTACCAACAAAGTCAAAACTCCCAAGAAAAGTAGTTGGATTAGTTGGATAACATAGTACTTTGACTTGACTGACAACATTGACGTGACAGATACCTAGTGAAGTCGACAATTGACAGATAAAAACTACGGTCCAATGTTCATTAATAACGTCAGGCCATGACATGGCAAGTGAGTGACAACAGACAATTTTTTTTTTTTTTTTTTTTTTTTCATTTTTGGCCTGTTGTGGAAGGCTACCACAATTTTGCCAGTGTCAAGTTTGGAGTTGTCAGTTAGTTGTCAGATAGGGGGTAGAAAGAAATAGAGAAAAAGCGGATATAATAAACTAAATGTGGGTAGTTATAGTTTAATTTTGTTTATTCTAATAAATTTACACAATATATTTACAAAAGGAGAAAAGACAAGTGAAAGAAGAAGTCTGAAAGAGGTAGGGCGAGGGATATGAGATGGGATGATATCATAGAGCGAACATTGCAAATTTTGACAATTGAAAAATAAATGGTCCACGTGCCCCTCTTCCAAGCCGCATTCACATATGGATGAGTCCCTGATCCTAAGTTTGGACAGAAATACTGGAGTGCAGGCATGGTTAAGTCGTAAACGGCAAATAGTCGAAACTGTAGCTTTATCAAGATGTTTCCACTTAGAAAACCAAGGTTTACAGGGGATATTAGGCTGGATATCACCATAAAACTTTCCTTTTTGGGACTTAGAAATTTGCCATACCTTATTCCAAGCTCTGAAAAGACTTGATTTAAGACCCGAACAAACGTCGTGGCTATAAATATGAGAATAATCCAATGAACCAGTTGTAGTGGCATTTTTGGCGCAGGAATCTGCTGATTCGTTTCCTGAGATTCCAGAATGACCCGGAATCCAAGCTAATATGACAGACAATCCAAGTTTATGGCAATTCAGTAATTCTTCTCTAATTAAATGAGTGATAGGGAAACGAGATTTTGACCTGAAAGGATTTGATAGAATGGATTGGAGGCAGCTCTTAGAATCTGATAAAATTAAAGCTTTTTTAAGGTTATGTGACTTAACGAAACGAATGGCTTCTAACACCGCGATTGATTCTCCAGTGAATATGGAGGTAATATGGGAACATTTATAATTTAGAATTATTCTATATGAAGGAATCCAAACTGCGGCTCCAACTGCGCTTTCGCTAGAAAATTTGGAAGCATCTGTATATATAAGGAGATAATCACTAAAGTCTGATTGGACCATGTTGGTAAACGTTTTGTTTGCTTCGGGAGAATTTTTAACAACTCCGAAGTCCAGGATAATGTTAGGTTGGAAAATAAGAGAGTCGAAAGAAGAAGAGAATAGAGGAAGTAATTGATTTTGATAAAGCGGGTTTGGAAGACGAATAAATTGAAGGTAAGAAAGAAGGAGGCAAGGTGGTTTAACACGAGCATTTTCTCGTAAAGAATGTATCGCAGAGAGTTCTTCTAATTTAGTTAACAGAGGATGACTAGAATTTTGAATTAATTTAAAGAAAAAGCGATTAGAAAGAAACTGTCTACGTAGAGAGAGTGGAGGCTCACCACACTCAACTTGCATCGCGTTAATTGGTGACGATTTCATTGCGCCTAGAATGATACGCAGACATTTGGATTGAGTTTTATCAAGGTTCTGTAAACCGGATACGTTGCAAGGATCTAACAGAAACGTACCATAGTCCATAAAACTACGGATAATGGCGTTGTAAATCAACTTGAGTGATAGTGGGTGGGCGCCCCACCACACTCCAGATAAGGAACGAAGAATATTTACATTTCTTTCACATTTTTGGATTACATAATCAGTGTGAGCGGTTCCTGAAAGTTTGCTGTCTAGCCAGACACCTAAAAATTTAACCTTGTCCTGTTGAGGAACACTCTCGTCATTAATTTTTATAGAAATTGAAGGGACGAATCTCTTATTAGTGAAAACTACTGAATTGCTTTTAGACGGGGAAATGGAAAGACCGTGAATATCTAGCCAATTATTTAACGAGTTGAGGGAGGAATTTAAACGATTTACTGCGCTATCCAAAGACATATCACACGTATACAGGGCGATGTCGTCTGCGTACTGAAGAATCTGGCATAAAGGAACTACGGATTGCTCAAGGTCACAAGTATATAGGCTATACAATAGAGGACTGAGAACAGATCCTTGTGGAAGTCCCTTCCATATTTTTCTTGGAGGAAGAAAAGTATCAAGGTGTTTAACTGTAATAGATCTTTCCATTAAAAGGTTACAAATAAAACGGACCAACTTTTTTGGGATGTTTAGCTGGTGAATGAGTTTGTTTTTAAGGGTCGAGAGAAGGACATTGTCATAGGCAGAGGATATATCCAAAAAAACTGCCACCAGGTAACCTTTTTTAAGCTTATTGATACGGATATCAGTAGTGAGCAAGCTAAGACTATCCATCGTGCACGAACCTTTCCTGAAACCGTACTGAGTTTTAGCCAACAAGTTATTATTTTCTGCATACCACTCGAGTCGATTTTTAAGCATGTGTTCCGTTATTTTTGCTAGAACCGAAGATAAGGCAATTGGTCTATAGCTGCTCGGATCAGAGGAAGTCTTATTGGGCTTCAGAATGGGTATAATGGTTTGAGATTTCCAAGAAGGAGGCACGATGCCTTTATCAAAGAGGGTGTTAATTATGTTAAGGAGATTTATTTTACATTTTTCTGACGAGTTCTTGATAAACGAGTACGGAATACCATCCAACCCCGGCGCTGAATCTAACAAACCATCGAGGGCCAATTTAAGTTCGGAGAAATCAAAAGGAAACTCCAGAGGATTAGAACTAGGTAAGGATCCAGGAGGAGATGGTAAATCATCTATAGAAGGAACGAAAGGAGGAGATAGTTTACAGGCAAAGGTTTCAAGCCAGGAAGAAGGGTCGTTAGAGGAATTGTTAGGACAATTAAGTGAACCTCTATAACGTTTGATTTGATTCCAAACTATGGAGGAGGGAGACCTCGGGGATAAATTTTCGCAGAATTTAGTCCAACCTTGCTTCTTATTTTTAGAGAGAATACGCGACGCAGCAGCAGCTTTTTTCTGGTAAGCAGCGAAATTATTAGGAGACATATCTAAGTTATAGTTAAGTTCAGCTTCCTTGCGTTCTTTCACTGCAGTAGAGCATTCGGCACTCCACCACGGAGTGGATACTCTGTATTTAGCTGCCTTTTTGCGAGGAAACTGTTCATCAGCGGTGGAAATTATAGCATCCGTCAAAGAGGTATATGACTCCAAAATATTCTCAGAGCTAACAGGTGGTAGCAAGTCAATTTTAGCATCGAGAGCAGAAGAGTAAGCTGGCCAGTCAGCATCCGATAAGCGGTATTTAAGAGAAGGTGAGAAATTATAAACAGGTATTGTTTTATTAGGGATAGTAACGACAATCGGGAAGTGATCGCTACCATAAGAAAGGGGCAGAGTTTCCCAAGAGAGTATAGAGGACAAAGATGTAGAACAGACGGTTAGGTCAATGGCACACTTAGGGTTCTGGGAAGGGAAGGGTCTACGGGTGGGAGAACCGTTATTAATGACACAGAGATTTGCGTCATCAAACATTTCAATAAGGGATAGCGCAAACGTATCGTTATGGCTTGAGCCCCAAGATAGGTGATGGGCATTAAAGTCGCCCATTAAGACTATTGGTTCCGGAATCGATGAGATAATACATAGAATATCCGGAATCAATCTTGAGTGAGGGTGAGGAATATAGACAGACACAAATGAAATATTATATACAGAGACAGCTACAACATTCATTTCAGGAGAAAAAGGAGGAAGGGGGATTTGGGAGAAGGGCAGGGAGCACCTTATAAGCAAGGCACTACCTGCGTAGCCATCTGCCCTGTCATCCCGCAGACAAGAATAACGGGGACCCTAAATCGAGATCCAGGCACTAACCATGTCTCCGAGACAGCAATGACAGATGGATGATATTTGTTGATTAGATAAATTAGGTCAGATTTTCTTCTATTAATGCTTTTAGTGTTCCACTGTATTACGGACGTTTGATCCATTATTGGATAGGAGTGAAAAGATATGGGAAAGTTTTTGGGCAACGTGGGACGGTACATTAGAATTGGACTTTGATATTAGGTCTAAAATGAGGGTGAGTAAGATTTCCAAGAGGCCATCCTGGGATGAAGCAGAAGTAATTTGTTGGGGGCTTTGCGAGAGAGCATAACCATTCGGTAATTGGGAAGATTCATTAGAGATAAAGGCATAATGGGCCGACTTGTCATACGAAGGGCTCAGAGGGGCTCGAGAGCGTGGTTTTTTATAGACGGTTTTTTTATAGCTGATTTGGGAGGGTTGGGAAGATATATTGGATTGTTGGGAAAATAAAGGTTGGGATTGCGAGATATTACTGGGGTGAGATTGAGCCACTTCGGCAAAGGGTCTAGATGTTTTAGGAAAAAATGTCGAAGCTTCTTCGTAAGAAATGTTATCTTGAGACATTAACATTTTGATGGATTTTTGTCTACCAAGTTCTGGACAGTATCCACTAGTAGCAAAGTGCCTACCTGAGCAATGCAGACATGTAGCCTCGCTTTCAACAACTAGACATTCGTCTCCGATGTGAGGCTGAGCGCAACGATAACACCTAGCGTTAGACCGGCATTGTATTTTTACGTGCCCAAATCGGCAGCATTTAGTACACTGAATAGTGGGAAATTGGTAAGGATCGACTGGAAGGGAAGTATGGAATGAAAATATCTTTGAAGGTAAAATTTGGCCTTGAAAAGTTATAACTATGGTTTGTGTTGGAATCCACGATGTTTTCCCTTCTGCTACCGTTTTGCGGTTTAAGCGGCGAGCTTTAAGCACAAAACCACAGCCGGAAGGGAGGATGAGCGAGTCTACAAACTCGTCCATTGAAAGATCAATTGGGACGTGCCGCACAATACCCATTTTAGTTATATTATAGGTAGGAATAACTGCTACATACTTGTTCGCCTCGAGTTTTGGGTTGTCCAAGAACTTGTTGGCATCCTCAGCCGATTTGAATTCTACGGAAATTTTATTTCTGCCTACTCTCTTAACGCCGTCGCGACAAATATTAGCAATATTATTTCTGCATAGAAACTGCCCAAACTTAATAGGACGAATAGTAGTTCCTGCGGCTGGGTCTGGCTCGGATCTGGACACGTGAACCAGAAATGGCCCGTTGTCCGTATTGCAGTACGCTTTGAAGCCTATAACTAGGTTTGGATGCGTATACACGTTTTGTGTAGATGCACTAGCTAACTCAGTGTTAGTTATGAGCTTCTTGGCAGATGGGGAAGATTCGGACGGTTCTAAGTCAATTATATGCCGCTTGGAAGGCCCGGGCAGCACAACAGTCGTGTCCGTGTCCATAATTTCAAAATGATCTGGTGGATCAGGAGGATCAGGGGGCCTTAACAAGTCCATTATAAAGGACTTTCAAAACGCCTACAATTCACTCTAAACACAAATTACCACAATACGGGGATAAGATTTTTTTTTTTTTAAGATAACCTTAAAAAAACACAACGTCAGTCTCCGCACTCTTCACCGACCTCGACAACAGACAATGTCTGATGTCACTTGTTATTACATGACGTCACTGTCAATTGTTATTAACTGTCAGTACGTGTCCTATCGGAGTTATAAATTTTATAATTTTTCAAGAATTTTAAGCAATGAATTCTTATTTATAAGTGTCTAAATTGCTGGATTTAGGTTAAGGAGTGTAGTGAAAAATGGATTTTTTGAAAAGCGGTCTCAAGACCGTGCTGGGTGCTCCAGAACCTGGCTACCAACCTTCGGGAGCCGAGACGGTACCAATTTTTTCTGTTTTATAGCTGGAATATTAACAACAGCTGGCCTATTTATAGGTGGCGGTATGTTATAGCTATTTAGAATTTTAAATATAGCTGCACGTCGTCCTATATCGATGACAAACAATTGAATGATTTTGTTAATTTAATATGCGATGTGGCATAGTTTAAGCTTGATATTACAGAAATTAAAGCATCGATTTATTTAAAACAGTACGTAAAATATTCAGAGTAAAATATTGTAACTCTCCTCAAAAATTATGTTTAATGTAATGCTAATAAACAAAAACAACAAGCTTTGCAAAAACAAAATGACTTAAAAGCTTTATTAAAATAAAAGTACAGACAGTTACTTTAAAAAAAATAGATCATTCTCATTATAAAATAAAAACAGACCTAAACTATGCTTTTATAATGCTTATCAGTGCCAGTTAAAGTAAGCACAAGGCCTGTAGCAAATTTTGTTGAGGTGCTCGTGATCCACCTTGGGCTTATAAAATAATTCAGTAAGTACTTGATACAGCTATGTAATAAAAGTAAAAAACAAAAAACTTTCAGAATGACATTTATTTCAGGCTGTACTCATATTAAAATAGATTACAATGCGTACATAAAAAATAACCAATAAAGGACAACCATTGATATTAACTAAGTTCAGTATGCAAAACAGTCAAGTGTCCCAAGTACTGGAACACTACCTCTACCCCTTATGTATAGGATAGCTATATAAAGAGGTAACATCAGCTTTCTTGGGGTTTCAAGATGTTTGCAGGAGTTTTTCCTTTATTAATTTTTTTGTAATATTTTATTTTTATATTTTTTTATACTTTTTTTTATCTTCATTTACAATTAAAGTCTATCTGGATGCAATAAGTGTCATGCTAGTTAGGATAAGATTGTGAAAGCTTTGATATTATGTTAAATCATTATTGATAAAAAAATTATATAATATCAAAATAATATAAACCTTGTTTGTCATTAATCTAGCACTGATGCAAGTAAAGATATTCAAGGTTTATAAAATTCCTGTACGTTTCAGTATAGCTGTCTGATAAATCTAATTGTCACTCTTCAGGTGGAGCGCCTTGTAGACCGTGTAAACAACTCAACCTTGCTAGAAGACCGCAGAGATGCGTGCCGCGCTCTTAAGGCGATGTCGCGGACGTACCGAGTCGAAGTCGGAGCACAGGGGCTGGATACATTGAAACAGGTTTAATTTGTATTATCTCAGTCTTCTTTTTTTCTTCCATCAAGAAACAATTATCTCTCAGCCTATTTTAGCCTACTGCTACTAAGTGTAATCTGTGGCTAATTTCTCCCACATCTTACCAGCTAGTCTACAGAAATTGTGACTGCACTTTGAGGGCTTTTTATGCTAGTACTCAATTCTGTAGCAAATACTGACCCCATTGCCACTTCAACACATTAATCTGGTGGGATAATATCTTTAATAACTCTACTCTAGCAGTAAACAATATTTTTATATCATTTTTGTCTAAGTTTGGACAGCTTTATAATTGTTACTTGTGTATAATATAAATGATGAACATAAAAAATTCCTTATTATGGGTATCTACACCAAAATTCCGTTTAACTAGTTAATGATGTGTCAGTTATACTAATGTTGACTCATGTTGTAATAGCTCAACTATCAATCAACAATTCAATGTATGTTAAGTGAGCTGATGGTAGTTATTGTCATTGAAGTCGGTATTAAAATCTGTTACTTTGCCAAGAGTAATATAAGGTTGCACTAATTAATAGATACTTAATAATATATTAACATTCGAAAATAGGGATGAAATTACCTAATAATCCTATAAAGGAGAGGTCAAAAGTGGGCTAGAATTTTGAACACCAATGTGATATACCTCATTGGAAAGCTTATTTAATAAGCTGTTAGAATTTAACTAAACACGAATTTTAGGAGCAACCATTTTTGTAAAAATCAAAAAAATGTAATAAAAAACAAAACGCACATTACCTTTAATTATCCGTTTCCTAAGCAGTATAAATATTGCAATCACGTCAATAATTGCATTCTGTTACAGTACTTTTCTCTTGTAATATTATTCTAGCTGCAGCTTAATGTAATTATGACGAAAAATATTTGTTATCTTATTAGTGTAATAACAAAACGCGTGGAAAAAAATATAATTACGGGAAACGTCAAGATGTCATTGTCATTGATCAGTTTGATTGACAGCATCGAAATAATTTTGATTTTTTTGGTTGCTCAATTGTCATTTGACCATGGGGTTGCCAATTGCAATAATCATAATATTGCATTAAGGATTCTTATTTTCAATTTCAATTTTTTAAAAAACGGGGTGGTGTAAAATTATTTTAAATACACCAAAAAATTTAATAAATTATGCTCTATTAACCTATGTAACTCAGATAGCTGTTCAAATTTACAATTATTTTAATCCCAGGCTCCATACATTTTTTGAACGTCTCCTTTGTCATCCCACAGCTGGAGCACGGGTCTTCTCTCTCTCTTTTTTAAATAGGTACCTTTACATAAATACAATTTGAATAAGTTTCACAAAACCGGCCTTTAAACAAATCATATTAATTCATTTACCTAGCATAGTAACAACAAAAAGTAATAGTAAGCGGTATGGTATTCCCATAACTTTTGGTTTAGTAGTTTTCTGGATAAGCATGCAAAATACTGAGTCAGTTGCTCTTACTATTCGGTATTAAGCTAACATAGTGTATTTACGATGAGTTGCCTTTTGTATGTATGTTGGGTCTGTAAGTGTGGCCTGTATGAACTGCAATGTTAAATACATGGTTATTACTGAATTATTTTTTGATTTTCTTTTTGTGTATGTAGCACTTTTCTCACTGCTGTTCTAAAGACTTACCAAAGTTATATAATTTTTCTTCTAGTCCCCTGTGCAACAGGCCGTATTTAAATTTCGTCCCAAATTTTAGGATTTTATTAACCTCATTTCCGCTTTTGTCATAGTACAAAGACACATTTTTCGTTTATACTTATTATTTGGAATTTATTTCGTTAATAAACTTAAGAACCCTCCTGCCTCTCGTCTCACTTCGACCCACTCATAATGTAGTTAAAGGATGACCTCGAAACAGTGACAACAAAAAAAGTTACAAAGTATAAATTACTTCTAACAGGTACTTGAACTAGACCGAGCAGACAACGAAACGATTAACTATGCGCTAGACACACTTAACAACATCATGACACCAACACAGTTTGAAGAAGAGGAAGACAACCCTCGTGTCCCCATGAATATTGGAGAACAATTCACAGAAATGTTCATCAAAGACCATCACAACATACAATTAATACTAGATCTACTAGACGAATACGACTTCAGAGTTCGATTATCTGCTGTACAATTATTAACATCACTACTCACAAATAGACCAAAAGATATTCAAGATATCATCCTAGTCAAACCTATGGGAGTCTCCAAAATGATGGACTTACTATCAGACTCCAGAGAAGTCATTAGAAACGAAACTTTACTTCTGTTAATAAAGTTAACTAAAGGTAATGCAAATATACAGAAAATTGTGGCCTTCGAAAACGCTTTTGACCGGCTATTTGAAATAGTTTCATCGGAAGGTTATTCTGATGGTGGTATTATAGTTGAAGATTGTTTGTTATTAATGATGAATTTACTAAAGAATAATAGCAGTAATATAAACTTCTTTAAAGAAGGAAGCTATATCCAGAAGATGCTGCCGATGTTTAATACACCAGATGATTCCGATGAAGCCGGTTGGTCACCACAAAAAGTGTCAAATGTACATTGCATGTTGTTAATAGTGAGAACTTTAGTATCACCGAGTAATTCTGCTCAGATCATATCTAGTTGCCAGAAGATTATGAAGAATGTAGGCTTGTTGGATGCTTTGTGCAATATATTGATGTCAAGTGGAGTCCCAGCGGATATTTTGACCGAGACTATAAACACAGTTGGCGAGTGTGTGAGGGGGGACGTGACGAATCAGGAGTTCTTAGGGAACGTAATGGCTCCTTCAAACCCTCCGAGACCTGCAATAGTGGTGCTGTTGATGTCTATGGTGAATGAGAAGCAGCCATTTTCGTTGCGGTAAGTTAAAGCTATCGTATGTTAAGATTCTACTAACCAAAAAAGAGTAGATATATAAAATTTCATTTCTCTCTCTTTTACTGCCTCTTTTTATCATAATAGTCTTGCGCTTGGCTACAACTTGCCTGTTGTTAAGCAATGATGTGGTTTATGATGGAACGTGTTTACCCAGTAAATACCGATTCCCTTGTGACTTAAAGACATGTAGATTATAGCCGTCAGGAAACAGAGATGCTGGCAGCGAAACCCATGGAATTTCCACCATGTATTATTTCCATAAAATATATTCTTCTATATATAATCTGTTCCAGATGTGCAGTCCTCTACTGCTTCCAATGCTACTTGTATCACAATGAAACATCACAAGCAAACCTTGTTCAGACTCTCCTCCCATCATCATCAGATGTCTCCAGCCTCACCAGCGGCCAGCTGCTCTGCGGAGGCCTATTCTCCTCTGACGTTCTATCAAATTGGTTCTCAGCGGTAGCACTAATGCATGGTCTGATAGAGAACCCGGCGCAGAAGGAGCAGTTGTTAAGAGTACTGCTTGCTACAAATATAGGAAGTTCACCGGTGTCTTTATTGCATCAGTGTACATTACTCTTGCAACAGACTACCAAGTTGAAGGCCAAGGTATGTATGAAAACATTGTCTATAAAACTAGAAGTCGGATTCGTTTTTGTATTGTTTAATCTAGTCATCCATGATTTCTGGTGTCTCACTATATCAATTTCGCGGACTTTTCGGGATTTAACCCACCATCGCAATCCTGCTACTGCTATAAGATATTATATCGTGTAAAGAGACTAGCTTCACGTCGCAGGTTGTGGGTTCAATTCCCACCCGAGACAGACATCTATGTGATGAACGTGTCAGTTTATTTGTGGGGTGTAATTATATTTATACAAAAGAGAAGTAGTATATGTATAGTATATCAGTATCCGGTTTCCGTAACACAAGCTCTACTTAGCTTGGGATCAGATGACCGTGTGTGTCAATCAATGCCTTGAAAATATTATTATTCTTACAATATTTTTCGTTATATTTCAGGTGTCACTACTAATGCTGCTGGCACAGTGGCTGAGCTACTGCCCGGCGGCAGTGAGCGCCTTCCTGTCCGCGCCCGGGGGAGCGAGCTGGCTGGTGACGCAGGCGGGGGCTGCGGACCACGACGACTCCGAGTGTCTGCTGCAAGGGCTCTCAGCGCTGCTGCTGGCTATATGCATGCAATTCAATGATGATTCTGTTGAGAAATACTCAAAGGTTGGTGGTGTATGTTTTATATGTATCAGTTGATTTATCGCAGAGTTATCTAGTTTCAGATAGACAGAAGTTTGTTTTGCTATAATTCAAGAATGGCTGCACCGATTTGGTTGATTCTCGTTTTGAAATATTCGTAAAATTAAAATGTACAGACAAGTATTCAAAATTCCCATGTGAAACTAAGGCGGGCAGCTAGTTTATGAAAAAATGTTTCTTGAAAAAGAATAGAAATGTTACAAAGGTATATATAAAACAAGCTCTGTTTTAATCTCTCAGATACCAATGCTCCTTAGGGTTAATGATTTCTATCGTAAATCTAAACCGTTCTGACGCGCTTGGATAGAAAATAGTTTTATTAAAGTCGATTCAGAAATATTGAATGAGTTATAATTTTAGTTATAGGATCAATATTTGAAGTTTACCATACTATCCATGTGTTAAGTATTTGTCAATGAAATTTATCTTCGCTTAATGTCGAGAATCAAACTTCGACTGTCGCAATGCATCACAAGCCGCGCGGCGCGACGTACACGCTGCGCATACGCATCCATCACGACTTCGCTTCGTACCACCGCTCCGTACATACACAATTTTTACCATAATATTATGTGGTCGAATAATACAGCGATTTAATAATATAAATACAGTCCATTTATTCTTGACCACCTGGATCCAATACCTACAACTTGAGAAAGTTATGTTTGCAGTGCCGTAGCGTGCTATGGTGGGGCCCCGTATAAAAATTTGTTTGGGGCCCCTAGGAAGGGTAGGTTCCAATAAAAAAATGTTTACATAAAATGATAAGAAGTATTTATTCATCATGATTATCCATCATTTTATCCAAAATATATACAAAAAAAATAATTAGTGAAATAAAAAAAACCATGACCATTCCACCTGTGACGATGAAGTCTGAACAGATTAGCCACAATAAAATCCGTAGAAAAATTATTTTAAAGATATACCTACACTCTTGCCCATATTTCGTCAAACTGATTTATAAAATCATTTATGGAGAATGACTATTTTTTGAGTTACCTACTAATGTCGTTTACCAAATAAAACAAAATTTGAGTTTTTACTAACTTTTACTTACGCAATCGGGGGCCGCCGTGGTTTAGGGGCCCCGTATAATTGATACGGCAGATACGGCGGTAGCTACGCCCCTGTATGTTTGTAAAAAAGTCGTTCTAAAATATGTATTGGAATTAATTTGATTGTTTCCAGGAGTCACTCCGTCAACTGTTAACAAAACGCATCGGTATCGACGTATTTATATCAAAGCTTAGCGAAGTCTCTCGACACGAGCTGTACAACAAGGCAGCCAAGCATCCACAACTGCGAGCCAAGACACCCAGCGAAGTGCTCATTGATTATGAATTCTGTCGACTTTTCAAAGTATTGGAAGGTCAGTAGAACCACAGAAAGTAAAATACTATACTCTTAAGAGTTGGTTAGGTTTAAATCCACACACACACACACACTGGCCAAGTGCGAATTGGTAGATGACACATTCCACGTCATCGAATGGTTAAATGGTTAGTCATGTCATCTAGCAGCTATGAAAGAATTCACACAATATATGTAAAAGGCACGACCGGGGATCGAACATGCCGCTGCGACCTATATTCCAAAGGGCTGATAACCGGAGGTCGGAATTTAGTACTTGCTTGCTATATGCTTGCATCGAAATGTTGATAGTACTATGGATCTTTCCGGGATTTTTAATGGATTCCATCGCGCGTGTGCGTAATGGAATTTTGCAACTTCCGACATTCGATGTTGTTGATAAGTTTAACTTGTGTTAAAGTAAATAACTTTTATATTTAATAAATTTTAATCACGGATTATGTATTTACTGGTCTTCAAGATTAATGTCGTGATTTGAGACATATCCACTTTATTCTTTCGCTATATGATATCAGTGTAAGTACAAAAATAACACCTAATTCTGACCTCTGCTGATAATCCTTCGACGTGTAATCTTTCACGTAAATGTAAATATTCTTAAGACATAATGGAGCTTCATGTTCCAGGGCTGCTAGTCCAGAGTCTGTCATCGTCCCATGAGAACGGCAGCGTGTCACCCGGCGGTGGCGCGGAGGGCTCTGCCGGCTCGCTGGAACAGTACAAGTCTCTGATCCGTCAGCAGGACGCGCGGCTGCACGAGCTGCTGGCGCAGGTCGAGGGGCTGCTGCAGCAGAACCAGGCGCTACAGGTTTGTCACCATCTTGATACTAAAGACTGAAAAGTACCTTTAAAATGTCGATAGTTCACAGTAGTGTTAGATTACGAATGTTTCCAGAGTCTTCCTTCAAAGGTCTATTAAAAATATTGAATAAGTACTTTTCCTTTTACGTATAAATAAAAAATACTCTTCTAGGCAGTGTGAGTTCTTTGCGTCATAATCAGTAAAAACTACCCCGTGAACGTGACGTCACGCGACACTTTGGTCAAATGTATCCCCCCGTATTCATAAACGTATTTTAACTCATTATAGCTAAAATAAGTTTATAATTCGTTTGTATTTGTCTGTTTCAAACAGACAGAATCTTTCGAAATATATAAGATTTAATGAATGCTTATAAGATTTTTATGAACAATGGAGTAACATTTGTCTAATTAATAGTAAAACCCAAGCGCATTTTAGTTCTGATAGGGTTTCAAACCTAGGCCCACAGACAAAGACACCGAAAAAGTCCGGTGAACCAATAGAGGCCCTTCCGGCTAATTGGGTTAGGTCATCAGCAAAAAAAAACTTTAAAATTGTTATTTTGTCTCCTTGAACTATGTATATTTTCTTTTTACATCATTATTCCCCTTCCCTTTTCCCATTTCTATTGGGGTCGGCTCCCAGTCTAACCTGATGCGGCTAGCTACGGCTAGAGTCACTGCCATCAGACTTCGAAACCCGTAGGAAACCAGTAGCCGAGATGGTTAGACCAGATGTCAGATTATATTGGCTTCTGACTACATGTAACGATTGTCATAGATGTGTTAAATGACAACCGGGACCGTTGGCTTAACGTGTTCTCCGAGGCACGGAGGGCAGTCCCTCAACAAACCAGACACCGAAACAAATTTTTGTTGTTAAACAAATATTGTCCGGGGCGGGAATCGAACCCGAATTTTCCTTCTACATAACGTCGTATAATTGTAAAACTAGTAAAAGTAATTAAAGTCAAAGAAGTTAGATTCGAGTTTTTATTTTTAGGTCTACCAAATTAGGAACCCTACGCGAGAGGTCTGAGCCCAATCAACGTATAAAAAAATACGAGAATAACAGTTTGTTTGTCTTTCAAAATGATTTACAACATCCCTTTTTACAGGGTGCTTTGAATGACTCTATACAATCGAACTCACATTTGAAAGACGAGAACACATTACTCAAAGCACAAGTATCAGCTACAAATATGCTACCATCATCAACTGCTGAAGACCCTCGGGTCAAGGAGTATGAGAACAGGATCCAGCAACTGACTGCAGAGGTGGAAAGACTTAGTGGGGAACTAGCAGCTAGTAGACAGGAACAGAAGGTGACTAGTGAGGAGTTGGAGAAGCTGAAGAAGGATCAGGATGATTTGTTGGAACTGCTAGCTGATCAGGTAAACCTAAATTCAGCACATGATTTGAACTTAAGTCTGGGTGTAATTATCTAATAAAATAAATAAATATTCTGGGACATTAACACAGACGGTTATCTGGTCCCAAGCTAAGCAGAGCTTGTGTTGTGGAAACCAGATAACTGGTATATACTATACATATAATACTTTTCTTTTGTAAATATATACTTATAATAGATATTTACACCCAGACTCGATACAAACACAAATGTTCATCAGTAATGTTTGTCTCGAGTGGGAATCGAACCCACGACTTACGGCGTGAAAAGCAAGTAACTTACCGACCCGTCCAAAAGTTAGTATATTTACAAAATATATACGACTGGCTTGGTGGCGTAGTGGTTAGTGACCCTGACTGCTATGCCGGAGGTCGTGGGTTCGATTCTTACACAGGAAAAACCTTTGTGTGATCAGCATGATTGTTTGTACGTACGTTTGTATTGTATTTACAAAAAAAAAGTATTACGAGGACAAGAAAGGTAAACATGCAAACAGAATGCTTAATTTGGAAATAGATGGCGCTGGATGTATATGTGTAACTATTATCATCATATTACTATAGTATATGTATGTATTTACAAAAGAAAAGTAGTATATGTAGTATATTACCAGTTATCTGGTTTCCATAACACCTCCTCTCCTAAATTGGGTTCATGTAAGAGATTGGGAGAAGAGGAGAAGGGATCATGCACTCTTTGAGCGTCAAGACCTGTGAAAGTTTGGGCGCAGGTTAGACGGCTTTAGGTAATCTCCAAGGCACTGGCCAATGCCAGCCTAATTTGGGCTGACAATGTCTATAGTTATCGAAGCCTTACAGTGGAAACCTTGTAAATGTGAAAAGTAACTTTTAGGAATAAGAAGTAACATTTTATTCAGAATCCTTTACGTTTATTTAGTAAGTAATTGTAATCTGGTTACCATAGTACAAGCTCTACTTAATTTGGCATTAGTTGACCGTGTGTGAAAAAAAACCACTAAAAGCCATTTTTATAACCTCCTAAATTCAGGGTATTTTGTTATAGACTTTGGCACACACTGTCGAACTGTTTTTTATTATTCAATATATAAAAATTAACCTGCTGTTATAGCCAAAACTGATTGATATTAAAAGATTGTCTATCGATTCTTCCTAGAAACGCAATAAAATTTGGCAAAAATGCATTTACGGCGGTTTTAGTTATGGAACTATTTAAGTTTTGCTTCATTTTACATTCTCAGGACGCAAAAATGAACGAATACAAAATGCGTCTGCTGTCGTTAGACTACCCAGTGGACGAAGACACTCCTGCGCAGTCCCAGAACCTGACATGATACACCGGCAGGGGGCGCTCACGTCGCTAGTGATTATAGATACCATCAAGTAGCACTTGATTATGCATAAAATAAACACAATGTCACTATCAAAGTAATGATGGGTGCAATATTAATGTCTTGTGCCGTGCGTAGGTCTAAAATACATTTTTAAGAATAATGATAAATTTAACACTACACAATCTGGAATAATTGTATTGACGTATGTTTGTATTGCCAAAACTCGAGAACGGCTGAAACTTTTTGGATAATTTTGGTTTCGAAATATTCGTACAGGTCCAAGGTTAAAATTTTAGAGGGTGAAAAATACGCGATATTAAGTTCGCCGGGGTAGCTAGTACATATAAAAATTTAAGAATATATGAATCTTATAGCTAGTACTTCGTTCCAAAAAATTGAATAGTTACGCTGGCGAAGCTGGGGCGGGAAGGTTGTCTAAAAAATCAGACATAGAATCTATTAAATGTTAAGCTGAATGGTATTATACAACAAATACTTATCAAGTGCTACTTGACTTCAAATCAAATAATATATTTCTCTAATATATTGACAATTTGTTTAAAAATATTGATTTGTTTATAAAAACGTATAAAAAAAAGTTATGCCAAACAATTGTGTTGTTTAAATTAAAACTCTCAAACAATGATTATAAGGTTTATTTTCATTTCACAGGAATGTCAGCAATAGTTAATAAATCGATGGCTTTCACTTAACATTATAGTTACGCCAATAAATTCATTAAATAATTAAAATTACACTATTAAACTAAAAATAAATAATAATTAATCGTTATATAAATGCTATTTCATCTTACATATTAATTCACTAACATTTTATTTACAATATTTATTATAATAATATACACAGAACTGCTGTTTTAACTTAATTATTTATAAATATTTTCATTCGTCTTCAGCATAGTCTAATTATAGATAGTACCGATTCTCTTGTGTAATAACTAAACTATAATAGGAGAATCGCAGTCAGTACCAGAAAAGAACTGCTATGAACTACAAGATGTCAGACTAGATGACGCCTAACTCAGCGTTTCGCCGTATTTTTAGTCCACGCAAGGCGTAAAATAGTCTGAAATCTTAGTTCAAAGTTGTACCATGCAGAGAGGGTGGGTCGGAATTGTTGCTCCAAGTTTCTAACCACATGGAGGCTCATTCCACTGCTACCTTCTCACCGATAATCGTCACGAGTGAATCGGTATACTAGGCTGGCGCGTTCAATCGTAGACTACATCATTGCTTAATATCAGGCAAGTTGTAGTCAAGCGCCAGCCTATCGCAGAATAAAAAAAACCATCCCTTTCCCACACTGCCTGTTAGTAAAAGATAGATATTATTATTCTCTAGTTATTGAACAAGAGAATCTGAACCTTATAGCCTCTATATTACTCTTAACACATGCATACAGGCATAGTCCAATTAAATTGTCAACATTCGTTAGTTAATACAAACAAATGTTAACACTTTAATTGCGTCACCTTATACCTACCCTCTTATTCAGAAACGTCTTCAGCTTTTGGCATCACATACCTAACGCCACTAAAGTGTGGGACGTAGCAATCCTACATCGCCCAAGCAAAGTTTCAGAAACGATTAGCGTACATATATACAACTTTGCGACAAGAACAGTTGGTGGGGACCCCGGTCGCCGGACATCACACCTCGCTCGGCCAGAAGACCTTCCCTTTGCACTGGAGGGTCACTACCAGCCGATCCTATAGCCTCTACAAGCATATTATAGCTAAAATAGGTTTAACAATTTGTTTGTCCTTGTCTGTCATTATGACTTTTATACTAGTACGAAAGAGATAAAACCCATTTTAATTATACAGGCTTATAAGATTTTTATGAATAACGGGCTAGATTTTATTGCATAATATGACTAAATAGTTAACATATATGATTATATCTTCACATAATATACATTTCGAACAATTTTAGCTACGTAAAGTTTCGTAAATAGAATACAAGAGAATGAATAATAAATACATGTTAAGCATTCCGTAGCAGTAATAATTAATTCTGGCGCGTCACTCGAAAATGTTAGCATGAACGAATGAATGAACCCATATGGAGGCTCATTCCACTGCCAACTTCTTATCGAAAATCATTCACGAATGAATCACTTGGTCAATCACTAAGAAATAAATAAATCGATAAATTGTTATCATTTAATGGTAATTTGGTCTGCGTTCGTTATCGCTAATTGTTGGAATTTGATCAGCAATGATCTAGACATCTTACCTGTCATTTGTATCTACAATGTCTATTAAGTTTTTAAAACTCGCTCCCGGCACCCCTATACTTGAGCATTATAAACATATGTACACACGGCTACACACCAAGCTATACATACCCAGTATAAGCTGCCAATAAACTGGTAATAACTGGTGGTAAGCTTCGGCCGTGGTTAGTGACCACCCACCAGACAAAGTCGCACTGCCAAGAATTGTTGCTCTTTTATGGTTACTAACCGTCTGGAGCCTCATTCTACTGTATCGTAATCACGAGTGAATCGGTGTTTAGCGCAGGCGCGTTCCATCGTAGACTACATCATTGCTTTAAGTAAAGAATAAAAATAAAATTTCATTGTAAAGGATTTCCGTAGAACGAGAGGTCAAGTTAAACTGGAAATGTATTGCTTGATGTGAAGCCGTGGTGTACAAATTACGTCATAAATGAATGAAACAACAATAGAGCAGTTCCATAAAGCATATTAAGTGCGAGCGGGAGGTCCGATAAAATTGATATATGACGTAGTTCGCGCGTTTGTAATGCCTGATTTATAGTAAGAGTTCGTTGATAAGAATAGAAAATTCGAAAACTTTCTTACACTTGATGCGTTTTTAATTATATATTTTATTTCAAACTTTAAATAAAGAAAATTAAATTGATTGCAAAAAGAACATGTAAAATAATTTGTTTTTTTTTTTGTGTTTCAACTCAACATCTTGATAATTATTTATTGTATTTGAAAATTTTCTAGGTTTAAGTAAAAGACTTTCGTTTTCAGATTTTTGTATGAACTATTTCAGTTAAATATACCTGCAGCTAAAGGGAGCTGTGCTTGATTTCATACAAAAATATAGTTAGCTGTTGATAGTAAGTATGCATTATGGTTATCTATTTCTTTTATATTTAAACTGTATTTTTGTAACATAAAACTGTTTTTGTTCTCTAATAAAAAATGTAGTT
The DNA here is from genome assembly GCA_936450015.1 of Meganola albula. NCBI lineage: Eukaryota > Metazoa > Arthropoda > Insecta > Lepidoptera > Nolidae > Meganola > Meganola albula. The sequence goes on along the minus strand of OW388159.1, from coordinate 12,166,983 downwards.
ACATCAAAACATTCAAGTGACCATTACAAACATTAGTACTACCCGTGCGCGATAAGTTGAGACTCGTCTGGAATGCAACATTGCACCCGCTACCCCTGTAATACGGCGGCGGCGTTATTCCAAATACAACACTCGCTACAAAAGGAGACGTAAACGGGTGGAAACTTTTTGTGATATATTTTTGTGCACAGTACAACCACACGTCTGTGGCGTCCCCGCTCCAGGTCTCAACTTAATGCGCACGGGTAGTACCTATACACCTATTTACCATCTAGCACATATGTGCCAGTAGACAAAGTTATCGAAGCATTTGACATACACCTACGAAATATCACGTGTCAATTTTATGTCAATCTCATACATTATGTTCTTTTCGATCTTTCGCTATCGTTTCGCATTCTGACTTTATCTAAAGGCCCTTTTATAACAGGTTTAGGCATCGTTCACACCGAAACGTTACCTCCGCCGCTGACTGTTGAGTGTTTACTGTCAACGCATTACGTAATAGCGTATAGTCGGTTCTGTGTGAACGAGAAGTTAAATATATGTGGAAAAGAGATTTTTTACTCTGCCATACTACGAGTACAACTTACCTGATGTTAAGCAATTATGTGTGATGTACTCGTAATCGCGAATAATTACCGGTTAGTGATGAGACAGGAGCACCAGACAATACAATATAATGTCAGATATACTGTGTAACGCGCACTAATTGTCAGCGTCCGACAAACGTTTGGTCTGAACAATGCCTTAATGCCGGAACTACACGTGTCAAAATACAACAACCGTTCCGCTCACGGTGGAAAGCCAGTCTAAAGTTTGCAAAGTCCAAACATGTGGTTCCTATAAGATCTTGTTTACAAGCACCGTTTTAATCTTAATATATTATATTCCCATATCAAAGGTATGTTCACGCTACGTGATAGAAAGGTAAACGGCGGTGCAGAACAACACAGCGAGGACAACAAACAGGGCGATGAGAACGAACCTGTCTTGCAGTGCGCGCATTATCATTGAGTTCATGAGACGAGACGACCGGTTTAACTGTTCGTCTGTTTCACGAAGCTGGAAATATAAAGAAGAAATATTTATATTATACTAGCGGACCCCGCAGAGCAGTGCCACCTGCCGGGTCTGAAAACAGAATACGACCTATAAGATTTCATAAACATCGTTGAAGCTGTTTCGGAGAAGTTATTTTAATTTTTATCTACGTAAAAGCCATCCTCGTACTTCAAGAATTATTCTAAAAAAAGAATTAGCGAAATCGGTTCAGCCGTTCTCGAGTTATGCGTTTACCAACACATTTTGCGATTTATTTTTATATTATAGATAATATTTAGTAGGTTTAATAAATAGTTGAGGATGAATAAATAGTTGTGTTAAGCCGTCACATCGGTCTTATGCCTGATCTATTCCGGATACAAAAAGTAAAGGAAATAAAAAAGAGAAAAGCTAACAAATAGAGACAAAAACTTCCAGGGAACATTACATTTCTAAGGAAGTATTCCTGAAACCTTCCAAAACTTCCAGCATCATTGGAAGTTTTAAAATATTTTTCTACTGACAATTAGGTACAATAATTTTGTAACATTAAGATAACTATTTAGATTCGTATAAGTATATAAGTGGGCACTAGAAAACACGACGATTTAGATGAATATTGTTATTCTGAATATTTGCGGAAAGTATTCCTTGAAATATTCCAAAGTTTTGGAAATTTTCCGAAATTATCACCACGTAACAAACTCAAACAATCACGAATCTGACAGACCATGAGACCGATCCGAAGAAAGGAAGTACTAAAAATATATCCTCACCCGTCCTCTAGACCGCTGTATAGATTCTCTCTGCACACTCAGATCCTGTAACACAGTTGCACCAATTTGCTCTGTCTCCAACACCACTCTGTACCCCTCAGTCAGCGTGTTGCCTACTCGCTCTAACCGCTCCGTGTTGTCGAGCAGTTTCCGATGCTGCTCATTGCTGCCACCCCAGTCATCGAATACTTCATCTGTATCTTGATTATCTGTATCAATAAAATAGGTAGTACTTTTGTAAACATAGTTGATCATGAGCAGCAGCGATAATGAAAACCAATGAGCAAAGTCCACTGGACACGTTTCTAGTGATGGCATTACCAGACATCACTTCAACCCTTTCTGAGTCCAACTGCTACGCTGGACACGGATTTCTTCTTAACTATCTTACGAGTTGAAAGAATTTAGGCTTTAATCCATACACGCTGACCATGTGCACGTTGGTGGATATCACATGTCCTCGAATGATTAGTTCTTAGATATTTTAGTTTCCTCACGATATTTTTCTTCACCGATATTGAGCAACGATGAGAAAATAATAAAGTGTGTGGACATGACCAGGGATCGCACCCACGACTTATATTCCAAAGGCGCGGCCGATAGCGCGGCGCCAAAGCCACTCCCGTCACGTATAATCTTTATATATATATAATTCTTCTGTGAGTGTGTATGTCACTGAACTTCTCTCAAACGACTGGACCGATTTTGATGAAATTTTTTGTGTGTGTTCAAGGGGATCTGGGAATGGTTTAGATTCACAATTTTGCGCGGTACGAAGTTCGCTGGGGCAGCTAGTACATATATAAACATTTGCAACATTACCTTAATAACAAACCAGAGAAAAAGTACATAATCCTCCAGGCCCTGAGCTTAACTTTAGTCTTACTTGTAACAGATGTGAAAAAGACAAAGTAACTACTCTGCCATTTTCACATCTGTTGGCAAAACCTGAAAGCCCAGGTTCAAGGGTTTCAGGAGTTCCAGTAGTCAATACATACAAGCAGCAGTATTGTTGAAGGCAGAGCGGTACTCGTCCCTGACGCGTTGCAGCTCCGCCCGGTACGCAGCTACTCGTGACCCTGCGCCGGCGCCGCGGGACTCCAGCTCTAGCTGTTCCAACTGAAGAAAATGAAGAATATTTATTGTGAATTGTTATTATTTCATTCATTCATTTTAATTAGTATTTAACGCAATGTATATATTGGGTTTGGTTAGGTTTTAAAAAGCACATAAGGAGCTAATTATCTTATAAAGAAAGCGGAGACCCAGAGCACTTCAACCCAGTGAGATATTGAGTGCTTCTCATTGATGATATGAACCCTCAGGTATTGTATTATCCCAGTAACTAATTACGCATTTAATCTTAAAACAAGAACGCATGATAGATTCCCTTGAGACAAGGCACACTCTAAACATAATAAAAAATCTTTAGGATCTTTTATTATGTTTAGAGAGAAATTAAAATCTTACCAAATCATGGGCTTCTTCAAAATTTGCCTGAATTTCTCTTGTGAGCTGGTCACGATTATCTGAAAAACATTTAACTATGATAATTATTGGATTTATAAAATTGATATGGCATCCATTATTTTCAATTTTGACTGAACACTGAGTTTTGGTACATATCAGCCAAAACCGAAACTAGCACCGAAACAGCATTTTTCTGCAGAAACCGATCCTTCGGTCAGTCACTATTTAATATGCAACCAGTCCGCTGGACAGTACTACCCGTATACAATAAGTTGAGACCTGAGGGCAGTGACATCGCAGGCGCATGTTTGTATAGTGCACAAAAAAAATCTTCTTCTTAAAAAATACTTTATTTCTGCTGTTTTTTTAATCCATACAGTTTCTTTATACTACTTGATCAACAGGTAAACAACTGTTATTTCCGTTTTTTGTTTTCAAAAAAGTCCAACACTTTTAACATGAGTTTTCACTGTGTAATTTTATAACAATAAACTTAACACAATAAATATCTATAGAATATATAATATAATAATATAATATAATAACTTTAATAACTATTATCGAAACAGTATCAAATAAGACATAAGCCAGTACAAGATTAAGATGTAAAAAAAATGTATCCCGTACATATTGTAGCTAAGTATGAAAATAGAATTAACATTGATACCCCTCATTTTTTAATACTCTCGACACCGTGGATTCCAGACGATGGTCGCAGTCTCCGAGGAAGATCACGAAAACGATGGAGCATCGTTCTGAGTTCGTTTGTCGCTACTTGACGGAGAAGGCGTGCCATTGAGAAAGTTCAAAGGTTAGGGGAGGTCCAGCAGTGGGGCAGTAAACGTTAGTTAAAAACCCTCAACTTTAGCGAATTCTTACGCAAATGCATAAGACGATACAGTAATTATATTAGAAGACGATTTTCTTTATATGGTGTGGTCTTTTAATAAGTACCTTAAGCCAGGTATAAATCAGAGTGCTGTTTTTAGGTAAATACAGTACTAGAAAATAATTATGACAACTATTACCTTCATTGCCATTTTTTAAACGTCCAATTTTAGCTGTAATATCAGCTGTAAGCACAGAATATTGTTGCTCGTACGATTGAATTAATGTAGCCATTTTAATAGTTAAATAAATCCAAGAAAGTAATCTTATTTTATGGAAAAAATCATTTTTTATCAAGCAAGGGAGTCACACACAACAACACACACAGGATTTTAATTTTAATCATCTGTCAGTAATCATCAGTATTCAGTAATGTCAACAGTGACATAATATCACCTCACTAATTAATCATTAAAAATCTAGTTGTGTTGAGTTAAAGCGTTAATTAGTGGTTTCAGCCAAGGTTAGGCATCTATCGTTTATAGACTTTATGAAAGGAAGAAAGAGACCAAAAATAATATCTATGATTAAAATATTGACAAGCATGTTGGTCGAACTTGGAACACAGTTTGGCAGCTAATATTGACATTGACTTGACATAGTGACACGGGAACCACGTTTTGTTATCTATTATTAGTCACACACTGCATTTGAATTAATGAATTAAAATATCTACGTTTACAATATTATGTACGTACCAGTATAACAATGGTCAAAAATTCTCTAAATTAGATTGTGATGTTATAATGATAATAACTCGACATCAATAATCAATTTTGTCGATGATTATTAGTTTATAGGTAAACCGTTCTTTAAACTTCTTTACCTTCACAAATAGATATAATTAAACGTACGCCACACAATGAAAAAAAACAATAAAAAACCGATCCAAACTTTTGGAAGTTGTATTGTTGAGGCAAAGGAATGCGTGACGAAATTATTAATAAAACGTAGTGTAAACAGCCTACATAGTGTTCAAATCAGTAAAACAGGAATGTTAACTAAAGTTAAACATGTATAGTTATACTCTAGAGAAAGTGATCACTGATAATCACCAATTATCCGGCAAGCGTTGACTCGAAGTATTTGTAAGTTTATTTTGAACTTTGTCAGCAAGTGGCAGTTTATTAGATGGCATGTAATTTGATATAAAGGGTTTCTTTTGTTTTCTAACGATGAGAAAAAAAATTAAGAGCGTTACTATGATTATAATCTCACGCTAATTTCAATAGGTAATTAAACTGTTCTTTTAAATTCTCAAGGTTTTCACGCATCAACCCGGAATTTAACGTACATTTTTTTACGTTGTTGTTATTAATTTACTGTCAAATACCCTATTAGGGCTATTTCTCAACGTTGCTCAATATAATGTAGGTATACTATAGATATAGACTACTTTTACTGTGGGGCTTAGTCATATACAGGTACCGTGTTATGTATTTTGATTAGAAGTAGGGACTTAAACAACAACATCAATTGCACTGGATTGTATGTCTCATCTAAACAAAGGATAGATACCTTCGTTATTAGGCCTCAGCCTCGAATCTTGCGGGCAGCGGGGCGGCAGCGGCGGCGGCGCGGGAGCGGCGCGGGCAACGCAGACCCGTTCTCGAAAGCAGCGGGCAGGTCGCGCGGCATTATAGCGGCGTAGTGTTGTGTTCGTGTTTGTGTCGTCGAGATATTTGTTTTTATTCGCGAACGAAATGTCTGAACTAATTTCCCCTAGCATGTTCGAGGACATTTCGACACGTCACAAAAATAAATTGCACACACAACACTACAATGCAGACGCGCGGGCGGTCACCGCTTGACTGGAGTGCACCGCTCGTTGCCCGCTCCCGCGCCGCTGCCGCGCCGCTGTTTTCGAGGGTCGGTCCATTTGATTTTACGCATTTGATCCAGCCGCTCCCGCGCCGCCGCCGCCGCCGCCCCGCTGCCCGCAAGATTCGAGGCAGAGGCCTAAGAGACAGTGTAGCAGATCAGATTCAGACAGGAGACCATCTTATTAGTCAGAACAACATATTTAGCAGATAGTTATTAATGATTGGGTAAAGAACTGTAAATAATTTTTTTTTTTGAGGTTTGACTCATAACTTTAAACTGTATTTTTCAGATAATGCCACGCAATTTTGATGAAGATTCTGGCAGAAGCTCCTGCTCTGCAGCATCTTTAGGCCTGAGCCCTGTAAGAGACTACCAAACTGTAGACGAACTATATCAGGCCAAAAAGCAACATTCTAAGACTGAAACTAACACAGAATTAAAAGTTAGTGTTCACCCACGAAGTTGTGCAGGCCTCATTAAATCTCCAGATGAGAGGGATCCATTCCCAAGTTGCAGAATACCTAGGAATCACAGAAAACCTGTATTCAACCTTTTCGACACTCCGAGGAGAGGAGGGTTGAGTAATGCACATTCAACTATAGATATAGCATGTAGTACACAAATTGAAGAGCGCAGAATACCCACCAGTACAGTATCTATGACTGCCATTGTGGTCCCTGAAAATGTGGCAAAACCAACATTGACTTTTAGAAAAGGTAAACCAGTTCAGAGGGCTGCTTCTAGATTGTATAAAGCTGAATGTGGGTTCAAAGGGAAAGAAGGATGTATAGGTCCAGAGTTTATAGTTAGAGCTTCCCAACCAGCAAAACAGATGGATATGACATTACCCACAACATCTGAGAAAAGGGTGATAACTGTTGTGCTACTGAATGGTAAGAGGGTGGAAGTTTTATGTGACCCCAGTGTTATAACTGCTGGCCAATTATTTGAAGCTCTAGTTAACAGTGAGAAATATGAACACAATTTTATGCTTGGTATTGCCATTTTAATCGCTGGAGACTTTGTGTTTTTACCAGATGATTACAAAATCAGAAAAGTTGCACCAGAATGTTGGTACAGAACCAATTGTAAAAAGAAAGTGACTGATGATGATGCTTCGTTGACTGTGTTTTTAAGAATAAAGTTTTTTCTACCCAAAAATGTTGCCAGTAACATTCAAGGGGGAGAATGGAGGCACAGGGTGTACCTACAGTTGAGGAGAGCAACACTAGAAGGCCAGCTGACGTCAACAATCCAGAATCTCGTTTTATTAGCAGGATATGCATTACACGTGGAGTTTGGAGAGTTTTCATTTAGAGAACATGGAACTGGAGATTATTTTTTACTTGAACATTACTTACCAGAATCTATGATTACAAATGATATGGCTGAAATAAAACTGCGAATGAAAAGAGCTCATGAATCAAGACAAGGTTTAGAGAGAAATAAAGCTATTGTTAACTATATTACTCTTGCTCAGACTTTCCGTGATTATGGTGCACATTTTTATTCAGCTGTTTGGGCAACTAGAGATGGATTTTGTAGAGATATTTGGCTCTCTATAGGTCCAAGAGGAATCACTCTTTATTCAAGAAACAACCATGTTGTAGATGAAGTCAGTGGAGCTATCAATAGGATAGTACTACAGAGCCTTCCATGGCACCATATTCATACATTCTATTATAACAAGAAAAGTTTGTACATCATGCCAAATTCTTATTCAGGTTTGTCTAGAATTGGTGTTAAATATAAACTCAAAATGGCTGAAAATAAGAGCTATTTTGCATTCTGGCTTGCTTCTTTACATCATAGGTTATACTTGAAACTATATACCAAGGATGATTTTCTCAGTTATCTGTCAGATGAGTTCAATTGTAATTTGCATGTGGCTGGGAGTCCACAAAAACATGACTGTAGCAACTACCAGGACAGCTATAATTTAGCAGTAAGAAATCCTAGCAGGCAAAAAAGACCAACCAAGAGAAGGTTCAGAGTTAATATTTTTGATGACAAAAAAGCTGTTAACAAAGAAAATGAAAGGCCCAACACTGAAGAATTGTTAAGGCAATTATTATCATCACCAGATAGTATTCAAGGCCCAGAAAATTCTTCTAATGAATGTTTATCATCATCTGAAAGTAGTATGCCTAGAAGACAGGGTGTCAAAATGGGCACCAGAGTATTCCATGGCATGAAATCTATTACAGATGGAAGGTACCCTACATCTCCAGTCAGAACCAACCTGCGTATGAAATCAGAAGGTGACCTAACAATGGGACTGAGTGACTCTGATGATTTAAGCATAGAACAAAAACAACATTGTTATGTAAATAGCATGAAACTATTACCAGAGAGAAATTACAATCAAAATGTGCCAACAGCTTATGTTTTAGAATCACCTAAAGTCTATCCAGATGCATGTAATTATAATGTTGCAACTAATGAGTCTTGCTTAAACACTTCTTTGTTTGAAAAACTAGATAACATGGAGTGTGTGCAAGGCGAAAGAATATTTGTGACTGCTGCCCTAGAGAGAGATAAAATGAATGCTTTGGGTTTACAAGTAGCAGAAGGATCAGATGGTAATGTATATATAAAGTCTATAACACCTGGAAGTCCAGCCGACCTCTGCAAGAAGCTTTTACCTGGGGACCAAATAATTTCAGTCAATGGAAAGACATTACTAAATGTAAAATATGATAAAGCTTTAGTCATGTTGCAATCTGCGCCACAAAAAGTTGAACTAATTGTTTTACAAAATGCTAATAAAACTATTGAATTTGAAGGTAGCAAGAAGGGTTATATTCGGAATAGTGTCGCCAGTGCGTTAGACTTAGAGATAACAGATGATGAACTTCTAAACGAAGAAGCATTAAAGACTGTTTATGCTCTTATTAAGTTAACAAAAGATAAAGTTGTAAATAGAATGAAAGACAAGTCCAGGCAGCCAACTCCCATAAAAAGCAACCTGCAGAAATGCTATTCTGAGAACAAAGTTTATGAGGAATCAGATATAGGAATTTATTCCTCACAGGAGAGCACCCCCCAGAAGAAAAATTTACAAAAATTCAATACATGGCGCGGTCAGATAAACAATAGGCTAAAACGGCGACCTTTGAGCCTTAGCATTCCAGCAGATGTGATTTTTACTGATGACTTTTTAAATGAGAATGCAGAAGGTCTGCTTCAGAAATCTTCATTAAAATCAATCCAATCATCACTGAACAGTTTGGATAAATCTGTTAAAAGTTGTTCGTCAAAAAATGTTGCTGTGCCGCGTAACTTTGGACTTAGTAGAAAATGGTTAGGCCCAGTGAGGTACCCTGTGACACCCTGCAAAAACAGCAATTTGGAGACTGAGCAAAGTGCAATCGTTAGTGAAAATGTAACGAGAAGACATTTTGTGTATGGTGCTGGAGATTCAGATGAAGATCAGATATTTTTATAGACTATTTTACAGTATTTTGATGTATATTTTCTATGAACAGGTATTTTATATTGTTGTGTTTAAGAAGACAAATTTAATAAATGCTATATTATTATACAATAATATTTAATATTTACTTACGTAATAGCAATACAATAATAATGAATATGTACTTATCTATATTTCCATAAGTTGACCTTCCCACTTATAAAAACCTTGACACAGCTAGCACGACGAAGCAGTCAAATTGTTACTTCCATACAAATAAATGCGAAAATTATTTGTTGATCACACTTCACCCTTTTTGAGACTTGAGAGTTTAGGCCTTAATCCACACACGCTAGCCAAGTGCGATTTGGTGGATGTCATATGTCTTCGAATGATTAGTTCTTGGACATGCCGGTTTCCTCGCGATATTTTCCTTTACCGATATTGAGCAGCGGCGGTGAAAACAATTCACACAAAGACCGGGGCTCGAACCTGCGATCTTATATTTCAAAGGCGATGCCGATTCCGCTGCTCTTGCCGGTTTCATGCTAATACATTTAAAAAAATAATTTAGACGAAATTTTACATGTAGCAGTACATCTAGTAAAATATTTTTCCTTGATAAACCGCATTCACACAGGTGGAAAGCTAGCACATATGCGTCAGCATCTATGTCTGTGCTAGTATGATAGGAAGCTCTAGTCTGGGGAAATTGTTGTAATGCTCATATGAAACAATAGTAAGGAGCATTACAGCAATGTTGCCTTACGTTTTTTACGTCGCGTTGTCTCTCATTCTCATATATTTATTTGAATAAAACCAAAGCAGAAATACGTGTTATCACTATTCATCAGAATAGAGATTACCCTTATGAGAAATATAAATGTCGCCTATCTGCTTACTATACTCATCTCTTGGTAAGATAAGAGGTATTAATTAAATATGTACTACATTTAAAATGATTGTGGACAATGAACTCTGATAAAATAATTTTATTTTATCAGAAGTATTTGTAGCTACTTATCAGACTTTTAGCGCGCAGATTATGTAATAGACACGTTGTTATGCAGCAACACCAGCATCAACAATTAAAAAAAGAAAGATCTAGAATATAAAAATGTGCTTTAAGACGAATACCTAAAATCTGGTTTTACTATAGAAAAATAACCAGGAACACTTAAATATTAAACAGGAAAAAGAACCAAATTAAAAACATTAATCATTTATTTAAAATTAACACCTTGCTCGCACTATTCAAGCAAATAAACTAAATAATTCTAACAAGACATAATTGTCTTCCTACATTTGTAACACAATCAGACTCAAAACAAAAATTGGATATTTATACACATTCACTCAGTTTGTATAAAATCAATCAAACTACCAGATATATTCGCAATACCCATACTGTAACAGTTCCTTATTCACAATAAATGCATTAACTAGTACATTAGGCGGCTTACATCATCCCTCCCATACCCCCCATGCCACCCATACCTCCCATACCAGCCATGGGGTTAGGTTCTTTCTCTTGTGGGATATCACAGATCACAGCCTCCGCTGTTGTAAGCAGAGATGCTACTCCACTGGCATCAGTGAGGGCTGTCCTTACTACCTTGGTGGGGTCAATGATACCCTTCTCAATCATGTTCACATATTCATTGTTTAAGGCATCATATCCAAATTCAGGGCCTAGATCTTCTACTTTGGCTACTACCACAGAGCCATCAATGCCAGCATTTCTTGCAATGGTCATGCAAGGCATTCTGAGGGCCTTCTTGATGATGTCTACACCTGTGGCCTGGTCAGAGTTGCCTGTTTTTAAAGCTTCTAGAACTGGAATGCATCTGAGGAGAGCAGAGCCACCTCCAGGAACAATACCTTCTTCGACAGCCGCTCTGGTTGCATTCAATGCATCATTTACTCTGTCCTTCTTCTCATTAACTTCAACTTCACTGGAACCACCAACATGTAGGACAGCAACCCCAGAAGCTAGCCTTGCAAGGCGTTCCTGCAATTTTTCTTTCTCATACTCTGATGTGGTCTCTTGAATCTGGTCACGGATCTGTTCAGCCCTCCTGTCAATGTCAGCCTTCTTGCCTTTTCCTTTGAGCATCAATGTGTCATCCTTTGTGATAATCACCTCACCTATTTGACCTAAGTCAGAAGACTGGACATCCTCAATTTTAAGGAGATTGGCATCATCACCAAATACAACACCACCAGTAGCAATAGCCATATCACTGAGGGTAGCCTTGCGGTTGTCACCAAAACCTGGGGCTTTAACTGCTGCAACTTGAAGACCAATCTTAAGCCTATTGACTACTAATGTGGATAGAGCCTCACCATCAACATCCTCTGCCACTATAACTAAAGGCTTCCTCTGCTGGTTGGCTAATTCTAAAGCTGGGATAATAGTTTGTACATTGCTAATTTTCTTTTCAGAGAACAAGACTAAAGCATCTTGGAATTCAACCTTTGCTCCTTTAGAAGAGTTGATGAAATATGGTGAAATATAACCCCTATCAAACTTCATACCTTCAATGATCTCTAGCTCGTCATTAAGTGTTTTGCCATCCTTGACAGTGATCACACCGTCTTTACCGACCTTCTTCATGGCGTCGGCAATGAGTTGACCGATGGCGGTGTCTCCGTTGGCAGAGATAGTGGCTACTTGTGCGATCTCCTCAGGCGTTGTAACGGGCTTTGACATAGCCTTCAGCTTGTCTTTCACGGCGTCGACAGCTAGCATGACTCCTCTTCTGATCTCGATAGGGTTAGCGCCCTTTGAAATTTTCTCAAATCCCTCCTTTGCAATAGCTCTAGCGAGAACTGTGGCAGTTGTTGTACCATCTCCTGCTTCTTCATTTGTGTTGTTTGCGACGTTTTGTACTAGTTTTGCACCAATATTCTGAAATTTGTCTTTAAGTTCTACTCCTTTGGCAACTGTCACACCGTCTTTTGTAATCTTTGGTGAACCCCACGATTGTTCTAAAATGACATTTCTTCCTTTAGGACCCATTGTGACTGCTACAGCGTCCGCGAGGACATCTACGCCCTGCAGCATGAGAGCTCTTACATCAGCACCGAATCTCACATCTTTGGCGTAATATCTTAAATTTTGATGTACTTTCTGGAATGAGGCGGTTTGGCGGGCGACACGTGGTAGGCGCAACATTTTGATTTTAACAGGAATGATTTTATTAGTATTTCTCAAGAAGCTCACACTTCAAACCTTTTCTCCTTTTCTAGAAGATTCTTCCCGGGATCGCAAAACGTGATCTTCCACCGGTTGTAGGTTATAAAATACTAACTTCCCTCTATTGTCTACTGCCGCAATACAAATGTGGAATTTGATCTTGACAGTCTATGGTATTGAACTGGCTGGTGAATTAAGTTTTTTTATATTCCGCTTGCTTGAGAGAGTACTGAGGATGGATTGAAGTATATATTCTGAGTTTTTGTCCGGTGTGTTCAGTACCTAATAAAACTGTCATTGTCAAATTGACAGAAATTTTGACATAAATCCGCGAATTTGCGAGTTTGTCGACAGTACCTTCACCCTATCGACACGTTTTATAATTTCGTATCAGTATCAACAAAAACATGAAGTAATTTGCTATTGGTAAAACGTGTGCATTCTTAACGTTATCTCGTGTGTAAACTCTACCGGCGTTTTTATTAATTCTGTAGCTGTAATCTTTGTAATTACATAATGGACGTATCCAGGTAAGATTTACTATCAACTAGTCATTATTTAATTTAGAGCATTTATAAGATTATCCTTATACAAAGGTTATATAGTATTGTTGAATATAAATGTTTTTCAATAACCCAAAAGAGTGGTTTTCAGTCAGAAACTAAGTGTCCAAAATAAGATAATATTTTCTATAGTATTGTATTTTTCTATTGTATTTTCTATTTTATTGCAATGTTAAAAAAAATATTTTTTTGTACCTTATAGTTATATTTTTTAATTTACACTATTATAAATAATTATGTAATTGAAACTTTTGCTACTTAGCATATTGTTTAACTTTCTGTCAGCTAATAGAATTGACTCTTGTCATTATTTGTCATTATATTTCTTACTGTTGATAATATAGATGTAATGATTTCAAAAATTTTGAGTATTTTCATTACCTTTTTATATATCTAGTCTTTTTCACAATCCAAAAAAAATATTACTTTCAAATTTTCTGTTTCCAAAATTTTATGGAGTCCTAATCTACTATAAATTGGTGGTAATAAGCTGCAAACTAAAACAACACCATAAAAATAAATTATGCAACTCTAGCCAAGTTAAACTAAATTCTGAGGGATGCATTCTCTGCCCATACCATCTTGTTATCGTTGTCGGACAAATGTGTAAGTTGAGCTAGTTTAGTATGTTTATTCATTTAAAACCATTCTCAAACTGAAAGGACCTCATAGAATTCTCAGGAATTGTGTCTGGTCATCGGGAAATGTGCTTGTTGTCGAACAAATTTGTATGTTTGTATCAAATTTAGTTAGTCATAAAAATATTATCAAACAAAATTTTAACTTATAAACTAGTTAGGTCATCGTAGAAGTCTCTGGGATTGTCGTGGACCATGAGAGAATGGTTGAAATGTGTAAACAGTTGTATAATTTGTTACAGTTTACCAGAAGGTGTCCTCCTAGGTATGGGGAATCCGTTGCTTGATATATCAGCAAATGTAGATATTGCTTTACTGAAGAAATATGGTTTGAAACCTGATGATGCAATAATGGCTGAGGAAAAACATATGCCGCTTTATAAAGAGCTGATGGATAAGTAAGTTATTGTTATTTATATTTAGTTTTATCATCCACAGTTAATTTAAAAAAAACTGCAATCCTAATATTATAAATGCAAGTTTGTATGGATGTGTGGAGGTGTGAATGTTTGTTACTCTTATACACAAAAACTACTAGAGATAGATTAGATATTGTTGGGTGGAAACTAGTGTGTTGTAATTTTTTTTTCAATGCTTAATACTTGTGTAAATATAATAATGATTCCTTAGCCAAATTTTTTTAATAAACACAATTTTGGTTACTAAAACATATTTCTGTATTAGTCAAAGATTACTATTATGAGTATTAAGCATTGGACAAATTATTTTTAGTTATATATTTTTGTTCATTTATTATACATCAAATTTTTTTAAACTTTCAGGATATCAATGTAAGTTTGAATGAGTCAATTCTTACGCATGTTGTTAATCTTGTAGTCAGATCTATAGAAAGGTTGAATTTCCTTTTAAAACTTAGTTATGAATAAACCTTAGGTATCTTCCTTCCAATTATTGCAAGAAAGAAACCTCAAGTCCTGCTGAAAACTATTTTCTAAGAATCGCATGTTAACCCTTTAGTCCAGTTGTTCCCAGTGAGTGGTATGCGTGTCCCCATAGGCCCCCATTCATCAGAGGGTGCGCTTCAAGCAATCTCCTAACTAAGAAACGTGTGATTAGACAATAGACGCGCATTTGGCCGGCATTTATTTACCATTTCTAGATAAGAGAAGTACCATCCAAAATAGAGCAGGTAACTCCTTTCCAAGTATTTATTAGTATATTAAACCAGGTACAATACGGAGTTCATAGCGGGTGGCAGTGTACAGAACACGATGCGGACGGTGCAATGGATATTAAAACGACCGAATTTGACAACGTACTTGGGGTGCGTCGGGAACGACAATTATGCCAAAATCTTGGAGGAGAAAGCTGTGTGAGTTGATGTTTTTAATTATTTAATTATTGATAACTAGCGGACTCGGCAGACGTCGTTCTGCCCGGTAAAGCATTGCCATCTACCGGGTCTCAGACCTACCGAATATATGCGGTTTTCGGCACTTCTTCGCTTTCTAAATTTTCTTTTTTTTTTAATTTTTCTTTGCGTAAGAACCATCTTCGTACTTAAAGGAATATTTTGAAAAAAGAATTAGCAAAATCGGTCCAGCCGTTCACGCTTGATGCCCTGACAACGGAAAACGGGTTTCATTTTTATTTAAATAGATATCCAACATTTTTTTGTATGTCCCATAGTGGGCGTTTGAGACTCGTTTCAGCTAGGCGATAGAAGACCCATAGAAGTAGGGCCCCATGAGGGGTTTTGTCTAAAGGAAAAGGAGGCCTTTGTTAAAAGGAGGATTTGACAGACAACATGGTACCTAAAGTGGGTATGCTCCTCTGTGACCTTTGTGTGTGATATTGACCTCTGCCTACGCTTTCGGGTATTAATGTCTATGCCCTGTATATATACTGTGTTTACAAATTAGGTATTTTAACGAGATTATTTAAGCTTGGACCACAAGGATCCGGAATCTTCGGACCCAAAAAACAAAAGGTACTTCCGGGTAAAATTCTGGATTGGGTTGCCCCTTCTTGTACTCGGTGCGGTAAACATTCAAATGATTGTTCGAGAGTGTGAATAAATCCAGGCTCGTTCGATGACGGTTTTTTTCGGGATTGGTGATTCCGGATGCTTATTACTTCAGTTATTCTGATTTTTGTTTCAAGTACCTAGCTACAAAAATTTTCTTAAAACACATTTTTCTAGCAAAGATAAGAGTTTCTGCAACAAGCATGACTACGCAACACTATCAAGATAATGTCAGTCACTGTGTCTAATCTTAGAATACTACAATTTTGAGGACACATAGGCTAAAACCCCGATAACGCGATCTGTGTCAGCTCGAACATAGTACCGTTCTGCGAGGTGCTGTTTGGTAGGTATCCACTGGGAGGTACGGTGTTAATGCCGTGTGTGAATTCCTATCCAACAACCCTGCACCATGACTCGTTGAAGGACGCCATGGAGGTTTTAGTTGGTAACCTGAGCCCGTTCTGCATGTGCTGGAGAACTGATATCTCACTTGTAAC
Source organism: Meganola albula (assembly GCA_936450015.1). Lineage (NCBI taxonomy): Eukaryota > Metazoa > Arthropoda > Insecta > Lepidoptera > Nolidae > Meganola > Meganola albula. The sequence continues at coordinate 12,150,679 of OW388159.1, read as the reverse complement.
AGGCCGAAAACGGAGCTCCACCTACTCCCTGTCCGTCATGTGCTGCACATAACGGGGATGAGCATATTAGGGTAAACATTTTTTACCCCACTAAAAAAAATCTCGGACCAAAAGAACGAACGTCGCATACACCTCATATAAGCTTCCCGATACGAAAATCAGAATCAGTACAAAAGTTGCTTCCGGGTATATTTCAGGATCGGGTGGCCCCTTGTCCTTTGTAGTCGACGCGATGCTTAAAAAAATCCATATTATGATTGTCTGAAAGTCCGTGCTCGTCCTCCTGTTTTTGTCAGGTTAGGGCGATTCCGTATTCATAAGATTACTGTTGGACCCCTATTCTCCCGCTTTAGACATTTATGTCTAATAGACAAATGTCGAAACAAAATGGCGGATGTCATTGAAAACTAATAACACCCGCCATTTTATTTTCGACATTTGTCTATCAGAGATATATATGCCTAAAATGCTAGAATCGGGGCCCTGCTCGTTTGGTTGTTATATGCCGTAATTTTATACTAGTTGGAAAGAAAGTGTATTTGGCCAGCTGGAGGGTTCGGTTCACCCGATGCGTGATGTCGCGATATGGCGTCGAGACTGTATAATGTATCTATTATACCTACTAATAATATCTAATTTAACATGGCGGAACTCCCAATTATGGCGGACGAGATATTTTTAATGCATTCATACATATAGTAATCAAATAAATGGACTTGTTGAGAATAACGCGACTTTGCAGCGTGTTTAAATAAAAGTTTGTTTGACGGGCCGGTGGCGTGGTTGGTAAGATACTTACTTTTTACGCCGCAGGTCGTGGGTTCGATTCCCACCCGAGACAAACATTTGTTTAAATATGTCTGTTTGTTTTGTGTCTGGGTGTAATTATCTATATATATACAAAAGAAAAGTATAATAATAATAATAATAATAATAATAATAATGCTCTACTCCTCTAGCCCCTCAGAATATGTTGCCCCTTGTCGCTTCTTTTAGCGGCCATACGGGGGCCCATTTATTGAGTGGGCGAGTCACCCCCTGCCATTTTATCCGTGTTAATTTGCATTGGTCAGGCAGGGGCCATAGTCCATCCATAGTCCTAGTTACCTAATCCATTAGCACCCACCACCATAACCTAGATTTTAGTTCCTATATTCTGCAATAGTCCTGCTCTAACCGGGGATTGTCCTTTGTTGTACCTATATGGTGCGAACAGGGATAATCGTCGGTTGGTGCCACTTTACATTTAGAGTAAAATTGTCTTACGGGCCTCTACGTGTTGGCTTCGGCCCCACGCACGCCTTTTAAAAGTCCGGAGCTCCATAGCTCCGAGATAAAAAAAGACAAACATAATAATAATAATATTGTGGGACATTAACACACACGGTCATCTGGTCCCAAGCTAAGCAGAGCTTGTGTTATGGAAACCAGATAACTGGTATATACTATACATATAATACTTTTCTTTTGTAAATAAATACTTATAATAGATATTTACACCCAGACTCGACACAAACACAAATGTTCATCACTAATGTTTGTCTCGGGTGGGAATCGAACCCACGACCTGCGGCGTGAAAAGCAAGTATCTTACCGACCACGCCACCGGCCCGTCAAAGTATGATATGTAGTATATTACCAGTTATCTGGTTTCCATAGTACAAGCTCTGCTTAGTTTGGGATCAGATGACCGTGTATGTTAATGTCCCATTATATTATTATTATTATTATAAAAGGGTTTTACTTGAAATCTTTGAGACAAGTTTTTTAAAATAGTCGAATTTCTTTTCCTACCGTGCAGTGAATGATGTATTTAATATTAACTTTAGAAGAATTCGTTTCGCAACTCGTCTCGGTCAGTAAGATAACAACATAATCAATGGCGTGAGTACTTGTGATAAGAAAATCTACTTTGTTATAAAAGTTTTCACACGATGACTTTAACAATGCCTTGACCAGTTCGACTGACTGCTTGCTGTCAATACAGACGAAAAAAATGCCTATTTAAGATGGTAGTTTCCTACTTATTTAATTTCTTACTTGTGAAGTTGACGGTCAAAACGAAAAAGAAATTGTCCTCACTCATAAATTTAATTTGGTACAGAGATAGATTATCTCATTATGTTCTGGAAGCTGAATACATAGGCTACATAATATCCTAGTATGTACAACGCGGGCGAATCAACAGTCCGAAGTTAGTTTTAAATAAAATAATTTTGTTACAAGAATGATGTTATAAATAAAACTGATGCAATAGTAACGGCATGTAAGGATAACTCTTGTTTGTATGTTAGATAACCGTCACCTACTTATCTATACGGTTATCTTGCGGTTTGACGATACGTAAATACCCATCTATCTATTTAATCAGTTTGGTCCATTTTGATGAGGCAATTTACTTCGAGTGCCCCTGGTTCGTGAATTGCAACATAAGCCGAAAATTTTCTTTTACTGCTGATAGACGTAGATCTAGTCACATTGCATGCAGATAATTTTCTTTTATGATGATGGTTATTAATTCTCCCGATTGTGAACAATGTGGAGATCTTTACGACCTACATCATATAATTATGGAATGAGTCCAATTCGAGGCAAGTAGAAACATGTTAATAAAGGAGTTGAACTTTAACAAAGTTTTAGAGCCTCTATAAGGCATATATCATAAATTTTTGTCTCAACCAACTAAGTAGTTGTGATGCAAAGAATTTGTTCAAATACCTAGCCCATATTTGTTAATAGATAATTGTTTAGGATACGATAGCAATGGCATACGCTGCGCATAAGTCCCACAAAAATAAAGATTACAAAAAACCTCTCCTTCGGTCGGGCTGTTTATATACCTAAGAAACTAGCTGTTATACTTGCATTAAAACAACAAATAATATCTATATTGAAAGTATTAAAAAATAATGATATCCAATGAGTCTATTCGACTCACACAATGTCGTATATTGATAAGTTCTTTATGACTATTATAAATAGCATATTGTTACAGCACTACGTACTTAATAACTTCAATTGACATACACGTTAAAATTATATTGTGACATTGCTAAGTGGTGTGAACCTACATTACATTAAATAAGTCCTAACTGCCTCGGCGAACTTCGTACCGCGTATTCTAAGAATCGGTCTCGCCGTACTCGAGTTTTAGCACGAAAAATAAACGGTGTTCCGTAAAGTAGGAACTCCTTGTAGTTTCGCTGTCCTGCTGTCCCTTCGTCTACGGGCAAGCTTAGAAGACGCTTGGTACCAAAAGGTTGAAAAAGTTGTAAAATAAAATCTTGAATTTTGTTTTGTGTACACGTAAAACGGAATAAAAATTAGTTTCTCGCCCGTCATGCCATTAAAAAAAAGTAGGGCCATTAAGATCGCCTTCCAACTTAGGGTTCCATTTATGAAATACTGGCTTTCCGACCGCGGCTCCCGCGCAAATGTGCGTTATCGCGTTAAACCATTAACTTCTTCTGGTACAGTCGGATAAAAACTATCCTATTTCCGTTACCGGGTCTCAAACAATCGCCATACCTAATTTCATCCAAATCGGTTCAGTAGTTTTGGTGTGAAAGCGTGACAGGCAGACAGAGTAACATTCGCATTTATGATATTAACTTAAAAGCTATTAAGCTTTTAAGATAACATTGGAGCTTAAAAGGAAAGGATTACCTTTCCTTTTCAGGAAATCAGGCAGGGGCCACCAATCCGGAAATTTACCCGGAAGCTAATTTATTCTGTTTCTGTTTTTCGGTTCCGTAGTTTTTGGGACTTTATTTCTTATCGAGACTAAGAAACGTCAATTACCTAATTTTTTAAATACAAATATCGAATGTCAATTTCTGTACTTACATAGGTATTTATTGATTTGTATTTATTGACCTGTAATACAGGTGATTTCTTAAACCTACTTCAGGCTGGTGCCTGTCTCTCACAAAGTTGATTGCTTGGACATGCACCTTTGTACAAATAGTATTAAGAAACTTTTGTATAAAAAACAAATAATTATATTATTATTAAGTCGTGGGTTCGATTCCCACCCGAGACAAACATTTGTTTAAATATGTCTGTTTTGTCTTGTGTCTGGGTGTCATTATCAATACTTTAGTATTTAATTACAAAAGAAAAGTATTAAATGTAGTATATTACCTACCAGTTATCTGGTTTCCATAGTACAAGCTCTGCTTAGGTTGGGATCAGATGACCGTGTGGGTTAATGTCCCTCTATATTATTATTATATAAGATAGGATAAGTACTAATTTTATTGATTGGTAGCTTCAGGGTGTCAGCTTTATTTAGGATAAAAAGTAGCTCTCAACTCTTACACGCAAAAGCTGTGCTTCTGGATTTCGTACAGAGATAGATTATTCTCTGGAATAGTTACTATAATAGGAACTTTTCGACCTAGTATCACCTGGGTTAAACCGAAGGCGGAATAGATTTATAAATCAATGTCTGTCTCAATTTCCAGCGACCAAGGTGTCAAAGTGATCTACCAAGTGAACAACGAGACGCCGACGGGGACTTGTGCAGTACTCGTCACGGGCACGCACAGGTCGCTCTGTGCTAACCTCGCGGCCGCACAGAAGTTTACACCAGATCATCTGGACAAAGATGAGTGTCAAAGGAGTATAGACTCTGCGAAGTTCTTTTACGTTTCGGTTAGTTGATTTCTACAAATATTTATTAGGTGCACACGGCTACACATCAAAGTATAATTTCCCGTATAAGCTGATCCCGCATTGTATAGGATTCACGTACAATGAGAGGTCAGCTTTTACTGGAAATGACCTTGATGTGTAGTTATGTGTTATTAAAACGAATAAAATATGTTTAAAGAATTGATAAAATCTCTTTTATAAGTTGGTTGAAAAAATATGTTCTGTAGGTAATTACACTGTTTTTATCAAGATGTAATAGTTAACTAACTACTTATGTGAAGGATATACAATTAATAGTTTTATTTGTTGTAAGAATAATAATATTCTTTCATGGGAAGAACTTTAAACAATAACTTTACTTACATAATACTAAATTTACTTTTAAATTAGGTATACATACCAACCCTCGTATTCATAAACGTCATATAAACTCATCATAGCTAAATAGGTTTATAATTCGTTTGTCTTTGTCTGTCATCTTGTCATTTATACTAGTAAGAAAGAGACAGTCTATTATAACTAAAGTCATAAGATTATTATGAATAATACTGTAAGTTTAATTCATTTTTCTATACTTTTTATACTATGGTAAACAACACTCGGAACCAAAATCACGAGTATATAAGGTAACATATAAGGTAGCATATAAGGTAACTCTACCTATTACGGTTCATGAGATACAGTCCGGTGAGTGGTGACAGACAGACAGACGGACAGCGGAGGCTTAGTAATAGGGTTGGGCACACTTCAGGTACGGAACCCTGAAAAACAGTGTAAGCTATAGCTTTTTTTATTCAATTATGTTTATCACAAAAACACTGTAGAGGAGGGGTCTTTCAATTTTTAATTTAGCTTATTTACCCTATATGTTTTACCTATGTGATTTTTTTTGTATGTGTTTATTTTAGATACCTAGTGACTAAAATTTTACCCCCTCTCAGTTAACCTATTTATCTGAAATGTAATTTTATTCAATATCCTTATAAATCCAAGATGGTCGCTGCCATAATATTGAGGATCACAAATTTTATTGCAAACCTACGATATGGCTGCTTGTACAAAATGTTACTTTACTTTTATTAAGCACCACTTTTTAATTAAACTATTTAACTTGTAAATGTTTTTATTTATCATAGGGATTCTTCGTAGCTGTGTCACCGGAATCAATCATGCGTATCGCTGAGCACGCGCATGAGAACGATCTCATGTTCTTATACAACCTGAGCGCGCCGTTCGTCTCTCAGTTCTACAAGGAGCCTCAGGACAAAATATTGCCTTACGTCGACGTCGTCTTTGGAAATGAATCTGTGAGTATTGTACAGGGTGAATTATTCGTAGTGGTGTCACAGGAAACTAGAATTCATGTGGATGCGCACACGCATGAGAACGAACCATTGTTCCTATACAAACTGAGTGTTCGTCTCTTTCTAAGTTCTACAAGGAACTCCAAGACAAAATATTGCCATACGTCGTTATCTTTGGAAATAAAGCTTTAAGTTTTGTACAGGTGAACCTAGGCCCTTTTAATAATATGTTTGTTTATCATTACAGGAAGCCGAAACATTCGCGAAAGCGTACAACTTTAATACAACAAACTTAGAAGAAGTCGCGCTCAAAATTGCTCAACTACCTAAAAAGAATACCAAGAGGAGTCGAGTAGTGGTCATTACTCAAGGCTGTGAACCCGTGATATTAGTCGAAAACGGTAAAATTAGTTTAATCCCAGTTTTAAAATTACAACGGGAACAAATAGTTGATACTAATGGTGCTGGGGATTCATTTACAGGTGGTTTTCTAAGCCAATTGTTATTAGGGAAGTCGTATAAAATTTGTATAATGTGCGGTATCTACACAGCTTGTCATGTTATACAGAATTCGGGATGTACTTTTAGTAAAGAGTGTGATTTTACAGAATAACAGGCAGTTTTATAGGACCAATGTGTTTTAAATGAAAATCTATAAATAGGTTATAAGTATCAGATATTTTCTGTATAGTAACACTGTAAATTAACAAACACAAGGTAAGATGCTTAATTAATACGAACTTGCTCGTTCTTTATGAAATACTTATGTATGCTTTCGAAAAGTACCTACAGAACTCTAACAGACATTTTACCCGCACACAATAGTTATTTCATATCTTTTTTTTAAATATATATAAGAAACTGGCTGACATATAAACGCATAGTCCAAACCGCTGGGTCTAGAGACTCTAAATTTGGCACATAGTTTCCGGATGAGGTCAAGGGGTGCACTAAAACTCAACCTCTAAGGGGTTGAAAAGAGATCACACGCATAAGGCTGCGAGCGGAAGGTTGTTAAAGATATTTGTATCCATCCGAGATACATTATCCTTAGTGTGGCCTTACATAGCAATCTAAATGTCTCTCACACTTATGACTTCCGCAAATAATATATAACCTATTTACATATTTTTACTTAGAACATCATTGCATGGAACTTGTTTGGTGACTGGTTTATTAATATGACTTAAATGAAAATAGATAAAACAATTTCGTATTTATAAACGACAACATTGCCAAACTAAAGTGCCATATATGAAAACTGTTTGTAAACATATCTTCCAATAGCAAGGTGACGGCAATAATGTACATAGTTTAGGTAAATAATGCACAAAATCTTAATAAGCAATCAAATCAAGCATAAAGGTAGCTACTCTTCACCTTTTATCTCATATAATATTTTTATACAAAAGTTCAATTTTAAAGACTGGCAACATTAGCAGTCATTACGAGGTAGTGTAGTGGGTAGCCACCTTTAATAAAATTAATGATTTTATTAATACGTATATACACATTAACTATGTTCTTTCTATTTGAAATATGGAACTGTCTACTTTATACTTACTTTTTGTTCTAAATCTGCAATTTCCCAATAATTGCAAGTTTTTTTTGTATGAAATCTTTTAGAGGAATAGTCATTGTATACTCTCCTACCTATTCCAGAATAATATATTATTTTTATAGATATCAATAATTTTATTAGATTTGTTGGATTCTTATTTCAGTTTGTTCTAAATAAAAAGTGTAATAGTATTATACAAAGATCTGAATTAATTAGCTGTCATTTAAAGTACGAGTAACTCACACAACTAAAGCGCCTAGTGGAGGTTTCATAACATACAAACCCATTAACGTAAACGTCAGCGCTATTAAAATTCCATACAGTTACGCGTTAACGCAAACTTATATGTTTTAGCTTACAATAGCTATCAACTATTTTTCATGCAAGGTCATGAAATTTACTGCTACAATGGACATGAGATAGCGCTCTTGACGCTAAAAACCGACAGCTGGGGTCTCATGTGGAACGCAAGAAGTTGGCGAACATGACGATACCCATATTTAAAAAAAATTAGACATTGCCTTTGGCATGTATATATTTTGATTGATACCGGAAAAAAAATAAGACAAGGCTGTATGGTCAAAACCTTTGCCTGCCTATTGGCGAATAATATTAACAACAACTAATATTCCCATAAATCTCGATTTTCGCGCCAAAACATCTCTCCAAGGTCCACTAGACGTATAAATTGAGATTAATACAAGATAAAGTGAGTCGATAAATGAAGCATCGGACTTAAAAAATGTTTCGCATTTATTATTCATGTCAGTATTTTACTCGTACGTACTTTCATGTAACTCGAATTGCGTAATTTGATGTGAATTCACTATTCATTATCTTATCTAATATATTTAAAAATAATGTTTATTATTTCATCAATTTTATTGTCTCTACATTTATGAACAAACGTCCTTTATGTGTGAATAATATTTTAGTTGCTGCAGTTTTTTGTGCGTTATGCTTCAAAGAAGCATGAATTTTTTTAAACTTTTCTTGACAAATGAAACTTCATGAAATATGTTCTTGACTTTTTACACTTACCTACGATAATAGTTATAAAACAAAGAAAACTTAAATTATTTTCAACTGTGCCCTTCTGTGAAGCTAGGTTGTATTTGACTTGATAGAATGACAAAGTTATCAGATGATTGATTATGAATAAAACAAATACCTAACGTACTTATAAACTTTTATTCCTACTTCCATTTTCATAGCTTGTAGAAGTAGGTACTACTTTTAAATACAACAAAAGTATTACTTAAACTAAATACCAACAAATTTAGTTAGAAGTAACTTTCATTCATAAACTCTTGTCAATATAGGAACTACGATTGTTACCATCAGTCGAAAGCAAGGGTTAATCATACAAACACAAGTCGAAACTCATTGAAGCCTCAAATTAAAATCGAACACCCTTATTCATAAACGTCTTATAAGCTTTTAGGTCATAATAGCTAAAATAAATTTATAATTAGTTTGTCTTTGTCTGGCATCTTGATATTTGTACTAGTAAGAATGAGACCAAACTAAACTTTTAACTATAGAGGCTTATTACATCTTGTAGAGCAATGTTCAAAACAAAATTAAAATCAAAATGAAATTATACGGCGCTCATCGTAAGAGCTCTCGCGTGGATCTTAAGAGTGCGCGCATTATCGCTCCCAGACGCCAAACGGTTGTACTTCATGAATTGTAAACAAATTTGCGTATATTTTAATTTTAGAATAGTACCTTGTTAAGACTTATTAAGAACTTATTTAATTTTGCTAACTTTTACATTGACTCTTCAATGCGCCTCGACTGTGTGTTAGTGTGGGTTGACCCTAATAATTATATTATACTACGTAATACTAACATCTAACATATTTTTTGGAAAAGATAGCAAGACCGCATTTATTAATTTGATATGCCTTTACACCTAGTGGCACAAAATTTTTATCTCTAACATTACGGCCTTGTCATGAAACAACGTTGAGCAGCACGATTAGCGATTTTGTAGTTCAATATGCATCCATGTTAGCTGTTTTATAAACTTCTAAAGCGCGTCTGCAATGAATAAAAATATTGCTATTGTCTATGCGCAAGTTCTAATCACCTCATGATGGGGGAGGGTGCTATTAACAAAAAGCAAATGAATCGTATATTTAGTGCAGATTTAAACTTGTTGCAACAATCTAAGATAAACTGAGTCAATTCTGCATTTGTCTACCTGCTTCTTCCTGTTGCTCGTAAATTCAAAAGGTGCTTATGACTTGTGCATAGACTTAAGTCGTGCTTTTCTACATTGTTTGGTGGCCGAGCACCTGAACATATAACAATTTTTTACCTTGTTACAAGGTATATTTAAACAATTAGCAAGATTAAATCTCAGGTTGATAACAATAATGCTATAGAAGCAAGTCAGCTTTCTTGTCATAAGGAGATTAAAAAAAATAACAATAGATTAAAAAATATAGCATATTTAGTTATAATAGTTAACATAAGCATCTAACAGCCTAGTCACAAAACAGCATCAAGTGACTATGCAGTCAATTGAATATTGAATTCTAATGCAGTTTATTAAAAAAAAGAGTGAAAATGCTCAATGAATTCAAATATTAGTTGTCTTGTTTGTAGCTGCTGTTATATTGCTTTGGTCTATTATTATATTAATATTTTGTCAAAAGTACCATTATAAATTTTAATACAAAATTTATGCATTTATTAAATACAATTATTTATCATGTAACATCCTAGCACTTTGCTAAAGTAGTATTGTAACAACACATGTTATTATATGCTCATAAAAATGTCATACAAATATGCATACAATAGATTGATTTCTCAGATAATGTCACTGGTCTACAGTAAGATACATTATTATATAATTAAGTCAGAATCATGAAACTAATAAACTTAAGACTGGCTAACAAAAACTACAGAATATCTAACAAGATGAATGTCCCAATCGGGTACATTTTCTAGTTCATTGCCGAGCAATGGCATACATTTGTAAGCCTCGATGACTATGAAATTGCTTATGGCACTTAGCCATTTTGTCATACTCCTTGTATAACACCCAGAGAATTCCGGTCTTATTTTACAGACAACCTGTGCAACATTTTCGTCGATACATGTGTTTTTACAAACTGGGCACCCTGGCTTCACATTTGTTCGAACTCTGACTGTTCTCTTCTTTTTGCTTTTTCGTGACCTGTAAGTTGTATATACCTGTTGTGATGTACTTAGCAATTGTTGTGTAATAAAAGTTTTGATATGACTGTATTTTTATTATTCTCACCTTTTACTAACACTAGAAAATTGTTGCTGAATTGCTTACTTCTTCTACTGACTTGGCATTATAGGGCGACAGGATAAGAGAAAGTGGAAGCAACTTTAGTACCTATGTCTTAGCTTATACTGGCTACAGCCCACCAATAGGCACATCATTTCGCGAATTTACTTCAGCATTAAAGACGAGGTTGGTCTTGATGCAATCGTGTTTTGTATTACTAGGTATCGTGATAGCTTCGCGATTGGTGCGGCCGGGGCATTGAAGGATAAAGTAGATTCCTGGAGGTTAACGTTATGGTTTCTTTGCTTTCAGTAGCAATGGCTTAGAAAATGGGAAGGGAATTTGATGACACATATAACTATGTGGATATAAAATAAAATTTAGAAAAGAAAATAATAGTTTTTTATTTAAAAATCTCGATTCTTACCTCATATTTCTTCTAAGTTTCGTTATTAACCCACGCGAATACATAGACCTTAGTTTTGGTTAGCAACAACAAAAACTTTTCTCTATGTGTAGTTTTTAAATTTTATGCGAGTTAGATATTCTAGGTATTCATAAGTATTTGAATTTTGATCCCACACTTGTAATTCAATTTTAAAAAAGTTTCCTAAATACCCGCTGATCGCGCGCATTTTTTTGTATTTTTTTAATTTTTTGTTTATATGAAGAACTGTTTTGATCTTTTAGGCATGTATTATTCGAATCAAATGAGCGTCAAGTTTGATTTGTTTTGACAGGTTTGATTATACTTACCATGATTGTTACTACTTGATAGAGACATTCGATGTTCGATTGCATTAACTTAATAAGAAAATATAGACAATAGGATAGTTAGTTAGTGTATGGAAAATCTGTCACAGGAGTGGTCACAGGTAAGTTATAATAGGGAAGATGCACTATATTTATTTTTGCTATATTTCGAATAATTTTTATGTTGATTAACACTTTAATTTATTGGCAAAAACTCCGACCAAAGAGCATATAAACGCTTACGCTGAACTCCGACCTCAAAGTGACAGTCTATATTTTCGCGCCAAAATGGTTTCATCTTCTTCTTCTTCTTCTTTTAATTATGGCCTCTGCAGAAATTATTCCGCAATTTTGCCAGTGTCAAGTTTAAATAAGTATATAAGTTTTTAAAGATTAGTAGTAAAAAACTAAAAAACTGCGACGTTCTAAGACGCCATTTTTTTTATCACCCAAAAAATGGTTTCAATGTTCTAATGACGTCTTTCGGGCATCGGGCCTATACTATGCGTTTCAAATAAATAAGAATAGGTCTGGACTCGTGGCTAACTTCATACTAAAAACCAAGCAAGCAAGCAAGAGTAGCGCCGCGCCAGCACAAAATATCAAACCACAGACAATAATACTATTTTGAAATGTATGGAAAAGTGATTTATGTAAAAACTTTACGTAAGTATAAAGTTACAATGCAGCTACCTACCTAAGTAAATTTAAGTGCTAGGATACCACAAACTTGTACATGAATGCATATACATGGATAAAAACTCAGCTTTTAACTTATAACTCCGATTTTTGTCGTCGGAAATTAATAAAATTTGTTCGTACCTAAATATTCGACTCTAAATGTCCAATTTTACTTGAACGGCAATTAGATATATGTATGCACTTTTAATTATTTTTCATCAAGATGTGATTATTATATCGAACAAACATTTTTGTCAACCGTACTGAAAAATGTGAAGTTGTTGCGCATTCCGGTCCAATATGACAGATTTCCAGTCCTATTCTTATTTGAAACGCATAGTAGCTGACTTTTATACAGAGAGCCTAGTAGCTTTAGGTAGTTAGACTATTGAATTTTAAACAAGGAGATGGACGTTTGATTCTTTTTAGGGCTAAATACGAAAATAAAAAATGTTTCGGTGATAACAGGGAATGGTCAACTCTCGTCTATTTTCTCAAATAACTTCAAAACTATATACGAGTATGATATAAATAAAAAATATATAATTTCTCTTAACAAGCTCTTTTTTTGAATATGTTACCCGTTATAGTTTAAAAAACTTGTTTTTCTTTTTTTAATTTTTGGTACACTGTATAACTTTAGTTTCTCATCATGAAAAACGTCACTACAGCCCACAAACATATTTTCTTTATATGTCTGTGCTACAGCCTCAGAGAAGCGATGTGAGCGTAAGCGTTTATAATATTATGCTCTTTGAAGCGATGATGGTATAAAACACGTTCCGTTTCATAAAACTTTAAATTCGTATTTATTATTAGAAATTAATTTAACTTAAATGAAAACGTTGCAGTGGCTTTGCAACGTTTACAATGCATACTGTAAACTGTTTGTCATATAGTTTATAATTGCTTATAACTACTATTAACAGGATAGTCTTCATTCATTTAAAACAACAGGTTTTTATTAGAAATCTTATTAAAGGCCGATTTTCAGTTTGAATTTCGCGGGTTTACAATTTTCATAGAGTTTGATTGATCGTTTAGTACTAGCTAATAGGAATCAATCAGGCAATCATTATCATAGACAATATGACACAATGTTAATGAAAAACGAGCCTGGCAATACTTCAATTGAGAGACGATTATCAAAATCATTTTTTAATGAGGCAATCAATTGATTGATAGCCATTTTGAAGAGCCTTTTGTTGGTGTTTTGTGAATGTTTTCAACCCAATTTTGTTAAAAATCTTAGATTTAAATGTGTCTGTCTTGAATAAATCTCGTTGTTTTTGTTAGTTAAGGAAACGTAACGCTTAATATAACTGTGTTTATCAAATGTTTGAGGAGCATCGTGAAAAATACCGGAAAGAACTCTGTCGTATTTTAGTTTTGTAAAAAAAGGGCTTTGAAACAAATTCATCCTTGGTGGCAATGAAAAGTGTTGTACTGACAGACATTGTATAAAATTAAAGCTGTTTTTACTTTGTCGGCCGTTAATATTTACATCGCGTGTTGTGTTCGCTAGGTAAAATTTAGATCGCTACAAGATGGCGGCCATTGGATGCCCACTCCGCCAAAACCCGCTCGCGGGGCCCGGTGTGTCATCGGGTGGCGAAGTCCTATGTGACATGTTATAAACCGGCGTCTTGCACCGCGGCTGATTTCGCCGGCGGCATACGGCGGAGTTCCATTCATAAAATGGAATTTCGCTCGAGGCGCCAAAATGCGATGGGTGTTGACAGTGCAATACCGTACCGTTACACAGGCGACAGAACGTAATTATTGACAAAAATGTGCGATCCAGACGACGTAGACAAAGAAGTGTGGAAGCGATGGATATTGGAAGCGATACACAAAATACGGTCGCAGAAGCAGAGACCCAGTGTAGAGCGGATATGTCATGCCATCAGACAACACCACAACTATCACGAAGATGTAGTCTCTGAACGTTTGGAAGTAGCCGTGCGCGAGGGTGATGTCCTCAAAGTGTATAATAAGGGTCAGAGCTCATATAAGGATCCCGGGGGTCTGCAGAACAAGAGACTGAAGATTACGCAGGAGTCGGATCTCTCGAAGACTGTTACGAAAGCAGTGCGTGAGTTAAATGAGCGAGATGGCTCAACGTTAAAGACTGTAGAGAGATATTTGTATCAGGCATACCAAGTGACAGTGGAGGGTGAGGTTGAAGTGCGCGCGGTGCTGCGGGCTGCGGCCAAGCGCGCCGTGGCGCGGGGTCATCTCACACACCACGCCGGTGCCTACAAGGCGACTGACCGTCCACTCACCTCTTCTTCAGAGCGGGGCTCTAAGCAGCGCTCCAAGAACCACCAGGACTCTCCTAAAGAGGTGAGATTATGATGTTTGTTATACATTCATCATCATTAAGACTACTCTGTTAGTTAGTGTTATGATAAACAATAGAAATCTATACTGTATTTGTAGTAAAAAGTTATAATTCACATTTATTAAACAAACTAAAATAAATTTGGGAATAATGCTACTGGTATCTGACCTTCAGTGTGTACTTTTATCTCTTTTAAGTTTCATCAGATAAACCCTGCTCATAATAGGTCATTAGTGCCAAAATATACTGTAATTTTTATCAAGATATCTGAACAAAATGGTACAGGATAAATGTACAATATTTCCCACAGTTGCAGGTTGACGACCTCACCAACACTTTTCAAGGCTAAATTTGAGGCAAAAAGTGCTTCCAACAATACATACTTGTCATTTAGTTCCGTAATTCAGGGTTAATGCATAAAGTTATTAAAGTCTATTCCCTTATTCATAAACTTTTTTTATGAATAGGTTAAATAGGTTAACAATTTGTTATTATTTTTTTCTTACTAATATAAATGTCAGATAAAGACCTCACATTTATATTAGTAAGAAATTTCAACAAATCAATAAGACAAAACTTATTTTAACTAATAAAGAGGTTAAAAAAAATATGAATGAGGCTGCATGATTAACTGAATATAATAATTGCCCTTAATACTGAATCTGCTTCGACTATGCATAGATTAAAACAAGCTGTTTCCATAACTCTACAAATAATATGGTTTGATAGAATGAAGGCAGACTCAATTACAGTTATATGACTTTGATGTGTTTATTTTGGCTGGCGTAATTGATCAACTGTTATAAAGCCTAGAATGCAGGTGTGTAAATCACACAAGCACTGTTTATCTCATAAACTCCCAGATATTTTAATGCCAAATCTGTGGAGATCTGCCTATGCTCCGACCTCTAAGGTACTTTCACAGCACATTATTACATAGAAATGCATTATAATATGTAGGCTTGTAGAGTAGTAAAATGTTCTAAATTAGTTCTGGTATATTAGTCATACACATCAGGAAGTACAATTTTTTTGTATGATGAATCATTGTGTAATATGTTTTGTCCAAATACTGTTTTATTCCACTTGTTGTTTACATTGTACAGAAGATGTTGTGGATCATCATGGGTGGTGCACATGTACCCATTTGTTATCCATTAACTTAAAAAGGTTTTTACACAAACTTTTCCTTTTTGTCTTAGTTTTTAGTAAAATATTTATTACTAGTTTTCTGACTGTGGCTCCACTTGCATGTATGTCGGTAATCATGCTAAACTAACCTAGCCTCTTTTTGCACAGTTGTATAAAAATATCCTGTATCCTTCCCTGAGTCTCAAACTATCTCTGTACCAAATTTCATATATACATTTTAAATTAAATAAAAAAAAAAAAAATTATCATCATTTAATTTTAATGATTCTGAATAAGTAAATTAAACACAATATACTGGCTCATAATTTTTTTAAAGCCTAACGAAATGATGCATTATATTATTACTAGCTGTAATACCCGGCTTCGCTCGGGAGTTGATATGAGGTTACGTGGTAGTTGAAATAAAAAAATAAACTATGACGTAAAAAGTAAAAAATATATATATATTGAAAACATATATATTTACATGTATTTACATTATCATGGACATATATATTTACATGTATATTTAAACATATATATTTACATGTATTTACATTTTCTCATTATTTATACTACTTGTTTATAAACAACATTTTTCATTTTATTGTCCGGGGTATATATATATAAATTTTTCGAATTTCCTACTCTTGAGCAAGCTACATAAAGCTGACCGTGAGAGAAGCAGGATTCTTTGAGGTTGATGCCACAATATTTTAAAGTTTGCCCTTGCGCTTTGTTAATTGTAAAACTAAAGGCTAATTTAATTGGAAACTGCAATCTTTTAAATTGAAATGGCAATTCAGAAGAGATCAGTGGTATTCTAGGTATAAATACTGTGTGTCCTTTGTTCTTTCCAGAAATAAGTTCAGCTTCAATGATATTATTCGATAGCTGTTTTACGATCATCCTCGTTCCATTACATAGTTTTGGGGAGTTGAGATTTCTAAGTAGTATGATTGGAGATCCAATTTTCAGACGAAGGCAGTGTAATGGCATTCCTGGTACTTGTAAAGAGTTTAGAAATTCAGTAGGGAAGTTGACACTTTCTTCAATGGTTACCATCGTGTCGATCGATTTATATACTTTCTCTTCACCAGGTATTTTCTTTAGAATATTAAAATTGATATCGTCAACAATATTATTTTTAGTGGCCAAAATTGCTCTTTGAAATAACCACTCTACGTTGGTATAGTTCTGAATAATATTTGGATAAATTTTGTCGATTAGTTCGTTTTCAGTAGTGGCTATGTTACAGAAATCACTATTGAGTTCAATGAGACCGGTCGTTTGGTCAGTAGGATATGTACCTTCGCCTATTTGTAAAAGCATTTTAGCAAAATGTGCTGTTGTTTCATCTTTTGATAATTCAACCCTCATGTTTTTTGTTAATTGCAGTATTTGTACTTCTGGCCAGAGATGTGACTTTTTTAAGCATGCATTGATCTCGTCTGCTGGTGTTGACTTGGGAATAACTGGAAGTGTTTGTCGAAAATCTCCTGAGAGTATGAGTAGAGCTCCTCCCATTATTTCAGAGTTTTTTCGCAATTCTTGTAATGTTCTGTCCATGGCTTCTAGTGATTTTTTATGGGCCATGGTGCATTCATCCCAGCAGATAATTTTAGCTTGTTTTAGAAGTTGACCCCGTCCAGATGCTCCTGAGACTTTACATACCGGGAATTGTTGTTCGGCTATATTCAACGGTAGTTGTAAGGCAGAATGAGCAGTTCGTCCTCCTTCCATAAGTGTGGCTGCAATGCCGGATGATGCTAGTGCCAGTGCGATGTGTTTTTTAGCACGTATTTCCGCCAGTATTAGATTTATTAGAAACGTTTTACCGGTGCCTCCTGGTGCGTCCAAGTAAATAATTCCACCAGTGTTGTTATTTATTCGGTTCATTATAACGTTGTAAATTGTTTTTTGATTGTCATTGAGGAGTGGTTTATTGTGAGCAATGTATTCAAGTAGTTCATTGACGTTGTAGCTTTTTTCCTTTGTAATTTCGTAGTTTAGCATACTGAAAGCATTTCTTTGTGGTGCTGGCATTCCAAGTTCTACTAAGGTCCGGTTATTTATTGCTAAGCATTTATCTTCTAAGCGAATGAGTGTTTCATTGAAGATGTTGTCACTGAATTCTATAGTCAGTTCTGGATTAGCTTGTCGGATTTGGTACAATATATCATCACTCATACTCCTTTTGAAAGAGTCCCATAGCTGTTTTGGGTTTGATGGGTTACATGTTGTTAGAATTATGGCGAATAACTCTCGAATTTGTTCAGCTGAAGCTGTGAGTGTGGCTTCTTGTAGTGTTAATTCCCAGTGGTTATCGTTTTCCAATAATCCTAAGCGTTGACATGCTTCTCTGTACGTCTGGCATAGGTAGCCGTCAATAGTCCTGAGATCTGTGAAACTTGTTGGTCCTCGTATTTCGTGTAACAACATCCGGAGATAGAAACATTCGGCATTGTTTGGATGTACAGTGTATACTCGACCTATTGTGTTAGTTTTCATTATTTCTGGATGACCCTCTTCTGGCATTCCTTGTTTTCGTCGTTGAAAAATTTTTCTTGTTTTGTCCCACGTATAATAAATAGGGACGTCGACATACAGTAACGTCTTTGCGAATGGATCCGTTTGGCAAAGTTGGAAAAAAGCTGTTAATGTTGTGTTCTGAGGTGGTTCGCTTGCAATTTTTCTAGCCGAGTCTTTTGTGAAGTAAACTCTCTGTCCATTCTCCAAATGTACTGCTAGATGTTGCACAGCTGGTTCGCGTTCGTGTATGGGAAAACTAAAAATCCTCCACGCTGCTTCGTTACTGTTGATGTATCTTCCCATTTGGTACATGAGTATCTCATCATTTCTGTTATTTTGTTCGCTATTTTGGACTATTTGAAATACTGCCATATCACTACCTTTGTTTACGTACTTACATATATATTTAATAGATTTTACTGAATTGCAATATTCAACGTTTATGTGTGCTTGGAACATTTTAGAAAGTAGTGGGTTATATGGTACTACCCATTGATTATCTATTTCCAGTTCATCTCTGCCTTGTATTCGTATTTTTGCTGTGAAACCACCGTTTTTCGGTGATCGTCTTCTATATTTGGGATAGCCGTCATCTTCAGTTTTTGTATCGTCTACGTATGGTTTTGGATATTTTTTTGTACATTTTCCATCACGCATGCATGGCGCATTAAAGTTTAATGGTCCACATGGTCCGTGAATCATGTTTTTCACTACTATGCTGTATAGTTCCGGATCTTTTTGTGGATTGGGAAATTCAGCTTGGATGATTTTGTCGATATCCGTGAGATAAATTTTATCGTGTAGCCATATGAGATTGTGTGAGTGAGGTAATCCTCGTTTTTGCCACTCGATTGTATACATCCAGCATCTAACGGTTCCAAAGATGTGGTATTTTGTGATGACTTCAATAAATCTTATTTGTTTTTGTCGAAAAACTCGGGCTATTATGTCGTGTCGATCCATGGAGGTTTGTCCATATTTTAGTTGTTCTTTGATTTCTGGCCATGATGAGTTGCATGTAAATGTTATGAAGAGATCAGGTCGTCCATATTTTCTTACGTAGGTCATGGCATCTTGAGTATATTCGTGCATATGTCTTGGACTTCCTATGTATGATGAGGGTAAGATTACCATTGTTCCAATATCGTCAATATTGCCGTCATTTATGATCGCATCTCGAAGGTGGATGTATTCTTCTGTGCGTAGTTTCTTCTGATTCAGTCTTATGTAAAGCATCCGTTCTGCTTCTATTTTTGCGTACATATCTACCAGAAATTGTTGGAATAAACGGCGAGTGTTGAGAATGTGATTGTATATTTCATTGTCTCTGATCATTAAGCGGTAAGCATAGAACTCCTTGGAAGTGACTTTTTTGTTTGTTTCTATGCCTGTTTCAGGATGAATTTGTTTTATATTGAAATGATAACCGTCCTCTCCGTGCAGAAATATTAAAGGATATTGAAGAGAATCATATGAACGGTGTGTCTCTGCAATGCGTTGTAGTCCTTTGCTTCTTCGTTGTAAAATTATGTCACGGCTTGTATTTTCATTGTCCACAATTACGATGGCGACTTCATCTATCTGAGGTGCATTAAATCTACGTTCGTGTTCTCCACGTGGTCTTTTATCGGCTCGAATCACAATTTTATAGTCATCAGAAATCATGCGATCTAGTGTTGTTTTGAATATGTAAATCAGTTGATTGTATTTGTGTAAGATCCTCTGTACATCTTGGATTATTTCGCGTTTCAATCCATTAAAATGTGTACTTCGTTGATCAATTTCTTGTTCTTCATTTCCAATGAAATATACTTGCAGAAATTTATAGTCATCGTTAGGCATTGGTAGTAACGATCCTATTTTGTGATAAATTTGCCCTTGAATTGAAAATACATATTCAAATTCATCTCTATTAGTGTTAGTCGAAGTAACACCGAAAGAAGTCATTTGAAAGCAGGAGTTGTATGATCTTATATTTTGAAGAAAGTGTTTTGATTCTGGTGTTTCCCCGGTCATGTAATGTAGAAATTCCTGCGGAGGTGCTTCCAGTGGTGGTAATCGAATTTTTCCATTCATGCAACAGAGACCTGGTGTTTCTTTACTGAATTTTTTCGCGTGGCAAAATTGGCAAATGTTATTCATTTTTCCGATCACAACATATTTATGATTGTAATATTTCTTCGTCGATTCGTAGTGGAATGCTTCCTTTGTTAGATTATCTTTTAAAATTCTCGATTCTTCAATAGTTTTATTTTCGCTTCTTTCTTCGCTTTTTCCGCTTCTCAGGGTGCTCATTCTGGTTCGTTGATTTTGTAAACGTGCTTCGCGCTGTTCTTCCGTTTCATTTCTTCGATATTCTTTTTGTTTCCGCCGTTTCGCTGCAGAACTGGCAAGATCTCCACCTCTTTTACGTCTAGGCATTATATTCTGTAAAATATAAATTAAATGAACATTTTATAGACAAATATATTATTACGTAAACGTGGGGCACGTTGAGACAAAGAAAACAAAATTATTTAATCTTCAAGCGGTCGCGCGATATTTTGTTTACGGCCAAAGTATATCGATTCAACGCCGCGCGACTACTTGAAAGTTAAGGAAATTACAATTAAAAGAAAAGAAAAAAAAACCATTAGAATTAATTAAATACATTATTAAAAATACTCACATTTAATATTTCACAATAAAGGCTCACAGATAACTTTTTTTTTTCTTCACTTCAAGATCATGAATTAATTAAACACACTATTAAAAATACTCACACGTGATACTTCAAAATAAAGGCTCACACAGGTAACTTCTTTCTTTTTCGTTTCGAAGTGGCTTGTTCCGCTGTTCAAATCGAATTAATTCTGGCGGGCGACACCGGGCTCTTATATATTCAGAAAGCTAGGCTCTAGGGTATTCCAGAAAGTTGGCTTTATGGAGACTATACACATGAAGTGTATAGTTGGCTCTAAGATATTCGAGAAAGATGGCTCTAGGATATTCAAGAAAGTTTGGGAATATTTACTTTCTCACACCTTCTAGGTATAGAATGTTCTCGACGTTATCGTTCGCCGTAACAATAGGTTTTGCAGCTGTAGCATACGCAGTAAAGGCGCGAAATTTAAAAACTTAAATTTTAAAATGTTTTCAGAAGTAATTTGAATAACTAAAATGATATCGCTTTAACTCCAACATATAAGTTAGCTACTGCTGTATAAATACACAAAATTTAATAACTTTATTATGGTAACAAATGTAATTTAAGACTTTATTGAAATGAGAATTTTAAATTTCGCGCCCCAAATAATCGTTCTTTTAAGTCCATATTGTGTACAATGAATGAAGTTCAACTATTTGACAACAGATGGCGCGACTACACTTACTTTCCAAGTTGAAGGGTTGGAAAAGCCCTTATATCTTTAAAAACACACCCTTTAGGTTAAAACGGGAACTTTCTTGTTCGAGGGGGGATAAAGGGTTATGGTAACAAATGTAATTTAAGACTTTATTGAAATGAGAATTTTAAATTTCGCGCCCCAAATAATCGTTCTTTTAAGTCCATATTGTGTACAATGAATGAAGTTCAACTATTTGACAACAGATGGCGCGACTACACTTACTTTCCAAGTTGAAGGGTTGGAAAAGCCCTTATATCTTTAAAAACACACCCTTTAGGTTAAAACGGGAACTTTCTTGTTCGAGGGGGGATAAAGGGCTATCACACTATATAAGTCCCTTTATCGTGATGGGACTCCTTTTTAAGTTTTATCGGCACGCACATTTTATCAACTTAGTTTTATTATATATAATGATGTTTCATTTTCAAGTGTCATGATGAAGTGATTTAAAAAATACAGTTTTTCTTTTATTCTTTAACAGACAATTTAATGGCTAACTTGTCTAATGATAATGCTTTACTAATTTACATATAAATAGGCATCAATCATCTTTTAAAA
Organism: Meganola albula; assembly: GCA_936450015.1. NCBI lineage: Eukaryota > Metazoa > Arthropoda > Insecta > Lepidoptera > Nolidae > Meganola > Meganola albula. Next base: position 12,128,499 of record OW388159.1, on the reverse strand, counting down.
GGAGGGTTCTCCTCTGATATTCTTGTTTAGTATATTTAGATTGCTTAGAGATAATAATGCTAATTATGAATAATGTTAAAGATATAAAAAGTCTTGTTCCCATTCATGGCTATGAATAATAAAGTAAGTGATGAGCAAAGTAGCATTGTTGAGTTCATTGTGGTTTATTACTGCATCTTAAAAGTCCCTTTTTAATGCTAGTAAATTTTTATGGTCTTATTCATAAAAATCTTATAAGATTGTTTAGCTAAAATGGACTTTGTCTCTTTTTTACTAGTATAAATGCTAGTATGACAGACAAAAATAATGAATTATTTACCTATTTTAGCTCTAATAAGCTTAGCTATAAGAAGTTTATGAATATGGGGCTAATGTTTATATCAATGTTTATGTTGCAGTAAGATACATAAAGTTGTAATATATAGGGCAGGATTATCCATAAGGCGAATTAGACCCCATGCTTTCACCAAGAAACAAATGTTTCCTTAAACCCGGCCTGGGTAATAGAAAAAAAGAATTTTAAAAAGTAGATAGGTAAAAGGAAGGGGCTCCTAGAATTGCATTGCCTAGGGGCTTTGGTGGGGTTTAATCTGGCTCAGGTAACATAGTTATATCCCTATGGGTATAGTTATACAAAACGTAGTGTTCACACCTGTATTACCTGAAGGTGTATGCAGAGGTGAATAACGGTTCTCAAAAACACCCTGCGTAGAAGCGCCATCAGTCATACATACTTGTTGTTTTTAATTGTAATAGTTTACTATTATATTTATATGAACAGTCCACTCTCGTTTTATTGAAGATCTCTAGTAGCTAGTGAATGTTTCCCTACGTACACTGATATGATAGGATGCTGAGGCTGTTGATAGTTCCTAAATTGTTAGGATATTGATGTGATAAGAGTACAACACAGACTACGGACAAGACATTAGGTATTTATTATGTAAATAAAACATCAATTAGGTAACCAAGTATATTGTCAATCAGTGCTAGGTAGCAACAAACTAAATGTAATAAAATGTAGGAGACTTCAATACTCTTCTTGACAAGAAGTTTAACAAATACCTACATGATTATTATGTAACGGTATTTAACTACATATGTACTACTACCTATGAAACGCATAGGTTGTGGGTTTATTTTTATTACTGCGGCTTAAATTTATCAATATTTTTTATTTATTTTATTTACTAATTTACCTCGTTTCAGAAACTTAATCAAGGTGTAGCACCCGCATGCACCGAGTGTCTCGGAACCGAGGCCGCCAGGAGGCTGGGAGGAGCCGAGGTCCTCGTGCGCTGCCAACGGTGCAAGACGTACTCGCATCCCTCGTGCGCCGATCTGCAGGATCACGCGACTCCCGCGGCCCTCAAGGTAACACCGAACGCGGTTCGACGTCCGCTCGGACCCTCCGAGATGGCCGGGAGCAGAACAGTAACGGGTCGTGTCGTGTGTCGGCAGGCGTGTCGGTGGTTCTGCGGGTCGTGCGCGCAGTGCTGGGTGTGCGGGGCGCGCGCCGGCGGCTGGGCGGCGCGCTGCGGCGGCTGCGCGCGGCAGGCGCACGCGGGCTGTGCCGCGCCGCCCTGGCGCTGCGGCGCCTGCCCGCCGCGCCGCGCGCCGCCCGCAGCCCCCTCCGCCCGCGCCCCGCGCCCGTCCCCCGAGGACTGCTCCGACGGTAACGGCTCGCCCGCGCCCGCTCGCCCCCCGCCCGAACAGAGAATGTCGCGCGAGAAGCAAAAGTTTTTCAGATTTTCCGCATTCAATCTAGTGAAGCGGCGCCGGCGCCACTCGTCGTCCGGCTCGTGGGAGGGGTGGGGCGGCGTGCGCGTGACGCGCGTGCAGCGCGTCGAGCTGTGCGTGGAGCGCCGCGCCGCCCCCGCCTCCCCGGCCTCGCGCGCCTCGCCCGCCTCGCTCGCCTCGCCCGCCTCGCTCGCCTCGCCCGCCTCTAGCGCCTGCTCCGCCTCGTCCGCCCGCCGGCCGCGCTCGTCCCCCTCTACGCCTTCGACGTCCTCCACGCCTTCGACGCCTTCCACGCCCAACGTGGAGCCCGAGCCCGAGCCCTCCGTGTCGAGCACCTCGCCCGCCTCGTCCGGCCGCACGTCTCCCGCACCCGCTACTTCCTCGGAGTCGTCCGAAGACGAAGCGGAGGCTGCGGCGCCCTCTCGCGCGGCTACCGTGTTCGAGCGACTCGCTGCAGACACGAGTCCCGGTGCGGTGTGGGGCTTCGCAGCCGAAGCGCAGAAGCAGCTCTGTCTCGCCGACCGGTCCGAACGTGCCGATACCGCGCGCATCGAGAGGATGGATCGATTCCAGGCGACGAACACGTTCGAGAGATTAGAAAGATTCAACCGATCGGATAAATGTGAGAGACGAGATAGACTCGAGAGATCGGATAGACTCGAGAGTGCAGATAGATTCGAGAGATCAGATAGACTGAACAGAGTGGATAAATTTGAGAGATCTAATAGACTTAATAGATCAGATAGAATCGAGAGATCGAATAAACTTGATAGATCGGGTAAAACCGAAAGATCGAACAGAATCAAGAGGACGGACAAAGTCGAAAAACTGGACAGAATCGAAAGAGTGGCCGGAATCGAAAGAACGGACAGGATCGAGAGAACCGATCGGCCGGAGAGAGGGCATCGACCGGAACGAACGAATCGAGACGAAAGAACGACACAAGAGGAAAGGCCGGATCGAACGGAAAGGCATCGGGTGGCGCGGAGACGCAGCCGCTGCGGGGACAGGCTACTGACTACACTGTTCGACGGACTGTCGGAGTTCTACTCGGTGCGCACCGCCTCGCGCTCGCACTCCCGCCCTCCGCCCCGCCGGCTGCAGCAGGAGGGGGCGGAGGGGCGGGAGGGGCCGGAGGAGCGGGAGGAGCAGGAGGAGCAGGTGCTGAAGGAGACGCGCAGCACGTTCCGGCGCTACCAGGCGGCGCTGCGGCGGCGCTCGGAGGCGTCGCCGCCGCGGCTGTCGGCCTCGGCGCTGGTGCGGAGCGCGGCGGCCGGCAAGCACCGCACGGCGCCGGCCGACTCGCACAAACTATCGCGCGGGTTAGCGTTGGCAGGGCGGCCGGCCGGCGATCAGACGGGTAAGCTCGGGTCGCGGGGTGCGGCGAAAGTGTCTGGTGGATGCCGACTCGCTCGCTCTGATTGTCGGCCGGCGCTCCCCGCCCCCCGCTCCGCCGACTCTCTGTTCGGGCCGGGAGCGAGCCGCGCCCCTCTGCCCCTCACCTCCCCTCTAGCCGATGACGACTCATTTGTTATTCGGTTCGGCCGTATCCACACATGCACTTTCGCTCGCGCCTCCGGCCGCGGCGGCGGATACGTACGCATCTCATTTCGTGACGCTGACATGTTTTTCTTTTTGCATTTTCTTTTTTCAAATTATCAAATCTTATTAAACGTTGAAATGATTATACTTTTTATTCCAAACGTACTTTCAGGTAAATCGATCGATTACCGTTTCTTTGTTTTATTTTGTGCTACCGTTGCTTCCTGACCATCAAAATGTGACTCTCGTTTCGCTTTAAACTTGTCTTGTGTCCGAGATGTGAGTAATGCGTCGCGAGATTGCAGGCTTGTATGTGTTTCCAGGTGGCAGTCTGCCGGGCGGAGTGAGTGCGGGCGACGCAGCGCTCTGGGCGGCGGCGCGGCGCGAGCCCCCCGCCCCTCCCGCGCCGCCCCCCGCGCCGCCGCTCGCCCCTCCGGCCCCCCTCGCCCCTCCGGCCCCGCCCGCGCGGTGCCCAGAGTCCATAGAGTTTGGGCAGTGGCACGTCGACACCTGGTACTCCAGCCCCTTCCCGCAGGAGTACGCCAGGTATCCACAAACACATTTAACTGTAAAACCGTTCGTTTGCAATAACTTTTTTTGTAACCGTCGTTATTTTTAAATTTCAGGCTCCCCAAACTATTCCTATGTGAATTTTGTTTGAAGTACGCAAAAAGTCGGGCAGTTCTGATGCGACACTTGGACAAATGTCTGTGGCGACATCCGCCCGCCACTGAAATATATCGGTGCGGTGATATCTCCGTGTTCGAAGTAGACGGCAACGCCAATAAGATCTACTGCCAGAATTTGTGCCTACTCGCCAAGCTGTTCCTCGACCACAAGACCTTATACTACGACGTAGAACCCTTCCTGTTCTACGTGCTCACCAAAAACGACGCCAAGGGGTGCCATCTAGTTGGTTACTTTTCCAAAGAAAAACATTGTCAACAAAAGTACAATGTTTCCTGTATAATGACAATGCCGCAGTACCAACGACAGGGCTTCGGGAGATTTCTCATCCATTTTAGTGAGTGGTGAAGTCTTCTTTACTCATTATAATAATCTACAGTATTCTGATCTTAGATTCCTAAATGTGTAGAAATTATAACTATAATATTTATTTCTTCTACAGGTTATCTGCTATCTAAGGAAGAGGGACAGCCCGGCACGCCAGAAAAGCCTTTATCAGATCTCGGCAGAGTGTCGTACCACGCATATTGGAAATCTGTGATACTCGAATATCTATATGACCACAAAGATACACCATTCTCATTTGAAGACATCGCCCACAGTACGGGAATGCATATGAACGATATTGCCGTCACTTTCCAGTTGCTCGGCTTTGTAAGATACATTCCCAATAATGAAGACACTAAATTAGGACTCTGTATCGACTGGAATAAGGTTGATAGTCACATGAAAAAGGTAAAAAGTAAACCTCGGCTCGAGATAGATCCCGAGTGTCTCAGGTGGACGCCTCTGTTAGCGCCGACCATCAATCCATTTAGATCACCAGAAGAGGCTTCTATAGACCAGGATACTGAAAATGAGATGGAAACTAAGACTGAAAGCGAAGATAATGCTACTGAATCAGAGGTTCCGGCACCTAAGGAGGAAATAACTACTAAACAAACTGAGGAAAAAGTTGAAAAAGACATATCTGAGGCACCCATGGAAGTCACTTCATCTGGCAGAAGACGTACAAGACCTCTGAAGTACAGTGAGACCACTTACCAGACAACACCAACTCTTAATGAAGGCACTAGAAAGAGAAAGAGGGAAGTTGCTAAAAAGGTTTCAGATTCTAATATGGAGGAAGACAAGAGTAAAGAGGATGAAATACCTAGAAGGCAGAGAAGTAGAAGTGTCGCCAGACGATCGTCCCGAGTGGTACACAATGACGCCAGTGAGGAAATCACACATCGGACGCGGCGGCGTAGTGTTAAGGAAGCTACGTACGCTTCAGATAGCCAGGACAGTCAAGGCAGTGCTGATATGGCGGTTGTAACACCAGTGATAAAACCCACTAAAGTTAAAACAAAGAGAAAACTCGCATGGAAGGGAAGGCCAAAGAAACGGCAAAGGGTTAACAAGGTTACAAAGAGAACTACATCGCCGGAAGCTAAGAAAACGAAAATTGACGAAAACAAAGAAGTCAATGACCAAAAATCAGAGGAATTAGTTTCGGAAGCTTGTGATAGTGCAGTAGTCAGTGAAAATAAAATTGCAAACAACCTTGAAGAAACACTAAATAACAGTAAAATATGTGAAGCTAGTTCAGAAGACTCGTTGGGCGAAGCTGATGATGAGATGGACGTTGAAGAAGGCGACGACAGGAAGAGCGTGGCCAGTAAGCCTGCTTCCCCACAGCAGGTAGAAGACAATAGCACAGACAACCATACTAGCGACATGGAACTTGACAGTATACATATGGACTCGCCCAAATCTATCGCTGAAAAAGATCAAGTCATCCATGAAACATCTGATAAACCCAGTGAAGCTGTGCTGTCAAATAACCAAACAGAAGAGCCTGCTGAACAAAACCAAGAACATGATGCTAAAACTGATGAGACAAGTGATAACACAATGTCAGAAACCATGAATGGAGAAATCCAATCTCCTAAAAAGGGTCTTGATGATAAGGAAACAATAGTTATATCAGAATCAGATGATAACAACAGTCAGAGCTGTCCATTACCATCGCCAAAACCTAACTCAATAGCTCCTGTGCCACCTAATGATGAGAATAAGCCGAAAGAGGTAGAGGAAAAGGAAAGTCCTTCTAAAGTTATACCAGTTGTGTCTACTGAGAATGCACACATTGTGTTAGACCCTAAAGTACAGGAGGAAGTAAATACAACTAGACCTGTTGTAGATTTGATTGTACCGAAAATTTCACAAATAGAAACTATTGTTGTGGAAGAATCAGAAAACGCAAATTCTCCTCAAACTGGCATATCACCATCAAAAGACAAACTACCTATTAACGAATCTCCTAAAGCTAGGAAATCTCCTGATATCATTCAGCCAGATGTAATCTATGAACAGAAAAAGTGTGACGTAAGAAAAGAAACTGTAATACAACATCAAAATATTGAAGAAAGTAAAAATTATGAAAAAAGATCTCCAAATAAAATAGATTCTATAATACAAAATTTGGATTCTCAGAGAGATGTTCCTAGTGTCAAGAAGCCGGACCCCATCAAAATAGATAGTTTTAATGAAATTGATAGGAATAGAAGTTACAATGAGATTGATAGATCTAAATTGCAAAACCCGATAGTTAGTAGAGAGAACGAAATGCAGTTTCCAAATGATATGTTTAACAAAATGAGAAAAGATGAATTGGTGATATTGAATGTGATGGAGCCTATGGCGATGCAGAATTTTCAGCTGCCAGTGAGCAACTCTATGACAATACAGCAGATAAATACTGCACAGCATTCGTTTCTCAACCACAGAGCTAATGTTAGCAAGGAATCACAAGCTGTTCAGACAGACAAAGTTCACATAAAGACAAGTGAGCAAATAAACCCACGCGTCATCAACTCTATGGACCCTGCGCCAGTGATTAGTAAAACTACGACAAAACTTGAAGTGCCTCATCCGATATCGTCTCCAGTAATTAGCCCAGTAATTCCTAAAGTTCCTAACGTGACAGATATAAATTTTTTACCACGCTGTCAAAGTGCGAACGCCGCAATTAACATGGGTTTAGATCGAACTGACTTGGACTCAAGTTACGCCAATAGTAACGCTATGCATAATTCTATGACTGTTTCTGCAAGTTTAACACAAGGGTCTCAGGATAAGAATGATCCTAATCTAAAGCCGCGGGAAAAGAGCAAGCTCCGTGACGTCAGAGTGAATTCCGCTCACAGCAAACTAGAGAAAACTGACAAGAAGGGAAGTAAGAATGATACCCCTAGAAGTACCCCTGAACCAAAAATGTTTTTTCCTGAACAAAATACGAACGCCCCAAGGAAACCTGAGACGTCGGTCCCTATAAACGTGATCAATTCGGTACCAGTTACTAGTAAGGTCGAAACAAAGCCTGTTGAAACTCCTAAAAAGCAAGATTTCTCTAAGAAAGAAAAATCCAGTGTTACAAAATGCGAGCCTAAAAATCCGTCGGTTAAACACGATAAAGGTTGTACCGCTCAATTGAAACCTGATCAGAATGATCTGAACAAAGTGCTGCCCAAGTTCAAGTACGATAGTGAGCTAGTGCCGAAAGCGGATTACGCTATGAATCAGATACCGAACTACCACACGACGCACGGACAATACCAGTGGCCTCCCTGGGACGCCAGGCTGCAGGGCACCTGGGAACACAACAGATTCTTAGACATGAAAAACAGTGTGAATGAAAAAAATTACTTGGATAAACTGCAGGGCTTCAATTTGCCTCACCTGGACCAAGTGCAGAAGTCACCGCAAAAGCTGCTGCCGAAGTACGACCAAAAGGATTTTCACAACATCGCTTACGGTGCTCTAGGTGGCAGCATCTATGCGACGACAGGCCTACCGTACTTCAAGGAGACCAAAACGCCAACTTCGAAGACCGAATGTTCGCAGAAGAACGAGTGCAAACCTTCGAAGCAGTCGAAGACTACGACCGCGTGCCAGACTCAGTGCGAGTCTAAAAAGTCGCAGTCTCAGTCGCAGAACAGCGCAGAGCAGATGAAGCAGATGATGCAGCGGCAGGTGAGCAAGCAGCAGGAGGTCGGCACCAGCTGCGCCGAGTACCGGCAGCACAGTCCGCACGTGATGACCTCGCCCGTCTGCAAGACTCCCTTCAACCAGAACGGTCCCTGCGCGCAGGACAAGACCGACGTCGACAAGAAGTCGCGCCATCAGGCCAAGAAGGAAGGGTCGCCGAAGGAGACCGGCAAGGAGGAGTCGTGCGAGGCCGTCAGTCCCGCGCTGCAGTCCATGGGCGTGTACACGCCGGACTCGACCAGCAACTCGGTGCACTCGGTGCAGTACCCCGCGTGCGAGCTGGACGTGTCGCAGCTGGGCCTCGAGTCGCCCACCAGCATCGGCTCCGACCTCGCCTCGCCCTGCTCCATGCACTCGATGCACATGCACCCCGCGCCCAGCCCGCAGTACTCCTCCATACACATCCCGCCGATCATGAACCAGCCCAACCAGCCGCCCAAGCAGCAGAAGATCAACAACAGGAATAGGTAAGCGAACGACGAGACGTTAACCACTCGCGTGTCACCGACGCGTGCGGGTATTACAACGTGATCCGTGTTCCAGAAGCGGCGCCGGCGCGGAGAGCAAGGCGCGCGGCACTCCGCCGGCCCCGCGCCACCGCGCCACGCCGCCCGCGCAGCACGGTACGTACCCACCGCCCCGCTCCCCGCTCCCCGCGGCCGGCGCCGACGCGAGCCTAACGCGATGTGTGTCCCCAGCGAGCGGCGCCATGTCGGGCGGGGGCGGCTCCGGCGCGTACCAGGGCGGCTACCTGTCGTTCCAGCAGCAGCAGCAGTACGCGGGCGGCGCCTGGCCCCCCTCCTGCTCGCTCGCCAAGCTGCAGCAGATGGCAGACGCCCCGCAGCATCATCACCCGCACCAGGTACTCGTTCCCCCCACCCGCCCCCCGGCAAATGTAATTGATTAGTAATAATAAAATAATTTCTCCCCGGCCTCTGTGAATGTCACGGATTTACCTGGCTACTTTTATTCGTTTGCATTGGCTACGTTTTCCTAAATGAAAGATGATTACAGTGTTGTGTTGGTTTCAGTACGCCCAGCAGGGTGGGCACTACGCCGGCGGCAAGTACTACGCCCCACACAACCAGCTCGACACGCCGCGCGCGAGAGCCGCTGCCTGTTAGTATTGCACTTTAATATTGTATTGTTGTTGTTTTGATCTTTGGAGAAGCTAAGTCGGTGTGAAAGGCTATATTGAAACAAGTTATACAGTTGAGGTTGTGCCTTTGATAGAGATTATCACTAATAAACTATGATTTGAGGCATCAATTTCACTACGTATAGACCTTAGATAAATAATAAGTAAATGTTTACTTAGATCACAACAATCAACATTATGTTTATTAAAATATAGTCCTAAAATTTTGTGATGTCACTCTTCTTAAATATGATAATCACATTTATCATATTTATTTTAATTATATTCTCATTATTCTCCAGCGGGCAACTTGAGTCCGATGCAGCACATGCAGATGGCGCCAGGGTCGCGCATGTCTCCGAACCTGAACCCGCACCTGATCAGTGGCGTGGCGGGCGTGGCGGGCGTGGCCGGCGTGGCAGGCGTGGCCGGCGTGGCGGGGTACGGGCTCAACGGGTACCGCGTGCCGCAGCAACAGTTCAACAATCTGCAGATGATGAACGTGCAGCCCGGCGTGCAGTACTCGGACCCGCGCGCGCAGCAGTCCAACGTCTACTACGGGTACATCAACCCGCCCCTCGCCATGCAGCCCCTCAACTCCTCCGTGCGACGGTAGCGACCTGCCAACCTGCCCCACCCGCCCCACCCCACGCTCAAAAGAAGCCAGATACAGACTCGAATCTACAATAAGTAGCTTTTAAACGTGTTGGCTGCGAGTGAGTGTCGTTTACTTGTTAGGAGATGTTTAGAACTAATTGTGATGCCTTTTGAGTGACTGTAAGTGATTGGCCTTATAGTGCATCGGGTGCCTTTCGAGGGATCGGTGATACAGTGAAATGTATGAGGCTGTATGTCTCAGCACAGTGCATCCCGCGCTGTGTCCTAAATTAAAGTACAAAATTGAAGATTAAGCACCAGTTTTATTAGTTGCTGATAAGTGTTGGATGACTTATTCACAAGTTTTGTCTTTGTCACTTGACAATAGTGACAATACTTGTAAATAAGCTATTCGAAACTTATCAGCACCTTGTGAAACTCAACCTAAATGTAATTAAATCTGTATAATAACGACCTGCATGGCTGAATCGTAGCATAATTATAGTGCAATAATATTATGTCCACTTACAACGGTAAATGCGTCGCGACGTTTCGTAAAATATTGTATTTTCAATTTCCAAAGATCTTTAAATATTGTATTGACAATACCCAAAGAGTGAATTGAGTGCAATGTTTGGTGATTGTGGTTTGTGCTCGAGATGTAAAGAGGTTGTTCAGAAGTCTGGTAACTTATATGTATATGGTGTTTACGTTTCTTACATATAGTGCGTCGCGACGCGCGTCTATTGTACAGTCAACGTTGTGTAGTTATATAATAATTTTACAAGTAGCTCCTAGTTTGTGTTGAATCTGTTCTGAAGTGCCTATCAATGTCCCGTCTGTCCGCTTGACTTTCGTGTAACATATTGTAAATGTAATTGCTTTGATGTAACAAAGCTGCATACATAGTTCATTAACATAGTAAGTAATGTACGATAATTTGATCAATGTGATAGTATTTAACAAGACGAGTGTCAGTCGCCCGATAACGCGGCCTCGCGTTGCTTACGTAAACAGGCCTAAGGACGGATTATTTTTATATTCTTTTTACACTGATAGATTTAATTTTTTTTTTAATTGCTATGATATCGTTTTAATGCTTCGCTTAAGGATTATTTTCGTGTTATCCCAGTAATTTATTGCCAAATGTTATTAACACATGTTTTAAATCATTACAATTAAGTATTTTTAGTTAAGTTTAGTTTGGTCCCTTGCACATGTCACAGTGTGGAGCGAGTGGTGCCTGCACCTCTGTCGTAAGTTATTTTGTAAGATCTGCTCCTTTGAGGTTATGAACGTTATTTGTTACTAATTTGTAGTATATAAAAATATTGTAAATATAATAACAGTAAGAAACATGTAGCAAGTGTTATCACACAAAATATAATTTTGTGAAGATATGATGTTTTATTTCTGTATAATTAGTGCCATCGCCCATTAAGGTGGGAAGATGATTTCCGCCTAACATTGGGACCTTACTGGACCAGTTGCAACCGATAAAGTGCAGTGGAAGCAGTTGGAGGAGGCCTATGTCAAAAGACATACCGAACTCTGGGACATCCTATTAATAAAATAGCAGGCCAAATTGACACTATTACCAGTTCAGAAACACGGGCTATTATTATTACAAGTGCCACTGATAAATTTAGAAATGTTATGAAACAAAATACAAATGTGATTTAACTTTTTTATTTATTAGGTCAGGATAACTAAAGGAAAACAACAATTTTCTTAATGCCTTCAGCTAAAAACAAGTTTTACACAGTACTTAATCTATAGGTACATAATAAGATATCTATGGGAAAAGTCCACGTGGAATAAAATGAAGCTAAACTTAATACAAATTGTTAAGTTAACGCATAAATATCTTTGCAACTGTAGTAAACAAATTAAATTGTAGCATTTATTTCAAAATTCCCGAATATCATGAACCTGAACCATGTTAAGATTTTATTGTTAACTAAAATCGCTCACGCCTGTAACATCCACGTTTCGTCGCCTGTTTAGGTCTCATACGTAATAGGCGTCAGGCGAGCCTACTGCTATTCAACGACACATTTCCAAACTTCAAGCTGCCACTAAGATTTTCTAAGCAGGTAAGTTAGAAGTCTTGGTAGACTTTTTTTCACAACAGGACCAACTAGGCAGTCATTCATTTATTTAATTTTATATAACAAACTAATTAAAATAACTTAATAATATTGGCATGTAATATGCCATGCATATCCCCATTTACTTAATTAAAAATAAATTACATTCCTTAGCTGATAAAATAATTTAGTGTAATTTATCAAGCAACTAAAATACAGGCTAATTTATAACAATAATGATCAATAACACTGAATAAATAAGTACCTACAAGATATAATACATTCTACGTTAATAACTGTTACACATTAAAATATTAACAATATTTTCACACACACATAGCGCCATCTAAACCCAAATTAAGCAATTAATTTGCTTGTGTTGTGGGTACTAGGAATGGCTACACTACTTAAATACATTTTTTTTTGTAAATACATACATATAGATAAATTACACAAACAGAAAAAACAATCAAGTATTATATTATTTACAAAATAAAGTATAACTAAATAATCACAGAATTTTTTTGTGTATCCTTGAAGGGGATATACTTCAATACAACCAATATAACCATACTTCCTACTTATAACAGAAAGTTTTATATGAATTTAGTGCTGTAAGAATATCCAATACATTATTTTGCGTTTCAAATGAGAATAGGATTGGAAATCCGCCATCTTGGACCGAAATGCGCAACAACTTCACAGTTTTTAGTACAGTGAGCAAAAATGTTTCTTTGATATAATAATGACATCTAGATGAAAATAAAATAAAAATGCGTATATCTTACTGCCGTTCGACTAAAATTGGACATATGGAGTAAAATATTTAGGTACGAACACATTTTATTAACTTCCAACGACAAAAAGCGATGTGATAAGTTAAAACGTGTTTTTATGCGTGTAAAAGTATTTGTGTACTAGTTTGTGGCATCCTAGCGCGTAAATTTACTTAGTTAGGTAGCTACATTGTAACTACATACCTAAGTAAAGGATTTACATAAATCAGTTATCCATACATTTCAAAATAATATTATTGTCTGTGGTTTGACATTTTGTGCTGGCGCTACTTTTGCATGGTTTTTGGTATGAAGTTAACCGCGAGTCCAGTCCTATTCTTATTTGAAACGCATAGTACTCATTTACACTTTTGAATGGATCGCTTTTGCGTCCGCTTAGCGCAGCATTGGCGCTTAATTTGGGTAAAAAATATTATTCGTAGGGTAAAAGTTATGCCTCCTTATTCATACATGTCTTAAAAGCTTTATAGCTAAAATTGGTTTAGAATTCGTTTGTTTTTGTCTGAGAATAAGAAAATTAATTTCCAATAGAAAATCGCTATTTTTTCAACATAATATGTTAATAAGTCCGAGATAATGTTTAGACATTTATCTCAAACTCAACATATTTATGTCGAAAAAATGCTTAAAACGCGAGAATTGGGGTTCTGTTCTTTTGTTGTGTAGTGCATACGCAGTTACACTTGCACAAAAATTGGTACAGGTATTGGTTCCGTAGGCTTCCGGTCGAGGAGGACTCGTGTTCGCATCAGTTTCAGACTGTTCTCTGTAACCTTTGTACACCCATGAACCAGAAGACCTTCCAGTTTTTTACTGTTGAGAGCTAAAGATCTGAAAAAGGAAAACTTTTTAATAAAACTATCTGACGAGTTGAGATACTTTAGACCTTAATTCACACAGTGTCCAAGACTTCCAATATACTTAGAGAATCTAAGTTGGAGCTCAAAATTCGGAATTATGCCCGATGTACGCCAATAGGCTCGCACCCTATAACGTATGGAACCTAAACATAGCCGGAGAAAAGTGGGTGATATCCACATCTGCCCAGTGCCGTAAATAGCTTTATCTACGCCTTGTACGAGCTTGAATAACTGAGCCCTTGTTTTACTTTATATTATCAGGAGCAAACTTCTTGCGCCTCAGTGTCTACGCCTTGTGCCTGGGCACCGGTGGCACCGCTCTATTTACGGCACTGCCTCTGCCTCTACCTTCGGGTAATACAGGCGTGACGCAATGTAACAAAATACTGACCCGGTTGATTATAAATAATTTATATGTATAACTTATTGTTTACCTAGATATGACTAGTAAATTTGAAATTGAGTTGATATATTTTGTGACCGATTCTATTCAATATTAATATTTATGGGCACATATTTGTCATTTTTATGGTTCCGTAACTAAAACGGTAAAAACGGAACCCTTTCTTTAGGATTACTCCGATATCTGTTAACAGTAGATTTATTCCGACTAATTGTTAAAGAAGCAACAAGACATAAAAAAATAAAAACGTAATAACTACCGATCTTTAATTTTTTTATGTTAAGAAATCTTCCAATTAATTCTTTCCTCTGAGACGACTTGGACGACGTCTGTGGGGTCCGCTAGTAAAATATAATTTTCTATATCTTCTATAAAATCTTCAATGTAGATTTTCAAAAATACAGAGACAACTTAAGAAACTGAACTATGAGGAAAGACTTGAACACTTGAAATTGTACTACTTTACAAGATTGTAGGCAATGTGGTGATCTTATAGAAACTTTTAAAATATTGAATGGACACTATGATCTACAGGATTTGGACAAAATATTTAACTTAAAGATTAATGTGCATTTGAGAGGACACTCCATGAAACTACAGAGGATAATATGTAAAAACAATTCTAGTAGACACTTCATAAATAACTGAGTACAATACAAGTTCCACACAAAACCATTAGGGACCACATTCACTTAGCATTATACCTTGCCCAGACGGAACCACCTAGTACTTCAGTCTCCCCAAAACTACTAATTTTACTCATTCTTTATGGTCAAATAAATACTATCCTACCACCATACCAAACTTCATTTAAATCAGTCACATATATTCAGCAGGTATAGTAGTATAAACAGATTGTATCTCACCTGACACCTTTATCAGAGACCTCAGTACATCCGCTCAGGTTCAGCAGCTTCAAAGAGGAGCTATACTTTGATAGAGCATACAGAGACTTATCTGTCACTTGCTTGTTGCCTTCCAGGCTCAGAGTCTTCAGTGCTCTAAACTTTTTAATAAATATTAAGATACAGCTCTCTGAGATTGCGACACAGTATGATAAATCAACATCTTCTAAGCGAGATTGGTGTAACGCTAGTGCCTCCATAGCCCCTGTAGTGAGCCATGCACACCGTGCCAGCTTTAGAATTTTCAAATTGTTGCAATAAAGTATTACAGGTTGTAAACATTTTGCCGACAAGCTCTTGCACTGACTCAGGTTCAAATTAACTAGGTTTGGATTTTTTAATAACATTGGGATCAAATCTGTATCAGTTATTGATACACATCTACATAAATTCAGCACAGTTAGCCTGTTACACGTAGTTGCAAAGACCTGGAAAAAAATATTTTTAATAATTTTTTTTAGTCATACCTTTGTCAGTAAAAAATAACTTGTTATTTGAAGATAGTATTTATTACACTAAATGTGTGAGGAGAGAATCCATTGTTCATCAATTTCAACGATTGAAGCTTCGCAATATACATATTAATTATCTGCATACAAGTTTTAGAGACGCAGCGAAAATTGAAACATTCTTTAATCGTCAAATATGGTATTATTTTGGATACTATAATGTCCTCCCAGTACAGATCAAACAACTGCGTGTTCCTCTTCATAGTTGATTTAATTTTAATATAATTTGCACAAATTATTTAAAGAATTTATTCCTGTTTTCTTCCTTCCTGCCTGACTGATTTTTGGCACAACAATCCAGCTAAGTACTCACTAGTTTCCAGTCTCGACGTTATTTTAAGCAATATTAGGTATAACTTTCTCTTTTTAGTATTCTCTGCCAGAAAGAGACGCACGGTATTTGCATGTTAAAAATGTCCAACCCAACTTATTACGTTCTATTTAAAGTCAAAGTCAAAAGACAAACATTGACTTTGGCAGGCAGGCTAATATCTTTTGAGTTACTTAACACCATAGATTTAGGATGTAAACTGGCGTTTACAGTAGATTCGCAATGTAGTGATCAAGACAAGACTAAAAACCAATTACAGCAGTTGCGTGTTTTGTGAATGTGTGCGTGGCTAATAGAGCTTGCTGCATCATGCACCGCCTAATACTTCGACTTAGATGTACCAATTGAGAAGATGCACTTCTTTATTTATGCTAGTATCGTATTATATTATCTGTGGTATAAACCTAATAAAAAAACAGTTTATGCGTACAAACTGTACAGTCCCACTAACCTAAAACATTTACTGTAGGTATAAGTCGTAGCATTGCATTGGTATCCTCAGTCTCCGTAGCATAGAGTACGTATTTAAAAGACTACGGTTAAAAAAAATGAAGAAGAAGTTATAAAATAAGGCATGTAGAGAGTAAAACATTTCAGTCCTACTTATCTGTAAAAAGTATAATTTTGTGAGTTTTATTTTTTAGATGTATTACATCCGGGTACAGAACAGGTGACCATAATAACTATCGTCTATTTAATACAATTTTTTTAATAAATAATCAAAACGTAATAAATAAAGAGATATAGTATTATTTGTTTCGGTCACGATTAACAATTTTACCGCACGGGCCCGTAGCGTGTACGTGTTAGGTCTCGTCTATCTATCTCACTCTAACATATGCGTATCCTATTCTCTATCTCTTTCGCATTGCCGATCCAAATATGCTAGATCTATGTAAGTGGTAGAGGTAGGTTTTGGTTAGGCATAATATTATAGCGTTCTACTATATAGCAAAATTGAAGGCGAAAGGCATTATTTATTGCTAGTATTGTGTATTATCTAAGCTTATAGCTTCTTGAACTACTAACTCGTTAACAAAGGGATCGCCGTCTATACTAAGTGGAAACGCGCAAAAAGCTTTAGAAAATATGGAACGAACAGGAATGGACGTCTTTCCTGTCACAATACTAATTAAATCTAGAGTAGACTAATTAATAGATAATATAATAGTTGAAAAATTATCTGTACCGATTTGTATGAAATTTTTGAGACCCGGGGAAGGACATAAAATAGTTTTGATCCGACTGTGCAAAACAAGGATATATAATCTGTAAAAAGTAACTCTGTCTGTCTGTTTGTCGCGCATTGTTTGAATTACTGGATAAATTGTATATACATGTAGGTACCTTCTTCTTCTTTGTCGTTCCGTCTTGTCAGAGTGGTCGTGGTCACGTTGAGAAATAGGTACACATTGGTTATAAAGGTGGGCTCTCGCACGATTTCCCGCCATCTGTGCCTATTGTTAGTGTCTGGCACAATCATGTAAACTGTTTTTTGTGGCGGATTTTATCTGGTCAGTCCAGCATAGGTGACCTGCCGCGTGATCTCGTTCCCTCCACCTTTCCCTGCACCTACTGTAGATTTAAGTATCTATCTTTATTTTGTTTATATTCATTTTGTTGATAAAAATTACCTTAAAAACTTATGAAGGTACTTAACTAACTATTTGCCTTCGTTAAAGGTCTTTAAATTGGCTGCACATACAAAGAGGGTAGCTTGAAAACCGTTTCAGTCGTTTTTCGGTTGTAAAATGCACGTTGTCGTCGTAGTTGGTGTAGGTACGTAATAGATTGGCTATTGTCGTCCAATAAGTACAAGCGCTCTTGTGCTGCTACTTGCATTGCACTATCAGATTTCGTTGGAAACGACGAGTCAATAAAACGACACATTTTGGCTAAAACTAGCCGAAATAACTGCACTCATGTAAAAAAAGTTTATTTGATGATACCTGTCAGACTAAAGTCTAAACAACCGCTAGGTTCTCCTAATAGTCTGTGGTCTAAACTAGATTTAAAAAAATGGCGGCTCAGAGCGTCGTATTTTTTAGTTTTTTTTACTACTAATCTTTCAAAAGCTTGTATACTTATTTATTGATAGTTTTAATGTAATGACCGTACAAAACCGCTGGAGTTTTATCAGTTTTTTACTACTAATCTTTAAAAGCTTGTATACTTATTTAAACTTGACATTGGCAAAATTGCGAAATAATTTCTGCAGAGGCCATAATTAAAAGAAGAAGAAGAAGCCTAAACCAGACTAAACTCGAGTTGAGAGAACACTGTAACCAACTATACAGATGAAAAATATATCTAAAAAGAAAAAGAACGATGGGTATGGTTAGAGTCAGGGGACACTAAAGGGATGTTACTGGGTTATACAAAATATAGCTGTAGGTTGGTATTTAGGTACCCGTAATAAACATTAGGGGTAGATACCTATACCAAAGTTAATCGTTGGGAAGTAACTTTATTTCTGTAATTTAAATTATAACCAGAGCTGCGGTGGCGCAGTAGTAACTATTGGTATTGGCTTTGAAATAAAGGTCACGTGTGCGATTAGATCCTAGGTTGTGCCCCCACATCACCACTGAAAAAAATATAAATACCTACGAGGTAAAAAAAATTGGACACAAGATACGCGTGAAAAGCAAAATCATTCCTTGGCAGTAAGGTAAAAAGTAGCCTGATAGGCTCATTGCTCATACAATGGTAGTAACGCAAATGTGAAGCTAAACCGAATAATAGCACTTTATCGCTTCCCTTAGACTAGCACGGAAATGAGCTGTACGAACTAGAGATGGGTTACACTAGGTAAAAACTAGTGACACTTACAACAATGACTTTAAAATAACCGTTCCGAATAACCGTGAATAAATACTAGCTATGTAGGTAATTTGTCACTGTTACTATAGTAATTGTTACTCCTTAACGTTTCTCAATCAAATTTCTCTCGTTATCTCGTGTCTGTATTTTATATATGTATAATAACGTCGTGTGCAAAAACGGGAGATTATTTTAAAAGAAAGAACGTCAGTACTTATTATTATAAGCTATTATAAATATATATTTTGATACAGTAGGTATTCGTGTTACTTTCTACTTAGTTCCTATTAGTATTTGATAACTGTTATTATATTAGGTATCTGTTACCTAGTATTTTCTTAGATTTACGCGAATATCACACATTGAAATAAAACTACTTTAGAACTGATTTTATCGCGGTATATTTTATATTTTAGATCCTGACGTCTTTTTAGACTTCATGGTCACGGGTGGACTGAGGTATTTGACGTCCAAAAATATTAATCGCAATTACCTACCTATGACTGACTACCTACAAATATTAATATTTAAGTTGCGTTCGAATTTAAGCAAACTGAGCTCACAGTGTCTTGAATTCTGAGTTGATTTTGCTTGGGTTTTGGTTCAAGTAAATTAAGCACTGGATCCCAAGTTGGTGGTATATTCCAACCATTTTCTCTGTTAAAATTAAGATGTTTCTTAATTTCAATAGCTTCGCGGATCATTCTTGGTAGGTACCGGTTTTCTTTGACAAGAACCTGTGTTTTATCAAATCTCAAGTAATGTTTGGAGCCTTTTTGAGTATGTTCACAGACTGCAGATTTCGTAGAGCGTTGATTTACGTCAGCTGTGTGTTCTTTTATGCGGGTCCCTATATGTATCTATGTAATTAACCGTCTTTTTATTAATAACTTTTATGCCCTTTTCAATATAATGAACGATCAAGTCCCACGAGCTTTTTTTAACCCCCGACGTAAAAACCAGTGGGTGTTATAAGTTTGACGTGTCTGTGTGTGTATTTGTATGTTTGCATGTGTAACAGTTTTGACTTACGGTTAATAGAAAATATTACATACTATTCGTTCGTTACTAAAACGAGTCGTTTTAATTATACAAAAACCAGTTATTTAACAGTGACAATGAATACGCCTCCCCTCTAGTACCGAGTAGGGTGTAGGAAATTGTACGCTTTCAGCCGCAATCGATGGCCCCTGATTACAATGAGGTCGCAATTTCCAGGCTGGCTCGATTTATCGGACAGTAACAACGAAATTAGCTTTAGTGGGCATCTAAAGGTAATAGTATTCAGATTTACTTATGCGGCTTTTTTTTATTTATTTTTTCTTCGATAGGCTGGCGCTTGACTACAATTTGCTCATTCCACTGCAACTTGGAAAGTGGCAGTGGAATGAGCCTCCATATGTTTAGAAACCTTAAAGGAGCAACAATTCCGACCCACCCTCTCTGCATAGAGCCACAAGAAATCGCACCGGAACACGGCAAGGCCGTTTGGCGGTGCGGCTTTGTCTGGTGGGTGGTCACTAACCACGGCCGAAACTTACCACACGTTGTTTATTAGGGAAACTATTATTTTTAAACAGATTGTAGCGATGGTATTGCACTGTTGCACAAATTTTTCGGTTATAACAATTATTTAATACCTAAACTTGCATCCATATTGTTGTACAGGTAGGAAATATAATGGTAAATAAAGTACCTAATACTAATCCATGTTTGGCACTAAACCAAAAGAATAAGCGTTGAAGAATTCCTCCACATCGCTGTCTCCTGGAAACGTATCTGAAAGGGCAGCAGTGGGTGCACATTGCGTGCCGAATGAGATCAAGTTCTGTATTTTTTTTCACCAGCT
This sequence comes from Meganola albula, assembly GCA_936450015.1. NCBI lineage: Eukaryota > Metazoa > Arthropoda > Insecta > Lepidoptera > Nolidae > Meganola > Meganola albula. The sequence continues at coordinate 12,108,196 of OW388159.1, read as the reverse complement.
TGGGACCCAGTGCTTAATTTACCTGTACCAAAACCCAAGCAAAATCAACTCAGAATTCAAGACACTTTGAGCTCAGTTTGCTTAAATCGGAACGCAACTTAGATTATTAATGTTTGTAGGTAGTCAGTAATAATTGTGATTAATATACCGTCTACCCGTGAACATGAAGCCTGAAACGTTGGGATCTAAAATCTAAATTAAACCGCGATAAAATCCAGTAAAAGTAGTTTTATTTCAATGTGTGATATTCGCGTAAATCTAAGACAATATGTACTATGGTTTCACAAATGTCAAGAACGTTAACATATAAATTAGTTGAATAAAAATCTATTTAGATCTGGTTCTTACTAACTGCTCTAACATAATATTCTCAGAACCTTTAATAACAAAGTTCTATTCAAACATCACAATACAAGTCCTTATACTTTTCCTCTTCGAATGTTTCCTTTGTGTACATACTAACATATCAAGGGAAATTCAAAAGATATTTACGAATAAAAAAGTCATAAGTATTTCTGTAAGGGCCTTCTTAGGTCACACATTACATTAAGGGATAGTTCGGACTTGCGATTAAGTTGTCTAACTGTTAGACTAATCGACTAATAATAAACCGGACCAGAATCCAGACTCGATGGTGTTAGTATAAACAGTGCCGGATTAAGAAAGCTCGGGGCCCGTTGCAAATCGTACTGAGGGGCCCTTGTTCTACTATGGGCTTTTAAGTAAAAGTCGTTAATTGTTTAATTGTATTTTATTATATTTACGCAAATATCACACATAGAAATAAACACCATATTTCGCTGACCATGAAGTCTGAAAAGCCTTTGAAATGTCGCGATCTAAAATCTAAAATATACCGCCATAAAATCCGTTATAAAGTAACGATTTTATGGCGGTATTTTAACTACTATTGTTTAGCTATTGGTTGTTCAATAGCTAAAAATATTTTATCTCAGTAACAATGTTTTATGTTTTTACAATGTAGTTAAAGTAAATCAGTCAATTCATAAAAAAAACTTTAATATGCCACTAATTACCAGGTGTCGCTTGTGTGTCGTACCAGTGCTTACAGTAATATTGTAGGTCTCTGACCAGACCTACTTACTACTAAAGCCTTATAAAGGATTAATAATTGCAGGTTCGTATACGCGGGGCCCCCTTTTTCGAGGGGCCCGTAACAAATGCTACTCTTGCTATGTGGCTAATGCGGCACTGAGTATAATTAGACATTTATTTTCATTTATTTTGGCCCATAGAAAATTAATATAAATACTAAATACAAATAAAATATAAAATACACATCCACAATATACCTAACACTCAAATACCATAGATATCTCCTGATTATATTTTTTTTACCAATGAGAAAGTGGCATCGTGTTGCGCTGCGTGGTGACTGTGGCACTTTGATTCTAAAAACTCATCTTTGAGGAAGGTCTCGAGATTGTGATTAAAACACAAATCATAATCGAGTCTCGTTTAGTAGTAGCACAGATAATATAATACTATACTGGTAGTAGGTACCCCTACCCCCTAAATAGACGCCCTACAGTTCGTAAATAGCAATAACACAAATTGTAGTTATTATAAGCTATATTTATTTTTATAGGTACATTGGTATTTAGTAGTTGAATAATAATTTTGTAAATGGTATGTAAAAAAACAGTCGCAGAAATCGCAAGTGACTTGTACATATGTCCCCTTACACCAGCTGTTGAGTGTTGTATCAAAATTTTGCGTGAGTTATGAGGTCACGGTGATGTTCCCGTAATACGCGTCGTCTGTTCACAATGCTAAAGGGTAATCTTGGACTATTGTGTTGTGGCTCGGGTCATAATGGGTTTATAAGTTTGTATTAAAGAGTAATGTAGCGAATTTGATTTTTAGATTAGTACTCCACCCACCTACATATCCAAGTTTCCATCCATGCGTTAGCAGGTTAGCATAAAGTAAGCCCCATATTTTAGGGTTTCGAAGTATTTTTTCAAATAACCTACTTCCCCTTTACCTACTATGGTGACGATGACATTATTTCCGTGCGTGCGAAGAAATCTATGGTCAGCAGGTGCTGTATGATGAGTGTTTGAAACAGTTGTGATTCCGTTTACAGAAAGGGATGCGGATATACGTATTGAATAACCACATCCCTTTCTTACAATGCAATCATAATCGCTTTAAACATTCATAATACGGCAGCTGGTTGAACAAAATTTCATTGAACCGATCTTATGTGAAATTTTTACAAAGAGGTCTATGTGGCAGTCCAAATTGGATTTGACTAGTTTTCTACTTATCCAAAACATCACAATAACACAATAATTTCCAATAAACATCACAATAATTTCCTTAAAAAAATGCCAAAGCATTCTGAAACTAGTTCACATACCAAATGGCGGGCAAAAATGCAAAGCTGACAAGTTATTTAAAGGAACATTTACGTTACAGGAACGTCCTAATGGCGTAATATTCAAAGGGAAGGCACACATTACTTCGCGATCAGTCGAAAATCGGTCCCACTCCGGATATCCGATGTTTTTGTAACGTGTTCGTAATACAAGCACAATAAATGTTTTTGGAAGATCGTAATAATCCTTGTTATTATTAAAAGAAACTTTAAAAAATAATGAGAAACATTTCGCTTTTAAACAGACTTATCGTAAACCATTTTATGCTATGGTTTCATAAAATTTTTAAACATAAGTAGGATAAAATTTTGGTAGAGAAAATTACAAAATACCTGTTATATAACAACTTCAAATGTGTACTAACAACGTACCTGAATAAGATTTTCGAAATAAAAAAATTGTATTCAGGTTTTTAGTAGATATTTTCAAGTTTGTTTTCAAAATTTTCTGTAGGTAATTTTTCAAGGGATCAGTCACAGTTTACAAAATGACAAACAAATTGTTCAGCAGACGTGACGCGGGGTTTAGTTTGTTGATATTTGATGGGAGGGAAGGAGGGTCTAATATTTCTATTCCCCATCGGATTTAGAAAGATGAATGGTTGATTTATACAGGTATATTTCAAGATTTTGCTGTAGTGTTAAGTATTCAGAGTAAGAAGTATTTCGCATTCGTTTTTAAGAGCGTATTTAACGAAGTTCTTTAAATGGCATATAGGTACTAGAGCGAATTAGAAACATCAACCCTTGTAGGTACCTATATATTCCATTCTAGTTGATTTTATTTTAAAAAATAATTTTAAAAATTTAACCCATCCAACATCCTATCCTGGTTTTTCCATCCGCTCTAAATTACCTAAATTGTTTTAATGTTTTATAAGTTTCCATAACTTTGTTATTGGAAAATTGTCTATAGCCGAACCATTATTTAAAAAAAAAAACTAAAAACAAAGCAATGAAAAAGCGTCAAATTTACATATCTACCTATCAATTTTTGATTTCTGTTTGTCGACTGTTTTTTGGATAAAGGTTCTCAAAAATCATGCTTTTTTAATTCTTTAATAGGCTTGCGCTTGACCATAGTTTAATGTGAAGCAATGATGTAGTCTACGATGGCACGCGCTTACCCAGTAAATACTGATTCACTCGTGACTTAGTAATAGGCAAATTATAGCTATCGGAAAACATAGATGCCGGCAGCGAATTCCACAACTTGGCAGTTCACACAGTAAAAGTGATAGCAAAGCGCTTAATGCGTCTTTTTTAGTATTAGTTTAGCTCTGCTTATTTATTTATTTATATTGTCCGACCGCGCATATGTAGATTATCGCGTTGAACCATTAATCTATTTTTCCACGGTCGGCAAAAAATCCTATCTCCTTCATCGGATCACAAAATATTTCCACACCAAATTACATCCAAATCAGTTTAGTAGTTTTAAGTTTCAGTATTTAAGCGCGACAGACAGACAGAGTTACTTTTGCATTTATAATAATTAAGTAAGGATTACAAGAAGATACACATTAGCTTGGGATTAGATTAGAAATTAATATCACTATGTGTCCGAACACTATTATAAATAATGATAATAATGAATGTTTTTATTTACCATTACATAAAATTACAGACAATGACATAAACACAACTCCTGAAGAACAAATTAAAAGAAAGAAAATCATTTATTTGACAAGGACACACAGACAATGGCGGATTTACCCTAAGGCCCGGTAGGCCCTGGCCTAGGGCGGCCAGATTTGGGGGCGGCCTCAATAGTGTCAAAAAACTTATTATTATTTATTATACTAAACTTATGGTGACTTTTACCCACACTTCCTACCCGCACTTGCGATAGCAATTTTTTTTTAAATATAGTGGGACATGAACACACACGGTCATCTGATCCCAAACTAAGCAGAGCTTGTACTATGGAAACCAGATAACTGGTAATATACTACATATAATACTTTTCTTTTGTAAATATATACTTAGATATAGATAATTACACCCAGACACAAGACAAACAGACATAATTTATACAAATATTTGTCTCGGGTGGGAATCGAACCTACGACCTGCGGCGTGAAAAGCAAGTATCTTACCGACCACGCCACCGGACCGTCAATTGTGTAATTAAACACAATTAATTTGTATTATAGAGTTTTTAATTTAGATTGACTACTTTATTGCATGTAGCCCATGTAAATTTGAAATCTCTATGCAATTCTATAAAGATGGGAAGTCTTCTCGGAATAAAATTTAATAACACTCTTATCTACCTACCTTTAGCTACATCGTACATTGAATGCCCAGTTCTGTTTGAGTTGTTTGCTTTCAAATTTTAATATTGGGAACTGAAGGCTGAAGGCTAGCAGATTTTATAAGATTACCTACAGAGGAATATTTGTAGAAATTTTCCTTTTCCAACCACTTCTTATTCATACCACATGTTTTCTTAAATTTACGCGAATATCACACATTGAAATAAAACTGTTTTATAACGGATTTTATCGCAGTTTATTTTAGATTTTAAATCCCGGCGTTTCAAAGTGTCTTGAATTCTGAGGGGATTTTGCTTGGGTTTTGGTACAAGTACCTACCTGCTTGGAACCTAGTGCTTAATTTACTTGTAGCAAAACCCAAGCAGAATCCACTCAGAATTGAAGACACTTTGAGCTCAGTTTGCTTAAATCGGAACGCAACTTAAATCATATAATATTTGTAAGTAGTTAGTAATAATTGTGATTAATAAGTTTGGATATCAAACACCTCAATCCACCCATGACCATGAAGTGTGAAAAAACTTTGAAACGTCGGAATTTAAAATCTAAAATAAAACCTGATAAAATTAGATATAAAATAGTTTGATTGCAATAAAATAGTTTTTATTGCAATAAAATAGTTTTCATTCGTTATAAGGGTTTTACACACCAAAAGATGAGTCTCTCAATCCTTGATTGTCCAGAGATCTGTGCCCAGCCGTGGAACACTAAAGGGTTAATATTTTCCCATAATCAGCGCCCCATAATCTATCCAAATCAATCATCAAAACCGAAAGGGGAAATCCATTGCAGACCTGTGTATTTAAGGACACACTCACGGTCATCTCGTCCCAAGCTCTGCTTAGAGCTTGTGTTATGGAAACCAGATAACTGGTATATACTATAAATATATATACTTAAAATAGATAATCACACCCAGTCTTGATACAAACAGACATGTTCATCACACAAACGTAGGTACGTTTGAATAATATTTAAAAAAAAAAAAAAACTCATAATAAAAAAATAATTAATAAAATAATATTCGAACTGCGCAGATAGAATAGCAACGTATCAGACTATGCGCGGACAGAAGCTGTTGCTAAAATTAAAAAAAAATCGTTGTTTTTAATGTTTACGGGTTGGTTGTTATGGCAACGGGCTATTACTCAGCATATTAATCGATTTTTCTTCGACAGAATGCAGTGTTTCCGTGCCTTTTTAAAAGCGAGTAAGTGCGTTATATCTTTGTAATTTTGATATAATTTTGGAGCCGCAACACTTATTATTTTTTCCCATTACTGTGGAAAATATTTTGGCGTCAGGGAACGGATGCCAAAGGCTTGGTAAGGGAGATAGGACGCTGCATATGAGAGTAGACAGTACCGGTAATGCAGCTAGGTGTCATGGCCACCTTTGCATCGGACTCAGTTTGAAGTGGGTTAATTCAATAGTTAAGGACTTTTTAATAATTATCGTTAATATTTATTTAATTATTTATTTTTAAGTTATAGTCTTTCAGCACTGTTTATTTATTTTAATAAATGTTTGAATATTTTTGGACTTATTTGAAACTTTTTCCCATTTTGGAAAGAACTGATCTTAACAGTTAATAATAATAATATAATGGGACATTAACACACACGGCCATCTGACCCCAAACTGAGCAGAGCTTGTACTTGTACAGAGAACAGGTAATATACAACATATAATACTTTCCTCTTGTAAATACAGATATACATAAATACAACCAGACAAGAGACAAACAGACATGTTCATCACCCAAATGTCTGACTTGGGTGGGAATCGAACCCACGACCTGCGTGAAAAGCAAGTATCTTATTGATCACGCCACCGGCCCGTCAAGTTTTTATTTGTCTGGGTAATGTAAGAGGTAGGTAGGTAGGTAGGTGCAGGTGTAGTATGGGTCAATTTGCAGCCAAGTCAAGGGTGTCAATTATAATGAGTGATTACCTTTGTAATGCACGAGATCGCGTGTATTCAGATTTTTAGTGTACCGTCTGCAAAAAAAAATTTACTCCGAAATTTGTGAGGACATCCTCACTCCGAATTTTTTGTGTGTTACTCTTTTTAACCTTTCCCTTTTTAACCCCTGACAAAAAAACACGGGGGTTTAAAGTTATACGTGTGCATTTATGTATTTACTCGTACAAGTTAGTTGCCTCGAAGTGCTTATACGAATAGATCGATTTTAGTGCGGTTTTCTTTATTCGGAAGGTGAAGTGATTTTAGTGATTCATAATTAGGTCGATGACTTAATTAAACTTTTACTACTATTAATACAATTCTTATAAGCCCATAGTTAAAAGGGAATCTCTCTTTCTTAATAGTATAAATATCAAGATTACAGACAAAGACAAACGAATTATAAACATACTAGCTTTCCGACAGCGGCTTCGCCCGCGTGTATGTCGGTTATCGCGCCAAAACATTACCTTCTTTTTGCGCAGTCGGATAAAAACTATCCTATGTCCCTTCTCGGGTCTCAAACTACCTCCAAACCCAATTTCATCCAAATCGGTTCAGTAGTTTAGGCGTGAAAGCAACACATACAGACAGACAGACTTACTTTCGCATTTATAATATTAGTAAGGATTAACATCCTTAAGCTAACGCTTAAGTCGATAAAGGGGTTAATTTATAGTTATTAAGTAATCATTACTTATTAATTTGATAGTTACCTAACTATTATAAATCAACAGATGTATTGTAAAATGTGGGGCAAATAAAATATTTTGTTTTGTTAACGGTACCTGTCTAAAACAGGGGCAGTAGGCAAATGGCGATTTCACAGACCTTGACAAAATTATTTGTTTTAACATGTTTATGTTTTAGGTAGAAGTACGTATATTAATAACGTTTGGGTATATTACCTAAAGAGCCTACAGAGTGGCTGCATGTTGTTAATAGCGATGTTATATTTATGGTGCGATATTCATATTCTTAATACTGATTATATTTATTACGTCATATTATAATATCATACCTATTATTGCGTATTAGTCAAATAATAGCGTTAATAGGGTTGATATGAGTTAGCTAATACAGAACGTTTGGTCATTACGAAATAAGAAATGCATCGTCGTTGTTTCTTTCACTCGCGACCGCCCATAATCTATCTTAATATATATAAATCTCGTGTCACAATGTTTGTCCTCAATGGACTCCTAAACCACTTAACCGATTATAATAAAATTCGCACACCATGTGCAGTTCGTTCCAACTTAAGAGATAGGATAGTTTAAATCTCAAATTATAGTCGCAATTTCAATTTATTGCTAATTATTTGTCTGTTATTATTTGACAGTCACAATTATCTGTTAACTCCAAATGATTCTAACAGATGTCGATACCTTTCGACCGGGTTGAGTAAGTAATCAATAGATGGCGCTGCTATGGTTATCACATTTTATGGAAATTGTTGAGTGGACTGAAGCTACCCGGGCGAAGCTGGGACGGGCCGCTAGTCTATAATATAAAAATGAATCGCAAAATGTGTTGGCAAGCGCATAACTCGGGAACGGCTGAACTGATTTCGCCAATTATTTTTTTAGAATATTGCTTAAAGTACGAGGATAGTTTTACGTAGAGAAAAATTAAAAAATCCCCTCCAAAACAGCTTGACCGATTTTTATGAAATCTTATAGGTCGTATTCTGTTTTCGGACCCGGAAGGTGGCACTGCTTTACCGGGCAGGACGACGTCTGCGGGATCCGCTAGTACTGAATATATTTATTACGTCATATTATAATATCATACCTATTATTGCGTATTAGTCAAATAATAGCGTTAATAGGGTTGATATGAGTTAGCTAATACAGAACGTTTGGTCAATACGAAATACGAAGTGCATTGTCGTTGTTTCTTTCACTCGCTTGGACCGCCAATAATCATACTTAGGTATGATTATTGGCGGTCCAAGCGAGTGAAAGATCTCATCTATATAATAAAAATGAATCAGTTAATGTGTTGCTAAGCGCAAAAGAATTAGCGAGAATAGCTGAACCAACTTCGCTAATTATTTTTTAGAATATTCCTTGAAGTACGACGATGGTTCTTCCGTAGAGAACAATTTAAAACCAAACTCCTCCAAAACGGCTTGACCGATTATTATGAAATATTATATCTATATTTGTTAGGTCTGAGAAACGATCGGAGTCTATTTTCGGATTAAGTAGGTGGCACTGCTTTAACGGGCAGGACGACATCTGCGGGGTCAGCTAGTGCTAATATAAACTAATATTATGTAGTCTAATATGAGAAATTCGTGTATCCTACTATGAATACACACGCCTTGTATTATAATACGTACAGCTCTATAGATAGACCGTTTAACTTGCGTATCGCCATCTCAGGTGCAAAGTCATAAAACATTAATTAAATCTCTTTAAGAACTATTTAACCACAGATAAAAGTAATGCAAAACCATTCGTCACTATTAACCATATCGCTTGAATCATCATCACTGTCTGTGCAGCTTGAGGAGTCAGAATCTTGGCGATAGGCGATACGCGAGTTAAGCGATCTATCTATAATTGTTGGCATGTGGTGAGTGAAAAATGCTTTCGCATATCCAAACGATAGGTGGACCTTTACACCACCAAAACGAAACAGCAAAAAACCAAGTGGCTTCTTTCTTACATGGCAAAAACATACAACAAAAGCTGACAGACAAGGACAATGATAAAATAGGTATAAGGTGTGTATGTACTATGTCACTAGATTAAATAACAAAACCCTCAACACTAAAACAAAGTTTAATAAAGAGTCGACGAACCCGTCAAAAAATTCCCTACTGTAGAAATGGCGCTCCGGTACTACACGTATCCTGGCTGTAGCCGTTGCGATGCACGATGAACGTAACATTCACGAAGACGAGGTGGTCTTGAAGTTAGAACTGGAGCCCCGATGGTCGAATGTGTCCAGATCTAGTTCCACCGGTTAAGCGAGCCAGTACCTCAGCCCACACCTTGGACCAGGAAACTTAAATAGGTTTTAACATTTAGACTAATACCTTATTCATAAAAAATTATGACATAAGATTTCCTTTGCATAAACGTATTTTAGCGAATTTTTTGATGCGTTCTAAGTTTTATGAATAAGGTCGGCAGTTTTTTGCTTGGTATAGGTAGGTAAGTTAAAAAGAATATATTTCCATAAATAATAAGTAGTGGTATCATAATAACAAGCTACATAATAATATTGATCATTTGCTCTGACCTTGTGCATATTATTTAATAGCGAAACCTGTTACACTAGGGTTGCCACCCATTGGCACCCATACTATACCTATTAATAGTATTGCGCTACGTTTCTATCCATTGAACACACGGCTACATATCAAGCTATAATTTCCAGTATAAGCTGACTTCTTATTGTACGGTAATGCTATACAATGCGAGATCAGCTGATACTGGACATGTATGTATATGTTATAGAAAAATTATGTAGTACCACAGATAATATAATACTATAGTAGTACGGACCATACATATTTTTATCGGTAATTTAGATTTAGCGCTTTTTTAATTAATTGTGACAAGAACTTTTCATCAACGCAACATTGGAAAACTCATTCACGTGTTCGTTGCTCACACGTCACGGCTTAAAGAAAGGTATAAATTCAAAGAACAACAATAAACGTCAACTTCAAATTTGTTGATAAAAATAAATAGTTACATATTATCAAATGTGTATTTTATTTTTCTAACATTTCCTGATAGTACCATATTTTGCTACTAAGTATTTTATCCATAACTGAAAGGTGGTAACCCTAGTCCTATGTGTCATGAGCATCTTTTACAAAGTTATGTGCAAGTCACACTTAAGTATTTAGCTATGTTTAGTAAATACTAGCTGTTCCAGCGAACTATGCACCGCGTAATTTTTACCTTAAAAACCTTCCTTACAAACATTTCAAAATTAAATTCAGCCAAATCTGTCAATTACAACTATCTGTCAATTACAATTATCTGTCAGTTCATTTCATATACAATTAAATATCTGCTACTAGCTATCCTGCCACACCTCCGCCCGCGTGAATTATATTGCTAACATGCAGTGGGATAAAAAATGGTCTAAAGCCGTCCTTAATAAATAGGTTATCTAATGGACCTATTTATTATAGAAGGTTTTAGACTATGTATTTGGAATGGAATAGAAAATACACAGCATTGGATTGGCCTCGAGACAGTTGTCACTACCTACACGATGCTGTTTTAGTGGCTTGCTGTCCTGTCTTACTGTCCTGTTCCGGCCATTGTACTCGGGTAAATGTTCCTTAACATTGCAAGAATTTTTCTAATTGGACCGGTAGTCCCTAACATTAGCGTGTTTATCCAAACAGTCTTTTCAGCTTTATAATACTAAGTATCGATAATAATAATAATAATAGTATAATAATAATATAACTCTACGTTATGGCTTCGGCCCCACGCACGCTTTCCAAAAGTCCGGAGCTCCATAGCTTCGAGATACAAAAAAGACAAACATAATAACAATAATATAAATCTTTAATTTCTCCCACACATATTAAAAAGGCATAAGAAATTTATAAGGTCCAATATTATTAGGAGGTGGGGGACTGGTGTCCAAGCTAGGTTATAGTTAACCTGTTATGGATCACCAGGCCTCCACACTACGGAAAATACAAGTTGACAGTTAGCTTAACAGTAAGTGGGTGTGGCTATGAAGTGTGCTAATTACGAGTAAAAATGTATGTTTGAATGGGAAGTTTGGTTTGGATATATAAGAAGATAAAGATGATTGTGGTTAGAGGGGTATAAACAAGTTGTTATTCCATGGGTACCTATTACACTGTATGCCCACTCGACTGAGGCGGGCATTTTCCGCATAAAGTGCTGTAAAAATAGAAGCTCGCAACAAAAACACAAATCAATTACAATTTTTCTAGTATTCCTCATTTTTTTCTCATTAAACACTTAAACCCCTGACCAAAATGAGAGATGTTATACGTTGGACGTGTGTATTTGCGCACAAGTATTTTTTTATCCTGAGATAGGCATGCGCTTAACTACAACTTGCCACTTGATGTTAAGCAATGATGTAGTCTACGATGTCTAGTTAATGTATCCTAGCGCTTGGTAATGGTAGAATTTTGTCTAGGTACTCTTCATGGTCTTGGTTAGACCATGAAAAGTTCTCAAACTATGCAATACTAGCTTCTATTTTTTAACGACTTCTGAAAATGGAGGAGGTTCTATGTTCAGTTGTAGGTATGTTTGTTTTTTCGAAAACTATAATATCTACAGTCTATGACATTAAAATTAAATTGAAATGTATTAAGGAGGATCTTTACCGCGGTAAAACATTGTAGTTAGTGAGCTACTGTGTAAATGAAATAATAGATATGTTATCTGTATGCAAATTAATTGTTTTTGCACGAAGGAGGAATGGCGGAATATCAGTTTATCACAAATTAGAAACTTAAATTTAACATTTAGTTCAAAATTTGTGAACTTGTTCAAAACAATATTTCAAAACTATTGGAAGATTCTAGTACTTGACAAAGATGGGTTTTTCGTGATTTTCACCTAAACGGTAAGTTTTATCAAAAAATACCTCGATCAATAATTGTAGATCACAAAATTGTTGTTGGTCATAATGAGTTTGGACCGGATCAACGTCAGCTGTCAAGTATGACAGACGTCCGCTGGCGAAACAGGAGACTAACTTACGAGACACCAAGTAGAGTGGTCGTGTGCGCGGTTAACCCACCTTTTATCTTAGTTTTACTTATTAAGTCCCCTAGGACCCCATAATAGTTTAATACTGGGGTGGGTAGTATCATCTGGGCTGCTTAATATCCGTGAAGGAAAACATATGAGGAAACCGGCATGTCCAAGAACTAAACATTCGAGGACATGTTATATCCACCAAACCTGCACTTGGCGAGTGTGTGTGGATAAAGGCCTAACCTCTCTCAATTCGTAATATAGATGAGAGAAGACCTGTGTCCAGCGGAACCTTAAAAAAGGTTGAAGTGATAGATATTAAAAAAGATTGGAAATGGTAAAACCGACAGAAATAAAAACAAAGTACAGAAATCTATTGTAATGAATCAGTTCATTACCTCCAAATACTTCTTCTTATTGTTCTTCTTCTTGATTATCTTTTTAATTAATTCTGCAATATCGATGTATCACATGTCTCCTCGTTGGTATCAGAGGATTCTCTGCTGTTGGTGATTTAACGAGCTCGACTAACCTTTACAATTTGTAGATGCCAGAGAACAAAACAGTCTAACTTATTTGCAATCCCATTTTACACTGCATCCCTTTTGCAGTTGCAAAAAATTGTGTTCAGCAGTTTTTGCAGCGCAGGTGGGAGTAGTTGATTGGCAGGTTTAGCTGATAATCAAGAGCTTGGGAACATACCAGAAAAAGATGTTGGTAAGCAGCAACTTTTGGGGGCTGAGTCACCTTAGTCCGTGGGTATGCTTACACCTTTATATTGAATCCCCACACCTGGTCCCCGGGTGGTGCAAATCAGGTGACAATCAACTGGTGGTAGGCTTCGGCCGTGGTTAGTGACCACCCACCAGACAAAGCCGCACCGCCAAGCGGCCTTGCCGTGTTCCGGTGCGATGTCTGATGACACCATAAGAGAGGGTGGGTCGGAATTGTTGCTCCTTTAAGGTTTCTAACCATATTGCGGCTCATTCCACTGCCACCTTCTTACCGATAAAAAAAATCTGAGATTGGAGGAAAACAAGCTAATTGTACTGGTGTTTTATTTTTAGTAAATAGCAGTGACCAAGGGTGAAAGTCTGAAAAAGGGGAGGCGGAGCAAAATAGTTTTTACTTAGGAAAATAATATCTCTTCACTACCGTCTTCGATCGTTTCTTACACTTGATGCTATACTTATTTTTGTTGCTATTTAAAACTTTTAGACGTTACATAATATATCATTAAGTACGTGTGATATTGACTATTTCCTAAAGGGAAGCCGATGGGAATCGGTTTGTATGGACTCTTCGCCACTGGTAGTTAAAAATTATGTTAGTAAATACTGAGAAAAAATTAGTAGGAACTTTTCACCAAATCCCTTCATAACTTCCTTAAAGTATACCTACCGGCGTAAACTATTTACTTAGTAGGTACTTACCAAAAAGATAAGCATAAAGTTATGTAACAACACTTAAGTATGTCTTGGTGTTATGTTTGCTCTTGAACTCTTACATAACAACATCTCCTATAAAACTCGGATCCACACCTGCAACAAAGCGACTCATGAATCAGTTGCACAACCATACACCTTTTACCTAAGATTCAAATTTAAACTACACTTCTTAGTACACATATTACATTACAACATTAAACTATTGTAAAACTGTTGTTGAAATTTCAACCGTATATAAATAAGTTAGGGTTGGGATTTATAGTAAGATTTGAAAAGAGTTAGGTTGTTTTAGTTAGTGATTGGTTCGTGACCGTGCTGCATAGCTCGAGGTAACCTTCAGACACTCACGCGTTACAGTCACCGACACACGAAGACTTGTTTAGGGCTAGTTTCCGTATAAAATAGGGAAATAACTAAAGTTTCTTTAAGAATATGATAAAAACGACCACAATCAAACTCAACCGTGTTTAAATAAACAATAAGTATAATAGATAATAATATTACGGGATATTTACACACGATTAAAATTCCAAAGCCTTTTCTATAAGCCTCTTCTAAGGCTAATAGAATAAGCTATAGAAGAATACTGCTGGGTTGGGCAGCATATGGGAAATTATTTTTTTAATTATTTTTTTTATATTATTGATTTTTTTTGAGGAAGGATGTAGGTTACTTATTATCCAAATGCTAGGGATGTTATAAAATTTTGGTGATGCAGGCGAAGCCGCCGACGGAATACTAGTAGACTAATACTTAAACTTTTAAACTTTCGCGAGCGTTATTATTTATCATAACGGGAAACGGAGCTCTTTCGATGGAGCATCATACCACTGCCACCTTCTCACCGAAAATCATTCGTAAACACGATTGAATCAGTATTTTAGGCAGGTGCGTTCCGTACATCATTGCTTAGCGTTAGACAAGTTGTAGGCAAAGCCAAGTCTATTGCAGAATAAAAAAACTTTCGTTTTGCGATCACAACTGATGAAACCTGCGTCGAAACGTAAAACCAAATTAAAGGTGAGCGCTTTTATTTCCGCTTAAGATAATTATTAAGCTAGTATTTGAATTAAGTGATGTCTAGCAGGTATCTAGTCAGTGGGTGTCGTCTATCACTCATGCTCTAACGCACTTGGAAGCTACTAAAGAGGAATAATTTGAAACAAACAGATAATAAATTATTACGCAAAACAAACATCTTCCGAATTTGTTTCAAAGAGTTTATTGGATTAGAGGTTTATCCAGTTTATATCCTCACGGAGAAAATAAAATTTGTTACATTGTGAGCAAAAACATAATCTTTGAACAAATCTACTCTTCCGTATCCCAAGCTTTTTATGATCATCAGATAACTTCACCTTAATAATAAGAATTTATTTATGTCCTTTCTCGGGTCTCAAACTACCTCCATACCCAATTTCATCCAAATCGGTTCAGTAGTTTTTGCGTGAAAGCGTAACAAATAAACTTACATTAGCATTTATAATATTAAGTATAGAAGTAAGTAATTTACTATTGAATATTCTTTATTCACTTCTACCCCTTTTTAATAATATCTATAATATAAAAATGAATCGCAAAATGTGTTGGTAAGCGCATAACTCGAGAACGGCTGAACCAATTTCGCTAATTATTTTTTTAAAATGTTCCTTGAAGTACGAGGATTGTCCTTATGCAGAAAAAATTAAAAAAACCCAAACTTTCGAAACTACTTAACGATTTTTATAAAATCTATATTCGGTGAGTTTGAGAATCAGTTATAATAATCTATTTTCGGACCCAGTAGGTGGCACTGCTTCACCGGGCAGGACCACGTCTGCGGGGTCCGCTAGTAAATAATAATAATATCTTGAAACATTAACACATACGGCTATCTGATGCCAAACTAAGCAGAGCTTGTTTTGTGGAAACCAGATAACTGATTAATAATACTTTTCTTTTGTAAATACATACTTAAATGTAGATTATTACACCTAGACTCAAGACAAACAGACATGTTCATCACACAAATGTCTGACTTGTGTGGAAATCGTACCCAGGACCTGCGTCGTGAAAAGCAAGTATCTTACTGACCATGCCACAGGCCCTTCAGGTACCTACCTAATGTTTGTACTACACACATAAAGATTGTTGTACTAAATTATGATTCATGTAGGGCTCAATATATGTATCGTACAATTTTCGAAAAATATATTACTTATTCAATTTCATAAAAAAAAATACTTTTTTTTAATTCTATAATAGGTTTGCGCTTGACCACAACTTGCCTGATGTGAAGCAATGTTGCAGTCTACGATGGAACGCGCCTACCTAATAAATACCGATTCACTCGTGACTTGAAGACAGGTAGATTATAGCTATCGGGAAACAGATGCCGGCAACGAATTCCACAACCTTTTTCTTACTTAGACCTGTGACTCATCATTTTGTTAAAAAAAAACTACTTCAAATTTAATTTTTATTGTAAGTATGGTCCATATTTGCAATAAAAATAAACATGTACAAAATCCATCTTTATTATGACGAAAAAACCAAATAATTATAAACACGAGCGTTCATAATATAACATTGGGTACCTGATATGAGCCGTCATACTAAAATTAATATAACTTTAATCTAAATACTAAAGCCAGGCGATGCTAGCATAATAATAATAATTAAAGTGCTAATTATAGGTTTTTCATTCAATTGTTCACAATAATATAGTGTAGTGTTAAGCGATACTAAACACTATTACGAGTGTGATAAGGTGTTTAATAACAAAATAATAGCCGCGTATTTTACTCAGTATATTTTGTGTAGTAAAATAATAACAGTATGTCAATTATTTATTTGTACTTAACATATCACTAAAGTCTGTATTACCCGAAACTAGCCACATTTTACCAGCTATGGTTAGTTCCCATACGTAATAGGGGCGAGCCTTTGGGCACAATTTCCAACTTCGAGTTGCTACTAAGATTTTTCCAAGTTTAGAGACTTCTTCTTGATCGTTACAAAGTGTGTCGAGTATTGTTAATTGGACATCTTTCGTAGCGCGTCGTAGTACGCGGCTCGTCCTCGTAGTTGCTACGGCTCACTGTCGTAGCTACTTCGGCTCGTTGTCGTAGCATAGAGCTAAATGAATCGAAGTCGTAACGATAAATATCCCCTGTAGCACGCCGTAGCACGCGTTTTGTCCTCGTAGCTGCTACGGCTCACTGTCGTAGCATCTTCGGCTCGTCGTCGTAGCATAGAGTTAAATGAATTGAAATCGTAGCGTTATCAGGATATCTTTAGTAGCGCGTCGTACTGCGCATTTTGTTCTCGTAACTGCTACGGTTCCCAATCGTAGTATCTTTAAGCGTCATCGTAGTGCGTGGCTCGTGCTCGTAGTTGCTATGACTCACCATATGTATGTAACAAAAACAAATAGTTTTGTTTTTTATGAACGTCGAATCTTTTGTTTTATACCATTGACTGTGCTCGTAAAAGTAACAAAAAGTCTTAATATAATTAGTCTAATATTCTGTGAGTAGCGGTGGTGCAGCAGTAAGAGCCTCGACTTAGAAATATAAGGTCGCAGGTTCGATTCCCACACATTTTTGCGTAAATTTTTTCATCACCGCTGCTAAATATCGGTGAAGGAAAACATTGTGAGAAAACCGGCATGTCTAAGATCTAATCGTTCGAGGATATGTGACAACTACCAACCCGCACTTGGCCAGCGTGTGTATTAAGGCCTAAAACTCTCTCAACTCGTAAGATAGTTGAAAGAAGGCCATGCCCAGCAGTGGGACACTAAAAAGAGTTTACGAGAATACCTCTGTGTGCTTTGTTATGGTGTGATAGAGTAAGCAACTTCGTAATCTGTACAACCTCATAAAATTTTACTTTTGTAATACTAGCTTTCCGACAGCGGCTTGGCCCGCATGTATGTCGGTTATCGCGCCAAATCATTACCTTCTTTTTGCGCAGTTGAATAAAAACTATCCTATGTCCTTTCTCGGGTTACAAACTACCTCCATACCCAATTTCATCCATATCGGTTCAGTAGTTTAAGCGGGAAAGCGTAACAGACAGACAGAGTTACTTTCGCGTTTATAATATTAGTAGAGATTTGTGTTTTACAGTTAATAATTTTAAACGCAACTTATACACTGTCACCGCAAGTCAACTAGATACACCTTCTTGTAAGTATTTGCAACATTTAAATTATTCTAGACACATTGTAGATAATCTCTAAAGATTCGCTCGCAGTATTGTGCAACAGTCTAGTTTGGTGTCACGCGTGTCAACAGATTTACGTTGCGTTTTATTTGGACGTTAAATGTTTAAAAGCAGTTATGTTAACCATTGTACTACTAAGTATTAATTCAAAATCTGTAACCTAAAAAGTTTAGGTTTTGTTAGGTTTAACAAATAATGCTTCCAAGGTGTAGCGTAGGTATAGAGCTCGCTTAAAGTTACTGAGGGGATTTTGGCATAAAATTATTGGTACTAAAAACACTGAGATGAAATTGAAAATGCACTATTTATTTAACACTGATAAAATAACACTTAGCATTAACACTAGTAAATAAAAGAATAAAAAAATATTCTGGGACATTAACACACACGGTCATCTGGTCCCAAGCTAAGTAGAGCATGTGTTATGGAAACCAGATAACGGGTATATAACTACTATACACATAATACTTTTCTTTTGTAAATGTATACTTATAATAGATATTTACACCCAGACTCGACACAAACACAAATATTCATGACTATTGTTTGTCTCGGGTGGGGATCGAACCCACGACCTGCGGCGTGAAAAGCAAGTATCTTACCGACCACGCCACCAGCCCGTCGAATATGGTAGCAATGGTTCTTAAAATGGTCTTTTCGAATGTTTATAAAACTAGTTATAAGATGGTTAAAAAGAGGTGATTTAAAATGGTTATTAAAATGGTTATTGAGCTCGATCGCTGGTTGAACGCAAATTGATTTGAAAATCACTAACGTGTATAAAAATGCTTTAGTTTTAGTATGCAGTTCGGTTGCGCTTAATGTAAAGACGAGATGATGAGATAGTTTATACCTTAATCCACGCTGGCTAAGAGTGGGTTGATGGATATCATAATGTCCTTGAATGATTAGTTCTTAAGTCATTGGTGGTTCTGATGGTTTGGTTCTGGTGGTATTTGAACAGCGGCAATAAAACAATTGACACAAATATGTGTAGACACGACCGCGTTATTTCAAAGGCGAGGCCGATAACAACGCGCTGTTGCTCTCAGTTTAGATGAAAATTGTATTACTGTATTGCTTACACTGTGTCATTGAAGTAGGTACTGTAGATAAAAACAAAAGGTGCGTGACGTCAGCTAGTTTTTTCTATCTAGTACCTGTCGGTACCACGGACTGTTCTTTAATAGGTAATTATTATACAAATGTTGAACATTTTATTATAGTTATTGTTTCGCAGATGCTCAATATCGGTGAAGGAAAACTTTGTGAAACCGCGAGTCCTACCCCTATAGACCGACCGTTTAACTCGCGTATAGCCTATCGCCAAGATTCTGACTCCTCAAGCTGCACAGACAGTGATGATGATTCAAGCGATATGGATATTAGTGACGAATAGTCTTACATTACTTTTATCTGTGGTTAAATAGTTCTTTAAGAGATTTAACTAATGTTTTATGACTTTGTACCTCAGATGGCGATACGCGAGTTAAACCGTTGGACTATAGTTTCCACTGGCGTAAAATGCACAAGAAAACATGTCGCAAGCACTGTCTATCTCTTTCGTTTAGAGATGAGTAGAAAGAGATAAGATTATTCTTGTATCATGTTTAGTTGTGCAGTGCAAACTCCCAGTTACTAAACATTCTAGGATAGACACCAACACTTATGACCCATTTACACGAAGACAAAAGCCGGGACGCGACAGTAAGACAGGACAGCAAACCAATAGAAAAAACACAGCATAGGATGGTCCTCAAGAGAGTTGTCCCTATTTTACGATGCTGTTTTATTGAAATAAAACTACTTTATAACGGATTTTATCTCGGTTTATTTTAGATTTTAGATCCCGACGTTTCAAAGTCTTTTCAGACTTCATGTTCACTGACTGTGGACTGTGATTAATATTTTTGGACGTCAAATACCTCAGTCCGCCCGTGAACATGAAGTCTGAAAAGACTTTGAAACGTCGGGATCTAAAATCTAAAATGAACCGCGATAAAATCCGTTAAAAAGTAGTTTTATTTCAATGTGTGATATTCGCGTAAATCTAAGACAATACTGATGCTGTTTTAGGTAGTGGCTTGCTGTCCTGACCTGGCTTTTGTCATCGTGTAAATGACCCATGACTTGGCCTGCATGGAGTTTTAAATTGTTATAGTGATGTACCTACTTTACTTCAGTAATAACTATTAAATACAGCTTCCCTCTTGTATGGGTTCTTGTGAACACACATAGGATCAGGTATTACCCGAAGGTATAGGCAGAGGTAAATACTATCCACCTTTCGCAGGTTATCTTTAGGTCCCATTGGAAAAGAAATAGGGGCAATCCTATTTCCAAACTAGCTTCAACTAAGTTTCTTTAATATTAGAAGTATTTTTGCTCGATCCGGCAATCGTACTCACCTTCACACCTCAAAAATCATTAGTAGGCCTTGTGGAATGCAATCCGTAGGTACCTGTGTGTGTTACGGATTGTTGTGAATGAAAATCTGGAGAGGTGGGCTATATCGATTAATTGTGGTTTTCAATCATGAACTCGTTTACCTCAATGAAAAGTCGAGATAAAATATGTATAAAAGTAAGAGGCTTAATAGATATTATTAGTACTGTACAGCGCTTCTTATAATATAAAACATTATAATTATCACAATACAAATACACGACATTACTAATAACCTAATTAATTTTTATGATTCAAATATTAAAGTTTATTCCAAACATTCTAAATTCAATTACCGAGTTATCCCTTTTTAAATGTCATTTAGATTTTTTTTTACTCGAACCACAAAGTAACTAACCGCTGCTGTAGAGGATTTTAATGATCTGTGCCTCGAGCAGCATAATTTGAATTTAGAATATCCGAAATTAAAAAAATGGCACCCGCTAAATCTATGCATGCACCCATCTGACAGAAGAGTTTGGTTTGATTGAAGGAAATTATTTTAGTTTTTTTACTACTTATCTTTTAAAAGCTTGTATACTTATTTAATGATAGTTTTAATGTAATGACCGTATAATACCGCTGAAGTTTTATCAGTTTTTACTACTAATCTTTTAAAAGCTTGTATACTTATTTAAACTTGACATTGGCAAAATTGCGGAATAATTTCTGCAGAGGCCATAATTAAAAGAAGAAGAAGGAAATCCGAAAATACCCGAAGTTTTCCGAAGTGAAAGATAGACAGCACTTTAAATACCTCCGTTTTATAATATAAACGTATTGCGTACGTTTGTCTTTGTCTGTCATCTTGACATTTATACTAGTAAGAAAGAGACAAAATGTCCATTTTTTTATTATGAATAAGGCCAATAGATTTTATGTACTGACGTTAGACAGTAAAGAGAAGCATTATTACAAGTTGTTTGGCAGCATCACATCTATAAAAACAATTGAAGACATACAAAACTAGTAACCCACAGCGCTTAGCTATAAAAACTTAACTTCCCGTTCACAAATTAAACCTTAATATGACAATCATAAAGTTCAAATTCGTATTTGACATGATTTTTATTTTGAGTCAGCGACCGAGCTGTAAAAAGTATTACACAATTATTATTATGAGTAGACTTATTGTCTCGCTAATACATTGCAGTGGTGATGTTGGAATTATGACTTTTCTATTAATGCCTAGCCTTGTGTTGAAATAACTTTAATTAAAAATTTAATGTAACTAGACTAATGCGATTTGCGATCTCTTTAGTTTATAAATAAAGAATGTATCAAATTGGTACCATAGTGCCGCAACATGCACACATGTGCACCTGTAACATACAGACTCACATAAAACCTCCCTCATATTCATTCAAAATTTGTTTTTTTTAAACGTCTTTTTTATTACAGTGTTAATAGAATTGGATTAATGAATTTTCTTTCAATTCCAAACTTTCTATGTTAAAAATTAGCACTTTTGTTATAAAACGTTTCATTTTACATTTTAAATTAAATTATTGTTGCTGTAGTAAGGAATATTTAATATCAATTGTAAAGTAAGTAATTACTAAAGTTTGTTATGTTTAGTGCTTGTTACAAAGTCGATTGTGTTTTGTTCAAAGGATTGGGAGTAAATACAATTATTTAATTTGTAATTTGTTACTCAAGTTCACGAAACAATTGTAAAGTTAATGTCTTAAAATAGTACATTACAATAGAATTAATGTACAAGACAAATTAAAAGAAATTTAATTAAATATGTAGTTTCCGGCTCCACCCGCGCGTATATCGGTAATCGCGCTAAACCTTTTAACCTCTTTTTTCTTAGTTGGATAAAAACTATCCTATAGCCTTCCCCGGGACTCAAACTATTTTCAAACCAAATTCCATCCAAATCGGTTGATTAGTTTTGGCGTGAGAGCGGGACAGACAGACATAGTTACTATCGCATTTATGTTATTAGCAAGGAAGCAAGGATTTTAGCATATTAACATATCATCACATTCAATAATATTAAGTTAAAATATTAACAAAAAAAACCGACTTCGTGGATGCCATTCTCAGAATTAAACCAAACTGAAATGGGACCACAGGGGAGGCATCAGCTTTCAATTAAAAAAAAAATTATCAAAATCGGTTCACCCATTCAAAAGTTCTGAGGTAACAAACATAAAAAAACATACAGTCGAATTGATAACCTCCTCCTTTTAGAAGTTTTATGAGTTGCTATTAAAGTTTTAAACATATCACGCTACTTATAAAATAAAATAAGAAAACAAAAACATCGTGAGCGCAAAGCTAGACAAGGACTCTTTACCCGTTGACGCGCACTAAATAGGTACGTTTGACGAATTAATATATACATTTCAGTACAAAATATTCATTAAATTCAATAGTCGTAATATAGCTCAATAATCCATTTAAATCCTCTTATACGAAGTACATTGAGTACTTTCCCAGATAATTGCAATAAGTACGAACTGTTAAAAGCAATTTCGGGATTACAGTAGTATTTCGTTCGTTTCAACGGTTTGCGTAATACACCCAATAGCAATAACATAACACATATACAAACATTTGTCGCATCCGGTCATGATTACGGACTCTAAAGCGAAACGGAAAGCGCGCTTTTGAATTTTTTTGAGCTCGCTGCTACTTCACTTCGCATAAAACTCGCAAAAAGAATTTTTCATTTCATACGACAAATCTCTTTATCTCCTAAATTTCCTTATTTAGGCATAACAACGCATGCTGGGTAAACTATGTACTTGAAGCTAACTAATAGCACAGATAATATAATACTATACTATTCTAATAGAATCAGATAAGCTTTTTGTTTTTTTTTGTATTTGCCTAATTGTCCTATAATCTTTAAAAATTATGCTTTCAGTATAATTTCGTACAACGCTCGTACTTTGCTATGGTAGAGTTTTCACACTCGGATAGTTGCCTACCTGTGGTGTGTGCGTTTTGTATAAAAATCTTATAAACCGAATATGAATTGAGCACTAGTACCTTAGTTATACACTTAATTACAACATAAAGATAGGTTTGTTGACAAGAAATTGACAAGAAAAATGACCAAACTGAATAACTATCTCAATATTAACCTAAATTAAGAACTAAACTAATGCCTAACCTAACAGTACCCCTTAATTTTAAACGAATCATAAGCTATTAAATAGCTAAAACAAGTTCTGTCTCTTTTCTTCTTTAAGACACATTAAAATCACATGACAGGGACAAAACATAAATAAACTATTATTCACTTATACGTGCGTGTAACTAGTCAATTCACAAAATACCCGACTGTGTAACTTGACTGTAGCATTGGATGTTTTATAAAAACCAGTCGTCCTCGATCATAGACAAGCGATTTTTTACTATTATTGTTTGAGGTGTTCGCGCCTTTGATTTGTGGTAGATACTCATAGAGTTAAATATGTTCCTTTGAGATTCTATCTAAATCGCACTCAATTGGAATGACAAGGTATGCAAAATCGTATTTTAATTAGTCCGACAGAAAGATTATCAATAAAAAAGTAAGACAAATATTTTTAGTTTTCAAAATCAAAATTAAAATAAATTATTCACTTGGAATACAGGAAAAATAAAGGTGACAAATGTATATTGTACAGCCATACTCCGCCATTCATAGGCATGCAAATATAAAATAAACAAACGTACTATTTTACTTTAGATATTCATTTAAATCATAAACACATCTGTGTATCAACCTTGAAATGAAACAATTTTATGATATAACGCATTAAAATTGGGGTGGGAATGAGCTACGTCATATAGGAAAACTGAAACTTGTTTAAGTGTGACGTCACTCAAGATTTAGCTTGGACGTATCCCCGTAATCTTTCATCATCATCATCAGCCTATTTTAGTCATAGCTGAACATAGGCCTCTCCTGAAGTACGTCACTGAGCACGATCCGTGGCTTTTCTAATCCAGTTCTTGCCGGCCGGTTGAGATCGTCACTCCACCTAGTCTGAGGATGTCCTACGCTACGTTTCCCAATTAACCATATAAACCATTTATTTTGTTACACACTATAGGTACAATCACAGAAAACACACAAAAATATTGATCACAGTTGTAGCGTGCAACACGGGATCCAGCTCAGTAATTGCTGTACTAGCGCACAGCACTGATTTTCAGCTGGCCCCGGTCATATGTGACAACAACAATATAATTATGTACGCACCAGAAACTTATACCATAAATGTGGACTCTTTTAGTTCAAACAACAACAACTACTTGCTTATGAATTAATTACCATTGCATGGAAGTTGACAATGACACGGCACTGCTACTATCATTTTTGTTGCTTCAATTCGTGGTCTTCACTCAAAACTCGATTATCCCAGAGGTTATCAGTTCTGTGGCAGATATGGCCGGCCGTCACTTCAGCTTACTAATCCGGTGAGCTATGTCGATTACCTTAGTTCTCTGTCGGATCACTTCAGTGCGTATTCAATCTTTCAGAGATACTCCGAGCATAGCCCTTTCCATACTTCGCTGAGTGACTTTAAATTTTGTGGACCAGTCCTATCGTGAGTGTCCAGGTTTCGGCTCGTATGTCATACGTATGTCATTGAGCAGCGGTGGCGCATCGGTACGCGCCTCGCCTTAGAAAAATAAGGTCGTGGCTTCGAATCCTAGTCGTGCCTACACGTCTTTGTGTGAATTGTTTCATCTCCGCTGCTCAATATCGGTGAAGGAAAACATCGTGAGGAAACCGGCATGTCCAAGAACTAACCATTCAAGGACATGTGACATCCACCAATCCGCACTTGGCCAGCGTGTGTGGATTAAGGCCTAAACTCTCTCAACTCATAAGATAGTTGAGAGAAGACCCGTGCCAAGCAGTGGTACACTAAAAAGGGTTGAAGTGAAGTGAATGTCATACAATAATCACACAAAAAGAAAAATGAATTTGTGTTTAATATTTTTAATTTATCTCTGACGGATATCATACTTTACTATATACTATAATATTATAAATGCGAATACTATACTATACTATACTATACTATACTATACTATACTATACTATACTATACTATACTAAACTATACTATACTATACTATACTATACTATACTATAATATTATAAATGCGAATGTATTTTTGTTTGTTACGCTTTCACGCAAAAACTACTGAACCGATTTGGATGAAATTGAGTATGGAGGTAGTTTGAGACCCGAGAAAGGACATAGGATAGTTTTTATCCGACTGCGCAAAAAGAAGGTAATGTTTTGGCGCCATAACCGACATACACGCGGGCGAAGCCGCTGTCGGAAAGCTAGTACCTAATAAAAATGAATTTAGACATCCCTATCTGTGCGGTAACTGGAAATTATTACCCCCGTATTCATAAACATCATTTATGCTCATTCTAACTAAAAATAGGTTTTTATTTCGTTTGTCTTTGTCTGTCATCTTGATGTTTGTACTAGTAAGAAAGAGACAAAGTCCATTTTAACTAGAGTCTACAATGATTTTTATGAATAAGTACGTTAGTATTATGCATGTTGTTTTAGTTACATTTTCGTCTATTGCATTGACCTATACTTTGTAAGTAGAGCAGCGGTGGCGCAGCGGTGTAAGCCTCGCCTTAGACATATAAGGTTCGATTCCCGGTTGTGCCCACGCATATTTGTGTGAATTGTTTCATCGCCGCTACTCAATTTTGTTGGAGGAAAACTTCGTAGGGAACTGGCATGTCTAGGAACGAATACGAGGACATGTGACCCCACATTTGGCCAGCTGACTCGTAAGATAGTTGAGAAAAGACCCGTACCCTGCTGTGGGACTCTAAAAGGTTTGAAGTGAAACTTTCTTTGGTTATGGTTGCACTTTGAACACGTAAAGAGAAACAGGGTATGAACCTTGTTTCGCTTGACGTTTCAATACGGGTGGTCACAAACAGACTCATGAGAAGCGATGTCACAGATCCGTAGGTAGACGAGGTAAAATTCGATCTACCCTCATAACATTATTATTTATCCCTCGTCGAAACGTCTAAATTATAACACCCCACATTTTTGTCGGAGGTTAAAAAATTACTTTAACTACTCACCTAAGTATACTTACAATATCCATATTTCCGTGTACACCCACACTTTTTAAACAACAAAGGCTTGTATTAGACGGACATACACAGTACATACACATTACTAATTGTGTATTCATTAATTCATCATTTTATAACTGAATTAATTATTGACAAGTTCCTACATTACATTGTTTATTTACTAAACAAAGCACCTATTTGATGAAATTATAACTTATCTAAATATATAAAAGAAGAAACTGACTGACTGACATATCAACGCAGAGCCCAAACCGCTGGATCTGGAGACTCTAAATTTGGCACATAGGTTCCTTATGGGGTCTAGGGGTGCACTAAACAAGGATTTTTCAAAACTCCCCTTTATGGGGGAGAAACGGGGTTCCAAAGTTTGTATGGAGTAACAAGATTAGTGAGACCAATTTCGCGGGCGAAGCCGCTGGCGGAAGCTAGTTATTCAAAAGAGAAGCCGATGCTATTGCGCTACCGTTGCTCACTGTCAATTTAAAAGTAAAAAAAAATCTATAATATAAAAATGAATCGCAAAATGTGTTGGTAAGCGCATAACTCGAGAACGGCTGAACCGATTTCGCTAATTATTTTTTTAGAATACTCCTTAAAGTACGAGGGTGGTTTTTATGCAGAGAAAAATTTAAAAACTCCTCCGAAACAGCTTGACCGATTTTTATAAATACTCATAGGTCGTATTCTATTTTCGGACCCGGCAGGTGGCACTGCTTTACCGGGCCGGACGACGTCTGCGGGGTCCTCTAGTAGTTCAATAAAAATATAGATACCACAAATATAATGAAACTGTACGTTATCACTGTAACTAACAGTCAGGCTACGTGTTAATGGATAAGTTAAGTCATTACCTAATTAAGTTAAGTAAGCGACTAAACGTCTGAGTATTTAACAATCGATAAACAGCCCGCTACAGCCGCCATTTTGTTAAAGTTACTTGGTTTTGTAATAAATTATTTTTTGGTTTCAACCACTACTAGGCCCTCAGTAAGTGCAAATATTTTTTGAGCAAGTACTGCATTTCCCGTTAAACAAAAAACATGTTATAGTAATAACAATCATGATAATATGTTTTTGTATAGATTAGGGCCTTGACATGTCATTTTTGCAAAAAAAAAATTCGATTACTGCAACTACAATTAGTAGGGTACACACAATTACAGGGTAATTATACATGGGTATATATAAGAACCAAAGATTATATAAAACCTTACTTATTTTTAATTAAACAAGTAGTTCAGTTTCTTTTCCTACCTAGAGGGTTTTCTACGACCTTCGTGAGAGTTTTATCTGAATCCCCGCACGTGGCCTCGGGTGGTGCAAATCAAGTGACAATAAATGCCTTCGGCCGTGGTTAGTGACCACCCAAACAGATTTGTTTGAGGAATATCGAAACGTCAAAATATTTTTTTACCCTAGCATCACAGACTACTACTAACTAAGTACTACTATTAAGAGCCTAGCACAGATGCTGCTTTTTTGCTGATAAAGTGTACTTTTCGCTCAAAAAAGGTACACTCAGACTTACTTAAAATAAATTCATAGCATCCAGCCAGTACTTTTCATATTTCAATAATCGTTTCACATATTATAGTTTATTCGATTATTCGGGTACGTTCGTATTTCGAATACTTTAAGGCACTCGATTTATACGATCAGAAAAACGCGCGAAGAATATTTATTATTCACCAGCAAGTTTATAATAACACTGAATAAACAAAAGTAGCACTTATGCTTTAGCAATAAGGTTCTAAAAGTTGAAGATTGGATGATATTGAGTGTGTAGGTATGGAATTAAGTCGTGGAAAACTAGAACAAACAAAAGGGAAAAGTAGAAGTAAACGATTAAATTGCAGCATTTATAATTCATTCCACGTAACGCCATCTTTAAAGAAATATAAATTCAAATGATATGTTATCTATCATGTTGTTTTGAAATATCTGTTACGTAGTTTTGACTGGAAATAAATTCCAAAATTTCGAATTTAGAAAAGGTTTTGGTATCGGTTACTTTTTTATTCTTTTTATGATTTCGTTGCTAGTTTCTACTAACAAATATTTAATACAGATTTTTTTAATACCACCAAGTCGGAAACCCTTGAGACACTTTCATAGGGCTCCTTTTGAAACGGTTTTATTTAGTTTCTTGGACAAGGCGAATTTTGAGGCGTCCGTTTCACACCATAGTTCATAATAACTAGGAAGAAAACGGCACTGTACCTACACGAACGCGCGTATCTACACGAATGGTAAGATCCCGCGCAGTGCTCTCAGTATAAAGTCGCAACATTAGTAACGAGCTACCACATTAGTTACCAACCGAAAGCCAAAACTGTTACTATAAAAACTTGTGGATAGCTATATGACGACTCATTAGTAATAGGTTGGAACGAATGGTTTACTAATGACACAAAGAAAAAAGAATCTTTAAGATGTTAGCAACAGCAGATTATGGAGATATGGTATGGAGTGCATTTCTGTGGGTGGTGCATAACAATGTGTATTACAAATGGGCAAGATTGATATAAATGTAACATTGTACCACTTTATTTGGTTAAATAAAAAAAAGATACATGCACACCAAAAAATTGTTTCACAATTATTTTGGACCCAGGCTGTCATTTACAATTATGTATTATCTATGAAATGTCAGTGCTAATTACTAACGATAATTAGGAGTTGTGTAATCGATTATTCGATACTTATTCGATTATGATTCGCGTGAGATGTGGCGCGAATTAATTAGGCAGGATCGGTAATTATTTTTACTTTTTTTTTACAAATATTTTGTTGTTGAAATACTTTTTGGTTGAGCGCTAAAATGTTTTTGTGTTGCTAAACCAGAAATTTGACATAACAAATAATATAACGTAACATAATGTCACACTTGTATTACCTGCAGGTATAGGCAGAGATGAATATCACCCACGAGATGTAACGAAGCTTCTCTAAGTCTAACATCTGGTCACACATGCTGCGGTTTTGAAGGACATCACCGATGATATCAGTCTGATGACCGATGTTCTCCTAAAGCGTCCTCTCCCAGTGGCTATAGTGACCAGTGCACTTGGCACACCACCATCTTATTGATTACAGACTGGTGAGATTCTCTGCTGAAATTCTCAACATACTTTCAGGGCCCCGATTCTGGCGTTTTAGACATTTACCTCCTATCTTTTTTCGACATTTGTCTACTAGAGGTAAATGTCTAAAGCGCGCAAACGTCGAAAAAAAAAGCGGATTGTCATTGAAAAACAAGAGAAATTGCCATTTTTGTAACAAAAATGTCGAGAGAATCGAGGGCCTGGGCCCTGATTCTGGCGCTTTAGACATTTATCCCTAATAGACATAATGTCGAAGATAAAATAATGATTTCATTAGTGTTCTGACATTTTTTCGACATTTGTCTATTAGAGTTATATGTCTAAAGCGCGAAAAACGGTGCCCTGGTCTGGATTCGAACTCGCGACCTCAACAGCTAATATTTTCCCATAGATTTTTGTAACCTATTGATAGGTGCGGTTACCAAAATTTAAAAGAACAAAAAATCAAGTGCGAGTTTGAGTCTTACGAAAAGGGTTCCGTACAATCCGATGTTTAAACTGACTATTTATGGACGTTCTGTGTAAAATTTCAACTTCGTGCTCCCTTTGTTTCTTCACTTATTATTTCTTTCGTACCATCTTGTTTAACGTTTCTTAAGGAAAAGCCGCTGAAAGGTAGACGAATAGCTTAATCCGAGTATGAAAATGGTCTATTCAGTAATTATCTTGTAAATTATTAAAAAAATAATCGACACAAATGTTTTGGTTTTATGTATTAATATTTAAATAAATCGCATTAAAGGTAAGGAGGGGAAGTTCTTTACGTCATAATCAATAAAAACTACACAGTGAACGTGACGTCACGCGATACTTAGGCTGAATGTATCGTCAAAATTTTTGATTACGTAAAATAAGAAGAAATACGTGTCCCATATTTTCGCTATCTTCAAGTTTAAAAAAATATTTAATCATCTTGCCGCTGATTGGTTTATCGGCTTAGTATTAGAATATTAAAATATCTAATATATAAAATTCTCGTGTCACAGTTTTCGTTGCCATACTCCTCCGAAACGGCTTGACCGATTATTAAGT
Organism: Meganola albula; assembly: GCA_936450015.1. Lineage (NCBI taxonomy): Eukaryota > Metazoa > Arthropoda > Insecta > Lepidoptera > Nolidae > Meganola > Meganola albula. The sequence continues at coordinate 12,077,481 of OW388159.1, read as the reverse complement.
AGGTCTGAGAATCGGCTACTATCTATTTTTCATACCCCTAAGTGAAAATTTTTTTCTTAATAAATACGCGGTACGAAGTTCGCTGGCGCAGCTAGTATTAAATACCTATTTATCCTTTTAATACGGAACCCTGAAACCGAATAATGTTCTAATTTTACTAAACAATCATAACTGGTAAAAAATGGTTCTCCCTGAACCGAATCCGAGATGTATCGAGTCAATTGTTCGAAGCGAAACTATTACGATTTCTCTCGATTCATTGCCAACTCGGAAGGTGATGTTAGGAGGTAAAACATTTAATACCTTATTACTAAATTTGCCCTACTACATAGCCATCATCATCATTTGCCTTGCTTTTTTCCCATTTCTATCGGGGTCGGCTCCCAGTCTAACCTGATGCGGCTAGCTACCAGAATTATACGAGCGACTGCCATCAGACCTCGAAACCCATAGGGAACCAGTTGCCGAGATGGTTAGACCAGGTGTCAGATTATATTGGAGTGCGCGTCGCGACGCGGCTGCGAGCAGACGTGCGTGGGCCGATATTTTGTTTTTTGCGAATTACCGCGAAGTAATAAAGTGCGAAGTTTTAAAACTGGAAACAAGATGGAAGTGTTTGTGTTAAGTGTTTTATGAATATACTTTTTAGTTTTAAGAAATTATTGTGTTTTTAATTTAGTGTGTTTTTAGTGACAGTTTCTTTACTCGCCGGATGAAATCCGGGTCTGTGGCTGATTGCTCTGGAACGCCCGGACCGGGGACAATTACGGTCCGGGTGGATGCAGGAAGTCGGGACGGAAGTCGGGATGGTGGCGACTCCATGAGCCTGCTGGAGGACGTTCAGTCCTCGGGTGCTGGCAGTCGTAGGCAGCTTAGAAGCGCCACCAAAAAGAAGTCCGCCTCAGCGCCAAAAGATATCCCGGGGTCGTCTCCGGCTAGCCCCCGTAGATCCCGCCGCAGGAACCGGGAATGTATGGACTCTTCCTCGGACGGGTCTGGGACGGAGATGGCGGCTGCGGCCGGCAAACCCTATCCGGCAAAGGTGCCGACGACGGTGAAGCGCGGAGGGTCGCATTCTGTCGGCCTCAGCCGTGCACGCGCTCAGACGCGGGTCTCGTCCGAGGACGAGTACTATGAGGACGCCCTTTTGGTGACGTCCCCTGTTGCAGGCGTGCCCAGTGGGCTGTCTGGTTTGGCTGCAGCGGACGTCCTCGACCGGGCCCTCCACGACCTGAAGAACATAGAGGATATGACGCGGAAGTCACGGAACCTTAAAGGAGAGTGTGTTAAGGAGATCCGTGACGCCGTCGCGTCCATCCGATCGGGAGTGGAGGTGCTCGCTACGAGATCGCCCACCGAGGAGATTACCCGCCTGCGGGCCGACAACGCCCGCATGGCCCAGGAACTGGAGAAGCTGAGAGTGGAGACGACGGCTCTCCGTCGAGATTTCCACTCTAGGAGGGCCCCGCCCTCCTCGGCCTCGCGCCTAGCCGCCGGGCCAGTGACGGGATCTGCGCCGCGCCCTGTACCGCTCAGTGAGCAAGGGCTAGAGGCAAAGTTTGAGGAGTGGGCGGCGAAGCTCCACCGTTCGATCGGAGGCATGGTGCGGGCGCACCTAGAAGGACTGTCCATGCCGGATGTGCGCCCGCCTCTGGCGGCAGATAGGCGTAGGGCCGGCGCCGGCAGCTACGCCTCAGCGGTTCGGGGCTCAGCCCCCCCTCCTCAGCCGAGAGCGGTCCCTAGACCCCGGCGGGAGCCTGAGAGACCAGCCGAACCGGCCACAGATGGGGAGGGTTGGACCACGGTCACAACCCGCAAGGGCCGCAGGGTCCGCAAGTCGGCCCTCCCCGCGGCAGGGCCCAAGGCTGCGCCAGCGGCGAAGCCCAAGCTCGCAGAAGCCAGGACGGCGGCCATCGTCGTAGCGTTGACTCCTGAGGCAGCTAGCAAAGGAGTCACCTACGCCGATGTGCTGGAAAAGGCGAGGCGGTCTGTCGACTTGAAGGCCGTGGGGGTCTCGAGGCTCTCGTGCCGTACATCGGCCACGGGAACGAAAATCCTCGAGATCCCCGGTGCGGAGAGGGTTGCTCTCGCGGATCGTCTCGCCGGTCAGCTGAGAGCCGTCCTGGCAGAAGAGGCCACAGTGGCCCGGCCCACCAAATTCGCGGAGGTCCGCATTGGTGGGCTGGATGATTCAGTGCCCCCTGAGGAGGTGGCGCGTTACGTCGCCGCCGAGGGGAACTGTGGAGTAGAGCAGGTGCGCGCCGGGCCGTTGAGGCCCGAGCCGGGTGGCACCTGCTCATTAATTGTGCGCTGCCCCGTTTCGGCGGCGAAAAGTATCGTTGGGCGCCGCCTCCTAATTGGGTGGAGCTCGGCGAGTGCGCGAGTGTTGGAGCCCCGTCCCATGCGGTGCTTCAAATGTATGGGCACGGGGCATACGAGCCCGCTGTGCCCCTCTGCGATAGACCGCAGCGGCTGTTGTTTCCGCTGCGGTAAAGAGGGGCATCTCAGTGCCTCGTGCACGGCCGCCGAGCCACGCTGTGGCCTCTGCACCAGCCTGGGCAGACCTGCCGGGCACATCATGGGGGGAAGGAAATGTTGCCCTCCCCCCACAAAGGCCAGGAAAGCTGGCCAAGTCGCCGCGCCCATGGCGGCAGCCGCAGTGCGGGGCACCCCGCGCCTGGAGGACGCTGAAATGGTAGTTTAATGGACCTACACCCACACAGCATCCTCCAGGGGAATCTTAACCACTCCGCCAGGGCGCAGGATCTTTTCCTGCAGACTATGGCGGAGTGGAACATCGACATCGCGGTGGTCGCGGAACCCTACGCCGTTCCTGACCAGCCGTCATGGGCAGGCGACCTTAATGAGTTGGTGGCCATTGTGGCACGGCCTTCGGCGGCGCCGCTCTCCTTTATAGAAAGTGGTGCCGGATATGTTGCAATTTCGTGGAGGGGTATCTGCTTCGTCGGGGTGTACTTTTCACCTAACAGGCCCCTCCACGAATTTGAGTCGTTCCTCGGCACACTCTCCGCCGTTCTGCGTCGAGCTGGGCCACGTCGGGGAGTCATAGTTGCTGGCGATCTCAACGCCAAATCCCTGACGTGGGGGAACCCAGCGACTGATGCTCGGGGCCGGACATTGGAACAGTGGGCGGCCGCCTCCAGGCTATCCCTCCTCAATGTCGGGAGGGTGTTCACCTGCGTGCGACGGCGGGGCGGGTCTGTGGTGGATGTCACGTTCGCTACCGCCGCCCTTGCACGCAGCGTCATGCACTGGCGCGTGCTGGAGGAGGTGGAAACTCTCTCGGACCACAGGTATGTCCGGTTCGAAGTCTCCACCTCTAGCGGCCGCCCAGCCCCGGTTCTGCCCGGGGCACCGTCCTGTTTTCCCCGCTGGGCCCTTTCCCACCTCGATTGCGATCGCGCAGTCGAAGCCTCAATCGTCCAGCGGTGGTGTTCCGGCCCTATGGACGGGGAGAGTGTCGACGACTCAGCTCTCCGCCTCCGCTCCGCCCTTGGGGCGATATGTGACGCAGCGATGCCCAGGGTCCATGGCCTGCCACAACGCCAGGCCTTGTATTGGTGGTCGCGGGAAATAGCCGGTCTAAGGGCGACGTGTGTCGCGAGAAGACGCGCGCACGCTCGTCACCGCCGGCTCCGCCGTTCCCGTGACCCGCAAGAAGAGGCGCGGCTTTATGCGGCATACGTGGAGGCCAAGACAGCCCTGGCAAGCGCCATAGCGTCCTCAAAGGAGAGCGGGTATGTCGAAATGCTGGAGAGTCTCAACCGAGACCCGTGGGGCAGGCCGTACCGCGCAGCGCGAAATAAAATGCGTGCGCGCGGCCCCCCACTGACGGCGACTCTTCAGCCGGAGTTGCTGGGCAATGTTGTTTCGTCGCTGTTTCCCGGCGACTCCGGACATGCCCCTCCGCGGATGGCACCTACATCGGAGGGCAGAGATGACGCGGAGAGGTTTCACCGCATAGAGGAGGAGGAGCTTGTTGGCGCTGTCGGCCGTCTTAGGCGAAAAAGGACGGCCCCTGGTCCGGATGGGGTACCTGGCAGGGTGCTGGGTATCGCCCTCAGGCACCTCGGAGACCGGCTTCGGGAACTAATGGACGCATGTCTGCGCGTCGGACGGTTCCCGAAGCTGTGGAAGGACGGACTGCTCTACCTGCTGCGGAAGGAGGGTCGACCACCTGACTCCCCTTCCGCCTACAGGCCGATCGTGTTGCTGGACGACGTCGCGAAGGTGTTCGAGAGGATTATTGCCTCTCGACTCGTCCAGCACATCGGCGCTGGCGGTCCGGACCTCTCCGAGGTGCAATACGGCTTTAGGACGGGGCGCTCCACCATCGACGCCCTGATCCGTCTGAGGGCTGCTGTGCGGGATGCTGTCCAGAGGGGACAATTTCTGCTGGCGGTGTCTTTAGACATCGCCAACGCTTTCAATAGCATCCCGCACAGCACCATTCTGGAGGCACTCCGTTTCCACGGAGTGCCGGCATATCTCCAGCGCCTGCTGAGCGACTACCTCAGCGGGCGCGACGTCCTGTTTGTCGCCGGTGAGGGCGGCCGATTGAGCCGGCATGCGGTTGAGCGCGGCGTTCCACAGGGGTCCGTGTTGGGACCGCTCCTGTGGAACGTCGGTTTCGATTGGGTTCTCCGCGGAGTTCTGCTTCCCCGGTGCTCGATCACGTGCTATGCGGACGACACGCTGGTAACCGCCCGGGGGGCGGACTCCGTGGAGTTGATGAGGCGTGCGTCGGCCTGTGCGACCCTAGTCGTGGAGCGGATACGCTTGCTCGGTCTAGAGGTCGCACTCCATAAGACCGAGGCCATTCTGTTTCGTGGCCCTCGGCGCAGAGCTCCCGACGGTGCGGCGGTGCACGTTGCGGGCGTTCGAGTAGAGTTGAAACCCCAGATGAAGTACCTGGGGCTACTCCTCGACGCCCGCTGGAAGTTTGGTGAGCACTTTCGCCACCTCGAGCCGAAGCTGATGGGCACTGCGGACGCCCTGGGAAGGCTCCTGCCGAATATTGGCGGTCCCAGTGCACCATGTCGGCGGCTATATGCGGGGGTTGTGCGCAGTATGGCGCTCTACGGGGCACCCGTCTGGGTGGATGCCCTCGATGAAAGGACCAAAACCCTGCTGCGGAAACCGCAGCGGGCAGTCGCATTGAGGGCAATACGCGGGTACCGGACGGTGTCCCGGACAGTTGCGTGCGCAATAGCTGGCACGCCCCCGTGGGAGCTAGAGGCGAAGGTGCTCGCCGATGTGTACCGTCGGAGAGCCGAAGAGAGGGCGACCGGCATCCAGCCGTGCCCTGTGGAGAGGCGCGCCGCAATATCAAGGGCGCGCGCCGATTTGTTTGAAGGATGGGCCAGCGGTCTAATGGGGGCGACGGCCTCCGGTACACTCATACGTACCGTTGAGGCATTCCGCCCCGTTCTAGACCGCTGGGCGGATAGGCGGCACGGGTCGGTGACCTATCATCTGACGCAGGTGTTGACCGGGCATGGGTGCTTTGGGAGATACCTGTGGCGGATTGGTAGGGAGCCGGCTCCTGCCTGCCACGAGTGCGGCGATGCGATGGACACCGCTCAACATACACTCGAGGTGTGCGGGGCGTGGTCCTCGCAGCGCCGCGCTCTAATGTCCGAGATCGGCGCGGACCTCTCCCTCCCGAGCGTGGTCAGCCGTATGCTCGGGAGCGAAGCGGCCTGGAACGCAGTGGTCGCCTTCTGCGTCGAGGTCATGACGCAGAAGGAGACGGCAGAGCGCGTCAGGGAGAACGATCCCTCCGCTGACCCCTGCCGAAGAAGACGGACTGGTCGGAGGCGGCGGGCCTATATTCGCCGTCTCTGACCGGTGGGCGAACTGTTGGGAACGGGCACGGGAAGCCTGAACCCTGCATTGCACTAGTTCGCCACCGTTGAAGTCGTCCCAAAATCTCCGGGGCGCCCACTCCCCCATACCCACACTGGGGGAGAAGGAGGAGCTCGCCAAATTGGCGAGCCGTCACCTGTGGGGTCGCGGTAGTGTCACATCGTGGTTCCCGCGGCCCTGCTGGGTGCACATGCGCCGTTGACGCAGCCGTCACGGAATAAGTGGCGGCTGTTTCTGCGGTTCATGTTCACCAAGGTGAAAGATGGAGCGCTGTGGGTTTAGTGAGTATTGCCCCCGCCCTCGGTGTTGCATAAAGCAACATCGCGGTCGGGGGGGCACCGCTTCTCGGTGCCACGAGTCTCACACACCCCCGCCTTCCCCTAGGGGCGGGACAGTGCGTAAATGCATTCCCACAGCGGAAACAAAAAAAAAAAAAAAAAAAAAAAAAAAAAAAAAAAAAAAAAAAAAAAAAAAAAAAAAAAAAGGTGTCAGATTATATTGGCTTCTGACTACATGTAACGATTGTCATAGATGTGTTAAATGGCAACCGGGACCGACGGCTTAACGTGCTCTCCGAGGCACGGAGGGTAGTCCCTCAACCAACCAGACACCGAAACAATTTTTTGTTGCTACACAAATATTGTCCGGGGCGGGAATCGAACCCGCGACCTCCCGGGCACAGTATAACCCAATCGGACGGCTTACACCGCTCGACTACCGAGGTCGTCTATGCCCTACTATATAGTATTTTTTTTTATTTACGCGAACATCACTTTATTAATCATTCGTAATCACGAGTGAATCGGTATACTAGGCTGGCGCGTTCCATCGTAGACGTCGTTCATCGTCTATTTACTGTAATCTGCCTGTCTTCAAGTCATGAGTGAATCGGCATTTACTGAGTAAGCGCATTTCAACACATGCATCAAGCGTGGTGTCACGGTTTTATTAGTTTTATCTTTTATATATATTTTTATGAATTGAAGACCTTGTGGCCATTTCAAAGGTAATCGGAGAAGCGAAAGTAGATACTAAGACTCCGTTGGTTCAGCCACATCGAGGGTCGGCTGAGATACTGCTGGAGCGAGCTGACAAGAGAATGCTAAGGATCGCGAAAAACAGGTAAAATAAATAAATAAAAAAGTAAAGGAAAAAAAAGAACGAAAGTAGCTCAAGACACATTTTGGGTCGTTAAGCCAAAATGTCAAATTCAAATTTCAAATATTTATTTGCGTAAAACATGGTATACAAAGGTATTACAATATAATATGAGATCATTCACGTTTTGCTTACAAATGAGTAAATAAGCAAGTAGTCGAAAAATATTACCTGTAGCAGCTTTACAGCTTGTTGCTTGCTGATCTGATAATGACCTCAAACAGAAGGTCACTTGTTATGTCACCAGTTTGACACAATTGCTAACAGTCAAGGTTGTATAGTTTCGAAACTATCTAACTTTGTGACAGTTTCCAATCTAGATCAATTGAACAATAAGTTATGTCTAAGTTATAATAACGCAGAGGGTGCGGGCAGCCACAGTACATAAATATTACACTTGCAGCAGTAGTTAGACTCAGACGTGTCCTTGAGCAGCGGTGGCGCAGCGGTACGGGCGTCACTTTAAAAAAATAAGGTCGCGGTTTCGAATCCTGGTCGTGCTTACACATTTTTGTGTGAATTGTTTCATCTCAATGAAGGAAAACATTTCCTTATTTTTCTAAGGCCAGGCCCGTACCGCTGCGCCACCGCTGCTCTTAAATTAGCCATTGCTACGAGATAATTAGGATTACATAATTTTATGACGATTCTAGTCATATTTCGGGCACAAATAACGACCTTCAGTTAAGGTCATTGTCAGGTGAGAAGCTGTAAATTGGTACTAAAGATATTAAAGGTTTGTACCCATATAACTAGTGATAATTAATTCATGGTTAGTTTATTTAATCAATTGAATTTATAACTATTTCCGATGTACGAGGTCTTGTTTGAGTCTCTGCGACTGGTTCCCTATTGGTTTCGAGGTCTGATGGCAGTCGCTCGTATAATTCTGGTAGCTAGCCGCGTCAGGTTAGACCGGGAGCCAACCCCAATAGAAATGGGAAAATAGGCAAAGGGAATGATGATTTAGAGAGATATACAGATGTCAGGGTCACTATTTGGGTCATGTTTATTTAATTATATTTCTAATAAGAAATGATCAAATAAGTAATGACCAAAGGCATAGTAAATATATTTCTAATAAGTAATGACTCAGGATGTAGTGGACGTGGGCTACAAGTCCGCAAAGTTGAAATGGGATTGGACTGGTCATATTTGTCGCATGCATCGAGACAGATGGGCCAGTATCACGAGGTACTCGTAGACCACGGAAACGATGGTGCGATGATATAACGGAAGAAGCCAGCAATTGGGACAGTTGGAAGGCTACGGGGGAGACTTTTGCCCAGCAGTGGAACACTAAAAGCTATTAAAAAAATGACCAAAGGGTAAACACAGATAATAAAGAAACTAAAAATTAAATAAACATTTACAAACGTGTCATGATGTTTCGTGATCATGTAATCATGAAATCATCTATACAAGCTAGGTGGCAAACTGGAGACCCGTTTTCTAATCATACTAGGAATAATATTTTTTATAATATTTTTGGGACATTAACACACACGGTCATCTGGTCCCAAGCTAAGCAGAGCTTGTGTTATGGAAACCAGATAACTGGTATATACTATACATATAATACTTTTCTTTTGTAAATATATACTTAAATAGATATTTACATCCAGACTCGATACAAACACAAATGTTCATCATTAATGTTTGTCTCGGGTGAGAATCGAACCCACGACCTGCGGCGTGAAAAGCAAGTATCTTACCGACCACGCCACCGTCCGTCGAATTCCACAGATATGAGTAAATCTCAATTGCTGAAAACCGGCCAGGTGTGTGTCGCAGTGTAGAGTTTCCTAGTCAACCGTTGCAACTATAGATCAGAATATAGGCACGTATATATAACTTAATAATTATAATAATCACTCCATAAAAGAGTTACTGATTTTGTGAAGACGAGTATGATGTGCTTCAAGATCATTCTTGTTTCTAGTATTTAAACTTCGGTCACTTGTTTTATTTGAATTCATAATCAACCATTGAATTTCTATAATAAAAGACAATCTCAATTTAATTTCATCTATATTCCCGTGTGAGAAGTATTAGTTAGATCTTTCATGTGAAAAAAATAAATGTGATATCAAAACAAAAGCTATTCACGGGTGTATTTCTATTGTATTGATCTCTAGTTTCAGTTATTGAATGTTATTGAAACGGCTTTGTTTGTTTATATAAAGAATTCATTTATTACCCATCCAAGAGATGTCACTAAGGTTGTATAACGAAACTACCATAATAATATAATATTCTGGGACATTAACACACACGGCCATCTGACAGAGTTTGTGTTATGGTAAGCTGATAACTGATATAATATACAATATTACTTTTAATTTGTAAATAATAATAAGTACTTAAATAGATAATTACACCCAGCAGACGTTTGTGCTCACAAATGATTTACTTGGGTGGGATTTGATCCCACGACCAGAGCAGTGAACAGCTGAAAAGCGTGAAAATTTTAACGACCACGCACCGACCTGTCACATAGTAATAATTCTAAGAGCTCCCGTCAGTTTCACAAAGGTGCGTGTGGGTTAAAGCCTAAACCTTCTCAACTGTTTTTTTTTAATGGCAATTAACCCATTATCAATCTCGTTACTGCTACTCCTGTAAGCCAGGATCAACAGCGGTACTGTGAAGAGACGCGGGATCAGAAACCGGTCAAGTCCCGGGACACCTAAACTGTTTTGAATCCCGCACGACTTTAATCAAATAATAGAAGGAGTTGGAAAGTTAGATTGTCCACTTCCCTCCAGGCAAAGCTGGATCCAATTAGGTTCAAAAATGTTAACTAAGATGGTAACATTTTCTGAACGTTGTGATCAAATGTTTGTTATGAAAATGTTTACTGTTTTGTAAACATTTGTAACAGCAGTGTGAGAGCACCATAGAATATAAAATATGAGGTAATACAATGTTACAAGATATTGAAGTACGCCTGAATACATAACAGTTCATTGACAACCGGCTGAAACGGATCTAAACTCTATCTAAAATATTTATTTTAAACTAAATTTTCAGAAAGACTTTGAACAGAATGGAATATTATGTCAATTGCGTGGGAAAATAATAGCTAAGATATCAAAGTTCAGTTATTGTTTCAAACATAATTTCATTCTTGAATAATACAAATCTTCAGCCCACGTCATTCCAACCCTCGACGTCGCGCGTGACATTGAAACCGCAAAATCCAATTATCTGCCAAAAAGTCACCCGGGCATCAATTTCGGTGACCTTGTGACTTCTTCACATATACCAAACGGTAAACAAAGTTACCTTTGTTAATTGATATAAACAAAACGTTTGTTTTATGTGTGTTGGGGGAATACGACCGCCAGTCGCCTCGCGTCGTTCGTTCGGCGCGGACCGTCGCTTTGCGATCTAACGACGACGTCGCTTTCGATTGTCGCGAGTGTTCCATTTGTGTTTTATTTTTTTTATTTCTAATCTGTGGACTGTTTGAGGATTTTTTATGAAAAAGGTTGGTAACAACTATATTTTTTTTAACAAATACAGATTTAGAAATTGGAGGTCATAAAGTTACGTCGAAAAAATATAGAGCCTAATGCAATTATTTTTTTATTCTTTGATGTGATAATCTGCGAAATAATAGTTTTGACATTGACATAACCGATGCGTGACGTTACAACTTACCTATTAGTAATGACTTTGTAAATAAAAATAAAACAGCGTTAATTTAGATATCATTAACATTTAAATGTTGTATTTTACGATTCCGAAAATGTGTTTCTTGTTTACGCTGTTTCAATTAATAATTTACTACTTTTTGCACTACGATATAACTAAAATTATGCCAAAAAGAATTTCCTGCTATTTCGCGTTTAGTTTCAGAAATAATCATTATGGTTTCGTAGTCAGTTTAGCGAAACAAAACTGCAAATAAATTTCAAAGACTAACATTACATAAATCTGAAATAAATCAACAACGAATTCCTAAAACGGTGTCAAATATTTCGCATAAACCTAGTTTTTATGAAACGGCTCTCTGTTATTTTATTTTTACACTAATCAGGTAGATACCTGAGTTACGTAAGTTATAACTAAAAAACGGCTAGCTAATCTTTATGGTTTTTCATTAATTGGATTTGTTTCCGTCCCAGATATAAAACAAAGAAAATACTCCTGTTTATTAATTACAGACGAACTAAATTTATTTACATTTCACAAATTACTATTTTAATAAACTACGTAATAACTTAGCTTAAAAGATTAAAATGTAGATGGATTTACTTAGGAACCTAACACATATTATTTTACATTACTGTAACAGTCTGAAAAAAAGAAATATTAAAAACTAGCTGGGTGCTGTAAATTCCCATTTTTTTAATTTTACACATACTATCTTCTGTAATAACAATAAAAAAAAATAAGTGTATAAACTGAGATTACAATTATTATTGTAATAGGAATGCCGATCTTTCTTTTTATGTTTTATCGGCCAGATAATAAAAAGAAATTGATTATTTTTTTAATTTGTGTGCACACCTAGGTAAGTGTTATACAAAAATATGACGTAGAGCACTCCCACTCTAACTTTAAAGCGTTATATCTTAACATTGTTTCATTCAATGATACAGCAAAAAATATGTGTCTAACATTTGTTTATAATATAACTAGCGATCCGCCCCAGCTTCGCACGGGTGCAATGTGTTATACTTATATACCTTCCTCTGGAATCACTCTATCTGTTAAAAAAAACAGCATCAAAATTCGTTGCGTAGTTTTAAAGATTTAAGCATACATAGGGACATAGGGACAGAAAAAGCGACTTTGTTTTATACTATGTAGTGATTACCGGACTGATTAAAATACGATTTTCCATACGTTGTCACCATCCCTATTTACGCCGCCATTTTCGGTTCATTTCTTTATAGGCGCGAGTTAAACCTACTTACAACTTCACTTTTTTTTTGCTGATGACCTAACCCAATCGGCCGGAAGGGCCTTTATTGGTTCGCCGGACTTTTTCGGTGAGCCGTCCGAGGACGGTCAAACCTATCTTACAACTTCACCTTATAGGCCAACCGTTTAACTCGCGTATCGCCTATCGCCAAGATTCGGACTCCTCAAGCTGAACAGACAGTGATGATGATTCAAGCGATATGGATATTAGTGACGAATAGCCTTACATTATTTTTATCTGCGATTAAATAGTTCTTTATGAGATTTAATTAATGTTTTATGACTTTGTATACCTCAGTTAAACGGTCGGCCTATAGCATTTGCCTAGTAAATATTACATAATTACCAGTATTCCGTCTGCAGCTCCACCTGCGCGTGTGTTAGTTTTCGCGCTAAACCATTAACCTCTTTTTGTGTAGATAAAAAGTATCTAACGGCCTTCCCTGGGACTCAATCTCCTTACCAAATGTCAACCAAATTAGTTCAGAAGTTTTTGCGTGAAAGCGCGGCATTCGGACAGATAGAGAGACAAGCAGAGTTAATTTCGCATTTAATATTAGTAAGGATAAGTAGGTACGTCATAATATTCACTCTAACCCTTTTATGTGTCCCACTGCTGGGCACGGGTCTTCGCTCAACTATCTTACAAGTTCAGAGAGTTTTAGGCCTTAATCCGCACAGGCTAGCCAAGTGTGGATTGGTGGATGTCACATGTCTTCGAATGATTAGTTCTTCGACAGGCCGGTTTCCTCACGATGTTTTCCTTCACAGATATTGAGCAGCGGCATTGTAACAATTCACACAAAGATGTGTGACGATCGGGAATCGAGCCCGCGACCTTAAATTTTTAAAGCGAGGCCCGTACCGCTGCGCCAGCGCTGCTTATAAACACGTCATATTATTATGTTTCGTTTTGTTACTCAAATAATAATTTGTTATAATATTTATTATTTAAAAGGTCATATGTGTAAAGGAACTACTCTTCAAGGCTATTACTGTAGCTAACGATTTTGATAGTCAATCTGTTATTCTTAATTACTAATTATTGTTATGCAACTGTTCCGGTTACCGCGTTCGTTATTTTTTAAACGTATTCTCTTTTTTATTATTTTTTGTCTAAAAGTGTAGACTTATCCGTAATTATAATACTACAGGTCACTTCATTTTAACCCTTTTTAATGTCCCACAGCTGGGCACAGGTCTCCTCTCCCCTATTTTACGAGTTGTCAAAGTGACACACGCTGGCCAAGTGCGGGTTGGTGGATGTCAAATGTCTTCGAATGATTAGTTCTTAAATATGCCGCTTCTCTTGCGATGTTTTCTTTCACGGATATTGAGCAGCGGTTATGTAACAATTCACACAAAGATGTGTGGGCACGACAGGGAATCGAACCTAACTTAACCTTATATTTCTAAGGCGAGGTTGATACCGCTGCGCCACCGTTGATCATTGTGCCACCGTTACTAACCTAAGTACGCAGAAGATAATAATATAATAATATAGTGGGACATTAACACACACGGTCATCTGATCCCAAACTAAGCAGAGCTTGTACTATGGAAACCAGATAACTGGTAATATACTACATTATAATACTTTTCTTTTGTAAATACATACTTAAATACAGATAATTATACCCAGACTCAAGACAAACAGACGTGTTCATCACACAAATGTCTTTACGTACTCCCCGAGGCACGGAGTTTTCTGAATCTAGATTAGTGCAATTATTGTCAAAGTCCATGGTTTTATAATTTCGAGGATTTGAGTGGTTTATTTCAATTTAAATATAACAAAATACTACTTAGATAAAATCAAATTATAACCTAAAAACTAGATAGGGTGTCATAGAATTCATCCGAATCACTGCCTTGGGGGAATGTGCCTAGAAGGCTGGAAACATTGCTACGTTGCAAGGCAATGATAATTCTTTGACCGAGATGAAGGCCAACCCTCTGGTCACGGGAAGAGTCTATCAGACGTCTTGATATTTCAAATTGCATTCGCGTTTCATTTGCTTTTTAATTCTACATGAAATAAGTCAAAACAGAAAATCAATTATTATTGATTTTCTTAAAATTTATTTTTCTTTAATGTTTTTTTATCTGGTTTCATCCTAAACAGTTATCTCCGTTTAATGTAAAATTAGATGATTTTAAAAATTATGTAAATGGCGGCTATCCGTAATTATGCTTATGCATGGTTTTTGTACGTTGCGCTGACACCTGTATTGCAGGTGTAGACAGAGGTGGATATAACTCACTTTTCGCCGGCTATGTTTTGGTCCCGTACATAATATGGGGCGAGCCTAGTGCCGTACATGCCGCACCACAGTTGCTCACCGCAGTTTATATTTATGTAATTCCAAACTTTGAATTGCAACTTGCTGCTACGAAGTTAAAATAGAAAAGTATTTTTTGCTTTTTTTACACACGCTAACAAAATGGACCACCGAGGCAAATTTAAATGAAATGGATTTTTTTTTGTTTTGCGCATTTTTGATTATGAAAAGCTTTTATTTAACTTCACGTGTATATGTATGTATGTCCTGGAATACTGCACTCAATATTCCACCCACTCCCACTAAAACTATCGAGCCGAAATTTTGCATACACGTTTGTTTTTGATGACAATAACAAGATTTTATAAATGCCGCCATTTTGAAACCATTATGGCGGACGGTACAAAATGGCGACTTATCATTTTCATAACAACCCCTACAATATGGGTATCAAAGAAAAGAACTTGAAAAGAGAAATACTATTAATACAAGATTTCTTAAGAAAAGCTTTTTTTTAATATTTTTATATTCGATAATTAATTGAAGTTTCTTTCCACGTTACAATGACGTTGGTGCATCGGACATTTTTATTTTTGAATTACTGTAATTTTGATAGGACAAATCAAAAATACGTTTGTACAATTGAAGGAGACGTGAGCTACAGGGTACGGCTGATGGAGACTAGTAATAAGACTTGGATAGGTAGAACTGTAAGTTTATTGCTAAATGTGACATTATGCTAAAGAGATGGCAATGGTTAAAATGAAGCTAAAATCAATGCGCCCGGTTTGCTGTCGGATTATGCACTGTCGCGCACGGTACCGTGCGCGGCTAAGTAAAGTCGCTAAGTCGCTAGATCAGAAAATCGGTGTTCGATGGTATTGTATCCAACAACTATATTACCGTCTTTTATTAAATACCTTTCAACAGAACGCTTGTTCACAGATATTTGACTGTAAAAGTATCATCATCTATCCAATATTGTCCGTGACTGTACATACGGCTACATAACAAGCTTTACACTTCCAGTATAAGCTGACCTCTCATTGCACGGAAATCCTATACAATGTGAGATCACGTGAGATGAGATAAGTACAAGTACGAGATGTGTACAAACATATTTTTAAATAAAATTAAATCGATAAGGGAATTTTTAATATCGTTCCAAGATCAAACGCGTATTTTTAAAAAAAAGAAGAAGAAAGAAAAACATTTATTTGAAAAAGACAGGAAACGCATAACCAAAAAAAAACACATGAAAGAGAAAAAAAAACAGCTAAAAAGAAAAAGAAATATTCAAAAATAAAGTAAATGTGACCCATCTGTGTCAAACATGGATATTATAGACTAAATCATTATAATTAGTATCATTTTAATTAAATATTAATAGGTAATCTATTCCATTGTCTGTCATAAATTCAAGTCTCACAAATCCAATTTGACCCATTTCCTGATTCAGAGCTTGAAAGGCATAGTTTCGTCACTACGGTGACAATGCTATTCAAATGCTTTGGAGGAGACGTGATAATGGAAATGGAAATTAGGGAAAACTAATGTGCGGATTTTTTTAAATAACAAAGTTGTACCTTAATACAGTAAGTACCCTATAGGCTCTTTACCCACGGCGACTTTTTGTAGGGATACTGTCGTGTGCTCGCGTCGATACGCGCTGACAGTTGGCCCTTGCCGCTATACTGTGGCTATACTGCGCTTTTGTTACGATGTTTGTGTTGCACTGATGCTCGGTTCTCCACTCACGTGCCACTCTCCATCGGTAATCCAGATGTCGTCCCACACGGTCGCGCGTTTGTATCGATGATCGCGCCGCTGTAGCGCCTATAGGCCTATAGGCGCCGACCGCTTAACTCGCGTATCGCCATCTGAGGTACAAAGTCATAAAACATTAATTAAATCTCTTAAAGAACTATTTAACCACAGATAAAAGTAATGTAAGACTATTCGTCACTAATATCCGTTTCGCTTGAATCATCATCACTGTCTGTGCAGCTTGAGGAGTCAGAATCTTGGCGATAGGCGATACGCGAGTTAAACGGTCTATCTATAAGGTGCGCGTTGGCATTGCTTTTGTAGCGTATTGCTAATACGACAAACGCACATTTATAGCGACGCTGTCGCGTGTTTTGTAATCGTGCGACTAAAAAACATTAAAGTGTTTATTATTATAATTAACTGGTTTCCTCACCTGATGTTTACTTGCAACTCGTAGGTTAGAGCAAGCCTATAGTTAATAGCCTTCAGATTCAGCGTTCAGATGTACTGCCCCTTGTGGGTAGCTATTAGGCCAGTCCAATATACTCATGAAATACTCAAAATGAAATTTAATATTCAATGTGTTACATTACTGTTTTCTCACGGAACATAGTTAATTGAATTCTAAAGTTTAAACATCACTGGTACCTTTCAAACGCCGGATTTTTAATTTATCTATTGTATGGTAATCTATAATAGTTAGTTTATAATTACAATATTAATATTTCTCATTCCAAAATGTTCAAACCAAGTTTGTATGTAAATTCTAAATAAAAGGTTTTCCGCGTAACACCAGACGTTATTTATGAATTTTTCATTAGTTCTTTATTAAATAAAGTTAAAACACAAAAGAAGAATATGTTTTATTAAGCTCTTTACAGTCGCAATATCTGCAACAAGATATATCTCTATATATAACTAGCTGCCCCAGCGAACTTCGTACCGCGTATTATTAAAAAAAAATCACTTAGGGGTATGAAAAATAGATAGTAGCCGATTCTCAGACCTACTGAATATGCATAAAAAATTTCATAAGAATCGGTCGAGCCGTTTCGGAGGAGTTCGATTACGCACACCGTGACACGAGAATTTTATATAATAGAAAATCAATGCCACTTTTCGTTGTAATTTTATAACTCAAAAACGGGCTTACCTATTCAAACAAAATGTTTAGGCATTGTTCGGACTATTTAGTAGATGGTTTATGAGAAGTTTTCACAAGATCGGTTGAGCGGTTCTTTAATTATCACATTTTTTGAAAATTGTTGAGTAGGCTGAAGCTACCCGGGCGAAGCTGGGGTGGGCCGCTAGTACTGATATAAAAACATGTACCTATATGCTACGGGTCGCTCTGTTACGAATTAAAATGGTTTAGTATCTGGGGGACTGAGAATCATAGTCATTTTTTTTTTGTAAAACAACATAAAAAGTTAAGTTTTGTTAGGATCTGATACAGCCACACATGTAACTGCGCCGGTCGCAGCTTCGCGACTTCCTAGTGTCGGATTGGCGGGACAGGCTTTCACGCTCTACAGCCGGCCTCGTCACCATCGTGCCAGTCCGGCCGGTACTCGAGTATTGGCTCAGGAGAAGACACTGCTTCATGTCGATCCGAGTGATTACAGGTGCTCTCTGGCCATGGTTGCTTTGGGAAATACTTGTGATACATAAAGAGGAAGCCGGACGGCGGTCACGGCGCGGCATACGCTGATAGAGTATACCGCTTGAGAGGAGCAACGTCGTGTCTTCGGTTCAGGAGTAGACAGTGACTTGCAGTGTAACCTTCTACAAAATTGTCATCTCACAGATAGAGACTGCGAAAATGATACGAGTAAGAAAGAGACAAAGTCCATTTTAACTAAAGAGTCGTATAAGATTTTTATGAATTAGACCGTTAGTATACAAATAGTAACTAAAACTGCCTCGGTGGTTCTGTAATAAGCGTGTTTGCTTAATAACCGCTAGGTCCCGGGGTTGATTCCCGGGTCGAGCTAACAGACTTTTCTAATATAATAGGTTATTACTAGCTGCCCCAGCGAATTTCGTACCGCGTATTTATTAATAAAAAAAATTAAGGGTGAACAACCCTTATCACGTAGTGGTATGAAAAATAGATAGGTAGTAGCCGATTCTCAAACCTACTGAATATGCATAAAAAATTTCATAAGAATCGGTCAAGTCGTTTCAGAGGAGTACGGTAACAAACATTGTGACATGGAAATTTTAAACAGACTAGCGACCCGCCCCGGCTTCACACGGGTGCAATGCTGATACTAAATATATTGAGGTATATTTACAAAATGTCCATATATACAACATTAACAGCTTTTTTGCCATTAGACAAAAGAAACATCACGACGACACGACCCGCGCGTGGCCGGGCCGGTACCGCCGCACCGGTATTTTATGTCTGTAATATCTTCGGAAATATTCATTTAAATTATGTGCTGTAAAGGGCCATATTGATCTATATTAAATAGACAATGTATTTAAGGTACTTAATTAGATAAGGATTAATGCAAAACTACTTAAAATCGCTTCGTAAATAAGCCATTACTTTTGGTTGAAAGTAAAAGATAAAAAAATTATTATTGTGGGTTATCCTTAAGAGATAGACATTTTACCATCGCGGAGTTTTTTGTTGTCCTTGAAAAGGTGTGCAATACTGTAGTACATTATTTTAATATATCTCGTAAGGTTTAGCCAGCGTTTGCAATGTAAGCACAAAAAATGCGCTAATTTACGACATCGCATCAGAAATATCTAAAATTATCAGTGTTTTTCTACTATATTATGCATGTATTATATACATAAACCTTCCTCTTGAATCACTCTATATGATAAACTCTAAATCGCATGAAAATCGGTTGCGTAGTTTTAAAGATTTAAGCGCACATAGGGATATAAGGGAAAGGAATGCGACTTTGTTTTATACTATCTTATCACACATGGTCATCTGATCCCATACTACGCCAAGCATGTGTTATGGAAATATAATAACTGGTATATACTATACTTAGAATAATTTTCTTTTGTAAATACATATATACAATTAGATATTTACACCCAGACTCGACACAAAAACAAATGTTCATCACTAATGTTTGTCTCGGGTGGGAATCGAACTCACGACCTGCGGCGGGAAAAGCAAGCATCTTACCGACCGCGCCACCGGCCCGTCGTCGTCGTTTTTTTTATTAATATAATTAATATAAATAAAAAAAATATCAAATCATTCCTCTTTATAATATTAGTATAGATGTGCCTTGTAACCAGAAATAAATGGTTAATATTATTATGTCAAGTTAAAATAACTAAAATAGTAAAGTTAAGTAAATTTAATAAAATTAGTAGTGTACTGATGCTTAATAAAATATATTTACAAATATTCCACGTATATTGTTAGTACAGTCAAAGCAATAAATCAATACCCATTGTTCAGACCTATTGTTTTCCACGATGAAATTTTGCGGAATGACGTTGTCACCTGGTTTGTGATGCGTTTGTTAATATCAAGAGTATTGTTTGGATAACTGCTTTTTTCATATTATATTATTTATATTGTCGGTTAAATAAATAGATGATCATATATTATTGTTTTCAACTGTACTTATGTAATCTAGTGCTAAATATTGTTAAATGGTTTTTTAATCTCCCATAAATAATTGTTGTTGTTATCTTGAAGCAGCGGTCTCGGCCTCGCTTTTGAAATATCAGCTTCTATATTAAGTGAAAACATTCGTTACAAATTTACTAACGAGGCGTTGTAATATTTTTTTATAGGAACAGTTTTGACTTACAGTTGGTAGATAATGTTACTAATCGTTATTAAACGAGTCGCTGTGAGTAGCGATCTCTGGGAGGTGGCGTGTAGCTGTAGGAGAGTCCTAATTCTGTTGACTATTCAGACCTGCTGTGTGTACAGGTAATACAGCGCGTTACACTATCGGGTAAATTGAATAAAACTACTTCATAACGGATTTTCTCGCGATTTTTTTGGTTTACCGACGTTAAAAAAAATATAATAAATAATCTTTATATTATTAAAAATAAATCTCTATTTCTCTTGGTCACGCTATCACGATTGAATGGGTGGACCGCTTTCGCTAATTCTTTTTTAACATATTCCTTGAAGTACGAATATAGTTCATAAGTAGAGAAAAATTAAAAAAAAAATCAATCTCCTCCGAAATGAAACGAATACGAATATTCGATAGGTCTGAGAATCGGTCGTAATCTATTTTCGGACCCCTTAGGTGGCACTGCTTTACCGGGACTTTGACGACCCTTGCGGGGTCCGCTAGTTTAATATATTTTTTTATTCGTGTTAATTTATGAAAATACTAAATCCTATAAATTTCCACGTCGAGTGAATATGTACTTGGTTAGTCCCTCTATGCTCTAGTTTCGTTATGCTCGTCTCGTAAATTTCCTACTAAAAAGTTCCGCTATGCGCGATATTACATTGGAGGGCAGTCGTGAAGAAAACTGTTACAGTGTAACATTTAATTATTTGTATCACAAATTACAATTACGTACCTACAATTACAAAAGTTAAAAAATTTATACAATATTTGAACAAAATCGCTTCTTGTTATTATCCTAGTAGGTGTCTAATTAAAATAGTATTTACTCGGCGTTACATTAAGTTATTATACAAAAATGTGTTTTATTTCCTTATATTAAGAGTTTTTATTGAATTTTTTACAGTAATTATGTTACTTGCATCCTTAAAAAGACTTGAAATGTGTATACGTTTCTTTATAAGAACTAAATATGCAATGTAAGTTAGAATAAAAGTATTTTACATAAAAATCCACCCATTTTGACGGGCCGGTGACGTGGTCGGTAAGATACTTGCTTTTCACGCCGCACGGTCGTGGGTTCGATTCCCACCCGAGACAAACATTTGTATAAATATGTCTGTTTGTCTTGTGTCTGGGTGTAATTATCTATATTTAAGTATATATTTACAAAAGAAAAGTATTATAATATGTAGTATATTACCAGTCATCTGGTTTCCATAGTACAAGCTCTGCTTAGTTTGGGAACAGATGACCGTGTGTGTTAATGTCTAAAAAAAAAAATTTGGACACTACGATTAACTACGATGCCACAAACTTACACACAGAGATACATATACTTCAAATATCAATTCAACCCTTTTTAGTGTCCCACAGCTGGGCACGAGTCTTCTCACAACTATTTTATGAGTTGAGAGAGCCATAACGTAGGCCATGTAAGATGGCCAAGTGCTGCTTGGTGGATGTCACATGCTGGTTTCCTCACGATGTTTCCTTTCACCGATATTGAGCAGTGGTGATATAACAATTCACATAAAGATGTGTTGGTACGACCGGGAATCGAAAACGCGGTTATTATGTGAACACGCTTATCACTGGACCACCGCACCGAGGCAGTTACTAAGTAATAAATATAGTAAAATATATGCGTGTTAAATTTTATCCAAATTCTTTCAGCCGTTTTCGGGCAATTTATTAACAAACATTGGGCCATCTTTAATAATAATAATATTTTCACACACACAGCGCCATCTAGTCCCAAATGAAGCAATTATATTTGCTTGTGTTATGGGTACTAGGAACGGATACACTACTTAAATATATATTTTTGAAATACATACACATTATAGATAAATTAAACTCAGACACAGAACAAACAATTG
Organism: Meganola albula; assembly: GCA_936450015.1. Lineage (NCBI taxonomy): Eukaryota > Metazoa > Arthropoda > Insecta > Lepidoptera > Nolidae > Meganola > Meganola albula. Next base: position 12,055,761 of record OW388159.1, on the reverse strand, counting down.
TGCTCATCACAAAAAGATTTGTCTTGGGTGGGAACCGAAACAACGACCTTTGGCTTAGCAGTCAGGGTCACTAACCACAAACTCTACTATACCTACTAAACTAACAAACTTTCGAGTTTGTAAATAGTAGTACAAGATTTCGAGAAGGTTCTTGTTTTTTCTTCGTGCTTCAGTAAAAACTCCGTTTTTTCTTCAGACTGTACCTACTTTTTAGAGTCTGACATTGAAAGTTGGCAATGAACGTTACACGATTTTAAGTGTTGTGTTTATCATATCTGCCGCAGAACTGACAACCGCTGGAGTAAACGAATTCTTGAGTGGAGACCACGAATTGGCAAACGTAGCGTAGGACTTCCTCAGACAAGGTGGAGTGTCGATCTCAGCAGGGCGGTCGGCAAGAACTGGATGAAAAGAACCGCGGTCGCCGGGCATCACACCTCGCTCGGCTAGATTTTACCTATTCACTGGAGGGTCACTACCACCCGGTCCTTCAGTCTCCTTCACTTCACTTCAACCCTGTTAAGTGTGTCACTGTGGGTCTTCTCTCAATTATCTTACGAGTTGAGAGAGTTTAGGCCTAAGCCACCGAGGCAGTCAATAAAAAAATATTTTTTTTCGGACAATCAGTAAGTCGATTTGGGTTAGTAGAATCAGATGCATTATGTAGGTACTTAATTAGCATGTTACAACCTAAACACAAGACAAATGAATTTATTAAAATTAATTTATTATTAATATATTTACTTATTAATTTAATTAATTAATTAATTTTATTAATTTATTATCTATTAAAATAAAACTAATTTATTACGGATTTTATCGAGGTATATTTAAGATTTTAGTTTTTTGATTTTTCTGTTCATCCGTGACCATGATATTCGCTGTTATTAATTTATAGATACTGTCATCTTCAGCTCACCAAGGACACCTAGAAGTACAGCATTTTAAACCTCCGAAAAACCGTTGCATCTACCCTGTCCGCTATCACCTTCAATGTAATGTTATGTTTATTCATTCTAGAGGACATAAGGGTTTTACGACACATACAATAAGACTTATGTAAATTTACAGATGCTTCAAATGTAGGCAACTCGTAGCCTTACGTATCACCTTGACACCGACACGACATAACATGGAACTTAACTTACGTACTTACATACAATGTCAGTTAATAATATTAAATACCGAAACAAATGCTAACCATCGAATAGATTGGTGACTTCTTGTTTCATTTTCTATAAAACGTTACAAAATATAAAATATTTTCGAAGTTTATACGAAGAATAATAACTCTAATAAAAATGTAACTCCTCCCGAACTTTATTTTTTTTAGCTAATAACACTTCACACTAATTTACCTTTCAAACAAAAAAACGTAAATAAAAATCGGTTCATCCACTCGGGACTAAGATATCACAGACAGACACACACAGACACGTAAAATTTATAACACCTCATCGTTTTTTCATCGGAGGTTAAAAAAAAAGGTTAATAGAAACTATATAAATCGAAAGGGGAAGGCTGATGAGCTATCTCATACGACGTGACACCTTTATAAAAATCATATTGAGGGGAATATAGAAGGAAAGTGCGGAAGTGGAAGGCCAAGAATAAGCTACATGAAACAAATAAAGGAAAAGAATGGTATTGAGGTGAAAGAGGCGGCTCTAGATTGAGCCAAATGTTTCATCAGCTGCACTGACAAGGGTCTCAACCTTTAAAAAAAAAGACACAAAGACGTGGATTTATTAAAATAATGAAAAGAATGAATATAAATTCAGGTCATAGATTTTCAAAGAATTCTTGTTTGCTTTTAATATTTTTTCGACGATTTTCAAGGTTTAAACTTCCTTCCCTGACGCAAAAATCAGTTAGTCATTGGAAATATTAGATACTAGATTTCCGCACAATGCTTCACTTACTCGCAAGCAAAGTAAAAAGTAGTCTATTACCTTCCTCAATAATAAGCTATCTAACAGTACGAGTTTTTCAAATCCAATTTGTCCCTGAGATTATTGCGTTTAAACAAACTATTTTTTCAGCCTTATAATTTTAGTTAATGAAGAACTTACTGAGATATGATAATCCAATCATTGATCAGAAGAATATCTGGGTCTCGTCAAGTACTCGTATCCTCTCGCCCTCCAGCTAGTATAGTGTAATTTTCTAAAGTTTTTCCTAAGTAAACAAGTGTTACAACACGTACCAAGTGGTACCTAATGCGCAATATATAACTTTAATAATTTAACAATTACTTATTTTTTTTAAATTAATTATGTATTTAACAATATTATAATGAATACATAAACTAAAATATAACTTATAAAGAAGAATTACTTATTTCTTTAAAAATGGGGCTTAAAGTGGGTTCTAAAATTGTTATAACCATCGTTAACGTTTCAGTAAAAAAGCTATGCATATTTACATTTAACTAAATTTCTTGTTAAATTTTTTCTTCAAATGTGCTTAATTACCTCAAACTATTTTAGTGCTTACATAAGAACTGGTTTTAAAATAAAAAGATTAAAGAGTAATTAAGTTTTATTATGAGGGTTTTTCCTTGAAATTTTCATAATTATTATTTGTATTTTCTTGACACAGTGACCGAACACGAAGACAATGCAAGGACGTTGTAAGTCGTGTAGATTAATTAAAAATTATATAACAGCATTCCAAAACAGAAGACGCTATATGACTAGAGATGGGCGGTGAGTAAATACTGTTTTAGTATTTACTGAGTCTTTACCCATCTCTATATATGACGTTATTACGTATCAGATTTCCGTCTTCTTCCTATACCTACTCCTGATATTACATTTCCAATGTCACGGCTCCACGTAACTCCAGTATAAGCTGACCTCTCGTTACACAGAAATCCTATACAATGCGAGATCAGCTTATACTGGAAATGTATAGCTTGGTGTGTAGCTTACATTACCCGTGGTACTTACTCCATTTTGATGAGGCAATTTAACTTATCTTTTTTCTCTATGCTGCTTCCCGCTTTGCGTGGAGATGGACAATCTAACTTTCCAACACCTTCTATTACATATCTGATTAAATTCGTGCGGGATCCAAGACAGTTGAGGTGTCCTGGGATTGGCCGGGTTCAAATCCCGTGTCTCTTCACGGCGCCGCTGTCGAGGCTTACAGGAGTAGCAGGGGCGGGATTGTGGTTATGAGTTAAGTAAAAAAAAGTACCCCTGAGTGCAGATTTAAGCTAAGCTTTATTGTTAGTTTATCGCATCTACAGCGAGCGGTAAGTCTATCTTTTGTATACAGAAAATTTACAGCGCCTCTAGCGATGTGTTTTTGAATTTATCAATGCTGCATGCAGTATATGGATTCAGCATTAATCAATGCGTAGATTGTATTATTAAATAGCGGAATAATGCGGGTCTAGATCGAAGTGTAGTTAATTGAGGTCTTAAGGGTTAGGAATTATTCGGTGTTTATATTACAAGCTAGCATTTACATTGAAAAACAAGCATTTTAAAATAATTTATTTAAAGATAAAGATGAATTTCACTAAAACAAAGAGATAACACTATAGGTTACAGTGCAATGCCTCTACACTAGGATTCCCTGTGTCGTGGAGGCTAGTGTCTTCCCTAAACAATTACAGAATTACGAATTCTTATTTATAAAACTCTTTTATGACTCTTTAGTTAAAATGGACTTTGTCTCTTTCTTACAATTATAAATGTCAAGATGACAGACAAAGACAAACGAATTATAAACCTATTTTAGCTATAATGAGCCTTTAAGACATTTATGAAGACGGGGGTTATTATTTGCTTAACATTTTATCAATAAAAATTTGGTTATGTGTTATTCATAAAAATCCGACCGCAAGAAGCCATCGAGTGCATAAATCCGACATAGCATACAAATGTCTATCTACAAAACTTGGGTTTATGAGAATCTGTCTCATACCTTTATGTAATAATAATATAAACGATACCTTTGTGTATATTACCATAAACATAACCCTTTCTTTGCAATTGGGTCATAAACAGTAGGTATTGCAATACAGCTAGTCTAGCGTATGTAGCGTGTTTCAATTAAGAAGTCAAGACATCTCGTTAAACTAAGAGCGAGCGAGGACTGCCACGTTCGCTTCACTATCAAGTAATTGAACCAACGCGGCGCCGCGTGTATCTTTGACTGCTTACATCTTCGACTTGAATGAAATACTGTGAATTAAACTGGATACAACTTTGAATAGAAATGCTTATGTTAATTTAATTCTGTTTATTGATTTAGAATACTTCTATTGGAAAACTTTTTAACTAGTGTTAAATTTTTTGTATCCATAATAGAACACATGCCCAAATCTTAAATATATAAAAATCATTTGCTGTCCATTAGTCTCGCTAAAATTCGAGAACGGCTGAACGGATTTATCTTATCTTGGTATTGAAATGTTCGTGGAGGTCTAGGGATGGTTTAAAAGGCGAGAAAAATTCGAATAATTACCGGGAAAACCCTAAAAACAGCATTCGATTGAGACAGTACGAAGTCTGCCGGGTCAGCTAGTTGTTCAATAATTATTTTCATTTCTTTATTCGACATAAATTCAGCAAATTATGGACTATCTTTTCCTGATAATATCAATGAAATCGCGCAGCGTAAAATTAGCGGTCAGTGACCCTAGCGTGTGAACAGCTGATACGGCGACGCGTGGTGGTAGAAATATCAGTACCAATAAACATCTTGCGTTAGCGATTACTTTGTTTTGTATTTGGAGATATAAAAATAAATTTATTTTAATTTTATCTCTGTCTCTTTGTTTGAATTTATTTTCTCGAAGTTAGCGCATTGGTTACAAAGTTTGTCTGTAGACTAATTCACATAATTAAATAAGTTCAGTTTCAGCGCAGTTGCAGTTAAGTTTCGATCAAAACAGCCCCTTTTCGTATTCTCATAATTTTGACAACCGCTGTCAGATACGGTTACGTCAAGTTCGCGTCACGCGCGCGTTTTATACTAAATATAACAGCTTTACAATTATAAGAACATCATTTTGCACTAAGGCGTAAACTTTTCTGCAACTGCACCGCAACTTGGTCGGCGCGTCATGAAATTACGTGAATTAGGAATTATGTTACCAAATCGTTGTTGATACTTTTTATCCTTAAATTAAAACCTTTCAAAAGTAAAAATAGGCGCTTCTTTTCAAGTTTAGTTGGTAATGTACACACGGTTACACATCAATCTATACATTTCTAGTCTAAGATTTCCTGAATAAAAATATCAGTAAATGTAAAACTCTCTTATGATTACTTACATTAAAATGAAAAAAACATATATCTTTAGGAGTTGTAAGGTATAGCTAATCAAGTCGCGTGTGACCTGAGTATAAAACGTATTGTAACCGACCTACTTGTATGTAATAATTAACTAGTAACTACTAATGCATGCAATGCTGCACTCAGCTGGTTACTACAAAAGATACTTTAACAGTGTTTGATAATATACCCTTACGGCCATGTTCTTAAAAAGTTATAAGACTCTTTAGTTAAATGGACTGTGTCTCTTTCTTACTAGTACAAATGTTAAGATGACAGACAAAGATGAACGAATTATGAACCTATTTTAGCTATAATGAGCTTAAAATATGTTTAGAATACGCGGGTTATTGTTTCAAGCTCAGATTTATAACTGATAATTCAAGTTGGTGTTAACATTTCACGAATCTTGGTTTTCGTCTTAAGTCGGTACTTGAGCGACGGTAGCACAGCGGTAAGGGCCTCGCCTTAGAAATATAAGGTCCCGGGATCGATTCCCGTTCATGCCCACAAATCTTTGTGTCAATTGTTTTATCTCCGCTTTTCAAATATCGGTACAGGAAAACATCGTGACGATGGATCCACCCGTGAACATGAAGTCTGAAAAGACTTTGAAACTTCGGGATCTAAAATCTCAAATAAACCGCGATAAAATCCGTTAAAAAGTAATTTTATTTCAATCGTGAGGAAAAAGGCATGTCTCAGAAATAATCATTCGGGGACATGTGACATCCACCAACCCGCACTTGGCCAGCGTGTGAGGATTAAAGCCTGAACTCTCAACTCGTGAGATATTTGAGAAAAGACCCATGCCCAGCAATAGTACACTAAAAAGGGTTGAAGCGATGCTTATGAAAATGAAAATCACTTCCCAGAAAATTGTTTCCAATAGCTGTCCGCAACAAGTTTTCGAAACCAACGGACGAACATAATTATTTGAACCTTCGTATGCGATATACATACATAGATAAATACACAATCTACTGCTGTTTGCGACACGTTAATTGCAGCGCGCCACCGCTTACGTACTTCTAGCTGCCCCAGCGAACTTTATGCCGTATGTTTTTCTTCCTAACTTGTAGAAGTACTTCAAGTTTAAAATCAGGCAAATCGGTTCAGCCGTTTTCAACTTTTAGCGAGACAAGCTTACGTAAATTCAGTTTTGTAAAAAGAGAAGATATAGAGATTCTTAAACTATAATAATAATAATAATATAGTGGGACATTAACACACACGGTCATCTGATCCTAAACTAAGCAGAGCTTGTACTATGGAAACCAGATAACTGGTAATATACTACATAAAATACTTTTCTTTTGTAAATATATACTTAAATATAGATAATTACACCCAGACACAAGACAAACAGACATATTTAAACAGATGTTTGTCTCGGTTGGGAATCGAACCCACGACCTGTGGCGTGAAAAGCAAGTATCTTACCGACCACGCCACCGGCCCATCGTATAAAAAACGTCTTCGTTCGTCCCGGGACTCGAATTTTGTCTATCAACGACCATGGTTGAAATTCCACAAAACGCTTTGCTTCCACTTTTATTGTGTGAACTGCCAAGTTGTGGAATTCGCTACCGGCATCTCCGTTTCCCGATAGCTATAATTTGCCTGTCTTAAAGTCACAAAGAATCGGTAATTAATAGGTAAGCGTGTTTCATCGTAGACTGCATTATTGCTTAACAACAGGCAAGTTGAGGTCAACCTCAAGCCTATTACAGAATAAAAAAAACGTCTATTTTTAAATAATCCATTTCGAAAAGCATGTTCCATTTCGAATACAATATTGTTGAAAATGGAACGTTTTTCAGTGTCTGTTGCGCGGACATTTTCATTCAGCTTAATTTTTGTTGTGTTGTTGTTACATTCGAAACTATGTTGATGAGTAGTTGCATAAGACGGAAGAAGTTGCGTTTTGTTAGTAAAACCAACAGCTAACTCCAATCTGAGCCAAAAGCCGTCAGCAGCAGCACAAAGCTCTTCCGCGTCTCTGAGCACAGCTCGTCTTAGGTGTCATCTACACGCGACACTCATTATAATCTAAGATGTTGTATATTACATCCTTATACTTTGAGCAAACGTTAATTACTTACCACGAACATTATACATCGAAAGTAGGTAAAGACCTATGGCTTATTATCAACACACAAATACATAAGCATATTGGAATGAGTACCTAAAAATAGATCCTGAGAATTACAGAGACTTATAAAGGAAAACTTCAGAGGTCCAATAGCTAGACAGTCCAATAAATTAGCTAATCAACTGACAAAGAAAAGCTACGATAAAAATCTCAAGCGTAGATAATAACATTCTGGCCATATAAACATTTAGCCTACATTATGAGGAGATGTTCTCGCTTGAGGAACGACTTAAATCACTAAGCTTTATTGAATTTCCATATAGTGCATGCTGACTGCAGATGAGCATCATCATCATCAGCCTATTCTAATCCACGGCTGGACATAGACCTCTCCTAAAGTACGCCACTGAGCACGATCCGCGGCTTTTCTCATCCAGTTCTGCCGGCCGCCCTGCTGAGATCGTCACTCCACCTAGTCTGAAAGCGCCTTACGCTACGTTTGCCAATTCGTGGTCTCCACTCCACTCCAGATAAACATAGAAAAAAAGAAATATCACCACGACATGGACGTATTTGACGTATCTTTAGTATTGAAATTAGAATAGGCACTTTTTAATTTCAAAAGCCTCGAGATAACCTTCTTTACTCTCGGAGTTCCTCGACTCGAGAATGACTCGACCCGTGAAAGTCTGACCCGGTCAAGAGTGTCAGGCCACGCCGGCCATATAGGTTTCCGTAGATGTTCGTCATGTTATATGTTCTTCTAAGTTGGCAGGGAATTTTTGTACAGTAACTACTAAAAGGGAACCCAAAAAATAACGATAGTGATCATGTCAAATTACGGCTCTGTAGTACCAAGCGTCTTTAAGCTAATCCGTAGACGGACAGACAGAACTATAACGGTTCCTAGTTAACCACGGAGCCCTAAAAAATGAAAACGCTGAATGCCTGTTTAGAAAAGTCCGCATACTTTTATAGCGATTCCAACTCATCACCTCTGCGACCACGCGAATGTGGCTACCTCTTGAAAATGAGTTGATCCAAAAGCGAAAGCTAAATAGTATTGATAAAAAACCTCTATTGAGGATAGGTACTGCTTGGATCTGCCTTGAATCTGTTATCATTTCCTGTTGCCCCCACTTCATTACATGCCACTAAATTATCGTGTTAGGGCGCTCAATTTGACCAAGTCGTTACACTGATGGCAGATCTGTTCCTTATCTCTTCAGCCAGGCCTTTGTATGCTCGCATAAATTTACTAGATGATCGATTGAGGTACCCGTTTTTGTGAAGGATGACGGGCGATAAATTGTAAGATGTGCGGTTTTGTCTTGTGTGTGAATGAAATGTGCCTTTAGTTTCTAGCATAGATCTATGGCTTATTCACAAAACGTAAATACATCTAAAAGCTCGGAATAGTAAGATTTTCTAAAGACATTGTAGCTAAGGGGGGAGCCTATAGAGTGCTATAGATGTGTGAACTAGTTCGGGAATAAAATGAAAATTAATAGTAGTTTTATGTCATTCAAAAATATGTGCATTTTTTTTTGTGAAAGAAACAGATTATTTATATTAGAACGCAATTATTTAGATATTTTGTTTTATAATGTTTTGACTCTGGCTGTTTAGAGAATATTGTAATTAATGTTGCCAATCTGATTTTAAAAGAAAATAATCATAATTAGAACCTAACCACAAAAAAGGTTGTATATAAAAATGCTCTTTCTTCTTAAATTGGTGTCATAATTTGAACACGCGATACATGAATAGGCAGGAAATGTGGACATCTGTCTACTTTATGAGAATTTCTATACTATTATCTTTGTTGTTGAGATTACAATAAATGGATTCAGTTAGGTACTTATCATTATTTACTTAACTGTTATCCTGTGCAACGTTACTACGTGTGTTATGTGTTATTTCCAATTGTGAATTGAAGCAGGTTTTGATAATCCTCGCAGGGTGGTGGGTGGTGTTTAGTTGCAAATGTTGCAATGGAAATGTTGCTGATAATTTTTGGCAAACAATTTCAACATGTTTATAAGTTAGCGTCGCATAATTATAACTGGTACCAGCTCTATAGGTCCACTTAGATTACATTATCCGTGGTGCTAAGACCATTTTGATGAGGCAATTTAAACCTGACTTTTCTCTATTCTGTCTCCCGCTTTGCTTGAAAGGGAGAGGATAATCTAACTTTCCAACTCCTCTTAATTATCTTTCTGATTAAATTAAATCTGTGTCGCAGGATTTAACCGAGTTTAAACCCCGATTCTTTTTACGGCGCTGCTGCCGATCCTGGCCTACAGAAATGGCAGTGGCCGGAGTTGTCATAGTTTCTATTCAGTCCTTCCGAGAAAGAAAAGTGAAAAAGAAGTAAGAAGCGCGTGGTCGTTAATCGACGCAGTCAGTTGCCATCGGTGGCAAGTGGGCAGTTGCTTGTAACGGCCACACACTGCTCTTATACCTTCGAAGTTGGGAGGTCGGAATTCTGCGCCAAACCAAAAAGAGTTTTTGGAGAATTCTAACCACTTGTACGGAGTAAGGAAGTTAGCAGCTCGGTGAACCTCCGAAAGACTGATGTATCCATCCTGTCCGCTATCAATGACGAATGCCAGCTCAATTGTGCGTCTTGTGAGCGTACTTTTAAAACAGAACTCAGTTTCGCGAGCTATGATCGGGCTCATGATAGACGACTAGCTAGCTAGCTTAGTTTTGTGCTGTATACCTAGCTGTCTTTGCCAAGTTCGTCATTAACGTATAAGTCAAGGGGGACTATATATAAACTTAGATTGGTTATTACTATAACATAAATATGTACCGCTCTAGCAATTGTAAAGTTGCAACTTTATGACATCACTCCTGACTGCTTTGGGCCGGCCGGTGGCGTGGTCGGAAAGATACTTGCTTTTCACGCCGCAGGTCGTGGGTTCGTTCCTCATCCGAGACAAACATTATAATGATGAACATTTGTGTTTGTGTCGAGTCTGGGTGTAAATATCTATTATATGTATACGAGCTTCCGCCCGCGGCTTCGCCCGCGAAATTAGTCTCACTAATGTTGTTTCTCCATACAAACTTTGGAACCCCGTTTCACCCCCTTAAAGGGTGAGTTTTGAAAAATCCTTTTTAGTGCACCCCTAGACCCCATAAGGAACCTACGTGCCAAATTTGAAGTCTCCAGACCCAGTGGTTTGGGCTCTGCGTTGATATGTCATACAGTCAGTTTCTTCTTTTATATATTTAGATATTTACAAAAGAAAAGTACTTTAAGTATAGTATATACCAGTTATCTGGTTTCCATAACACAAGCTCTGCTTAGCTTGGGACCAGATGACCGTGTGTGTTAATGTCCCAGAATATTTATTTATTTTATTTGGGCAGACCTTGTAAGACACACGGGTAGCTGTGTCCTTAGATGTAGACCAGTTAAGTCGCAAAGCATGTGATATAAGATATCGAAATAATTTTAATGAGTCTTTGTTCAGGAACAATGAATAAATTAATCGTACGTGATGATCAGCACGTAGCCAATTTACAAGGATACCACGGTAGATTATAACATCTTATGAAAGCTGTTTCGTTATTCCAAGGTAGTGATTGCCATGGGGCCAGCCTAGGGAGGCTATTAGTAAGGTCTTAGGTTAGCGGAAAGGGCCATAGGCACCAACCTATAGGCCGACCATTTAACTCGCGTATCGCCATCTGAGGTACAAAGTCATAAAACATTAAATAAATCTCATAAAGAACTATTTAACCACAGATAAAAGTAATGTACGACTATTTGTCACTAATATCCATATCGCTTCAATCATCATCACTGTCTGTGCAGCTTGAGGAGAATCATGGCGATAGGCGATACGCTAGTTAAACGGTCGGCCTATAGGCATCTAATTATTTTCTTAAATTTACGCGAATATCACAAATTGAAATAAAACTTACTTTATAACGCACTAGCTTTCCGCCCGCGGCTTCACCCGCGTGTATGTCGGTTATCGCGCCAAAACATTACCTTCTTTTTGCGCAGTCGGATAAAAACTATCCTATGTCCTTTCTCGGGTCTCAAACTACCTCCATACCCAATTTCATCCAAATCGGTTCAGTAGTTTTTGCGTGAAAGCGTAACAAACAAACTTACATTCGCATTTATAATATTAATAGTATAGTATAGTATAGTATTTTAACGCGGTTTATTATAGATTTTTATATCCCGACGTTCTAAAGTCGTTTCAGACTTCATAGTCACGGGTGGACTGAGGTATTTCACGTCCAAACTTAATAATCACAATTATTACTGACTACCTACAAACATTATTATCTATGTTGCGTTCCGATTTGAGCAAAATGAGATTGGGACCCAGTGCTTAATTTACTTGTACCCAAAACCCAACCAAAACCCACTCAGAATTCAAGACACTGTGAGCGCAGTTTGCTTAATTCAGAACGCAACTTAAATTTTATAATGTTTTTAGGTAGTCAGTATTAATTGTGATGAATATGTTTGGACGTCAAATACTTGTCATGAAGTCTAAGAGACTTCAAAACGTCGTGATATAAACCGCCATAAAATACGTCAAAAAGTAGTTTTAGTTCAAAGTAATGCTTAATTACAATTACCTTAGTAATGCCTAATGTAAGGCGACGCCGTCTCAGCAATGACTTCTGTTTTTAGGAGTTGCTTTGTTTGACTTTAGTGAAAACGGGCATAAAGGGCTGTTACTTTACTAAAGAGGTAGAGTAATTATCTTAGTAATTATTCAGTTAAATAAAGCTTATCCCATTATCTTACCATTAACTACGAAGAGATAACACCTTAGCACAATATCTGCACCTATTAAATCTGTCACGAGTTACCTAAAGCAGGGGTGAAGTAAGGGATTCGAATAAATTAAGGGGATAGGTAAAAGCTATTATAGTTGGTGGCACAGCGGTATTGGTCTCGCCTTTGAAATAATAAGGTCGCGAGTTCGATGTGTCTTTGTGTGAATTGTTTAAAGTTACTAAATAAATAAATAAATATCCTGGGACATTAACACACACGGTCATCTGGTCCCAAGCTAAGCAAAGCTTGTGTTATAACTCTGTCTGTTGCGCTTTCACGCCAAAACTACTTAACCGATTTGGGTGAAATTTGGTAGGGAGATAGTTTGAAATCCGAGGAAGGTCATGGCTCTGGCGCTTTGCTTCCACTTATATTATGCGAACTGCCAAGTTGTGGAATTCGCTGCCGACATCTATGCTTCCCGATATCTATAATCTGCTTGTTTTCAAGGCACGAGTGAATTGGTATTAACTTGGTAAGCGCGTACCATCGTTGACTATTCCATTGCTTCACATCAGGAAAGTTGTTCTCCAGCGGCGTAGCGTGGGTGTCGGCCGCCCGGGGCGGAAGACAATTTTGCCGCCCTCTTATTTAGATATTTCAATTTAATGTATACTATACATTACATAACATACATTTAAATAAAAAAGTTTATCTAAGTTTTACAATCATCTTTATTATACATTGATACATTTTTATAACAGGTACACTCAAGAACGCGTCAACCTATACACTTTGGACTTTGCACCATTCTTATTAACAAACGCATAAGATCGAAACTTGAACTGCGAGTGTATAGCTTGATGTGAGCTCGACTGTACAATACTTATCACCGCAGATTAGGTACAGCTGTCGATCGTCAGATTGACAAAATTAAATAATTGGAGAATTGAATATAAAACGCAAATAAATTTTTAATAAAAACTAGAACTATACTATTATAATAAAAGACTTTGCTCTTAAAAAAAGTAGACGTCAAAGTAAATTTATACGTCTACTTTTTTAAGAGCAAAGTCTTTAATTGCACCATCAATGTCTATAGCATCACACATTTCTTGCTCAATAGACAAGATAGCCAAATTAGTTAGTCTTAAAGTACTCATGGTTGATCTTAAATAATTTTTAATCAACTTCAATTTTGAAAAACTTCTCTCACAGCTGGCATTGCTTATGGCAACTGTGAAAAATATTCGTAGCATTATTAAAATATTGGGCAGAGCATCTTCCAGCTTGGACTCCACAATAAATTTTAATAATTCAAGTGAGTCTGCATTAATTAATTTATTTTCGTTACCTGTAGCAGCAACGAAAGTCCGTAGTCGAAGTCGTTCCAGCTTGAAATCCTGCTCGTCAATTTCGACAGATGCGTAGTCTAGATTAAATTTAGTGTCGTCTGGATCTAATAATATAGCCGGCGATAGATAAGCAAACTTATCTGTTAAATTCTGTAGCTGCTGAAAACGCTCACGAATTTCTACAATGATTCTATCTAACGAAGAAAACAGCTTTCGTCTCAACTCATTTTCACAAGACAAGTCAGCATCCCTAGATCCGTCATCAAAAATATGCCTTCTTCTTATGCGCCTCTGAGGTTCTATGGAAATTCCGAGTTCTTCACACATATTTTTTGCATAACTTACAGCGCCATCTGCCCATTCCTCTCGTTTCTCTATCAATATTATCTGCAAAGCATTTACTTTCTGAGCGCACAATCTTAGGTCAAGTCCCTTTGTTTGAAAATATTTTTGTGTATCATTTATTTCATGTAGCACCGGTTGCCAAAGGCCCAAAAAACAAAGAAAAGAAAATGACTGCATCATTACTAGTAAAGCTCCTGCATCTGTCCTAGTATTTAAGCTTTCACATGCCTCTGTCAGTTTCTCCAAAGTGACGAGAATGTCTTTGTAATGATGGCATGTCATATTTACGGCATCGCCTCTTGCACTCCACCGCGTGTCTTGAACCCTTTTTAAGCTCTTGCCTGTAGCTGCTATCAGAACTTCCCAACGATGTGTAGATGTGGAAAAAAATGAATAGCAACGTTCTAAAGTGCCGAAAAAAGTAACTGAACTCACCTCAACTGAGCGTGTAAACAAACTAGGTTTAACGAATGATTTGAGCAAGGTACGAATTCAACTTTAGGGTTTATTTCTTTAATTCTTTGCTGAACTCCTGAATGCTTTCCAGCCATAATAGCAGCATTATCATATGCTTGGCCTCTACAGTTGCTTATATCTAGGCCATCAGTTTGAAGCTTGTTTAAAATCATGTTTGAAATACCTTCAGCAGTTTTGTCTTTAGTTTCAATAAAATCTATGAAAGATTCCACTACGTTTACTTCCTGATTTTCAATTACTACGTATCTTAATACCTGACTTGTTTGATCTTTATGAGAAAGGTCTGGAGTGCTGTCGAATATAATCGAATAATACTTAGCCTTTTTTATTTGTCCGATGATATGTTGGCGAACATTATTTCCCAAAATGGCAATAAATTCATTTTGTAATTGTGGTGACATATAAGAAATTGAAATTTTGCCACACATTTTAGATCTTACAAGATGTTCACGAAGTACGGGATCGTATTTTGCAATTAGATGAACCAATTCCAAAAAGTTTCCTCTATTGGTACTGGTGTCGTTTTCTATATGCCCACGTAAAGCCAAATTTTGTTTGGCCAGGAATTTTATAATATCAAACATTCTGAAAAGAATTACCTGCCATTTTTTTGTTTCCTTTGCCACTATGTTTTGCTCTTTCTTGTCGATTGTCTGTCCTTTTTGAAGTCTGCTCTCCAACTCCTTCCAATTGCAATAATTTTGGTTGTGTAGTGCACTTGATTCGTGACTTGAAACCTTAGGATTTAATTTCCACCAAGTATTAAATCCATCAGATGAGCAAAATTTAGATCCATTCGGTGTATTTACGTTCTCAAATAACCGACAACAAAAGTAAAATAATGATTTTTTGGATGGAGAATAAGCCATCCAAGTACGTAAAACTTTTTCGCCGTTAGTCAATGTACGGTAAAACCATTCCTGAGTAAGCCGTCTTGTCTCTCCTTTTGATGTTGAAGAGCACGAATCTGAACGTATTACAGTTGAAGTTTCAGCAAAATTAGTATTAATATGCTGAACAATTTCCTGTCCTTGTTGGACGAGATACAATCGCATATTGTCGTCTATGTGTTCAGGCCATTTCCCAATATCGTCGAAATTTTGATATTGAATAGCAGACAATGCCGATGTTGTATCAATCTCTGTTTCGGAACTATGCCTGTCCATGTCTAGAGATAGAGACTTTAATTCAGTGGATGTTATTGAAATTTGATCTTCAGGAATAATGTCAACACTTCTAACAGGTACCAGATTAACAGTGTCAAGTTCTTGCACTTTTTCAGCTTGTTCTGGGTTTGAAGGCCCAGTTGTCTGCGATGAACTTAAGCCTAACGTGGAATCTGACGTCTCAGGAACAACACTTTTCACATATTTAAGTAAAGCCCCTTCATTTGCTTTAATATTTTCCAACTTAGCTTTTCTCTTATTACGGTAAGATGCCCCACTTTCTATTGCCCTTTTCATTTTTGATGCTAAAACAAAAAGAATATTACATGATAAAGTACAAGTTAGAGTCGTAAACGGTAGTAGGTGGTATGATGACAATAGGTCCATCTCTTAATAATGTTTTCGGTGCGTGATCTCGCCTGGGGTGTACCACCCACCACCCTAGAGGAACCCCATAGTAACTACAGGATACTTTCTTTCCGTTGACCTATAAACATGAAATTTTGCAGGAACCTAGGTACGAGTATTAGACTGTGCCAAATTTAGGCACTATTTGTACGGAACCCTGAGTACGCGAGTGTAAAACTCGCACTTGGCTGGTTTTTTATTATAATAAATTACAGCTTGAACAACATATCAGACAGTCGAACATACAATTACATAAATAAAATACCTTTTTAATACTCACACAGTTGAGGTACACGTAGCGGAGAAATTCAATTTTTCACAAAGTCCAATTATTTCACGACCACTACACGTATCTATTTGCACAAAAATCACAGTTTTAAAGCTTAACGTAAATTACGATACGAGACATCAATAAAACTTTGTTTGAATCGTCAGTCATTCTCGCTGTTGTTTTGTTAGCCATAAACAATCCAAGCATTAAATAAAATACGGGGAATCCCCGCAAGTCGTAGACGGTGTTGCCAGCAGTCGCTACAAAATATCATTCAAAGAAAGGGGATTCCCCGAATCCGTTACAGAATAAGTAATGAAAAATTCCATGCTCTTTTCAATTGGTCCTTTGAACCATTTCATATTTTTAACGCAACTACGTTAAAAATATGAAATGGTTCAAATATTTTTATTATTTATTGTGAAATTTTGCCGCCCCCTAAAATGTGCCGCCCGGGGCGGGCCGCCCCTGCCGCCCCCACTATGCTACGCCACTGGGTCAAGAGCAAGCCTATTATAGTAGATAAAAGCTCTTTTCTTCCATGTCTACCTATAATTTAAACATCTGTTTGAAAAGTGGTTGAACTCGGGTTTTCTTTGAATTAGAATTCTGCTATTGAGCGACATATCAGCGACTCAGTACTAACGGAACCGTGAAATTTTAATAAGAACACATATCTACATACAGACATACTCTCCCTCCTTCCTATATACTATACTTCAATAACAAATGCGAAAGTTTGTGTGGATGGATAGACGAACAAATATTTGATAGTGTTACAATATTTTTGTGATATATGCGCACCGATTGGGTAATTTCACGCATGCTTATTTTTTTGCTAATTTCGGTGGTATTTTTTATTTATAGGTTTTCCGCTGAAAAAATGAACTGGTGTTCTTTTATAACACATTAGTATTCTAGATATTTAGCGGGAAACCAATAACTGCAGTTGTTTTGGAAATATAATAACCACCGAAATTGCCAACCCACCGAAATTTATAATATTACACCGAAATTGAAATTTTTACACCGAAAGTGCAACATCACACAGAAATTGAAAATAGCAATATTTATGAAACAGTATATACAAACTACGCTGCAGAGGTGGCTGGTGAAGTTAAGTAAGTATGGATAATGCAAAGGATGCAGCGGATACAGAAGATCAAACAACGCACTCTGATGATGTATTATGTCGTCGGATGATGAAGAGGATGTAGGATGGAGAATTATATAGGTTTTAGCAAACTCTGAATTTTTTCAATAAGAACGCCTCACACTAGCATTTATCCAGGGCAGGCTTTCGATGATGTTTGATGTTACTTATCATAGCTAGTGCAGCGTATTCATGTATTCCTGCAGCGATGCAGCGACAACGCAACGCAGACAACATGATGCATACGTCACTTTTTCGCAGCAGCAGCGTCTGCGCTGCGTATATGATCATCGAACGCCTACATTGGACAAACGCTAGTGCGAAGGCTCTATAAATTGAACTCAAATGGTCTTGACCTTAATATTTTGCTAAATGCTGGGGGTAATGCTAAATAAAATAAAGTTATGATGAGATCTTCGTTTACTTAATTTAACACTTAAACAAACAGAATTTTTAAAAACAATAGATGCTTTTTGTAGGTTCATCATCATCACGATGATGACTATAAGGTTCATAATCTTCTCTTGATATAATATCTAGTAAGTTATTAAATTTATAATCACAATAATCACAGTTGAACGGCACGTATCCTTAAAAAACGCAGAACTTCGGGTTAATTAAATATAGATAGATAAAATTTATTATAACTTGTTACAATTAAAAATTCTTTAGTCGTTAGCTACTAGGAAGGTTTTAGTAGATTAAGATCACAATATAATAACAGTTTACAAACATTATATGAATAGATAATAGACAATAGTCTATTTAAATAAAAATTAATTGCTGTTCGTCTCGCTAAAACTCGAGATCGACAGAACCGATTTGGCTGATTTTGGTCTTGAATGATTTGTGGAGGTCCAGGAAAAGTTTAAACGGTGAGAAAAATTTAGAGCGGGCGAAGCCGGGTGGGTCCACTAGTATTATATAAAATTGTATTGACGCTATTCTTACATATTTAAATAAAAGTCTTATTTTTTTTTCAAATAAATATCTATAACAAATACTAAAATCAATTATTGTTTCCTAATAATGTTAATAATACTTTTATTCATAACAGTAATTTCTAACCAAGCATACACTGATGAATGGATCAGGATAACATAATACTTATTAACGCACGTCACTGGACAGCAACTTAACTTTTCATTTAACAAAACGCTTCAGAAAATCATAAACTGAATAATTTTCACGTGATAACTTAATATTTCTTGTTCTTCTTTCATAAAATGCTTTAAAATTAGCTCTGTTTACTTTTTGCTTCAATGTTCTAGCACGCGGAGTCATTTCGCCCAGCGATAAAATTTCTATATCTTTCTCTATCTTTTCTTCTTACTTCTTTACCTAGTACAGGATCTTTTTTTAGTTTTTCCTTTCGTAATCTTTCAGCCAGTCTCTTTTATTGTAAAGTCTCTTCCCTTGATTGTTTTTCCTTTCGTTTTCCCATCCTAAAATCAGACAAAATTAAGAAGGTAACGCACAAAGGGTTTATAAATATTAACGATTTAATACACTCAGGTCTATTTAGCACAAGACTTTGAACAACTCTTGGAATCAAAGTCCTAAATAAAATATAATGAACCGAACTGAAAAAGTATGGTCACAGCTTACCACCCCGTTCTTCATAGATAGTTAACCACGCTAAAAAGGACACAACCCCTTATTCGACTTATTACTACATTTCAGGTACTATACGAGTAAGGAGCTGGACATATTTTATGATCAGTCCCAGTCCCGCTTATTTACATTTTACAGTTATCAATTCATTTTAAAAACAAAAGCAATTTTATATACCTGTAGCCATATTTTTTTAGTTTGTAGTCTTGTTTACTTCATTAATTTTCACAAAATGCTTTCACCAGTGTTTTCCTTTATAAATATAAAAGTGGTACCAAGTGATGATCCCACACACTATACTATTCGACGAGAACAATTTTGTTTGATACAGGTTATAATGTTAATAGTGATCATCAATAATTTTAAAGTTTAATTATGGTTGACTGAGAATGGTGTTTTGGTTCTGTACCATTATAATATGTGTCATAAATTGTAAAGAGCATAATTTGTAACCTTTTGGCGATTAAAAAGAGTGACCGTGAATTTTATTGCCAGTTCTTTCTCACAGGTTCTCCTTTTGCCTTGCGAATCTGGCAGCAAATGTAAATGTAGAAGCGACTTGCAAAAATGTTACGTTGTAACTTATTTGAATAAAAACTTTGACTTTGACATAATTTGATTATTATACAAAAGTACAACGAATTGTTTACAAAAGTGTAGCATAGCACACGAAGATAATATTTATTTAAAAAAATCTCTTTTAAGTCGTACTTATTATTATTAGGTAATAATAGTTCCATAGTTAAAATAATAAAATAAGTTAGTTTAATTAACCTTTGTGGGTAAAAATCGTACAGAAGTTACGTGAACCCATAGCCATTATAGTATAAATGCAATATCGGTGGCAATAAATCTACCACCGAAACCACCGTTATTGCACCACCGAAATTAGAAACATTAAGAAAAAATTGAATAAAACAAAACTGAGTGATACATTCCTCACGTGAAATGTATGATTGCTAAGGTTACCTAACAACACACAATATATTCATAAATCGTAAAATAAAAAACCACCATTCATTCATACAGTAACCCACCGAGATTGTATAATTTCGTATTCCCTCTTAGATTTTAAAAGGTACTTACGTTTTGGCGCGGAAACTGGAGAGGATCGGCCACTTCACTGCTGCGCGAACGCAAGAGCACGACTGGAACTACACGTGCGTAAGAGGATAGATCGTGTAAATCGACGTGTAATACGTTGTTTATGGATTTTAACAAAACCCACCGAAATTGCACTTTAGGCGCGGACGTTCCTTAACGCAATTGTCCTGATGTCTGTATTATAGCAGAAGTAATGGAAACAAAAAATATGGTTGCTTTCTATATTCATTAATATAATTATATCAATTTAAGTACTAAATTTGCCATCATAACGGATATAAAGAGGATAATGTGCGTAAAAGGGAATCACGGACATACCACCGTTATTGAAAACTGGCATATTATAATTTTTTATTAAATTTGTTTTTAAGAGAAATGTATTTTCAGTAGTGGCTTCATATAAGCTAGTGTTCTTATTACACGAAAAAAAATTGAGTGGTCATAGATAAACGTTTTATATATAGATTTCATGCGAAGAAACTCTAAAAACGCAGACGGTGAAATCACCCGATTGCTTCCACGCAACTATGCGTAAGAGGTGCGCGTTCCTGGTGCGCAGAGTGGATTCGATTCCCACCCGAGACAAACATTAATGATGAACATTTGTGTTTGTGTCGAGTTTGGGTGTAAATATCTATTATAAGTATATATTTACAAAAGAAAAGTATTATATGTGTAGTATATACCAGTTATCTGGTTTCCATAACACAAGCTTAATGTCCCAGAATATTTAATTTAAAATTTAATTAGTGAGAGTCAGCTCCAATACCGTCCTGGCGATGATTGCAGATCGTGTGGACTGCCACTATATCCGGCACTGCTGTGACAGACATGTCATACCTATACAGTGCTGGGTAGAGCGACGGTCATTTATATATTATTTAAATTTTATTTATTTTTTCATTATTAATTTTAAATTTTATGGGTTCATTGTTACCTGAAATAAGTGAATTTTAATTTAATTTTAATTTATATCCATGCAATCAGTCCTTCTGACTATGAGTAATAATTGCCTGTTCTCATTTTACATGAGAAGATATTCCCCAGTAGGAACAGTAATTGGTGCCGTCGAGATAACAGGTTCTGAGCGGTTTCAGGCGATTAGACAGTCTGGCCTGGCAATGACAGTTATGTAAGAAATAGTTTTGTTTATCCTAAAATAGCCTCCCGCTTGACTGCCTGCGCCAGCTTGCCTGATGTAGTCAACGTTGAAACGCGCTAACCCAGTAAATACCGATTCACTCGTGACTTGAAGACAGGCAGATTATAGGTAGACGATGTCGTGGACAGGGGCTAGTGCTGTTATTAATTGGATGGAAATGGAGAATATATATGAGGTACCTACTTAATAGTACAATATGTCAAGTGCGGTAGGTATATAAACTTAAGTAGTTCTTTGATTTCAAAGCGGAATTTCAGGTAGACGTCAAATTTATTTTGTAATAAAACTAATATTTATCGGATTTTATCGCAGTTTACTTTAGATTTATATGTCGATGTTTGAGGCTTTTCTTTTGGTTGCTCAGAAATATGAAAATCGGACTAGATCAGAAATATAAATATATAGGACAAACAAAGAGAAGTATAGGGACCCGCGTAAAAGAACACATAGTTGACGTGAAACATCAACGCTCTACGATCTACAGTGCGTGAACATACTCAAAAAGGCCCCAAGATTGGATAAAACAAAGGTTCTTGTCAGAGATAACCGGTTTCTACCAAGAATGATCCGCGAAGCTATCGAAATTAAAAAACATCCTAATTTTAACAGAGAACTATTGTTCTATAGTGTTAAAGAATATTTAGACGGAAATCCATATGGCACATGACACTATTCTACATATGTTAATATAATAATAATCATGTAATTTAAATTTTACTCGTATAATTATTGTGTTCAGTGACATCAGGTAACTCTTCTAACATTTTATTTATTATTGACTGAGATTTAATTGTTCTAATCATTTACTGTATATTTTAATTCTTAAACTCCATTGACATCAATATGTATAACACTTAAAAAATAAAAATTTGACATAATTTGCATGCCCATGTCACGGCAACACGTGGAGAACACTTTACCTTACTTTAATGTTAACACCTATAATGTATCTACCTATGTTTGCAAGTAAATATATGATTATGATTATGGTTTTCGTATTAAGCTTTGCTTAGTTTGGGATCAGAAGACCATGTGTGTTAAAGAGCCAGGATATTATTAACTGATTCTGTTATATTCCAAGTTATTATAAAATGCAAATTGGTTATCGACATAGAACATAATCTACCACAATACAACGCAGATGTCACTAAATTATTGTGCACGGGGTGTACTATGATATTGCGTTTCGTGAATTAATTTTCGATTTCAATATTCGATTTCAAACGAATCCAAGGCGGTGTTGCTCTATAATAGCACTATATGACGGCTATGTATTACTATTACGTACGGTCAAAGTCTGTCAAGTCATACTTTCTGGTCCTATTTCTTATTGCCCTTATGTCACGAGCATGGACGCTTTTATTTAACACACTGATACCTTGTCATGCTGCTGACCGTACAGTTTGAATATAAGCTCGGATAGAGCGAAGTACCCTACTACAAGCATTAATTGCTTAAAAGGGTGCTCCAATCACTAATTCCAATGTAAAAACTTTTTTGTTGGATACTAATAAAAATAATTTGATTTTGATTTGATTGCAAAAATACTTTTTTACATGTGATCAACAAAAATGTATGCGGAAGTTAAGCTTAAGGGCACTAAGCCAAGCGACCTACAAAAGTTATGGCTTCTATTTGGGACGTAACCCACCACCGCTATCCCGCCACTGCCACTACTCCCGTAAGTCAGGATTAACAGCGGCAACGCCCCGTGAAGAGACTCGGGATTTGAATTCAGCCAAGTCCCCGGACACGTACACTGTCTTAGATGCCGTACAAATTTAATCAAAAAGATAGGAGGCCGCCGGTGACGTGGTTTGTAAGATACTTGCTTTTTACGCCCCAGGTCGTGGGTTCGATTCCCACCCGAGACAAACATTAATGATGAACATTTGTGTTTGTGGCGAGTCTGGGTGTAAATATCTATTATAAGTATATATTTACAAAAGAAAAGTATTATATGTATAGTATATACCAGTTATCTGGTTTCCATAACACAAGCTCTGCTTAGCTTGGGACCAGATGACTGAGTGTGTTAATGTCCCAAAAATATTTATTTATTATTTATTTATATCATAAAGGGTGTTTTATTTGAGGTCAATTATTACGCTATTTATTTTGTTTGAAAAGTGCGTTTTTATTTACTTTTTATTATTAGCAATTAGTGGAGACTACTCTATGAGTTACTGTGATTAGGTAATCGCCACACTGTATAATTGACCATTAGATCAATAGGGCATACTTTCTGTCAACCAATACACCTAATATCAAGAACATACGCCTAATTTTTTTTTAAATATCAATTTCACTCTACTATAAACCGCGTAAAGTATTTCGTCCCTACTAAGTAGGTACTTATTACAGGAATCATATAATCCGTAAGAACTTTCGATCGAATTATAAAAGTATCATAGTAGGGTCCTGTAGGGATTATATTAGATACAAATGTCTCACAGGATGTGCCTATTGCTACATACTTGCTCCTTTATCATCTGATGTACTAGCAATCTGAACCATTGTTATCAAGACGACACCCGTCTCTTTCTTACATATATAAATATTATGAGGTGAGAAAGAAAGGGGAGATCGGGTTAAATGGATTGCGTAATATTATTAAGATAGGTATTGAATTACGTTGAGATATACTTCTTTGTAAATATAAAATTCTCGTGTAGCAGTGTTTTTTAACGGCTAGACTGATTCTTGTGTATTTTTACATGTAAGTATATCAAGTATATCTGAGAATAGGTCGTAAAGTATATTTTAAACCGCTAACACCACTTTTACTACCTGAGCGAAGCTGGGCAGGCTAGCAAGTCATTTAAGTAAAAAATGAATTGTGGTTTGTTTGTCTCGTTAAATCTCAAGAATTGCTGAACAGATTTGGCTGAATTTTGCGTTTGAAAATATGTAGAAGTCCATGAAAAGTTTTTTTGGGGATTATAGTTTTCTTTACATAATCTAAAACGAAGTCGCCTCCGCTGTCTATTAGCGATAAACTCAAAAATTACTAAGCCAATTTTCTTGCGGTTTTCGCCAATAGATAGAGTTATCCATGAAAGCAGAGGCGGCGCAACGGTATCAGCTTCGCTTTCGGAATATAAGGTCACAGGTTCGATCTCCAGGTATGCTCAAACATGTGTGAATCACTGCTACTAAATATAGGTAACCGGTATGTCTAAAAACAAACAAAAACACAAGGATATGTGACATCCACCAACCCGCACTTGGCCAACGTGCGTGTATTAAGGCTTGAACTCTCTCAACTCGTAAGATAGTTGAGAGAAAACCCGCGTCCAGTAGTGGGCCACTAAAAAGGGTTGAAGTGATCCGTGAAGAAGGTTAAGTGTACCTGTACGACGCTGGGGAGGGTCACTAGTACCATGTAAGTTAGACAACTTTGTGATTGCTCTTAAATCAATTTACTCGGCACTCCCGAGCCCTTCTCAATAAGCCTGTAAATACATTTAAATAGCTTTCATCTTGTTTCAAAATAATTATCGTTCGAACTCAAATGTCTATTAAAATAATGCCTATAAATATTTCGTTTGTAAACTTCACAGAGGCTTATAAACTTTCCTTTTTAAACATTTCAAGTCTCCAAAGTTCAATAGCTTTTGACGAAGACGCTATTATTTTCATCTTTAGGTTTTTGGAGGTTTTCTCTAATATTTTGAAAGCGGAGTTTCGATTTTATAATTTGAAATATTGATTGTAAGGGATATGGTTACAATTGTGAGGTATTGCTTAAAAATTTCACTGATTAGTTTCAACGAAACTAATAAACGGATATAAAAATCTCTTATGGGCTCCTTTTTGTTATTCTTACGGTCTTATTCATAAAAAAAAATTGGTTGCCTGTAAAGTCGGTATACGGGCGAAAGTTTTACGTGACAACGACTTTGAGTGGTAAAATAATTTTAATGTGAATATTCATTCGTATAGTAGGAAGAAGGATGAAATAATAGTAACAATTTAAAACATTTATTTATACAAAGAATTATATTTAAAACATTAATTTATACAAAGAATCACGCTCTTAGGCGGGCTAACTGTGCTCGAGTGGAAGGGACGCGTGCCTTTCACTTTTTATGTCTGTCTCTCTCGCTCTTAGGCGGGCTAACCATGCCCAAGTGGAAGGGACGCGTGCCTCTCACTCGCTCTCATTGTGAGCGCATAACGTGAGCGGAGCGTAACGCAGTTTCTTGAAGTGTCACCCGGCAAACCAATTTATAAGACGTTGTCACGTCACAAGTTACAAGTCTCTTTAGTTAAAATGGACTTTGTCTCTTTCTTACTAGTATAAATGTCAAGATGGCAGAAAAATAGAAACGAATTATAAACTTATTTTAGCTATAATGGGATTTAAATACGTTTATGAATACGAGGTTATTCTTTATTATACACAAAACATTTACATAGACAATTAATAAATAGGAAACAGCACATGTACACAGGCGAGCTTAATTCAAATGTGAATTTTCTATCAGCAATCCCTAGATAACTAAGGAAACATTGTGGAATGAGTAGGAGTGCACAACAGATAATTAAATTCATTAATCACTTGTTTAAAAAAATACTTACGTGAATGAAATTTTACTTTTTTCCTTGATAATTCAAGTAATATTTCAAACTTATTAAAAAATTCTGACGATATTCAAGACAACATTTTAAACAGTGCACAAACTTTGAGAAAGAATTATACTAAACAAATTTTAGTGAACAGGTATATTTTGAAGGGGCGGTGGCGTGATCGGTAATACACTTGCTGTTCACGCCGCAGGTCGTGGGTTCGATTCCCACACAAGTCGTGTGACTCTTTAGTTAAAATGGACTTTGTCTCTTTCTTACTAGTATTAATGTCAAAATGACAGACAAAGACAAACGAATTAAAAACCTATTTAAGGTTTAATAAGCTTAAAAGACGTTTACGAATTACGAACTAATGAGAAATTAGTTCGTAATTGCTTAGTCATTGACATTATAGCAAATAATACATATCATTAAAAACCAAAGCTGTAATATCAAGATTCTTTTAGAAACTTCCTTGTCAGGGTGTCAACGTTCGATGTTATCAAAAAAATCTCATAAGCCGTTGATTTATGACCCGTTCTCCCCTCGGGCGCACACCCCTTTAGAACTTTTGCTGTAATTAAAAATACTCTGAATTTTTACTAATAATTAATTATTTGGGATTCGCGTGAAAATCGTTCGGGGGCTGTAAAGGTTGTTTGGAGAAAATGTTGAACTTATTGATGGGTTAATTTTAAAAATGGAACGAATCGGACGAATACGAATAATATTTTTGCTAACTTAAAACGTTTTCCTTAACACCAGGCAAGTTGTAGACAAGCGCCAGCATATCACAGAATAATATAAAAAAAAGGTTTTAAAAACCATTTCTTTTTCGGATGAACGCCATCTGTGAATTTATTTATTAGTTACATTTTGATAGGTCAATTCGAAAGTACATTAATTTCAACAGTTACCGACAATACTGTGCGTTTCAAATAAGAATAGGATTGGAAATCCGCCATCTTGGACTGGAATGCGCAGCAACTTATCACGATTTTTAGTACAGTGAGCAAAAATGTTTCTGCGATATAATAATCACATCTAGACGAAAGTAGATTAAAAAAAATAATATGCTGTTCGAGTAAGATTGGACATTTAGAGTCGAATATTTAGGTAGGATCAAATTTTATTAACTTCCGACGACAAAAATTGGAGTTATAAGTTAAAACCTGTGTTTTTATCCATGTATATGAATTTCTGTACAAGTCTGGGGTATCCTAGCTCGTAAAATTTAGTTTAGTAACTGCATTGTAACTACATAGTTATGTAAAGCTTTTACATTAATTACTTTTCTATACATTTCAAAATAATATTATTGTGTGTGGTTTGATATTTTGTGCTGACGCTACTTTTGCTTGGTTTTGGGTATGAAGTTAGCCTCGAGTCCAGTCCTATTCTTATTTGAAACGCATAGTATATTTTATCATATTCGGGTTGGGTTCTCAAGATACAGGCTTGCCTAGTGTGAGTACCCCTAAAAAATCTGTATAATTTTTAGTAATGTAAACAATAATTTATAATTTAAACAATATTAATTACAACCTATAAGATTTAACAAAACTTTGATCCCCGTGTTCATTTAAACATCTTAGCTTCTTCTTCTTCTTTTTTTAATTATGGCCTCTGCAGAAATTATTCCGCAATTTTGCCAGTGTCAAGTTTAAATAAGTATATAAGTTTTTAAAGATTAGTAGTAAAAAACTAAAAAACTGCGACGTTCTAAGACGCCATTTAGTAGTCTGTCATCTTAGCTTATTATAGCTAAAATAGGTTTATAATTCGTTTGTCTTTGTCTGTCAACTTGACATTTAAACTAGTAATAAAGAGACAAAGTTCATTTTAACTAAAGAGGATTTAGTTGAGATGTTTTAATATTTATTATTAATATGTATAATAATTAGAAGTTAATAAAATTTAATAATTATAATAAATTTCTTTAGTTAATTGATTATTAATTTTTGTTTTTTTTATTTTTATTTTTTAACATTTGGACATTCACACATTATTTAATTCGAGAAAAAAAGACAAGAAGTCTCAAGGACACCTTACGTGTTTTTACTAACCATCGACAAAAAAGTTGAGTGTTATTAATGTACATACACGAAAATTATGCGTACCTATAGGTTTAACTCTATTTACAAGTATATAGGTTGATACGTAGGTACATAGGCACATTTACATTGTGAAATTTGTTTTCAACAGCTGTGTACCCAAAACCCACCTATTTAAATACTTTAAAATTCGTTTGCCTTTTCCACTGGCATAATTTTGTTTTCAAGCCGATTATAAAGCCACAAGGCAGATTTGTTCCAACCACACATTTCTCGCCACAAGTGCCAAGGTTGTCTATTACCAAATGTGCCAATTTAATGGCGGTCAGTTTTCTCTCAATGGTTTGACATTTGTAAGAGTTATGAAATAGTATTCTAATTTATATTGCAATATAAATTTCATTAGCCACTTTACTGTGCTCTGGGTATTTGACTATTGTGCTTTGATTAAAGTTTTGACCTATTGTAAAACAATAACAACATAGGTACCTTACGCTTGCAATATCTACCCGAAAGAGTAGTCCGAAGTGAAGGTAACCCACATTTTCTCAATTCGCTTTTATAGAAATATGTTTTCACGTCCTATGAGGCTGGCGTAGAGTTGGAGTTCCCTACCACTATTAATATAACCTAGTACCTATAGTCCATCAGATCTAAGACGTACCGTTTGACAGTTCTAAACCTAGTACATTTAGAATTTTATTTTTTGTATAAAAATTGTTTATGTTAGGTTAAAATAAAAATAGCTTCATAATTCAATTATTTTACAGGAAAGCTAATATAAATAGTGTGATTTACGCCTCTATAAAGCTAATTTAATAGAAAACAGTGAAACGTCAAACCACAGACTACTAAGAGATGCGTCAAACGTTACTTCTTAGATTTGTTCAATTGTACCTACACATGGACCGTCTCTATTGTTTTTTTATTCAAGAAAATTTTCTCTATGCTGCTGTCATCAAGCTACTTTTTTATAATTTGATTGAAGATTTCTACAGATTATACTATTCGAAATTTGAAACAAATTATGTACAATTATTTGAAATCCTAAGAGTTTAAGACAAGAGCCTAGATTTATTTATATATTTGAGGATTGCTATCAAAGATACTTTATTAAAATTAAATCACTTAAATACTACATAACAATAATACATAAAAAAATTTGGAGTTATCAATTGAAGCATAGAGCAAAACAATAACAAATTACAATTTGAATTAAATTCAATTAATATAATCTTAATCATTACCTATAAAAATAAATTGAAATATATCACACTGAAAAAATATAATTTCATTAAAAAAAAAATCATTCAGTCTTTAAATATTTGCATTAATTTTGTTTGAAAAGTTTTACCGAATTTTATAAGCCACGGCTTTTTTCCCTACGCCGTATTGGTTATTAGGTACTACTAGTTTGAATAAAAGATTCACTCTTAACCGTTTGACAGGACAACCGGACACACGAGACATTACAAGAGGTTATAACACAACGTCAGGCCGAGTTGCAGCAAATAAAGACGACAGATTAGTGCATCCTCAATATAATGATGTAGCACAAAGGAATGAGGTCGACCTACCACGTGATCTGGCTGATATAGTAATGTCCTTTTAAATAAAATTACTGGCCAGTTAAATTATCCTATGAGATCATTTACATTTTTATTAAACTTCAAGGAGTATTGTCTTAGATTTACGCGAAGCTATTGAAATTAAAAAACATCCTAATTTTAACAGAGAAAATGGTTGGAATATACCACCAGCTTGGGACCAAGTGCTTAATTTACTTGTACCAAAACCCAAGCAAAATCAACTCAGAATTCAAGACACTGTGAGCTCAGTTTGCTTAAATCGGAACGCAATTTAAATATTAATGTTTGGAGGTAGTCAGTAATAATTGTGATTAATATTTTTTGGACGTCAAATACCTACGTCTACCCGTGAACATGAAGTCTGAAAAGACTTTAAAACGTCGGGATCAAAAATCTAAAATAAACCGTGATATAATCCGTTAAAAAGTAGTTTTATTTCAATAAACTCCAAGGAGGTTATAGACTTTCGCGCTAGGTTCTCTTAGTAGTCTGTGCTTTCGCGTTGCATTGCAAAAAATTAACAAACCTTCTCCATACAATTTTTAAATATGGATTGTTATATTTTTTTTAAGTGTTAGGCTATGACTCCGATAGGTATATACATAAGTAAGCAGGTATACCTTTATTGTATTTTGCAAATCTCTTTGAAGTCAATTGTTTTTTGTCAAAAAATTATTGGGCTTCTTTTTCGGGAAAACGGAAGCAGGGAGTTTATTCCACAGCATCAGTATGTAGGTACATTTGTGGAAAAAAATTGCTGAAAGCGAACTGTACGAGATCGCAAAGGATCTAAGGATTTGAGAATCTGAAGATCTACGGATTTAACTATTGAAATTTAATTTAAATGAAAAATAGTTGTAATAGTGATGTTACATGTTATCTATCAATACTGGTGGTCCATAATAGCATGTAACCGATACTGGTCCAATTGCACAACTACTGGTCCGACTGGTTGTCAGATCTTGATATTGGTAGGTCTTTGAACTTATCATAATTATTTTGTGTTGATTGAGTTAAACGGTTTTTTATAACCGGTACTGGTACTTTACCGGTTTATTTTTTTTAGGATATCATCTAAATTAAAACTATTACTGTCTAATAGATAAAATTATATCAATAAACATATTTTAATCGCCATTATAATACTATTTAGTAAGTGACCATCCTTTGGTGTCCTATTACTGAGTACGGGTCTTCTCTTAGTTATCTTAAGACTCACATTGCTCAAGTGTGAGTTTGTATTGTTATTAATGATCAATATAATAAATTGAATATTAAAAACTTTTTACAATATAAAGTAATACAACAAAACTAAATAACCGAGAGGTCCCGGGTTCGATTCCCGGGTCGAGCATACAGACTTTTTTAATATACTTAGAGAATCTTATTTATAGCTTGAAGCTTGGAATTATGCCCGATGAACGGCAATAGGCTCACCCTATATTGCATATGGGACCTAAGCATAGCCGGCAAAACGTGGGTTATATTCAACTCTGCCTACACCTTCGGGTAATACAGGCGTGAGGCTATATTATGTTATGTAAAACAATTAACTATTTAGTACGAAAATATCGTAATGAAAATGGCGGCCTACTATAAATCCATTAATAGGTAGGATACTGCAAGTGCCGGCAAGCGCAAAACTTTCTTTCCACATACTTCTGTTTCAATTAAGTAATAGCTATTTCTATAGAATTCTAACATTGCACACTCAAATACCCAACAAAACATAATAAATCCCTTTTCTTTTGCAGGTAATCTTCAAACTTTGTTCGGCTTCAAGTGAGTGTTAACACCCACGAAACCCAATTACGATGCGTCACACTTCACCCTCTCAATAGTTGACGAATGACGACAAATTTTCGTTCCAATTTCGAACACACACAACGACTTTTTAAAAACTTGGAACACCAATGCTGTTCCAATTCCAAGTTTTACAACCTCCGACCATGAACCTACCTCCGACAGAAAAAAATAGTCCTATAAATATTTTTAAGTTCTGAAATAGGTTGTAGTCAAGCACAACTTGCCTGATGTTAAGCAATGATGTAGACTACGATTCGCCAAGCGTACTTCGCAACGTGATTCGCAACACGTACAAGCTTTTCGCCTAAAAGAAAGCTAATAAAAACTATTCAAAACCGGAGAGAAAAGATGATGGGCCATCTCATACGACGTGATATCTTTATAAAAAACATCTTAGAGGGAAAGATAGAAGGAACGTGTGGAAAAGGAAGGCCAAGGACAAGCTACATGAACCATATAAAGAAAAAGGTTGGTTTCATGTCGTATAGGAAGGTGAAAAAAGCTGCTCTAGATCGAAGGAAACAAATTCATCAGCTGCATCGACTAGGGTCTCAACCTTAAATTAAAAGGTGTGCTCGTAACGCCTAGAAGGATGGACAAACCTTGATGCGGTTTTCTTAGCTAGGTTTAAAAATATATGCGACGGGGATTTTAATTTTTTTTAAATTAGAGTATCAAACTTGGACCACCACTTCTGTTCCAATTCCAAGTTTTTGAACCGCAAAACGGAACAAGTAATGGAACGCGTGACGTGACATATAGTAAGTCGATTTCAATGTCGTGGTAGCTGCGGTAGAGTGTCGCTTGGATTTTATTACGGATCGCTTTTACAGTTTTCCTCTTTTATAGTGAAAGTAAAGTTCTTGATATAGTTATAGAGCAAATTGGTTTTGATTTTAGATCATAGTAACTACGCAAGTGGGTATTGTACTTTAAAAGTTCTTTTGTTTTTTTTTACGTCAATAAAGAGGCAAAGGAAACAGTAATAGTTCACCTGAGTTGTTGTTGTTATTATCATTCGCCAAAAGGCAGGCAAAGGTTTTGACCATACAGCCTTGTCTTATTTTTATTTTCTTTCTGGGTAGTTCACCCGAGATTTTGACATAGAAATAAATACCTGGCATAGGTTTCATTTATTTGACGTTAAAAACTTTATACCATAGATTTAGTAGTATAAATTTTTATATTTAACCACAGATAATATAATACTACAGATAAAACTAAAGTAATTTTAGAGTTACTGAAGTTATATTAGAAACGGACTATCTTTCCATTTGGTTTTGCCCGCGTGATTTACATTTTATATCATGCCTAGCAGTGAGATAAAGTAGCATATTATTACAGCCTTTTTCAATAAATTTGCTATATAACAGTGCAAGAATTAGCCAAATCGGACCAGTAGTCCTTGATATTAGCGCATTCAACCTAATAAACAAACTTTTTAACTATATATTAGGTAGTTTAATAAAATAAGTTTAATTTAAGAATTAAAATCCGATTCTATCTTCTGTAAATATGTCTAAAATTTCACTCTGTATAAGTACCACTCTATCCTGCAATTTTTAGTGAACTAATTACACCACAACTCCAAATTATTCGAACATTGCGGGTACCTTACTCCCCTCTGTTTTGCCTTCAGCTTTTGTAACAAAACACCATGAGTAGCAGATTTCAAACACCCATCCAATTTTAATACAAATATGGTAAGATTACAACAACGTTACCACAAATAACAACCACAGACACAGACTACTGATGACAACATTATTTGATACGCTGTGATAAAAGTAAAAACTTTTTTGTGCTATTTATCATAGACAAGCAAGGATTTCCGTTGAAGTTCATATGAAGTAGGTATATACAAAGTAGGTTTTATTCAACTACTAGCTGTAATACCCGGCTTCGCTCGGGAGTTGATATGAGGTTACGTGGTAGTTGAAATAAAAAAATAAACTATGACGTAAAAAGTAAAAAATATATATATATTGAAAACATATATATTTACATGTATTTACATTATCATGGATATATATATTTACATGTATATTTAAACATATATATTTACATGTATTTACATTTTCTCATTATTTATACTACTTGTTTATAAACAACATTTTTCATTTTATTGTCCGGGGTATATATATATAAATTTTTCGAATTTCCTACTCTTGAGCAAGCTACATAAAGCTGACCGTGAGAGAAGCAGGATTCTTTGAGGTTGATGCCACAATATTTTAAAGTTTGCCCTTGCGCTTTGTTAATTGTAAAACTAAAGGCTAATTTAATTGGAAACTGCAATCTTTTAAATTGAAATGGCAATTCAGAAGAGATCAGTGGTATTCTAGGTATAAATACTGTGTGTCCTTTGTTCTTTCCAGAAATAAGTTCAGCTTCAATGATATTATTCGATAGCTGTTTTACGATCATCCTCGTTCCATTACATAGTTTTGGGGAGTTGAGATTTCTAAGTAGTATGATTGGAGATCCAATTTTCAGACGAAGGCAGTGTAATGGCATTCCTGGTACTTGTAAAGAGTTTAGAAATTCAGTAGGGAAGTTGACACTTTCTTCAATGGTTACCATCGTGTCGATCGATTTATATACTTTCTCTTCACCAGGTATTTTCTTTAGAATATTAAAATTGATATCGTCAACAATATTATTTTTAGTGGCCAAAATTGCTCTTTGAAATAACCACTCTACGTTGGTATAGTTCTGAATAATATTTGGATAAATTTTGTCGATTAGTTCGTTTTCAGTAGTGGCTATGTTACAGAAATCACTATTGAGTTCAATGAGACCGGTCGTTTGGTCAGTAGGATATGTACCTTCGCCTATTTGTAAAAGCATTTTAGCAAAATGTGCTGTTGTTTCATCTTTTGATAATTCAACCCTCATGTTTTTTGTTAATTGCAGTATTTGTACTTCTGGCCAGAGATGTGACTTTTTTAAGCATGCATTGATCTCGTCTGCTGGTGTTGACTTGGGAATAACTGGAAGTGTTTGTCGAAAATCTCCTGAGAGTATGAGTAGAGCTCCTCCCATTATTTCAGAGTTTTTTCGCAATTCTTGTAATGTTCTGTCCATGGCTTCTAGTGATTTTTTATGGGCCATGGTGCATTCATCCCAGCAGATAATTTTAGCTTGTTTTAGAAGTTGACCCCGTCCAGATGCTCCTGAGACTTTACATACCGGGAATTGTTGTTCGGCTATATTCAACGGTAGTTGTAAGGCAGAATGAGCAGTTCGTCCTCCTTCCATAAGTGTGGCTGCAATGCCGGATGATGCTAGTGCCAGTGCGATGTGTTTTTTAGCACGTATTTCCGCCAGTATTAGATTTATTAGAAACGTTTTACCGGTGCCTCCTGGTGCGTCCAAGTAAATAATTCCACCAGTGTTGTTATTTATTCGGTTCATTATAACGTTGTAAATTGTTTTTTGATTGTCATTGAGGAGTGGTTTATTGTGAGCAATGTATTCAAGTAGTTCATTGACGTTGTAGCTTTTTTCCTTTGTAATTTCGTAGTTTAGCATACTGAAAGCATTTCTTTGTGGTGCTGGCATTCCAAGTTCTACTAAGGTCCGGTTATTTATTGCTAAGCATTTATCTTCTAAGCGAATGAGTGTTTCATTGAAGATGTTGTCACTGAATTCTATAGTCAGTTCTGGATTAGCTTGTCGGATTTGGTACAATATATCATCACTCATACTCCTTTTGAAAGAGTCCCATAGCTGTTTTGGGTTTGATGGGTTACATGTTGTTAGAATTATGGCGAATAACTCTCGAATTTGTTCAGCTGAAGCTGTGAGTGTGGCTTCTTGTAGTGTTAATTCCCAGTGGTTATCGTTTTCCAATAATCCTAAGCGTTGACATGCTTCTCTGTACGTCTGGCATAGGTAGCCGTCAATAGTCCTGAGATCTGTGAAACTTGTTGGTCCTCGTATTTCGTGTAACAACATTCGGAGATAGAAACATTCGGCATTGTTTGGATGTACAGTGTATACTCGACCTATTGTGTTAGTTTTCATTATTTCTGGATGACCCTCTTCTGGCATTCCTTGTTTTCGTCGTTGAAAAATTTTTCTTGTTTTGTCCCACGTATAATAAATAGGGACGTCGACATACAGTAACGTCTTTGCGAATGGATCCGTTTGGCAAAGTTGGAAAAAAGCTGTTAATGTTGTGTTCTGAGGTGGTTCGCTTGCAATTTTTCTAGCCGAGTCTTTTGTGAAGTAAACTCTCTGTCCATTCTCCAAATGTACTGCTAGATGTTGCACAGCTGGTTCGCGTTCGTGTATGGGAAAACTAAAAATCCTCCACGCTGCTTCGTTACTGTTGATGTATCTTCCCATTTGGTACATGAGTATCTCATCATTTCTGTTATTTTGTTCGCTATTTTGGACTATTTGAAATCCTGCCATATCACTACCTTTGTTTACGTACTTACATATATATTTAATAGATTTTACTGAATTGCAATATTCAACGTTTATGTGTGCTTGGAACATTTTAGAAAGTAGTGGGTTATATGGTACTACCCATTGATTATCTATTTCCAGTTCATCTCTGCCTTGTATTCGTATTTTTGCTGTGAAACCACCGTTTTTCGGTGATCGTCTTCTATATTTGGGATAGCCGTCATCTTCAGTTTTTGTATCGTCTACGTATGGTTTTGGATATTTTTTTGTACATTTTCCATCACGCATGCATGGCGCATTAAAGTTTAATGGTCCACATGGTCCGTGAATCATGTTTTTCACTACTATGCTGTATAGTTCCGGATCTTTTTGTGGATTGGGAAATTCAGCTTGGATGATTTTGTCGATATCCGTGAGATAAATTTTATCGTGTAGCCATATGAGATTGTGTGAGTGAGGTAATCCTCGTTTTTGCCACTCGATTGTATACATCCAGCATCTAACGGTTCCAAAGATGTGGTATTTTGTGATGACTTCAATAAATCTTATTTGTTTTTGTCGAAAAACTCGGGCTATTATGTCGTGTCGATCCATGGAGGTTTGTCCATATTTTAGTTGTTCTTTGATTTCTGGCCATGATGAGTTGCATGTAAATGTTATGAAGAGATCAGGTCGTCCATATTTTCTTACGTAGGTCATGGCATCTTGAGTATATTCGTGCATATGTCTTGGACTTCCTATGTATGATGAGGGTAAGATTACCATTGTTCCAATATCGTCAATATTGCCGTCATTTATGATCGCATCTCGAAGGTGGATGTATTCTTCTGTGCGTAGTTTCTTCTGATTCAGTCTTATGTAAAGCATCCGTTCTGCTTCTATTTTTGCGTACATATCTACCAGAAATTGTTGGAATAAACGGCGAGTGTTGAGAATGTGATTGTATATTTCATTGTCTCTGATCATTAAGCGGTAAGCATAGAACTCCTTGGAAGTGACTTTTTTGTTTGTTTCTATGCCTGTTTCAGGATGAATTTGTTTTATATTGAAATGATAACCGTCCTCTCCGTGCAGAAATATTAAAGGATATTGAAGAGAATCATATGAACGGTGTGTCTCTGCAATGCGTTGTAGTCCTTTTCTTCTTCGTTGTAAAATTATGTCACGGCTTGTATTTTCATTGTCCACAATTACGATGGCGACTTCATCTATCTGAGGTGCATTAAATCTACGTTCGTGTTCTCCACGTGGTCTTTTATCGGCTCGAATCACAATTTTATAGTCATCAGAAATCATGCGATCTAGTGTTGTTTTGAATATGTAAATCAGTTGATTGTATTTGTGTAAGATCCTCTGTACATCTTGGATTATTTCGCGTTTCAATCCATTAAAATGTGTACTTCGTTGATCAATTTCTTGTTCTTCATTTCCAATGAAATATACTTGCAGAAATTTATAGTCATCGTTAGGCATTGGTAGTAACGATCCTATTTTGTGATAAATTTGCCCTTGAATTGAAAATACATATTCAAATTCATCTCTATTAGTGTTAGTCGAAGTAACACCGAAAGAAGTCATTTGAAAGCAGGAGTTGTATGATCTTATATTTTGAAGAAAGTGTTTTGATTCTGGTGTTTCCCCGGTCATGTAATGTAGAAATTCCTGCGGAGGTGCTTCCAGTGGTGGTAATCGAATTTTTCCATTCATGCAACAGAGACCTGGTGTTTCTTTACTGAATTTTTTCGCGTGGCAAAATTGGCAAATGTTATTCATTTTTCCGATCACAACATATTTATGATTGTAATATTTCTTCGTCGATTCGTAGTGGAATGCTTCCTTTGTTAGATTATCTTTTAAAATTCTCGATTCTTCAATAGTTTTATTTTCGCTTCTTTCTTCGCTTTTTCCGCTTCTCAGGGTGCTCATTCTGGTTCGTTGATTTTGTAAACGTGCTTCGCGCTGTTCTTCCGTTTCATTTCTTCGATATTCTTTTTGTTTCCGCCGTTTCGCTGCAGAACTGGCAAGATCTCCACCTCTTTTACGTCTAGGCATTATATTCTGTAAAATATAAATTAAATGAACATTTTATAGACAAATATATTATTACGTAAACGTGGGGCACGTTGAGACAAAGAAAACAAAATTATTTAATCTTCAAGCGGTCGCGCGATATTTTGTTTACGGCCAAAGTATATCGATTCAACGCCGCGCGACTACTTGAAAGTTAAGGAAATTACAATTAAAAGAAAAGAAAAAAAAACCATTAGAATTAATTAAATACATTATTAAAAATACTCACATTTAATATTTCACAATAAAGGCTCACAGATAACTTTTTTTTTTCTTCACTTCAAGATCATGAATTAATTAAACACACTATTAAAAATACTCACACGTGATACTTCAAAATAAAGGCTCACACAGGTAACTTCTTTCTTTTTCGTTTCGAAGTGGCTTGTTCCGCTGTTCAAATCGAATTAATTCTGGCGGGCGACACCGGGCTCTTATATATTCAGAAAGCTAGGCTCTAGGGTATTCCAGAAAGTTGGCTTTATGGAGACTATACACATGAAGTGTATAGTTGGCTCTAAGATATTCGAGAAAGATGGCTCTAGGATATTCAAGAAAGTTTGGGAATATTTACTTTCTCACACCTTCTAGGTATAGAATGTTCTCGACGTTATCGTTCGCCGTAACAATAGGTTTTGCAGCTGTAGCATACGCAGTAAAGGCGCGAAATTTAAAAACTTAAATTTTAAAATGTTTTCAGAAGTAATTTGAATAACTAAAATGATATCGCTTTAACTCCAACATATAAGTTAGCTACTGCTGTATAAATACACAAAATTTAATAACTTTATTATGGTAACAAATGTAATTTAAGACTTTATTGAAATGAGAATTTTAAATTTCGCGCCCCAAATAATCGTTCTTTTAAGTCCATATTGTGTACAATGAATGAAGTTCAACTATTTGACAACAGATGGCGCGACTACACTTACTTTCCAAGTTGAAGGGTTGGAAAAGCCCTTATATCTTTAAAAACAC
The DNA here is from genome assembly GCA_936450015.1 of Meganola albula. NCBI lineage: Eukaryota > Metazoa > Arthropoda > Insecta > Lepidoptera > Nolidae > Meganola > Meganola albula. The sequence goes on along the minus strand of OW388159.1, from coordinate 12,017,070 downwards.
ACCCTTTAGGTTAAAACGGGAACTTTCTTGTTCGAGGGGGGATAAAGGGTTATGGTAACAAATGTAATTTAAGACTTTATTGAAATGAGAATTTTAAATTTCGCGCCCCAAATAATCGTTCTTTTAAGTCCATATTGTGTACAATGAATGAAGTTCAACTATTTGACAACAGATGGCGCGACTACACTTACTTTCCAAGTTGAAGGGTTGGAAAAGCCCTTATATCTTTAAAAACACACCCTTTAGGTTAAAACGGGAACTTTCTTGTTCGAGGGGGGATAAAGGGCTATCACACTATATAAGTCCCTTTATCGTGATGGGACTCCTTTTTAAGTTTTATCGGCACGCACATTTTATCAACTTAGTTTTATTATATACTAGCTGTAATACCCGGCTTCGCTCGGGAGTTGATATGAGGTTACGTGGTAGTTGAAATAAAAAAATAAACTATGACGTAAAAAGTAAAAAATATATATATATTGAAAACATATATATTTACATGTATTTACATTATCATGGACATATATATTTACATGTATATTTAAACATATATATTTACATGTATTTACATTTTCTCATTATTTATACTACTTGTTTATAAACAACATTTTTCATTTTATTGTCCGGGGTATATATATATAAATTTTTCGAATTTCCTACTCTTGAGCAAGCTACATAAAGCTGACCGTGAGAGAAGCAGGATTCTTTGAGGTTGATGCCAGATAACCGTCCTCTCCGTGCAGAAATATTAAAGGATATTGAAGAGAATCATATGAACGGTGTGTCTCTGCAATGCGTTGTAGTCCTTTTCTTCTTCGTTGTAAAATTATGTCACGGCTTGTATTTTCATTGTCCACAATTACGATGGCGACTTCATCTATCTGAGGTGCATTAAATCTACGTTCGTGTTCTCCACGTGGTCTTTTATCGGCTCGAATCACAATTTTATAGTCATCAGAAATCATGCGATCTAGTGTTGTTTTGAATATGTAAATCAGTTGATTGTATTTGTGTAAGATCCTCTGTACATCTTGGATTATTTCGCGTTTCAATCCATTAAAATGTGTACTTCGTTGATCAATTTCTTGTTCTTCATTTCCAATGAAATATACTTGCAGAAATTTATAGTCATCGTTAGGCATTGGTAGTAACGATCCTATTTTGTGATAAATTTGCCCTTGAATTGAAAATACATATTCAAATTCATCTCTATTAGTGTTAGTCGAAGTAACACCGAAAGAAGTCATTTGAAAGCAGGAGTTGTATGATCTTATATTTTGAAGAAAGTGTTTTGATTCTGGTGTTTCCCCGGTCATGTAATGTAGAAATTCCTGCGGAGGTGCTTCCAGTGGTGGTAATCGAATTTTTCCATTCATGCAACAGAGACCTGGTGTTTCTTTACTGAATTTTTTCGCGTGGCAAAATTGGCAAATGTTATTCATTTTTCCGATCACAACATATTTATGATTGTAATATTTCTTCGTCGATTCGTAGTGGAATGCTTCCTTTGTTAGATTATCTTTTAAAATTCTCGATTCTTCAATAGTTTTATTTTCGCTTCTTTCTTCGCTTTTTCCGCTTCTCAGGGTGCTCATTCTGGTTCGTTGATTTTGTAAACGTGCTTCGCGCTGTTCTTCCGTTTCATTTCTTCGATATTCTTTTTGTTTCCGCCGTTTCGCTGCAGAACTGGCAAGATCTCCACCTCTTTTACGTCTAGGCATTATATTCTGTAAAATATAAATTAAATGAACATTTTATAGACAAATATATTATTACGTAAACGTGGGGCACGTTGAGACAAAGAAAACAAAATTATTTAATCTTCAAGCGGTCGCGCGATATTTTGTTTACGGCCAAAGTATATCGATTCAACGCCGCGCGACTACTTGAAAGTTAAGGAAATTACAATTAAAAGAAAAGAAAAAAAAACCATTAGAATTAATTAAATACATTATTAAAAATACTCACATTTAATATTTCACAATAAAGGCTCACAGATAACTTTTTTTTTTCTTCACTTCAAGATCATGAATTAATTAAACACACTATTAAAAATACTCACACGTGATACTTCAAAATAAAGGCTCACACAGGTAACTTCTTTCTTTTTCGTTTCGAAGTGGCTTGTTCCGCTGTTCAAATCGAATTAATTCTGGCGGGCGACACCGGGCTCTTATATATTCAGAAAGCTAGGCTCTAGGGTATTCCAGAAAGTTGGCTTTATGGAGACTATACACATGAAGTGTATAGTTGGCTCTAAGATATTCGAGAAAGATGGCTCTAGGATATTCAAGAAAGTTTGGGAATATTTACTTTCTCACACCTTCTAGGTATAGAATGTTCTCGACGTTATCGTTCGCCGTAACAATAGGTTTTGCAGCTGTAGCATACGCAGTAAAGGCGCGAAATTTAAAAACTTAAATTTTAAAATGTTTTCAGAAGTAATTTGAATAACTAAAATGATATCGCTTTAACTCCAACATATAAGTTAGCTACTGCTGTATAAATACACAAAATTTAATAACTTTATTATGGTAACAAATGTAATTTAAGACTTTATTGAAATGAGAATTTTAAATTTCGCGCCCCAAATAATCGTTCTTTTAAGTCCATATTGTGTACAATGAATGAAGTTCAACTATTTGACAACAGATGGCGCGACTACACTTACTTTCCAAGTTGAAGGGTTGGAAAAGCCCTTATATCTTTAAAAACACACCCTTTAGGTTAAAACGGGAACTTTCTTGTTCGAGGGGGGATAAAGGGTTATGGTAACAAATGTAATTTAAGACTTTATTGAAATGAGAATTTTAAATTTCGCGCCCCAAATAATCGTTCTTTTAAGTCCATATTGTGTACAATGAATGAAGTTCAACTATTTGACAACAGATGGCGCGACTACACTTACTTTCCAAGTTGAAGGGTTGGAAAAGCCCTTATATCTTTAAAAACACACCCTTTAGGTTAAAACGGGAACTTTCTTGTTCGAGGGGGGATAAAGGGCTATCACACTATATAAGTCCCTTTATCGTGATGGGACTCCTTTTTAAGTTTTATCGGCACGCACATTTTATCAACTTAGTTTTATTATATATAATGATAATGATTTGTCAAATTCCTACCATGAAGTTTTGTGTCACTCCCTGTTCACAAGCATACATGTGAATTTTATGCCTTCATTTTTATCTAGAACTTCATGGTACTTATGATTAGAAATAAGAGCCCACTTAAATAAAACCTTCTTCGTTTCAAATTCAGCGAAAATCCTTGTCTACGGTCAATACCACCACCACCTTTATAAGTCATTTCGTTAAATTTTTTAAAAGCCGTGAACAACACAATTTTGAATTTAGAATGTAAAATTAATGTCAGGAAGCAGATTTTTTTTAATCGTTTTGATGGAGAAAAAATTAGTTAAGCTAAAGTAGTATTTTCTTAGATTTACGCAAATATTACACAAATAAAACTACTTTTTAACGGATTTTGAAACGTCGGGATCTAAAATCTAAAATAAACCGCGTTAAAGTCCGTTTTAATGTAGTTTTATTTCAACTTATAAAAGTATTAAGTATCTACATAATATACTTACCTACAACTAGCGCTTGATGAGTCTTTGTAAAAATATTTTATTGCATAGTTAACGCACACCCGGTTCTTAGTTTTACGATGCGTAATAACCATTATGTTTAAAAAAAACATTGCATTGATTTATATTCTTGAATACTTGTATAACTACATTCTTTTTCATTGTTTTGATATAGATAGCGGTAAACATAATTACGATTCTCTATTATTTTCTGGACCGTTTAATTTTATTTAAACTTTTCCGTTTGTAATTCTACGAACATATTAAACTTTACCTAGAAAACAATTAAAATTTATACCTTTCTTATTTTATTTACTACTAGCGACCCGCCCCAGCTTCGTACGGGTGCAATGTGTTATACTTATAAACCTTCCTCTGCAATCGCTCTATCTATTAAAAAAAACCGCATCAAAATCCATTGCGTGAGTTTCAAAGATCTAAGCATACATAGGGACATAGGGACAGAAAAAGCGACTTTGTTTTATACTATGTAGTGATTTCTATATCTCTATTCCCAACGTCTTCCATCTTGACTCGAACTCGCGACCTTATATTTCTAAGGCGAGGCCCGTACCACTGCGCCACCGCTGCTCTCAACATTTCATAATTTTTTTATTACAAACAAATTATTAGGTATTCTGTAAAGAGATGCGATGATGCAACAAAATAGGTATATAGTCGAAATATAATTCTCGGGTTAATTCTGTGTGTGATTTGTTTCATTGCCGCTGCTCAATATCAGCGAATACACCATCGCTTTTGAGGAAACCAAATAAATAAATAAATATTCTGAGACATTAACACACACGGTCATCTGGCCCCAAGCTAAGCAGAGCTTGTCTTATTGAAATCAAATAGCTGGTATATACTATACATATAATACTTTTCTATTGTAAATATATACATATAATAGATATTTACACCCAGACTCGACACAAACAAACATGTGACATAAACATTCAAAGACTTCATCAAACCGTCTTTATCTAGCGTGATTGTGTTGGTCCTGGATCAATTCTCAAGCTTTAGGTATTTATCTCGAACTCGAGATATATCGAAAAAAGTATTCGCTATAGATAAGTCTGTCACTCAACGCACGACATGCAACGAGTAGTCTATATGCGGATTTTATTAGTTTTCAATCGACATTCGACATTTTTTCGAGATAAATATCTAAAGCACAAAGAATCAGTTGTAAAGATAATTACCGTGCCCGTGCGCAGCAGTGAGTCACTTAAGAAGTATTATTACTTTATTTACTATCGAGTCGTTTTTGACTATATAAGGTTATAGCACCTAGGAAGAATATATTTTTTGAAGTGAAAACTTCTTTAGCGGCGTTGAGCACTTTTTCTGTAATGGGTATAAAATCTTAAACTCGCGTCAGGACACGTGACCTGATCGAAAAAGCGTAAGACGGATGGAGAGTAGACAGCTATCCCCTCTCTACGGCGCGGCGAAAATGTATGCCCGTGCCTACTGTTTCGTTTAGGCAGATTAAGATGTTAATAATCAAGTTTTCACTTCTGTTGGCACTCCCGGAGTGCAACCCGTCTTTTTTTATAATGGTTCGGTTTTAGACCATTTGCCAATAACAAAGTTAGGGAAACTTATTATATATTAAAACAATTTAATTTAGAGCGGAACTAAGAATATTCTAAGTCTACTATATGTGTTATAGTTCCTATTTCGACCTATAAACGTAACACTAACGTTCAAATTAATGGTTATTGTAACGGTCGTATTTTTAAGTGAAATAAGTATTCACTGCGGGTAGTAAGTACTTACATGAATTTCTTTACTCTTTGCGTAATGTTGCGTGTAGCAACCGGCCGTTACTGAGCCGATACTACTGATTAATGACGGCTCAAAGTGTGAGCGAGAGCGATTAAATTATTTATTTACTAATTTGGTACATATTTAGCTATAGCTATACATATTCTTGTATTTTTAATTGCCATTTAATACATCCTAATTTAATATTTAGCTAAATAACTCTTAATTGTTCAGAATCATGAAACAATGTTTGTCCATTTAATTTATGACAAATCCAAAAAAAAAAGTTTTTGTAACAAAAAGGTTCTTTAAGTACTTCTGATTTAATATTAGTGCCCGATGAAGGATAAATAGACTCGTTTCATAATACGCAGGGGACCTAAACCAAATACAACTAGCTTTTTTAATTTTTCCTATTTTTTTTTTAATTTAAACGCACACACCACAGACCTTTCGTTGTGCCGTTTTTAAATTTTTATCTCTTAATGTCACTATTTTATAGTATTAATAATTACTATGCTAAAGAGTTCCCTAATGTGGTCGGGAACCTATACAGTATTCAGTCATTTGGCCCCCTGATGGGAGCATATTATTATAGTCCGTTATGTTTTTGTCTTTTTCCGTTTTGCTGTACTCTCTGGATCGCTAGCTCGTTGTCTTGTAATTATATCCACATTAATTTTTCCTATTTACTTCCCCATATTCCTATATTTATACCAAAATCAAGGTTAAATTAAATACTTTGTTTTTCTAGCCAGAGAGAGTCTACTTTAAGTAACCCAATTTTACTCCTGCTTAATGAATCAAGTGACTATTACACTAAGCAATTCAAAGTATTAATATTGAAGGCGTGTTAAGTTATGTTTTATCGCGGTCCGCTTATACTTTGAGCCGCAATATCTAAAACTGTTACAAGTCCAAAGAAAGTGTTCTTACTTCCATGTACTCGCACGCGGCGCGCATTACAAACTCGATCAGCTGTTAGTGACGTAATCTACGTCTGGGGTTTCCTCTTTAGCCATGGTGCTCTATTAGATATCTATAAATAATGTTTTTTTTTACTAATGATAGCTTCTATTTTTCATCTAGGTTAAACAATGTTCCTTAAATACAAAAACAAAACTGGTACCCGATTCCCGCACTTTAGACATTTGGTCGAAAAAAGGGAAAAATGACATATTTTTTTTGTATAATGACATTATTATAAAAACGACTCTACTATCATCATTATTTTAAACGTACAAATGACACTTTAAAAAAAATTAAAAATTGATTAATAAATAATTTTTAATCGACTTCCAAAAAAGGCGGAGGTTCTATGTTCGACTGTTTTTTTTCGTATTCTCAGAATGTCACGTTATAGATAAGTCTACCACTCAACGTACGACATGCAACGAGTAGCCTAGCAATCGACATCATAATTTAAATAGATTGCATTCATTTTCAATCAACATTCGACTTTTTCGACATATTTCGATTTCGAAATGAATGTTTAAAGCGCGAGGTTCGAGTCCCACGTTTTGAACCTTTTGTTTAAGTATGTATGTACCCTAATTTACCTTAGTCAACGATGACTAATAATGAGTGAGTATTGACTCAATAAGTATTATTTATATTTAATATTTCATAACAATTGATACGTTGTGTGTGTACGTGTGTTAAGGGTGGTTAATAAAGTATAAAGAAAAAAGATTTTGTAATAAGGTTTGTTAGGAACCTTAGAACAAGGAACTAAGAGAAGTGCCTGGCACGGTCGCAGCTATAGGGGCAAAACGAGTAGCAAAAGTAGTTCGTTAAATGACATTATATTTCATTTTCATAAAACGTTGTATAATGCATTTTTTAATCAGAAGCAAAATCAATTTTATTCACACGTGTAAAGGTACATTGTTGAGTGTGATGTGGCTGTGATTTTGATTAATTTTGTCCAGGAGGCTCTCACCAATTAAATAATTATTTTTTTGTGTGTAATGTATGACTAATATTTTATGTGCGTGAGTTTTTTGTGTAACAAGTAAGTCATCTAAGTTTGGAACCATGTGAAAAAAAACTATTTGTATGCTATGAAATCAGTTAGCAACCAACAATAAATTGTTATCTATATTAATATCATTGTTTATAGTTGTGGATAACTAAATGAAAAATATTGTGGTAATAAATTTTATCTTTCTCGCAGATTCACTTGTTATATCGCCATAAATCTGTTTGTTTGTGACTCTTGATAGAGTTATCGATGAAAATGAAAATGGCGTCCTACTTCGAAGGCTTCGTAAATATCTTTTGACTGTTTTTTATTCTAAAATATTTCGCTTGATCACAACTGAGTCAGTGCTGTGGATCGCCTCTAGTAAGTACTCACAGCGTTTTCTGAGCAATGTCCATTTTTGACACTGATGGGTCACACTTACTCTTTGCTTTTATTTTTTTTATTTTTTAGCTGTTTTATTTATGTTTTTTCCATGAGTTGTTTTTGATTCTGTGTGTCCTGTCTTTGTCAAATAAATGTTTTTCTTTATTTCTATCTTTCTATGCTACGTGAAGTGGTCTATGATGGAACGAGCTTATTGGTGAGATGGTAGAAACGGAATACTATTATCCGGTACTGATCAAACTTTGAGAAAATCAAATAAAACAAATAATATTATTTTCACACACACACGTAGCGCCATCTAGTCCCAAATTATGCAATTATATTTGCGTGTGTTAAGGGTAGGTATGGATACTACTGAAAAAGTACTAGTACATACTAGCTTCCGCCCGCGGCTTCGCCCGCGAAATGATCTCACTAATCTTGTTTCTCCATACAAATTTTGGAACCCCGTTTCACCCGCTCAAAGGGTGAGTTTTGAAAAAAGCTTTCTTAGTGCACCCCTGGACCCCGTAAGGAACCTATGTGCCAAATTTGGAGTCTCTAGACCCAGCGGTTTGGGCTCTGCGTTGATATGTCGGTCAGTCAGTTTCTTCTTTTCTATATTTAGATAGATTATAGATAAACTAGCTGCCCCAGCGAACTTCGTACCGCGTATATATTAAAAAAAAATTTTAAGCGTGAACAACACTTATCACATAAGGGTATAAAAAAAGATAGTAGCCGATTTTCAGACCTACTGAATATGTATAAAAATTTTCATAAGAATCGGTCAAGCCGTTTCGGAGGAGTACGGTAACTAACATTGTGACATGGAAATTTTATTTAATAGATTACATCCAGACACGGAACAAACAATCATGCGCATCACACAATGATTTGTCCTGGGTGGAAATCGAATCCATTTTCATGTCGAATGTAACTTTTTATTGTAAATAAATGTATTAGTTCTAAACTTTCTAAACTGCGTTGACAATTTCAATAAGTTCTCCTAAACTCAATTCCGATGGTTATTATTTATCACAAAAGATAGTTACTATACTTAATGCGCCATGACAATTGTCCAAATTGTTATTGTAATTTTATAGAGTAAAACGCTTCTTAGAAGTAATATTTAAGTTTAAATCGTGACTAGAACTCAGTAAGTAAGTACTTATAATATTTTGTTGGCACGAGCGGTCTATTTAATAGTACCTAATAATGTTTATTAGAGTGAATAGTCATAGTTCAACTTTTCTATAATGGCTGAGTGATGGCTGTGTATCGGTTTAATTTTTATTTTTCTTTATTGAAATAACATTTTTTTCTAAATTGATACATTGATGAGTACTAACTTATATACGTATATCTAGTTTTCCGTCGGCGGTTCCCGCCCGCGCTTATTTCGGCTATCACCAGAGGTCAGAGTAGGTAGATTGATTTCTCGTCGTCGACGTCAACCGTAGAGAATAATATGGATATGACTCCAAAATACCACAATTTAGACACACTTCAAAAGACGTCAAAAGGAATACTTTAAAATTAGAAAATATTGAATAAGTTATGATTATTTATTTGAATTGTATAGGTACAGTAATTATAAACATTAATTTATATTGTAATATTAATAAGGATTACTACAAAACGCTAAAGCTTGTGCGTTAGAAAACCGAATGATATAACCGGATTAATATTGTACTAATGTGTTAAGCAGGTAATATGCTTCTGCAAAAACACAGAATAGCAAAATCGTTTCGTCTATTCATAGATTTTGAATTGATTGAATAGGTTTTACGCTATTCAGTACTTATAATCCTACCACGCTAAACATAATGTAGCCTCGCAGTTAACTCATTTCATTAACACCTAGAAAACATTATTTCTATCTTGGGCAAATGGTCTCGCTGTGCAAAACACCTATTTTCAATGTGTCCACCTGTAGATATTTAATAACCGAAAACCTATTGACAGAAAATGATACAATCAGCTCAGCCAAATGAAATGATGTGTAAAAACTATTTTCCCTTATCAGAACTACGGTTTCGTTTCCTCTCGTCATTCAGAAAGGCTGTCTGTTAATTTTTCACTACATATATGGTTAGGGTGTCAATTCATGGAACATGCACACTCAATGCTACGCTGACTACAACGTTTTAACTGGATATAAAACTATATTGTCAATTAAAAGGAACAAAAGTCGAGTAAGACGCCATATTGGTGGGAAGTCAGTTGAGTAGAATGTCATACTAGCGGAATGCAAGTTAAACTTAATGTCAGACTAGCGGAATGCAAGTTAAACCGAAATTCAGACTAGCGGAATACAAGTTAAACCGAAAGTCAGACTAGCGAACTACTAGTTAAACCGAAAGTCAGACTAGCGGAATGCAAGTTAAACCCAAAGTAGACTAGCGGATTGCAAGTTTAATCGAAAGTCAGACTAGCGGAATGCAAGTTAAACCCAAAGTAGACTAGCGGATTGCAAGTTTAACCGAAAGTCAGACTAGCGAACTACAAGTTAAACCGAAAGTCAGACTAGCAGAATGCAAGTTAAACTCAAAGTAAGACTATTGGAATACAAGTTAAACCGAGAATCAGACTAGAGGAACGCGAGTTGAGTAGAATGCCAGAGTAGCGGAATACAGGTTGAACCAAAAGTCAGAGCCATTGTGATCCCATTGACAGGAAGCGATGCGAATATACGCATTGTATAACAGCATGCCATTCTATCACTTAAACCCTTTTTAGTGTCCCACTGCTGGGCACAGGTCTTCACTCAACTATCTTACGAGTTGAAAGTTTAGGCCTTAATCCACTCACGCTGGCTAAGTTCGGGTTGGTGGATATCACATGTCCTCGAACGATTAGTCATAAGACATGCCGGTTTCCTCACGATGTTTTCCTTCACCGATATTGAGCAGCGGTGATGATACAATTCACACAAAGATGTGTGGGCACGGCTGGGATTCGAACCCGTGACCTTATATTTCAAAGGTGAGGCTCGTACCGCTGCGCCACCGCTGCTCACCTATGTCCTTTCTATTTACATATATTTTATATTATATTTTCTTACGAAATCGATAAATTCTTGGATAATTGGATGGAGGTGGCACAAGACCGCGACGCCTGGAAGGTGTTAGGGGAGGCCTTTGCCCAGCTGTGGTATGATCCGGGTTAGTAACCTAAATATATAAAAGAAGAAACTGACTGACTGACTGACATATCAACGCAGAACCCAAACCGCTGGGTCTGGAGACTCCAAATTTGGCACATAGGTTTCTTATGAAGTCTAGGGGTGCACTAAGAAAGGATTTTTCATAACTCACCCTTTAAGGGGGTGAAACGGGGTTCCACCAAAAACAAATAAAAATATATGATAAAGGGTTCTTATAGATCTGTCACTTGGCTAATATTTATCCTAACACCACGCGGGCGAAGCCGCGGGTGGAAGTTAGTAATAATGATAATTTTCTAACGATGATCCAACATTGAAGTCTTTTATTGAATAGCAACAGAATCAGAGTAGGTAGTTTCCATTTCCTGTGCAGAGTAAACAAGCAATATCTCCAATATCTGCACTCCTTGTCTGTTTGTTTGTTTCATAGATGTTTGTTTTACTTATCGCTTGCTCAGAAGAATACTGTATTAAGTCAAAATTTGGCGCTAACTGACTTAATAATACAGCTCGACTAAAAAAAGTACGTTCTTCCTTTTGAATTAGGTTGAAAACCGCTTACACGTTAAATGAGCCAATAAGGAAAGTTACATCTCTATTCCTCTCGATCTTTCTATTCCCTAGAACACGGAAGAACGTACTTTTTTTAGTCGAGCTGTATTATTAAGTCATTGACTTAATACAGTATTCTTCTGAGCAAGCGTTATATGTACGGCCGTTTTCACCAATCTATCTTCTTTGTCGTTCCGCTCTTGTCAGAGTGGTCGTGGTCACATTGAGTCATCCACATTGGTTATAGAGGTGGTCTCCCACCATCTGTGCCTATTGGTTGAATGTCTGGCACACACAATCATGTAAACTGTTTTTCTCATGTTTTCCTTCACTGATATTGAGCAGCGGAGATGAAACTATTTACACAAAGATGTGCAGGCGAGACTGGGATCGAACCCGCGACCTTATATTTCTAAGGCGTGGCCCGTACTGCTGCACCACCGCTGCCCGAGTGACCTACCCATTTTAAATAAGGCTACAAAATATTATTTTCGTTGTTCTAATAAGCAAACGGAGCGAAGTTAGGACCCTCATATTTCACGTCAAAACAAAGATTTGATTAACTCACATCTAAGAGTCCATACACACTAGGACAGTATTTTTCCACCATCTAGATACCTACCACACGCTACTTTCCTCAAATATTGTATGATATTGTAATCGTCAAAAGTTGGCGGGGTATAAAGGAAGATAGGTACCTAAGTTCGTTCGATTTCTTGACTTTGAACGAATCAATCAAATTTTTTTTCATCCTGAATTAGGCCTGCGCCTGACTACAACTTGCCTGATATTAAGCAATGATGTAGTCTACGATGGGACGCGCCTGCCCACTATACCGATTCATTCGAGGTTACGAATGAATTTCGGTGAGCAGGTGGCAGTGGAATGATGCTCCTTATGGTTAGAAACCATAAAAGAGCAACAATTTCGACCCGCCCTCTTAAATGGTGTCACCAGACATCGCAACGGAACACGGCAAGCTTTGCTCAGCTTGTGGTTAGATAATATTTTCGGTAAGACATAAGTTAGGTGAGCTGGGGACAGCTATATGGTGTCTATAGGTATTTAGACGGTGATTTTTCATTCTACTAATATTATAAACGCGAAAGTTTGTAAGAGTGTATGGTCATGGGTTGGATTCCCACCCAGAACAATTTTTTGTGTAACGACCATGATTGGTTGTTGTGTCTGGGTGTAATTTATCTATAATATGTATGTGTTTACAAAAAAAAAATTGGTTGCCTGTAAATTCGGTATACGGGCGAAAGTTTTACGTGACAACGACTTTGAGTGGTAAAATAATTTTAATGTGAATATTCATTCGTATAGTAGGAAGAAGGATGAAACATAGTTGAGTGGGAGAGAGACGCAAGGCATTCGGCGGGCCTCTCTCTCGTTCGGTGACTCATCGTAACGTTACCGAGCGTTACACTTTTTCATAAGTGCCTCCCAGCCGCAACCTAATTTAAGACGTTGTCACGTCAAAATGCTGTTTTTTTAAGATTTCAGTAACCTAACCGAATGGTACTTAGTCAGCTTGCCTCTACATTTTACTAGTCTGCGCTGACCTTAAAAATAAAACATCATTATTTAACACCATTTGTAATATTAGATTACTAATTTTGACACCCCTGTACCATGTAATAACATTGTAATTTTATTATTTTAGATACTTATCTTCTTAACATAACCGCCGAACACGAGATTTCTTTCAACTAACCCCCGTATTCATAAACGTCTTTTAGCTAAAATAGGTTTATAATTCGTTTGTCTTTGTCTATCATCTTGACATTTGAACTAGTAAGAAAGAGACAGTCCATTATAACTAAAGAGTCTTATAATATTTTTATGAATAAAACCGTAAGTAGGTATATAAAATTTTCATTTTACTTCACTTTTTAATTGAAATACCTTCTTCTTCTTCTTCTTTTAATTATGGCCTTTGCAGAAATTATTCCGCAATTATGCCAGTGTCAAGTTTAAATATGGCGTTCACCATCTTTGACAGTGATTCTGCCAATGTCACGTTAAAAGAGACAGTGTTAGATCTCAAGATGGCGTCTTAGAGCGTCGCAGTTTTTTTTACAACTAATCCTTTATGGCAAAATTGTGGTAGCCTTCCACAACAGGCCAAAAATGAAAAATTGAATTGAACTAATCCTTTAAAAGCTTGTATACTATATTGATAGTTTTAATGTAATGGTTTACAAGACCGCTGAAGTTTTATCAATCAGTTTTTGGAACGAAGTTCCTTATCGCGCGTTGTGAAAGGGGGCTAGACGGAAAAAATTCTTACGAAAAGTTGTCACGATACACTTTTTGATATAGTAAGCTATTGTAAGCTGTGCGGCGTGCGCATGTTAGCAAAAAAATAGAAAAAAATTAATTTGCAAAAAATATACCTTAGAAAGATAAAAAAAAATCGTACTTACACAATGAAAAAAAAATAGAAAAAATAGCACAAAAAATAAAAAATAAAAATTATTACAATTCCTTCACTAATTAATCGAAAGGAACTTCGTTCCAAGCGGATGTCCCTTGACACCTCTCAAGTTTTTTTTCTACCAATCTTTTATAATCTTGTATACTTATTTAAACTTGATATTGGCAAAATTGCGGAGTAATTTCTGCAGAGGCCATAATTAAAAGAAGAAGAAGAAACAGACAGTGCAATAATAAAAAGTTTTCTACGGTGGGCCGAAACGTTGTTTACTCAATAGTTAAGTATAGTTCTGACACTTATTTTTACTTGATTAAATACTGACAGCAGTCAACACATAACTATTATTCTCCTTTGCGTTACTTAGTTTATTAGAAAAATCCGGTGAAGTGCGAGTCGGACTTCGCACATTTAGGGTTCAGTATCAAATACAATTTATTTAAAGAAAAATCTTAACGTCACTATTATCGATATATTGGTATGTATTTGTTATTCAAAAATTCAAAAAGTCAAGAAAGTTTAAAATAGGTTTTTTATTCCGTTGCTTTAAAATGTTTTTATATCAATAAATACAGTATTTATATTCAAAACGTTTTCACTAACAATACACTTCTTATTGGAGTAGGTTAGCAATAATTTTTAGCACTCATTGGCTGTAGACGCTCTTACATTTTTTTAAATATTATATCGCATTGGGACATCAAAAAATACTGTTGTAAAATTTACATAACACAACGGCTAGATGAACACGTGACTGACTGACAATAAGGTTCTGTCCGGACCTTTTGTAAGGAACCCTAAATCTCCTTAATATATTTTATTACATTCTCAAAGTACACTTAGGTAAATACTATCTTTCTTAATATTTCATAAACACGCAGGAAACCACACCGTCAACGAACACTCATAAATCACCTATAAACAAAACCAGCGGATCTCAAATAGTTTTTTCTACTCCGAAAACTATCTCAAATTCTTACATCCTTAAGAATGGTAAATAAAAACTGATCAAATGTATGTCGAGTTACCCCAAACGCTTACGGTTCCGGTCTGGACTGGACTTACTGGACTGCGCGATCGCGAAATGCCCCAGATCCCCTATAACTAGAGTGTCCCCACATGGGGAGCCCCCATTGCAGTTGCCACAGTACTCGATCGGTTCGACCGTCCTCGGACTCACCGAAAAAATTCCGGTGAACCAATAACGGCCCTTCCGGCTAATTGAGTTAGAAAATCCGCAATAAAAAAATGTCGAGTCATATTTGCCGCAGTATAGGCACAGTGTTAAAACAGTACGGAAACTAGGAAGAAATCGTTTAAAATAGCCCACATACGTATAGACTACTTGTTTTGCACTTAGTAGTCCTCTAAAAAAATGTCACTGGGGATTGGCAATATCCACATATACCCATACATATACTCACATATTATAATATATAAGTACTTCTTTTAAAAAAGAAAAAACGCCTACTGAGTAGTAGTTGCCAGTCATTCACTGCACGGTAAGAAAATAAATTGGGGTATTTTTATGTAGACTCGCGTCTCAAAAGAAATGAAGCATATTCTCATTTCATTTCATACCCAGGAACATAACATTACAATGCCCTGACGCCTGTATCACCCGATGGTGCAGTCAGAGGTGTATATCATCCGCTTTTTGTGAGCTATTAGATTCCACACGTAATAAGGAGCGAACTGCAGCTAAGACTCTCTAATGATTATTTTTTTAAGAAAATACCACGATTTTTTTATTTTAAAAAAGGCTTGCACTTTACGTCAACTTGCCTCATGTTAAGCAATGATTTTAGATGAGTCTACGATGGGACGTGCCTGCCCAATATATTGATTTACTCGCGGTGGAAAGCTAGTAAAAAAATGTATAGCAAAAATATAATAGCTATATTCCCACCCAGACACATAACCAAAAAGTATTACACTACGGGTTGTACTACTATGTTTGAGTTACACTGTACTAGGACAATAAAATAGTGTTGCCCAGTTATGACGAGCAAATTCTCCTCATTTTCCGGGCGACTGTCGTAAAGTGGTGGTTGGGGAAAACAATTTTATTGCGTGTATGTTGGGACTGTTGGGTTTTATTGCTGTGTTGCCAGCGGCTAGTTTTATTGCTTGTTAACAATCCTGGTTTGTTTTTGGGGGTTTTTGGTAGGTATTTTGGAAGGTTTGTGATTTTAATTGTGTTATAAAACGCTTTTATTTGTACTTAGTTCATAATAAATGCTTTAATGAAAAAT
This sequence comes from Meganola albula, assembly GCA_936450015.1. Classification (NCBI taxonomy): domain Eukaryota; kingdom Metazoa; phylum Arthropoda; class Insecta; order Lepidoptera; family Nolidae; genus Meganola; species Meganola albula. The sequence goes on along the minus strand of OW388159.1, from coordinate 12,000,942 downwards.
GGTCGTCAGTTAAATTTCATTTGTTGTGAGATATGTGCTACACTAGAAGACATAATACACTTACTTACGGAATTTGTAAGATTTCTATCTGCGAGAGAAGATCTAATTAGAGAACTTATAATAAATACCTATGATGTAGGTATATATAACATATTATATATCATGTTAATTTCATTTGCGTTACTATGTTTCTCATAACTGGGTATGATGGGACTGACATGTACAATTTACAAAAGTCCTCAAATAAAATAAAGAGAAAAAAAATCATTCTCCCTTACTTAGCCAGCATAGCATATCAACGCAAAAAACTGACTGATTGGTGGCTGATTGACATATAGACGCACAGCCTAAAGCGCTGGGTCTAGAGACTCCAAATATGACACATAGGTTCCATGTGAGGTCTAAGGGTGCACTAAGAAAGGATTTTCCCAAACTCACCCCCTAAGTAGTCAAAACAGGTCCAAAGTTTGTATGGAGGAACATGATTAGTTAGACCATTTTGTTCGAAACATTCATACGAGTACTCCTGGCGGTAAATGAGTAGGTAAGCACTTGTATCACGAATTTTCAAAATTCATTTCCGAGAGTGATGAAATGGGGTGACCTACTGTCAAGGCGAGGTGCGTAGGGCGGGACGAGGGAAGTAGTAATCGGAAAACTACTTTCCACTCTAATACCACGCGAGGAAGCCGCGGCCGGAGGTAGTTTTATGAATGGATATTGGAGTATGTCTAAGAATGAAATATTGAAGGTAATGTGACATCTACTTACTTGTGTAGATCAGTGGTTGTCACAAGGTTCTTTAAGTAGTCTGTGATGTCTCACTGCTTCCATTGCCTGGCCTAGTGGCCAGTCTGCCTTGAGGTCTCATGGGTGACCCAATTTAAGAAATCAATAAGTCCAAAAGGACAATTGAGATAGTTATAGTGTTATGTTTTTAGTGTCTACTGAAATAATTTGGGTTGGTTAAAAAAATTAATTAAGAAACACGTGTATTTTTAATTAGTGTAAATTTTGTACTTTTGTTTATTGAAAGAATTAAAACGATGATTATGTAATAGGAGTTAAATAAATAAAATAAATAAATATTAATGAGCTAGTGTTGCTACCTCGAACTTAGGGATTTCTTGAAATGGATCACTCAAACAGGTATAATTGAGAGAACACCAGCGCCTAACAATGTAAGATTATAGAGTTTGTAAACAAAAAATAATCATAGTTATTGTTATTAGTTTATCAGATGTCAGATAAAATAATATTCTACACATATTAACTGAAAATGAGCATGCCATTAGGCAACGTAACCACGAAATGGCTGACTTCCGCTTTATGCGCTATTGTTCTTCTGATAGGCACTTCCGGCCGCCATTTTATCACGTTGAATGCCAAGGTTGAGAGTACAGCGATTAATAAGATAAATGACTGTTCAATCATCATCATGGTACACTTTTTTACGACATGACAGACCTCACGAGTAATTGGTAGCTTAGATAAAAGATTGGTAGTCTATTGAGAGAAAGGGATGCAGTTATACAATGCGTATATCCCCGTCCTATTTATTTCAATAATCACAGTCCTAGAAACATTCATAATACGGCAGCTGATCGAGCATAAATACTTTTCTAATAAAGGTATTTAAACAATCTTAGTTGCAGTTTGAAGTTCGCGATTGTATGTGTGTGTATGGAACTTAAACGTAGTCAGTGAAAGTGGGTGATCTTCACCTCTGCATACATCTTCGATAATACAGACGTGAGAGCTATGTATGTAATGTATAAAAGTTTTAGGGACTTGCTTATTATATTTTTTCATACTATTCATGAATTCTGTACAGAATGATAGCTTCATATACAAGCTGTGCGAGATTTCACTACTACACGCGCAGCTATGTGTGCGTGAGTTGTCACTAACAAGGCGCGGGGAGCGTGCGCCGATGCAATGCGCAACGCTCTCTCGAAGCCAAATCGGTTTAATCTGGTCCTGTACGCGAGCAATTTTCTTTAAATAAAAAGTGGAAAAAATAATATTTACATATTAACAGATGTTTCCGATAGCTTTAATCTGCCTGTCAACTCACGAGTGAATTGCTATTTACTGAGTAAGCGTCTTCCATCGTTTCATAACAATAGGTAAATTGTAGTGAAGCGCAAGCCTATTATCATCATCAGCCTCGGGACGTCCACCGCTGGACATAGGCCTCTCCTTTAGAACGCTTCAGCGATCGGTTGCCGGCCGTTAACAACTATCGGCTTCCCGCAATTTTAATGATGTAATTAAGCCGTAATGTAAGTAATAGGGGACGATAAAAAATCACAAGAAAAAAAAGAGAGAAGATAAGATGAAAAAAAAGAATATGCCAACTTAGATAAAAAAGAAACGAAAATTTTAATCGACTGTATTAGCTAGAGGTTTGATTAACAAGTTAACCTAAGTGTAACCGGTGAAGGTCGTTAGTGTTAGCTGCCGGAACAGTTACATGCGCAAGCGCATCGTACCCTTCCGGCATTCGTCTTCCTCAACACTCTGCCAACACGACTCACGCACTTCATGAATGACTCGATTTAAAATCAATCATTATCGATAAATAGTGATTATATGATCCTTAATCTTCATAATTACCTTATTTTTTAACCGAATTCAAAAAGGAGGTTCAACTAGTTGTTTTTTTGTCTGTACGTGACGCGGCTACGCTTTAACGAGTTAGTTTGGAATTTAGTTTAGAACAATCTTACGTAGATAACTACGTCAGTTATGAAACGATTTTGATGTTGTTTTTGTTTTGGGATTGTCCTGTCCAATGGACTGGCAACCTTAGTGTTATCTATAGGTATGTTTGTTGAGCAGCGGGGCACAGCGGTACGGCGACGATTTAGATAAGGTCGCGGGTTCGATTCCCAGTCGTGCCCAAAAATCTTTGTGTGAACGGCGAAGGAAACATCGTGAGGAAACCGGCATGTCTAAGAACTAATCATTCAAGGATATGTGGCATCCACCAACCCGCATTGGCCAGCGTGTGTGGATTAAGGCCTAAACTCTCTAAACTGGTAAAATAGTTGAGAGAAGACTTGTGCCCAGCAGTGGGACACTAAAAAAGGGTTGAGGTGTAGTGATGTTTGTAGACCAACTATTAGAAACCCTGAACTATCGAGTGTTTTTACATGAACAGTAGGCTAATTTTGACGATAAATCACTCTTTTCGGCATTATAAACGTTTTATATTTTCTACTGTTTATCTATATTATTTTAACTTAATTTAATTTAGTAAACTTACCTGACATGTTAATACCCATAATGAAATGTAATGATGAATGATTGATTGTAATGTGACTTAATATGGACCTTAGTATTATATAAATTTTCTTTTGTACGCCAATAATATGGCAAAACAGCGAACTTACTGTATTTAAGATCTCATGTACCTTTACTATCTCATGTACCTGTTTACAAAATAAAGACTTATCTTATCTTATCTATCTTATCTTATCTTATCTAATTCACGTAATTAAAAAAGTTAAGTTGCAGTTAAGTTTCGTACATAACAGCCCTTTTCATATTCTCGTAATTTTGACAACCGCTGTCAGATACGCTCGCATCGTTTTTTGCTATAGGAAGTAGGTAAACTTAATTGCAACTGCACCACATCTTGATCGGCGCATCAAGAAATTACTTGAATTAGCCTAATTTCAACATATCACAACAAATTAATGTTTAAACTTATACTAATTTATTCACAAGTAATTGTAACTTAAATACGTCGACAAGTATTATCCAACCGCTTATAATAAAGCGCTTCGACCACGATGCTCCTTTATACCCGATAGCGTAGTACACACTATAATGGTCTGTTTACTACCAGTTACTGTTAGAGTAATACAGAAAACGTTTGAGGAACTTATCAGCTACATTAATGGGCTTCAAACTGGTTTAACGGGTTTCTGACAGAAAAAAGTACAGAAAAATATTTACAGTAGCCAGTACAAAATGTTTATGAAAAACTTAAAAAGAAATATTTGTTTTTAAAAGCCTATACTATTACTTTTTACTCTGTCTGCTTATGCAATAATTAAAATTTATTATTCTCTAGCTTTCTGACAGCGGCTTCGCCCGCGTGTATGTCGGTTATCGCGCCAAAACATTACCTTCTTTTTGCGCAGTTGGATAAAAACTATCCTATGTCCTTTCTCGGGTCTCAAACTACCTCCATACCCAATTTCATCCAAATCGGTTCAGTAGTTTAGGCGTGAAAGCGTAACAGACAGACAGAGTTACTTTCGCATTTATAATATTAGTAGGGATTACCTGGATGACCGATGCTCGTTGAACCGTTGCTCAGTTTGGTCGAAAGTTCTCAAAAATGCCTCACGTTATTAATTGACGCCCTCTTTTCAATCTACCTTGTTGAGGGTGACATGCTGCGGCGGCGTTCATTACGTGGTCTCCTCTCGAAAACCTTTATTCTCCAGACTTCACAAAAGTCATCGGGTGTTGTAAATTTCTGTGGCCTTGTGTAAGAAGTCCCTAACTTTTCAGGTAGATTAATAACCCTTCGGATTAGGTAGTGACGACGGTCTGACGTCATTGCCGGTCCGGAACCACCCCCAATCGCTTCTTAAACCGTTAAAATAAATTCGGTGTTATACTAAAAGCTACGATTAGTTTAACGTGAAGTTTAATTTGCAATTCACGCTTTGGATTAATTTGTGAAGAGATATATTTACCGGTACATACCTTTTTAATGTCCCACAGCTGGGCACGGGTCTCCTTTCACCTATCTTACGAGATGGGAGTGTATAATCTTTTTGTAACCTCCGACAAAATAGAGGGGTGTTACAAATTTGTTACCATCTAGCGTCTAAACTAATGGACCGATTTTGATACGGAACTTTTATTCGTTATTTGTGTATCCCTTATTACCTTCGTCCGTGGGAGTGCAACTTCAATCTGTTCTCTGGGTTCACAAAATCAGGTCACTGTAGGTTTCGGCCGTGGTTAGTGATTACCCACCAAACAAAGCCGAGCCGCTAAACGGCCTTGCCGTGTCCCGGTGAGTCGGTATTGTCCCTTAATAGATATAGAGCCTAATTCCACGTTCACCTTATCAATAATATAATCAAGCGTAATCACGCAATCAGTGTATTGAGTAAGCGCTTTCCATCGTAGACCACAACATTGCTTAATACCACGGAAGTTGTGGTCCAGCGCAAGCATTTTAGAATATATTAAAAAATCTGACAGACATTTGTGTGATGAATATGTCTGTTTGTCTAGAGTCTGGGTGTTATTGATGTTATTATCTATAGTATGTTTTTTACAAAAGAGAATTAATATATGTAGTATATTACCAGTTATCTGGTTTCCATAATAGAAGCTCTGTTTAGTTTGGGATCAGACGGCCGTGTGTGTTAATTTAATATCCCACTATATTATTTTTAATTATATCTGTATGTCCATTAAAAAAGTTAATTATTTTCTTGATTCAAGTGAAGGCAAGAACAGATAAAGAGCATTTTCATTAAGCGCCACCTGTCGGTAACGACTGTTACTATACCCGTTCAGGGAACTCTGCAAACGGATAATTAGCGTTCTACAACATTTATTAATTGTTATAATTATTATTGTAATAGACTCTGATAATTTTTAATCACCATTTAAAATAACGTGTGATAATATTAAGATTAAAACACTATTTTGTTAATTTATTTAATGAATGATTGACAACAAAGATCCGACAGAGAACTAAGGTAATCGACGTAGCCCACCGGCAAGTTGTTAGTAAGCTGAAGTGGCAGTGGGCCGGTCATATCTGCCGTAGAACTGACAACCGCTGGGGTAAACGAGTTCTAGAGGAATCCACGAATTGGGAAACGTAGCGTAGGACGTGCTCAGACTAGGTAGAGTGTTGATCTCAGCAGGGCGGCCGGCAAGAACTGGATGAGAGAAGCCGCGGATCGTGCTCAGTGGCTTACTTTAGGAGAGGCCTATGTCCAGTTGTGGATTAAAATAGGCTGATGATGATGATGATGATGATGTTAAGTTTGTGTAGTTCAGATACAAGATGAGGAGAGATGTGAGAAATAATGCACGCGTTTTGTTGGCAAAAAAGAGTATAATAATGAAAAAAATTGACTTGTTTATAAAATTGTTGTCTTTTTGATTAAAAAACTTCAAAGGTTGTATGTAAAAAGAGGTCGAATCTTCTATGTGAAAGGAGGTGGAATATTAAACAGATTATAATGAACAAAGATACATTAAATTTTAAACACATGCACCTTTAATTTTAAGGCAGCCACAGCTTACACATTGAAATTTTCGTGATAACAATTAAAGCATACAGAAAAATAATTACGAAGTACAATATGAATTAAACAAAATTAGTAAAATTTACGCTAGGGGCTTGAACATAGCCGGCTTCAGATATTACTGGGCCTCGATTTTCGCTCTTTAGACATTTATCTCTAACAGACATTTGGCGAACAAAAATGGCGATTTGTTTTGGTTTTCAATTACATCCGCTGTTTTTTCGACAATTGTTTGTTAGAGATAAATGTCTAAATCGAAAAAAATGGCGGATGTCATTGAAAAACAAAAGTCGCCATTTTTGATCGACAATTTATTTTTATCTATAGATTTATTTAAATCTATAGATAAAAAATGTTTTTTTTATCTATAGATTTTTTTAATTAATTATTTTTTATCTATAGATTTATTTAAATCTATAGATAAAAAATAAATTTGTCTAAAGCGCTAGAATCGAGGCCCAGGCCTGACGCTATATACGAGTAGAGTCACAAGGGTAAATCATATTGACACGATTACAAAACCTAATTCATCATATTGGTTCGTTTAGCGTCAATAAAATTACTAAACGTAATATAAATCACATAACATTGCCTAATAGACGATATTGACATTAACGATACCTAACTAGTATCGAGTACAAAACAATTATACCGAGCCGGTATTGGCAACGTGCCAGTCAATGCTAGGCAGTGCCATAACTTGAAGATGCCGCACCCGCTCCGCTTCTTAGCGGGGTTGGATCAAGTTGAAGGCGATAGCGGTTTGAAAAACATATGATACCTAACTAGTAGTATTGTCTTAGATTTACGCGAATATCACACATTGAAATAAAACTACTTTTTAACGGATTTTAACGCGGTTTATTTTAGATTTTAGATCCCGACGTTTCAACGTCTTTTCAGACTTCATGTTCACAGGTGGACTAACTAGTATTGAGTAAAACACAGTTATACCGAGCCGGTATACACATACATATACGGTTTTGGAAACATATGATACCTATTTAGTATTGAGTAAAAAACAAATGATACTGAGCCGGTATTGGCAAAGTGCCAGTCAATGCTAGGCAGTGCCATAACTTGAAGACCCTCTCCGCTTATTTTGTTGAGTTGGATTTTTTCTTTTTTACATTTATGGATTTATGATTTATTTTTTGATGTGTGTGTGTGTGTGTGTGTCCCCTTCTGTGTTGAATAAATGTTTTTTGTTTCCTTCTTTCTGTAAACTTATAACTTGGACCACGGATAACCTTAGCAATATTTTATACCTCTCTTTGTTCATCACAACTCATAACAGTTGCAGGAAAATTACAAGAACGGGTGAGACTAAGGTCGTAGGTACTAAGATGGTACACAATACTACCATTTAGAGTTCGATTATGTTAATGTTGGCAATGCATATATGTTTTATGGCTAATTAAATATACTTTGATTAATAAATTGTATTATTAAGTAGTTGATATGTTAATAGCATTGGCGTAGCGGTAAGGGCCTCGCCTTAGAATATAACTTCGCGGGATCTATTCTCGGACGTACACAACACATCTTTGGGTAAATTGTTTCATCTTCGCTGTTCTATATCGAAAAACTATTACTGAGAGCCCTCAAAAACCGGGCGATGCTCGGTTATCCAGGTGTCATCTATGAAAGCTGAAATAAAAATTTATTACTATTCGCCGCAGGTCGTGGGTTCGATTTCCACCCGTGACAGATATTCGTGTGATGAATACGTTTGTCTAGAGTCTGGGTGTAATTATCTATTATAAGTATATATTTTATAAAAGAAAAGTATTATATGTATAGTAAATATACCAGTTATCTGGTTTCCATAACACAAGCTCTGCTTAGCTTGGGACCAGATGACCGTGTGTATAACCTAATGTCCAAAAAAAATTTATTTGTTTGTGTTATTTATTTAAGTTTAAAATTGGTGGCCTAATATATACTGAGCAAACTCGCTTACTACTGAACCAAAGAGGCAATATAACTTGGCATATTAAATTACAACATTGGCCTTTCTTTCTTTCAAAGTATCTTTTTAGAACTTAGGATGAAATTATTTGCTGAAACAAATGATGTATCACGTTACAGACCATTAAAAAATTGTGTAATTTCAGTAACAAATGAAAAATGTTGCTATAAATTTTGGTCAAATTAACATAATTTAAGGACTTGATATTTTTAATTGGATTTAATGTTATTTATTATTTAGTTGTAAAATTTTGTTGAATTTCAGAGAGGGTGGGTCGGAATTGTTGCTTCTTTAAGGTTTCTAACCAAATGGTTAGGTTTTCAAGCTTCGATAGCTGGCTGGCGCTTGACTACAACTTGCCTGATGTTATGCAATTATATAGTCTACGATGGAACGCACCAGCCCAGTATACCGATTCACTTGTAATTACGAATGATTATCGGTGAGAAGGTGGCAGTGGAATGAGCCTGCATTTCGTTAGAAACCTTAAAGAAGCAACAATTCCGACTCACCCTCTTTGCATGGTGTCACCAGAGACCGCACCGGAACACGGCAAGGCCGCTTGGCGGTGCGGCTTTGTCTGGTGCGTGGTCACTAACCACGGCCGAAGCCTACCACCAGTTGATTGTCACCTGGTTTGCACCACCCGGGGACCACGTGTGGGAATTCAACTAAAGATTTACACCCACGGACGAAGGTGACTCAGCCAATACTACTACTTACATACTTAATATAGATAATTACACCCAGACTTAAGGTAAAAATGTATTTTATGTTATCCTACGATGTTATCAAACAAATATGATGAGCAGCGCTGGCGCAGCGGTACGGAAAAATTCTTATAATAGTTAACAGATTATAGTAATTGTTTTAAGTAATGTTATCAATTAAATTAATTGAAACACCGTGAATTATGACAAACACGCAGTTCAGTAGATGCGTGACTCAAATAATCAAACAGGAATTTCCTATAAACATTAGATTTTATGGCATAGATATCAGCAGATGATTTTAGGACGTGTACTCACAAGCGAAGTTGTGATTCGTGACTAGTGTGACAACAGTTTTTATTTACCTCCGACCATTAACTAAGTAGTTCCTTGTTCTTTTGTGTTAGTGGTATAAATAAATAATTATTAGTATTGAGTACCTACTAGACATCGTTTCATTCAAATATTTGTATGAAATTGTAATCGTCAAAGTTAGCCATATCGGGGAAGATTGTTAATTTTGATTAGTTCGTCTAAGTTCTTGTCCTTGCACGAACTAAACAAAATTATTTTGTGGTCGGATAGTTTCAAGTGGTACGACATGAGTTGGGCGTGGAGGCCCCGCTATGCGGTATCTGGTCGATGCCTTTGATAAATAAAAACAAGGTTGTTATAAGTTTTATGTATCTGTTTAAGATATCTGTGTATTTATGTAGACGATTGAGGTATTATTGGAGCGTTTGACAAATGGAACGTTTTTAAAGAGGTTTTCTTTATTCAAATTCATATATCACCGTCGTGAAGCAACAAGTGATGTAATGTATACCTACTACAATGGTCAAACTTACAAGTTTCCTTTTTTTACATGATTGAATCGCATGGAGAAATTGTGACAAAGGGTCACAGTAACGAGACAAATTTGTGACCACTTCGTGACGGGAACCATCCGCCATTGGGTACTGCGCTTTATTGCGGTAGAATATCTTAGCTAAGTATTATTTATAAAGTAGGTGCGTCGTATTAAAACAGGTTGCAAAGAAATCGAGACAATTATCATTATCATTATCTTGTACTTAACTACTTATTAGTATTAACACGTGTAACAACATCGTAGAATACAGTTGAAATCCCGAGTTGAGTAATAAGCAGAGGTCGGAGTAGGTAGATTGATTTCTCGTCGTTGACGTCAAACGTAGAGAATATTATGTATATTACTCCAAAATACCACAATTTAGAAACAATTCAAAAGACGTCAAAATGAATACTTTAAAATTAGAAAATATTGAAAAAAATATGCCAAAAAAAAAGCCAAAATATGGAAATTGTATCCGATGACGATTAAAAATAATTTATTTATCTTTTTGTTTAATTAAAAATAATTGTTCATTGAATTCAATCAATCATTTATATAATACACGATTTTGTTAGCCGATTTTGTTGTATGCTTTTTATTTAATTTTATTCCATAATTCCAATCCCGGAACTTTTTCTGGTACCTATGGATAAAATGACATGTCCTTATAATATCTTGACGCAAGTATATAAAATCAATCTACCTACTCCGACCTCTGGTAATAAGTGTTTGTGCTTATCTATAAAAACATTTATTTAACTTCACTTGTATATGTATGTATGTCCTGCAATCTTGCAATCAATATTTCATCCACTTCTAAAGCTATTTAGCAAAATTTTTGCCTACACGTTTAGTTTTGATGACAATACAAGATTTTATAAATGCCGCCATTTTGAATACAATATGACGGACGGTACAAAATGGCGACTTTACTTTGTCATAACAATCCCTACAATAGAGGTATAAAATTAGAGAGCTTGATACAATTAATACAAGATTTTTTTAATAAAAAGCTTTTTACCCGACTGCTAAGAAGGGTAGCTTTCCGCTCGCGACTTTGCACTTATGGGATAAAAAGTAACCTATAACCTTCCTCAATAAATGGGTTATCTTACAGTGAATTTGAAAGTGATTTTTAAATCGGTCCAGTAGTTTCTGAGATTTGCGCATTCAACCAAAATAACATAGACGTAGGTAGATACGTTTGTACAACATTATTACCACATCTTGTATTTTCAAAATGACTAGATGGATTTAAAATAGACAGTTCAGTCAGTGTCTTCCGATTTATCTAATTTATTTATTCACAATATGTACCGTAAAACGGGGCTACTTTGTACATATTTTGATAGTTTATTGGTGTTTTTTTTATTTTTAATAACTAAAATGAATGGTGTTTTTACTCCAATAAAACAATGTCTCCTTTGACTATTAATCTCATACCAATATCTAACTCTACATGCCTCCCACAATTTTATATAATATATATAAAATTTTTTAAAGTGTCAAAGTAACCCCGCAGTGGGGTTTCTTTGACAATGCATTAAAACGCAATCATCGTCAAAGATCTAAAGTGTAAGGATTACTTTAACACCATTTTGATAAAAAAAAATATTAATATTTTATGCATTATAGAGGAAATTGAAGTTGAAACAACGAGTTTATGAGATCTATCAGTCATTTTTACTATCACTTAGGTTACTAAATTATAGGCACTTAATCGTCATCGGATGAAGTCTGCCCTGTCGTAGGCGGCAAAGAAAAGTTGAAGGTGTAGGTTCGAAGATCGGGACTTCCATGACAGCCGAGACAGTATCATCAACTGAGTCATCGTTTTCCATTTCTGGGACATCATTTGTGGCTGGGCTTGACATATCTTGGCGTGTTATAGATTTCTGTCTACCTGGTTCATGAATCACTTTCTTTCCTCTTCTGTGTCGAATTGTTTCAGAGTTGTAGCCCCTTGTTTCTTTTAAAAATTCCAGTAAACTGTTGTCGAGAACACGCCCAGTCTCTTCCGAGTGATCTGCTGGAAGATTTTTCAGGACGGCTTCCAGATCAAAAGGACAAAGGTTCTCTGTACTCTCCCTACTCCCCCGCCGCCAATCAAAGTCACGAGCGCTCCTTCCGCACAGGTTTAAACCACTATTTGGCGCGCTGTTAAAGTAACCCAACAACTGTCAAAGTTACCCTTAACGTTAAAGTAACCCCGTTTTACGGTATATAAGCTTACAGTATTAAAAACCCAAATCGCTTAAACACTAAACTAATAACTACCTACAAACTATCTACCTACTAACTAACAAATTACTAACATTTTATTTTTTCATTTTTTTTAAGTGTTGAAATACTTTATTGCTGTTAGGTGTACAAAATAAGTCAATACCTTTATGTATCAACTTTAACGTGTATTCATAATGTTGTTTATACTTTTATAAATACAGTTTAATTTTTACGAATATTAATTGTTTTTTTTTTCTTCTTGTTTACAGATAACTCTGGCTGTGATTATTTAGAACAATGTAAGTACCTTTTACAACACAAATTTCCATACACCACATAACTTCTTCACTCTTTCATCTCATTATTATTATATTTCTTTTTTATGGTTTAATTTTTATTTTATATTATTATTTTCTTGTACTATTACGAGTGCTACGTCGAAAGAGACTGGACTGTGTTGCTGGGTCCAATCTCTTCTTCTCTCCAGTGTCAGTGTCATTAACTACCTACTGGATCTTAATATGAAATAAATATTTTTTTAGATTTTGTATTTACCTATTTCATTAAGTTTTTATATATAATCAGTTTTCACTTTTTGGAACTTAGTTGTAAGAATAGGTATGTCCTGTCCCTGTCATAATTATAATTCCGCAACAAGAAATATGACGAACACTAGTAATGATAACACATTAACATGGTTAATCAATTCAGCAAAAGTATACCTACTATTTTAGTTATAATGAAAATTACAACATTTGGACTTTGATCAATGAGTTATTAGAAAAACAATCTTTCTGATTTTTGTTATTATTTAACTTGGCATTTTACCAAATTACTACCTACCTACTTATGAACAATTTTGTTCAAAATCTCATAGGTTTTCCTGCTATCAGTTATGAATGACCCTGAATGGTACAAATCCGTAAAATTATTCTTTTATAACACATCAAAACAGTACTTCTTGAGAAAGAAATATGAGTTCTTTGTATAACAACCTTGTTGATATTGGATGATGGGTCAAATACAAGTGTGAGTAACTAATTAGACAATACTTGGCCTTTGAGGTGACATTGTGATTTGTCATAGCACATGTTATGTAATCATTAGTCTAAACTTGAAGGCTAAATTGACTTTTTAACAATATTGCTTCGGAATTTCACTAAGGTAACTAACCTCTTTTATCTGATAAAGCCTTTGAGTGTAATAAAATAAATATCTGGATGACCGAGCTTCGCTCGGTATTTTTTTTTAAATGACATTTTCTAAAAATGATTCCTAGCTAGATCGATTTATCGCCCCCGAAACACTCTATATACTAAATTTTATGAAAATCATTGGAGCCGATTCCGAGATTCCAATTATATATATCATTATCATTATATATAATAAAACTAAGTTGATAAAATGTGCGTGCCGATAAAACTTAAAAAGGAGTCCCATCACGATAAAGGGACTTATATAGTGTGATAGCCCTTTATTCCCCCTCGAACAAGAAAGTTCCCGTTTTAACCTAAAGGGTGTGTTTTTAAAGATATAAGGGCTTTTCCAACCCTTCAACTTGGAAAGTAAGTGTAGTCGCGCCATCTGTTGTCAAATAGTTGAACTTCATTCATTGTACACAATATGGACTTAAAAGAACGATTATTTGGGGCGCGAAATTTAAAATTCTCATTTCAATAAAGTCTTAAATTACATTTGTTACCATAACCCTTTATCCCCCCTCGAACAAGAAAGTTCCCGTTTTAACCTAAAGGGTGTGTTTTTAAAGATATAAGGGCTTTTCCAACCCTTCAACTTGGAAAGTAAGTGTAGTCGCGCCATCTGTTGTCAAATAGTTGAACTTCATTCATTGTACACAATATGGACTTAAAAGAACGATTATTTGGGGCGCGAAATTTAAAATTCTCATTTCAATAAAGTCTTAAATTACATTTGTTACCATAATAAAGTTATTAAATTTTGTGTATTTATACAGCAGTAGCTAACTTATATGTTGGAGTTAAAGCGATATCATTTTAGTTATTCAAATTACTTCTGAAAACATTTTAAAATTTAAGTTTTTAAATTTCGCGCCTTTACTGCGTATGCTACAGCTGCAAAACCTATTGTTACGGCGAACGATAACGTCGAGAACATTCTATACCTAGAAGGTGTGAGAAAGTAAATATTCCCAAACTTTCTTGAATATCCTAGAGCCATCTTTCTCGAATATCTTAGAGCCAACTATACACTTCATGTGTATAGTCTCCATAAAGCCAACTTTCTGGAATACCCTAGAGCCTAGCTTTCTGAATATATAAGAGCCCGGTGTCGCCCGCCAGAATTAATTCGATTTGAACAGCGGAACAAGCCACTTCGAAACGAAAAAGAAAGAAGTTACCTGTGTGAGCCTTTATTTTGAAGTATCACGTGTGAGTATTTTTAATAGTGTGTTTAATTAATTTATGATCTTGAAGTGAAGAAAAAAAAAAGTTATCTGTGAGCCTTTATTGTGAAATATTAAATGTGAGTATTTTTAATAATGTATTTAATTAATTCTAATGGTTTTTTTTTCTTTTCTTTTAATTGTAATTTCCTTAACTTTCAAGTAGTCGCGCGGCGTTGAATCGATATACTTTGGCCGTAAACAAAATATCGCGCGACCGCTTGAAGATTAAATAATTTTGTTTTCTTTGTCTCAACGTGCCCCACGTTTACGTAATAATATATTTGTCTATAAAATGTTCATTTAATTTATATTTTACAGAATATAATGCCTAGACGTAAAAGAGGTGGAGCGAAACGGCGGAAACAAAAAGAATATCGAAGAAATGAAACGGAAGAACAGCGCGAAGCACGTTTACAAAATCAACGAACCAGAATGAGCACCCTGAGAAGCGGAAAAAGCGAAGAAAGAAGCGAAAATAAAACTATTGAAGAATCGAGAATTTTAAAAGATAATCTAACAAAGGAAGCATTCCACTACGAATCGACGAAGAAATATTACAATCATAAATATGTTGTGATCGGAAAAATGAATAACATTTGCCAATTTTGCCACGCGAAAAAATTCAGTAAAGAAACACCAGGTCTCTGTTGCATGAATGGAAAAATTCGATTACCACCACTGGAAGCACCTCCGCAGGAATTTCTACATTACATGACCGGGGAAACACCAGAATCAAAACACTTTCTTCAAAATATAAGATCATACAACTCCTGCTTTCAAATGACTTCTTTCGGTGTTACTTCGACTAACACTAATAGAGATGAATTTGAATATGTATTTTCAATTCAAGGGCAAATTTATCACAAAATAGGATCGTTACTACCAATGCCTAACGATGACTATAAATTTCTGCAAGTATATTTCATTGGAAATGAAGAACAAGAAATTGATCAACGAAGTACACATTTTAATGGATTGAAACGCGAAATAATCCAAGATGTACAGAGGATCTTACACAAATACAATCAACTGATTTACATATTCAAAACAACACTAGATCGCATGATTTCTGATGACTATAAAATTGTGATTCGAGCCGATAAAAGACCACGTGGAGAACACGAACGTAGATTTAATGCACCTCAGATAGATGAAGTCGCCATCGTAATTGTGGACAATGAAAATACAAGCCGTGACATAATTTTACAACGAAGAAGAAAAGGACTACAACGCATTGCAGAGACACACCGTTCATATGATTCTCTTCAATATCCTTTAATATTTCTGCACGGAGAGGACGGTTATCATTTCAATATAAAACAAATTCATCCTGAAACAGGCATAGAAACAAACAAAAAAGTCACTTCCAAGGAGTTCTATGCTTACCGCTTAATGATCAGAGACAATGAAATATACAATCACATTCTCAACACTCGCCGTTTATTCCAACAATTTCTGGTAGATATGTACGCAAAAATAGAAGCAGAACGGATGCTTTACATAAGACTGAATCAGAAGAAACTACGCACAGAAGAATACATCCACCTTCGAGATGCGATCATAAATGACGGCAATATTGACGATATTGGAACAATGGTAATCTTACCCTCATCATACATAGGAAGTCCAAGACATATGCACGAATATACTCAAGATGCCATGACCTACGTAAGAAAATATGGACGACCTGATCTCTTCATAACATTTACATGCAACTCATCATGGCCAGAAATCAAAGAACAACTAAAATATGGACAAACCTCCATGGATCGACACGACATAATAGCCCGAGTTTTTCGACAAAAACAAATAAGATTTATTGAAGTCATCACAAAATACCACATCTTTGGAACCGTTAGATGCTGGATGTATACAATCGAGTGGCAAAAACGAGGATTACCTCACTCACACAATCTCATATGGCTACACGATAAAATTTATCTCACGGATATCGACAAAATCATCCAAGCTGAATTTCCCAATCCACAAAAAGATCCGGAACTATACAGCATAGTAGTGAAAAACATGATTCACGGACCATGTGGACCATTAAACTTTAATGCGCCATGCATGCGTGATGGAAAATGTACAAAAAAATATCCAAAACCATACGTAGACGATACAAAAACTGAAGATGACGGCTATCCCAAATATAGAAGACGATCACCGAAAAACGGTGGTTTCACAGCAAAAATACGAATACAAGGCAGAGATGAACTGGAAATAGATAATCAATGGGTAGTACCATATAACCCACTACTTTCTAAAATGTTCCAAGCACACATAAACGTTGAATATTGCAATTCAGTAAAATCTATTAAATATATATGTAAGTACGTAAACAAAGGTAGTGATATGGCAGTATTTCAAATAGTCCAAAATAGCGAACAAAATAACAGAAATGATGAGATACTCATGTACCAAATGGGAAGATACATCAACAGTAACGAAGCAGCGTGGAGGATTTTTAGTTTTCCCATACACGAACGCGAACCAGCTGTGCAACATCTAGCAGTACATTTGGAGAATGGACAGAGAGTTTACTTCACAAAAGACTCGGCTAGAAAAATTGCAAGCGAACCACCTCAGAACACAACATTAACAGCTTTTTTCCAACTTTGCCAAACGGATCCATTCGCAAAGACGTTACTGTATGTCGACGTCCCTATTTATTATACGTGGGACAAAACAAGAAAA
Source organism: Meganola albula (assembly GCA_936450015.1). Classification (NCBI taxonomy): domain Eukaryota; kingdom Metazoa; phylum Arthropoda; class Insecta; order Lepidoptera; family Nolidae; genus Meganola; species Meganola albula. The sequence continues at coordinate 11,983,760 of OW388159.1, read as the reverse complement.
ATTTTTCAACGACGAAAACAAGGAATGCCAGAAGAGGGTCATCCAGAAATAATGAAAACTAACACAATAGGTCGAGTATACACTGTACATCCAAACAATGCCGAATGTTTCTATCTCCGGATGTTGTTACACGAAATACGAGGACCAACAAGTTTCACAGATCTCAGGACTATTGACGGCTACCTATGCCAGACGTACAGAGAAGCATGTCAACGCTTAGGATTATTGGAAAACGATAACCACTGGGAATTAACACTACAAGAAGCCACACTCACAGCTTCAGCTGAACAAATTCGAGAGTTATTCGCCATAATTCTAACAACATGTAACCCATCAAACCCAAAACAGCTATGGGACTCTTTCAAAAGGAGTATGAGTGATGATATATTGTACCAAATCCGACAAGCTAATCCAGAACTGACTATAGAATTCAGTGACAACATCTTCAATGAAACACTCATTCGCTTAGAAGATAAATGCTTAGCAATAAATAACCGGACCTTAGTAGAACTTGGAATGCCAGCACCACAAAGAAATGCTTTCAGTATGCTAAACTACGAAATTACAAAGGAAAAAAGCTACAACGTCAATGAACTACTTGAATACATTGCTCACAATAAACCACTCCTCAATGACAATCAAAAAACAATTTACAACGTTATAATGAACCGAATAAATAACAACACTGGTGGAATTATTTACTTGGACGCACCAGGAGGCACCGGTAAAACGTTTCTAATAAATCTAATACTGGCGGAAATACGTGCTAAAAAACACATCGCACTGGCACTAGCATCATCCGGCATTGCAGCCACACTTATGGAAGGAGGACGAACTGCTCATTCTGCCTTACAACTACCGTTGAATATAGCCGAACAACAATTCCCGGTATGTAAAGTCTCAGGAGCATCTGGACGGGGTCAACTTCTAAAACAAGCTAAAATTATCTGCTGGGATGAATGCACCATGGCCCATAAAAAATCACTAGAAGCCATGGACAGAACATTACAAGAATTGCGAAAAAACTCTGAAATAATGGGAGGAGCTCTACTCATACTCTCAGGAGATTTTCGACAAACACTTCCAGTTATTCCCAAGTCAACACCAGCAGACGAGATCAATGCATGCTTAAAAAAGTCACATCTCTGGCCAGAAGTACAAATACTGCAATTAACAAAAAACATGAGGGTTGAATTATCAAAAGATGAAACAACAGCACATTTTGCTAAAATGCTTTTACAAATAGGCGAAGGTACATATCCTACTGACCAAACGACCGGTCTCATTGAACTCAATAGTGATTTCTGTAACATAGCCACTACTGAAAACGAACTAATCGACAAAATTTATCCAAATATTATTCAGAACTATACCAACGTAGAGTGGTTATTTCAAAGAGCAATTTTGGCCACTAAAAATAATATTGTTGACGATATCAATTTTAATATTCTAAAGAAAATACCTGGTGAAGAGAAAGTATATAAATCGATCGACACGATGGTAACCATTGAAGAAAGTGTCAACTTCCCTACTGAATTTCTAAACTCTTTACAAGTACCAGGAATGCCATTACACTGCCTTCGTCTGAAAATTGGATCTCCAATCATACTACTTAGAAATCTCAACTCCCCAAAACTATGTAATGGAACGAGGATGATCGTAAAACAGCTATCGAATAATATCATTGAAGCTGAACTTATTTCTGGAAAGAACAAAGGACACACAGTATTTATACCTAGAATACCACTGATCTCTTCTGAATTGCCATTTCAATTTAAAAGATTGCAGTTTCCAATTAAATTAGCCTTTAGTTTTACAATTAACAAAGCGCAAGGGCAAACTTTAAAATATTGTGGCATCAACCTCAAAGAATCCTGCTTCTCTCACGGTCAGCTTTATGTAGCTTGCTCAAGAGTAGGAAATTCGAAAAATTTATATATATATACCCCGGACAATAAAATGAAAAATGTTGTTTATAAACAAGTAGTATAAATAATGAGAAAATGTAAATACATGTAAATATATATGTTTAAATATACATGTAAATATATATATCCATGATAATGTAAATACATGTAAATATATATGTTTTCAATATATATATATTTTTTACTTTTTACGTCATAGTTTATTTTTTTATTTCAACTACCACGTAACCTCATATCAACTCCCGAGCGAAGCCGGGTATTACAGCTAGTATATAATAAAACTAAGTTGATAAAATGTGCGTGCCGATAAAACTTAAAAAGGAGTCCCATCACGATAAAGGGACTTATATAGTGTGATAGCCCTTTATCCCCCCTCGAACAAGAAAGTTCCCGTTTTAACCTAAAGGGTGTGTTTTTAAAGATATAAGGGCTTTTCCAACCCTTCAACTTGGAAAGTAAGTGTAGTCGCGCCATCTGTTGTCAAATAGTTGAACTTCATTCATTGTACACAATATGGACTTAAAAGAACGATTATTTGGGGCGCGAAATTTAAAATTCTCATTTCAATAAAGTCTTAAATTACATTTGTTACCATAACCCTTTATCCCCCCTCGAACAAGAAAGTTCCCGTTTTAACCTAAAGGGTGTGTTTTTAAAGATATAAGGGCTTTTCCAACCCTTCAACTTGGAAAGTAAGTGTAGTCGCGCCATCTGTTGTCAAATAGTTGAACTTCATTCATTGTACACAATATGGACTTAAAAGAACGATTATTTGGGGCGCGAAATTTAAAATTCTCATTTCAATAAAGTCTTAAATTACATTTGTTACCATAATAAAGTTATTAAATTTTGTGTATTTATACAGCAGTAGCTAACTTATATGTTGGAGTTAAAGCGATATCATTTTAGTTATTCAAATTACTTCTGAAAACATTTTAAAATTTAAGTTTTTAAATTTCGCGCCTTTACTGCGTATGCTACAGCTGCAAAACCTATTGTTACGGCGAACGATAACGTCGAGAACATTCTATACCTAGAAGGTGTGAGAAAGTAAATATTCCCAAACTTTCTTGAATATCCTAGAGCCATCTTTCTCGAATATCTTAGAGCCAACTATACACTTCATGTGTATAGTCTCCATAAAGCCAACTTTCTGGAATACCCTAGAGCCTAGCTTTCTGAATATATAAGAGCCCGGTGTCGCCCGCCAGAATTAATTCGATTTGAACAGCGGAACAAGCCACTTCGAAACGAAAAAGAAAGAAGTTACCTGTGTGAGCCTTTATTTTGAAGTATCACGTGTGAGTATTTTTAATAGTGTGTTTAATTAATTCATGATCTTGAAGTGAAGAAAAAAAAAAGTTATCTGTGAGCCTTTATTGTGAAATATTAAATGTGAGTATTTTTAATAATGTATTTAATTAATTCTAATGGTTTTTTTTTCTTTTCTTTTAATTGTAATTTCCTTAACTTTCAAGTAGTCGCGCGGCGTTGAATCGATATACTTTGGCCGTAAACAAAATATCGCGCGACCGCTTGAAGATTAAATAATTTTGTTTTCTTTGTCTCAACGTGCCCCACGTTTACGTAATAATATATTTGTCTATAAAATGTTCATTTAATTTATATTTTACAGAATATAATGCCTAGACGTAAAAGAGGTGGAGATCTTGCCAGTTCTGCAGCGAAACGGCGGAAACAAAAAGAATATCGAAGAAATGAAACGGAAGAACAGCGCGAAGCACGTTTACAAAATCAACGAACCAGAATGAGCACCCTGAGAAGCGGAAAAAGCGAAGAAAGAAGCGAAAATAAAACTATTGAAGAATCGAGAATTTTAAAAGATAATCTAACAAAGGAAGCATTCCACTACGAATCGACGAAGAAATATTACAATCATAAATATGTTGTGATCGGAAAAATGAATAACATTTGCCAATTTTGCCACGCGAAAAAATTCAGTAAAGAAACACCAGGTCTCTGTTGCATGAATGGAAAAATTCGATTACCACCACTGGAAGCACCTCCGCAGGAATTTCTACATTACATGACCGGGGAAACACCAGAATCAAAACACTTTCTTCAAAATATAAGATCATACAACTCCTGCATTCAAATGACTTCTTTCGGTGTTACTTCGACTAACACTAATAGAGATGAATTTGAATATGTATTTTCAATTCAAGGGCAAATTTATCACAAAATAGGATCGTTACTACCAATGCCTAACGATGACTATAAATTTCTGCAAGTATATTTCATTGGAAATGAAGAACAAGAAATTGATCAACGAAGTACACATTTTAATGGATTGAAACGCGAAATAATCCAAGATGTACAGAGGATCTTACACAAATACAATCAACTGATTTACATATTCAAAACAACACTAGATCGCATGATTTCTGATGACTATAAAATTGTGATTCGAGCCGATAAAAGACCACGTGGAGAACACGAACGTAGATTTAATGCACCTCAGATAGATGAAGTCGCCATCGTAATTGTGGACAATGAAAATACAAGCCGTGACATAATTTTACAACGAAGAAGAAAAGGACTACAACGCATTGCAGAGACACACCGTTCATATGATTCTCTTCAATATCCTTTAATATTTCTGCACGGAGAGGACGGTTATCATTTCAATATAAAACAAATTCATCCTGAAACAGGCATAGAAACAAACAAAAAAGTCACTTCCAAGGAGTTCTATGCTTACCGCTTAATGATCAGAGACAATGAAATATACAATCACATTCTCAACACTCGCCGTTTATTCCAACAATTTCTGGTAGATATGTACGCAAAAATAGAAGCAGAACGGATGCTTTACATAAGACTGAATCAGAAGAAACTACGCACAGAAGAATACATCCACCTTCGAGATGCGATCATAAATGACGGCAATATTGACGATATTGGAACAATGGTAATCTTACCCTCATCATACATAGGAAGTCCAAGACATATGCACGAATATACTCAAGATGCCATGACCTACGTAAGAAAATATGGACGACCTGATCTCTTCATAACATTTACATGCAACTCATCATGGCCAGAAATCAAAGAACAACTAAAATATGGACAAACCTCCATGGATCGACACGACATAATAGCCCGAGTTTTTCGACAAAAACAAATAAGATTTATTGAAGTCATCACAAAATACCACATCTTTGGAACCGTTAGATGCTGGATGTATACAATCGAGTGGCAAAAACGAGGATTACCTCACTCACACAATCTCATATGGCTACACGATAAAATTTATCTCACGGATATCGACAAAATCATCCAAGCTGAATTTCCCAATCCACAAAAAGATCCGGAACTATACAGCATAGTAGTGAAAAACATGATTCACGGACCATGTGGACCATTAAACTTTAATGCGCCATGCATGCGTGATGGAAAATGTACAAAAAAATATCCAAAACCATACGTAGACGATACAAAAACTGAAGATGACGGCTATCCCAAATATAGAAGACGATCACCGAAAAACGGTGGTTTCACAGCAAAAATACGAATACAAGGCAGAGATGAACTGGAAATAGATAATCAATGGGTAGTACCATATAACCCACTACTTTCTAAAATGTTCCAAGCACACATAAACGTTGAATATTGCAATTCAGTAAAATCTATTAAATATATATGTAAGTACGTAAACAAAGGTAGTGATATGGCAGTATTTCAAATAGTCCAAAATAGCGAACAAAATAACAGAAATGATGAGATACTCATGTACCAAATGGGAAGATACATCAACAGTAACGAAGCAGCGTGGAGGATTTTTAGTTTTCCCATACACGAACGCGAACCAGCTGTGCAACATCTAGCAGTACATTTGGAGAATGGACAGAGAGTTTACTTCACAAAAGACTCGGCTAGAAAAATTGCAAGCGAACCACCTCAGAACACAACATTAACAGCTTTTTTCCAACTTTGCCAAACGGATCCATTCGCAAAGACGTTACTGTATGTCGACGTCCCTATTTATTATACGTGGGACAAAACAAGAAAAATTTTTCAACGACGAAAACAAGGAATGCCAGAAGAGGGTCATCCAGAAATAATGAAAACTAACACAATAGGTCGAGTATACACTGTACATCCAAACAATGCCGAATGTTTCTATCTCCGGATGTTGTTACACGAAATACGAGGACCAACAAGTTTCACAGATCTCAGGACTATTGACGGCTACCTATGCCAGACGTACAGAGAAGCATGTCAACGCTTAGGATTATTGGAAAACGATAACCACTGGGAATTAACACTACAAGAAGCCACACTCACAGCTTCAGCTGAACAAATTCGAGAGTTATTCGCCATAATTCTAACAACATGTAACCCATCAAACCCAAAACAGCTATGGGACTCTTTCAAAAGGAGTATGAGTGATGATATATTGTACCAAATCCGACAAGCTAATCCAGAACTGACTATAGAATTCAGTGACAACATCTTCAATGAAACACTCATTCGCTTAGAAGATAAATGCTTAGCAATAAATAACCGGACCTTAGTAGAACTTGGAATGCCAGCACCACAAAGAAATGCTTTCAGTATGCTAAACTACGAAATTACAAAGGAAAAAAGCTACAACGTCAATGAACTACTTGAATACATTGCTCACAATAAACCACTCCTCAATGACAATCAAAAAACAATTTACAACGTTATAATGAACCGAATAAATAACAACACTGGTGGAATTATTTACTTGGACGCACCAGGAGGCACCGGTAAAACGTTTCTAATAAATCTAATACTGGCGGAAATACGTGCTAAAAAACACATCGCACTGGCACTAGCATCATCCGGCATTGCAGCCACACTTATGGAAGGAGGACGAACTGCTCATTCTGCCTTACAACTACCGTTGAATATAGCCGAACAACAATTCCCGGTATGTAAAGTCTCAGGAGCATCTGGACGGGGTCAACTTCTAAAACAAGCTAAAATTATCTGCTGGGATGAATGCACCATGGCCCATAAAAAATCACTAGAAGCCATGGACAGAACATTACAAGAATTGCGAAAAAACTCTGAAATAATGGGAGGAGCTCTACTCATACTCTCAGGAGATTTTCGACAAACACTTCCAGTTATTCCCAAGTCAACACCAGCAGACGAGATCAATGCATGCTTAAAAAAGTCACATCTCTGGCCAGAAGTACAAATACTGCAATTAACAAAAAACATGAGGGTTGAATTATCAAAAGATGAAACAACAGCACATTTTGCTAAAATGCTTTACAAATAGGCGAAGGTACATATCCTACTGACCAAACGACCGGTCTCATTGAACTCAATAGTGATTTCTGTAACATAGCCACTACTGAAAACGAACTAATCGACAAAATTTATCCAAATATTATTCAGAACTATACCAACGTAGAGTGGTTATTTCAAAGAGCAATTTTGGCCACTAAAAATAATATTGTTGACGATATCAATTTTAATATTCTAAAGAAAATACCTGGTGAAGAGAAAGTATATAAATCGATCGACACGATGGTAACCATTGAAGAAAGTGTCAACTTCCCTACTGAATTTCTAAACTCTTTACAAGTACCAGGAATGCCATTACACTGCCTTCGTCTGAAAATTGGATCTCCAATCATACTACTTAGAAATCTCAACTCCCCAAAACTATGTAATGGAACGAGGATGATCGTAAAACAGCTATCGAATAATATCATTGAAGCTGAACTTATTTCTGGAAAGAACAAAGGACACACAGTATTTATACCTAGAATACCACTGATCTCTTCTGAATTGCCATTTCAATTTAAAAGATTGCAGTTTCCAATTAAATTAGCCTTTAGTTTTACAATTAACAAAGCGCAAGGGCAAACTTTAAAATATTGTGGCATCAACCTCAAAGAATCCTGCTTCTCTCACGGTCAGCTTTATGTAGCTTGCTCAAGAGTAGGAAATTCGAAAAATTTATATATATATACCCCGGACAATAAAATGAAAAATGTTGTTTATAAACAAGTAGTATAAATAATGAGAAAATGTAAATACATGTAAATATATATGTTTAAATATACATGTAAATATATATGTCCATGATAATGTAAATACATGTAAATATATATGTTTTCAATATATATATATTTTTTACTTTTTACGTCATAGTTTATTTTTTTATTTCAACTACCACGTAACCTCATATCAACTCCCGAGCGAAGCCGGGTATTACAGCTAGTTATATAATATTACTTCCCTACATAGTATAAAACAAGGTCGTTTTTTCTGTCCATATGTCCCTATGTATACTGAAATCTTTAAAACTAACTACGCAACGGATTTTGATTGAGGTTTATAAGTATAACACATTGCACCCGTGCGAAACTGGGGCGGGTCGCTAGTTAAAAATAAATTAATATATTTTTTGAATCTATATACATAAAAATCAACGGATTTATCTTATCTTGGTCTTGAAATGTTCGTGGAGGTCTAGGAAAGGTTTAAAAGGTGAGAAAAATTAGAATAATTGCGGGGAAAACCCTAAAAACAGCCCTTTTCTTTGAAAAGGTAAAGTCAATTTGAACTTTATTTATCGATTTAGGCAGTACGAAGTCTGCCGGGTCAGCTAGTCCATATCCATACTAATATTATAAATGCGAAAGTCTGTCTGTCTGTCTGTCTGTCTGTCTGTCTGTTACGCTTTCACGGCCAAACCGCTGGACCGATTTTGATGAAATTTTGTAGGGATATAGTTTAAAACCATGGTTCAAACATAGGCTACTTTTTTTTTCAAAAATCAACCCCTAAATGTCTGTCATAGGGGTTGAAGGTTTTTGTTACTTTACACTTTCACAGCCAAACTGAGGGACCGATATGGATGAAATTTTTTAAGGATATAGTTTAAAATTATGGTTCAAACATAGGCTACTTTTTTTTTCAAAAATCAACCCCTGAATGGCTGTCATAGGGGTTGAAGGTTTTTATTACTTTACACTTTCACAGCAAAATCGCGGGACCGATTTTGATGAAATTTTGTAGGGATATAGTTTAAAACCATGGTTCAAACATAGGCTACTTTTTTTTTTCAAAAATCAACCCCTAAATGTCTGTCATAGGGGTTAAATATTTTTATTACTTTACACTTTCACAGCCAAACTGCTGGGCCGATATGAATGATTCTTTTAGAGATATAGTTTAAAACCATGGTTCCAACATAGGCTACTTTTTTTTTCAAAAATCGACCCCTGAGTGTCTGTCATAGGGGTTGAAGGTTTTTGTTACTTTACACTTTCACAGTCAAACTGCTGCATCGATATCGATGAAATTTTGTAGGGATATAATTAAAAACCATGGTTCAAACATAGGCTACTTTTTTTTTCAAAAATCAACCCCTAAATGTCTGTCATAGGGGTTGAAGGTTTTTATTACTTTACACTTTCACAGCGAAACTGCGGGACGGATTTGACAAAATTTTGTAAGGATATAGTTTAAAATTATGGTTCAAACATAGGCTACTTTTTTCATAAATCAACCCCTAAATGTCTGTCATAGGGGTTGAAGGTTTTTATTATTTCCATGATTAAAAATACCGTACGGGGTATCGTTGGTAGTGGAATTTTATAAGGTTTTACAATAATACGGGGAAAGTACGGGGTGCATCACAAAAAAATGTAAAATAAAACTTCTTAGAAAAAATGACCGCGTTATAAAATTTAAAAATTAGTTTCTTTACATCTGTTATTTGAAGTCGGTGCTAATTCGGTAGATTAGACAGTAGTTGGTCCAAACATAAATATTTGTAGGATAGCAGCTCGAAGTTCGGTAAAGTGTCCGTTAAACGTCAATTGACCCTTATTTTACGTATGAGACTTAAAACATAGCCGACAAAATGTGGGTGATATTCATCTCTGCTTTCATTTTCAGTTGGTACAGTAATGAGCGCTATATTAATAATAACCAATGAAGATAAATCGATCAAGTTGAGTTTTTAACCCCCCTTAAAAAGGGATATAATAAGTTTGAAACGTATATCTATGTCTCTGTGTACAAATTGAGAGGGTTTTTTTTGCTGATGACCTAACCCAATCGGCCGGAAGGGCCTCTATTGGTTCACCAGACTTTTTCGGTGAGCCGTCCGGGGACCGTCGAACCGATAAATTGAGAGGGTGTAGGTACTCAACTGCTTAAGTAGAATGATTTTTCAACGATTTTTTTTTTCGAATTATTTAAATTATGTTGATTTGTTTTTTTTTTTCATTTACAATTGCTACTATGTATGCGGAACTTAATTTGAATGAAAGAAAGCTAAAAAAAAAAAAAAACATTCATCAATGCTTTAGTTTGAAGAACGATGCGTGAAATGACTAACTTCAAAGTGGAAAGTTTGGCGGTTTTCTTGGATGGTTTCCCTAAGGTATCGATATATTCTGTCTACTTTTACAAAACAAAGTACGATTAGTGGATATCCACAAAGTTTCTGACCTAATTTCATCTACCAATCATCTCAGTATGTCCGTCCTCCACAAACTGATAGAGTGAAATCCGTATATTTTCACTCTATCAGTTTGTGGAGGACGGTCCTATCCACCCGGTATACCGTGTGGGGTATAGTTTTGAGTAGAATCTCTTAAGTATTCACAAACGTTCGGGAAAAGTAAAAAAAAATAAAAAAATAGTTTATAATTTTTATATAAAACGGGTTCCTTGGGGACGTTGCCTAGAGGGAATAACCCTAATTGGTTTCCGACTTGAATAACCCTTTTAAAATTCCTAACAATTGGTGAACTAAAGATTTTAACAAGACTTAAATGGTACAAAAATAATTTTCCAAAATGGAGTAAGACTTCTTCGATTAAAAGAAACAAACATGATCTGATTTAAGACCAATAAAAAATATGATACAGGTTTCTTAAAGATCTGTAACTAGGCTAATTTTTATCCTAACACAACGCGGGCGAAGCCGCGGGCGGAAGCTAGTAATTAAATAAATAAGTAAGTTTTTTTACGTTTTGATTGTTGATTGGCAATAATTAATATTATAAATGAATATTTAGAATAAATATTTCAATCCTTACATTTTTAAAATTTATGTTTTAACCTTTTTCTGATACGACATGATTCTTGAAATGTGGCGGTATTTGCGAGGATTACCTTTATTGAGAATTCCTAAAACGGTAATTTCCTTGATTACAACCTTTTAATAGTCATCTTCAACGAAATAATTGAATAATTAAATGTGACAATCATGGCCGCGAGGATGAGCTGCCGACCTTAGCACAGATAGGCGTAACATAAAATCTGCATTGTAACCAGTTACATTAATGTTTGTTTACATTATAAACTATCCTAGGTATGCTTGGCTCAGACTGGCTTGGTGTCTCTTGTGAATAACTTAGCTACAGGCTCTAGATTAGGTGTAGTTTCTACTATTTCCATAATAATAATATAATAATATCGTAGGTCATGGGTACGATTCCCACCCAGGACAGGCGTGTGATGAACGTGTCTTTTTGTCTTGAGTCTGGGTGTAATTATGTATACTTATGTATATATTTACAAAAGAAAAGTATCATACGTAGTATATTACCAGTTATCTGGTTTCCATAGTACAAGCTCTGCTTAGTTTAGGATCAGATGGCCGTGTGTGTTAATGTCCCACTGTATATTATTATTATTTCTGCCAGTTTTTGGGGGAGACCAGGTGACCACGAACAGTACACATGTAAAGTTAAAGCCTCTTTACATATGCAAATATAAATAAACACACTACCTAACCCCTAGTTTCCATTGGCGAAACATGAACAAGGAAATATGTTGCAAGCTCTATCTATCTCTATCGTTTAGAGATGAGTAGAAAGAGAAAATACTATGCTTGTATCATGTTTTGTTGTGCAGTGCAAACGCCCAGTTACACTACCACATAAAAACTGTTCATGTACTTCGGCGAAGAGGAACGCGCACAATTTGATACTAATTCCGTGTTTAATATTCTAAGGAAAAAAAACCAAAATAAATCAGTTCCAAATTACGTAAGTGCATTAAATTGGAGTACTACTATTATATCTCACGTGACAATGAAATGTAAGTATTATTAAATGCACCGTCAAAATGTCAAATGTGACCTCAGTGCCATTGACCTTTACATCTGTCGATCGTGACCTCAGACTGGTGTCAACTTTTTATAAACTGGATTTGTTGATATCCGTTTATTAGTAAACATGTCTATTACAATAATAATAAAGAATTTTTGTTTCCTTTTTCAACTAAAACCTTTTATAATTTGAAATTAATTTAATAACTCCTGACGCAGAATTTTTTAGGTTTTTGGGAAGAGTCACGTTCATCCGTGCGAGTGCATCTTTTATCTGAATCCCTACGTGTGATAGTAGGTAGGTGAAAATAAAGTGGTGGTAGGCTTCGACTGTGGTTAGTGACCACCCACCAGACAAAGCTGCACTCCTAAGCGGCCTCGCCGCGATCCGGTGCGGCGTCTGGTGACACCACTTAAGAGGCTTGGTCGGAATTGTTGATCCTTTATGGTTTCTAGCCATATGGAGCCTCATTTCCACTGTCACCTTCTCACTGAAAATCATTGGAAATCAATATATAATAATGCAGGCACGTTCCATCCTTTTTTTGTAAGTAGCAACTGGCAACTATAAGAAATTGTTTCTTTCTATTATGTTGGCAACCCTAGCCTTGACCTAACTCTTTTTAACATAAAACCTTTTTGGAAATGAAAAGTTCTTTTCTAACCTTGTTTTTTTAAAACATTCAATTGTTTAAAAACTGCCAGTCATACATTTAGCTTTTCAAAACGGTTGACTCATGCATAACAAAAACCTAATATCTTCCTGACTTTTGCCAAGATTACGAAAAAAAAAACTCAACCCTTGTCAAGCCTACATCACTCTTTTGAAATTCGGATAGATTAAATGCGTTATGACGTCATCACATAAAGAATTATGAGATAATGGTTATAAATGAGTTTTTGTCGGAAGTTCACCTATCTGATACTGACCAAGTTATAAATTACATTTGAAATTGTATTTTAAAGTGATGTATTATGGTTTATATTGGCGGAGGTGTTGAAGAGATAATGAAAAGCCATTTATTTGTGAAGGAAATTGCGCTTTATTCTTGAAGCTAGGGTTAGTAATATAATAAGTTTTTGTATTGATTGATGATATATGATGGGGAGGGAAATGATGGTTAATATGCAATCATTTTAACCATCAAGCATGCCAGGATCGACAGCGACGCCGTAAAATACTCGGGATATGAACCCGGCCAAGTCTCGAGACACCTAAACTGTCTTGGATCCCGCACGAATTTAATCAGAAAGATAATAGGAGAAAATGGAAAATTAGATTCTCCACTTCCCTCCAGGCAAAACGGTGAGGTAGCTAATGAATAAACAGCGATGGCGCAACGGTATCAGCCTCGCCTTTGAAATATAAGATTGCGGGTTCGATCCCCGGTCGTGCTCACACATCCCAGATGGCGCTTGTTTCAAAATAAGCACTTTAGATGCAATTGTCTACCCATTTTTCCGTTAAGCTCCAATCCAGCGTGCGCCTGTACTATCTTTTAGTTATAATGCTGTATATTTATTCTCTAGATTCAGAAATCAGGCCACAGAATTGCAAGAATACCTCAAACATCAAAACCCAAAACCAGCGAGTGGCGATTAAATGCTCTGTAAAATAAATTTAAAGTTACAGTGCACTCAAAATAACTAGTCCGCCATCTTGAGTATTCCGCCATTTTGGATGTAGAATGATGTCTCATGCTAACCACGAATTGTCTTCCAAACTAGACGTGTGTACCAAAATTCAACTATAACTGCTGAAAAATGCGACGAAAGATTCACCGAACTAACATTGCAAGTTGATTTAAAGTCAAGCATTGTTGAGTATAGTTTATTTTGGTACTAGTTTTCCGCCCGCGGCTTCGCCCGCGGATGTTGGATATCGCGCTAGACCATTAATCCCTTTTTTCGCAGTCGGATAAAACTATCCTTTCCCGGGTCTCGAACAATCTCCATACAAAATTAGTTCAGTAGTGTAGGAGTGTAAGCAACATTTTGAAATCGTCAAACGCCCATAGGTATATCCATAAATCAATAGGCGTTTCTTAAAAATACTACGGCTCTTAGACCATACTTATAAGAAATGAAATTTAAATTTAGAATTCTATTCGTAGCATTGAAATATCAAACATGTCAATGTGTCAAAATAAAAAGTAATTTAGATCAAAATTACGAAGGAGTTATGATATCAACTTTGAAGAAAATCACCCTCAGAATAATTTCTCAGACTTTGCCCGCTTAGTATTAGGATGAAAATAAAAAATAAATAAAAAATAAAAAACACGTGTTTGATTATTTGTTTTGAGCTTTATTTATACCAAATTTGAAGGAAATCGGACCAAGGACTAAACAGTTATGGAATATTTAATTTTTCCAAATATACTCATTTAACACCCCCACCGGGGGTAGTTTTGGAAAAATAAAAAACACGTGTTTCATGATTTCTTTTAAGGTATATGTGTGCCAAATTTGGAGTGAATCGGACTTGAGACTATACAGATCCAGAGAAACTTTAATTTTTACCAATAATACTCATTATCCACACCTCATAGGGGTAATTATGGAAAAATAAAAAACCCGTATCTCATTATTTGTCTTAAGGTTTATGTGAACCGAATTTTAAATGAATAGGACCAAGGAATAAAAAGTTGCATACAAACTTCACCCCTCTATTTAACCCTCTTAGGGGATGATTTTTGAAAATATTGTTAGCCTATGTCCGATTCTAGGGTATACACTACCTACATTTCAAATTTCAATAAAATCGGTTGAGCGGTTATGGAGATACGCGGTAACAAACCTTCACACACACACACTTACTTTCGCATTTATAATATTAGTAGGAGGTATACGTTAATATTATAACCTCTTTTTAATAATTTTAGCACAAATAAAAAGCAAATGTCAACAATACTGGCCAGTAAACACATTCAAAATTAGAATATAAAGTCCACGCGGAAATGTGAAATCAAATTATCTGTGAAACTTTTAATAACTTTAAATTTACTCTTAATTCCAACTAACATAGAGTTTAAATTCTATATGCATATTGTTAGCTTATTAAGTATTTTTAGAATGTTTGTTTTTCAAAGTTTTAATTAAAATGTTAGGATTAGCGAGCATTTGCATTGCTACATATTCATTCTAAAATCCGGATTTTTGTAGATTTTCGATTTGGAAATTCTATAGTTTGAATGTATGATGGATTTTTACAAAGCCTTTGCTGGATTTGTTAGTGTCCGTAGGATTTACCCTAATGGCCCTATACGTGATTGCTGGCAAAAGTACAGTCAGCACCACAGAGCAATAATCGCCCGTCACGCCTTCGAGTTTTAATGGTTATCAACACCAAAAGTGGAGATGATCAAACTGAAATTCTATACTAGTGGTGCCATCAATTTGCGTTTAAAAATGTAAAATGTGTGATGGTGAATTGTTTCTATAGTAAGCATGTGATTGTTAAGTGTAGGTATGTACCGAATGGACATAGACGCAGAGGTCGACGAAAAGCAAGGTGGAAGGACGAAATAGAGTATATTGGAACGATAAATTGGTCAAACCTAGCAAAAAATCGCGACAAGTGGCAATCTCTGGAGGAGGCCTTCACCCAAAGAGGGGTCCAGCTGGCATGCATAAATAACTAAAATTCACCCACTACGTTATTTTTCTTAATGTCTATTTATTGTACATGCCGTGGAATAATAAATGCTACTTTTTTTTTTATTATGTACCAAATACATATTTGCTAATGATAGTGCCGCCCAATATCTATGATCAATAAGCCATATTGAATTTTAGATTATAATCACATTTTGGTGTCGACTGTCACAACCAACTTGTATCTTTTTCCATAGGAAGCTGTTACTTGCTTTTCACGGTGAAGGTCGTGGGTTCGATTTCCATCCAAGACAGACATTTGTGTGCATGAACATGTCTGTTTGTCTTGAGTCTGGGTGTTGTTATAATTAATTACCTACTAGCTTTGCGCGGGCGTGAGCTACATTTTATATCATGCTCAGCGGTGGGATAAAAGTTAGTTTATAGCCTTCGTGAATAAATGCGCTATCTAACAGTGCAAGACTTTCAAATTGGACCAGTAATCCCTGAGTTTGGCGCGTTCCACCAAAAAAAACTGTTCAGCTTTATAATATTAGTATTATTATATACATTTACTAGCATCCGCCCGCAGCTTCGCCCGTAAAACTGATCTCACTAATAGTGTTTCTCCATACAAACTTTGGAACCCCGTTTCACCCCCTTAAAGGGTGAGTTTTGAAAAATCCTTTCTTAGTGCACCCCTAGACCCCATAAGAAACCTATGTGCCAAATTTAGAGTCTACAGACCCAGCGGTTGGGGCTCTGTGTTGATATGTCAGTCAGTCAGTTTCTTCTTTTATATATTTAGATTTAAAAAAGAAAAATATTACATGTATACTTAACATCTGTTTCCATAAATACATGCTCTGCTTAGTTTAAGATCACACGGCCGTGTGTATAATCTCACAGGATATTATTATAATTATATTAAACATTATGAGATGATATTCTAATGAAAACAAAACCGGGCATCGTTATAGGTCTATAACCTCACAAATATCTAATAAAATAACTATATTAGTAGAATATTAATAAACTTTATGATTAAGGGGTTAGTGAACTTTGTGCGATATGTTTTAGTCACCTATCTAACTACCTACACGCTTGTCTTGTAGATACAGGAGTTTTTAACCAGAGTGAAACTATTTTTTTGTTGAAATAAAACTACTTTTTACAGGTGAACATGAAGTCTGAAAAGACTTTGAAACATCGGGATCTAAAATATAAAATAAACCGCGATAAAATCCGTTAAAAAGTAGTTTTATTTCAATGTGTGATATTCGTCTAAATCTAGAACAATACTATATTTTTTGTTGTTTTAAATTTATAATAATAAAAATCCTTCCCGCCACCCTCTAAATGGAAATCTGGCTACGCCCTTGCCCCTCGCCCTGCGCCCAATGCATTACGCCACGCAAATAACGAATTTTTCTTTGCATTTCTGAAGTTTGTTGCAACTATATAACCGGAAGTACTGTAGGTTGATTCATGTAATTAAATAAGTTCATTTGCAGTGCAGTTGCAGTTAAGTTTAGACCAAAACAGCCTTTTTCATACACTCGTAATTTTGACAACCGCTGTCAGATACGCTCGCGTCATGTTCGCATCACGCGAGCTCTTTAGATTAGTTATGACAGCTAAATAATTAGGTACAAGAATACCATTTTGCACTAAGACGTAAACTTAATTGCAACTGTACCGCAACTTGATCGGTGCGTCAAGAAATTACGTGAATTAGGACACTAATTTTGATGCAGTTATTTTATTCGGAAGCTGAACATAATCAGATGTTCTTGAGTTGGGTGACAACAAACGAACATGGATCCTTATCTATGAGAAAATCTTTACCCATCAACTATGGGAAAAATGTAGGCTATTGATTAATATTTATTTAATAATTATAGGACCTTGTTATTTAATTGACTGACTCTATAATGATGTGAACTTCTCCAAGGTATGGGCGATATAAGTACAGTCACGAGCAATAATAAAGCAAGAGTACAGAATTAGAGAAGTTTGAATTCCATTCTCGACAATGAACAATAGAAGTTCTAGTACACTACCAACGCGACGGAACTATTACTTATACTATTCTGGAGTTTAACATGTATTGTTGAGCATAGGAAGTGAGTTTTATTTTGATTACAACGTAGCATAATATACGCTGACATCAGTTTTACCTGGTTGTGTAGAGAGGAAATCACCCGCATCCATGACGCTGGTTATATTATAAAGGGCGCGTGTATTGCCCTTTATCAGGCATAATTGCTATTGCTCAGCATGATTGCTACGGGCCCTGCGCTGGCTCAATCCGGTACTGTTGTGCTGTGTCCTGTACCTATGAACTAGAAGAGTACTTAGAAATCGTAATGGTGAATATCTAATGTTTTTATGAAACATTTTAGTGATTTTATTTATTACTTTTTAATATTGTACTTAATGTTATATTTATGTTCATGACTGTACTTAATATAATAATGTTATGCTATTCTAATCTTACCTATAAACCTTTTCGTCGTGACCGTCATCGCCGTTGTTATTAATTGTTGTAATTTAAATATACTTGTAATTTTATTATCAGTTATTAAAAACCTACTAATATGTTCTATTTTAGGTGACCTCGACCAGAATACCGTGAAAGACCTCTGGAATTTTAATCTTTATATGCATAATTTCATAATTCTACGTATGTCACTGAATTTCTCCTAATCGGCTGGATAGTTTATGTATTCACAAATCAGCCTGGAAGATAGCTATGCAGCCGGTATCTAGGTTTGTGATATTTAAAGTGGATTAAAATATCATGCAGGACAACGTCTGTCAGGTTCACTTGTATGGGTACAAATTTAAAATAATTATCAAATCTATGTTATGTAACAAAGCGTATTGTAAAATATTGATTATCTAACAAATAAAAACCGTTTGGAATTAAGTCGCTCTAATTCAACACACTAAACAAACAAAATGTAATAGATATAAGTACTTCATTTAAAAAAGAAAACAGCCTACTGAATTTTTTGGCAGTGTTTCTTAGTAGTTGCCAGTCATTCACTGCACGGTAGGAAAAGAAATTGGACTATTTTTATGTAGACTCGCGTCTCAAAAAAAATATAGCATAGGTATTTTTATTTCATTTCAAATATTATCTGTGTTAATTCATTACATAAAATTTCTTACATTATTCTTACTTAGATGTACCTAGG
This sequence comes from Meganola albula, assembly GCA_936450015.1. Classification (NCBI taxonomy): domain Eukaryota; kingdom Metazoa; phylum Arthropoda; class Insecta; order Lepidoptera; family Nolidae; genus Meganola; species Meganola albula. The sequence continues at coordinate 11,964,951 of OW388159.1, read as the reverse complement.
TATTTAAGTAGGACTTGCATATCAGACATTTTTTTTAAGTATCTGTGGCTTCTTGAAATGAAATGAAAATATGATTTATTTTTTTGAGACCACCGGGTACCACCGGGTCCAGTGGTAAGTAAGTATGTCCAGGTTTGACTCCCGGGTCGAGCAAAAATACTTTTCTGATGTAGGTACTTAGAACATCTTTGTGGTAGCTAGAAGTTTGGGATTGTGTCCCATGAACGGCAATAGGCTATAATTGTGTCCCCTATACGGGATCTGAACATATATTGACCTCTGTTATGTTATTTTTTCGAACAGCGGTAGCGCAGCGGTACAGGCCTCGCTTTAGAAATATAAGGTCGCGAGTTCGATTTCGCGCGTCTTTGTGTGAATTGTCTCACCGCTGCTCAATATCGGTGAAGGAAAACATCGTGAGGAAACCGGCATATCTAAGAACTAATCATCAAGGACATGTGACATCCACCAACCCGCACTTGGCTAGCGTGTGTGGATTAAGGTCTAAACTCTCTCAACTCATAAGATAGCTGAGAGAAGACCCGTGGGACATTAAAAGGATTGAAGTATTATTATTCTCACCGATAATCATTCGTAATGCCGAGTGAATCGGTACACTGGGCTAGCGCGTCCCATCGTAGACTACATCATTGCTTAACATCAGGCAAGTTGTAGTTAAGCGCTAGCCTATCGAAGAATTAAAAAAAAATTGAAGTGCGGTTATTTTTAAACTATTTTGACATGTGTGGCATGCGTAACACTGTTGCTAATCTAAGGTTGTTTATAACTGCGTTCTTAACGATCCTTGTAATCGTACAATAAAATAACGATTATCTAATTAATTCTTAGATAACTATGTGCATGGTGTTGTTAACCTTGATGGTGTTGGACGTGCATACAAATTAATTTACTATAGGGCTGCTACTAGTCTAGGGATGTGAACAAATAATCGATTTATACAAAGAAAAAAATCATTAACGTTTAAAAAACGATTTTTGTTAAAATTATTATCGATGTTTTTCATAATAATATAATGACTGATAAAATTGATCTGTGGCTCAGAAAGTTTTAAATTCAGTAAAAAATGCATTATAGTAAAAAGTGGATAATTTTTGAAATAAAACTACTTTTTAACGGATTTTATCGCGGTTTATTTTAGATTTTAGATCCCGACGTTTCAAAGTCTTTTCAGACTTCATGTTCACGGGTGGGAAAAATATTAATCACAATTTTTACTGACTATAATATTTTTTTTTTATAGAAAAATCGATGTTTTGTTATTCGAGTGTTGCCTCTAGTGTTGCAACTGTTCATAAACTACGGTGACCACTTAACGTCAAATGGGCCATAATAATATGCTTGTTAGTTAACTTGGTAGTTCTACTCAAATAAGCTATGTATTATTTTAGTTTAATTGTTTGTTTATTTTATAAATTATTTTCTAGTTTATATGACTAATCATAATAAATATCTACTATTCTACTACCGCCTGTAGCACAGGTTAACATAACCTAGTATAGGCAATCAACAGCTATACCTTTATGATAATACTAGCGGACCCGGCAGACGTCGTTCTGCCCGGTAAAGCAGTGCCATCTACCGGGTCTCAGACCTACCGAATATAACCAATAATAAATAATAGGTATCTAAACCGGTTTTCGGCACTTCTTCGCTTTCTAAATTTTATTTTTTTTTATTTTTCTCTGCTTTAGAACAAACCTCGTACTTAGGGGAATATTTAAAAAAAACAATTAGCGAAATCGGTCCAGCCGTTCATGCGTGATGTCGTGACAACGGAAAACGGGTTTCATTTTTATATATATAGATTTTAGATTTAAATTTTGTATGGACCTTTTCAGTAATAAAGTGATTATTATTATTATTATAAAAAACTGTTACCGTATTTCGGCTGCAGCAGCCAATTATTTGTTGACTACTATGCAGGAGATTCTATAGCGCATAAGCTTCAATTGCCTTACTCTCCGCAGTCTGGTGGAAGAACAAGAGACGGTGAGAGATCGGGTATATGACCCACGGCTTATGTGTTCACCGAAGCACACACAAGTTCAGGATGTTGGTGGGGTGCTGTAGAGTCGTACTCGGTAGTCTGGAGTACAGAATTATTGAAATACTAAAAAGTCTTAACTCTGCTTTGGTTAGGAGGGTAAAATCAGGTTTGACGATGAATTTCAGTTTAGGTCATGGATTTATAAATGTTAACAAATCTTTAAGATAAAGGTAGGTACTTTGTAGATAGATTGTCTTTGAAACTTTTCTTTTATTTTGTTTTGTACATAAATACAGATAGACATTTATATGCATGACCTTGTCTGTTTGTCTCGAGTCTGGGTGTCATTATCAAATAAAAGTATATTATGTTTATAAAAGAAAAGTAGTTTAAGCATAGCTTGTATAGTATACCAGTTATCTGGTTTCCATAACACAAGCTCTGCTTAGCTTGGGATCAGATGACCGTGTGTGTTAATGTCAAGTGTGTCTAACTTGTCAGAATCTTTGTTTGTTTTTTTAAATTATTTCCAGAAATAAATACAAAAGTTAGATACAATATTATATCCCGCCAAACTGTAAAACAGTTTGTTTCGCAGCCCTATCTAACATTGTCGCCCTTTTAAGGAAGCAAGGACTTGTGCGACCGGAATAATTATTCACTAATCAATCATGTTTTGTTTACAAACAAAAACAACACAAGTTTTTGTACAAATAAAAAAGAAATGTCCTGTTTGTGATTTCTCGTACATTGTTCAAAAAAGTGTTTTGTGACTAATTATAAATTGACTGGTAATTACTTAAATCTCGCTTATAACCTTTACGCAGCAGTTTTTGAAGGTTAGTTTTGACTGACTTTGCTTTTAGATATATTTGTAAATAGCTACGTATTTATATGTAGATTTATTATAACGCGCAATTAACGTGCTCTTCTTTAATTTGGTTTTACATTTCGACAAGAGTTGCATCGGTAGTGATCGCAGGCAGACTGATAGTAGAATAAATGAGGGAAGAGAGTAGTGAAAGAGTAGTTTATGACACACAAAATGAAATGATAAAAAAACACATGGAAAGAGAAATAAAACATAAAAGAAAACGCGTTTTATTTTAGATTTAAAATCCCGATGTTTCAAAGTCTTTTCAGACTTATGGACACAGATGGACTGAGATATTTGACGTCCAAGCTTTTTATTTCAAAGATTTTATTTTTAATTATTTCTTTTGCTATCTATGTTTATGTAGATTTCTGTTTACTGTTAGACTTAGGCGTATTTTAAGCACATAATTGAGCACTGAAAACGCGCAAGTTATGGTTAAGCGCTCGCTTATTAATAGTTAGTATAAAAAACTGATTTCTCTCATCGTCGTCACTACAGTTTGGTGAAAACATCGTGATGAAACCGGCATGTCTAAGAACTAATTATTTGAGGACCCGTGACATCTACTAACCCGCACTTGACCAGCGTGTGTGGATTAAGGCCTAAACTCTCTCAACTCGTAAGGTAGTTGAGAGAAGACCCATGCCCAGCTGTGGGACAGTAAACAGGGTTGAAGTGACACTACAGTTAGTAATAAACATGGTACCACAGATCTGGGCACTTCTCAGAATGAATAAATATTGATTTAGTTGCAATGCCCTTGCGCACGATACTTGTGTGTCGCGAACAATTAGCTTGGGAAACATCCGTATGGTCGACAAATATTTGCAGTACAATATTTTGTAATATGTTTGTTTGACTTACACTATATTACTATTAAAAAACTGGATTGTTTGTTAAGACAGATGTTAGTGATGTTTTCACGCAATATATCTAAATAAAAAAAATATATTGACATCGCCTATGCTTAATTTTAACCGACTTCAAAAAAGGAGACAAATTACGAAGGTGGCAGCCGGAGGATCGAAAATAATAGGCGCCTATTCTGTGATAGGCGGTCAAGCGACCTTAATTTGCCTGTTGTTAAGCAATGATGCAGTCTATGATGAAACGCGCTTATCCAGTAAATACCCATTCACTCATGACTTGAAGACAGGCTGTCGGAAAACAAAGATGCCGGCAGCGAACTCCACAACTTGGCAGTTCGCACAGTAAAAGTGGAAGTAAAGCGTTTTGTGTGTACCCGTCGAATTTCCACCATAAATCGATGGCGTACAGCCGTACCTCTACTTGTCCGATGATAGAACGGAGATGGGGAGTAAGATAATGCAATTCCAACGCATGCTCTCCGAAATGTATCCGATAGAAGACCGTAAGACTAGCAACCTTGCGGTGATGCTCGAGCGCATGTGGCCTTCTAAAATTATAAGAGCAAATGTTCTAAACGCAAGTTTACACACAGTTTACATACCACCTCTATTTTTCGCGCAGGGGGAAAAATTAGGTATTAATTGTAAAGATCTCGCAAATATAGTAATCTATCGTGCGGAAAGCTGAATGAGTACCTATAGTACATAGGTCTTATATAACTTCAGCCAGCGTTTTCCGCCCGCGTGAACTTCACCACTTTGGTTAATTTCTCTATTATACCCCTTCAGAAGAATTTCCCAAAATCTTTTCTTCAGCTGACCTCGCTTGTTTATAATCTACCACCCTGCCAAATTTGTCTAAAATTTCCTAGGATGTGAGTGAGGGACTTCGGCTACGTCATATATTATGCTGTAATATTTTCAAAAAGTTTACCAATTTCTGAACAGATACCGTAATTTTTATACCTTTAAGATCCTTTAAAAAAGTATGAATGAAATCTGTAAAGTCGTTCCAAATTGAAATATAACTAATTTTTAACGGATTTTATGGCAGATTTTTTTTTATTTTGTTCCAAAGTTATAGTGTATTCCCAAGGCAAAGGAAACAGGGAATCAGTAAAGGTATAATAAATTTAGATTTAATTTATAATCGTGAGTATACATATACATTATCTAAGTAATACTACTAATCTATATGAATTATAAAGTTAGACGAATAGCAAAAAAATTCTGTAAATAATCTGAAAAACATAAAGTAAAATATTAAAAAACAAGATTGGATGAATGATAACCAAATGTAGGTGTTACGAAGCAATAAAATCAGACCGCAATTTTCACTTTACAAGGAAACGAAGAAAACCTTCGTCAAAGTGAAAAGTGCTGTATTGCAAAAGCAATAAGGCTGGTTTTAGAAAAGTCTTTTCATCAGTCCGCCATTGTTGCCTCGTGTAGACCATTCATAGCAAGGAATTCTCAATCCTTTTGTTTTCCGATTCGACGCTAATTTTTTTCTTATCTCTTTTGTTTTTTTCTGACAGACGTGAGTCGCTGTTTTATTTGTTCTTTTTTAATTTCGAACACAACATTCCAATTCGATATTTAAAAATGTTCGCCAGCATTCGCCATTTTATAATTTTCCTACCGTCTTTTGTCTTTAGTTTTAGATACAAAATTAGGGAAAGGGAATTTCTTAAGATTATAATAGGGGGGTGCCCTTAAGATGAAGTTGTGTATGCCCATTCGCTTACACAGCTCCTCCTTAGAAGCAGTCTAAAAGAGAAAGCACATCTACCTTAAAGAATTCAGACTGCGTCTGTGTAATATAATTTATGTTCTATTTCTGATTGTGAGTAAGGTAGCCAAACCCTTAAAAAATTTAACAGGGAACTGGTATTGCGCGCGTTCCCCTTTGCCGAGATACACACAGATACACATTAATCTATACATTTCAAGTATAAACTAATCTCGCATTCTACAAGATTTCCGTACAACGAGAGGTCAGATTATACTGGATTTTTATAGCTTGATGTGTAGCCGTGTGTACATAAACAGTGTGTATACATAAACTGTTCATGTTTTGTGTTTGTATCTAGTTTTTATATACGCTCCTTCCCAAAAACTGGCATAAACAATTTAGTACTACAAGTTGTGTGTAACGCCCTTCGTGTTAGATGCACTAAGGCCAGACCCTTCAACATCAAAAGGGTGGGCAACGCGTGGATGTTGGCTGTGATATTCAATTCGCTTACTATTGCTTCGACCGGCCGGTGGCGTGGTCGGTAAGATACTTGCTTTTCAAGCCGCAGGTCGTGGGTTCTATTCCCACCCGAGACAAACATTTGTTTAAATATGTCTGTTTGTCTTGTGTCTGGGTGTTATTTCCTATATTTAAGTACCTATGTATTTACAAAAGAAAAGTATTATATGTAGTATATTACCAGTTATCTGGTTTCTGTAGTACAAGCTCTGCTTAGTTTGGGATCAGATGACCGTGTGTGTTAATATCGCATTATATTATTATTATTATTATATAATTTCTAAAATTACGTACCCTAAAGATATAAAGATATTGTTAAATACTACCGATTTAATGTAAAAAAAGATTTATTCAATTTATTTGCCAGTTTTACAGATTATAGGTAAAAATGTTTCCTAAAATTACAGGTAACCAAACAAGCGGTAGTAAAATATTCATATTTACGTTCCCTCCTGACCATATAAAAATTTGACGTCGCATTGTTCATGATTTTAATTTTATTTCGAGCTTGGAATTCAGCCAGCATTGTTTTCTTTTAAATTTTAACTTATTCAGATTCAACCCGTGTAAAAATTGCTAGTAGGTACCTACATGCGTTATAGTTATACCTAGGTAAGTACTTATATTTTTTTTAAATATAAGTACTTTAAAATCATTAAAAAAATACGAACTGTCTGAGTCAGTAGACTAATTCACGTAAATAAATAAATTCAGTTACAGTGCAGTTGCAGTTAAGTTTCGATCAAAACAGCCCTTTTCGTATTCTCGTAATCGTGACAACCGCTGTCAGATACGCTCGCGTCAAGTTCCCGCGTGTGTATTTGTTATTTAAATGACAATTACAAGAATTAAGAATACCATCTTGCACTTGATTACAACTGCGCCGAAACTTGATCGCACCTGCACCGCAACTTGGTCGGCACGTCAAGAAATTACGCGAATCAGACAGCAGATCTTGATCAAATATAAGCATGAGATATTTTTCCAACATGGGAAACACGCGTTTTCAAATAAAAAATTAATCACTAAATCATCAAAAACATACATGTTCATCACACAAATGCCTGTCATGGGTGTAAATCGACCCTACGACCTGCGACGTGAAAAGCAAGTGTCTTACCGATCACACCACTAGCCAGTCAAATAACATCTTCTAAATACAATCTTGAAAATCAGATAAGAAAAAGAGGAGGTCCTGGAGGAGGCATTAGGGGACTGAACGTCACCTTCGTCCGTGGGAGTGCACCTTTTATCTGAATCCCCACACGTGGTCCCCGGTTGGTGCAAATCAGGTGACAATCAACTGGTAGTTATGTTTACTGGTAATTAACTGGTGGTAGGCTTCGGCCGTGGTTAGTGACCCCCCATCAGACAAAGCCGCACCGCCAAGCGGCCGGTGCGATGTCTGGTGACACCATTTAAGAGGGTGGGTCAAAATTGTTGCTCCTTTATGGTTTCAAATTTAGGGAGTCTCATTTTACTGCCACCTTCTCACCGAAAGTCATTCGTAATCACGAGTGAATCGGTACATTGGACGGTAGATTACATTATTGCTTAACATCAGGTAAGTTGTAGTCAAGCGCTAGCCTATTCAAGAATAAAAAGAGGTCCTTTTTAAAGTTAATCAAAGCTTAAAAAAGATAATATAAAACCGAAAAGTCAATAAAAGAATTGTGTATAGATCCGTACTTCAGTAAAATGGCGGTGCTCTTAAAATTGCATCAGTAATCCTGCGGACGCAGCGGCGCGGTGCATGGTGACGGGGAAACTTTTAAAATTCTAATTCCATTTGAACGAGCGAAAATAACTCATCAAAGAGTTGCAGAAAAGTTTAATCACACTAGCTAGACTAGATCTGTGAGTTTTATTTTAAAACCTATTATCTATGTGGAAATTGGGGATGGGGATATGATTTTGGAGGCTGAGTCACCTTCGTCCGCGGGTGTGTACACCTTTTATTGAATCCCCACACGTGGCTCCCGAGTGGTGCAAATCAGGTGACAATCAACTGGTGTTAGGCTTCGGCCGTGGTTAGTGACCACCCACCAGACAAAGCCGGGTCACCAAGCGGCCTTGCTGTGTTCCGGTGTGATGTCTGGTGACACCATGCAGAGAGGGTGGGTCGGAATTGTAAATCAGACAAGTTGTAGTCAAGCTCCAGCATTCCGGACAGTAAAAAAAAAGATTTCTAAACGTACGTAAGTGGTAGATCACTCAGGATTTTGATAGTAAACAGTAGGTCATATGTCTAATTATATCAGCCATTTCTGATGTAGAAGATAGGTATAGATAGATACATATTATGTATGTTACACCTTAATTTTAATAGATACATATTGATTAATATTTTTCTTTATTATTAAATATAAATTTTTCCTTGTCTTTACTTACCTACATGTTATGATATCATTTGTTATTTGATTGTGTGTGTATCCTGTTTGTGTCAATATTTTCTTTTCTCTCTTTCTTATCGTTTGGTTAATCAACACGTGCACAATAAGAGACCTGCGGCGAGTAAGTGTGATCTGTAACACAGTTGTGATTATCCGTTTGTGTAACGTACATTAGTGATTTGGATCGGGTAGTTAATTAGTCACCTCTGTGGGAAAGTAGTAAGGGTGTTCCTAAGTACCTAGGTGAAAAGGTTAATTTAAATCTTAGATATAATTTCGTAAATTTACTAACCGACGTCTAGATATCAATTTACAATGTAATAAGTTTTTTATACCCGTCAAAATACAAATTAATTAACGAATTACTGCTTCGTCTGACCACAGATAATATAAGTCTGACAATGTAACCTCCACGTAAATCTGAACCTTCTGATTGGTTTGCGTATTTTATTTTTTATTTTTAGGAACTTTTTTGGCTATTGTTAGTGAAACAATCTATTTCAATTAACTTTAGTATTTAGAATCTGACAGTCGCACGCTGCAGAATTGAGTTATTTTATTCGTATTAGATGCACCGTGGTGGAAAATTGAACAATGAATATTGAATACGTCACAAATCTTTGATTTTTTTTAATCTTTATATAAATTCTAGCTTCCGCCCGCGGCTTCACCCGCGAAATTGATTTCACTAATCTTGTTTCTCCATACAAACTTTGGGACCTCGTTTCACCCCCTTAAAGGGTGAGTTTTGAAAAATCCTTTCTTAGTGCACCCCTAGACCCCATAAAGAACCTATGTGCCAAATTTAGAGCCTCCAGACCCAGCGGTTTGGGCTCTTCGTTGATATATCAGTCAGTCAGTTTCCTCTTTTATATATTTAGATAGGGACTTTTAAGCGCATCGTATGCCAGTCCACAAAAATCTTTTATCGTTAGATGTATAGGGTGACTGTTTGTGGAAAATACTGCTACGTGGAGGTAGTGGTCATGATTAAAAACAATTTTTTCAATGAAATCAGCTATTTCGTATCGCGAAGCCGCGTATCGCGTAGCGAGTAGAGACAGCAATATTATGAAGTGTAGAGTAGGGAGAAACAGAGATAACCAGTAATACATACAAAAATACAAAAACATTTTCTATTGCTACGCAAGTGGTACAATAAAGAGGCTCTTTATGAGTACCATCATTTATGTATCGATATTATTAACAAAAAAATTGAATTTGGATAGTTGGGGTGCACCAGAAAGAAATATGTAAAACACGAATTTCGAAAAAGATAACAACCGCCTGACAAAATTGTGTATTTTTTCTGTTACAAAATCAAGAGATCTTTTTTACTTGACGCGATACTCGAATCAAGAGCTGTGCATGTGACTCGTACACCTCCACTGGACCTATGAAGCAATTCCAACGTACTATAACCAACATACTAACGTAATGTGTTTGTATAACTCATCGCGTCAATGTTGCCAGCGCTGTATGCAACTGACAGCTACCCTTATCACGGCTACCAAACTACAAATAAAGTTGTACCACAGTTGTTCTAAGGATCTACTGTAGGTAAGTAATTTCATACGAAACTTCCGAATTTAGATAATAATAATTTAATTAACCTTTGGTAGTTTCTGGGAGTGACTAAGGTAGCTAGTGCCCCTGTCGTGATCTAAGGGGTCGGGAATGCGTGAGTAATATTTCTGGTATTGAAAGAGTCCATAGCATACTATAACCGCTTACCTTCGTGGGCCGTACCTATAATTTCCAATTTTAATTTCCTTTGAAATAAAACTACTTTTTGACGGATTTTACCGCGGTTTATTTTAGCTTTTAGATCCCGACGTTTCAAAGTCTTTTCAGACTTCATGTTCACGGGTGGACTAATTAATGTTAATTTTTTTTAATTTCTAGTTTCCATGCATGTCCACAAAGTCAGTAACTTTTTTAAGGAGCAGTGTATACGTTTCTACAATAAACTTCTAAATAATATTGTGGAAATGACTATAAACAAAATAATTATAAAATCTAGGTACGTTATGTATGAAACCGTATTAGAAAAATTCAGACTATCTAACGGATAAAAACGCTTCAAATTATGTCTAATACTAAACAAAATGTTAGATTAAAAGAACATCATTTAAAAAAGAATAATTGCCCACTTTGAGTTTTTTGTCAATGTTTCTCAATATTTGCCAGTCATTTCCTGCACGGTAGGAAATGAAATTGTATTATTTTTTAAATAAAGCTACTTTTTAACGGATTTTATCGCGGTTTATTTTAGATTTTAGATCTCGACGTCTCAAAGTCTTTTAAGACTTCATGTTCACGGATGGACTGAGGTATTTCACGTACAAAAATATAATACTGACTACTGACTACCTCCAAACATTAAAAAAAAATTTTTGAAAAAAACGTTCTGTTTTGAAAATGAATTTCATTTCTCAAATTATTATATAAAAAATCATATTGAATTGGATCAGAATAGAGCCCCTGGTTATTCAGATTTCGTGTTTAAAACACACATACAACTCGAAAATTCAATTACATCGTTTGTTTGTTTCATTCCGAAGCGATTTATTGTCGAATTATTTGGATTAGTAGCAGGCATATAAATCCTGGTTTTTAATTGGAACGAAACAACTACCTCGATGGTTCAGTCACAAAACAGATACATAAATGATATTATCTATAGATCAGATGCCGTATTACGAGTGTTAAAAACAATTGTGATTCCGTTGATAGAAAGGGATGTATACATACGCATTGTATAACCGCATCTCTTTCTTAAAACGGAATCATGATCGCTTTAATCTAAATATATAAAAGAAGAAACTGACTGACTGACATATCAACGCAGAGCCCAAACCGCTGGGTCTGGAGACCCCAAATTTCGCACATAGGTTCCTTATATGGTCTAGGGGTGCACTAAGAAAGGATTTTTCAAAACTCACCCTTTAAGGGGGTGAAACGGGGTTCCAAAGTTTGTATGGAGAAACAAGATTAGTGAGATCAACGAAGCCGCGGCCGGTAGCTGGTCATTCATAATACGGCAGTAGACCCGATTTCGGCCAGCGTATGTGGCTTAAGGCCTACTTTGTGTTACAAGGTCTATCTTTGAATTGTTAAGATAGTTGAGTAGATTTGTTCCCAGCTGAAATTAAAGGGTAGTTACTTTCCAGCTGGAGAGCTTACAGGAGCGACGCCAACTACAGTAATATGTTCGTGTCAGTCTGTCAGCCGTTAGAATTCAAGTGGCTGAAATTTAACCGAGAAAAACCCAATCGTTACATTTGACCTCACTATTTACTTGCGCGTAAAGGGTTAGGTAGCTGGCACACTGAGGTTTCTGTTTTTAATACATACATATTTTTTATATATATGTAATTGTTTTACCACTAATGCATCTACTTACTTATGGTAAAGCAATAAAGTTATTGAGTATATACCTGATAGGCCGTTGGCGTGGTCGGTAAGATATCTACTTGCTTTTCACGCCGCAGGTCGTGGGTTCGATTCCCACACAAGTCAGACATTTGTGTGACGAACATGTCTGTTTGTCTTAAAACTAGGTGGAGTTATATATATTTAAGTATGTATTTACAAAAGAAAAGTTTTATATGTAGTATGTTACCAGTTATCTGGTTTCCATAGTACAAGCTCTGCTTAGTTTGAGGTTAGATGGCCGTGTGTGTTAATGTCCCAGAATGTTTAATTTTATTTATTTATTTATCTTACAAGTTACACGGACAGGGTTACACACAATGACAGGGCGTGACTGTATGTATCTATGTATGTTGTCTAAGTATTGACTTTGGCGAATCACTGTAGCTACAAATAATTAAAAATAACGTCTCATTGTATCACCAGCCTTGAGTCGTAAGGTAATAGAAATAAATCGGTGGTAACCCTCCGCTCGGGTCACTGTGTCCCCCGGGTATGTTCCACGGAATCGGTACACTTTCCCGAATTAAATGTTCCCTTAAAATTGCTCACAACTTATCTACTTATATGTAAAACAGAAAGGCTTTTTCACTTCACTTCAACCCTTTTTGGTGTCCCACTGCTGGGCACGGGTTTTCTATCAACCATCTCTCAACCATTATATTATATTAAATATAGTTTAAACCAGTTATCTGGTTTCCATAACACAAGCTCAGCTTAGCTTGGGACCAGATGACCGTGTGTGTTAATGTCCCAAAATATTTATTTATCTTAAAAGTAGAGTTGGCTTTTTATGTAGCTACTTATTAGGTAAGCGCGTTTCCTGGTAGACCACATCATGTTGCGTGTTGAGATCATGTGCAAGCGTATTTTAATCACTTACTCTTTTTAGTGTCCCAGTACTGGGCTCGGGTCTTCTGTCAACTATCTTACGAGTTGAGAGAGTTTAGGCTTTGATCCACACACGCTGGCCAAGTGCAGGTTGGTGAATATCACATGTTCTAGAATGATTAGTTCTTGGACATGCCGGTTTCCTCACGATGTTTTCCTTCACCGATATTGTGCAGCGGAGAAGAAACAGTTCACATTTCTAAGGCGCGGCCCATACCGCTGCGCCATCGCTGCTCAAAAAATTGTTTATAGTAAAATGAACTGTATAAAATGTAAAAAAATAATAAAGTGTTTACCGTTCAATGTCGAAGCAAATGTACACAAGACTACACATCAAGGTTTAAAAACCAGTATAAGCTGACCTCTCGTTGTACGGAATCTTAAACAATGTGAGATCAGCTTATACTGGAAATGTATACCTTGATGTGTAACCGTGTGTACAGTTTGGTATCACTCATAAACAAATCCCGTTATTTTCCTCAACAAAATATGCGGAAAAGCTGGTAAAATGTCGAAAAATTCATCCACAACGCTGTCTTCTGGGAATATACCCAAAAGGTTAGCTACACCCGTTGGATGGCAATAAATATAGTGGAATTATGTCGTTATCTTGAATCCTGATGTATGCTCCAGGGAGGTGTAAACAAGTGCTTCGGTACCGACGATCTAACTCTGACTGAAAACATTTTTTTTTATAGATTGGCGCTTGACTACAACTTACCTGATGTTAACCTATGACGTAGTCCACGATGTAACGCGCCAGCCTAGTATACCGATTAACTCATAAATATCTGGATGACCGAGCTTTGCTCGGTATTTTTTTTTTAAATGTCATTTTCTAGATATGATTCCTAGCTAGATCGATTTATCGCCCCCGAAACCCCCTATATACTAAATTTTTGAAAATCGTTGGAGCCGATTCCGATATCTGGATGACCGAGCTTTGCTCGGTATTTTTTTTTAATGACATTTTCTAAAAATGAATCCTAGCTAGATCGATTTCTCGCCCCCGAAACCCCCTATATTCTAGATTTTATGAAAATCGTTGGAGCCGATTCCGAGATTCCAATTATTCCAATATATATATATACAGTGATGTATAAGATACCCAATACAAAGTATCTGAAATACAAGATGCAAGATACTTTAAAAAAAAGCATTTCAGATACCAGATACAAATAATTTTCTAAAAAGGTATCTGAAATACTAGATACAAAATACCTATCTTTCAAATACTTTTTAAAGATAAAATACTTTTGTAAGAAAACAACATTTAATTGAACTTATCTAAGTTTATTCGTTCGAGAAAACAATTTTCGAATAGATCGCGTTGATAACAAGGATCAGGCAAATGTAACAAGACAAAATATGAAGGTATTAAAATAGAGACTTTTAATTTTAATGCTTTAGTTGAGATTTGAGTAAAAGTAATTCCTCAAACACATTGTCAGTCATCTTCCTTCGATGAGGCCTCATGATCATGCCCCCAAAGGAAAAGAGTCGCTCCTCAGGGGCAGAGCTGGGCAAACAGGTGTATTTAATTTAAAACACCATACAACATGTGCACACGAAAAAATTACGGAATGAGTGACAGGAGTGACAGACATCTTAGCTGATGACATTTGTAGAAAGATAGTGTCGCCATCTGTTATTTTGATTCCCGAATTCCGACAATATTGACCTTTTTAAACGACGCGCTACGTTCAGTTGCGTTCGGTTAGAAAAAATGCGAAGTTTACTTCAGTAAAAGTATCTTGGAGAACAAAGTATCTTCAAAATACTAAGATATCAGTAAAATGTATCTAAATATCAGATACAAAATAAAAATAAAAAAAGTATTTCAAATACAAGATGTAAATACGTATTTTGTATCTTGTATCTGTATTTCAGATACTTTTATCTGAGATATGTCACATCTCTGTATATATATATGTATAATACAAGAATTGCTCATTTAAAGATATAAGATATCGAATGATTATCGGTGAGCCTTAAAGAGCCTGAACCTTAAAGGAGCAACAATTCCGACCCACCCTTACTGCATGGTGTCAACAGACATGCACTGGACCACGGCAAGGCCGCTTAACGGTGAGGCTTTTAGACCACGGTCGAAGCCTACCAACAGTTGATTGTCACCTGATTTGCACCACCCGGAGACCACGTGTGGGGATTCAATTAAAGGTACCCACGGACGAAGGTGACTCAGCTCCCGAAATATATATTGAATATATTTGTCACAGCCTTCAGCACTTGCCCAATATGATGGTCAAATATCACTTGCGGGCTACCACAAGTGATATTTGACCATCATATATTCAGCCTGAGCAGCAGTGGCGCAGCGGTACAGGCCTCGCCTCAGATTTATAAGGTCGCGGGTTCGATTCACAGTCGTGCTCACACATCTCTATGTCAATTCTAATATCACCGCTGCTGGATATCGGTGAAAGAAAACATCGTGAGGATACCGGTTTGTCTAAGAACTAATCACTCGAGGACATGTGACATCCACTAACTCGCACTTGGCCAGTGTGTGTGGATTAAAGCCTAAACTCTCTCATCTCGTAAGACTATTTAAGTAACACCCGTGCCCAGCAGTGGGTCACTAAAAAGGGTCGATGTGAACCAAATCTGAAATACCTACATGATCATAAACACTAGTACTATGTGCTTACTAAAGTTACCTAGGTACATTAGTTTTGTATTCTTGGCATGAAGTTAGCCAGCCTTGCAATTGACAGCTTCCAAACGCTGAATATTTTACGGTCGATCACTCACACTCGACCTCGGAGTTTTCACACTTTTTTTAGTTGAAAACTTTTTTCTAACGCTGTAATGAAAATTCTTGTTGGAAAGTTTTGCTTTTAATTATATTGTAGGCCGTGCTTGATTTATTTACAGATAGTTACATCATTAACTTCTATTTAAAAAGGCTTAGTGCTTAAATAAAAGTACCTGGTGGACCGAGCTTTGCTTGGTATTTTTTTTGCTTGCGACCGCGACCAGTGCAACCCGTGTCGAAACGTAAAGCGAAATTAAAGGTGAGCGCGTTAATGATAAATATAAATATTAATAATGCAACGTGAAAGTTAAATAGTTTTTAAATTATATTAAAGGGCTTCCAGTATTTCTTACAAAAGGTCCTTTTTGTAAAAAAAGCTTAAAAGAAGAAAAAATATTATCTGTGATTTGAACCGGAATCATCTGGTATCATGACCGCCCCACTGATCTCCCACCTGAGCTATCAAAACATTGCAGATTGTGGCGAATTTTAACTTCGTACTCTATAGATAGACCGTTTAACTCGTTATACTCTGAGGTACAAAGTCATAAAACATTAATTAAATCTCTTAAAGAACTTATTAACCACAGATAAAAGTAATGTAAGACTATTCGTCATTAATATCAATATTGCTTGAATCATCATCACTGTGTGTGCAGCTTGAGGAGTCAGAATCTTGGCGATAGGCGATACGCCAGTTAAACGGACTATCTATAAGGATATTGTAGCAGTTTTTCATTGCCTCAAAACACGAATAAAACGACGTTTTCCAAAAATGAAACCTAGTTAGATCGATTAATAGCTTCCGAAACCCTCCGCATGCGAAATTTGATGAAAATCGTCGGAGCCTTTTTCGAGATTCAGATTATAAGTAGACTATAATTGCTCGTTGAAAGGTATTAGATAGTCTTCTGGAGATGTTCGCAGGAAGTTAGCGGCATTATTGTCGCGTTATTTGTAATGCTGTAGCTAATTCACGTGATTAAATGTCAGTTGCAGTGCAGTTGCAGTTAAGTTTTGATCAAAACGCCCATTTTCGTACTTTCGTAATTTTAACGATTTCAAGCGCTTCATGATTACTAACTGCCCCGGCAAACTTTAAACCAAGTGTTTCTAATCTCTTTTCTAAACCTTTCTTGGACTTGTATGAATATTTTAAGACTAATATCAACCAAATCGGTTACGCCATTCTCGAGTTTTAGCGAGACTAACGAACGGCAATTGATTTATATTTAACTTAATTAATGTTACTATTAGGGGGGCTAACAGACACATAACATTTTATAGTAACCAATTGGATATTTAGCTAATTACAAGCCCATACAGATAAATAAATATATTTAAAGCAATAAAAAAGAAGAAAAAAGTAAGATTTTTAAAATTAAATTATAATAGCTATTTTCTTTTAGTACACGTTCAAAAATTAATATGTATTTTTTAAATAGTCTACTGATATTTGTTTCACATAAAATAAGTCTTATTTCCTAAAAATTCTAATTGAATTTTAATTTGTTTCAGATTTCGCATGCGACGTGTAAGCTAAGTGCCGATATATAAAAGGGTGTACAGCCCGAATACCAAAGGTTAGTACTATTTTATTTAAAATATTATCAGAAATAATAACAGTCAGTTTAATTAGGTATTTCATTCATAAGAACATTTTTTGTGTTTCAAATTACAGATTGATGACTAAATTACAGACAATAAATATTACTTTCACTAGCATAAATTTACTTGGACAGGAACAAACGAGTTGGGCAAATATTAAAACTAATAAAACTTCAGTTGTAATGGTAAAACCCAGCTCTCCACCAATATTTGGCTTTTCGGGATTTATTTTATTTTAAACTAGCGGACCCGGCAGACGTCGTTCTGCCCGGTAAAGCAGTGCCATCTACCGGGTCTCAGACCTACCGAATATAACCAATAATAAATAATAGGTATCTAACCCGGTTTTCGGCACTTATTCGCTTTCTAAATTTTCTTTTTTTTTTAATTTTTCTCTGCGTAAGAACCATCCTCGTACTTGGAGGAATATTTTAAAAAAAGAATTAGCGAAATCGGTCCAGCCGTTCACGCGTGATGTCGTGACAACGGAAAACGGGTTTCATTTTTATATATATAGATTAGTAGATACATAAAATATGTATTTAGATTAACAAAGACTCCATACACGTTCTGTTAATATTGTAAGTTTATTAGATAAACATTTCATTTCAACCCTTTTTTAGTATCCCCCTGCTGGGCACGAGTCTTCTATCTTAAGAGTTGAAAGAGTTTAGGCCTTAATCCACACACGATGGCCAAGTGCGGGTTCGTCGAGGTCATATGTCCATAATGATTAGTTCTTGGACATGCCGATATCCTCGCGATGGTATCCTTCACCGATATTGAGCAGCAGTGTTGAAACAATTCACACAAAGATATATGAGCGCGGCTGAGGTTTTCTAATCAAAACTTCACAGCATTATAATAATATACTTATCAGCTCAATATTTTTGCACATTGCAATTAGGTAACTGGCTTATTAATTAATTAAACTGATGTGATTTATGAAGAGTTTATGAGTAGGGTAACCAGATTGATATTGGATCTTCAAAAACAAGAATGTTGTTTATGTTACGCGATATGATTCACGCGATCATTCTGTCAAATATGAATTCATTTTTTTTTAAAAGGTTATACTTTATGACCTGGCTGGTTCGTATTTTTTTAATGCTAGGTACGAGTAAGTAGGACTTTTATTTGGTCTTATTCATAATAATCTTAAACTGTTTAGTTAAAATGGACTTTATATCTTTCTTACTAGTTTAAATTTCAAGATGATAGACAAAGACAAACGAATTAAAAACCTATTTTAGCTATATGAGCCTGTATGACGTTTATGTAATAATATAAATCTTTATATATAATTCTTCTGTGAGTGTGTATGTCACTGAACTTCTCTCAAACGACGGGACCGATTTTGATGAAATTTTTTGTGTGTGTTCAAGGGGATCTGGGAATGGTTTAGATTCACAATTTTGCGCGGTATGAAGTTCGCTGGGGCAGCTAGTATAATATATAATATTCTGGGTATTAACACACACGGACATCTGGTCCCAAACTAAGCAGAGCTTGTGTTATGGAAACCAGATAACTGGTAATATACTATACATATAATAAGTACTTTTCTTTTGTAAATAAATACTTATAATAGATATTTTCACCCAGACTCTGCACAAACACAAATGTTCATCACTACTGTTTGTCTCGGGTGGGAATTGAACCCACGACCTGCGGGGTGAAAATCAAGTATCTATGAATAATAATATTTTTTAATTTCTCTTGTATCACATATTTACTTTATTTGTGGGTACAGCATCGCGCCCGATACGATAATTTAATTAATAACAACACAGTGCCTTACATGTTTTTGGGATTTAATCAACTTTTTGCGGTTTTGCTACAAAATCTGGCACAGGCGCTCTCCAACATGTTTTCACAGATACTTAGTTAATAATTAATTAATTTTGAGCGTAGGTATGAGCTTTAAACGTTTTTACATTTTTTGCGATTATTTGAAAACTCATTACTACTAAACATACAGCCCAGACAAGCAAAACACATACGAAGCGATAACGAAAAATAGAAAGTAGTAACATGGGGTTGGGATTTACATAAGATTGTCACATGACTTTTCAAAGGTAGATGACAATTCCGTACGTTTTGTTGTTTTCGATCTTTCGTTTTCAGTGCTCGTTTTGGCTTGATTTTGGCTATTAAAGCGCCGAATTCATTAATAAAACTTCGATAGGCTGGCGCTTGACTACAACTTGCCTGATGTTAAGCAATGATGTAGTCTACGATGGAATGCGCCAGCCCAGTATACCGATTCACTCGTGATAACGAATGATTGTCGGTGCGAAGGTGGCATTGAAATGAGCCTCTTTAAGGTTAGAAACCTTAAAGGAGCAACAATTTCGACCCACCCTCACTGCATGGTGTCACCAGACATAGCACCGGAACACGGCAAGGCCGCTTGGCGGTGCGGCTTTGTCTGGTGGGTGGTCACTAACCACGGCCGAACCCTACCACCAGTTGATTGTCACCTGATTTGCTCCACCCGGGGACCACGTGTTCCCCACACGTGGTGCAAATCAGGTCTACACAACTTAAAAGGCTGAATGTACATTCTTCATAACACCAGACGAAAAAAACGGGTGTTATTATTGACGTGGCGTTCCTATGTATGTATGTCAATGCGCATAGCAGCCACTGGCATCGTAGCGTTTACACCCATGGTCCGATTTTGATTAAGTTTTCTCTACTTCGAAATCGAGATGGTTTGACATTCGTTTAAGCTTTACAATGCCACAAGATGCCTGAAGGTTATAACTGGAAAGTTAAAACAGCGCTCTTTTTTGTCGTAGGTTGATAAAACAATAAATAACATTGGAACATTTGGAGCAACAGACGGAAACTTAATCAGTACCTACTCAATAAACAAAGAAGATTGCTCTGATTTCAATTATATTGGTTTTTACGTTTTACTCGATTTATATTTTTTCTTGTTTTCTGTAGAAAATAATTTCCGTCAATAATTCCTGTCGACCTCGTTAAATCTCAAAAATGATTCGACAGTATAGTATTGTCTTAGATTTACGCGAATATCACACATTGAAATAAAACTACTTTTTAACGGATTTTTTTTAATTCAATAGTTCGACAGATTTAATTAATTGCTTGTTCAACTTACGTACAAACGACTACTATTACACCTTGAGCGGAGGTGGCGCAGCGGTACGGGCCTCACATATTTGTGTGATTTGTTACATCGCCACTGCTGAATATCGGTGAAGGAAAATATCGTGAGGTCGGCATGTCTAAGAACTAATCGTTTAAGGATATGTGACATACACCAACCCCCACTTGGCCAGCGTGTGTGGATTATGGCCTAAACTCTATCTACTCGTAACATAGTTGAGAAAAGACCCGTGCCTAGCTATGAGACATTAATAAGGGTGAAAGTGTAAGTGTATATATACGAAAAATATGTTTTATTTCATTTATTTATTTGCAAACATAAGTAGATACATTACAGGTGTTAAATAACACCTGTAATGTATCTACTTACTTACTTGTTCGTAGCTCCGTTACCACACAGGTTCACTATTTTGAGACATCTTTGTGAGGTCATATTTCAATAATTTTGTTCTAATTAGTACTAAAAGAAAAAACACTTATTTCATTATTTTATCCAAAGATTATAATATTTAAATTTGGACAGTGATAAAAAAGTCTACCTGTATACAGTCGAATTGAGAGTTCCGTTCTTTTTGAAGTCGGTTGAAATGGAATGAAAATATGCTTTAATTTTTTTTTGATACGCAAGTCTACATAAAAATAGTCCAATTTCTTTTACTACCGTGCAGTTAATGACTGGCAACTACTGCCAAAAAAACTCAGTACTTAGACTTTTTTCTTTTTTAAATGACGACCCTATATCTATTACATTTTGTTTGTTTAGTGTGTTGAATTAGAGCAACTTAATTCCAAGCGTTTTTATCCGTTAGATAGTCTGAAATTTTACAATACGCTTTCTTACTACTTATTTTATAATTATTTTAAAAGAGCTTAAGTGTTAATTCTATGTAGGTAGACCGTGAAAATTCAATAATAATTCTTCAAATTAGATACCTATTAGTTGATAAAAAACAAAATAAAAATTCCTCGTGTCCTCTATAATATACCGAAAATAGATTTCGTTAGAGAGAAGAAAATAGAAAAACTCTATGAACCGTATTGTGTTCTACCCCAAATGGAGGCACAATATTTCACGGCGATAGAACTGTTGAATTATTTATTGTATCGCGGTGAAAATAAATATAAAATATAACCTTTTTGTTATCCATTGCGATGGACAAAACTTAAGTTACGTGTATGTAGTTGGTAGATCTGTGGTTGAGTTTAGATAAACATTTTAACCGTAGATTTAGGATAATATGCTTATGCTGTATGTTATGTATAATTCCGCCAATCATAGATCGATTTTGATAATTCTTTTTTTTCAAAGGGTAGGTATACTTTTATCAAAATCGGTAGAGCAGATTATGAGTTATTCTTGAAACATTGAAGTCGGTTCTAAATTCTTTTTAAAAGCTATTACAACATTAAATAGTTTAGAGGAGACCGTAGATACAAACTTACTTTTTATACTATCAAACTAGTTATTGTGTTTGTATAACACTTTACAAGCTGATTTATAATAGGTGCATAACTACTGTGGCGTCACATCACTCCCCCTCCGAGACCGTCGGGGTCATCAGTGTGGAGGTGACTGGAGGATCGGGTGGTAGTGACCCTCCAGTGTAAAGGGAAGATCTTCCAGCCGGGCGTTTCCGTTCTCGCGACCAACAACGCGATCTCGTCTTCTCCTCCGCCGCCGCCGCCGCCGGCGCCGCCACCACCGCTGCCAACACCGCCGCCGCCGCTTCCCACCGCCTCCCAGCAGGCGAGGGGGACCGGCGTTGGCGCTGGCGGAGGTACTGGCGGCGCAGTCGACGTCGACGTCGAGGATCCGCTTCCGCCGACCTCCCCAGCCGAGGTCAAAGCGTTGATAAAAGCCCTTCATCCAAGGAAGGCACCCGGTCCCAATGGTATCACCAATCGAGTTCTGAAGCACTTCCCTGCTTCCCTCATTACTCGCCTGGCTCTCATCTTCAATGTGGCCTTGAGACATAATGCCTTTCCACAAGAGTGGAAAAGAGCCACCGTTATCGGTATTCCCAAGCCTGGAAAACCCAAGTCTAAGCCTACCAGCTATCGCCCCATAAGTCTTCTCAATTCCATTGGGAAACTCTATGAGCGACTCATTTATACCCGGCTGTTGAACTTTGTCAACGCCCACAACCTCCTTCCCGACGAGCAGTTTGGCTTTCGAGCCAAACACTCTTGCGTCCATCAACTGCACCGCCTCACGGAGCACATTGAGATAGGATTCCATCGTAAGATGTTAACCGGGGTTCTCTTCTTCGACGTGGCGAAAGCTTTCGACAAAGTGCAGCACTCGGGCTTATTATATAAGCTCCACCAACTGGGTGTGCCTGATCGTCTCGTGCTCACCATTCGAGACTTTCTCACTGGTCGCAGTTTTCGTTACCGAGTGGAAGGCTCCCTGTCTTCGCCGCATCCGATTCACGCCGGAGTCCCTCAGGGCTCCGTGCTCTCGCCTCTCCTGTTCACGCTTTTCACTAGCGACATCCCTCGTCACGCAAAAGCCTGCTTGGCTCTCTTCGCTGACGACACAGCTCTCTACTACCGGGGCCGCTGCCCGAAAGTAATAGCCCGTACACTCCAAACCGCAGCCGACGCCCTAGGCGAATGGTTCCGGAGATGGAGAATCGAGGTGAATCCCGAGAAGAGTGCCGCCGTACTCTTCTCTAGGTCTATCCCTCCACCTATTCGTTCCATCTGCATGTTTGGCAAGCGGATCCCTTGGGAGAAGCAAGCCAAATATCTTTCAAACCGCACCTTGCCTCTGTTCGTAAGCGTGCGCGTTTCGTTCTCAGCAGACTGCACTTCCTTATCAACCCCAAAAGTAAACTTTCGCTTGGTAACAAAGTGAGAGCTTACACGGCGTGCGTACGACCCATTATGACGTACGCTTCACCCGTTTTCGCGCACACTAAGCGCTCCTACTTGCAACCGTTGCAAGTTCTTCAAAATCGATTCATGCGTAGAGCCACGGGAGCTCCGTGGTTCTTACGCAATGAAAACCTACACATCGATTTAAACCTGCCGACCATCAGGCAGTGGATGAAGAACGCATCCAAACGCTTCTTCGACACCGGTGTCAAACACCCGAATAGGTTAGTCCCACAGTTCTTGTCGGGAAGTTGTATATATGCTAATCGTCGGTGAAACTTTGCCTGTGCGATTCAGGATTGCTATGACGTCATGTCTCTTGAGTGGCGTTAGGTATGTGACGCCACACTACTGTGCTTAATTAATCGTAGTAGGTCAATATATCAAAAGTAGTATGCTATAATAGGTAGGGGATGATAATTGGTATCACATAACAATGTAATTGAGAAGCTTGCAAGAGCAGCGCTGGTGCAGCGGTGCGGCCTCACCTAGCGCCTTAGAAATATAAGGTCACGGGTTCGATTCCCTGTCGGACACGACTACTTACTACCACGAACTGATATACTTATTTTTGTATGTGTACATGCTTATCTAAATATATAAAAGAAGAAACTGTCTGACTGACATATCAACGCAGAGCCCAAACCGCTGGATCTGGAGACTCCAAATTTGGCACATAGGTTCCTTATGGGGTCCAAGGGTGCACTACGAAAGGATTTTTCAAAACTCACCCTTTAAGGGGGTGAAACGGGGTTCCAAAGTTTGTATGGAGAAACAAGATTAGTGAGACCAATTTCGCGGGCGAAACCGCGGGCGGAAGATAATTAAAGATAAATTAATGAGTTAAATGTACGTATACTTATTATTTTATTCGTAAATATAAAGGATGACACAGTAAAGTCGATGTTTAGTAATACCAATTCACAAATAAACGCGTAACTAAAGCAAAAATCATTTCAGTTCAACGAATGTTCAACCATTCATGATTTGAATACAAATTGCGTGAAAGGAAACTGGCACAAATAAACAATCTTTTGCACGCGTATTTTCTTTGTTTCATTTCTTACAACACTACGATGAAATGATCCGACAAATCTCACTTAGCTTTGCAAAAAAATTCTCGAAGAAAACGTAATAAGCCGATAATTCAAACCCTTTTGAGAAAAATAGTAAGAACTGGGAAAAAAATCTTTGATATACAACTTCTTTTTAGGGTTCCGTAACTGAAGAAACCATCTTTACTAGCTTTTGCTATTGGTAATTTAGTCTATCAAAAGGTTTTATTTCATGAACTAATAAAATAAA
Organism: Meganola albula; assembly: GCA_936450015.1. Lineage (NCBI taxonomy): Eukaryota > Metazoa > Arthropoda > Insecta > Lepidoptera > Nolidae > Meganola > Meganola albula. The sequence continues at coordinate 11,940,511 of OW388159.1, read as the reverse complement.
TTTAACAAAATATAACTTAGATTTTTTTTTTGCAAAATTATATTGTAACTTAAAAACTAGAAAGGGCGTCATAGATTTCCTCCGAAACGGGGCCTTGGGAAATGTACCCAGAAGGCTGGCATTATATTCCCCCATACATTGTATTTCAATACTACTTAATTCTTTGACTTAGATTTAGGCATCTTGATATTTACCGTAATAAGTATTTTCACAGAAAATTAAAAAAGTGAAATTATATAACATAGCTCATGCCTGTATTACCCACAACGGCAAAAGTGAACATCATAAGTAGGTCCCATATATAAAAAAGGCGAGCCCATTACCGTGCGTCGGTCATCTTTTGCTTGATTATTTTTGCTTCAATTATCTTTTCAACCGACTTCAAAAAGAAGAAGGTTCTCAATCCGATAGTATATTTTTGTATATAGGTATGTCACGCGATTATGGATCGATTATAATTAGTTGTTTTGTTTTAAAGATACTTTCCAGGTGGTCCCATACGAATTTTATCAAAATCGGCTAGTTATTAAACGAACACATCTTCCTATTAGTATTTAAAAGTGAAATAATAAAAATGGTGTAACTACGGAACCCTTCTGAAAAAACCAAATTGACTTTCAACTTACACTTGACCGGTGTTTTTCATGTTTTACTTAGAGGCGTTTTACTTGAGCATTCGTAAGCTACGAGACCGCTACGACGCTACGAGAGCGTAATTGCTACGACGCTACGGTGCTACGAGGCTACGAACCACGCCATGATTGTGCGCTGAAGGGTGATTTGTGTAGGGCTGCCAAGATTTTTTCCTTTGACAATCTAATTAATAAAAAAAAATCAAACAAAAATAATCGCCTTCTTAAAACTGTAAAATAATATTTACACCTGATAATTGAAGTTCGTGTTCTCTTTTTGTACTTTTTTCCTTTTTTTATCGGGTCTATTCCAACCTACTTTCCCCGAACTTTTGTAAATATTTAAGTATATAAATTAAAAATTTAATAACTCCTTACCTTTATTTCTTTTTAGTTAATTGAGTCGAAAATAACTAACACCAATTTTTAAGAAAGAAGTTTTGTTCAGATTGCAAAGAGTACTGGCCTTTGGCCAACGATGATATTATAAATAAATATATAAAAACGTTGTAGATGTAACGCCGTCATTTTAGGCAATGTTAATTTCATCATAAATACTTACTTAATAACAAGAACACAAAGTATTGAAATAAAACTACGGATTTTATCGCGGTTAAAAGACCCTAACCATTACCTGACATTTCGTAAACACAGGTTCTTGTCAAAGAAAACCGGTTCCTACCAATAATGATCCGTGAAGCTGTTGAAATTAAAAAACATCCTAAGTTTATATAACTAAGTAAAACGGTACAATGTTACTTAGGTATATTAATTAGAATGATACTTAGCGTTAAATAAAGTCTGAGCGCGGCCGTTGGTCTCAAGGAAAGTGGTTTTCTTCCAGGGACTATTGATTTTTTCCATCATAAATATCTGAATTAAACGTGTTTGTGCCAACCCTATTCCTGAGGTTAACTTTCAGTTTTATATTAATTGACTTCTTTGTTTTATATTAGTGGGCCATTAACTTTTCAGTGTGGTTGGTTAAATTCTGATGACGCATTTCAATCTGCGGTTTTACGGATGCAATTAAAAAGTTTCAGTCATTATTGTTATTGTGAATGCAACATTTGTTTCAATTCAATAAAAGGATTGTTTTAACCCTCGATAAAAAAGAGGGGAACAGCGGTGGCGCAGCGGCCTGGCCTTAGAAATATAAGGTCGCGGTTTCGATTCCCATTCGTGTCCACACATCTTTAGTATGAGATTTTCTTTTCGTCTTTTTTTCTCACTAAATTTTCATGTGAGGATGAGTGTGTTACTAACATAATTAAAGAATGTCGACTATAGTCAATTCAGAAACTATTAAGTACCGTGTATAAATATAGAGCTGAAATTTTTAAATGGTCAAAGTGTTGAAATAAAACTACTTTTTTTTTAACTACTTTGAAACGTCGGGATCTAAAATCTAAAATAAACCGCGATAATATCCGTTAAAAAGTAGTTTTATTTCAATGTGTGATATTCGTGTAAATCTAAGACAATTCTATGGCTAAAGTGTGAGTAGCTTTGAAAAAAGGATGTTCACGGATTTCCGTTGCGGTTACACTTCTTCTGTCTCGTGCGAGTCCGTCAAGTATTGCCAGATTTTCGTGCAAAAAATGTTAATATAATTATTCTTGGTTGTTACAGATGAAGGAAGTGTCGTGGAGTATAGCGCTGTGCGCGCTCTTTATTGCCACTCTTGCGCAGTCCACTGAAGGTACGTATTCATTAAGGCTAGAGCACACAGGATCCATGAGAACGTACAAATGCGTTTTGTAATGTTTAGAACTTTATGAATTAAAGTGCGCCTCAAGCGTGACGTGTTGGTGCACATTTTAATGCATCGCGTAATTTGGCCTTTAGTTTTACTTTATTTTTATTTAACATAGAAAAATTGGTGACGGTATTGAAGAGATATTATTTTTATAAGTAAGAACTTTTTTGCTCCTGCTTCCCTTTTTCAGATTTCAACCTTTCGCCACTGGTACACAGTAACAAGGTTTTCCTAGAGGCTTAAATTTTAACTTAACAACGACAAATTAAACAGAAGCCCTCTATATTTGTAGAGGACCCGCAACTTGACACCCAGTAACAAAGTGAAAACTTTCACTATTTATATGAAACTTATTATTTTCAACAACTAACAACTAAGTTACATTCTATTTAAATTAGCAAGGCTTGTTAAAAATTGTTTGCTTTTAATTGGTAGCTCAGTAAACTACTCATTGAGACTATAGGTAAAATATTGCAGGTTATAGGGTAGGTAGGGCTGATAAATTTAGTTATTTATGGCACTAAAGTGTTTAATTGTACTGTTTCTTACTAACTGTAGCATTGTGCATTTCAACGAAAAACAAAATCAAACATTGAAATAAAACTACTTTTTAACGGATTTTATCGCGGTTTATTTTAGATTTTAGATCCCGACGTTGAAAGGCAACCTGCAATTCTTCCTTATATAAGAGGAGTGACCGACAAGATTGGCTATATCCTTATGCGGGCTTCTATAAATACTTACTTCAAGCCAAAAACCAAGATAAGTCAATTTTTACCATCTGTCAAGTGTCAAGTCCCTCTACAAGATGCGGGTGTTTATAAAATTGACTGTGAGTGTGGACTCTCATATATAGGACAAACAAAGAGAAGTAGGACCCGCGTAAAAGAACACATAGCTGATGTTAAACATCAACGCTCGACGAAATCTGCAGTGTGTGAACATACTCAAAAAGGCCCCAACCATTACTTGAGATTTGATAAAACACAGCTCCTTGTCAAAGAAAACCGGTTCCTACCAAGAATGATCCGCAAAGCTATTGAAATTAAAAAACATCCTAATTTTAACAGAGAAAATGGTTGGAATATACCACCAGCTTGGGACCCAGTGCTTAATTTACTTGTACCAAAACCCAAGCAAAATCAACTCAGAATTCAAGACACTGTGAGCTCAGTTTGCTTAAATCGGAACGCAACTTAAATATTAATGTTTGAAGGTAGTCAGTAATAATTGTGATTAATATTTTTGGACGTCAAATATCTCAGTCCACCCGTGAACATGACGTCTGAAAAGACTTTGAAACGTCGGGATCTAAAATCTAAAATAAACCGCGATAAAATCCGTTAAAAAGTAGTTTTATTTCAATGTGTGATATTCGCGTAAATCTAAGACAATACAATATTTTAATTACTTAAGTTTTTTATCTAGCCTGGACTATCTCACAGCTGGGCAAATGCCTCCCCCAACGTCTTCCATCTTGTCCTGTCTCTCGCAACCTCTGGCCACTCTATATCGAATGCATCTAGATCGTCCCGCCATCTTCTTCTCGGTTTGCCTCGGCGACGTCTACTATCTTGTGGCACCCAGTGAGTGGCTGTTTGGGCCCATCTCTCTGGCTACATTCGACACAACTAGCCAGCCCACTTCCACTTTAACGTAGCCGTCTTATGGACCACATCTGTTGCTCGAGCTTTTCGACGAATTTCGAGATTGGAGACTTGGTCTCAAGTTTCTAAATAAAGAAAAATGCATTACAATTGGTTCATTACTCTAAGCGTTACAATGCTACAGACTTGTGTACAGACAAGTCCAGATACATACAGGTTACAACACGGTTCCTTTTGTGTTATTTATAAAGATCTTAACTCTATCTAGAAGGTACCTAGTTGTACTGTGAAACCGTACAAAATTAAACAAAACTGTGCCTCCGTTTAAATAATTACAAAACAACTTCAACATTACCGACTATTACGCGAGCTTAGAGTAAATAAACAACTCTGTTTACCCCTCTCACGAATAACAAACTACGGGCTTAACCCTTATTGGGGTTAAGGAGTTCGCGCATTGTACACCCGCACTAACTAATGCGAATTCCGTCGCATGAAAATCACATTTCGCATGAGTAGAGCCACGGTAACGTTGATACGTACATGGTAGATATTCTACGGGTTTTTCAGGACTTGCTGCTTTTCTAATAATGACATGTTATGTACAATGAATTATTGAAAAATAATTTCAAAAATTTGATGTATTGCATACTTTTATTATTTTAGTTTTTATATTTAAGGTTTTTTTTTGTTTATAGTTTTTAACGTATGTTTATTTTTTTTAATATTAAATAGAAATTATTGTTACAACCAACAATGGTTGAAAATAAATAATAATTTGAATGTGAATTTTATCGAACTTACTGCTAAGTTCATGGCACCTCAAATTACATTTAAATATCGTGAAAGATCTAAGACAGTTTAGGTATCCCGGGACGGCTGGATTACAGAATCAAAGTCTCTTCAAGCGTCACCTAAATGTCGTTGTCGATCCTTGGGTTATAGAAGTAGTAGCGATGGGATTGTGGTAGTAAACTAAGCGTCTTAAAAAATAGTATGTATAAATATCTAGTAGGTACTCACAGCGTTTACTGAGCATTGTTCATGTTTGACATTGATGGGTCACACTTACTCTTTGATTTTACTATATTTTTTCTTTTTTAGCTGTTTTCATGTTTTTTTTCATGTGTTTTTTTATTTGATTCTATGTGTTCCGTGTTTGTTAAATAAATATTTTTCTTTCTTTTATTTTTCTTTCTAATTTATAGCTCATACCATCAAAAATTTTTAGGTAGGTAGTTAAAAAGTGGTTTCGAGGAGGTCCAATGTAGCATATCCTTTATCAAGCGACTTACATCCCTTAGTAGGGTTAAAATGTCTCGTGTTTGTGAACTGAAGTTTATTTTATGTTAATTTAATATCTAACAGTTTATTAAGAACCATTAATTAGACGCAGTGCGAATTGATGCGATAAATTGTTTCGCACTATTAGTATAGTCTGAGAGAGAGAGAGTATATTTAGTTTGTAACATATTACGCACTTTCGGTTCATCCGTTCGGGAGCTATGACCTCACAGACAGACACGTTAAACTCTAAATGGGGTTGGGGATGTCACATTTCCTCGAATGTGGGCCCGACCGGGAATCGGACCCGCGGCCTTATATATCTAAGGCGAGGCCCGTACCGCTGCGCCACGGCTGCCTAATCGTAAGTACATTTTATTTGCTCTAGGCAAGGATCACATTTAGTAGTGAAAACGGGCGTACATATATATTTCGGTACAGGGGGGCCGATCAGAGGGATAGTCATCGCCAGAAAACTTATTGAGTGGGTGTGGTAACGAGCAGAAAACCAAATAATTTAATCACACTATTACTTTGTTACGAAATGTAAAAAAAAAATAATACAACGAGTGGTAAGACAGTTCCTAGACCGATGTTGGTCGCACGGACGTCTGTAGAGAACTGGGGCACACAGTTCGTGTAGCGACAATCCCCACTCGTCGCCCGTGCGGACCTCAGGCTAGACTCTGTCGAGCGTGTCGACCCGACGCGCTGCCGCCTCGCTGTCAAGTATGCTACCGTACTAATGACTTCTCCGACATATATATTTCGCAATTTTGGAGACTTGTGTCCTTGTTCAACTGAAGGTGTTATAAGAAATAAAACCAGCTGAAGTAACAATCTTTTAGTAAGTAATAATATGTTATACTGTTTATAAATTCTTTTATTGTTATAAATAGAATAAATAAAGTTTATTGTAAATTATGAAACAAACACACCGCTTAATTGCTGCAGATTAAGTATAAAGGTAAATATTTAATTTGTATAAAAGTATAAACTGTTGTTTTAATAACTTAAGATTACAAATCCAATTAAGGTAAAACTAGCAAGGAAAATGTTACGTCCAGCCTGAGCTAGGTTTATCTAAACCTGTGTTACAGACCGACTCTCTGCGTACGTTAGAGACTACGAACTAATAGAGAAAGCATCTTTAAATATAATAATAAATAAAATAAAATAAAAATAGCATTTATTGCTTTCTTATTCCTACAATTAATACATGTTTTATTAAGTTTGCCTTTAACTTAATTAAATATTATAGTTAAAAATTATCGGCAACTGGAGGTTTCTGTCGAACAGCTTGTTTGCTTAACATATGGCCAGTCCAACCCCATTTAAGCTGCCTATATGCTGTAAGTACATTTTTAAATTTAGTTTTCTTTTTGATTTTTTGTAATATCACTCTATCATCCTTTCTTTTTACACCTAAAATACTCCTTTCTATTGCATCTTAGCATACTTTTAATTCTCTTCTGTTAGTTGATGATTGTTAAAAATATTATTAACCTATGTCCTATTCTAGGGTATACACTACCTACATTTCAAATTTCAATAAAATCGGTTGAGCGGTTTAGGATACGCGGTAACAAATCTTCACACACAAACACACTTACTTTCGCATTTATAATATTAGTAGGAAAATACAAGAAAAATACATTAAAAAATCAATTCAAAATGTACCCTTGTATAATTAGTACATATTTGAGTAATTTATAGTGTCCCACTACTGAACACAGGTCAACACAAATTATCTTAAGGGTTGAGGGAGTATAAGCCTTAAACAAGGTGCTCTCTTCAATGGTCTTAAAACACACACGCTGGTCAAGTGCGGAATTATGTCACACGTCCTCGAATGGTTAGCACTTAGTCATGCTGGTTTTCTTCTGATGTATTCCTTCACCGATATTAAGCAGCGGCACGACCGGGGATCAAACTCTCGACCTATATTTCAAAGCCGAGGTAGAAACAGCTGCATCACCGCCGCTCAACAGCTTTCAAATGATTTTTTTTGAAACTGTAATGTAAATGCAATTTATGTAATTGTTTTTATTGATTCACCGGTATTTCTAAAATCGTACATTTAGGAACATACCTAAGACGTTTCAAGCTGTTGTTTGGCTTTGTTTCTAATATAATACTATGATTTTCCATACAGCGGTGGCGCAGCGGTACGGGCCTCGCCTTAGAAAAATAAGGCCGGGGGTTCGAATCCTGGTCGTGCCCACACATCTTTGTGAGAATTGTTTCATCTCCGCTGCTCAATATCGGTGAAGGAAAACATCGTGAGGAAACCGGCATGTTTTAGAACTAATCATTCGAGGACATGTGACATCCACCAACCCGCACTTGGCCAGCGTGTGTGGATTAAGGCCTAAACTATCTTAACTCGTAATATAGTTGAGAGAAGACCCGTGCCCAGAAGTGGGACACCAAAAAAGGGTTGAAGCGATGGTTTTCCAAGTCTATAAAATTAAAAACAAAGCAATCACCAAAAATGTCAGTCTTTGTAGAAGTTATTCAAGAACTATTATATATAACAAAAGTTAGATTGCTACTTTCAACGTTCGATAGAGCAAGTTTAATTCTAGTGTCTAATTGAAATAATAACCTTTTTACACTAGGCTTATTAATAATTTATTGCAACACTAGGCTTCGTCCGCGTAACTTCTATTTCATAAAATACTTAATAATATTCTGGGACATTAACACACATGGTCATCTGATCCTATACTAAGCAGATCTTGTGTTATGGAAACCAGATATCTGATATACTATACATACTTTATTACTATTGTTTTGTAAAGAAATACTTATACTAGATAATTAAACCCAGACTTAAGACAAATAGGTATATTAATCACACAAATGTCTGTCTTCGACGGGCCGGTGGCGTGGTCGGTAAGATTCTTTTCACTGAGAAGGTCTTTTCACGCAACAGGTCGTGGTTTCGATTCCCACCCGAGACAAACATTTGTTTAAATATGTCTGTTTGTCTTGTGTCGGGGTGTAATTATTTATATTTAAGTATATATTTACAAAAAAAAAGTATTATATGAAGTATATTACCCGTTATCTGGTTTCCATAGTACAAGTTCTGCTTAGTTTGGGATCAGGTGACCATGTGAAAAAAAAATCGAACCCACGACCTGCGGCGTAAAAAGTAAGTGCCTGGCTCATCTTATATATCATGATTAAGTAGGTTTTTGTGCAAAATCATTAAGATAATGATCAGTTTTTTATAAAAATGCTAGCTAAAGTAGCAAATTTCCAACTTACTAGTTGTTTTACTACAGAAATTAACATTTTCCCTGTTAACGAACACCGGTACCTGATAAATAAATAGAACAGTAATAAAAGCATCAATTGTTCAGTCGAAGAACAATTGTTCAAAGAACAATGGTTAATTATCAATTTATTGGTTGACGAACGTAGAGTTACAATACGGCTGGTTGACTGTACAAGCAGTCAAATCATTATTGTTTTAATTGGCAAGTAGTTTAATTATTGTTATTGTAGACTGATACAAAAGGTTCCTGTGAAAATCAATGAAAGTTAGAATTAATTAAAGGAAATGAGTTTAATAAATAAATAGTGTACGCCGCAGCGAAATTCATACCGCGTGGCGCGTATTACTAATTTCGCTATTAAAAAATAGGGGTTGGTGATAGAAAGGTGAAAATTAAGGGTTGTAAGTATTTTTTAATGCCACTTAACAAAAAAAAATCATCCATTAATTAAAAAAAAATTTTGAGGGTTGTTCACCCTTATCACTTAGGGGTATGAAAAATAGATAGTTGCCGATTCTCAGACCTACTGAATACGCTTAAAAAATTTGATATAAATCGGTAAACACGATTTCTGTGAGTTTTCATTTAAGAAAAGGTAACTGAAAACTGTGAGTTTTAGCCATTTTTCGAGATTTAATATCTCGAAAATCATTTATTTTAATCGCGTTTATGTGTTTAGAAGCCCACATAGACTTCTCCTCTGCGATTTGGCGCTATTCCGACAATATTACTAACATACATGTCGAATTGGTAACCTCTCTTTTTTCACTTCAACCCTTTTTAGTGTCCCACTGCTGGGCACGGGTCTTCTCTCAACTATCTTAAGAGTTCAGAGAGTTTAGGCCTTAATACACACACGCTGGCCAAGTGCGGGTTGGTGGATGTCACATGTCCTTGAATGATTAGTTCTTGGATATGCCGGTTTCCTCACGATGTTTTCCTTCACCGATATTGAGCAGCGGAGATGAAACAATTCACACAAAGATCACGACCAGGATTCTAACCCACGACCTTATTTTTCTAAGGCGAAGCCCGTACCGCTGCGCCACCGCTACACCGCTGCTCTAAGTCTCTTTTTTAAGTCAGTTAATAATGTTCATCAGAAAACCAGTTATTTCTAACTGTAGGAGTTAATTAATTATTTCTATTACATCGATGTAACAAAACAATCGATGTGGGTGTCATTTAATTATCGGTCTCATTCACTTGCGATTCAATCAATGAACGAAATTCGGTGTTCCCGACACAATAGTAACTGAAATTAATCCGGTATTACTGAATTATCCTTTCTATACGTATAGAGTCATTTACCAGGGTTTTCCTGTGGTTTTTCCCGTACGTAAGTTCCGTAACTTATTACACAAAATCATTAGGTACCCTTCATTTACTGGGTCTCAAAGTGTCAAATATTTTTATATTAAATTTCATGTAAATCAGTTTAGCAAGTTAAGCCTTAAAATTCAATAGGTACTTAAATTGACTTTTTTGATTAAGTTACTTTTGGTTTATTTATCCAATTCGGTACAGTTTTCCAAAATGCTTCTAAAATGACTTACATACAATTCGATTATTCAGATTTGGTAAAAAAAACACTGTTATGCAATTTAATAAAAAACTTAACAATCTGCATAGGATAAATTTCATTAGAATTACTTCAGTATTTTAGCGGTATTATGTCAAATGACGTCGGTATAACAAAACAAATCGATGTGGGTTTCATTTAATTATCGCTCTCATTCACATTGAGTGAAATTCGGTTTTCCCGACACAATACTGAAATTAATCTGGCATCTCTAAATTATCTTTAATCCTAATCTATATTATGTCTAACTAGGGCATTCGCCGATTTTGTCCTCACATAAGTCAGATAAAAACATTATGTGCCTAAAACCTCTTTCTGCACTGTCAAAAAAAAAACTCATTACTCATTAGTTAATTTGTTGTTTTCCTTGCCTGGATTTTAAACTATCAAATTATTGTCATTTAAATTGATTCAGCGGATAAAACCTGACAATAGACACCCAGGTTTAAGAGGGTTGGTCGAAATTGTGGCTCCTTTATTTCTAACCATATGGAGCCTCATTCCACTGCCGTCTTCTCACCGGAAATCATTCGTAATCTCGTGTGAATCGGTATCTTGGGCAAGCGCGTCACATCGTAGACTACATCGTTGCTTAACATCCGGCAAGTTGTAGTCAAGCACCAGCCTATTGCAGAATAAAAACCTGAAGGGGCTCCATTCCAATTCCTATGTTTGATCTATGATCAAAACCGGTTCAACGTAACCCGTATAAAGGAAATAGGCCAACAGATCTTTACTTTCACATATTTATCAACTAATATAATAAAGTTGAGGAGTTTGTTTGATTATTTGGTTGGTTGAATGCCCCAATTTCAAGAACTACTAGTCCAATTAGAAAATAATTTGCACTGGTTAGATAGACCATTTATTGAAGAAGGCTATAAGCTAATTTTTATCCTACAGCTGGGCATGATACAAAATTTATATCTCGCCAGCGGAAAGCCTGTAGTGGATACATATCACTATGAATAGCCGATCAGGTACTTAGGCCGTTTCTGTGTTAATAATGGCGTTAAAGCCAAGAAGGCTTTTTAAAAGGCAGCACAAAGCAAACCAGGCCACTTCCATTAAGGATTGATCGAAAATCAATACTCTTTACCTGTTATCTTACAAGTCATGTTATTTAACTTTTAATAATAACGATAATCTAGGTGAGGTGTCAAATGACAGATAAAATTTATGACATAATTTTGCTTCGGTTGTGCGTGATTGAAACTTAGGTACTTTCGATTCAGTACCTTTATGTGAAAGTAGGTACCTAATTATATGCATAATGCCTTTTAACGTGTTAAATATCTTAACCAACTTATTGTACGTAGATAGTCTAGACTCCGGGAATTGCTTATGTCCATCCCCAAAGTCTAGACTATCACTGTACAAAATTTATTATTGATGCCTACTTTTTACCGTACTGAACTAAAGTGAGGTTATGTTTCTGCGTGATGAACCACCCATACGGTACGTGAAACCCGTCGGAAAGCCTGAAATAGCAGAGGCTGAAGAGACTGAAGCAGAGACAGCAGATATAAAAGTTGTAGCGAATCCTAATCATCAGGGTAAATAAATAGCGATAAAAGTCGTCGTAAGTAACAACGAACCTAATATTCGCGTCAATTTTATAAGAAAACTAGCGGCCCGCCCCAGCTTCGCCCGGGTATCTTCAGCCCACTGAACAATTTACAAAAAATGTGAAAAGAACCGCTCGACCGATTTTGTGCAAACTTCACATAAACCATCTACCTACTAAAGAGTCCGAACAATGCCTAAACATTTGGTTTGAATAGGTAAGCCCGTTTTTGCGTTATAAAATTACAACGAAAAGTGGCATTGATTTTTATATATAAAGATATGACATCAAAAATGATTGTTCATTCATTGATACTGAAATTAGATTGCGTTTGTCGCTCTAATGTCATAAATTTTGTGATAACAAATGAATAATGGTGATACTTCGTCCGCAAATTACAAATCAAAATCAATGTCTTGAGTTGAGCAAATGAAATCTTACATCAATACATCATACTCCCGATGGCTGACCGCTTTCAGTTTGAGACGTCGCAAATAAAGTTAATGGATCTCTTCTTCTTTTGTGACACACGTACTGGTAAAATGACGAACTTGGAATTATTAAAGTGGCCATCCAAATGACCTTGATAATCTGAGGGGTGGTGCCCCCAGTCTTCGAATTTTTATTTGTTACTAGCAGACCCGGCAGACTTCGTAATGTTATGTATAAACTAATCTTAAAACAAAAAGAAAGAATTAGTATTTTTCTCACCTTTTAAACCTTCCCTAGACCTCCACGAACATTTCAAGACCAAGATAAGATAAATCCGTTCTGCCGTTTTCGAGTTTAAGCGAGACTAAGGAACAGCAATTGATTTTTATATATAGAGACTAGCTGCCCAAGCGAACTTCGTACCGCGTATTTATTTAAAAAAAAATCACTTAGGGGTATGAAAAATAGATAGTAGCCTATTCTCAGACCTACTGAATATGCATAAAAAATTTCATAAGAATCGGTCAAGCCGTTTCGGAGAAGTTCGATTACGCACACCGTGACACGAGAATTTTATATATTAGAAAAGCGTACATGACATTATCCGTTATTCGATAGTTGACAATTGTATGAGCCATAAAGCATTGCTGACTGGCTGAATAGAACATGATGTGGTGGACCTCGATTATTGTGTTTGATACACGATGTATCCGTATATCACAAGCAGAAAATACAGCGGGGAAGCAACGCTGACGGCTGAATCTTTCATTTCTTATCACGGCGACGGTGAACACTCACAAATATCTGAGATATGAGCTCTTTGTGGCTTCGTCTGCTTCTATGTCCGCGTATACTTAACTTTAAGTATATATCCACTTAGTATTTTCTTATATTTACGCGAATATCGCACATTGAAGTATAACTACTTTATAACGGATTTTAGATCCCAACTTTCCAAGTCTTTTCAGACTTCATGTCCACCCGTGACCAAAGTGAATCGGTATACTGGGCTGGCGCGTTCCATCGTAGACTACATCATTGCTTAACATCAAGCAAGTTGTAGTGAAGCGCCAGCCTATCGAAGAATAAAAAAAATCCTAAAAACCCCTTTTCTACTTTAGAACCGTCTATTTACGTTAGTCAAACTCGACTCGACCTATATACATTCATAATAATATAATAATACAAAACTCAAAAAATTCACAAGTAGATTGTGTAGGAATGAGCCCGCGAGTTTATTAAAGGTTTTAATGAAACTGGAGTACTCCGTAATTTACATGCGGTACATACTCGCGACATAGAGTGAAGTCTCTTCTAGATATGTCCCAAGACTACCTAGCTGACATGACGTACACACGGCTACACGTCAAGCTAAACAAGACCATATAAGCTGAGCTCCCCTTGTACGGAAATTCAATATCGGTGAAGGAAAACATCGTGAGGAAACCGACATGTCTAAGAACTAATCATTAAAGGACTTGACCAGCATGTGTGGATTAAGGCCTGAATTATATCAAGAGAAAGAAAAGAACACATCTGAAAGAAGTAGGACGAGGAATTCCGGGGGGAGGACATCTTATCAAGAGCGGTGGAGTCTCGGACAGCAGAAAAAGGATATGTCCACGTCTCCTTCGCACTTGTTAACTTTTTTTTTATTTTTTATTTTTGGCCTATTGTGGGAGGCTACCACAAATTTGCCAAAAATAAATTCTTAACATTAACATAAACTACACTTAATTCATTCGAAGCTCTACGGTGTCACCTGTCATACTTGACAGCTGACGTTGACGATGACCAAACTCGCCATGACCGACAAAATATTGTTAAATATTTATTTTACATTTCAGTATGATTTAGGCAATCTTACATGATTTCATTTGTAATTAATCCTAAAATTAAATTAAATATTTGGGTGTCTTAAAGCATTGCATAGTTATTTTTTTGCATTGCATTTGAGTTAGATTATGACTTTATTTGTGAAATAAATTGTGAAATTAGGTTGTAATACACAGAAGAAGTAATATTTCGGATATTAAAACATAATTATCATTTATTATGTTTTAATATCCATTCATGAATAGGAAATTATGCAAGAAAATTACAGTGCCACGTATAACAATGTTTAGTTAGGTACAGAGACCTAATTTTACTGATATGTTCTGATTTCAACATCAAGTTGAAGTCACAAACTACCTAGGCAACCGTAGGTTGGTCTACTATGCGTTTCAAATAAGAATAGGACTGGAAATCCGCCATCTTAGACCGGAATGCGCAACAACTTCACATTTATTAGTACGGTGGGTAAACACATGTAATAATCACATCTAGATGAAAAAGTAATAATAATGCGTATTATCTTATTGCCGTTCGAGTGATTAAACATTTGGATTTGAATATTTGGTACGAACATTTATTAGTTACCTTCCGACGATAAAAAGTCGGTGTTAAACGTGTGTTTACATCCGTGTACTTATATGTATTTGTGTACTTAAATTTACTTGTTGCTGTATGTAGCTACAAACCTAAGTAACATTTCCAACATAAATCACTTTTCCATTCATTTTGATACATTATTATTGTCTGTGGTTTGATATTTTGTGCTCACCGTACTTTGGCTTGGTTTTGGGTATGAATTTAGCCGCGAATCCAGTCCTATTCTTATTTCAAACGCATAGTAGGCAGTTTGTGACTTCCTTTTCTAGTCGCTCATAGTTCTATGCTCCCCAAGTGTTAATAAGTGTGGAATTCGGTCTATCGTGGAAGATTTACGAGTCGCGAGATTATCTGCCGTAGTCACATGAACAGGTAGTAGCTCTGGCTTTATGGATATTGCTGTTCCCATTATCTAAAGAGGGGAATTACCTTGCTAATGACTTGCGATTATAACCGCCGGTTAAACAATTTCTTAAACTTACGTTTGTTGAAACATAACGTAAGTTTAAAAACAGATTTTATCGCGATTTATTTTTAATGTTATATTACGATTTTCAAAGTCTTTTCAGACTTCATGGTCGCGGGAAATTTGAAGTATCAACTTATTAATCAGAATCACAATTATTACTGACTACAATACTTTACATTATTAAAATTGCAAACTGAACTCACAGTGTCTTGAATTCTGAGTGGATTTTGCTTGGGTTTTGATACAAGTAAATAAAACTCTGGGTTCCAAGCAGGTGGTACATTCAATCTATTTTCTCTGTTGAAATTAGGATGTTTTTTTATTTTATTTTAATACTGTGGACATTAGAAACGAATAAAAATAAATTCAAAATAATTCTACAATAATATCGATATTAATTATTATATTATTCCATTATTGTAATACAATAATGTAATTTTTTCATACATGTATTATTATAGTATAACTCAATTTATTTTCTTAAATCCACATTTGACTTCAATAGATTGATAATTTTTAAACCCATCTTACAGAACAATTCCTAAAGACTCCAAAAAATCTGCTATAGTTTATCCTTCATATTCATAAACGTCTTGTAAGCTCATTATAGCTAAAATAGGTTTATAATTCGTTTATCTTTGTCTGTCATCTAGACGTTTATACTAGTAAGAAAGAGACAAAGTCCATTTTAACTAAAGTCATAAAGATTGTTATGAATAAAACTGTAAAAGTACTAACTCAAACATCGAAGAAGTCTCAAATGTCTTCTGTAAAATTTGCTGCGACAACACAGACATATTTCTGTGTGCGACGATGTTACGTGGTTTGTGACTTGGCTGACGATAAGTATATTATAATATGCATGAATACTTTTATATTTCTCTCTTTTGCTTTACTAAGCTATGACAATTCTATGTGTAATTACAACATAATAATTATAGGATTTGACTCTGACTGCTAAAGCCGAACGTCATGGGTTGGATTCCCACCTAGGACAAATCTTTGTATGGTGAGCACGAGTGTTTGTTCTGTGTCTGGGTGTAATTTATCTATTTTTTTTTTTATTCTTGAATAGGCTGGCACTTGACTACAACTTACCTGATTACGATGGGACGCGCCACCCCAATGTACCGATTCGCTCGTGATTACGAATGACTTTCGGTGAGAAGGTGGCAGTGAAATGAGGCTCCTTAAGGTTAAAACCATAAAGGCTCTATAATGTGTATGTATTTACAAAAAAAAAGTATTATATATCCGTTCCATACCCATAACACAAGCAAATATAATTGCTTAATTTGGGACTAGATGGCACTGTGTGTATGTGTAAAAACATTATTATTATTATTAATTATGGAAATAAAATGGCTTAGTAATAATATTATCCGTTTTAGTACAGAATCCCGTGATTAGTTACTTAACCGTTTAATCAACTGTGAATTTGGACGATAAGGGAGGTTCTATAATTATTTAAGGTGGAAGGTGTGAATAAAATTCATATTTGTTAGTTTAAACCTGTGTTAAGATTCTGCTTGTAGGTGTCTACCAATATTTACACATACTTTTGCCTGCCTTACCCGAAGATAGAAGAAGCCTTAAGAAGTTAATATTACCTATATTTCGCCAGCTAAATTTTGGGTCTTAGACGTGATAGGGAGCGAGCTTATTCACAAGATCTAAGGTTCGACTAGATACGTAAAAGACGTAAGAGAGCTTGTGAATAACAAATAGTCTTGGTGTAATTATCTATTACAATTAGTTTATGTATAGTTTATACCAGATATCTGGTTTAACATAATGAAATGAAATGAAAATATGCTTATTAAGCTATTGCATAGTTTCTATCGCAGGCCTTGCTTAAGTCCGAATCCAGAAATTCTGTAACGAAAATAACCTAACACCCGCCACTCCGACTGGTACAGCGGTGATACTTTTTAGTAGTTTTGCCATCTATCGATGAATAACAGAACTTTTAATGACTTTTTGAAATATCACGCTTGTCTCTTTAGTTCAGCAACTCGCCTCTAGGTGGCATTGGTTGTATCGGTAATATTGGTTCTATTGTTAGTTGTAATTTGTTTTTTTATCGGTCACCACGCTCAAGTGTAACTTGAATTAATATCAAAGAAAAAAAAATACTGTAAAAATAAAATAAATCTCTCACTTCAACCCTTTTTAGTGTCCCACAGCTGGGCACAGGTCTTCTCTCAACTTTCTTATGAGTTGAGAGAGTTTAGGCCTTAATCCACACACGCTAGCCAAGTGCGGATGTCACATGTCCTCGAATGATTAGTTCTTAGACATGCCGGTTTCCTCACGATGTTTTCCTTCACCGATATTGAGCAGCGGAGATGAAACAATTCACACAAAGATGTGTGGGCACGACCAGGATTCGAACCCGCGACCTTATTTTTCTAAGGCGAGGCCCGTACCGCTGCGCCACCGCTGCTCCGCTGCGCCACCGCTGCTAAAATAAAATAAATAAATAATTATAATTACATATGTTGATTAAAAATGTTATGCAATAGCTTTACCGCGGCAGTCTCCGAGTGCCACACGTCTTTTTTTTGAGATACGAGTCTAAATAAAAATAGTCCAATTTCTTTTCCTACCGTGCAGTGAATGAAGCATAAGCTCTGCTTAGGTTGGGACCAGATGAACATGTGTGTTAATGTCCTTAATTTTTTTGTAAAAATATTTCATACTCGTGCATCCTACTAATATGATAAACGCGAAAGTTTTTAAGAATGTATGGTTGTTTGTTACTAAATTTCTGAACGGAATTGGATGAAATTTAGCACAGAGATAGATTATGGTCTGGATTAACACATAGGCTACTTTTATCCCAATAAGTACCACGCGGGTGAAGCCGTGGGGGGAAGCTAGTGTAGTATAACGCAAGTCATAACTTAGAACTTGAGTTAAATTTAACTTTTAACTTAACTCGCAAGTTCACATCTAACAGGCACAGAGTTACTTCAATATCGTAATATTTGCGACTACGAAACACGAAATGCGTACAGTCAGCAGCAAAACATTGTAACCAGTTTGTTTTATTTGGTTTAAACATAATTATACCATTTTAATCAAGCTTAATTTGAATTAAAACTTACGGATGTACCTATTTGTTACGGAATTAAAGATAATGTTAGTGTGTTTAACAAATCTTTTTGTACAAATCAAAATAGAAACTTGTTATAATATACCTCATTTGCCACTATAACTAAAGCAATAGCTAAAAATAATATTTAATACCTTTTAAATAGCAAATATATTCCGAATTCGGTTTTTGCTAAACATACCGTTAACATGAAGGGACCATAAAAATACAAAGAAGACCCTATTTGTGTACAATTTTTTATTTGAATTCTGTAATTAAATCTTTATTTATTTATATTTATTAAGGTTTTTATAAAAGCTGCTTAACATTTAATAAAACGATTTACGATTTCTATCAAAGCTGTCTATGTCAGTATCTGTCAGGAATTTAATAAAGTCGCGTTATTTCGCCTTAGAGTGTACAAGTGAAATTTTAACTCCGTCGTATATTCGTGTAACATTGCGCTATGTAATTTACTGAACATTATTAGACTTGCTAGTGATGTCAAGTGACGATGTCAGTAGTCCCATCTCTAAATAGTCCGGGAGCTAGCTACTAAATAATTGTCGTTATGTTGCATTACAGGAAAACCTTATTACCAGTGCACCCACCTTCTCGGACCTGTTTCTGATCGGGCAACGAATCGCCCTATTCGCCGCCCGCAGGCCACCACTTATGAAGGCTGGAGATCGTCTCGTAGGGAAGACAAGCAACCCTAATCAGAGCAGTTATGCAATTCTATTCAATAAATCCATCCATGTGCAATTACATCCATATACATTCTGCATACATACATACATGCTCCAGTTCCCGGTAGCCCTGCTATTTATGATTAGTAACGATCTCAGCAGGCCGGCAAGAACTGCATGGGAAAAACCGCGGATCGTGCTCAGTGGCGTACTTTAGGAGAGGCCTATGCCTATGACTAAAATAGGCTAATGATGACATTCAGCCATTCTGGCGTTATTTAGAGACATATATAATATATACAAGCATTTGAAATTGGTTTTAGTAGTGAGAAATAAAGATATAAGTTTCAAAAATCAAACACTTTTTATTCTTGAGAGGTAACCAATCATCCAATTTATTTTTTAATACGCAACTTCTAAAGATTTTGAATTAAAAATGAATAGCACATGACCTTTATTTTTTTAGCTAAAACACGTATGTAAATACTTACATATAGAGAAACGGCAGTCTCATAAAATAAGGGATATAATTCAGCACCTAAATATTAATATATCAGCGAACCCCGGAATAAACAACCAAGTCTTAATTTACGATCTATCCTGGCTTATATTACACACGATTTCAAGTTAACAAGTCCTTGAGACTAGGCGAGGTGCGCGTCGCAAATTCATTACACCACCCGGCGAATATTCACGAAAATACACCTACTTCATGTACAGGGTGACTTAGTTTTAGTTTTATGTAAATTGTGATCATAATTGAGGACATACACCTCAATTCTGATCTCAATTTACATAAAACTGAAACGAAGCTCAAATACAAGCTTCACAATCTACTTCTTAAATACAAAAGTTTGTAAAATATATACTGTTTCTTACTCTTTCAATGGAAAATATTTATTCGTGTTAGGTTGAAATTTTGCACATACATGTAGTTTGTTACGTGGATTAACATTAATTTTAATTTTTTATCCTTTAATATGCTCTGAAATAGTTTCCGTATATCTAATTCATGGTCACCCTATTACTGTGTCCATATCACTTAAATACTGCGTGTCAATTCCAAAACTTTTTATTCAAAAACCTGTATTTACACGATAACAAAATCTGTTTATTATTTAATTTAAAGAATATCATTATGAATCGGCATACCTTCGGCAGACGCGTTCCATCGTAGACTACATAATTGCTTAACATCAGACAAATTGTAGTCAAGCACAAGCTTATTACAGAATAAAAATAAAAGTATATATTTATTTATGGAATTCGTAATATCAGAGTTCACATCTACCAAACCACCCTGTATAAAGAAGATACTTTGTGAGCCGACTCTTGGACTAATTTAATGTGATGCGGCGTTAATCGTCGTGTTCAGGATAGTCTTTGAACTTTGAATTACGTTATGAATGTTGATAAATAGTGTTAATTACATTGTACGGATAAACTTGTGTACTTGTGTTCTCTTCTGTTATGGAAGTTATACAATTAATTAAGATAGGTACAGTAGAACCAACCACAAAATGGGCAACGGTAGACATTAAGAAATTATACTGTTTAATTAACAGTAGTTCTAATTTATGTCAGTATAAATCAGTGCATGTCGTAATCGATTAGGTATTCAGGATTCAATTAATACAGAATTATTCATTTTTTAACTCAAGTCAATTTTTTACCAAAAAAGATGGTCTATTCAAGCGAAAAATATGCTTCGGGCGTTATTTAATTTTGAATTTACGGTGATCCTTGGTGGATAGATGGGTTAGATTGATTTGTAACTTTTTATACGTAGATTCGAATACGCACTGAAGCGATCCGACAGAGAACTAAAGTAATCAACATAGCTCACCGGATTAGTAAGCTGAAGTGGCAGTGGGCCGGTCATATCTGCTGCAGAACCGACAACCGTTGGGGTAAACGAGTTGTAGAGTGGAGACCACAGATTGGCAAACATAGCGTTTTGCAAGGTGCCTGGTAAGAGCTGGATGAGAGTAGCCGCGGATCGTGCTCAGTGGCCGGCTTTAGGAGAGGCCTAAGTCCACTAGTGGAGTAGGATGACGATAGGATGATGACGATACCATGCGCGACAGTGCATAATCCGACAGCAAAACGGGCGCATTCATTTTAGCTTCATTTTAACCATTCCCATCTCTTTAGTCACTTTTAGCAATTAATTTACAGTTCTACCTATCCAAGTCTTATTACTAGTCTCGATCTCCATCAGCCGTACCCTGTAGGTCACGTCTCCTTCAATTACATACTGTCAATAAATTCATTGTTGTAATGCATACTTATAGGTTTTATTGTCATTTCTTTGAATGATTCCACAGTTTTTCGTTATCTGCCACTTCTGCTCATATATTGGATTCGTATACCTGTAAATACTCCGTTATAAAAGCTAAAAGTTACAAATGAAAAACTCCTAACCAACCAACCCCTGAAAATCTTCTTCAACTTAAAAAGTGGTGTGCGTTAACCAAAAAACTTTTTCAATAACATCAAACCAGAAATACATTACATTGAGGGGCATAAAACTAATTTTCGGCCTCATGCGAGGTATCCTTCGATCCTCATTACTATTCATGAGACATTAAGGTTCAAATTCCTTTCCATTAAAACCCTACCCTTATGGTGCATTCATACGATGTTACTTTTCAACAACAACAAAGGAGGTTCCCATTTCGACTGTACGTTTTTTTTTATTTTACGCTATAATTATAGCTAATTTTAGATCTATGTTATTTTTTTTTCTTTCAAAGTATATACTTACTAGATAGTTAAAATTAAATTTTGTTAAAATTAAAAAAAAATTAAAGTTAAAATACCAAATTTTGTTCGTGTTTTTTGTACCTATTATTGTAGAAAAAAATATCAAAAAAGTGAATCAATTTGTCTGTAACGAGCTTGACTACGTTGAATAGTAAAGTATAAATGAGCAAATATCCCTTAAGTATTAAGTGTTTTTTTTTTAATTGATGTTACCGACTAAACGAAATATTTTCTGAAAAAATTTACACGCATTATCACATAATAAAGGACTTGAGAAGCTATCAAGAGCAGCGATAAAGGCCTCGCGTAAGAAATATAAGGTCGCTGGTTCGATTCTCGGTCGTGCCCGCACATCTTTGTGTGAATTGATACATCGCTGCAGCTCAATATCGGTAAAGGATAACATCGTGATGAAAACGGGATGTCTAAGGACTAATCATTCGAGGATATTTGACATCCAGTAACCCGCACACCCGCTGGCCTACAGCGTGTATTTTAAGGCCTAATTTCTCTTAACTCGTAAGATAGTTGAGAGAAAACCCGTGCCCAGCACGGACACTTAAAAGGGTTGTTGAAACTGTCAAATAAAAATCGTTGCACGAAGTAAAATTTGTTGCTCAATAAAAAGTAAATGTGTACGCACCATTAGGGAAGCCTTCATATAAATATTTACAAGTTTGAGATGGAACTTACGTCAAACAATATTATACTTTACAATTTGGGAAAGTCAATTTTTATTTCAATGTAGAAGGGTTTTTGGTAAGAGTGCTATGGTAATCGTAAAGGTTTAGGGTTTCGGGTTATGTTTGCTCCGGGATTAGCATTGGGGAAATCTACGGTGGTTTTTTGGTCATACTGTTTTCTATTGGGAGAAACCCATCACCGAAATTCCGGCACTACTCCTGTAAGCCAGGATGAAGTGAGTCGAGCGAGTGAAGAAACTCGGGTGTAGACATCTGGCCAAGCCAAAACTACCCGATGATCCCGCAAGAATTTAACCATGGAATGAATGAATGGAGGAGTTGTAGTCAGACAGTCCACTAAATCGGGAGATATTAGAATATAGAGGTACTTATAAATGTCTCATAAATGTACCAAGCACCACAGGTACTATACTAGTATGTACTCGAGAACATTGAAAATAAGATTTTATTTGACAACTAGCGGACCCCGCAGACTTCGTCCTGCCCGGTAATGCAGTGCCACTTGCCGGGTTCGAAAACAGAATACTTACTACCTATAAGATTTCATAAAAATCGGTCAAGCTGTTTCGGGGGAGTCAGGGACGTCTGACTCCTCAAGCTGCACAGACAGATGATGATGATTCAAACAATATGGATATTAGTGGCGAATAGTCTTACATTACTTTTATCTGTGGTTAAATAGTTCTATATGAGATTTAATTAATGTTTTACGACTTTGTACCTCAGATTTTAACGGTCGCGAGATAAACGGTCGGCCTATAATCATACTAGTTATTTTTTCATTAAAAAAAGCGTTGATGATATTAACTCAGAATAAATAATAATGATTTGTACAAGTTTGGATTTTATAGATTATCTGTTATTCAATATACTAATGGCCTTATTCATAAAAAAAAAATGAAACTCTTTAGTTAAAATGGACTTTGTCTCTTAAGATCTTGTATAAATGTCAAAGACAAACGAATTAAAAACCTATTGTAGCTATAACGCGCTTCTAAGCCGTTTATGAATACAGGGGTAATATAATTGTTCCAGAAATCTTTGTAATTAGGTATCTGTGGTAGGTACTTTTGTAATATAATAATAATACAATACTACTGCACAATTATTCTCAGACTGTGAAGTGAAGAAACTTCACACATATCTACATAACACAGCATTTTAATAACTATCTCGGCATGCGAATATGAACAAAAGTTGGCTCTGTAAAAGGATTTAAGCCTCAACTCGTCAGGTGAAGGATCTTAGTGCCACTGCTGAATGTCATACTACCTACCTATACTTGAATGAAAAGTTTCTGACATACAGTTTAGAAGTTAAGGCAACATTCTATTTATTAAAAGAAAAGTATTATATTTATAGTATATATCTACCAGTTATCTGGTTTCCATAAGACAAGCTCTGCTTAGCTTGGGACCAAATGGATTATTATTATTATTAACTGGCTTTTTTTTGAGACGCGAGTCTACATAAAATGGAATTTCTTTTCCTACTATTCAGTGAATGACTGGCAACTACTGAGAAACACTGCCAAAAAACTCAATAGGTTTTTTTCTTTTTTAAATGAAGTAGGTACTTAAGTATATCTATTACCTATTTTGTTTGTTTAGTGTGTTGAATTAGAGCGACTTAATTGCAAGCGTTTTTATCCGTTAGATAGTCTGAAATTTTATAATACGCTTTCTTACATAAAGTAGATGTCTGTAGCGCTTTCACGGCAAAACTACAAAACCGATTTAGATAAAATTTAGTATGGAGTTAGTATGAGACCCCGGGAAGGATGTAATATAGTTTTTATCCAACTGCGCAAAAAGAGGAAAATGGTTTAGCGCGATAACCGTATTGTATTGTATGACATGTTAAAAATATGTACCTATGTAAAGTACATTGAAGAATTGCGGGTGCAGTGTGTCCCAAATTCATAATCTTTTCACAGCACAAAGAGTAATAAATGAAACCTTTGTGTTTTATTTAATTTTCCATTTTCTCATTTAGTTTGTACTTGTAACGTTATTTTGTTAAAACAAGCAGCTAAAGTATAAGAACATATTACTTAAAATATACTTAGATTTTAAGATATTAAATGTGTCACGGGTTGCAGACAGAAATCACAATCATACCTTCAACTGTCCCTTGACGAAAAAACACAAAAACCTAATCTCTATAGATAGGTAGACCGTTTAACTCGCGTATCGCCTATCGCCAAGATTCTGACTCCTCAAGCTGCACAGACAGTGATGATGATTCAAGCGATATGTTTATTAGTGACGAATAGTCTTACATTACTTTTATCTGTGGTTAAAAAGTTCTTTAAGAGATTTAATTAATGTTTTATGACTTTGTACCTTAGATGGCGATACGCGAGTTAAACGGTCTATCTATAGTTTCTAAAATCGTCGCAAACCTTATGTAAAAAAAATGCGGCAGATAACATGTCTTCTATCTAGTGTTTGTCGAGTGTCAACAATGTAGAATCCATTTGAAGAATGAGTTCTTTTAAATGTAGCATTTCTGTAAAAGTTATATTTATTAGAAAACGTGTACGCCTACTTTTAATCTATTAACTAAAGTGAATTGCTATACATCAAAATCTTCGAAGCATGTGACGTGTAAAAAGCGAACTGACGATTAATAGTACAAGGTTCGAGGTTCAAGTCTTGCGCTATTTTTTTAGCTGGTGTCACCGAGAATATTGCTTTTTACCTACCTTTTTTTGTTTAACGGAGGGAAATCCCTTATGGATTGGTATGTGGGACTCCAACGATCAGCTAATACTGGAAACGTATAGCTTGGTGTGTAGCCGTGTATACAACTGAACATAGAACCTCCACCTTTTTTTTCATAAGTCGATTAATTTTTATCTATTCAACTTTTTTTTTTTAACAAATTAAATATTCTGGGACATTAACACACACAGTCATCTGGTCCCAAGCTAAGCAGAGCTTGTGTTATGGAAACCAGAAAACTGGTATATACTATGTATAGAATAGTTTTCTTTTGTAAATATATTCTTATACTTATAATAGATATTTACACCCAGACTCGACACAAACACAAATGTTTTCATCACTAATGTTTCTCTCAACTTAAGTTCTATATTTGCTATTTTTACCGTCTGTATATCACGTGAAGACACAATGGGGTGAATTTTTAACTCGGTGGGACACTTCTGCCGGCGTGCCGTCATTATGTATGCAGCAATTTCTTAGCAAACTCCTATGTCTTCATATACCGTGTTGTTTAAAACATAATAATTTATATTGAGGATAATTTTGGCCAAATATTTCCGCATGTGATATCATCTACAAGAAAATTGGGTGTGACATCATTTAGAATACCTAAAAATACCTACAAGAAATTATTTTAACAAGGAGGATTATTAAAAAAAAATTAAGTTAAAATGTATTCGTTAGTCTCCCAAAAACCAAACAGCTCGGCCTTTTTTGAATACCTACTTATATTTTCAATCTGTTTATCCGAATACAAGGATGGTTACAAGGCAAATAAAAGTTGTATGAAGTCAATTTGGTTATCAAATCCCTACTAATATTATAAATACGAAAGTAACTCTGTCTGTCTGTCAGTTACGCTTTCCCACCGATTTGGATGAAATTGGGTATGGAGGTAGTTTGAGACCCGAGAAAGGATATAAGATAGTTTTTATCCGACTGCGCAAAAAGAAGGTAATGTTTTGGCGCGATATCTGACATACACGCGGGCGAAGCCGCTGTCGGAAAGCTAGTAATAAATAAACAGTAAATAGTATGTTTACAGCGGTGGCGCAGCTGTACGGGCCTCGCCTTAGAGAAATAAGGTCGTGGGTTCGAATCCTGGTCGTGCCCACACATTTTTGTGTGAATTGTTTCATCTCCGCTGCTCAATATCGGTGAAGAAAAACACATCGTGAGGAAACCGGCATGTTTAAGAACTAATTATTCAAGGACTTGTGACATCCACCAACCCTCACTTGGCCAGCGTGTGTGGATTAAGGCCTAAACTGTCTCAACTCATAAGATAGTTGAGAGAAGACCCGTGCCCAGCATTGGGACACTAAAAAGGGTTGAAGTAAAATAGTATGTACGGAAAACTTCTTGAGGTAACCAGACTCGCACTTGACCAGTTAATTACGAAGTAGGTAACTTTAATAAACGCTGGTGCAAGAATTTTTCACGAGTTCTGTTGAATGTTTCATAAATTAATGCATTAAACTTTATGAAAGAACTATTTTCTGTGGTTACTACTGAGAGTTTACGAGCACAGCTTTCTCGCAAATATATTTCACGATTTGTACCTACTTGACGGTGCATGCAGACGTGGATATTAAGTCACGGAAATATTTATGAACCTGCATGGTGCACTATTTGATTGCTAATGTGTGCGACGTAGTTAATCATGTTATTTTGATCGAAAAATATTCTTAATTATGACAGGTAAAGAGAGTTATGGCCATGCTCAGTAGTATAAAACAAAAGAGTTGTTAGTATGTGCCACGATAAGTATACCTACCTGTAAAAAGTTCTTACTTAGGAAAAAAAAATCGAACGCTCATCTGGTTCCAAGCTAAGCAGAGCTTGTGTTATGGAAACCAGACAACTGGTTTATACTATACTTAGAATACTTTTCTTTTGTAAATATATACTTATAATAGATATTTACACCCTGACTCGACACAAACACAAATGTTCATCACTAATGTTCATCTCTTCACTACCGTCACTGATCGTTCTTACCCTTGACGCTATACTTATTTTTGTTACTAATTAAAACTTTTAGGTGTTAATAATATATAATTAAGTACATATGTAGTATTAATATTATTTGGATTAATATTATTAATTGACATTATATCACAATTTAATTATTTAATCGGTACACATAATATTATGAATAACTCTTATTACTAGACATTCAACTTCTAATTTGACGCAATTGTATTCATTATGTAATATTACCCAAGTCCTAGGGTTCCTGTATAGGATCTAAGGAGGCTCCAATAAAACTTACAGGTCCAATCAAGATAATTAGAGCTTTATTGTCCAGGAAGTCCTTGGTACAATACTGTCGACTGCCCAGGCCAGGCGCTCGACACAGAATGTGTTACCGACCCAAGATCACGCCACTCGCGACCGTTATTTTTAAAAAGTGTTGCCATCTTAAAAAATATTAGTAATGAGTAGAAATCGATTATTTCATTCGTTTTCACAAATTAAATAATCGATTCCGCATACACAAATTCACGAACCCTAACAATCGACCATCCTGACAACGTGTGCGTCCCCGCACACGACCCCAGGTGGAACCCTAACAATCGTGGCCTTTCCTTGGTCAGTAACACACCCTTAACAAGGTTTAACAAAAGTACATGTAAATCACTTGTTAGTTTCTTATAAACTTACAATTTATTGCAAAGTAATGATTTATAGAGACTCTTTCAGACATTTTATACAATATAAAATTAAAACAATAAATTGAATAAGTGGAAACAAAAATGACTTGTGGTAAGTACAAATATTGCGAATGACTATCAAAATAATATAAACATTAGTGTATAATAAAATGCATTACAAACAAATACTAGAATTTACATTCTCCAAAAGGTATTCATTTAAAATTAGCAATATAGACAATGCCTCAGAACTACTATAGGTATAAATTAAAGGTAATACTTCAAATAATTCATTCATTTACAAAAAATAAGTAGATATTAAAGAATAGGTAAACTTAAAAATTCTATACAGTAAATACTCAAGCAATACAAATACAAAATAAGTAATAAAAAACAAATGAGTATACCATATGTGATTAACATGAGATACAGAAAAGCTAACACTTCTTAATTGTATTTAGCCGATCGATTCGGTTAATTTCTTATTATAATATTAATGTTGGGCCCAAACGATCGATTCTTTTAGGTTACCAACTCGAAATATAGACTCACTGCAAATGACTCAAAAAGACTCGATGTCCTAATGTGTCACCAGCAGTGGCCCATTGCCGCGCACACACCGATCGATTATGTGTGGCAGCGCAGCTGACTCAAAAGGACTCGATATCCTAATGTGTCACCAGTAGGGGCTCGTTGACGCGCACACAACGATCGATTATGTGTAGCGGTGCAGCGGCCCCTTTCACTCAAGTCAAAGACTGATCGATTCAGTTCTTTGCCAACTATGACTTCAATCATGATCAGCACCAATTGAGGCACACAGGACGATCGATTACCTGTGGCCCATTGGGAACCTTTTCTGCATAAAAACTTTCAAGAGATGGACCGATCGATTCAGTTCCACGCTTGATTACAATCAATGATGATGTGTATAGGACGATCGATTACCCATAACACGCCGCATTCTCACTTACATCAAACACGCACCGATCGATTGTGGCGTTTGACCTGAAACAATACAAAGGAGTTTTCTGTAGTGACCAATCCCTCGTAAATAAAACAATACAAGGGGATCAAACTAGTCGCTTTCATTAGATACGCCTGTATCCGAATCAGAATCATTGCCTTGAACTTCTAGGGCAGCGATATGAATCCATGGTCTCATACGGTCTGCTGCGACCGTAGTTGGACGTTTATTTTGCGTACAACCTAAACCTGGAACAGGAGCCACCTTGTAACGGTCGTTACCTAAACTTTCAACAACGCGATAGGGTCCCATGTATGTGGGCATAAGTTTTTTGCTTTGCCCATCGTTGTTAAAACAAGTTTTTGTTATTTTGATCAAATCACCCTTCTTATACAATTGTGCTGGCTTTCTACCTCTATCATGCCTCACCTTTTGTTTAATTTGTTCCCTATCGATCCTATCCTTAACTTCAGTGCGGACATCAGCAGGAAAATCACGGGTTTCCTCTGCGATCTCATTCATAATAGGGCTCAGTTCCGTATTCATGTGGGCACCAAACAATACTTCTGAAGGGGTCCTACCTGTGGTCTTTTGGACGGTGTTATTGAGCCCCCATTGAATCTTACCTAAGTGGGTGTCCCAATCTTTTTCGTCACAGTTAATGTTCAAGGTTTTCATAGACTCTAAAATAGTACGGTTATACCGTTCCACTTGACCATTAGATCTTGGGCTGGCTACAGCATTAAGTATGTGTTTAAAACCTTTATCCAGAGCAAACTTCTTGAACGCGTGTGAGGTAAAACAACTGCCGCGATCACTAATTAATCTATCGGGAACTCTAAAAGTGAAAAATATATCTTCTAGAACCTTAACAACATTTTGAGTATTTGTATTTCGGACAGGTTTCACGAAACAAAACTTCGTGAACGCGTCCACGATAACGAGAAGATGAGTTTGGCCTCTATGTGATCTTACAAAGGGTCCAAGGTGGTCAACGTGTAAAGTATGAAATGGTACCTCCACTTTTTCAATAGGGTGGAGGTGACCCTCACGAGCAGTCGACTGATTTTTCGCGTAAGCACATTCTATGCAAGCATTAACGTACTTTTTAACGAATTTGGACATCTTGGCGAACCAATAGTTTTTCTTGATTCTTTCTAAAGTTTTCTCAACGCCAAAATGTCCAATGTCGTCGTGATTCATACGACACAGTTGCCACCGTGCACCCTTCGGTACAACCCAACGAATGTCATTCTTATCGCTACCAAGATACCGAAATAACCTATTATCCTTTAGAACATAGTTCTCCTTTATGTAGTTAAGACCCTTTTCGTCAAGACCACTACTCAAAATATCTCTAATTCTGCATAACTCAGAGTCTCCCAGTTGAAGAGTCTGCAACCAATCATCGCTGCTAATAGACATCACAACTGAGAACTGGTCAATAGTAGTGTCCGCATTATCAACAACGGGATTCCGAGACAAAGCGTCAACATGACTCATTTTAGCACCGGCTCTATATTCTATGGAGCAATCAGATTCTTGTAACGTCAACCACCAACGAGCTATTCTCGGAATTAGATCCCGTTTTAGAAACGTGGAACGCAATGCACTACAGTCCGTAATGATCTTGAAGCTCTTGCCTAGCAAATAAACTCTAAACTTCCGTAGGGAAAACACGACCGCAAGAGTTTCCAACTCATATGAGTGGAAATTCTTTTCTTCTGGTGAAGTTTGCCTACTGTAGAAGGCCACTGGGTGAAATGGCTCACTCTGCGCCTTACGCTGAAAAAGGATTCCACCAATACCTATTCTACTCGCATCTGTATGCAACTCAGTTTCTGCTTCAGGATCATAAATGGCGAGAACTGGCCTATCTATCAACTTAAACTTAAGACATTCGAAAGCCTGCTGCTGACTATCACCCCACTCCCAAACGACCCCCTTTTTCAACAATTTGCTGAGTGGGGAAGCTAAATGGGCAAAATCTTTTATGAATTTTCGGAAATAGCTAGCAAGACCCAAGAATTGACGAACGTTGTGTACATTCTCTGGTCTTGGGAAATCTTCGACGCTCTTAATCTTTTCTAAACCTGGTCTAACTCCAGCGGCACTGATCTCATAACCAAGATAAGTAATCTTATTACTTAAGAAATTACATTTAGCCAGGTTTAAAGTAAGGTTTGCTTTTTCCAAGACCTGCAAAACTTCTTCGAGACGTTCTAGACATTCTGTGGCACTTTTCCCAGAAACAAGGATATCGTCAATGTAAGCAGTGGCGTTACAAATGCGTGCCGAACCTAAAATGGAATTCATCATACGTTGAAAAACGGCTGGTGCATTCGCTAAGCCAAACGGCATACGATTAAATTCGTACTGACCGTCTGGCGTAACGAACGAAGTCAAATGTCTACTACGTTCAGAGATGGGGACCTGGTAGTAGCCAGAGGCTAAATCAAGCGTGATAAAACAAGCTTGACCTGTTAGACGAGCTATCTCATCCTCGATAATAGGCATAGGATATCTCTCCTTTACAGTAACCGAATTCAACATACGATAATCGATACACATCCTCAACGAACCATCTTTTTTACGAACCAGCAGGATCGGGCTAGAATAGTCTGAAACAGATTCTTTAACTATTCCTGCATCCAGCATCTCGGCGACCATAGAACGCACCTTATCCCGCTCGTGGTGAGACAACCTATAAGGACGATATACTACGGGGCGCTTGCTGCTCAGCTCTATATGCATTTCCGTTGTCTTAGAACACCCTAAATCCTTAAGAGACGCAGCAAAACAATGTTTGTACCTTTTTAATAAATCTAAAAGAGACTGTCTATCACCTTCTGATACCTCATCACCAACACGGACTTGGTTGTCATCAAATTCACCTTTACCCTTGACAGATGTCTCTGGAACTGAAGATTCAACAAGCCTATAGACAAAATCTACCGGATCTGCACGACAAAGGACAGAATCTTTTGGAATTTTACAAATGTTAGACAACGGAGTCACTGTTACATCAATACAACCGCGTTTGACATGATAGAGGCCACCAAAGATAAAGTATTGTTTATTAGGTTCTCCTGCGATATTATTCTTCACCAGAACACTACCAGTAAACGAAGTATCACCGCGAGCTCTTACCGTTGCACTGCCATGAAGTTCTAGGAGACTAACAGATGTGACTTTAAAAGACAGTTGTTCATCACCTTTGTCAATACCAGACATTGGCAACTCGTCGTTAAGATCAAGAAATTGTAGGTTATTGGCACTTTTGACGGCGACAGTGTGACCCTGCTCCGTATATGACTGGCCTATCAATATCGGAGTATCTAGAAATTCATCCTTAACAACCTTACACCTGACTTTTGCACTAACTTCGTCTACACTTATATCAAGTGATAGCTCCCCTAATGACTGTACAAAACCATTACCAAAACCTTTCATTACCGAAGGAACATTATTATGACACAACCCTAGGCGATGACTGACAGATTCTTTTATTAAGGTTACATCACTACCAAAGTCCACAAAGGCCGTAAAAGGGATACCATGCACGTTTACCTCTTTCATATACTTTGCCTTTGGATTTAGGCTCGTTTTGTTACTATCTGACTTAATAAGCATTGTTTT
This sequence comes from Meganola albula, assembly GCA_936450015.1. NCBI lineage: Eukaryota > Metazoa > Arthropoda > Insecta > Lepidoptera > Nolidae > Meganola > Meganola albula. The sequence goes on along the minus strand of OW388159.1, from coordinate 11,908,211 downwards.
TGGAATGTTGTGCACTACCTTAACTGTTTTATCGTCGGTCTTAGCACGACAGCTATCTGAGGTGTGCCCAACTCTACCGCATTTTGAACACTTAATAATAGGTTTGGGACAATACAGAAAACTATGGCCCATTTCTTTACAGTTGAAACAACCAATTAAACTCAAAGTGCTAGATTTGCCGCCTAGTTTCTGCTTAGAGCCGTGAGCAAAATTGGCATTTTCAGTATTTTTATTTTTGTACGGCAACCTATCAACTGTTGGTAAAATGGAATCTTTGTTACTGATTAAATATTGTAGCAGTTGGTCGGGATGAGAGCAACGCAACGCAAGTGCACCAGATCTTAAAGTACGATCGCTCAGGCCATGAATTATGCAGTCTACCGCACGTTTCCCATCGATATCACAGCGATTAAGGAGTGTTAACTTCTCATAATAGTAGACCTCTATTGGCTCGTTATATTTGCTTTTCCTCTTAAGCATCTCCTCCAAGGTCTGGCCATAGTTCTGTTCAAAAGGGAAGGCATTCAATAATTTTTCTTGCCATTCTTCCCAAGTGAAAAGAATCGAATTAAGACCCTCGTACCAGGTTTTTGCCAGACCTTGCAGTTTCTGCATAGCAAAATGAGTGGTGGTCCTATCGTCCCAGCCATACACCGAAGCGCACTCATTTACTTTTTTAATCCAGACATCAACTCGTTGAGTCTTTGTAGAAGGATCGAAGTTAGGAAGGATATTTTTAAAATCTATTTTTTGTGAATGAGTACTTCGGGTAGGAGACCGTGACGTTAGGCCATCTCTCATATATTTTAAAATATCGACAACATCCTTTTTAGATAACGAAGGGCTACGTGACCTTTTTGTTTGTCCCGCGTAGACACGTGGCTCTGGCTCTCGCGATGCTCGATGTTCCTCTTCGTTTCGGCGCGGCGAGTAACGGCGAGCATGACGGCTTGCTATATCTGGATCGCGCAAGCTACGCTCGCGAGGCTCGCTGACCCGATGCGATGATACCCGACGGCAGGCACCGGCTCCACGAAGTCGTTCGCGCTCTCGCTGCACTTCGCGCTCCAGCATCTCCAGCCGCTCAAGGCCGTGCTCGTGCTCTCGATCACGTTCGGAGCGGCTACGGCTGCGATGCCGGATTCGGCTGCCACTTCGAGATGCAGCATGCCGCGCAGGAGTCTCACATTGCCGACTGGTCCGATCAAGAGTTCGACTCAGACGGCCAGAGTCATCCATTTTCTGAAAAGATCGCGACGCATGGCGATCGCAAAAACAATGCCTTAATTAAATAGCCAAACTAAAATTCACAAAGTTAAGAAAAAGAGGGTTCCTATCACAAAAATTTAAAATATCTCAGTAACGGTGCGTCTTACGCAAAAATGGAGTAGAATTTCACCCCCCTTTAAGAACGCCCCACACAAGCAGTACCTCTATATAGTAACATAGAAAAAGAAAGAAAAGAAAAGAAAAGAAAGTATAACGTAATGCCCTCGGCAAATTTTGTACAATTCTATTATTGTAAATGGCGGCTAAGGATACCTAACTGCCGTAAATTATTGCTTAAAGTTAGGTTTTGATTATCTGATGGTAAGTATGAGCTACAACAATCAGGCATTTAAATGTAAAAAGATCGTTAAAAATTGGGCGCGTACTTACGTTTTTAAAGTCAGTTGCGTATCCCACTTCTGAAATGTAATATTACCCAAGTCCTAGGGTTCCTGTATAGGATCTAAGGAGGCTCCAATAAAACTTACAGGTCCAATCAAGATAATTAGAGCTTTATTGTCCAGGAAGTCCTTGGTACAATACTGTCGACTGCCCAGGCCAGGCGCTCGACACAGAATGTGTTACCGACCCAAGATCACGCCACTCGCGACCGTTATTTTTAAAAAGTGTTGCCATCTTAAAAAATATTAGTAATGAGTAGAAATCGATTATTTCATTCGTTTTCACAAATTAAATAATCGATTCCGCATACACAAATTCACGAACCCTAACAATTATATCTAATATTATTTCTATGACATTAATTATCATATTTGCATGTCTAATTTCTTGACTAAGTGTTTGAAACATGGACTAGTTTTAAGACCTCTTTATGTACAACGCTTAAAGCAAATAAAGAATTATTATTATTATTATTGTCTTAGATTTACGCGAATATCACACATTGAAATAAAACTACTTTTTAACGGATTTTATAGCGGCTTTTGTTTGCTTAAATTGGACCGCAACTTAAATATTAATGTTTGGAGGTAGTCAGTAATAATTGTGATTAATATTTTTGATTGTCAAATACCTCAGTCCACCCGTGAACATGAAGTCTGAAAAGACGTTGAAACGTCGGTATCTAAAACCTAAAATAAACCGCGATAAAATCCGTTAAAAAGTAGTTTTATTTCAAAGTACATATTATTATGTGATATTGACCATTTCCTAAAGAGAAGCCGATAGGAATCTGCTTGTATGGACTCTTCGCCATTGATACCCACTATTACAATGGGTGTGATACATTTAGAACTTTGTTTACTCACAATATTCAACTTATCATCACAACAGAGAAATAAACGCAAAACATCCCCCTCCACCAGTAACATTTTCCCGCCAACCACTCTCCAACTTTATCATACAAATTGTTTCGTTTCGCAAAATATGTGGCAAATTGAAGTGCGCGCCCAATTTGCGTTGATTTCTTTATCCAGGCGGGCACGTGACCTGCCTGTTATGAATCCTAATAAAGAGAAGGTGGAATTGCAGTTGAAACAAAGATAACCTAAATGATTATTATGACGTTTTTTACACGCTATTTAATACATTTATACATAGGGCGAGCAGCAGTGGCGCAGCTTTACGGCCCTTACAGAAATAAGGTCGCGGGTTCGAATACTAGTCGTGCCCACACATCTTTGTCTGAATTTATTTATCTCCGCTGCTCAATATCGGTGAAGAAAACCAGCATGTCTAAGAACTAATCATTCGAGGACATGTGAAATCCACTAACCCGTATTTTGCCAGCGTGAGTGGATTAAGACCTAAACTCTCTCAGCTCGTAAGACAGTTGAGAGAAGACCCGTGCCCAGGAGTGGGACACTAAAAAGGGTTAAAGTGATACATAGGGCGCTTGGTAATTAGTGAAAAATTAATTATAATAAATAAACGGAACGCAGCTTAAATAAGGATGTTTGGAGGTAGTCAGTAATAATAATAATTGTGACTAATATTTTTGGACGTCAAATACCTCAGTCCACCCGTGACCATGAAGTCTGAAAAGGCTTTGAAACGTCGGGATCTAAAATCTAACATAAACCGCGATAACATCCGTTAAAAAGTAGCTTTATTTCAATGTATAATAAATAATAAAGAAACAAAATAAATAAAAACTCGTGATTACTTACAGATCTTGAAACCTCGTAGGTAAGCATTAGCCGAGATTACCAGGTGTCAGATTATATTAAGCTTCTGACTACCCATATCGATAGTCATAATGTGTTAAATGACAACCGGGACCGACGGCTTAACATGCTCTCCGAGGCACGGAGGGTAGTCTCTCAACCAACCAGACACCGAAACAAATATTGTTGTTACAAAGATTATACGAGGCAAAAATCGAACCAGTGACCTCACGGGCACAGTACAGTCCAATCGGACGGCTTGCGCCACTCGACCACGCGAGTCCTCTAATCTTCTTCTTCTTTCTAAATATATAAAAGAAGAAACTGACTGACTGACTGACTGACATATCAATGCAGAGCCCAAACCGCTGGGTCAGGAGACTCCAAATTTGGCACATAGGCTCCTTATGGGATCTAGGGGCGCACTAAGAAAAGATTTTTCAAAACTCACCCTTTAAAGGGGTGAAACGGGGTTCCAAAGTTTGTATGGAGAAACAAGATTAGTGAGATCAATTTCGCGGGCGAAACCGCGGGCGGAAGCTAGTTAATAATAACAACATTAGTTAGTTTAGTAAAACGTATTTAAACACAGCAGACATAAACACACACTGCAAGATTTATTCATATAAACCATATGTAAGTACCAACCTATGTATATAGATGACCCTTTTAACAACGAGCCCTCTTCAGAATCGCCTTTTAAATCCCTCAAAGGGTTTTTGAAGTATGATACTATTTAGTAGGTTAGGTACTAACCTTTTCGCGGTCGGGCTAATGTACCCTTTTGTTCATTGTATAAGTAAAAGCTTATGTTAGACCGACGCTAAGTGGGGTTTCGTTCTGAGTTACAGTGTTTTATGTTTGGATGTTCTATTGTCTTTCCACTATATAGGGTGACTGGTGATTTGTGTAAAATACTTTACCGTGTGCAGGAAAACATAAGAAAAAAACTGCTTAACTTTGCCTAAACTGCCCAGCATTGGGACAGTAAAAAAGGGTTGAAGTGTGAAGTGTGATATCTTTTTTATGTTAATGATTACTTAATGCATGTGTATTCGATTATAAACTATCGAATTGAGGAAACCTTGAATAAATAAATAAATAAACCTGTATTGAATAGAATAGAAAAAAATATTTGCTCTGAATGTAGGTAATACATTGAGGTGTAAACAATTTTAAGATTGTGAACCTAATGGCATGCAAAATTTTAAACTAATATCCTAGGAACTATTTTATTACCCCCGTATTCATAAACGTCTTATAAGTTCATTATAGCTAAAATAGGTTTAATTAGAGCCTATAATTAGGCCAAGTCTAAGTAATTACTGCGTAAGCGCGTAACAACAGGCAAGTTGTGGTCAAACGCATGCCTATAGGTAGATACTATAAAAAAAAATATGGACAAACATTAAAAGACCAAAAAGGTTAAATGATGTTAACCTTTGCCTTTACTATTTAGTTGTACAACTAAATCACCAAAGTGCTGGAACCTATTTAATTTTCTCATTATGATAGATTTACGTAGGAGCCTAATTACGTTTTATAAATATTAATTCTAATTAAGAAACCTTTGTTATACCAGCCAATTTACTATGTTTGTTTTGAGTACCTTCGCGTAGTTATTGTGCATGACTTATTTTTCATCTGTAGGGTATTACTAGATGAATCTAAAATGAGAGGGACAGGAGACGGCCACGGAGTTCTGGATTTAGAATGCTCTTACTGAATAAAGATAGATTAGAACACGAAAACAAACTAATTTCAAAGCTTCCTCTCGTCTGACACTTTTGCTGTGCCCAACAATCGTACATAATGGTTATCACTACATAGTATAAAACAAAGTCGCTTTTTCTGTCCCTATGTCCCTATGTATGCTTAGATGTTTAAAACTACGCAACGGATTTTGATGCCATTTTTTTAATAGATCGAGTGATTCCAGAGGAAGGTTTATAAGTATAACTCATTGTCGCTAGTATTATAATAAGCACCTACCACCTAAGCATCTACTTACTTATGGTAAAGCAATAAAGTTATTGAGTCTTGAGTATTAAACACACACACACAGCATAAATATAAATTTCAAAGTTATTCTCCCGAAAACAACGTCTGCAAAAGGAAATAAGAAGTAGCTTATCTGTCACTTAAGAAGCAGTTTTGGAATCTAGTAGACCTGGAACAGGCGTCTGGGACTATACAATACCCAACCCCAGATCCTAGCCTCATTTTTCTTAAACTTCCTAAAATCGTTTTTATCCGACCTCTCCTGATAATAAGTAGGTATATGTTTAGTGATATGCTTATGTATTACTAGATTAAGTTTTGTGAAATAGCTGTGAGTTAGATTAGGTTAGACTTTTAATCATCTTCACATATTATAAAAGAAGAAAATATTTTAAAAGAAGAAACTGACTGACATATCAACTTACAGTCCAAACCGCTCGGTCTAGTAATTCCAAATTTAGCACTTAGGTTCCGTATAGGGTTTAGAGGTGCACTAAGAAAGGATTTTTCAAAACTCACCCCCTATAAAGGTGAAACAAGGACCAAGCTAGTAGAATATAATTGGGTTAGAAGATTAACAAAAGATTTTATTAATAAATCCTCTGTTGTCCTCAGATGTGAAACCCGAGACTGTTGAAACAGCCAGCACTTCAGGCAGTTCTCAAGATAATGTTGAAGAACCAAAACCATACATGAGGACACCAGCGGTGGGAGGGGTAGCGGTGAGGAGCGGGGAGGACGCGCTCCTTACTTGTGTAGTGCTGGGCGCTAAAAGCCGGCCAGTTTTGTGGAGGAGAGCGAAGGATTTACAGCTGTTGACAGCTGGGAATGTCAGGGTTACTAGAGATGAAAGAGTCACAGTATTGCATGATGATGGTGAGTTAAATTTTGATATAACTAGGTACTTTCTCACATTTGCATATACTCACATTTTCTAAAAGACACGTGCGCGTTAATGTTGACGTTAATTTGTACGGCAAAATCAATTTCACCTCGTGCCAGAGCTGTAATATTTTACTTTTTGTTTACGCAAACTCTTTTGATTCGTTTAAAAATGCACAGTAGCTACACAACCTCAATGTTGATGAGTGTTGAAAAGCCGCTCGATAGCGATTGCCACTTATCATACCAATATTGTGCTCTAAACCCATGAAACCTTCATTTGTTTTTTCCATGCCGTATTTTATACCAAAAAAGGTTTGTTATTGTTCTAAACCTATTTAAAGCAGGAGTTACCAAATTTGTCACTAAACCTATTTGGTACCAATCTTAAACAAATGTGGCGTTTCAGCTGATGACCCGTTACCGGGTCCCGGGATCGCGAAAGGAGGTGACGTTTGGGCGCTGGTCATTAAGTCTGTGAGGCCCACAGACGCGGGGCTGTATATGTGCGAGCTAAACTCTGAACCTCCTGTCAGAAGCTTCCATAGGCTAAGTGGTAAGTTAAAGTTTATATTATATGCAAAAGTTGCTCTGTCTTTCTGTAACTTTTTTACGCTACACCCCAATGAAGGACGAAGTACATTTCTTATTTGACTTCGTAAAATTCATACGCGCGATCGACTACTGTAGCAAAAAAACTATGTTTAACAAACTATGTTTAAAGGAAAAATAAGCTCTAAAACACCCTAAAGAGCAATCTGTTTGCTCTTTAGGGTGTTTTAGAGCTTATTAGCCTTTTTAGAGCCTTTACTTTTAAATATTTTGTAATTATACGATTTTTTCACAGATGATAATGTTTAAAAACTACTTACTTTAATTGCCCTTTACCAACCCCAATATAATAGCAACATTTTTCTCCTAGTGATATCCCGAGGCCTGACGCCTCCAGAACAGAACATAACCGATAGTTACTCAGCCAATGTCCCCACACTGTCAACCCTCGCGCTCTCGCACAACTACACAGACTGTTGTGTCGCCGCTAATGTTTCGAGGACTTGCCTCGGCTTCTGCAGTATACAGACCATTCTAGAAGGAACTGGTCAGGATCCAGAGACTTGCCAGCCGGACTTCCCTGCTATTGTTAAGTAAGTACTTGTACATAATATTACTGCCATCGTATTGGGGGCTACCTCATATTCTGCAGCATAGCGATGGGAGTTATGCCCCATAAATAGTTATCAATAGCGGTTTTTTCACTTCAACCCTTTTTTAGTGTCTCACTGATGGGCACGGGTCTTCTCTCAACTATCTTATGAGTTGAGAGAGTTTAGGCCTTAATCCACACACGCTGGCCAAGTGCGGGTTGGTGGATGTCACATGTCCTCGAGTGATTAGTTCTTGGACATGCCGGTTTCCTCACGATGTTTTCCTTCACGGATGTTGAGCAGCGGAGATGGAACAATTCACACATTCACACAAAGATGTGTGAGCACGACGGGGATAGCGGTTATACAGCCGAAATCAGGGCAAAGTATTCGGATCTTCAATTACTATTTATTCTGATAATTACTAATTATTAGCAAATAATGCATGCGCATGTGCTATTTATATACCTTGCTTGGACGATGCTTGATCCCAATTTACTTCTTCAGATGATGAATCTAAGAACTTCCTGATCATGTCGAGATTTGTTGCTACTATTTGTTTAGAACCAGCTACCTTTAAGCAGTGTTACTAGCACTTCTTCTTTCCACTGCTTATCTAATTTAATGAACTGTATTTTTCCTACAGATGCATGGCAGACGGTCGAAACCACGTCCCCTGCTGCGTGCAGGAGCGCGTGCCCGACATTTGTCAAGATGTGTGCCGCGGCGAGTTTACGCCAGTCACTGATAATATTAAGACTCACTACTCCTGCGCATCGTATATGGAGAAAACGTTAGCGTGTATCGTTGAAGGGATTGGTATGATTTTCGTTTATTTTTTCCTTGCTTCTATTAAGTCTCGTAGTGTACTTACAAGTTAAGCTTGTGTAAAAACGATGGAATAGTGGTTATTAAATCAGGTCTTAATTTTTCCAAAATTTTTAAGTGAATCAGCGAAACAGTACAGTCCATCAAATCTAACAAGTACCGTTTGACAGTTCTAAACGTAGTACATTTAGAATTTTATTTTTTGTATGAAAATTGTTTATGTTATGTTAAAAAAAAATAGCTTCATAATTCAATTATTTTACAGGAAAGCTAATAAAAATAGTGTGAATTATACGCCTCTAATAAGCTAATTTAATAGAAAACAGTGAAACGTCGAACGGTACCTCTTAGATTTGATGGACTGTAATTTACTATGTTTGATACACAATTAATTAACACAAAACTTATCTAACCTGTAACAAGAGTTTTGATTATGTCTAAATATTACAAGTTCAAAATCCTATAACTAATAGGTATTTTATTTACGTAAGTGTACATGTGTGTATGTGGGGATGGTTGTTAATCTTTTACTCAACAAGAACTGGAAGAATTTCAATGAAATTTGACTATGATTAATAGTCTGGAATAACACATAGGCTACTTTTTACTCTAATACACGGGTGCACACGAGCGGAGCCACGTGTGGGAAGGTAGTTCTATACAATGCCTATAAAATGCGTATCCTTTCATATACCAGAATAAACTTAAGTTTAACTTATTTAATTTCGACTGGTATTTAGATAAAAAAGGTGTTGGAGTGTTTATAATTTCTGGTTTTAATTTTAGCCTTAATTACTTAATTTTCAGTCAACTTAGTCGTACCAAAGAGAATTTCGTTATGAATTTAATTCTCAAATGCCTAAAGTATAATTGAGTTGCTTAGTTCAAGCCCAATCCTAATGTAACTTTTAGCAATAAATCCCATACTAATTGCGTGGGTTCGTTTCGTGAGTTCGTTTTTGCATTGTTTTTGACTCAAAATAACTAAATCTCGATGAAATAATTTCAATAATTAATAGATTTCTCATAGTATGTTCATGACATTCGAGCTACCTTTTAGATAAAATTTCTAAAAACCTTCATTAAGATTAGGCAAAATCTACTAGTTTGCCAGTATATAAAACTTATTTGAAAGTTATTAATTGAAATTTAACTAAAATCAATCAGTCTTTATACTTTTTAGCAACGGATTATTCATAAAAATGTTATAAGACTCTTTAGTTAAAGACTTTGTTTCTTTCTTACTCGTATAAATGTCAATATGACAGACAAAGACAAACGAATATTAACCTATTTAAGCTATAATGAGCTTTGAAGACGTTTATGAATACGAGGGTTACTTTTTGAGGAGACAGTAACAATATATTATTAAATCACCTTCCAAAGTGCAACATTTTTCTAACCTAACGTTTCTTTACAGAACTACTTCCAAGTCCACCAGAAGACGTTGAAGTAGATCCACTCAATGAAAAACAACTCAATGTATCTTGGAATCCACCAGTAGAAAACACAGACTCGGTTGTAGAATATATAGTAAACGTGACTACTCTACGATCCTTCGATGCTCATCTTATTGACCCAGCTGAGAGTTCTGCCAAAACTAACTTTTCAGTAAAGCCAGTGCCTCCAATGACCTTCAGAGTTCCAGCGAATAAGACTTCCCTTGTGATAAACAATTTGCTTCCATTCACAATGTATGAGATTACAGTAACTTCGTACAATATACATGGGTCCAGTTTACCGAGCTACGCTATTAGGTGAGTTGTAGGTTATGCAATTGGTTCAGTTAAATGTTGGGTGAATTTTGTAGTATTAAGTTTCAGTAGTACTTTGATGTATTTTTTTTTTGTTTTTGCGATATACCTTAAGTAAGTCATCTTAATAGAAAACTTGTCGAGTAGACATTCTATTACTTTTATTTATTCTCCATTTTAGATGCAATGATAAATGTATAATATCTTAATGTGATCATCATTATTACTATTTACGGCAGGTTCTTCATTTACATTTACAACCAATATTATAACAGGATTAAAGTAATTGAGATAAGAATAAGGGTTATTGTATATTCATGTTTCTATTTCACTAACAACTAAGATTGCGATTCCAATTTTAATCCTAAGGTCTTTGACCCTAACTCCGGGCAAGATGAAGTCAACAGAAGTAGCCGCAGCTCCCAAGTTGCCGGACATCCGAGCGTGCTGTGTGTCCGCCGGTGTCCACCACTACGGGTGTGTGGACAAGCTCTGTGATCCCACTAAAACTGTCGAAATTGCTGTAAGTCTTAGATTTAAGCTCGATTGTATTTGTACCACTGATAATATCAATTCATACATTCAATTTAAAAATGCTGTACAAGCTTTATTATTTTTGCCGCTGTTTCAAATATGCAGCAATATCATTACTTCACATTTATAAAACGTTTTCATGACTTCATTCATAACTGCACTTTGAGAATAAATTGTCTTGTTCAACTTTCTTGGTAATATTAAATCAATGAAATAATTTAGGTTCCAAAATCAAATACAATAGGAAATAATCGTTTATTGAACATTTATTAGCAACTAACTCATTAATTACGACTACTATTGGGATGTCTTTAATTATTAATTAGTCAACAATATTAGTTATCATCAATAATTAACTAATTAAATTAGCCAATAGCTAATTTAGCACATTAGATCTGAAGAGCCTCTCAGATATACACACAATTGGCAAGGCTTCGGAATTTGTTAATAGAATCTTGAACTATATTAATATTGTCAATACACTCGTAGCTCTTAGAATATACCTATATTATGATGTCGTCTATGTATCACATATTGTATGTTTCGTGTTACATAATTACTTTAATATTTTTAAAATGATATGTCTACTAACTTAAAAATCCAAAACAATATTATGAGATATTAAAAATATAAATCTATTACTTTCTTTAGTGATCAATTGCGAATTACCTTAACAACAGGTATTTGATGCAATACTTACATCGAATCCAAACCACATAATTTATTTATTATTGATGAGAACTAGAGGGTGTTCGTTAACGTTCTACTACTGCAGCAAAGAGGCAGTTTTTTTAAAGAAACCTCAAATATTATAACAATTTTACCTTACAATAAAATTGGTATTATGTTTCCTCCGACGTCCGAAGACCATTATGAGAGAGTGCTGGGTGTTCCCACACCTTCCGCTAGATGCCACTACCGCCCGTTTGACCGCGTCAACGTCACGTCCGCCCTGCGAAACGTCAAACATCCGACCACAGCAAGCCACCGTTATACTTCCTCATTGTTCGTCTCATAATGATGTGAACACCAGAAAGAAATCACCTGGTCTTCGGACGTCGGAGGAAACATAATACCAATTTTATTGTAAGGTAAAATTGTTATATTATGTGTTCCGTGAGACGTCCGAAGACCATTATGAGAGACGTGTTTGTTATCTTCTGGTGGCTTGCGAAAAAATGCAACAATGTGATGTCTAAGGATTTTCTATTATGTGTTACATGTAATCACCATGTTAAAAGGCATAATATAGAGCGTATGTTTTTGATAGATTAGGCTTTCTTTTCTTAAAAGTAACAGTTGTGTTAAAAAAAAAATTCAGATGCCGAATCATTGAAGTAACCTACGCCACTAATACAGAGGGCGTTGCACAGAGTACCCCAGCTGCAATAAAATTTACTCTTTGTGGTCTAAGCTAATAAACTCGCTGACATAAAGCTGGCGCAGTTGTAATCGTACTGTTAGTGGCCTCTGAATATGGCAAGGATCTGTAAGTTAAAGTAAACTAAACTGCGCAAGTCTTTGAACTAAACCTCAAAATTTCAAATATTTAGTTTTCGTTTGAGTCTGATCAAAACTGTTCGGCTGAACTGTACGATAGTGATATCTATAAATTGACTTTAACGAGGCAGAGATAACCTGCAGCGTTGTGTGGAAGCAGTACCCACTAGCTCCCAAAAGAACATTGCTGTAATCTATACCTCCATTTCTGTTAACTGGCTAAAAATACTTCCTAGAACATCTTGGTACTGAATAGGCCATTCTATGCCAGATTCTGTAGACTTCATAGACGAGCAGGGCGAAGTAGAATATTTCTTTGCTAGCGGCGACTTGAGCAGTAGACGTGGCAATGCAATCTTCCCCGGAGGGTGATGAATATCGCAGCCAAACACAGGGCGTTTACCCGCTTCTGGGTTAAACTTCCAAATAGATCTTCAAAGTGAACAGCCAATGGTTGGAGTACACCGCTAGATTGCTAGCGATGATCTTCTTGATGAGCCGTATATAGTCATAGCAATGTAATCTTCCCCGGGGGGTGATGAAGATCACAAGCCAAACCCGGTGCTGAGCCTCATAAAGCACCAATCTCACAGAGACTAAAGTCGGTTAAGTTCTATGGGCTAAGATCGGTGTAAGGACATCTGTTGCCCTTAGTACTTTAACTGCAACGGAGACTTACCCAAGGGGTGATGAAGTTACCGAAGTTGATACGCCTCAAAGGGCTTAAACCCGCTTTAAAGTTAACTGCCGTATAGTGCCGGTTAAGATCCGGGAAACTGCAACGCAAACTTTGAAAAATGCTGTATGACATAGCTAGGCTACGGGCGACTGAAATATGAACTTCCTTGGGCTGTGGTGGTGAAGATGTTCGCAATCTCAAGGGCTAAGACCCGCTTTGAGATTGAACTGCCGTAACTACAGCAAAGCTACGGGCAACTGCGACATAAACTTCCTCAGGTAGTGACGTTTAAGATGTCTGCAAAGTTAATATATCTCAGGGCTAAGACCCGCTTTGAGATTGAACTGCCGTAATTATAGCTAAGCTACGGGCAACTGCGACATAAACTTCCTCAGGTAGTGACGTTTAAGATGTTCGCAAAGTTAATATATCTCAGGGCTAAGACCCGCTTTGAGAATAAACTGCCGTAGATACAGCTAGGCTACGGGCAACTGCGACATAAACTTCCTTGGGCAGTGGTGGTGAAGATGTTCGCAATCTCGAGGGCTACGACCCGGTTTGAGAATAAACTGCCGTAGGTACAGCTAAGCTACAGGCAACTGCGATGTAAACTTCCTCGGGCAGTGGTGGTGAAGATGTTCGCAATCTTAAGGGCTACGACCCGGTTTGAGAAAAAAACAGCTGTATATACAACTGTGACAAACTTTCTTAATATACTTTAAGGGCTAGACCCGCATTTATATCTTGCGTATGATACTATATAGTCAATTATAGAAGCATACTGTGACTAACGATAGATAAGCAACAGGCAACTGCAGCGTTAACTTTGCTGGGTAGTAAAGGTGAAGAAGTCTGCAAAGACTCACGTCGTACTTCAAAGGCTGAGGGCCACTTTAAAAATAAACTGCCATTGATGCCGTTAAGCCACGAGCAAATGGCCAAGCAAACTCTACCAGGTATTGACTGTGTTAAGTTTCGCAGTGCTAATTTACCTCAAGGTACAAACATAAGCACATGAATTTTTTGGAACCATCGTTAGGTAGTACACCAACATATTCTAGATTTTGGTCTAGGCATAGGCACGGAGATCCCGGTGGTTGTCAGGGACGTTGATAAGCCCTAGGAGCAGAAGCCTGCTTTGTGGATTAACCACAGTAATAATTAAGTACGCCATTATAAAAGAAGATAGAAGGCGTAGGGAAAAATTTTGAGTGCCGTCTATTAGGACTTCAGACCCAATTAATAAAATCTGAAGAAACAACCGTTCAGATGATTTTGAACTTGGTACGATTGAGAAACTGCAACAGTCTGATGACGGGTCTACTTAAAGGTATTTATGAAATAGCCACTTTAAGATTAGTGAGTTTTAAATTTTCGTACTACAATTTTAAGATAGGCGTAGGTGCATAGGCCAGTAACTTTTACGAAAATTATTTACTGACTAGGTCAGAATTTCGTGTTTACGAGTTACCTGATTCGTCACTAGAGACGATTGCTAAGTTTGTAAGGGTTTAGCAGTAGGTTATAACCTTTCAAGGTTTTTAAGTACCTTTTAGTAAGTCGAGGCAATGTCAAAGGAATCGTCCTAGGCATAGACAACGCTTTCGCGGGTAAATAAATTTGACCAGACCGCGAAATGAAGGTAACGTGTTTGTAATATATCTTATGTCGCAGGAAAATGTAACGCGAACTTAAAGATTATATCGATAATAATAATGCGCAAACAAATTGCTTACGGAGAAAAATGTCGTGCTATAGATGGATTTTAGCGACTGTACCAGAATCTGAATGTCTAAGAAATAATAGTAATAAAGTTGATGCGATATGCAAGACAACAGTTAGCAAATTAAAGATTTTTATGTAAGATGTGGGTACATTCAAGTATTACGTTACAAATAATGGGTTATGATTTGTTTGAGATACATTGAGATCTGTTAGATCTTGTCTTGACAGATAGATGGTCTTAATTTATCTATATTTATCCCCCCCTCCCCTTTTTAGTATCCCACTAATTAAATACAGTTGGCGAAATTGCAAATCATAAAAATTATGGTCTACTGCTTTATCAAAGCAGGTTAAGGATAAAAGACGAGGCAAGGGGAGAGAGATCTGACTAAGATAGTAGTATTTCAAACCGGATATGTGTTTTAATATGGTTCACGAAACGAACGCAATCCGGATACAAACTCGCAACCGGATGGAATAAAAGATACGAATACGAAACCGATCAGAAAATCCGGAATCGGTTTCGGTTTCGGTTCCAAACGTCAAACCGTATTCGGACCGAACGGCAAACTGGATATGCATACCGCACCAGATCTTAAACAGAACACTGATCTAGAATCTAGATCATCAAAAGAGTAGTCATGCTTCCACTTAAAAGTCAATAGTCATATAATACAGCCTGGACCGTAATTACTCTAATACATTCTATTGAAATGGATTTAAAAGTTGTCACTACGCCTGACTTCGTGGAAATAGATCGAAACAAAGAACTTTTAAAGTATGCAAAAGTAACCGATAGGTAAGGTCAAACTTAATAAACGTGGCAGTGTCGTTGCACGGTGCATAAACGCTATATCGTTCGACAAGAAATGATTTGTAGAAACGAGAGGTAACAGCGCGGCAACATAGAAACACGCAATACTGTGTATACAGGGCACCGACAGGGCGGCGTAGGCCCGGTTATGTGTAGGTACACGAAATGTATGTGCGGAGTGACACGTGACCCCCGAGCTTGGCGGGGGCCCCACGTGCAGGGCCCGGCCCGTCAGTGCCCCGCACCGCAGTGGGTAGGTGGCGGGGTGTACTGCCGCACGCATGAGCTCGCACACACACATACACACACATTAGCACTGGTCACGTGTCGCGACAGCGTGGCGCCGCCGCAGAGAACAAAGGAGCGCGCGCGGCCGCACACACGGACACAAGTATAACCCACACGGTTGTACCAGAGCGTGACGTCACCAGCCAACAGGCGGAGCGCCTATGTAATGGAACGGACTCACCGGGTGCGGGCTCGTCTCCTCCGACCTGCCGTGTTCGCTGCTCCCGGACTCCGACCACTTCTCGACTGGAACTTGCATAACCTATCCCTCGAACACGCGGTCGCGATATTCCGGTGACGATACTCGCAACTTACAGACGGTCGTAACTACACTTTATTGTAACTTTCGACTCGAATCTTTGATAATAACGAAAAACAGATCGAACATTGAAACGCATTCGAACATTATCATATTTAAATGTAAAATCAAAAAAATAATAAAATATGGCGGTATTCTTAAAAAATTAATTCTAAGTTAAAATCTAGGGAAGGTGTTCGCGGAACGAACACCGACGCAACAATGAGGAAGTATAACGGTGGCTTGCTGTGGTCGGATGTTTGACGTTTCGCAGGGCGGACGTGACGTTGACGCGGTCAAACGGGCGGTAGTGGCATCTAGCGGAAGGTGTGGGAACACCCAGCACTCTTTCATAATGGTCTTCGGACGTCTCACGGAACACATAATACTTTTTTCAATGCCATTCAACTCTAATACTTAGACACAAAATAATTCTAACTTTAGATTTATTATTTTTATCACAGTATTTACATAAAATATATGAAAATAAATAGACTAATTCTTAACTAAAAAAAAAACTAAATAAACTAGATAAGGCTTCATAAAATTCATCCGAATCGAGGCCTTGGGAGGATGTGCCCAGAACGCTGGGAGCATTGCCACGTTGTATTGCAATGCTAATTCTTTGACCAAATGTAAGCTAGCCCTCTGGTCTTTATTATTTTAACTTAATATAATATCTACACACTAACCCTCACCAACACTTCACCACCACCCACCAGCGTTCACCAGCACTCACTTGTGACTAACACCATCAATGTGTGCCCCATATAACCGCAGCTGCAGGTCACAGATCTGATGATCTGCGCACCATGGGCGGGATCCACGTTCGGTTGCCTCGCCAACGGGATGGATCACACTCCGTGCTGTCGGTCAAGAGGACTACCGGACTCCTGCCTACCATTGTGCAGTGGAAATATTACTACGCTAGATTTCAACCACTTCAAGTAAGTTTATTTTTAAATGCTTTAGTTCAAAATATTTAAGTTTTTGAAGTGAAAACTTCTTTAGCGGCGTTGAGCACTTTTTCTGTAATGGGTATAAAATCTTAAACTCGCGTCAGGACACGTGACCTGATCGAAAAAGCGTAAGACAGATGACGTAATATAAATTGTCATGTTTGTGTACGATAGCGCAATAAATGAATATTGTATTCTACCTCATAAATGATAGTACTTTTATACTGATAAAGCAATTGGTGCAAAATTATTCCCTAACAATTCCAAAATATCAAACATGCTCAACGTTAATAATCAAGTTTTCACTTCTGCCGGCACTCCCGGAGTGCAACCCGTCTTTTTTTTTTTAAATGAATAAGGTCAAGTTTTAAAATGATTTCAGCTATTAAGTAAATTCGCTTAAGTACCTACTACGTAACAAACTTGTACACAGATCAAACACACGCCTAACTTATAACGCCCCGTTTTGGCAGGAGTTAGTTAAAGTTATCTTTACTTCGGTCAATATGATTCTATCGTTGCTTATGGCGATATAAACTCGGCATATTATTAGTCTTGCACTATTATAAGTATCTATTCAGCGGCATTCATAATATCAAAAAGTATAACTCAGAGATTTGTAAGCTGACTTGATTTTTCTGAGCCTCGTCCTTTTATGGATATACTTACTTACTCTATTTTATTTTAGTTGCATTATCTATAAACGAATTATGGCGTAATTCCGATAATTGGTTTCAATGATAATTATTGTTTTAGGACAGACAATTTGAAGAAGTTTTTTTTTGTATTTTATTCAGATTCGGCTCTCTTCAGACTAAACTGAACCATTGCAGAACCGTTTGATATTCTGCCATACAGCAATAACATTTTATAGCTCACAACGATTGCTCGTGTTGGCAGTTTTCCATTTGATATTCAAAGCAGTTATCGCTTCACAAGCACACGATCACTACAACTTTACCTTAAGAGCTTTGCATAATTTAAACTTCAACAATAAGTCCAAGTTGATAACTTGTTGTTCCACTACAAAAATAGGAGCTTTGAGTTCGACGTTAGATAAATGGAGTTAGATATTTTAAAAAGTAAAGGAAAGCTTGGATACTAGAGAGCGCATACATTTATGTCAAAGTTTTAGAATAAAAGATGCACTTTATCCAATGGATGGTAGACCAGACAGGTTTGTTATTAAATTAAATTAAATTTGATTCTACTTGACCCTCGTATCCTCATAATGATAAACGAACAGCAAACTGAAAATAACTTAGGTACCTATGTTTTGTTTTACAGTCCATCAAATCTAAGAGGTACCGTTTGACGTTTCACTGTTTTCTATTAAATTAGCTTTATAGAGGCGTAATTCACACTATTTTTATATAGCTTTCCTGTAAAATAATTGAATTATGAAGCTATTTTTTTTAAAATAACATAAACAATATTCATACAAAAAATAAAATTCTAAATGTACTACGTTTAGAAGCGTCAAACGGTACGTCTTAGATTTGACAGGCTGTAGTTAAAAGTATGATGAAGTAGAAAAAGAGACGACCTCGGTAATCGAGCGGTGTAAGCTGTCCGGGCTATACTGTGCCCGGGAGGACGCGGGTTCGTTTCTCGCCCAGGACAATATTTGTGTAACAACAAAAGATTTGTTTCGGTGTCTGGTTGGTTGAGGGACTACCCTCCGTGCCTTGGAGAGCACGCTAAGCCGTCGGTCCCGGCTGTTATTTAACACATCTATGACAATCGTTACATGTAGTCAGAAGCCAATATAATCTGACACCTGGTTTAAGCATCTCGGCTACTGATTCCATACGGGTTTTGAGGTCTGATGGTCGCTAGTATAATTCTGGTTGCTAGCCGCCTCAGGTTAGACGTGGAGCCGACCCCAATAGAAATGGGTAAAAAGGCAAGGGGAGTGATGATGATGAAGTAGAAATGACGATTACCTTGTCATCATCTTAATCATCACCATGGGGATGTCCACAGCTAGACATAGGCCTCCTTTAGAACGCCACAGCGATCGCTTGTTGGAATTCTCGCGCTTTAGATATTTGTCTCGAACTCAACATATTTCGAAAAAAATAGCGGATGTCGATTGAAATCTAATGGAATCGAATTAGGCTTAGTCTTGCTATATAGGCTACTCGTTGCATGTCGTACGTTGAGAGGTAGACTTATCTATAACGTGACATTTTGAGAATGAGAAAATTAGTTCGACATTCGTCATTTTTTTCGACACAATAATATGTCGAATATTAGATAAATGTCTAATGCGCGAGGGCTGTTAGCATTCATCGGCTTCTCGCTATTTTAATAATGTCATCAGTCCACCTTGTCCATCAGACGCTGCAGCGCCCATTACGCGGTCTCCACGCGTTGTCCACTCCACTTTTTTACTTATATTGTGACAAAAGTCTTTGCTAACTGTAATCCGAGAGCAGAGGTGGCGCAATGGTATCAACTTCGCTTTTGAAATATAAGGTTGCGGGTTCGATCCAGGGTCGTATCTTAAGATGTGTATTTTTGTGTGAATTGTTTCATCACCGTTGCTTAATATCGGTGAAGGAAAACATCGTAAGGAAACCAGCATGTCTAAGAACTAATCATTCGAGGACATGTGACATCCACCAACCTGCACTTGGCCAACGTGTGTGGATTAAGGCCTTAACTGAGAGAAGGGTTGAAGCAACTGTTATCCCCAGCATGTTACCACTTTTGAAAAACATTTCCTAACAGTATTATGATAGATTCATGATCCAAAATCATCATAAATACACAAAGCCTTAATAAAAACGTTACAATACGGAGTAAAATAAAACATTTTCTGACAAAGCAGTTCATTTCCCGCTTATAACTGTAAATAATCCTATTGCAATGAAGAGAGAGATTCCAATAATAATATTTCGTTACTTAATTGAAATCACAGTCGGTGCTTAGGGAAAAAATATTATAACCTTCATCGCTCGTATTCCCAAAGCAATCTCGGATAAAATGTAAGAAAATTGACAAAGAAATAATAAATTTTTCATACCTACCAACCTACTTGTGACTGTGTTACTTGAAAGTTGCATAGCGTGGTTCGAAAACAAACTCGGTACAGCGAGGATTTTCAATTTTGTAACAAGTAGTGCAATTCATTGAATCAGTAGAGCAGGGGTAGAGTAGATCAGGAGCTTGATTAGGCTCGACATCATTTCAGGATGTTTAGATACACACTGTCATCTGATCCTAAACTAAGCAGAGCTTAAACTATGGAAACGAGTTAACTGGTAATATACTACATATAATAATTTTCTTTTGTAAATAATTAGACCCAGAACGGACGGGCCGGTGTCGTGGTCGGTAAGATACTTGCTTTTCACGCCGCAGGTCGTGGATTCGATTTCCACCCGAGACAAACATTTGTTTAAATATATCTGTTTGTCTTGTTTCTGGAGGTAATTATCTATATTTAAGTATATAATAACAAAAGAAAAGTATTATATGTACCTAGTATATTACCAGTTATCTGGTTTCCATGGTTCAAGCTGTGCTTAGTTTGGGATCAGATGACCGTGTGTGTGTGTCCCACGTTATTAAAAAAATATGATTTATTAAAATAACACCCAGACGAGACAATCAAATATGTTAATCACAGAAAAGTTTGACTTGGGTGGGAATCGAACACACGATCTGCGGCGTGAAAAGCAAGCATCTTATCGACAACGCCACCGACCCGTCAACATCTACGGTACATACTGTTTACTGTTTTCGTATTTACTGATTAAGAACTTTTGATTTATCACGGATCTTCCGACGAATCCGAGGAACCTTTCACCCCTGTCCTCGGTAAGAGGAAAAGGGCCTTCGCTTCTGGGTCCGCCCCGTCTAAGGCGCCCAAACCGTCCTCGTCTCCGGTTCCTACCAGAGTCACTAAAACTTCTCAGGTCTCGCGCCCTCCTAAAGGGCCGAGATCTACTCGCCCACCGCCAATACGTTTCTCTTGGTGACCCTTGACGCCAGCTCTTTTTGTAGAAATTCTTTTTTTGTGATAAAAACTATTACTAGGAATTCTTTACTATAATTTCCAAAAAAAAATACCGGGAAAAGCTCAGTCATCTAGATACTATAATTCGAAAACAAACAGGACGATGTTACGTCAAAATTCAAAATTAATTTCATCAAATAACCTTAATACTTAGGTTAAGCCTACTTAGGGAACCGGACAACTTTGACCATCACTGAAAGTTCAAAGTTATTGTCGCCCGTATTAAAGTTTGCAAGCTTTGCGTTACAACCTCTATATTTGTGAGCTTTCAAGTATTTTGATAAAGTTATAAACACGGCTATTAATATGCGGAAATTTATACGTAGCACTGCCTGTTTATTAACCAAAAGTGTAGGCAAAGCTTGAAAGTTTTTCGGGGGCTGAGTCACCTTCGGCCGTGGTTAGTGACCACCCACCCTACAAAGCCGCACCGCCAAGCGGCCTTGCCGTGTTCCGGTGCGATGTCTGGTGACACCATGCAAAGAGGGTGGGTCGACATTGTTTCTCCTTTATGGTTTCTAACCATATGGGCTCATTCCACTGCCACCTTCTCGCCTGGCGCGTTCCATCGTAGACTGCATCATTGCTAAACATCAGGCAAGTTGTAGTCAAGCGCCAGCCTTACGCAGAATAAAAAAAAGCTTCTATTAGCTACTTTTGAGATATTGTTTGTTCTTTGTCTTACTGCGTACTACAGTCCAACTCCTGGGAAGTCCACAGTCACCTCTCAGGATATCGATTACTCCCACGGGGCTGTAGCTGAAGGGCACAAGTGCAAGTTCGTAGCTGTCTGCAGACAATATTAGCAGATGACGACACAGGGATCCGTTCATACAACGTAACGCTTAAAACTAGATTTAAAAAAGGGTATTACGGGGTATATTTCAATATTTAACACAATATTTCCACAAATACTGAACCAAAAACTGATATTTGCTGCTCTAAGTTTACTTTTTTTTGTTCACATAATTTATAAAAAAAAATGTGAAGGCTTTCGACTAATATCGGGATTAGCAGACAACTTTAGGTAGTCGTGAATCATCGGATAAGACCGTATTCCCCCATCTCCATTCTATCATCGGACAAGTAGAGGGGGAATTCCACGGGTACACACAAAACGCTTTGCTTCCACTTTTATTGTGAACTGCCAAGTTATCGAATTCGTTACCGGCATCTCTTTTTCCCTATAGTTATAATCTGCCAGTCTTCAAGTCACGAGTGAATCGGTATTTACTGGGTAAGCGCTTTTCATCTTAGACTGCATCACCGTTTAACAACAGGCAAGTTGTGGTCAAGCGCAAGCCTGTTACAGAATAAAAAAATTACAGACTGCTAAGATTACATTGGATTATAACCTAACGTTCACTGAGCACGCATTTTTCGACGCGTCGCATCGGTCCAACCACAAAAAACGGGTCCAACACAAAGTCAGCTTTTCCGAGATGGCCGCTTCACCCGTGCTTAGTGTTCATTCTTTCGTTCATGTTGACATTGTCAAGTGACAGCTGGCTGAAAGGTGGACACGTTGACAGCATATAATGACAGCTCATGTATTGAGAAGCGGAAGTGCCAACGAATGTATAATGTATATTAAAAAAATGTTTTCTGTCCAACGGCAATAAGATCGCAAGTGGGTGATATTTCTCTTCTGCTTATATTTTCGGGTCACACAGGCGTGACTCTGACTAATTGTCTAATATTAGTCGTGAGTTTGTTTTAAACATTTAAACATTAATTTAGCTTCTGCCAAAAGAAAGATTAGTGTAACACTCCTCTTATCTTTCAATTCAAGTATCTGTTTTTCTTTTTATCTGTGTACAAGATTGTAGCATCGTAAACCAATAAACCAATTTTTATGCAGCGGATTAGGATTTCAGCTAGTTCAGGGGTTTTAACAATTCTTCAAATTCATTTTTATAACTTCCATTCGTCGTTCGGATATTTTATACTATCTTTACCCACCAGGTGTCTCCGCTACATGGGTTCCTACACGAACTGCTTGCTCCGAGGGTACGGAGTGCTCCCCGGCGCCCCCTCCCGGCTGTACCTCACCAACATTGACACAGACTACGCGGTGGTGCACTGGTCCCCTCCCGCAGCGTTAGCTGACACTGTACAATACTACAATTTACACTACAAGGCCTTCCAAGGAACTGATGACTACAGATTTGTGGAGAAGGTAAGAGCCTTTTATCCTCCTAGTCTGAATTATTAAAAAGAACTACCTACCAGCATTTTGGACATGTTCCCAGAAGACAGCGAAACAGTGTGGAGGATTTTTTTGGAAATACTTGCATATACATTTGATCAACCTGTGTAGTCGAGCGGCTATACTGAGCCGGGAGATCGCAGGTTCGATTCCCACCCCGGACAATCTTTTTGTAACAACAACGATATGTTTTGGTGTCTGGTTGGTTAAGGACTGCGAGGAACCCGTTAAACCGTTGATCCCGGTTTTTATTTAAAACATCTTTGACAATCGTTACAGGCAGTCAGAAGCCTAATATAATCTAACACCTGGTGTAGAAACCTCGGCTACTGGTTCCCTACTGGTTTCGAGGTCTGATGGCAGTCGCTCATTTAATTCTGGTAGCTAGCCGCATCAGGTTAGACTGGAAGCCGATTTCAATAGGAATGGAAAAAAAAGCAAGGGCAAAAATTCTTCGATAAACCACTTGTCATCAGATGAGTGGAGTCTATGGTAAAAGTTGCTGATAGGCATAACGTTACGTGACATTTTGGGTCAATGTACTGCATTATTTTTTTATTCACTTCAACCCTGTTTTCGTGTCCCACTGCTGCGCGGGTATCCTCTCAATTATATTATTATTAAGAATTGATAGAGTTTAGGCCTAAATCCACACCCACAGCCAAGTGCGGGTTGATTAGCTTTTAGAAAGCCGGTTTCCTCACCAGGTTTTCCTTTACCGACATTGAGCAGCGGCGATGAAACAATTCACACAAAGATGAGTGTGCATGACGCGGAATCTAACCCGCGACCTTATATTTCTACAGGTTCTTTCTTTAGGACATAAATAATAGGCTTAAAATAAAAATTTTAATCTACAAGTTCGTTCGGCGTTGGAGTCTAAAGAAAGGCGAGCCAAGAGGCTTATTGGCAACGAATCCGTCAAGGCTAAATTGCAAAGCCTCGAGCATCATCGCATAGTTGCTAGTCTTTCGACCTTTGACCAGTTACACCTAGGAGTGTGTGCGTTGGAATTACACAATCTTATTCCCCCATCCCCGTTCTTCCATCGGGCAAGTAGAGGTACGGCTATGCGCCACCGTTATATGGTGGAAATTCCAGGGGTACGCACAAAGCGCTTTCCTTCCACTTTCATTGTGCGAACTGCCAAATTGTGGAATTCACTGCCGGCATCTATATGTTTCCCGATAGCTTTAATCTGCCGGTCTTCAAGTCACGAGTGACTCTGTATTTACTGGGTAAGCGCGTTCCATCGTAGACTGCATCATTGCTTCACATCAGGCAAGTTGTGGTCAAGTGCAAGCCTATTTTAAGATAAAAAAATAAAAAATAAAAGACAGACAAATCAACTCAGAATTCAAGACACTGTGAGCTCATCGGAACGCAACTTAGGTAAATATTAATGTTTGGAGGTAGTCAGTAATAATTGCGATTAATATTTTTGGACGTCAAATACCTCAGTCCACCCGTGAACATGAAGTCTGACAAGACTTTGAAACGTCGGGATCTAAAATCTAAAATAAACCGCGATAAAATCCGTTAAAAAGTAGTTTTATTTCAATGTGTGATATTCGCGTAAATCTAAGACAATACTAGACGGACTCAAACATAAAATTCAAGTATTCAAACCTATCGCCTTAAACCAATAAAAAACCAGTGTATTATTAATCTAGGCTCAGTCGTTTTCTATTACTTACACGAGTATTCACAGACAGTAACTCACAATAGCGCAATATTTCAACGTAACCCGAACAAGCACTTAATAAATTACTCCTTTTACTAGATGAAAGCAAAGTTGAACTAGTTTTTATGGTTAAAAATGTAAGTTGTGGTTGTGAGTAGTGTATTATTAGATAATGTTGTGATTTTTATATCTTTTCGTACACAGAATATCAAATATTTACTTAAAAATAAGTTGAAAAAAGAAAATTATAATTTTATTCAGATCAACCCTTTATACTGTCCCATTGCTGGGTACGGGACTTCTCTCAGCTATCTTACGAGTTGAGAGAGTTTAGGCCTTAATCCACACACGCTGCCCAAATGCGGGTTAGTGGATGTCACATGTCCTCGAATGATTAGTTGATAAACATGCCGGTTTCCTTCACCGATATTAAGCAGCGGAAATGTAACAATTCACACAAAAATGTGTAGGCACGACGAGGAATCAAACCCGCGACGGTTGGTGACTTTACTTAATTTAAACACTTTGCATGCATTAGGTAGACTTAGAGTAAAATTATAATTATAATTCAAGCATATCTGTAATATAGGAAGGTATAGATATAGGTATAGATAGATATTTTATGATCCAATTTGTTGGTTGAAATAAATGATTTATTATATTATTATTATAGAGATAGATTTAAGTTGTACCTCATTGTTGCCTGTGGTACCCAAACTAGGCATGCATGTTACTTAGGCACTGGCTTGTACTCGTACATCGGCATTATAAATAAAAAAAACCGGTCAAGTGCGAGTCGGACTCGCGCACCGAGGGTTCCGTACAAACCTGCAAGGTTTACAAAGTTCGTTCATTACGACAATCGAGTCATAACTATGGTATTTTTATTGCAAAATGAAATTCATAACATTACAATGGGGAAAGATGGAGGAGCATAAATTCAAGACAAAGATCTCTTTATCGTTTAAGTAATCCTTTATTTTATATTAACACATATCATTTATCTATAATATAACTGAAACACTTATACTAGCCTTGCAGCAGACTTGCGAAAGTTCTTTTATTAAAGTTATTTATTTACTAAGTTTTTAGTCACTATTAGGTTTTAATTCCCTTGCGTGTAGTTGCGAGTTTCAAAATATGCGGTATCAATGGTTGTACTTTTGCGTTTTGCGTTTTTGCGTTGACTTAGAATTTTTTTTTTTCAAGGGTTAAAGGCAATTAGATCTAAGTATTTGATATGAATTTCAACTTGATAGCTCTACGCGTTCATGAGGAAAAAAGTAATAAGTTTATATTTATTAAAAAATATATATTTTGTAATGTAACTAAAAATTTAAGGTTTTCGGAATTTTTCCTTTATGTGTGCTATAAAACGTTGCTTCATGCCAAATTTCAAGATTCTAGGTCGACTGGAAGTACCCTTTAGGTTTTGATTCCCTTGCGAGTACTTGCGAGTTTCAAAATATGCAGCTTAAATTGCTGTTTCTTTTGATTGCGTTGACATAGAAGTTTGATTTTGTTACAGCTTAAAGGTATTATAGACCTGAGTATTTGGTATGAATTTCAATTTAATACCTCTACGCGTTTATGAGGAAATGGGTAGTAAGTTTAAAATTATTAAAAAAAAATATATTATGTGATGTAACTAAAAATTTATGGTTTTCGTAATTTTTCCTTTATCTATGCTATAAGACGTTGCTTCGTACCAAATTTCAAGATTCTGAGTTCACGGGAAGCACCCTGTAGGTTTTGATTCCCTTGCAAGTGTCGAAAATTTGCGGCATAAACGGCTGTATCTTTTAATTGCGTTGGCTTAGAAGTTTGATTTTTTCACAGCTTCAAGGGACAGTAGACCTGAGTAATTGATATAAATTTCAGCTTCATACCTCCACGCGTTCCTGAGAAAAAGGGTCTTGACAGACGGACGGACAGACAGACGGACAACAAAGTGATCCTATAAGGGTTCCGTTTTTTCCTTTTGAGGTACGGAACCCTAAAAATCTGTGAAACTTTCTCAATTCGCAAGATAGTTAAGAGATAACCCGTACCCAGCAGTGGGACACTAAAAAGGGTTGAAGAGAAATGTTCTTTCATGAATTCTTTTTTAAATTCTAATAATTTTCATTTCTTTAAAGTCCAGAATAGATTATAATCTTTCAAACAAAAAAATCAAATTAATTCCGCAATTGATGGAGAGAACCTCCACCTTTTCTCAGAAGTCGTTAAAAATAACTTCATCAAAAAAAAGTATCACATCTTTCTAAACGATTATTATATACCATTTTCAGTCACAGAGTTATAATATTTTCTCAATAAAAGTAGCATGGCCGTGAAATATAACGGTAAAATCACTTACTTATATTGAATTCTGATAAATTTCCCCTGGTTTGCTTCACTCGACGAGAATGTAGTAGGTACAAAAAGGGTTACACCTTCCCTACCTACCAGCAAGCTACCAGCTTGTACATGAACATTTTGAAAATCGAATTTCCTAACAGACAAAGTTTAGAATCCTAATGGTACTGACTTGTTTTGTTAAAATCTACAATAGATGGTAGGGGTGTGACCGAAATTTAGATACTCAATACTCAATATCTTTATTGCCGTATGTATCATTAAATCGTACACCATTATGGACCCTGCAGGGCACAGCAAAATAGGGTAGGAGAAAGAAAACTATGTTTGAAACGTTAATTTGCAATAAGTAATATCATTATTGGTTGTTAAAATCAAAAATAAATAAATAAATAGATCCAGTAAGTTAAGGTCTAAATTGTCTATGACCCTACTGACAGTTGGACGAGCGAGGAAAGCTTGAAGATTGGAAAATTTGTAAAACATTTATTATAAATTTACTAGCCAAAAATAGGCTTACGTAAAAAAGTAATTAATATATGTCTTGAAATTACATTTAATGCTTTAAGAAAAAAACCACTAACTAACCGGAAGCACCAAATACATAAACGGAACATTTCTACCTTAGCTCCAAAATTAGACATTCCTTACCTTGTATCACCTTATTATATTTCATACTCTATACAGGTACATTCTCCTTACATTCTGGAAGACCTGGAGTCTAATACAGACTACGAGATCTACTTGGAAGCTGTCAACGAACATGGTGTTGGAGATGCATCTCCAAGGCTACTGTTTAGAACTCAAAGCCAAGTAAGTTAAATACATTATAAAAATTACCCACAAATCCTCCTATCATAAAAATCTTATAACCATAAATAGTCAAAATGGATTTTGTCTCTTTCTAACTATAAATATCAAGACAATAGACAAAGACAAACGAATTATAAACCTATTTTAGCTAATAGAAGCTATAAGCTATTAACAGGCCGGTGGCGTTGGAGGTAAGGTATTTGCTTTTCACGCCACAGGTCGTGGATTCGATTGCCACCCAAGTCAGACATTTGTGTAATGAACATGTCTGTTAGTCTTGAGTCTGGGTGTAATTATCTATATTTTATAAGTATGTTTTAACAAAAGCAAAATATTACCACTTAACTGGTTAGCTCTGCTTAGTTTGGGATGGCCGTGTGTGTTAATGTCCCACTATATTATTATTATTACAAGCTTATAAGATGTTTATGAATAAGGAGTAATTAAGTACTTAGTTAAGCATATTATTATACATTCAAGGGCTACTTCAAAATATGTTTTTTGTACTGACCCGGTGCAGGAATGAAACACTGTGTCGAACAAATTGCTATGAAAGAATTTAATCGAAAAGAATTTCTCGAAAACTCTTCATCCTGTCCTGTCCATACCAGTGTGGTTTGTTTTTGAAAAGCAAACCAGGGTTGCTCGTCTTTTGGAAAGCATGCGTTATAATTACATAATCGTATTACCCCATTCTTATGCCGGATATATTCCGTAAGTTTGAACAAAGCTTTTTATTTCCACTTTTATTATGCGAACTTGATAGTTCGCACAATAAAAGTGGACATAAAAAGTTTCAATACTAGCTGCCGACATCTCTGTTCCCCTTCAATGAAAAAAAATGGAAAGGACAGGTCCAATTTCAAACATAAAGAAGAACATCCTTCTAGAAGATCCTAATCTATAGGTGATAGAAGAAGAGGAAGAAGCGGCGAACAGTTACAATGTGACGATGTGTTGCGAGCGACTCCAGCTGTCGGGCGTGTGCATGCCGTTATGTTCGTACGACGCCAAGATGTCCGACCTGAGGATGTTGGCACCGCTCTGTGCGCAGGAGTTCCACAAACTGTTGCGCTGTGGAGCTGGAGGTAAGTGACAGTCTTTTTAGGATAACAAAATTACATATGCAAATTTAAGTATTTTAAAATGTTCAATTAGGCCTATTTTTACTGTACCAATAGATTTTTTCATAGAGCTGAAACCTCTTTCATTTTATTTTTAAGAAAGTCTATGGAATGCGGACTCTTACTGTAATATTTTTTTTGGTCGTGCCATGCATAGACAACACTCATTGCGATGTAGAATCGTTAACTTTTTCGGTGTTAGTCGTAGATTTCCACGACACTAAGTTGTATGGTGTTTATGTGTAAGAGCCCTTAGCTATAATACTTATAATGGGTTAATGGGTTTAATATAGAGTATTTTCTTTGTGCAGGTCGTAACCATGAGTCATGTTGTGCTCGTCGCGGAGTACCTAGTGCATGTCGCGGCGCATGCGCGGGCGCACATAGCGCGGGTGTCAACTCCTGCGTGCCTTACATTGGGAATATCGTGCAGTGCTTCCAGGAAGGTAAGTCAATATTACATTGCTAATCACAATATTGATACCACGATCGGATTAACCCAATCAAAACTTCAAGCAAAACTTAATAATTTAACTCAGTGTCTTGAGAAAAAAAAAGATGTACTTTATTACAAGTCATTTCAAGCGAGAGACAACCATAGACAGTGTAAGGTTGCGGCCTTAGTCAGATTGATCGATGAAACTGATTCAAACGTCAAGCTGAACAAAAGTTGAGTGCGATATACGCCCGTAATGTTAGTTTATAATAATAATAATAATAATGATAATATGTCTCCTCCATAGCATAAAAGCCCTTAAAGATCCCCTTTACATAACCCTACAAAAAGCAGCTTTATTAAACACATGTAGAATAGTCCGAAAATTTATGCAAGCAGATGACAATGTCCCCTAACATAACCCCTCACCAAAACAATCCCCTACACCTCAAACCTGAGAGTGCATTTACTTGGCGCAAGCCCGTAAATGTATTAAAACTGGCAAAAAGCCAAGAAAAAGAAACCTTAACTGATTATAATAATAATAATAAAGTTTATTACCATTAATGTAAGGTACAGTCTGTTACCCAACGAATTTTACAATTGGGATCAGTAGTAGTAACAACGAAAAGACTCTGACGTCATAGCTAGGTTACAGAGCAACCTGTGTTAAGGTCCGTCAGCCCTTATTCCCACATAATAAACACAATAGTTGGAAGACTCGTTGTGAAATCAAATGAAAAAAATATATAATAATACATAGGTTAATAAAATGTAGTCATCCTACCTATTCCTTCTCCAGGTACTGGATCACTCCCAGGTCCTCCTCGTGAGTTACACGCGATGGTGAGCGGAGGTAAAGCGTACCTCGGGTGGGTGCCTCCACAAGATGGCGCCAACGCTACCTCCTACGTCGTCTACTGGCAGAAGATCGACAACAACACACAGCCTTACAGTTACAACACTATGCAATCTACTTACAACGTAAGTGTACTCTATCAAGTCAGCAAATAAATTAGTTGAGAAAACCTGCTTAATTTTCAAACTTTGTAACTTCATTTTTTATCAAAATAATTTTTAACGCCATTTAATGTAAATAGTAATAATAATATTCTGGGACTTTAACGCACACGGTCATCTGGTCCCGAGCTAAGCAGAGCTTGTGTTATGGAAACCAGATAACTGGTATATACTATACTTATATTACTTTTCTTTTGTAAATATATACTTACACCCAGAATCGAAACAAATATACATGTTCATCACACAAATGTCTGTCTCGGGTGTGAATCGGACCCACGACCTGTGCCACTGGACCGCCAAAGAGTTGCGGTGCATTGAATGGAATTACTTCCGAATTCAAGAAAATCGAAAATTAAATATTTGCTTTTATGTAAGATACGTACGTAGTTCGGCGACGCCATATTGAGCGATTTTGCATTTCTGTAAAATTTGTCAAAATGGAGTTTCGAAGTTTAAAAATTCTGTCCTTTTATTAACACAAAGGGTACAGTAAGACTATTTATAAATAAATAAATAAATATTCTGGGACATTAACATACACGGTCATCTGGTCCCAAGCTAAGCAGAGCTTGTGTTATGGAAACCAGATAACTGGTATATACTATACATATAATACTTTTCTTTTGTAAATATATACTTAAAATAGATATTTACACCCAGACTCGACACAAACACAAATGTTCATCACTAATGTTTATCTCGGGTGGGAATCGAACCCACGACCTGTGGCGTGAAAAGCAAGTATCTTACCGACCACGCCACCGGCCCGTCTTATATAGTCGTCGTCGTCTATTAAAGTTACGTCAATATGTTTATCTATCAGAAAATCAACGCAACTGACCTCATGGCTCTTCTCGAGCCGCTGGACATCAACAGTACCTACCACGCGTTCGTGGTCGCCGTTAACAACAATGGAGAATCTTTACCCTCCAGCATGCTCTTGTTCAACGTCTCTGATACTGGTAAGACTACGTATTCATACTTTAAATAAAACACAGAACACAGGTTCTTGTCAAAGAAAACTAGTTCCTACCAAGAATGATCCGCGAAGCTATTGAAATTACATCCTAATTTTAACAGAGGAAAAGGTTGGTTGATGCATGGGACGCAGTGCTTAATTTACTTGTACCAAAACCCAAACAAGTTTAACTCACAATTCAAGACATTCTGAGTTCAGTTTGCTTAAATCGAAATAATTGTGTTTAATAATTTTGGACTTCAAATTCCTCAGTCCACCCTTGACCATGAAGTCTGAATTTCAAAAGCCATTTCCTTCCATGATAAAATAAAATTAAAATAAAATAGTTTTAGTTTAATGTGTGATATTTGTGTAAATTTAGGAAATACTAGACGGATTCATACTTATTTCAATATTAATATGTAAGTATTAATTAACAACAAATTCATAATAGAATATTATATTGAATTAAAATTCTTGCCGATAAGGTTATATTATTTCTGGTTTAAAACTTGTGATACCAAAAAAGCAAACCTACGTACCAACTAGCATACGATGAATTTATATAAAATAGAACTTAAAAAACAAATTGAACATCACCCCATTCGGCGTTCGTCTTTGGTTCATCAATTTACATGAGTGGACCTTTTAACTCAAACGATTCAATAGTGAAGGAGCAATTACACTAACAAACGGACATATAGGGGAGTGAAGATTAAACCCCTAAATCATAAAAACTTTTAACGCATTTTAAGGCTTGCTATAGAGAGCCCTTAAATGCATTATAAGTTTTACGAATAAGGCCGAATTTGTTTTAATATCATGAAAAAGCATTCGACAAGTTTTCAATGTTCTCAAAATAATGTACCAAAAATTATATATCAGTTCCCTTTCTTAACCTTGTCGCTATAACGAGGACTCTAATTAACAACCTGATGTCCAAATCTTAAATTGTAGGTACGGCAACGTCCTAAGCCGAGGTTCATCCTATGGGAAGACCTTATGGCAGTTGTCAAGTTATTTGATTAGTTCGAAAACTCCTCTGGCTAATTAGATAAAGTCCTACCCAAGACACAAAAAGAGTTTAAATTTCCAAAAAAAATTGTCACCTCTATCTAAATAATTACCACTGTCCCCCATACTTGGGTAAGTATTAGTTAGTATCTGATTTATGATTGAACTACCGATGTTGCCAACAGAAGAACAAGCGGTAACAGGGATACCATCACCGCCACACTCGTTATCAGTGTCATCCCACTCAGCGACTTGGCTCGCTCTCTCATGGCAGCCGCCACAGTTTTCTACACCTGATGAGAAGATTTCTTACACGTGAGTGATTAACATATAGTATAAGTGACAAGAAGACGTTGAGGACAGTAAGACAGCATAGTCTAGTTAAATAAAGTAACTTCGTTTGATCTTCATTTTTAAACTGCTCAAGCGATTTTGATGAATTTCACCGCAGATATTTGTAGGCATAAGTAGGAATCCGGAAGGACGCAGTTGTAATTTCATGCTGGAAAAGTCGCGGCTTAATTCTAGATACAAAAAAAAAACAAAAAATAACACTTACATACGTACCTAGTAAGCACAAGTTGTTGAAAGTTAGATTCATGCATCTTTCCCAAATCTTCGAAGTCAAAAGTGTTCGAACTGGTAGAAGTGACAATAAAAACGAAGAAGGTACACATGCAGCTGGAAAATGGTCATTTAAAACTCAACAAGCACAGTCCACCAGACTCGTCCCTTTTATGACTTCACCGTGTAGGAACACGAATGAGACATTCTGTAAAGTACCTTTGCCTTAATGTCTAGCCGCGACTGAAACCAAACACTTTCATGCAAAAAATTCCGAGAATGAGTAACGAGGTTTTCGTTCTCCCTTAGTAAGGAAGCTATCATCACTTACAACTTATCCAGGTTATTCTTCAAGTCTCCATCACAACTGGGTCAGGCAAACGTGACCAACATCACCACAGCTGTCCCAGGACACACGCTGGAGAAACTGACTCCTAACACACAGTACGTGATCTGGGTGAAGGCGCACGCCCAGGCTGGAGACTCGCAACCTTCAGAGACACTACTTGCGTGGACTGATCCTGCGTACCCTGCTTATGTTGAGGTATGTGACCATCTAGTGCTTTTAAAGTTCTAAATGTTCAAAGACTTTTCGGTGTATCTTTGTTTACAGTACCTTTTTCAGAAACAGCTGGCAAATCTATTAGTATGTCCAAGAATCAATGGGGGAATATTTTTTTTGTTTTCTTAGCTGCTCCCGCGAACTTCATACCGCGTACCTTTGAAACCTTCCTTGGATCTGCATAAATATTTCAAAATCAAAATCAGCTAAATCGGTTCACCTGTCTCCGAGTTTTAGCAATACAATGTCAATTCAAAACAGAGATTTTACATCGATCAGCTATGTAAAAATCCAAAAAATATTTAAATATTCAAAATGACCGAAACATTGGGAAGCAACAAAATTCTTATGTCAAAAATTCTTTTTTCTACTTTTAAGCCCCTGGACCTTTTAGGGAATGGTGACCTGGCTTCTTAGTAAAAAAAGAAATCGACGTATACAAAATTAATTGAAAAAGTAATCCAATTCTTTATACGCCTAAGAATAGTTATCAAAGATTATCTTTCATTACAAAAATTCATAGATCTATGTATCTCATGTACCTACTTTGACAAGATTAACTTCACGAATGAACTTCTATATGAATATCCATTACAAAAAGATAAACTCTTTAACAAAAAATAAAGTATCACTCAAACACACCACTTACACCTTCCAAGAAAAATATGATGCTTTATATATGCATTGAATCCAATATCTTTCGCCATTAGAACGCGATCCAAGATTTAAACACAAATTGGCCCTTTTGATGTGTTCAAAAAGAAAATAACGCTAAAGGCAAACAGGAATGAAATTTAAAATTGTATTGAACCCTTTTATTTGATGTTTTCAACAAAATGGCGATGCGATGCAAAGTTTAGATATTGATGGAGTCGTTAGATAAAGAATAAAGGAAATACGAAGGCTAAAATGTTTTCCATGTCATATATTTTTATATGTAGGAGTATGACTGACTAATGCCTTTTCACGGCCTTAATTTACTTCAGTCATAGATATACTTAGATATAGCTACTAACACTATATGATCAGTAGTTTGTCATCTTTTATTTAATTGTATCTTTTTCTTTAAAAATATATAAAAGAGGAAACTAACTGACTGACATATCAACGCACATCCCAAATATCTGGGTCTAGACTCCAAATTTTTCCAAATTTACCCAATAAGGAGGTAAAACGGGGCCACGCGCAGGCGAAATATAGTAGTAGGTACATAAATAAGTAATGTTGTATTGATAAATCAGAGATACACATTATTTTGAACATTATGGGAATTTGAAAATTTTTAAATGTAGGAAAATAAGTTTGTTATTTAAAGCGAATTAGTTTACATAACTGCAGAATGGAATGTTATTTGTTTGTACAGCCACCATCAGTGAACCCAGTCAACCTAGTGGTCGAAGGGTCCAGTATGACGATTCTCTGTATCGCAATGGGTACTCCTACACCAACAATATCACTGTATATCTCCGGTAAGTTTTATTAAAATTGCTCAGTAAATGTTTCAGCCTTATGATATCCTACCTTTACATATCTTAGATATATTTTAATAATTTACAGAACATTTAGAACATAATCAAACATAATTTTTAAGTTGACAGTCTCTTATTCGATTAAAGAATGTAAATATTTCAAACATTTATTTACAACAGAAAGGTTATAAGATAAACAATAAAAATGAATACATAAACTAAAATCTGACTTAAAAAATATATCTAACTATATCTAAATTAATCTAAATATGTTCTTACATAATCTAAATATGACTGTCTTTATTTTGAACATATGACTCTGTTTCTGCTGTCTTCCTTTCCATTTTGTTGACTTCTCCTTTCCAAAAACTTCTGCTGTGGGTTATTCAATGACCTGTCTTTGGACTCTTAATAAAAGTCAACCAAGGCTTAGTACTGGATGAGATTACTATATTGGAAGATTAATTATCATCCACTTATACACACTTGGGTACTCTTACTTTAGTTGTCAAAGGTGTAAAGTAAGGTGTATCTTTGTTTTGTTCATAGGTCGCCTCGTCCGACAAGAAGTAACCCGACACATGGTAACAGTAATCCACAATGTGAGCAGAGACATGGACCAGATCTCCTGCTATGGAGACAACGGATATGGCACGCCGATGCAAGCATCAAGGAAGATTAACATTTCACGTGAGTTTATTCACAAAGTAAAAAAGTAAAGGAACAACTCTTAAGTGTCCACTGCTGAGTTTGATCGGTTGTCTCTCAAGTATCTTAAAAGTTGAGAGAGTTTAGACCATAATCCACGATTAACAAAATACGAATCATAATCCCTGTATAAAAAGCGGAGTGCTACATGTTTGAAGTGTGAATCTGTCCTTTTGTTATTTCATAGTGTTTAGTACCTTGGTTGTAGTGGACTGTATTTTATAATATTGGAGTTTAAGTAAACACGAAATGCACTGCACATTGATTTTATTGGCACGGACGACGGACGGAACACGAGAGAGAAAAGAAAAGTATGCAACAACACAGTGTTGCCAATACAATATTTTTGAAAATTAAAAATATATTTTTTATGTTGGTAACACATAGTACTTAAACTAATAGACAGATTTTAAAGCGGTTTCCTTTATTAGAAAGCTCAAAGGACCTCAAGAGTTCTATTAAAAAAAACAACAGTTATCTCGTTACCTAGTTGGTCTTATTGTAGCGTGATCGCAACAACTTGTCTGGTCCCAAATAAGATTCAAATTGTTGTTGTAATTTTTGTTCTTTAGTACTTTTGCATTTTTTCTTTACTGATTCTAACAGAACTGCTGTGGCTTTAGCTTTCTCCTGAACTAAACTTTTATTAACAATCTACACATGCCTTAAAATTAAATCATAATAAAATGTTTGACTCGCACAGTTTTTTCTTATTTTATTGCCATGGAGTGTTTCGAAAATAAAAAATTTACTCAATTCCTATTTATGAAAACCTATGGCTTACTGTAGTTTATTTAAATACGTTTTTAAATTTTTTACATAGTTGTTCACTTCAAACCTTTTTTTGTGTCCCATTGCTGGGCACGGGTCTTCAACTATCTGAGTTGAGAGAGTTTAGGCCTTAATCCACACACGCTGTCCAAGTGCGGGTTGGTGGATGTCACATGTCCTCGAATAATTAGTTCTCAGACATGCCGGTTTCCTCACGATGTTTTCCTTCACCGATATTGAGCAGCGGCGATGAACAAATTCACACAAAGATGTGTGGGCACGACTGGGATTCGAACCCGCGACCTTATTTTTCTAAGGCGAGGCCCGTACCGCTGCGCCACCGCTGCTCTGGTACATTGTTGTTGACTTTCTTTATATAAATAAATGATTATCCTTACTTACCAGACGTGCCTTCAATCCAAGCTTCTGGAATTACAATGGCAGCTGCAGGAGATGCTGTGATCCTAGAATGCAGAGTAGAAGCGCTCCCTAAACCCACTATAGCTTTCTGGAGAGATCCCAACGGCAGGACGCCCGTTATTGATGGCCCTAACTACACTATACAACTATTAGCTGATCCTGAGGTAAGTCACGAGGAATTTTGTGAGACAGGATGAATAAATACAACATAGAAAGATGTAAGCGCGCCTACTCTCATCTAGTTCTTACCAGAACCTACGCTTAGATTGCCAAATCGTGGTTTCCACATAAAAACTATTTTATTTTTAATGTTTTCGATGTTCTTTTATTGTCTTTGCCTAATCCATTGTTTAAAATTACACTTCTATCTGGACCAATCAATAAATTTTCGTATTTTCATATTTAATTTTACAACCGTATATCCGTTTCTTTGTCTATTTAGTTACAGTTGTTTGCTATTAAGTGCATGTGGAGGGCGGCCAACTATATGATAGCGCAGAGGTTAATTTGTCACGGTGTCGGAATAGCGATTCAGATTTAAGCGTAATTTTTTTAATGTTTGTTTTATTTATGGTGGTATGCATTGGCTATATCAGCAATGGAGAGCTTATCGTTTACTCTAGGTCTAGTTTCTAGGTCTTCCTCCACACGTACCTAATACAGAGTTAATTTTATGAAAGCATATTACGGCGGTGAACCCTAATGAAAATAAACTTGGCTTTTGTTACGTGAAATATCTAATAACCATAATTTAAATGATATCCTACCTATGCCTTTGATTTACTAATTTTATTACATACTAAACATTATAAATGCGAAAGTAAGCCTGTATTTTTATTGGCTAAAAAACCAATAGACACGCTTAATTTGATTTGATTTTGTATGGATAGTTTTCAAAGAAGATGCAAATTTGTATGAAAGTAGCAAGTAGTTCAAAATCAGTAGATGGTGAATAGAGGTCATAGGAAGAAGAGAGTGTCTTCAAACAGATCATTTTACAGGAACAAACGAAATACACAATGCGTTTGATAATCAAGAAGATAACAGAAACAGACGAAGGAGATTACTTCTGTCACGCGGAGAACGCTTTCGGCAAAACTGTGAGACCTGTGTCTGTGAGATTGAGACCTACCAACCCTCACCACAATGTCACCGAGTGCTGTACACATGTAAGTTCATTTGATCGTCTAACTTTCCAGCAGTAGCTTCATATGACCTACATTTTATATCATCCTCTGCAGTGGAATAAAAAGTAGCATAAAGCCTTCCTGAATAAATGGGCTATTTAATAATGATTTTATAATCGGACCCTTCTGGTCCCTGAGATTAGCGCGTTCAACTAAACAAATACGTCAGCTTTATAATATTACTATAGATTAGATAGAACATAATAAGTATATTAGTAAACATTAGCGTGGTGAGTAAGGTGCGATCCCCTCAACTGTTGAAGTAAGTATCAAATTTTGACATCGTCAAAAAATACCGCGTCTGTTGACGTATCAAATGATACTTTTTTCCCCGTTCCTATATTTTCATTTTTTTTAATTCTTGAACTATATCTACACTACTCCAGCAGGCACAAAGAGGAGAAAGACAATATTATTATTATACCCTAAACCAAAACTTGACAGTTCGCACCATAACTGTGCATGCCCGTGGTATTTCTATCATGTATCAGCGGCGCATAGCCGTGCCGCATAAGATAATGTAATTCCAACTTTTGTGTGTATCGACCATCTATTGTAAGACCTATGTTACACAAATAAAAACCTGAATTGTTGTCTAAATTCGGATGAAAATAAATATAAACTATTTTGACGTATCAAAATTTTAAACTGAACAATTGCCATACATTTACAGAAAATTTTATTTAAAATATATGACTTTATTTTCAATATTAACTAATATAAATTCTATTCTAAGCATCAAAACAAACTTAATCCATTGTGACGGTTCAAATTCCCGATGTCACTTGAAATACTCAAGAGGCCATTTCAGACTAATTGAGGTTCAGCAAATTCCAGCGAAATCTAATTTTAACTCGCCTTAGATATCAATACAACGTTTGGATAGTTAAATTTAAGATCTGTTAGTAACAGTAATAATTTGATTTCAATAAAATTATTAAAGCAGCAATTATTATTAACAACACTTTTACAAAGTTGCTTAATGAAAACGATGGTTGGAAAGAATAAAATTTATGCGATTAAATAACAATATTGATAACATATTGTATAGGTTACCTTACCAACATACTTATTAATACCGATATTCTCGGTTTTTATTACACACTAGCTGCACTCGGCGAACTTCGTACCGCGTATTTCTCACCTTTTA
The DNA here is from genome assembly GCA_936450015.1 of Meganola albula. Lineage (NCBI taxonomy): Eukaryota > Metazoa > Arthropoda > Insecta > Lepidoptera > Nolidae > Meganola > Meganola albula. The sequence continues at coordinate 11,868,932 of OW388159.1, read as the reverse complement.
AACCTTCCTTAGACTTATATGAGTACTTTAAGACCAAAATCAGCCAAATCAGTTCAGCCGTTCTCGAGTTTTAGCGAGACTAACGAACAGCAATTGATTTATATATATAGGATTTCTGCAATACGGGGTCTGAAAGTTAAAGGCCTTTTTCGAAGTGGTACGTTGACAAAACTATTTAATAATCTGATCACACACATTTTTGTTGTTTAGATGAACGTATCATCGCAATGCATTGACGCCTGTAGCTTCCATTTAGACATGGACAACATCATGGACCGCCCTGAGTGTATGGATGACTTCGACAAGCTCATGAAGTGTGCGGCTGATGGCTCTGGTGAGATCTATTTTTAAGTTTTCTACTTCAATAGGACATTCTTGCTCATTAAATTACAATATGACTGTTAGTTTTAAATCTTTGTTCTCAACTATTGATAATTTTCGACACTCGTTCAGTATAATAGACTTGTATAGAGTGTGCACTACACTTGATATGAGATTTTATAACTTAAGGACACCTAATTTTTATCCTTGCTCTACCAGATCACCGGTCGTGCTGCGCTTCCTGGGGAGTTCCCCGCAACTGTCTAGAACTATGCCGGGGAGGTACCGTCACCCGCTCCTGTGCGTTACAACATGCGAGAAGAGCTCTAGCTTGCTTCAGAGACTCCGGCGCTAAACTACCTGGACCACCTAGAAATCTTACAGCACATGTGGCACCTACACCTAATTCAGTTCTATTGAGGTTAGTTTATCTTTTGGTACAAGTTTTACGCGGTAAAAGATATCATTTGGCATATTCCATGTGCAATTCTATCTTAGCATACTTACACATCGTTCATCATGTTTTTCGATATCCACGGCATGGCATGCCATGGCATTCTTAGACATTAAATAATATATGTTGACATCTCACGGTATGTATCTGTATCTATAGCATTATTTGACATTTCCTAGCATACTTGGTCATCCCATGCCATGCATAGGTACCGAGTGAAGTGCCGAAGTGTGATCAAGTGCACAGGAGGAACTAAATCGAACATGCCCCAACAATGTGAATATGATAATATTTTATTTATTTTCATACTAATCTAAAATATGTGTCTTTATATAGCTGGGAGCCTCCAGTAAAGAATCCTCAGACGGTTTACCTGTACCGTGTATTCTGGAGGCCCTATGGCGCTAAGCTACCGGAGAAATTGGACACCAGTGAGACGAGTGTCGTACTCACTGGGTTGCAGGATGATGTGAAATATGAATGTGTAGTCAAAGCGGCCAATGATATTGGTAAGTGTATCGAGTATTTTTAAAATTCACGTAATTTAAATGTTATTTTGAACAATCACTGTCTTTGCAAACTATCGTTGTTCGACAATATTCTGTGTACCATAACGTTATTCCATATCTTTTTAATTATTTATTATATTTAAATTAAAACTTTTTAAAATTTAACGTTTATTTCTTGTAGTTCTTAGAAGTCAAACTAGATTTTATCTTAAATTAATTTAGGCATAACAGGAATATAAATAAATAAATTGGTATTCTGGGACATTAACACCCACGGTCATCTGGTCCTAAGCTAAGCAGAGCTTGGGTTATGGAAACCAGATAACTGGTATATACTATACATATAACAATTTTCTTTTGTAAATATATACTTAAATATCTAATTTATACCCAGACTCGACACAAACACAAATGTTCATCACTAATATTTGTCTCGGGTTGGAATCGAACCCACGACTTGCGGCGTGAAAAGCAAGTATCTTACCAACCACGTCATCGGCCGTCAATATAAGTGTAACTTGCCAATATCTACCATTTGGAAGTACCTAATTTGTTTCCAAATTGATATAGTGCTACCCATACCTGTGAAGGATACTCAGAAGAATATTCTTTTCATTCTGTTACATATAATCCCTAGTTTCTCCAGTAAACCCATATAACAAAATAACATCGTCGCCAATCGTCGGCTTCCGTACCATTAGGAATATTATTTATTTTGCTCATCTACCATTCCTTCCTAGTCTTCCTGTCCTGTCCTGTCTTCGAATCACAAGAAAATCGGTATTTACTGGGTAAGCGCGTTCCATCGTAGACCAGAACATCGCTTAACAAAATGCAAGTTGTGGTCAAGCGTAAACCTATTGTAGCATGAAAAATCTTTTTCAAGTCACCTTCAAGATATTTACCTCAAGTAATAATCTGTAGGTACGTCATCCCTGAGTCAGCCGATCCTGTTCACGACGGCGGGGCAGGAGGGGCGCGCGGCGGCGGCGGGCGCGGGGGGCGCGGGGGGCGCCGCCTCCGCCGTCGGCGTCGCTGTCGCCGTGCTGCTTGTCGCCGCCATCTTGTTTGCTGCCGCACTCTACTATAGATATAGAAAGGTACGTTGTAAACTAATATAATCTCATATTCGAACTGGTTGCCTGGATCTCTGTCTCCTTAATGATAATCCACTATCTCAAAATCCAAAAATCTGACATTTCGCTGAAAAATTTCAAACTTGTCAGTCCGACGTGCTACCTACGACGTTAATCGGTTTTAAGTTTTTATTTAGAATAGTTATATCCGTGCTATTTTTGTTACAGACCCTTAGACTTAAGGCGCAGGGAGGTGTAGCATTTGAAAACCCCAGCTACCTCAGAGAACCAAACCCTGATACAGCCGTTAATGTGAGTAAAAAAATAAAACAACATATTAACATTGATGGTAAAAAGCACTTTCAAACCAATTTTAAATTAAATTTAATTTAAATGATTAATTTATTTTTTCTTAGGGCAATGTGCCAAACGGCAACGCTAATGGTACAAATGGTACCAGTGCGGTACCAAACGGGGTCTCAACAAGTACCCTGTGGAGGCAGGAGACGCTCGCTCCCGCCACTGCTACTCCCGCGGCGAGGGAAGTTGACCCCACGCTATATGAGGAACTCAAGTTAGGTCAGGATGGTGCAGGGTTCAAGAGACTGAAGCCATAGCCCGAGGTAAGTAATATTTTTACTGACGATAAATAAATATAAACACTAAGTGACAAAACATTAAGTGACATCATTTTTATTAAAGGTCATATTTAGTAATGAAGGGGGAAATGTAACGCAGCTTATTACATCTCCCCCTCAGAATTTTCTTAAAATCAGTGCTGCTGTTATGTAAAAACATTATACAGAGGGTAAAAATCATTGGTTTCGAATGGAAACCAATATAAATACTTAAGGTAGATTATTTTGTTTTAAGTTTTGCTTAAGCAAAATACTCCTCTAACTTTAAAAAATAGCTTTAACGAATTTTAAAATAATGTCTACATTCCAGAATCTACCCTGCGTAAAAAGCAATTATATTATAGGCAGTGTGTAATAATGTAACTTGTCCACCAGATGGCGCGTCGCTCGCCGCTCCGCTCGCCGCGCCTGTCCGCGCGCGTGGCGCCGCGCTACTGAGCGAGCGAGCGCGCGTCACGACACACCTTGCTTCTCGCTCGCGCACTCTACTACCATAAACACAGTGCTTCTCTATAAAAAAGAAATAATAGATTTGATGCGTTTAAATGGCTCACCAAAACTCCGATGTACCAATAGAAACCCGTCAGCTTCATTAAATAGGTCCTTTCTAAAAAGATAAAAATCCTGCCATATGTCACAAGGGTGTTTTCGAACAATAATAATGTCAAAAGTAGAAAACAATTCCATACTTTTTGTAGCGTGCATCAGCTCATAATAGTGAGAAAGTAAAGCATTACTTGTAGATTCCTTTTGTTGACATCGACAGATTTCAGATAATTTGTCGTACGTACCGTAAGCAACTTACCGTGAGCCATATTTAATTTAATTTTAATGGCTCACCAAGGCTTGACGAGTCAATCCTTAGCGAGCCATTACTAATTGATTTGCTGCATTGGAATTTAATTTTGTATCTATTTAGACGAAAATGTATCGATCTTGTTCAGAAATTAAGTAACTCAAAAAGTTATTGATTCTAAACTACTTCAGTGAGTGTGTGAAGCATTGAACATTAGACGGCGTGAGTGGAGTGTAAATAAAAAAATATAAATAAAAAATATATTTTTTAATAAATAGGTATCATAATGTGATGTTAACCAAAAAAGTAAGACCTCAGACTCCTTGTCATTTCATGTAAATAGTTTTTACTATCGATGTATCGGAGTAGAATCGATTATAAAATTAATCGATTTATACCATTCGTTGGTTAGTGATAGAAAAGGATTTTATTTACGCGGCGCGGTAACAACCATATCTAAAGACATTAATCTTTTGTAAATATTTGAGATTTTTGACGCGTACAATAATTTTTTTACCTGTAGAAGTTCTGAAATAGAAATTATTACTTAAAATTAGGTCATTCTGAACAAAAATGTGCCTTGGATTATCTATGGTATAGTGATAGTGTAGTTACCTGTTCAATGTAAGATGTATTTAGTGTAAATATGTATGTACACAATAATAATCTGTATTTTTTTGCGATCGAGTTGGTGACGACTATTCTGCCTATAGGAGATGGATGATATTCTATAGTTTGTACAGGATAGTGACAGTTTGTCGACAAAATGTCGTGAGTCAAAACGGCGAGATAGAAATTGAATTGATGTAAAAAATGGCCTAATATTTTATTTAGGCACTAGAAATGGCCACATTTTTGTCAAAATATCTATAGATAAAATGAGTGAAGGGTTAAAGTTAGTTAATTTTGTTGTAAAATGCAATGAGAACATAAAATCAGGTTGGAAATAAAAATTAATAATCAAATACCAAAAGCAAACGTTGTAAATTTGTAATGTCTTTATTTTGATTTATAAATAAGTGCATATTATTTTTTTAATATGATCTCAGTTGTGACCATTCCATTATTAAAAAGTTTTGTTTTTTTTTAAGGACTTTTTTTTCTAAAAATGTCTTATGGCACAGATAATTAATTTTCTTGAACAGAATCATACTATTGTTACAAAGTTTCATTGAAAAACTGACAATATTCACATAGTTTGATCCTGTACCTGATTGCTCAAAAGCGATTAGTTATATTCATTTTAAACTCTATTGAACATTATTATTAGTATAATTTAGGCAACAAACGGATGTGATTAGATTTGTAAATAATATTAATAAAAAATACAAATAAATCTTTGTTGTTTTACTAATTAATCAAACTATCTGTGTCGGTACCATCGTTACTTGCCATAACTGGACCTTTGCTCTGCGCAACAAAACATGATACAAGCATATTCTTATCTCTTTCTACTTATCTCTAAACGATAGAGACAGATAGTGCTTACAACATGTTTTCTTGTGCATGTTTCGCCAGTGGAAACTAGAGATTAACTTTACAACGCACAACATGGTCTCTTTCTACACATTTTTGAGCGAGAGAGATAGACGTGCAGTGTTTGCAATTTGTTTGCTTGTACATATTTTGCCTGTGTACCTAATGTCCTCGTACCAACCCGCACGTCCGCTGGCCTCGGCGTCTGTAACCGCTAAGTTCTCTAATAGTCTGTGACTGCCTGGCAACTGACAAGCGAGTGGACGATGACACAAAGAGGCGTACAATATTTATATCTATTAGATACACTAGAATTATTTGATTTTTTTTCGTTTCGCATCGTTTCGCTGTAAGCGTTATAAGAGTTAGCGTCATCGACGACGTAGGGGGTACAGCACTGAGTCAGCAGCATTTAAAACTATTTTTTTCTCTCTCTAACGAAGTTTCAACTTATTTCACTTTAGTTTTGCTTTTTCTTTTTTTTTTACTACTATAAAAAACACGGTTTGTTAAACACAGTGTTTATGCACTTTATCTTTTGTCATCTTTCGTCACACGAAAGTATGTGTACACACATACTTTGGAATACCGTTTTGAACTAAACCCTTGTAACACGCTCTTTTGTATTTGTAATTTAAACTGTATTCTGTTTTGTGTGCCAAATAAATAAATAAATAAATAAATAATGACGCCCACACTTTCAACCTGTAAAAATAGGTCAACATCGGATATTTTATCAACATTCATAATATTAAATTGTTGGCTCAACAATAAACCTTATTTGGCCCGAGCCATCCTTCATTATCCTTTTGAGACCTCTGCCATTAGATGTATTAAGTATCTTATTTCTAAGTAACAAATTGTTCGTAACTAAATTCGTTATATTTCAAAACTTGTTGATTAATTTACTGTATTAATTTATTCTGCTAACCAGGATAAGGGTAGATCTCGTGGGATTGATGGAACATTATTTAGATGGTCAGAGTTTTAGGCGGATTCACAAATTTGATATTCATAGCATGATTTAATTAGGTAAAAAGCAGAAAAGTATCAATAACGTACGTATATCCGAATCCTTCCAGCACATCATCATGATTGAGTAGACAGACAGACCAGCGAACCGCACTGCAGAGGATTTTGATGGTCGGTAGTAGGTAAGTATTAATGGTAAGTCAAAATTTTTACAAGTAAGTTTCACATTTGTATAACTAACTATTTATTTCAATTTATTTATTCTTTTTTTCATTTAATTTTCATATTTATAGTTATTAGAGGTCCTAAGTTTGTGTTTAGATTTAAACAACACATACCTATCTCATAAAAGAAAATTTAATATCTTTTAGCTGGTTCTCGGCCTCAAGGATCAATATTAAAACAGAACTAAAATTCATTGTCGCTTTCAATAGTCTTCGGTGGGTTGGACGTTCACTCAATAATTGACACTCTGTGTCAGTTTCCATTGTTAGAACGTCAACGAATTTGTCGTACGGTACCGTATCGTACATAGTTTGTTACGACGTGCGTGTTACTTAAGTACATAGGTATTTAAAACACAGTGATATTTTGAAATATTAAGTCAGCTTCACACTAAATGGGAAAGTTTAACGGAGTAGATTGAATGTCTGTTACGCTGTCACAGCAAAACGGCAGAATTAATGCGGTTGAATTTTTGCACGATGTTATAAATATTGACTGATAACTGCCTCGTTGGTCCCATATTAAGCTTGTTAACTGCAAAGTTCCGGAATCAATTCCCGGGTCAAACATAAATATGTTTCTAACATCTTGACGGGCCGGTGGCGTGGTCGGTAAGACACTTGCTTTTCACGCCGCAGGTCGTGGGTTCGATTCCCACCCGAGACAAACATTTGTGTGATGAACATGTCTGTTTGTATCGAGTCTAGGTGTAAATATCTATTTTACGTACCTATAGTCCATCAAATCTAAGAAGTACCGTTTGACAGTGACATTTAGAATTTTATTTTTTGTATGAAAATTGTTTATGTTATGTTAAAATAAAAATAGCTTCATAATTCAATTATTTTACAGGAAAGCTAATAAAAATAGTGTGAATTACGCCTCTATAAAGCTAATTTAATAGAAAACAGTGAAACGTCAAACGGTACTTCTCAGATTTGATGGACTATATATATTTACAATAGAAAAGTATTATATGTCTAATATATACCAGTTATCTGGTTTTCATAACACAAGCTCTGCTTAGCTTGGGACCAGATGACCGTGTGTGTTAATGTCCCTGAATATTTATTTATATTATCTATTTACCTATAGGTATTAGAGCACCTTAGTAGGTAAATCGGGAATCCAAATATGGAATTATGACCGAGGAATAGCATAAAGAATAGACAATAAACTTGCTTCTATTACTAATGTCGCATAAACATCCTGCGAAATGTGGGAGATATTCAGCTCTGCCTACCGTTTTGAGTAATTTTTACGGGCACGAGTGTTATGTATAAGGCATTGATCCTACCTACTACATACATAGCAATGCTATGTGTAACCCACGTGTGGATGTATTTACGGATAAATCCGGACATAGACTAAAATTTGGCATAAATCCGATATCTAAAATAAACAGTGGAAACGCGCAGTCCACTACCGATTGTCTCTGGTTCCGCTTTGAGCTTGACTCTTATTGTAAAAATAAGCCTTTTATCTCCAACAGTATGCTTTGAATGCTTCGTAGCTGTAGCACAATGAGATTTGGTCAAAGCGAGGTGCTGGCTATTGCTGATAAAACAAACAAATGCTGGATACTACTGTTTGACTCTGCAATGCGTTTCAAATAAGAATAGGACTGGACTCGCGGCTAAGTTCATACAAACAACCAAGCAAAAGTAGCGCCAGCACAAAATGTCAAACCACAGACAATAATATTACATATTTTGAAATGATGGAAAACTGATTTATGAAAAAACTTTACATAAGTATGTAGTTAAATAAATAAATAATAATAAATAAATAAAAACTTTATTTTCTAAAGCTAAATACAGTTTCTCCATCCCAATCAAAACATATTAAATTGTACCTACAAGCTATTTACTATCGGAGACGGAGTGAACGTCTGTGTCTGTGCTAGTATAAACTGTGTTACAGACACAGTACAATGTAGCTGCCTACTTAAGTAAATTTACGCGCTAGGATACCACAAACTTGTACACAAATTCTTTTACACGCATAAAAACACACGTTTTAACTTATAGCACCGCTTTTTGTCGTCGGAAGTTAATAAAATGTGTTCGTACCTAAATATTCTACCTACTCCAAATGTCCAATTTTAGTCGAACGGCAGTAAGATATACGCATTTTTATTTTATTTTCATCTAGATGTGATTATTATATCAAAGAAACATTTTTGCTAACTGTACTAAAAAATGTGAAGTTGTTGCACATTCCGTCCAAGATGGCGGATTTCCAATCCTATTCTCATTTGAAACGCATAGTAAGACATAGAGGTCTTATAATCACTAACACCTTACTAATGCGATGTTTTTACAAAAACATATTATTATTATTATTACATTATCTTACCGTACCTATCTTATTTTTAACTTTTCCTGACTTTCAGAAATAAAAGCAGTAAGCCGAGCTGCATCATTAAAGTGGCGCCCTCTATCGCCTGTCAATTAGCAGGATTAGACACGAACTCCTCACATGAACCTCGTTACCTCCTCAGCCGACCTCTTAAGACGTCCTGTTACGAATTAAACGAGAAAATCTTTTATCTATTACAGCCCTAGCAAACTTTGTAGAGAGTATTAATTACCTTTTAAACCTTTCTTAGACTTGTAAGAGTATTTTAAGACCAAGTTCAGACAAATCGGTTCAGCTGTTCTCGAGTTTTAGTAGTACAGACATCCTTTTTTTGCTGATGGCCTAACCCAATCAGCCGGAAGGGCCTTTATTGGCTCACCGGACTTTTTCGGTGAGCCGTCCGAAGACGGTCGAACCGATCAAGTACTGTGATAACTCCCATGAGGGCTCTCCATGTGGGGACGACCCTCGGCTCAGGTCGTTGCCGGACACTCTAGTTTTAGGGGATCGGGGGGCTGTACAGACATCCGTCATCATCACTTTTAAATCGATGAAACCGAAAAGTCATTCTGCCACTTCAAGCCGGAGAGTCATTCCTGGATTTTCACATTTCCTCTCATATTCCGTAGAGTTACCTAATTGTGCCGGTAGAGGGTAGTATCTTAGACCAGCGGATAGATAGTAGGTAGAATTCTAGTTGTTTAAGTAAAAATCACTATAGTCAATTTGCTTTAACACTAGCGAGGAAAATTATAATTATAGTGTGTAAGTCTAATTAAGCAGTATAGCCGGTCATATAAAGCGCTGGGAACAGAAAAACTGTTTATTTTATAATGTGATTTTGAGACACAATAAATGGTACCTACCATGATACTGATCTGACGCCTTATCACTTTGGTGTCTCTAACCCTACCATCCTGGATACACTACATAATAAATTAAAATTACAACATAAAATAATAATAATAAACACTATTTTCCGTTACATATTATGTTCAAAGGTGAAATCCAGACCACACAGGCTTCTTGAAGTGTATTAGAAACATCTTTTTGCTCGACCCGGGAATCGAACCCGGGACCTCGCGTTCACTAAGCGAACACGCTGATCAATAAACCACCAAGGCAGTTACGCCAAGTTTTGTTGTAATAAAATATGTTCCAGTAGGTCTTAAGTACATTTCAAGTTTACGAAAACAAAGAATTGTTACCTACCGTTTTTATCCAAAGAACCCTTTGGAGATAATTTGAAAACGGAGTTATTCCATAAAACTTATGCCGTTGGGATACAAAAACAACGATCAGAAGAAAAATTAAAAGTTGAGAAATAAATATTACCTTCCCGAAACAAAACAGGGCTTAAGCAAATATTGTTATAAAATGTTTTTTTGTTGTTCGAATCTTCGCACAACTTTAAAATTTAGGTTCATTTGAAATCCCAAATAATTTTTTTTAATATTGTTAGTTGAAGAAATCAAAAACACCTAATAAAGAACGTGTTCGGTAATTCAAGTGATAAACCATCTGTATCCAAATTAGTTCAGCAGTTTTTAAACACCAATGTCCGTGGAATAAAACAATGAATGTAACCTTACCGTACCAAACCAATTTTCAACCCACTGTACCTATTCGTGCCTATAGTTTACACGTGTGCATTACCGTGGACAGTGGAAACCGTTCTACTAACCAAAATTACTTAAAAACTGAGGATTTCTGTGGATTCTTTTATTCTTACCAAATTATACCTAATTGGCCAGAATTTCTGTACAAAAATCATAATCATCCGTTAAGTCAATTACGAGATACAGCACTCGTGCAAACGTTACTCCAGCAGAATCCGAAATATCTTCGCAACCATAGCAAATAAAAATACAAATTAAATTATACCATTTATATCAAATTGTTACCTAATTATTTAGATAACAATTATTTCAAGATACCCATTTGAAAAGAAAAAGTCTGGCTACATTAACGTTACTCCAGCTGGAACTGTTATTATCTATATATATAAAAATGAAACCCGTTTTCCGTTGTCACGACATCACGCGTGAACGGCTGGACCGATTTCGCTAATTCTTTTTTTTAAATATTCCTTTAAGTACGAGGATGGTTCTTACGCAGAGAAAAATTAAAAAAAAAGAAAATTTAGAAAGCGAAGAAGTGCCGAAAACCGGGTTAGATACCTATTATTTTTTATTGGTTATATTCGGTAGGTCTGAGACCCGGTAGATGGCACTGCTTTACCGGGCAGAACGACGTCTGCCGGGTCCGCTAGTCAAAAAAATAAAAAACTATTAAATATATGCTTACCAATTACGGAAACTAGCTTACCAATTCAGATAGTTTTTTTTGCTGTGGCACAGTTAACACGTGTTTCAAGACTATCTAATTTTCTGAAAAACTACTTTGATTTATAATTAGTAAAATCCATTCCACTTTAATTTGTCTCTAATTAGACAAAACGCCCATTTATTTACTACCCTATATTTTGTTTTTAATGGCCCAGTATAAATGCCAACACAGCTTTAGTCACAAATCGACATTGGCATCGTCAGTCAATCTATTTACGATCAATATTTTATGTACCTACCTTAAATAAATAGCGTATAAAAAAGTTACAAGCAGAACTCACATCCACCTCACCCGCAGGCAAATTTTTAACAGTCCGTAAAATGTGGAAGACCTTAAGAAAGTTTGGACTCCAACACTGCGATTTGCCGACAATGTTATGGAACGTCGACGTCATGTTACGAGCTCTCATATTGAATATCGACAGAAGAAATACTAAACGTAAGATTTTTAAATTAAACTAAGTTTAAATCCCAACTCACAATATAAATGTTACAAGTACGATGTCCTTTAAAATTCACAGTCAAACAAGCAATATAACTAAAGGAAACTTTTATTCGGCTGCAGCAGTTTGATTAACAAAATATTAACTTGACAAGAATTAATTATTCATTTATTATTATTTATATTTATATTGTATTATTATTATTATTATTATTAGCCCGGATCATCCCACAGCTGGGCAAAGGCCTCCCCTAACACCTTCCAAGCGTCGCGGTCTTGTGCCACCTCCATCCAATTATCTAAGAATTTATGTATTTCCTCCCGCCATCTCCTTCTCGGTCTACCGTACCTCCTCCTTGGATCTTGATGCCAGTTTGTGGCTATCTTTGCCCACAGCTCGCTTACCATACGGCAAACATGGCCAGCCCAATCCCACTTCAACTTAGAGGCTTTCCGAGCTACATCAGCGATTTGTGTTTTTGAGCGCAGCTCGGTGTTACGTACTCTGTCCGTGAGTTTGACACCTAAAATGCTGCGCTCCATCTCAATTAAGTTAATAATTATTATTAATTAATATTTATTTATTTATTAATTAGTTAATAAGAATTCTACGCTATGCTCATCATTACCCTCATCTACCTGGGAATTATTACTATCGAACAGTTCTAGATAGATCTGTTACCAGTCATGAGCACCCATCGGCTTCTCGCAAAGGTCGGTCCTTCTTGGCTGACCCCGAAGGTAGAAGGGACCCAAAACAATATCAGTCTGGTATCAATCCATTTGGGTCTCGCTTATGAGCATAAACTGCTCTTACATACTTTATAAATCTAGAAACTGGTAACTTAATTTACAGAAGATTGCTTAATATCGTAACGTTGAAAAATATCATAATTGTGTCCTAGAATACTTTAGCTTAAAATTTTACTGAATATTTACTTTTAATGTAGGTATTTAATGTAGGTGTGCCAAAAAATGCAGATGTATAGAATCAATAATCCTACTAATATTATAAATGCGAAAGTTTGTTAGATGGATATTTGTTACTATTTCACGCAAAAACTACTGGACGGAATTTTATGAAATTTGACACGGAGGTAGATTATGGCTTTTATTCCAATAAGTCCTACACGGGCGAAGCCGTGGGCGGTAGCTCTAGCTATTGAATAATGATTTCAGCGATACCAAAGGTTTTGTATATCATATTCTTCATAACGACGATGGCATATTTCTACGTGTACCTGGTCTCAATGGCATGGTTCGTGTTCTACCGTTGTGCTGAGACTGGGGATGTGCTCACAGCTTTCATCGTGTTCTCATTGGGTGTGACCAGCGAAATCGGAACTGTTAAACTTATCTGCATGTTCATATATACGTAAGTAATTTCACATTATACTATTTTAGCCAATGTGTGAGCTTTGAGGTATAAATACGTGGACTCCTGGTTGTTTCTTATTTCTACATGAAACTAATGAAAACCTTATATTATTTTATCTCTCTAGTATAAACCTAATAAAAACCTAATTTTTTATCTCTCTAGTATAAACCGTTGCTACATTACGTGGTCGAGTAACGGGCGAAAGCTGATAGGACTCATAATCACTAGGTACTAAATAAGTAATAATAAGTATTAATATTATTATTATGTTAGTCTTTTTTTATCTCGGAGCTATGGAGCTCCGGACTTTTAAAAGGCGTGCGTGGGGCCGAAGCCAACACGTAGAGGCCCGTTAGACAATTTTGCTCTAAATGTAATGTGGCACCAACCGACGATTATCCCTGTTTGCACCATATAGGTACAACAAAGGACAATCCCCAGTTAGAGCTGGACTATTGCAGAATATAGGAACTAAAATCTAGGTTATGGTGGTGGGTGCTAATGGATTAGGTAACTAGGACTATGGATGGACTATGGCCCCTGCCTGACCAATGCAAATTAACACGGATAAAATGGCAGGGGGTGACTCGCCCACTCAATAAATGGGCCCCCGTATGGCCGCTAAAAGCAGCGACAAGGGGCAACATATTCTGAGGGGCTTGAGGAGTAGAGTGTCCCACGGCATTCTAACCGATCATTGGCTCCCTAAGGGTCCAGCCTCACGTGCCCACTAGCCACTTACGGGACACTTCCTCCTCCGAGCATCTCTGCTCTCAAGACTCCACTCAAGCCGGCCAATAAAGGCAAGCAAGAGGTGGGAGATCTGTCCCCCGTCAGGGTTCACTTCAGCCAGCCAGTAAAGGCAAACCGGAGGTGAGGGACAGGATCTCCTCCCTGGAGCACTCGGGTCCGTATGGTCGCTACGCCATAACAGCTCGCCACAAGCTGCCCTTTATTATTATTACTATTAGTATTAACAGTAATAAGTATTTCGTATGTAGGCATTACATCTCAATTAGTTTTGTGGTTTGCAGTAAATACAATTTAAAAAAGTAGGTATGATAGTATTTTCTTAAATTTACGCGAATGTCCCACATTATCACATCGGAACACAACTGAAATTATATGTTTGTTGGTATTTGGTAATAATTATGATCAATAATTTTGGGATATAGATACCTCAGTCCGCCCGTGACCATGAAGTTTGAATAGACTTTGAAACATCAGGATATAAAAATCTAAATTAAACCGCTATAAAATACATTATAAACTAGTTTTATTTCAAAGTAGGTATGATTATTTTCAGAAACAAAATCAAAACGATAATAGACGACTGTCTTGCCTGCGACTCCACCGTTATTCCCGGTACTAGATTCTCCAACAACGTCAATACCAGTTTGAGAGAGGTCAAGAAACGCACCATTATTTTCTGGGCCGTTATCATTGGAAACGGAGTTTTCTACATAGTCAAACCTATGTTAATTCCTGGCAGACATTTAATGGAAGATTCATTTATTCTATTTGGTAGGTTATGACCATAGACTGTCGTACTTTTAGTTGGTTCGAATTAATGATATGCCCAATAATATCATGTATTTTTGCCATGATGTTGCATATTATGAAATATATTTTCTCTTCCAGGCTTGGAGCCAATATTTGAGACACCAAATTACGAAATAGCATTCACTCTTATGCTAACCGGAGTTATATTTACTGTGTACCTTCCTGCTAATATCACAGCCTTTCTTATTGTAGTCACGGGTTATGTAGAAGCACAAATGCTTGCTTTGTCAAAAGAGTTATTAAATCTCTGGGATGATGCCGAAAAAGAATATACTAATATTCACTTAAATCCTACTGATAATATAAATTCTAACAACAAAGATAAAATGATCAACGCATATATTGAAAGACGGCTAAAAGATATAAGTAAAAGCCATGCAAGGAATATAATGCTTATAAAACAAATTGAATTTGTATTTAGAGGGGCTATTGCTATGGAATTTTGTTTATTAATAGTGGGTCTTGTAGCAGAATTGTTAGGAGGTCTCGAAAACACTTATGTTGAAGTTCCTTTTGCTCTAATGCAAGTGGGAATGGATTGCTTCACAGGACAACGAATTATAGATGCTAGTGAGGAATTTAAATTAGCAGTATATGGGAGTAAATGGGAGAAGTTTAGTTTATCTAATATGAAGATGATAGTTATAATGATGCAGAATTCCCAAAAAGTAATGAATATATCAGCAGGGGGTGTCAGGACGTTGAGTTTTAGTTGTCTGATGTCAGTGTTGAGGTCAATATATTCAGCTTATACAGCATTAAGGTCAACAATAAATCAAACTCATAGAAACAATAAATAAACAATAAATAACCCGCAATAATTTCATTATTCTTTTTCTTTTTTAATCATTATTAAAATGTTGTAAGAATTAGGTATCTATTTAGGAAACGTTGAACAAAGAGTTAACCAAAGAACATGGACGGGGATTTGCAAAAAAAAAACTGCATTTCTCCTGAACATTGATGATATTCCAGCAAATGGTGATGAGAAGAAAAAGTAAATTGAAACATATGATGTAGTAGACGCTAATGTAGCTATAAATAAAGTTATGTCAATTTAAGAGTCTTTAGTTACTAATACCATCCACAGACATCCACCATGATCATCATCAACCTGGGAATGTCTTCAGGTAATCTTCTCTCTAGATCGCCACAACGGTCTGTTGCCGGCTATTAGCATATCATCGACAGAGAAAAAATATAAATGATTGCATAACATTGTATTACATAAGTAAGTCCAATCCTAATAAAGAATACCAAACGGTCCTATAATAGACCTTTAGTTACACGTGGTACCTAGATTGTGGCGCTTAATGTTTGTTCAAACCATTTTGCGTGGTAGATAGGTTACCTAAATGAAATTAAAAGTTTTATCTGCTGGGCTACGTTGAGTTTTGGTTGTTTTATGTTATAAAACTAGTAATTAAAATCTTTATTTAAGATTTCTTTTTACTTTTACGTTCAAGATATGGTCCAAATTACCTTTTCAGAATAAGCAACATCCAAACAAAAATGTGTGGTCATCGATATAAAAACCACGGAGTTAAGCACCGACCAACATAAAAAATATAATATAGTTAAAATATCAAAATACAAAATATCAAAAAACATCAAAATTTAGAAAATTCTCCTTGTTAAAGTAGGTTAAAAATGAATACACCATACGAAACGGGGCGGACGTAATAGTGAATTACTAAGCAGACAAAAGCTGTCACAACATTTTAACGTAGCTATAATCTACCTAGAAAATATAAATTTATTGAACTAGACGTTTTGTTTGTTTGTTATACGCACTTTTATATCAGTCTTTTCTATATCTACCAATTGGATTCCAAAAAATCTTTTACATTGCCAATCCCATATAAAATGAGCTAAGAGCAAAATTTTTCGATATTTATATCCTTATGGCATTTAACAGGAAGGTGTTATACTAAACTTCAAGTACTAAATTGTTTTTCTCGGTTTTTGGGGGAGGTGTGGTAACCACATACAGCACACACGTAAAAGTTGATGCGTCTTTACATCACACTAAAATAAAAGTTACACACAAACACAAAACATGTACAGTATTGAACAGTTTATGCATACAAACTCTACATGTACCTCGGCAGAGGGGAACGCAGTTCAGTGTAAAATTTTCTAAGTTTATATCCAACTGCCCCGGCCACAGATTACTAAATAGTTACCCCCGGCAAACTTTGAAAACTTGATGCTGAATGAAAGGGTAGTTAGTTGGGCTTATAGCCTTATTCATGGTGTCTTTAGCTATATTTATAAAATTTATCTTTACATATCTTGGTCACATCATCACACGTCAGCGGCTGGATCGATTTAGCTTATGTTTTGTTCTTACAAGATTTTTGTGAAAGAAAAATCAAGAAAGTTGCGTGAAATTTAAGAAAACTTTAACGATAATTGAACTTTTCTAATGTAATCCTAGCACCTTAATAATAGAAACTTTTAATGTAACCTCAATGTTAAACTCAAGTTCGAATTTTGAAGTTTGAACAAGATTGTTTTGCACTTGGACCAGGGGCAATAGCTAGTAGTTTATTAACATAGGAAGAACCATCACTTATGGAATAAAAACACCTTCATGAAAATATGATTACCGTTTTCTAACATCGATGTCGTATACACCACCCCTGTTATTGACAATGTTAATGACAAAAAGACAAAAAATACTTACTTAATGGTCATTATTTTTCACAGTTGCTTCAAGTGAACACTATTTTCAAATTCTTTTGAAATAATTTATACTTGTAAATTATTGTCTACTAGTAGACAAAAATTAATTTCAGGTGTTCAAATACCTATCGATCCATCTCAAAAACCATTCCATTCCATTTTCGATCAGCTTTCACCATTAACCATACCATAATAGGTAATATATATACTAGGATATCGTAAAGTGGCCCTAATTCTTTTCTGTATTATGTTTGCTTTTCATGAACTACTTAGTCATGTGTCAAGTGAGCATTTACTAGAAGAAAATCTGTCTTTTTTAATAAAACACATCATAATTAAGGCAGGACCACCCAGTGACCTCACTTAACCCTGTGAAACCGGGGACGGTCGTGATCTTGGTCATTGTTAAAATTTGTTTGTATTTGCAAATTTGTTTATTGTGTGCAAATGAATGGACCGCTCTTAATGATGTCACCAATGTCGAATTAGATGATATTGTTCAGCGTGCGGCACACATATGTCCGGTCATTTCAGCATCACTCAGTACTGGAGATCTAGTAGTTAGATCGAGCGGACAACGAAGTCCATGTTTAGATCTTAGGACTATTAGTGTAGGCTTATGCACTGAAATGAAAGGTCGAGGAGTTGATCTTATTATATTAGAAGAAATGGGCAGAGCATTACACACCAACCTGAATGCCCATCTTGCTGTAGATTCTTTAAAAATAGCTGTCGTAAAAACCTCATGGCGACCTGTTAAAACATAGCATAAACCCTAAGTCAAGACAGCAATCCTTATACACATGCAGTATTCATTTTCATACATTATTAGCATAATCATCATGTTTCGTTGATTTCATGAATTTGTTATACTATTAGGAGAGTATAAATAAACTCGTGTCAAAAAGATGAATTTGAGAAGTATTATACAATGGATCCGCAAATTTGGTTTGCAAGCTTGCGACTTGCCGACCATGTTGTGGAACGTGGCAGTGTTGTTGCGAGTTCTAACTGTAAATATTGATAGCAAACATAAGTCTGGTAAGTTCATTGCAGCTTCACCATTAATGTTTATTTTAATTACTTTGAACTTCTTCTTTAGCTTTAATGAGGCCCTTTATTTATCTGAAAGCAATTTGTTACGCATCCCTCCACAGTGGGTGGGTGGCCACATGTCCAGTATCCGCACAAAAAACTCATTGCTTTAAAAAACTAGTGTGGTATCTCCTAATGACCGTGACAACCAGGCTCCGCTACGTAGCTCGAGTGCCAGGGTCTATATTTAGGTTCAGTGATGAGAGGACAGCTCTGCTACTTTAATCTTCTGGATGGTTTCCTAAAGAATTTATTGACCATGTTAGACACAGAGCCGACAACTTTTAAGTATTCGTGAGTGGAGACTACGGATTGGCAACCCTAACGTAGGACGGTCTTATACAAGATGGAGAGAGCATATAAAACTATACATATGTGACAATCCTACTGAGAGCTACCAAAAAGTGGACAAAATTACACACAAATCGAACGAATCGTTATAGGCGAGATCATCTTACTATAACGACGGGATGTATTTTGGTTTATGATGGCTTATGCATTAGCTGTTTTTTGCAGCACTTAGAGCTACTTTCTGCGTCCTAGAGTTACTCATGTAGTTGGTAAAACTACTTATTTTTAATACATCTGGTTACAGGTATACCAATCTTCTTTTACCTAATAACTTACGTGAGTGCAGCTTGCTACTTGTACGTATATCTAATCTGTATGACGTGGTTCGTGTTCTGGCGCTGTACAGAAACAGGCGAGCTGGTTGCAGCAATGGTGGTGCTGTCGCTTGGGATATCCAGTGAAATTGGCAACTTAAAGTTGATCTACATGGTTTTACACTTGTAAGCTAGTATTTGAGATTTAGCACAAAATCACATTGATCTTTTAAAATATTATTATTTGAAATCTAGACTTTTTCATAGTATGCCACCAAAAAATTGAAAAGCTTCTACTACAGGCTCTGACAGTAAGCTTTAAAAAGAGAAAATTTTTACTTGGTCTGTACAGCGAGCAGCAAGAAACAACAAAACTAACATAGAATTTTTTGCTTGATTATTTCGGACACCATCGTTAATTATCGTCATAATAGTTCAATCAATTTACACAAAAGCGCATCAAAATATACACTCAAACCTTCCTCAAAAACCACTTATCAATAGATTATAATCACATGAATATCAGCTGTAGTTTTTCGAGATTATAGCGAACATTCAGACCACAGAAATATGTATATCTGTGATTCAGAGAGACGCGGTGGAGAACTTAAATTTTTAGTATGTAGTGAGTTATATAATTCTGCCAACTATATGCAAAGATTAGAAGTCTTTTTTTAGAAGCAAAATAAAGAAAATTGCTGACGACTATCTGGAATGTGACTCAAAAGTTGACAAAAACAGTCGCTATTACGCAAATCTCTTGATATTCTTGAAAAACATTAAGAAAAGAGCTTTAATTTACTGGATTGTTTTGGTTGGCAACGGAGTCATTTACTTGGTCAAGCCTTTATTTCTGTCAGGACGAAATTTGCCTGAGAACTATTATGTTATATACGGTAAGTATCTTATTCACAAACTATGTAACCTTTTCATGGATAAGCCAATCGTAAGTATACAGGCTACGGGTTCGTACTATGAAAGACCAAAACATTTTACTTGAGTGCACTAAAGGATTTTGTGCCAAGACCTTGCCTACAGTAGCCAAAAGACTTATTGGTTAGGCGCTTTTTATTCGTGCAAAAGAAATATTTATTCGTGCTTTATTTCATATATAAATATAATTTGTCTATTAATCTAGTCGGAGTTTAGGTTTGTTCTCTTACATACTTTGTTTTTCTTCAATAGGATTGGAACCAATGTTTAAATCACCAAACTTCGAAATCGCGTACTTTATGATGGTCGCTGGTATCTCCTTCGTCTGTTACGTCCCCGCAAACGTCACTGCCTACCTCATCGTCATCGTTGGGTACACGGTGTCTCAAATTCTAGCACTGAGTGAAGAAATACTCAACGTTTGGCCTGATGCTATAAAAGAAGCTGGCATTGAAAGAGCTGTTAATTCTGTAAACGATCTTAAAAGAGACGAAAAAATCAAAATCAATAAAACTATAGAGAAGAATCTGAAAGGTATCATAAAAAGGCACGCAGTTATTATAAATCTCTTATTGAGTGTTGAAAATGTTTTCCGAGGGGCTATAGCGATGGGTTTTGTGTTGTTAATTTTGGGGTTGATATCAGAATTGTTAGGAAGATTAGAAAATACATATTTACAAATGCCTTTCGCTTTTATGCAAGTAACTATGGATTGTTTGGTTGGCCAACGACTTATGGACGCCAGTGTAATATTTGAACAAGCAGTATATGACAGTAAATGGGAGAATTTTGATGATAAGAATATGAAATTGGTGCTTGTTATATTACAAAATTCGCAAAAGACTTTGACGCTTTCCGCTGGTGGTATTACTATGCTTAGTTTTAGCTGTTTAATGTCCGTTTATAGAGCTATTTATTCAGCTTATAATGCATTAAGAGTCACTATGAAATAGAAACCCAGAATCTAGTGATTATATAAAATAGTACTAGGTAATGTTGTTTTCAATCGGCGTATTGTATTGTAGGTAAGATCACAAATAAACAAAATCCGACCCAGTTGTTTATTTTTTTTTAATTACCAATATTTTTATAATATAATTTTTTTAATTTATTCACACAAAAAAAAATATTGAAACCCTTTTTAATCCTTTGCCCCACTTAAGTACAGTAGGCATCTATTTGTTGTTAATATAGCTAAAAGGTACGTTGACAAGGTATGAAAAATCGCATTTTGATTAGTCCGTTTGTAAGACCACGGTGCGCCGCTTGTTTGTGACTTGTTGTCCGGACCCATTTTTCTTGCAGCATTCGTCACACTGTCCACTCACACTTTTAACTTTGCCGCCTTTTAGTCAACATCCACCTGGTTCTTCAGCATTATGATTAGGTTAAAGTTCGGAAAAGGTTTCACTGTATCTTGTTATAACCACGAACGATAAGACCGACGACCGAATGGCGTATGTCGATTGAAGTATTTGACGGCAGAGTCACCTTCGCCTGTGGGTTTGCAACCTTTAATTGGATCCCCACCCGTGGTTCCTGGGTGGTGCAAATCAGGTGACAATAAACTGGTATTAGACTGCGGCCGTGTTAAGTGACCACCTAGCAAACAAAGCCGCTCCACCAAGCGGCCTTGCCGTGTTCCGTTGCGTTGTCTGGCGACACCATACAGAGAGTTTGGCCGTAATTACTGCTTCTTTATGGTATCTAACCATATGGAGGCTTATTCCACTGCCACCTTCTCACCGAAAATCATTCATAATCACGAGTAAATCGGTATACTAGGCTGGCGCGTTCCATCGTAGACCACATCATTACTAAACAACAGGCAAGTTGTAGTCAAGCGCAAGCCTATTTCAGAATAAAAAAAGATATTTTAGCGCGGCATCATCAGTTTATTAGTTTCATATATGTGTTGTGCTTTTGTCAATAGTTGTACGAGCAAGGAAATTATCAGTTGCTAAACTTGGTTAATATTCACCACTGTCTACTCCTTTCAGTATGGGACCTATGTTTAATAGAAATAACAAATCAATACTATCTGAATTTCCAATCGCATGTAGTCAAAGGTATTCAGACTCAAAGCGTAATGAATGTCGATCGATAAAACAAACACTTCGCCGATACAAATGAACGAACCAACTACATTTTAACACGAAACTACGGATTATTTTAATGAAATAGTTTTTTTTTTTTGCTGATGACCTAACCCAATTAGCCTGAAGGGCCTCTATTGGTTCACCGGACTTTTTCGGTGAGCCGTCCGAGGACGGTCGAACCGATGTTAATGAAATAGTGTAGTGAATGGAGATATATATGTCAGCGCAGCATGAGTGAACGAGTGATAAAAAGAGTGAACCGTCCGAATGGCGACCATCTTGACGTGGACTTTTTACCTTGAGGCGCCATATGGGTTGTACGTCATTGACGGTTTGCCGGAATTGTAATTTCGTGATTTCGTGCTGAATTGAATATAGTTGATTGGTTTTACGTAAAGGATCGTAATGCGATTTGTTGTTGAAGTCCATTGACGTCGTTGTTCGACCGTCAGTCAGAGAGCACCTGGTGGTGCGTAGGCGAGCAAAATAAATGATTATTTGATAAGATATGTAGAAAAACAAAATGAAATTTTTACGTTCCACCAACAAGTTAAAAAAAGGTTTTTGATGTGTCAATACGATGTGTCAATATAATTAAGTTTCGTAGATACCTACCAACACGATACCACAGTTTCATCAAAATATAATAATATAAAAAAATAACCGTCAACAAAAACCTAAACCATATAAACCATTTATTTTGTTACAAACTTTACGTATAATCTTACACAAATAAAATATTGATCACAGTTTTAGCGTGCAACACGGGATCCAGCTCAGTAATTGCTGTACTAGCGCACAGCACTATTTTCAGCTGGCCCCGGACATATATGACAACATCAATAATGTACGCACTAGAAACTTATACCATAAATGTGGACTCTTTTAGTTCAAACAACAACTACTACTTGCTTATCAATAACCATTGCATGGAAGTTGATAGCCACAAAATGACACACGGCACTACCTTTTTTTTTTCCGAAGAGAAATCCTTCATGGATCAAGTGGGCGGAGGGTGTGGTATGTGGGACTTCCTAAGGTTACCCACTAAAACCCCTCGGGTGTTCCATCTCACACCTACGCCAAGGGTCACGGGAACACGAGATACTTCCGCAACCCTCGGCTGGTGATGGCCCGCCTCTGCGGGCCCCTGCACGTCAGGGGTGTGGGGATTGCAACATCAACTGCAACAACTAAAGAAGGCGCGCGTGGAACACTTCGCGCCGCCACCTTGGGTCCTGATATATATTGGGGGTGATAGACGTGACACGGCACTGCCTAACCCAACTTTCTCATAAACCTACAATGATTAGGTACGTACCGTACTGATTAAAAAGACTGAAAAATGAATTATGCGTCGTAAATTCCTCCGTATTGATGTCTTCCGTGAATGTACTCAGAAGGCTAACAGGCCTGCGGCATTGCCACGCTGAATCACATTGCTAATTTTTCAATTAGAGTAGGTAATTTAATGTATCTTAAGTATGTACAAGTTTAATTATATTTATACAAATGTAAAAGAAACATTTTTTTCTACAAAAATAATATTACTTGTAATAAAACAACAACCATTTTGAAATATAACTATTTTCTATCATATTTTATCGCGGTATATTTTAGATTTTATATCCCGAGGTTTCAAAGTCTTTCAGACTTTATGGTCACGAGGGTCAAAAATATACCGTGATAAAATCCGTTATAAAGTAGATTTATTTCAATGTTTTTTTAACCTACCACCGCCACTGCTACTCCTGTAAGCCAGGATCGACAGCGGCACCGTGAAGAGACTCGGAATTTGAACCCGGCTAAGTCCCTGAACATCTAAACTGTCTTAGATCCCGCACGAATTTAAACAGAAAGATAATACGAGGAGTTGGAAAGTAAGAAGTTTTTATTTCAATGCGTGATATTCGAGTAAATTAAAGAAATATTATCTCTAAACCTTCATGTAAACCCGCGATGATGTCTTTTTAATATAGACCTTGGTTGCTTTAAAATAAAAAAGTTAACAAGTAATCTTAGGGGGCGTCCATTAATTACGTGAGGTTTTCTAGGGGGGGGGGATAAATCTTTCCATATCTCACTTAGGGGGAGGGAGGCTCTTGGCAAATATCACGTATAGTATTGTCTTAGATTTACGCGAATATCACACATTGAAATAAAACTACTTTTTTAACTGATTTTATCGCGGTTTATTTTAGATCCCGACTTTTCAAAGTTTTCTCAGACTTCATGTTCTCAGTCTGAAAAGACTTTGAAACGTCGGAATCTAAAATCTAAAATAAACCGCGATAAAATCCGTTAAAAAACGCAGTTTTATTTAAAAATATCACGTAATTATTTTTCTCGCAGAAAACGGTGTGAAATTGCATGAAATTTATTTCTAGAATAAAATAGCTATAGCCAAATCTGAGACAATCGTATTTGTAGTATTCGTACGGAACTTCGCAGAGCAGCGAAGTAGCGCTTGATTGTTTAGCTGCATCGATACCAGCGTCACCAGATTTCGATTGAACGTTTACAGCACGAATAGAAGTTATGAAGAATCTCGCGTGAGATTAGGGGAGGGGAGAGAGAGTTCAGGAAAATCTTACAATATCTCACAAAAGTGGAAAAAACCTTAAAAATGCCTCACGCAATGAATGAACGCCCCCTAAGTTGATTATTGGATTCAAAAACAGCGATTTCCGTTCTTTCTTAGAACGTATAAAAACTAATACTTAGTAAAGATCAAGTTCTTGATTTGAACGATACAATCAAAATTATCTGCTAACTATAAAAGAAGTAACAAACTACGTGTCTCAAGATTTTTTATAGAAACAGTTTTGACTTATGTTATGTATTAGAAAATTTTATTGATTTTTACTAAAACGTTTCATTTAAATGATATAGAAATTGGCCATTAAAGAGATAGGTTATTCAACGTTTCCAACATCCTCTCTATCTCGTAACCTTAGTTTAATCAAATGTCCAGAAATTGGCCGCAACACAACATCAAGCTTAAACTGCATCTCATCTGCTTTTGATGAAAACTCGAAGTCTCTCACACAATGTGCTACCATTGTTTTGATTATTGCCATTGCATATCGTTTGCCTGTTGAACAATAGAATGATGTCAGGATTAAATTTATTACAAACGCCTTTACATATAAAAAGTTAAGAAAACAGACCCCAGGGCTCCTCCACTCTAAAAATATCACAAGCGACTGGTCTCTACGGTACTCCCAGAGGTCGAGATGCTTCTCACTCATTTCAACCCTTTAAGTGTCCCATTGCTGGGCACGGGTCTTCTCTCAAGTATCTTACGAGTTGAGAAAGTTTAGGCCTTCATCCACACACGCTGGCCAAGTGCGGGTTGGTGGATGTCACATGTCCTCGAATGATTAGTTCTTAGACATGTCGGTTTCCTCACGATGTTTTCCTTTATCGACATTGAGCAGCGGCGATATTAAAGTTCACAAAAAATACCTTATAAATTTAAGGCAAGGCCCGTACCGCTGCTCTTGACCAGAGGTTTGATCAGGACAAAATAACATAAAAATAAACAAGACTGGTACATTGGGCAGCAGAATCACCTTTGTATAATAGGGCTCGCATAGAGTTCCACTTGCTAAGCATGTGAAGACGCTGAGAAAACCATGGAGCACATACTGTGCGAGCACAACTCACTAGCGCGAAAAATCGTGAATAATAATAATAATATAGTGGGACATGAATACACACGGTCATCTGATCCCAAATTAAGCAGAGCTTGTACTATGGAAACCAAATAACTGGTAATATACTACTTAAAATACTTTTCTTTTGTAAATATATACTTAAATATAGATAATTACACCCAGATACAAGACAAACAGACATATTTAAACAAATGTTAGTCTAGGGTGGGAATTAAACCCACGACCTGCGGCGTGAAAAGCAAGTATCTTACCGAACACGCCACCGGCCCGTCACGAATGCTTTAGAAGTGGATGGCCTTACCCCTGATTAATATGACCTCATGTGTCCCTAGCAAATATAATCATAGAAAAGCTGTGCTGCCGAAAAAAAAAAACCTGAGGTATCATAGTATCAAGGAGAGGATGACTGAATAGCGACGTACCTATGCATGCTCTTCTTCCGTAGCTAAAGACTAAGGTCCCAACCGAATTCCCAAGAGACTGGTCTTCGAGCCACCTCTCTGGTCGGAACACCTTTGCGTCAGGACCCCATATCCTTTTTGACCTTCCCATACCATAAAGGTTGACGGCACATGTACAACCCTTAGGGATGGTATAGTTTTCTGAAAAGATAATCACACTTTAGTTACTAGGTAATCATAAGTAAAGGTACATTTTTTCGTTTTATGCGGTGGCGCAGCGGTACGGGCCTCGCCTTAAAAATAAAGTCGCGGGTTCGAATCCTGTTCGTGCCTAGACATCTTTGTGTGAATTGTTTCATCTTCGCTGCTCAATATCGGTGAAAGAAAACATCGTGAGGAAACCGGCATGTCTAAGAACTAATCATTCGAGGACATGTCGTGACATCCACCAACCCGCACTTGGCCAGCGTGTGTGGATTAAGGCCTACACTCTCTCATGTCGTAAGATAGTTGAGAGAAGATCCGTGCCCAGCAGTGGGACACTAAAAAGGGTTGAAGTGACGTTTTATGTGTTGCAATGGTAGAATAAAAAATTATGTCATTTTTGACCCGATAGTTAGATTTTCACGTGAGAACTCAGTCATAGAAGTTAGTACAAACATAGGTAGCTATAGTCTCACTACTTTCCACTGGTCCCCTCCTCATAATAATAATAATAATAATAATATAGTGGAACATTAACACACACGGTCATCTGATCCCAAACTAAGCAGAGCTTGTACTATGGAAACCAGATAACTGGTAATATACTACATATAATACTTTTCTTTTTTTAAATATATACTTAAATATTGATAATTACAACCAGACACAAGACAAACAGACATATTTAAACAAATGTTTGTCTAGGGTGGGAATCGAACCCACGACCTGCGGCGTGAAAAGCAAGCATCTTACCGACCACGCATAGCTACTTTAACAGGTACACTAATGTAGCGTCGTCTTTTTTTTATTTTAGTATTTTATCACAACGTCATGAAAATATCTAATTAATCAATCAATCAACTGGTAATTATGTTTACTGGTAATTAACCGGTGGTAGGCTTCGACCCTGGTTAGTGACCGCCCGCCAGACAAAGCCGAACCCACAATAACCATTTTTTTATCTTTTACTTTCAACCAAAAGTAATGGCTTATTTACGAAGCGATTTTAATCAATTTTGCATCAATCCTTATCTAATTAAGTACCCTAAATACATTGTCTATTTAATTTAGATCAATATGGCCCTTTACAGCACATAATTTAAATGAATATTTCCGAAGATATTACAGATTTAAAATAGCGCTGCGGCAATACCGGCCCGGCCGCGCGCGGCGCGTACTGTTTCTTTTGTCAAATGGCAAAAAGCTATTAACGTTGTATATAAGAACATTTTGTAAATATACCTCAATATATTTAGTATCAGCATTGCACCCGTGGGAATCCGGGGTGGATCGCTAGTAAAAAATAAAATAAAAAAGTCCGCCATTGATAAAAGCAAGTCTAAACCTTATGTTTACTCACTGAGCTTCAAATCCCTATCTGCATATCTCATGATGCCAGGAAAAGGAGGGAACATCCGCAGGGTTTCGTTGATCACCGCCTCACAATACTTCATCTGCGCCAGGTCTTCTTTATCTACTGGTCGTCTACTGTTTCCGAATATAGTTTTCAGTCTGTATGCAACAAAGATATTTACTGTTTAAGTATAAATATTTATAAATCAGTCCATCATTACCTTCTACTAAAGGAAATATACAATATCTACTTATTACACGTTTAGAAGTTTTCCGTTATTAATTCAAATGCATCTGGTGGTACTTCATAACTTGCCTATATTTATTATTTATTTGATAAGGAAAACCAACAGCTATATAACAAACTGAAAATGTAGCTAAAAAACAACAGTAAGCCAATAATAGGTTTTCACGAATAGTAGTTAAGTAACAATATATTTTATTTTTAGAACACTAGCAAGCAAATACGAAAACCCTGCTAAAGTCTAAAATAACAAAAAAAAACAAATTATTTATAAAAATTAAAGGTTTAGCCTGTTCCTTGCTTTTAAAAGTATAAGGATCAAATAGAAGCTCTTTACAAATGTTAAATCCTTGCTCGCCCGCACTAGGTATGAGTTCTGCCTGTAGTTAGTAGATGAAGAAGGTGCCAACAAGGGTGCATTATAGCGTAAGGATCTAGAGGGAACGTTAAAGTTTAATTGCTGCAGTAGGTCCTTAATGTTCCTTTTATCATGAAGAAACCCATATTAATTTTCGCCGCAGTAATTTTAAGCCTACGGTATTACTTATTTCACTAGGTCATTCTCACTTATTTCCTCCGGATTTCTTTCCAAAGAACTTTGAATTTAGTACTCTCTTCAATTTTCACGACAGTCACAAATTGAAATGAAACTACATTATAACCGATTATCGCGGTTTTATTTAGATTTTTATATTCCGACATTTCAAAGGCTTTTAGACCACCCGTGATCATGACGTCTAAAAATACTTTGCAACGTCAGGATAAACAAATCTAAATTAAGTGGTTTATTATTTAAATAAACTACTTAATAACGGATTTTATCGCTTTGAATTTAGTTTCATTTAAGAACTTTTGCAATTATTTTTAAATGGTTACTTTTCAAGAGCAATACTTCTTGCATCACAGAGCTCTCTTTATCAATAGTGAAAAGAATCTGCTTAGATTTCATAGAGCTTGGCTTAGTAGCATTTTATTCCTCACAGCAGACCCATATAATCGAGTTGCAGTAAACAAGCCTGCTTCAAACTGCTAAATTCAAATTAATGAGATAGATCCTATCTCATTAATTTGAATTTAGCAGATCATAAAAACACGCGGGGCGCGGTGTGACCGGCCTTATGTGACCGCCTGATAACTTAATTACTTACTCAGCATACAACTTATTCTGTACTGTCGGGTTACAACCCAACATGAGCAGCAAGATGGATAATATAGTAGCTACAGATTCTTGGCCACCTAGAATGAAGGTGTTTACTTCTGATTCAACCTGCGTTTCTGTGAAACTTGGGTCATTTTCACTTAAATCCAGCAACATATCCAAGATGGGTTTGAATCTTATCGCGTCAGTGTCATCTGAGTTGTCTGCACCTAAAATTAGTATATTGGTTGTTACAAAGTCATCCTACACTTGGCTAGCGTGTGTGGTACCTACTTTTCAACCGACTTCCGAATAAGGAAGAGGTTTGTTTGGCTGTAGGTATGTATTTCCATCTGTAGTAGGTTACTTTTTCGATGTACTAATTTTTCACACAATTTTGGTGAAGAAAAAGTTTTTTTTTTTGAAGATTTAAATAAAAAACCAACAAAGAGACAATTAGTTATTTTGATTTTTAAATATGATATATTTATTCATTTATATTTTTATCCTTCACTTCCTTAAATCGCCTATAATTCATTTTATTTCTTTTCTCCTATGTATTTTCTTCCTATTGCAATGGGTTTCAACCTGCTCTAAATTTTTTAAATTCATTGTTAGAATTCTTTGAATTAGTCTGTTTTTTTTTAACTTACCACAGTCGTTCTTTGTTGAAGCACGAACTAGTTTTCGTGTCTGCATCACCTTGATGACGAAACAAGAAACAAATAGTTATTTTTTCGAAAATGCTAACCTCTGATCTGATCATCAAAAAGTCTGCCCAGGAATCGCCTTTGAAGTTATAAGTATCTTTATTCGGCACATATATATAAGATTACACATAGACCTTCCTCTGCGAATATGAGCAAATTGGCAGGTTGAAATAATAACTATCGAATCTCATTGTTTGTGCCTGTGATACTGGCCAACTAACGTATTGATTCGTTATAAGCAGGTATAACGTATGGTTAAAATAGATTGATTGGTAACATTCATTTTAACACGTCGCTCATTTGGAGCTAAAGTAACATAAATGCATTTGCATTTGTAAATTTTGCAATACGCCAGTTTTAAGATTTTTTCGTAACACTAAAGAAGATTATTACTATTTGTTACAGCTAATGGTCATCTCTATATTTGATATATTATAGAGATTAGCTGTAACAAATAGTAATAATCTTCTTTAGTGTTACGAAATAATTTTAAAACTAGCGTATTGTAAAATTTACAATTTTGCATTTATGTGACTGTCGCTCCAAATGAGCGATGTGTGTATTAATATAGCTACTAGTTTAGTAATGTATGATTAATATAATTTGAGAAAAGTACATTATAAATTATTACATTGACGTAATAAAGGTACATTAGTTGATCATCAATCCACGTCCTTATTACCTCTCAATAACATCTCCTTTGAACCTCCAACAAAAAGGGGAGTGTTATAAGTTTGACGCATGTGGCTGTGTATGAGTGTGTCAGTGTTTTAATGTTTGTAACGCCCAAACAAACAGACCGATTTTGATGTTTTTTTTATTTGAATGCTTTAGTGATAACGATGGATTTTAGCTAAAAAAATTATGCGTCGGGGGGTTGTTAGTATTTTAGTTTAGAGCTTATATCAAATTTCATTAAAAATCAAAAGATTCTTACTTTTTCTGATATACCGTATAGTACACCTGCGGATTTCTTAGATTGCTTGTAATTACTAGTAAACTGATGAATAAAATCTGGATGTAAAAAAACGTTCATTCCTCTTTTTATAATCATTTCGAGGTGAGTATTAAAAGCTTCGTAATACTCAGCAGTCATTACACTTTCTGTTATATTTTGGACTCCTAACGCAGTATCTGTAATTGAGATCACTGAATCAGTCATTTAAAAAAAACAACAAATGATTATTGTCCTTATTTTCTAGGAGACGTATTTAAAATATAATTATTTAGGGAAATATTTGATTTTAAAACTAATGAACTTATGAAGTTTTGAAACTTATGAACCCGAACGTACGAGCGGTTGTCCGGAATGCAGTGCACCACATGCGGCTGGCCGCACTTCAATGTGAAACCGCATTATTTCAACGCACTGACATGCGGCCAATTCAAAAGACAAAAGCATAGCGTTCACATTCTTACGCTACCCGCACACAACCGATTTTTACACCGATTTTTATGATCGAATTTATGCAACTCAATACAAAACTCAATTCGTGCGGGATCTAAGACAGTTTAGGTGTTTCGGGACTTGGTCGGGTTCAAATTCCGAGTCTCTTCACGGTGCCGCTGTCGATCCTAATTTACAGGATTGCGGTGGTGGATAAGTCCAAAAAAACATGGAAGGTTGGGTATCTACTATGTTTTTACAAGTGAAAGAGTTAACAGAAGACCCTGATTCTTTTAGGCAATAGGTATAGAGGGCACGGGCGCATCGTTCAACGAATACAAATCAAATGTTTTAATATCTTCTGCACTGACTGCTTTTCTTTACCATGAAGCAAGGAAAGAAAGTCTTTATCGACCAACTGATGTATTTTAAAGTCGATTAAAAACTAGGCCCTATAATTAAGGTTTATTATAAGACTGTTATTTAATTAGGTAGAATTTTTGTCAGATGTACAACAAAATTAGTTTAAATTAATTTACTCTAAAATTTGTTATGAAATGAAATGCATTTTTGTAATTAATAAAGATAGGTATGAATAACATCAACAATATGCTAAAATAATACGCTACTTAGTCAACTAAGTAGCCCACGAACCATTTGCGTACGATGGTGCTTAAGTGGGTCGAAGTAACGTTCTAAGTAAATAAAATAAATAAATAAATATTCTGGGACATTAACACAAACGGTCATCTGGTCCCAAGCTAATCAGAGCTTGTGTTATGGAAACCAGGTAACTGGTATATATTATACATATAATACTTTTCTTTTGTAAATATATACTTTTAATAGACCCAGACTCGACACAAACACAAATGTTCAACACTACTGTTTGTCTCGGGTGAGACCAACCCACGACCTGCGGCGTGAAAAGCAAGTATCCTGCCGACCACGCCACCGGCCCGTCAAGTAAAGTAACTTTATTTAAAACTTTTAGGACACAACTAAACACCCCTTTTTCCCCAGTTTCATGAACACTATGAAGGTACACCGTAAGAGCGTTGTATGACATTGTTGTTATAAACATTTTAACACATAGTCTTCAAAATAAATGTAACTTTAACCAAAAAAATAATTTCGTGAATCCGTCCATATTACGGAGTAAATCATAAATTAAAGATCCGTATTGGTAACTTCTTATTTGGAATGGGTAATACCACAGATAATATAATACTATGGTAATACTTACGACATATAGTTTCCAATGTAGTAAACGCAAGGAAACTTTCGACTAAATCAAAAGGTTCTTTGTCCACTTTAGTCTTTAATTTTTCCATAAGTTTGTACGATTGTGTGTTGAACACACCTAGATATCCGTTTACAACAGACCTAGTAAATGTGCCAGCCAGCTTCTTTATATTTTGCTTCCAAATTTCAGCTGGAATATAAAAAACTATTAATAAACCAGACAAACCAGACAAAGCCGCGCCGTCAAGTAGCTATTATGTCTAGTGACACCATTTATTTAACATGGTGGTTGGATCAGAATAATTGCTCCTTTATAATTTTAACGTAGTCGACTCTAATAGGGATGAAGATAAATTAAGTCCCAACGAAATCTCGAATGACGTTACACCTAGGTAATTTTTATGGAGAGGTATGACGTAGTGCACAAACACTCCTTAAGTTTAATACGTTATTTTCTTAATATTGTTTCATTTCACTGATAAAGCAAAAAGAGGTTTAATTTTTTTTTATAAATTGAGTGACGAACTAATTAAAATATGATTTTTCGACTTGTCCCCATTCGTATAATGGAACATACGTAATTCCACTTTCCAGGTGGATCACCGATAATCACTCTTAATCACAAGTGTAAACAAAGTTAAATTACGCACAATTCGCTGACGTTATAGGGCATAATCAATCCATACTTTCAGAAAAATACATATATCTAAATATATAAAAGAAGAAACTGACTGACTGACATATCAACGCAGAGCTCAAACCGCTGGGTCTGGAGACTCCAAGGCACATAGGTTCCTTATGGGGTCTAGGGGTGCACTAAGAAAGGATTTTTCAAAACTCACCCTTTAAGGGGGTGAAACGGGTTTCCAAAGTTTGTATGGAGATTAGTGAGATAATTTCGCGGGCGAAGCCGCGGGCGGAAGCTAGTATCTTATAAGTTACTAGCCTTCCGACCGAGGCTAAACCATAAACCTCTTTTTGCGCAGTCGAATAGAAACTACCCTGTGTCCTTCCCGGAGTCTTAAACCATCTATAGGGATAGTTTAGTCAGTCAATTTGAGATTTCGTATACTTAGTCCAAATTTCAAATCTGTTCAGTAAGTTTTGGCGTGAAAGCGCAACAGACAAAGCGACTTTAGCATTTATAATATTGTGTAAGGATGTAATGAATAATATTTAGTACCTACCTGATGCTGTTACAAGACCATCTCCAAGCCACATCTTCCCAAAATTATATAAATAAGGCTTCTCAATAAACGAGGTGTTTATTGTTTTGATATCATCCACATCTTGAGTAACTATAATAATAAATTATGAACAAATAAATGAAAATGAAATTTAAATATTTTAATCAAAAATAAATTTAATAAAATATAAATAAATTTATAAAATTCTATTACAATTCTAACTAAAACTATTTAACTAATGATAACATGGACCTACGAAACTGCAAAACATTATTTTGTGCGCTATTGGTTGATGATGTATGCACAATTTTAAAAGTTAACTCTTCGTAAATATGCGGAAACGCTGTGTCGCCATATTAGCACAGAATAGATATGTATTAACAGTCTTATTCATAAAAATCTTAAAAGACTCTTTAGTTAAAATGGACTTTGTCAGTTGTTAAACAGACAAAGATAAACGAATTATAAACCCTATTTTAGCTAATGAGATCATAAGACGTTTATGAATACGGGGGTTAGTCTGTTAATTATTGTTTATGGTGTGACAACAAAAGAAAATGGCGGCTTAGGACTTTGAGATTTTGTAAAAAAAAAAGCTTGTATATTTATTTCAATTTATTGGCAGCATTGCGCAATTATTTCAGCAGAAGCCATACTATTTATAATATAATAATAAGTAGGTAATGTTCTGGGATATTAAAACATATGGTCGTCTGATTCCATATTAACTAGAGCTTGTGTTGGAAACCAGATAACTGCTTGTACTATAGATACATAACTGATTTGCTACTTTTCGTTTTAATAATACAAATAACTAATTACACCCAAACTCAAGACAAACAGACACAGTTCATGTACACAAATGTCTGTCTTGGGAATCGAAATCATGACATGCGGTGTGACAAGCAAGTATCTTACATACTACTCCCGCCATATTAATGCTTTATTTTACTCTTTTAGGAGGCTTAAATAGAATAGAAATACATTGTTCAAAAGCGTATACAGAAAAAAACCAGGTAGCCATTTTGTACATTCTGGTAGTAGTCATTTTGTAGGCCTAACCTACTGATATGAAAGCCTGGACTGGCAGTCGACACAGGCCGTCTGCTTTATTCTGAGCAGTTTTGCTATGTAATTTGTCTAGAGGCCCTGAATTCGGTTAATACTGGTTCCAGAACTATTTAAATCTCATACTGGTTTGGTACTAAAATCTCATTAAACTTACGCAGAATAGGATATGACCCCAGCCAGAATATAAATGGCGAATTTAATCGGTCACAAACATCTCCAATCTTTTCAATCAGTTGAAAGAGCGCTGAGGACAAAACATATTGAGACATTATACAACCATCTGATCTCAAAGTGACCCTTAGATACCTTAGTGGCATAAATTCTAAATAAATTGAATAGAATTCTCTATGAATCGGAATGGCACTGACTTAGAGCATGAATGAAAGTATATCTTAATATATATATTTCTTGTGTGCGTGTGTATGTGACTGAACTCCTCCTAAACGACTGGACCGATTTTGATGAAATTTTTTGTGTGTGTTCAAGGGGATCTGGGAATGGTTTAGATTCACAATTTTGCGCGGTACGAAGTTCGCTGGGGCAGCTAGTGTCTATGTATATACATATGTATATGTATTATGTTTTTGGAAACTGAGTCACCTTCGGGGGTGTACACCTTTAATTGAATCCCCACACGTGGTCCTCGGGTGGTGCAAATCAGGGGACAGTAAAATGGTGGTAGGCTTCGGCCGTGGTTAGTGACCACCCACCAGACAAAGCCGCACCGCCAAGCGGTCTTGCCGTGTTCCGGTGCGATGTCTGGTGACACCATGCAGAGAGGGTGGGTCGGAATTGTTGGTCCTTTAAAGTTTCTAACCATATGGAGGCTCATTCTACTGCTGCCTTATCACCGATAATCATTCGTAATCACGAGTGAATCAATATACTAGGCTGGCGCGTTCCATCGTACACTTAATTATTGCTTAACATCAGGCAAGTTTTAGTCAAGCGCCAGCCTATAGCAGAAAAAAAATGTCATTCCTATGTATTGAATTTTATTTTATTATAGTTTAAGTATGCCATTTATCTGAGTGTGAAACTTGCAAAGTTTTACTTGAAAACCCGTTGAATCCTAATACACCACAGACAAATGGCAGTCCATGCAAGCTTCTAGAAGCTTGACTTATTTATGTATCATGGAAGAACTATTACACAAGTTATAAGCGTGCTTAAACTGGTACTCAAAAATATCTATCAGCTCTCAGATTATAAACAACATAGGTTACTAAACTCTAAGTTAAGATTGCAGGAAAACCTATTAGTAATAATGGTTATCCTGTAATCTTAATTTAGAAATTGTGGAGGTGACTGGAGGATCGGGTGGTAGTGACTCTCCAGTGAAAAGGGAAGATCTTCCAGCTGGGCGAGGTGTAATGCCCGGCGAACGCGGTACTCCCTCCGACAGTTCTTTTTTTTTGCTGATGACCTAACCCAATTAGCCGGAAGAGCGTCTATTGGTTCACCGGACTTTTTCGGTGAGCCGTCCGAGGACGGTCGAACCGATCAAGTACTGTGGCAACTGCCATGAGGGCTCCCCATGTGGGGACGAACCTCGGCTCAGGACGTTGCCGGACACTCTAGTTTTTTAGGGGATCGGGGAGCCCGACAGTTCTTGTCGGGAAGTTGTATATA
The DNA here is from genome assembly GCA_936450015.1 of Meganola albula. Classification (NCBI taxonomy): domain Eukaryota; kingdom Metazoa; phylum Arthropoda; class Insecta; order Lepidoptera; family Nolidae; genus Meganola; species Meganola albula. Next base: position 11,832,701 of record OW388159.1, on the reverse strand, counting down.
TACTAATCGTCGGTGAAACTTTGCTTGTGCGATTCAGGATTGTTATGACGTCATGTCTCTTTGTGTGGCGTTAGGTATGTGACGCCACAAAATTATTAGTATTTTGTTTTTTTTTTAATATATTAAAACACGTTTAGTTTCGGAGTTATGTGGGGCGGAATGGTCTATTTCACAAAATTTTGTTTTTTAATAAAATGATTCAACTCGAAGAGTCAATGTTTTTAATAAAAATTGCGTGATGTACATAGTCTGCATCACTTCGACCCTTTTGAGTGTCCCACAGCTGGACACTGATCTTCTCTCAACTATATTATAAGTTGAGAGAGTTTAGCCTTAATCCACACGCTAGCCAAAAGCGGGCTGGTAGATGTCACATGTCCTCGAAAGATTAGTTCTTAGACATGCCGGTTTCCTCACGATGTTTTCCTTCGCCGATATTGGGCAGCGGAGACGAAACAATTCACACAAAGATGTGTGGACACGACTAGCATTCGAACCCGCGACCTAATTTTTGATCACACATGGTCACATGGTCCCTCTGAATTGTCTGACTACGGCTCGGAAATGTTATTGTCCTTAAATAACGCTAAACTAAAACCTCATAAATACATACCCGATCAGTTTCCAAGACTGACAACAATCTGTCAAAGTGTTTTCAATTAAAAATATTAAAATTTATTAAGTATAACATATTGTTGGCACTCACTTCGCCCACCGCCAGGCAATAGATGTATGTTTCCTATAAACGGCAAACAGGGGAAGCTAGGCAGTCCGGAAAACTGCTTGTGCGCACGCCTCTCTTTAATCAACAGCAGTGCGCATACGCAACACAAAATACCCGCTATAAGCAACAATAGCGGCATCTGTTAACGTTTAAAACATGTTAAAAATAACTGTAAAAATATAAATTCTTACTCTTGACATCACTTCAGCATCTGAGTAAAGAAAACCTTTCGTTTAAGTACTTCGATGCCACAAACTTTTACACAAACACAAAGACTTCAAACAAATTTAAAACACCCAACTTACAAGTACGTAACTGACATACGTTTGAATTACTATGAATCGATAATTTTGTCGTTGACACAGAATGAAAACTTAAAAAAAAATATTTAAATTTCATGGAAATGTTTTTGTTTTTTTTTAATCAAACAAAGTTGCATTCACATATTTTCAAAAATACGCCGCCTTTCCCGCGAATCAGACCGAACAAAATTTAAAATATTAACACCTCTATCTTTATGATGCAAATCGTAATAAACATTTAGCATCAATAACCTCTTAAATGATAGTGTCTTAAAATAAAGTAACATAATATACAATTAATTTGACATCATAAATTTATTACAAAAATGTGAAATGCGAAAATAACATTGTGTAGTGAAAAATTTCGCAAACAAATTGTTTCATTTCAACATTTTCCTTTAATTCATGACACTATGTTACTACAGAGAAAATTTTCCATAATATGCACTCGTTTTATTGGCAACAATATTAATACCTATGACCGGTTCGATGCCCAGGCAATTTTTTAACATTAATAGTAATTAATATTCTGAGACATTAACACACACGGTCATCTGGCCCTAAGCTAAGCAGAGCTTGTGTTATACCACTTAACTGGTATATACTATACTTAAATTACTTTTCTTTTGTAAATATATACATATAATATATATTTACACCCAGACTCGACACAAACACCAATGTTCAAACATGTAAATGTTCAAAATTTAAATAAAAAAATATATAAATTATTTTATATTTTTCATTTAATTTAATTTTCATTAAATTTAAATGAAGGATTATTATTATTAAGGATTTAAACTGGTTTCCCTTAAGGGCCCATTAAAACCTTTCACCCTGTCTAACTAACTTATTTAAAAAAACATAAGCCTTCATGGGAAAAATACGTAGAATTAAAAAAATACTACCCTTTATGCTTATTTTCACACAGTTGAGCAACACACACGCGTTTCGTACTAGTCGATATACGAGAGATTACCTGTAGCTTCGTAGTTATAATCTAAGCAGGGGGGGGGGGTAACTTAACTAGATGATAACGCAAACGCAAGTGCATTAATATTTAAGGCTTCCCTCACACTAGGCGTACGCGATCCTCAAGTGTATGAACGATGAACACGCCGCAATGTCGCCTGCACGCTGTTTGAGCTTTGAATACGTCCCTTTTCACAATCACTTCAACCCTTTTTAGTGTCCCACTGCTGGGCACGGGTCTTCTCTCAACTATCTTACTAGTTGAGAGAGTTCAGGCCTTAATCCACACACGCTGGCCAAGTGCGGGTTGATGGATGTCCCATTTCCTCGAATTATTAGTTCTTAGACATGCCGGTTTCCTCACGATGTTTTCCTTGCGATGAAACAATTCCCACAAAGATGTGTGGGCACGACTGGGATTCGAACCCGCGACCTCATATTTCTAAGGCGAGGCCCGTACCACTGCGCCACCGCTGCTCAAGCTTATTTTATAATTTCAGATTATCTAACGTATAAAAACGCTTGGAATTAAGTCGCTCTATTTCAACACACTAAACAAACAAAAAGTAATTGTACATAATTTTTAAATGAAAAAAAGCCTACTGAGATTTTTTGGCAGTGTTTCTCTGTAGTTGCCAGTCATTCACTGCACGGTAGGAAAATTAATTGGACTATTTTTATGTAGACTCACGTTTAAAAGAAATAATGCATATTTTCATTTCATTTCAACGTAGACGTCTGATGAACGTATACGCAACACTATGACGCACGCGGCGCATTGTCACTGCAAGCATGCTGTGCTAGCGTCGCGAGTGCGCGACACTATAGGCCGACCGTTTAACTCGCGTATCGCCATTTGAGGTACAAAGTCATAAAACATTAATTAAATCTCATAAAGAACTATTTAACCACAGATAAAAGTAATGTAAGACTATTCGTCACTAATATCCATATCGCTTGAATCATCATCACTGTCTGTGCAGCTTGAGGAGTCAGAATCTTGGCGATAGGCGATACGCGAGTTAAACGGTCGGCCTCTAGCAGCGTTACTGCGACGTCATTACAATACTTCTCAATTGCGTAAAAGGTAGCAATGTATAATTAACTGCAGAAACGCCATGATGCACACGTCGCGTCGTTACCTCGAGGTAACGACAATATAATTAAATATAATTAGGTATATACAATATAATATATATATACAATATAATTAGGTATGTTTTTTTTGCAAATAAAATGTTGTAGAAGTAAAATAAATGTGTAGTATTTTTTTTTCTATTTGGAGAGTTTTTGCACTTGGGAGTTAATATTTATTTTTTGTTAAATTCCAACTTCCTCGCATTGTTATTTTTAGAGTTCTGCACCTGAAAAGCTAAAAATGAAACCGCTAAAGGATTATTTTATTATCTGTCTGTCAGTCTGTCACAGCCTAATTGCTCTGAAACTACTGGACTTACTTATAGGATTCCACGCCGCGCGGTATGTAAATAACTAAATTTGAAACATGGGGAGGCAATTTTTTTTTAACTTAGTGGAAACTAAAATATTTTTTTGGAATTCTATCGTACACAGTTTTGAAGTTATTTGAGACAAATAGGCAAATGAACCATTCACCTTATTACCTTAGGTATCTTTTTTTACTAGGCCAAAAATGATAACAAAAGTGTATATATACTGACATGTTATTCTACAAATACTATGTCAGTGTCCCGACATTTTAAACTCTTTTCAGACTGTAAGAAACACTAAATAATACCTGAAATGGTATTTTCTTAAATTTACGCGAATATCACCAGTGACCATGAAGTCTGAAAAGACTGAAATGTTGGGATTTCAAATCTAAAATTAACCGCGATAAAATCCGTTTTAAAATAGTTTTATGGACTACTTTTTATACTAATATAATAACGTCGTAATAAGTCGCAGGCAGAAGCTAGTATAATAATGATTAATATCTAAAGTAATTAATTAGGTACGTACTCTTTTCTACCATAATTAATTGTTCGCAGCTAAAAATACTTTAAAATTAATTAACATTGTCATGCGCATAAATGTTGGTTTTTCTATTATTACCTACTTTAAAATAATGTAGATATTTAACATTTCAATAAATTATCAAATTACATAAATAAGCCTGATTGCATTAACGATTACACAAAAATATGGTAATTCAATTTCATCTGCATAAATTTATAAACATGCCTCTAACATTCCTATTTCCCTTGGTCACACCTTCACGCGTTGACGGCTGGGCCGATTTTGCTAATTCTTTAACTATAAGTAACAAAAAAAATAAAAATAAAACAAAAGAAAAATCTCGTAACATAATAATTAAACAAAACTATTAAAATGGAACAGGATGTCGATATAAATGTCGTGCATTCAGGAATTTGGCATTTGAATAAAAAAGCAGAACTCGCAGCAGTAAACTAATATGTCATTGTTAATATACAATATGTCATTGTTAATATACTATGGAAAGGGGTTTGCTCGAAGTTTCTCTGAAGGATCGAATACTAAATGAAGTGATCCGACAGAGAACCAGAGTAATCGACGTAGCTCATCGGATAAGCTGGAGTGGCAGTGGGCCGGTCATATCTGTCGCAGAACCGACAGCCGTTGGGGTAAGCGAGTTCTTGAGTGGAGACCACGTATTGGCAAACGTAGCGTAGGACGCCCTCAGACTAGGTGGAGTGACGATCTTTGCAAGGTGGCTGGTAAGAGTTGGATGAGAGTGGCCGCGGATCGTGCTCAGTGGCGTGCTTTAGGAGGAAAGGCCTATGTCCAAAGGACTAGGATAGGATCATCAGATGATGATGATGTTGATGATGTTATCTAATATACAAAATGCCAATGATAGTACTTCATATACTTTACTGTTCAAGCTGTCTGTTAGTTTGTCTCTATGGACCAAGTTGGTAGACAGGCTTGGACGAAAGGAAAAGTTGACGAAAACATCCAGAAACCAAAAATTCACAAAATCACCTGCGATGTAATTATCTAGTTATTGTTGTCCAAAAACTAATGTAATCCCATCTCCAGGAAGTTAGTAAGTAGTTAGATTCCGACTGTTCGGAAATGAAGAGCCCGACGAAGCAGACGCTGCCACAAACTTGTGTCATCAAATAACCAAGAATCGTTTAGTTCAGACTTTATTGTCTTCTAACTTTCAGATATGTCTACTATTAAGCAAAATATCCATAGCAACCCAAGGAAGCATTTTGTTGGAATAAAAACAGTCCTATGAAGTATTGTCTTAGATTTACGTGAATATCACACATTGAAATAAAACTACTTTATTTTTACTTTTTACTACTACGGATTTTATTGCGGTTTATTTTAGATTTTAGATTCCGACGTTTAAAAGACTTTTCAGACTTCATGTCTTTTTTATTTCAGTACTATGAATTTAAAAAAAAAATGTTTATTTGTTCACAAGTTTTTTCATATTAGCTAGTGCTTGAAGCGTTGTTTTAAACAAGTGCATAATGCCTGTGTTAGGAGACCATAGGTACATAAATCCTATTAGAAGCAATGAAATAATAATATAGTGGGACATTAACACACACGGTCATCTGATTCCAAACTAAGCAGAGCTTGTACTATGGAAACCAGATAACTGGTGATATTCTACATATAATACTTTCCTTTTGTTACTACATACTTAGATATAGATAATTTCAACCAGGCTCAAGACAAACAGACATGTTCATCACACAAATGTCTGACTTGGGTGGGAATCGAACTCACGATCTGCAGCGTGAAAAGGTAATATCTTGCCAGCCACGCCACCGGCCAGTCAAACCATTCAACCATCAAACCTACACATTAATCCAGGAAAAATAATTACCCATGTGCTTAATTTAATCAAATCTGTTTACTTAGAAACTTTCACGTTTCACCAGCTATCGAACAGAATAGTAAAATAATTAGACTTTTGGTCAAAATCTCTATTTATCAGTTCGACGACGCGACGGTCTAAAATTCAACCTGACCAAGTGCTAAAATTGCTATTAGTTTGCGTAGGTTATTTTCTGTTGTATATATAAAATTATCTTTGAATATAAAAAAAATACATAATATTCTTTATAAACATCAAATATTATTCTAAAAATATAAACAAGGAAACAAAATTAAAATAAATTAAAAAATAATAATATTACCAAAAAAAATAGGAACTCGATGAAACCTATTAGTTACTATTTTTTGCGCTACAAATTTTAATTATCTAGTTAACTATCTAAATACCTTCCTCTAAATTAAATTATTCGTTTTTTCAAGCCAGTGCCTTCGAATTGTTTCCACAGAACCACTGGCAGGTTCCACGCTGATGTCATGCGTAAAAAAATCACGTTACTGATGACTGATGAATAGGTCATTATATAATATATATATTTCTTGTGTGCGTGTGTATGTGACTGAACTCCTCCTAAACGACTGGACCGATTTTGATGAAATTTTTTGTGTGTGTTCAAGGGGATCTGGGAATGGTTTAGATTCACAATTTTGCGCGGTACGAAGTTCGCTGGGGCAGCTAGTTATATATATATATATATATATATATAATAGACAAGCAGTTGTGAACAACTGATATTCGCCTGTATCTCGTCTCTTTCCTTGTTCTGTTTACTATGTTAGACTGTTAATTTGCTTCTCTTTTCTTTTTCTTTTTATTATAAGAGTCAAGTCGGTTCTCTTCTTCTTCTTCTTCTGTCGGTTCTTGTTCTTTAACTGCTAAGGAATCACAACAGCATCCTCCAAATTGCAGCTTTCGCCTGTGTTGAGTACTGCTGAGGCACTTTTTAGGGGTGATGATCAAATATGATGTATGAACGAGTCTTCCTTCCTTCTCAAATTAGACGTTAGAATACAACATTGTCGTCGTACAATGACATTAATTACAATGACAGTGATATTAATGAATTTATTGACAGTAATAATAATATGCAGTTTTATAGTCACAGTGCGGATTGCAACTGTCATCTTAGCTAGATTACGGAGAAACCTGTGTTAAAGAGAAATAAGAAGAGTCCCTTTTCCCAAGTATAGTTAAATATTATTAACTTTACATTTTAATCTAATCTATTATACAAAATTTCCTTGTCACAATGTTTGTTACCGTACTCCTGCGAAACGGCTTTACCGATTTTTACCAAATTTAATATGCGTATTTAGTAGGTCTGAGAATCGGCTACTATCTATTTCTCATACCCCTAAGTGACAAGGGTTGTTCAACCTTACATTTTTTTTGAATTTTTGGACGAAATTTTTTGTTTTTATTTTTCTATTATGTGGCTTTAAAAGATACATTAGTAATACGCGGTACGAAGTTCGCTGCGGCAGCTAGTAAAAGTATAACCTTGCGAAAAAAGAGTCAAATTATTCTACGTTTTGGTGTACTTTTCTATTTTCTAGTATTATTATACCAATAAATAAATTATAATTTACTTAAGAGAAAGAGAGGAGACTTAAGAGGAGTTATTTTTTGCGCATATCTTATTTTTTGTATTTGTTTTTTTTTACCTCATGTCTTCTACACGACTTGATAGACTATAACAATTAGGGTCACTTTAAACCTTTATCGTTAACGTAAATGTACTGAAATTGATTAAAAACGTGGACCTTTGCGGGGCGGATAATTTTAATAGACATTTTTTAAAGTTTTTCTCCTCTAGAAAAATCCCAGTCATCCGGTTAAGAAAAAGTGTTTTTGATGCGGCAATCTAAAATTACGTTCGTTTGGAGCGCAAGCAAATAAAATATTATATTTACTCGAAACTTGTTTCATTCTACAAAGCAAACAATACTGAGTCTGTGAAAATAAAATGGCATTTTGTGCTGACTTTGTTTTCTTTCCAACTGTAAAATGAAATTGTTAAAATGAAACTCCTTTCAGGAATATCCACAGTTTCAAAAGCTGTATGAAATTCTCAATGTCTTTCTTTATTAACGGAAGTTAGCATATTTAAAGAAATCTAACAAACAAAAAAATCGACTTCAAAGTGGAAACAAAAGAAAGTAAAAAAATAATTTACTTGGAATGAATTAATTCGATTTCGTTAAATAAATGGGCTATCTAACAGTGCAAGAATTTTTCAAATCGGACCAGTAGGTCCTGAGATTAGCTCGTTTAACCAAACAATAATGCGGGTTGGTGGATGTTACATGTCCTCGAATGATTAGTTCTTAGATAAGAAATTATATTAATAATAATTTTGGTTTCAGTAATAATGATGGAAAAAATCATAAAGGAATTATCACAAGTTTGTAGAAAGATCATAATATTATGTAATAATGAACAGAAATGGAGATCTGAACATTAGGTTTTAATTTTAACAGGTTTATGAAACTTTCATAAATTGACTTAAAATAAATAAAAAAATGTTGGCAATACAAAGGGTTCAAGAGATTTCAATTAGAGCTTCAAAACGGAAAAATCGGTATCCGAATCGTCTGTCACACCTTTAAAATGTTTCATTATGGTTGTAATTAAAAGTAAAATGGTCGCCCTTTTAATTTAGTTGAGAGCGAACAATAGCTGAAGGAAAATAATTTCTCGTAATAAAATGTACATTTTTATTATTTGCGCCTTTGTGTTTTGAAATACTTCTGTTTTTTATTGTTAAACTTTTACAATTATTATTTGAAGAAAACACCTTTCTAAAGTTTAAACTTTTTAAAGATTTTTGCTTAATGTGGTTATTGTTTGTATTACTAGAGATTTTATCTCTTTTTGTACAATAACTTTAAAGTAAATGAAATAACTTTTACTACTTTGTTGATTTCTTTGCACTTAATTAATTTTGTTGCTATTTGATTATTATTGGTTAGGCCTAAAGTAATTAAATTACCCAGGTAAACATTGAAATAGAAACTATTTTCAACGGTTGACGTTCGTGTAATTTCAAGAAAATACTTAGCAGTTATAGTAAATAAAAATATATTACAACACGATTTTTTATAAGGTAACTGGGAGCTTGTGTAAGGGTAACGAATTACTCACTTAAATATATCTAAATATTTTCTGTCTCTATTTTGACTTTCGCTCATTCACCTTAGTTTCAATCACTCAATCATTCATTCATTCCCGCCAAAAATCCGGAAGAAAAATAAAAGGCAGAGCGTGAAAAAACAAGAACGCATCGACGGACACTCTGTAGTTGGATATTTTAATTATTATCTAATAAAGTGGAGATTAATTTGAACAAAGGAAAGGATCACAATAGGTATCTATAACTGCCAAAGTAAGTCCTGTTATATATTTTCCTTTACTAAAATGTCGCGTGAAAAATAGATGTAAGGCTATGCGCCACCGTTAAGTGGTGAAAATTTTACGGGCACGCACAAAGCGCTTTCCTTCCATTTTTATAGTGCGAACTGCCAAGTTGTGGAATTCGTTGCCGATATCTCTGTTTCCCGATAGCAATAATCTGCCTGTCTTCAAGTCACGAGTGAATCGGTATTTTTAGGTAAGCGCGTTCCATCGTAGACTGCAACATTGCTTCACATCAGGCAAGTTGTGGTCAAGCGTTAACCTATTATAGGATAAAAAAAAGATGTAAGATAAACGGCGGCTTAACCAAATATAATAAAGGAATTCTGTAGTAGTGCCTGAGTAAAGGAATGCAAAAGCAATAATGTTTTGTTTCACAATGAATATAGTACTTCTCTTTCACTTGTATGCCATTGATTTCAACGGGTGGTGGCAATGAACGTGGAATCTACTTTTACGGTCAGTAAGTGCCTATTAACTGTTTTCATTTATTTAGAGACGACTGGTGGGCTGATCTCTGCCTACACTACCCAACCCGTTCCCATTTAATAATACTATACAATACTACTATGTTTCCACCACAACTCGCTTGGAACATGATTCTTTGGCGATATGCCTTTGCCTTGTGGGTGCTACATGGGTGTAAATATCTAAGTAAATGCCGAAATCTACCACAAGTGAGTTGAACTCGTTTAGCACCAGCCATAGATCAGATGTCACGAGGATACCTCAATTCTACAGGAGCCGTGTTTTTTAATTCAAAAAAAGTTGTTATTCATACTATTTTTCTTTCAATAATTGAATAAATTACCTGTAATTAAAGTCAATAATAATAATAATATAGTGGGACATTAACACACACGGCCATCTGATCCCAAACTAAGCAGAGCTTGTACTATGGAAACCAGATATCTGGTAACACAAAAGAAAAGTATTATAATATGTAGTAACAAAACTTAGTTAAGTAGTATTATATTATCTGTGATTAAACTTAACTTAGGTATGACGTCATCCGCGATTTCGCACGTATCGCAGTAATAAAAAAAAACAAGGGTGCCCATTATTTTTAATTTATCTATCTGACAGACAAAAAAATAAAAAAATGTCATACCTATTCGCAAAACCTAGCCCCCGCATTATAAACGTCATATAAGCTTATTATAGCTAACTTCTTCTTCTTCTTTTCATTATGGCGTCTGCAGAAATTATTCCGAAATTTTGCCAATGTCAAGTGTGAATAAGTATACAAGCTTTTAAAAGATTTGTAGTAAAAAAATTGATAAAACTTCAGCGGTCTTTTACAGTCATTAATTTTAGCTATAATGAGCTTGTATGACGTTTGTCTTTGTCATCTTTACATTTATACTAGTAACTAGCAAACCTGGCGAACTCCGTTTCGCCACCAGATGGCTTCGTTTTATGTAACATTTTCCCGCTTTTTTGTTGAATTTTTTCCTGAATTTTCTTTGCTATAAACCTCACGGAGCCCGAGACCTTTCCAACGAATGCAAAACCGTGGAAATCGGTTCGTGCGTTCCGGAGTTATAGCGTCAGAAAGGAAAACCCGACTTATTTTTATATAGTAGACAAACAGACAAAGTTTATTTTAACTAAAGAGACTAGTAGGTATAGTAGGCCGACCGTTTAACTAGCGTATCGCCATCTGAGGTACAAAGTCATTAAACATTATTTAAATTACATATAGAACTATTTAACCACAGATAAAAGTAATGTAAGACTATTCGTCACTAATATCCATATCGCTTGAATCATCATCACTGTCTGTGCAGCTTGAGGAGTCAGAATCTTGGCGATAGGCGATACGCGAGTTAAACGGTCGGCCTATATATCAGATATTGTAAAGCAAGAATTGTCTCATATTATATCATTCAAAGATGGTGTATGGTTACAAAGGTGAAATGTTAACATATGCACCGTTGCTTCACGCCGACACATCGCTTGAATATCCACGCGACGTCCTGTCGTTGAGCCGGCTTCAGCCTGACACTTATTGAAATACGCCAAAGGTATATATTACGGGACTTTCAATAAACCCATTGATGTACAATTGATCCTTCCTAATAAAAAAGGATTGGTTGCGTCACGCGACACTATTAGGGTAAAGAAAACATATTGGTTTATTCATATGGGAAATAAACTAAAATAAATAGGTATCCGCTTCGGCGCGTTGAGAGAATGCAATATTTTTTTCACTTGCTGCCACTCAAGACTTGGTCTGTATAATATATCGCTAGCACCCAAAGGAACATACCTAATTATTGAGATTTAAAGTGCCTATGCTGAACCAATGTTGATCTCTGATGACCTAATAAATTATCTCTAATTATCACTAAAATCTGTTGATCAATATTTGCGTGAAAAACTCTTTCGGCAGTATTAACATCGACAACAATTATAAGAAATGTAAAAAGTTATTACCTATTCATTTATTTCATTGCAAACGGGTATTCACATTAATGGTGTTTAAGTACGGTGGTGTTAAGTTTAATTAAGTTAAGGTGGTGTGGTAGGTAAGATACTTGCTTTTCACGCCGTAGGTCGTGGGTTCGATTCCCACCCAAGCCAGACATTTGTGTGATGAACACGTTTGTCTTGAGTCTGGGTGTAGTTATCATTATTTAAGTATGTTTATGAAGGCTTTTGAAGGTTTTAGACTAAAAATATCAGGATTAGCATAAGGCGTGAATAATCGGATAAGAAGACGGTATTTCAATAAAATAACTACGGCAAATATCACTTGACCCCGATTGCTCGATAGCACAATTATTAATTACATTACAAGATAATTACAGATCGCTAAGATTTGCCTGTGTCTGTAACACAGTTAATACTAGCACAGACACAGACGTTCACTCCGTCTCCGATAGTAAATAGCTTATAGGTACAATTTAACATGTTTTGATTGGGATGGAGAAACTGTATTTAGCTTTAGAAAATAAAGTTTTATTAGAAAATAGAGATATTTTTTATTACGTTGGATTAAAGCGTAACGTCCACCGAACACGTGTTTGAGTGCGCACTTCCCGACGATATCACCGTCTATCACAAAGTTGTCAGCCCTTCTAAGATAGCCGCTTCACCGTGCTCGCTGTTCATTCGTTCATTCATATTGACATTTTCGAGTGACAGCTGACTTCAAAGACGGACGCGATGACAGTATAAAATGACAGCTTATGGATTGAGAAGTAGATGTAGCTAACATATTATATTTTACAAAATATTTAAAAAAATATAATATAATGTAATAAAGACTTACTGCCTGCCCTAGCCTCGCACGAGCAGTTTACCTATCCGTTCTAAGAAACCTTTTCGTATATTTTTTTTACATGTTCCATTACAAAAACCTTCTCCATGCCGAAGTTGACAATAAAAAACAATACAAAAAAGAATTATACATTTCGATCTAAAAAACATAGATGATGCTTACTAACTAAAGTTAAAACCTAGGGCTTTCTTTATCGTTGAAACATCTAACATATCTGACGTGCGAGAGTATTGAAAGACCTATTAAAAATTTATTACATATTAAACATTAATTGCCTTCTTGAAAAGTGTAACTAATTGCCTCCTGGACAAAGGGGTGAACTCGTTAAAAGTTCCGTAAATTTTCCCTCCGCCTTAAGATCAGGGTTGCCACAAAATATTTTTTTTTAATCCTTTAGCATCTCAGGGATTCTTTTGTAAAATGTCTCTCAATATGTTTTAAAATCATAAATTTTATGAACCTTTATGCAAGTTTTACAATATAAGAAAAATATTTATATTATCATGTCAAAAAATATTACAACTTAAATTTTAACTTAAAAAATAGATAGGTTCATAGAATTCCTCCGATTCTAGGCCTTGGGGGAATTTGCCAAGAAGGCTGGCAGCATTGCCACGTTGTATGGCAATGCTAATTCTTTAACCGAGATGAAGGCCAACCCTTTGGTCAAGGGAAGAGTGTTATCAGACGTCTTGAAATTTAATGAAACGTGCAAGAGCGTTTGGACCCCACGGTCCAAGGGTTTCAAACCCAAACGGCTCTAAAATGTAAATTGTACTCAAATCAACTATATGCTTAGTGTCAATTTTGTAGTACGTAGGCAACCTTGATGTCTACAGCAACGTAAATATAATTTCAATGAAAAAAGGTAGGTAACTCAAAAACGTGGCACTCTCAGACAACATTCTAGCTCTACCATCTGAATTTAGGCAGTCCACATACGCCCATCTAATACTCCTAGGACAGGAAAGCCTACTGAGATTTTTGGCAGTGTTTCTCAGTAGTTGCCAGTCATTCACTGCACGGTAGGAAAATAAAATGGACTATTTTTTTGTAGACTCGCGTCTCAAAAAAAATAAAAACATATTTTCATTTCATATCTTTTTACTTTTTACGGGGTCCATAGAACCCCGTAAAATTACTTTACGGGGTATTATGGACCCCGTCATTTTCTTCTGTCCGTCTGTCCGTCCACGGGTTAGCTTAGAGACGCTTGGTACACACGGTTACACATCAAGCTATACATTTCCAGTATAAGTTGTCCTCACATTGTATAGGATTACCGAACAACGAGAGGTCAGTTTATACTAGAAGTGTATAACTTGATGTGTACTACAGGGGTGTTATTTGGCATTTTTTGTGTCAATCCCGTCGTGAGATATAACATCAGACAGCTTATAGAAAAAAAAATTTGAGCAAAAAAAAAATAAAGCCGGCTTCAAAACGAAAACTAAAAAAAGTTAAATATTACTTAGCATCGTTAGCTCGTCTCAGCAGGGAATTCGCCTGATATTATAGCACTTGGTAACATTAATGATTATAATAACAATTAATAACATTAAAATTTATCATTATTAATAACATATATTTATTATTATTTATGATTATTATTTATTATCTAAATAAATATGCTAAGTAGATACTCGAACTTGCCGTATGTATTTAATATTGTTCCTTTTTTACTTCTCCTGAATTGGTTATTAAGTGGTGATATGTCCGATAAATTCTCTGCTAAGAATTAATAAAAGGAAGCCTAACCTAGCAGCCCTACACGTTCGTACGTGGTGAAAACACCGTCTCGAGAGCCCCTTTGAAAGTAGCTTCAACGAAATATATGTTTAAAGTGAGTTAGAAAGTGACAAAGCTCATTGTTAACGTCGCCTTCTACGTAAACAGGTACATAGCTACATAGATTTAAGCAATTGCTACCTTCCTTTCTCTATTCTCTTTTTAAACCTACTTCTTTTAACCCCCAAACAAAAAAGAGGGGTGTAATAAATTTGACGTGTGTCTATGTAGAAAACTCACAAAACTATACTTTTTACACATAAGTAGGACTGAAATGTTTTGCTCTCCACATGCCTTGTTTTAAAACTGCTACAAAACTTTTATACATAATTAGATAGGAAATTTCTAGTGTTTTATCACATTAATACACTAATTGCATATGAAGTTAATTTAAATTAATAACAAATAGGTGAATTCCCGCTATTTAAGTTTGTTGCAACGTAACGTCTAATAGGAGAAACCAATTTTAATTTGGATTTTGGTATACAAAAGCCCAAGTGATAGAGTTGGTTTTCGCGAAAAATTGCGTAGAGGGTTTTTAAATTTTTAATCATAAGTTAATTCTTGGTGAATCCAAAATAAATGGAAACGGGTCGGATGGGATATGGTATATGTGTGTAAGTGTCTATTGAGATTACAGCAGTAAGCATTATTAGTACAGTCAGTAATAATTATAACCTTTCGTATAAATCTCGTTGTAAGCGAGGGTCCCCCGAACCCAAAGCATATTTTTAAAGATAGTAAATCTATTAAGTCCCTATGCTAATCCATTCCAAAGCGAACTAATGACCAAAACGACTCCTATAGATAGACCGTTTAACTCGAGTATCGCCGGTACAAAGTCATAAAACATTAATTAAATCTCTTAAAGAACTATTTAACTACAGATAAAAGTAATGTAAGACTATTCGTCACTAATATCCATATCGCTTCAATCATCATCACTGTCTGTGCAGCTTGAGGAGTCAGAATCTTGGCGATAGGCGATACGCGAGTTAAACGGTCTATCTATAAATTATTAGGTATGTTTTTGTTCAAGCCTTAGATACATAGGTACATACTAATCAATTTTCACCTGAAAATCCAGATGCTTTCAAATATTGAATCAAAATTAACGAAAAGCAGCATTAATTAGCCAATTTCAGAAAACTCGGCGGTTCGAAATGACGAGGAAGACTCCCCCTAAGGAGGGGAGTAATTATAACAGGACGGAATGTTAATTGTACTAATTAATGATATCTCACGTTGATGGATGCGGTAACTTTGATAATTTGGTTATGCGTTAAGTATTTGACGTTCATTGTTATGATATTATCGTGACAGGAATCAACATTTCAAATTATCCCATAGTAAGTAATGCTTTTTGTAGGTTCGATTCCCACCCAGAACAGACATTTGTATAGTGAACTTATTTTTATATTACTCTGAAATAGGCTTGCGTTAGATCCGATTACGGATTATTTTAGGTGAGAAGGTGGCAGTGGAATGTGGCTCCATATGGTTAGATACCATAAAAGAGCTACAATTTCGACAGAATAGACATCGCACCGGAACACAGCAAAGCCGCTTGGCGGTGCGGCTTAGTCTGGTGGGTGGTCACTAACCACGACCGAAACCTACAGTTAACATATCTGTTTGTCTTGAGTCTCGTCTGTTATCTGGTTTCCATAACACAAGCTCTGATTACCGTGGGATCAGGTGAACATGTGTGCTAATGTCAAACCATCGTATTTATAAACGTATTTTAGGCTCATTATAGCTAAAATATGTTTATAATTCGTTTGTCTTTGTCAGTCAGCTGGACATACTGTAAGAACTACTAGGAATAAAACCGTTAAATGAGACGTGCGCAGGCGCGACAGTCGCATACACAAGCGAGTAGTGTATAATACCTTTCTCTTTCTCCCTCTTTCTTTTTTTTGAAACGAAGGAACTTCGTTTCTACCTGGTGTCCCACGACACCACATAATTTTTTTATGATTCAATCGATTCCTCATAGTCCAGCAAGTTCTAAAGACATGACGTTAGTGATAATTCAAAATGCGACTACTGGACGCCATATTGTGAAATTTGTCGCCGTTGAGTTGTTATGTTCCATTATTAGAATCAATTTTTTTTAATTTATTCTACTTTTTTTTGTTTTCTATTTATTTCTATTTTATATTCTATTTTTATTCTTCAATATTATTCTTTCAATAATTATCATTATCATTATATATAATAAAACTAAGTTGATAAAATGTGCGTGCCGATAAAACTTAAAAAGGAGTCCCATCACGATAAAGGGACTTATATAGTGTGATAGCCCTTTATCCCCCCTCGAACAAGAAAGTTCCCGTTTTAACCTAAAGGGTGTGTTTTTAAAGATATAAGGGCTTTTCCAACCCTTCAACTTGGAAAGTAAGTGTAGTCGCGCCATCTGTTGTCAAATAGTTGAACTTCATTCATTGTACACAATATGGACTTAAAAGAACGATTATTTGGGGCGCGAAATTTAAAATTCTCATTTCAATAAAGTCTTAAATTACATTTGTTACCATAACCCTTTATCCCCCCTCGAACAAGAAAGTTCCCGTTTTAACCTAAAGGGTGTGTTTTTAAAGATATAAGGGCTTTTCCAACCCTTCAACTTGGAAAGTAAGTGTAGTCGCGCCATCTGTTGTCAAATAGTTGAACTTCATTCATTGTACACAATATGGACTTAAAAGTACGATTATTTGGGGCGCGAAATTTAAAATTCTCATTTCAATAAAGTCTTAAATTACATTTGTTACCATAATAAAGTTATTAAATTTTGTGTATTTATACAGCAGTAGCTAACTTATATGTTGGAGTTAAAGCGATATCATTTTAGTTATTCAAATTACTTCTGAAAACATTTTAAAATTTAAGTTTTTAAATTTCGCGCCTTTACTGCGTATGCTACAGCTGCAAAACCTATTGTTACGGCGAACGATAACGTCGAGAACATTCTATACCTAGAAGGTGTGAGAAAGTAAATATTCCCAAACTTTCTTGAATATCCTAGAGCCATCTTTCTCGAATATCTTAGAGCCAACTATACACTTCATGTGTATAGTCTCCATAAAGCCAACTTTCTGGAATACCCTAGAGCCTAGCTTTCTGAATATATAAGAGCCCGGTGTCGCCCGCCAGAATTAATTCGATTTGAACAGCGGAACAAGCCACTTCGAAACGAAAAAGAAAGAAGTTACCTGTGTGAGCCTTTATTTTGAAGTATCACGTGTGAGTATTTTTAATAGTGTGTTTAATTAATTCATGATCTTGAAGTGAAGAAAAAAAAAAGTTATCTGTGAGCCTTTATTGTGAAATATTAAATGTGAGTATTTTTAATAATGTATTTAATTAATTCTAATGGTTTTTTTTTCTTTTCTTTTAATTGTAATTTCCTTAACTTTCAAGTAGTCGCGCGGCGTTGAATCGATATACTTTGGCCGTAAACAAAATATCGCGCGACCGCTTGAAGATTAAATAATTTTGTTTTCTTTGTCTCAACGTGCCCCACGTTTACGTAATAATATATTTGTCTATAAAATGTTCATTTAATTTATATTTTACAGAATATAATGCCTAGACGTAAAAGAGGTGGAGATCTTGCCAGTTCTGCAGCGAAACGGCGGAAACAAAAAGAATATCGAAGAAATGAAACGGAAGAACAGCGCGAAGCACGTTTACAAAATCAACGAACCAGAATGAGCACCCTGAGAAGCGGAAAAAGCGAAGAAAGAAGCGAAAATAAAACTATTGAAGAATCGAGAATTTTAAAAGATAATCTAACAAAGGAAGCATTCCACTACGAATCGACGAAGAAATATTACAATCATAAATATGTTGTGATCGGAAAAATGAATAACATTTGCCAATTTTGCCACGCGAAAAAATTCAGTAAAGAAACACCAGGTCTCTGTTGCATGAATGGAAAAATTCGATTACCACCACTGGAAGCACCTCCGCAGGAATTTCTACATTACATGACCGGGGAAACACCAGAATCAAAACACTTTCTTCAAAATATAAGATCATACAACTCCTGCTTTCAAATGACTTCTTTCGGTGTTACTTCGACTAACACTAATAGAGATGAATTTGAATATGTATTTTCAATTCAAGGGCAAATTTATCACAAAATAGGATCGTTACTACCAATGCCTAACGATGACTATAAATTTCTGCAAGTATATTTCATTGGAAATGAAGAACAAGAAATTGATCAACGAAGTACACATTTTAATGGATTGAAACGCGAAATAATCCAAGATGTACAGAGGATCTTACACAAATACAATCAACTGATTTACATATTCAAAACAACACTAGATCGCATGATTTCTGATGACTATAAAATTGTGATTCGAGCCGATAAAAGACCACGTGGAGAACACGAACGTAGATTTAATGCACCTCAGATAGATGAAGTCGCCATCGTAATTGTGGACAATGAAAATACAAGCCGTGACATAATTTTACAACGAAGAAGAAAAGGACTACAACGCATTGCAGAGACACACCGTTCATATGATTCTCTTCAATATCCTTTAATATTTCTGCACGGAGAGGACGGTTATCATTTCAATATAAAACAAATTCATCCTGAAACAGGCATAGAAACAAACAAAAAAGTCACTTCCAAGGAGTTCTATGCTTACCGCTTAATGATCAGAGACAATGAAATATACAATCACATTCTCAACACTCGCCGTTTATTCCAACAATTTCTGGTAGATATGTACGCAAAAATAGAAGCAGAACGGATGCTTTACATAAGACTGAATCAGAAGAAACTACGCACAGAAGAATACATCCACCTTCGAGATGCGATCATAAATGACGGCAATATTGACGATATTGGAACAATGGTAATCTTACCCTCATCATACATAGGAAGTCCAAGACATATGCACGAATATACTCAAGATGCCATGACCTACGTAAGAAAATATGGACGACCTGATCTCTTCATAACATTTACATGCAACTCATCATGGCCAGAAATCAAAGAACAACTAAAATATGGACAAACCTCCATGGATCGACACGACATAATAGCCCGAGTTTTTCGACAAAAACAAATAAGATTTATTGAAGTCATCACAAAATACCACATCTTTGGAACCGTTAGATGCTGGATGTATACAATCGAGTGGCAAAAACGAGGATTACCTCACTCACACAATCTCATATGGCTACACGATAAAATTTATCTCACGGATATCGACAAAATCATCCAAGCTGAATTTCCCAATCCACAAAAAGATCCGGAACTATACAGCATAGTAGTGAAAAACATGATTCACGGACCATGTGGACCATTAAACTTTAATGCGCCATGCATGCGTGATGGAAAATGTACAAAAAAATATCCAAAACCATACGTAGACGATACAAAAACTGAAGATGACGGCTATCCCAAATATAGAAGACGATCACCGAAAAACGGTGGTTTCACAGCAAAAATACGAATACAAGGCAGAGATGAACTGGAAATAGATAATCAATGGGTAGTACCATATAACCCACTACTTTCTAAAATGTTCCAAGCACACATAAACGTTGAATATTGCAATTCAGTAAAATCTATTAAATATATATGTAAGTACGTAAACAAAGGTAGTGATATGGCAGTATTTCAAATAGTCCAAAATAGCGAACAAAATAACAGAAATGATGAGATACTCATGTACCAAATGGGAAGATACATCAACAGTAACGAAGCAGCGTGGAGGATTTTTAGTTTTCCCATACACGAACGCGAACCAGCTGTGCAACATCTAGCAGTACATTTGGAGAATGGACAGAGAGTTTACTTCACAAAAGACTCGGCTAGAAAAATTGCAAGCGAACCACCTCAGAACACAACATTAACAGCTTTTTTCCAACTTTGCCAAACGGATCCATTCGCAAAGACGTTACTGTATGTCGACGTCCCTATTTATTATACGTGGGACAAAACAAGAAAAATTTTTCAACGACGAAAACAAGGAATGCCAGAAGAGGGTCATCCAGAAATAATGAAAACTAACACAATAGGTCGAGTATACACTGTACATCCAAACAATGCCGAATGTTTCTATCTCCGGATGTTGTTACACGAAATACGAGGACCAACAAGTTTCACAGATCTCAGGACTATTGACGGCTACCTATGCCAGACGTACAGAGAAGCATGTCAACGCTTAGGATTATTGGAAAACGATAACCACTGGGAATTAACACTACAAGAAGCCACACTCACAGCTTCAGCTGAACAAATTCGAGAGTTATTCGCCATAATTCTAACAACATGTAACCCATCAAACCCAAAACAGCTATGGGACTCTTTCAAAAGGAGTATGAGTGATGATATATTGTACCAAATCCGACAAGCTAATCCAGAACTGACTATAGAATTCAGTGACAACATCTTCAATGAAACACTCATTCGCTTAGAAGATAAATGCTTAGCAATAAATAACCGGACCTTAGTAGAACTTGGAATGCCAGCACCACAAAGAAATGCTTTCAGTATGCTAAACTACGAAATTACAAAGGAAAAAAGCTACAACGTCAATGAACTACTTGAATACATTGCTCACAATAAACCACTCCTCAATGACAATCAAAAAACAATTTACAACGTTATAATGAACCGAATAAATAACAACACTGGTGGAATTATTTACTTGGACGCACCAGGAGGCACCGGTAAAACGTTTCTAATAAATCTAATACTGGCGGAAATACGTGCTAAAAAACACATCGCACTGGCACTAGCATCATCCGGCATTGCAGCCACACTTATGGAAGGAGGACGAACTGCTCATTCTGCCTTACAACTACCGTTGAATATAGCCGAACAACAATTCCCGGTATGTAAAGTCTCAGGAGCATCTGGACGGGGTCAACTTCTAAAACAAGCTAAAATTATCTGCTGGGATGAATGCACCATGGCCCATAAAAAATCACTAGAAGCCATGGACAGAACATTACAAGAATTGCGAAAAAACTCTGAAATAATGGGAGGAGCTCTACTCATACTCTCAGGAGATTTTCGACAAACACTTCCAGTTATTCCCAAGTCAACACCAGCAGACGAGATCAATGCATGCTTAAAAAAGTCACATCTCTGGCCAGAAGTACAAATACTGCAATTAACAAAAAACATGAGGGTTGAATTATCAAAAGATGAAACAACAGCACATTTTGCTAAAATGCTTTTACAAATAGGCGAAGGTACATATCCTACTGACCAAACGACCGGTCTCATTGAACTCAATAGTGATTTCTGTAACATAGCCACTACTGAAAACGAACTAATCGACAAAATTTATCCAAATATTATTCAGAACTATACCAACGTAGAGTGGTTATTTCAAAGAGCAATTTTGGCCACTAAAAATAATATTGTTGACGATATCAATTTTAATATTCTAAAGAAAATACCTGGTGAAGAGAAAGTATATAAATCGATCGACACGATGGTAACCATTGAAGAAAGTGTCAACTTCCCTACTGAATTTCTAAACTCTTTACAAGTACCAGGAATGCCATTACACTGCCTTCGTCTGAAAATTGGATCTCCAATCATACTACTTAGAAATCTCAACTCCCCAAAACTATGTAATGGAACGAGGATGATCGTAAAACAGCTATCGAATAATATCATTGAAGCTGAACTTATTTCTGGAAAGAACAAAGGACACACAGTATTTATACCTAGAATACCACTGATCTCTTCTGAATTGCCATTTCAATTTAAAAGATTGCAGTTTCCAATTAAATTAGCCTTTAGTTTTACAATTAACAAAGCGCAAGGGCAAACTTTAAAATATTGTGGCATCAACCTCAAAGAATCCTGCTTCTCTCACGGTCAGCTTTATGTAGCTTGCTCAAGAGTAGGAAATTCGAAAAATCATTATATATAATAAAACTAAGTTGATAAAATGTGCGTGCCGATAAAACTTAAAAAGGAGTCCCATCACGATAAAGGGACTTATATAGTGTGATAGCCCTTTATCCCCCCTCGAACAAGAAAGTTCCCGTTTTAACCTAAAGGGTGTGTTTTTAAAGATATAAGGGCTTTTCCAACCCTTCAACTTGGAAAGTAAGTGTAGTCGCGCCATCTGTTGTCAAATAGTTGAACTTCATTCATTGTACACAATATGGACTTAAAAGAACGATTATTTGGGGCGCGAAATTTAAAATTCTCATTTCAATAAAGTCTTAAATTACATTTGTTACCATAACCCTTTATCCCCCCTCGAACAAGAAAGTTCCCGTTTTAACCTAAAGGGTGTGTTTTTAAAGATATAAGGGCTTTTCCAACCCTTCAACTTGGAAAGTAAGTGTAGTCGCGCCATCTGTTGTCAAATAGTTGAACTTCATTCATTGTACACAATATGGACTTAAAAGAACGATTATTTGGGGCGCGAAATTTAAAATTCTCATTTCAATAAAGTCTTAAATTACATTTGTTACCATAATAAAGTTATTAAATTTTGTGTATTTATACAGCAGTAGCTAACTTATATGTTGGAGTTAAAGCGATATCATTTTAGTTATTCAAATTACTTCTGAAAACATTTTAAAATTTAAGTTTTTAAATTTCGCGCCTTTACTGCGTATGCTACAGCTGCAAAACCTATTGTTACGGCGAACGATAACGTCGAGAACATTCTATACCTAGAAGGTGTGAGAAAGTAAATATTCCCAAACTTTCTTGAATATCCTAGAGCCATCTTTCTCGAATATCTTAGAGCCAACTATACACTTCATGTGTATAGTCTCCATAAAGCCAACTTTCTGGAATACCCTAGAGCCTAGCTTTCTGAATATATAAGAGCCCGGTGTCGCCCGCCAGAATTAATTCGATTTGAACAGCGGAACAAGCCACTTCGAAACGAAAAAGAAAGAAGTTACCTGTGTGAGCCTTTATTTTGAAGTATCACGTGTGAGTATTTTTAATAGTGTGTTTAATTAATTCATGATCTTGAAGTGAAGAAAAAAAAAAGTTATCTGTGAGCCTTTATTGTGAAATATTAAATGTGAGTATTTTTAATAATGTATTTAATTAATTCTAATGGTTTTTTTTTCTTTTCTTTTAATTGTAATTTCCTTAACTTTCAAGTAGTCGCGCGGCGTTGAATCGATATACTTTGGCCGTAAACAAAATATCGCGCGACCGCTTGAAGATTAAATAATTTTGTTTTCTTTGTCTCAACGTGCCCCACGTTTACGTAATAATATATTTGTCTATAAAATGTTCATTTAATTTATATTTTACAGAATATAATGCCTAGACGTAAAAGAGGTGGAGATCTTGCCAGTTCTGCAGCGAAACGGCGGAAACAAAAAGAATATCGAAGAAATGAAACGGAAGAACAGCGCGAAGCACGTTTACAAAATCAACGAACCAGAATGAGCACCCTGAGAAGCGGAAAAAGCGAAGAAAGAAGCGAAAATAAAACTATTGAAGAATCGAGAATTTTAAAAGATAATCTAACAAAGGAAGCATTCCACTACGAATCGACGAAGAAATATTACAATCATAAATATGTTGTGATCGGAAAAATGAATAACATTTGCCAATTTTGCCACGCGAAAAAATTCAGTAAAGAAACACCAGGTCTCTGTTGCATGAATGGAAAAATTCGATTACCACCACTGGAAGCACCTCCGCAGGAATTTCTACATTACATGACCGGGGAAACACCAGAATCAAAACACTTTCTTCAAAATATAAGATCATACAACTCCTGCTTTCAAATGACTTCTTTCGGTGTTACTTCGACTAACACTAATAGAGATGAATTTGAATATGTATTTTCAATTCAAGGGCAAATTTATCACAAAATAGGATCGTTACTACCAATGCCTAACGATGACTATAAATTTCTGCAAGTATATTTCATTGGAAATGAAGAACAAGAAATTGATCAACGAAGTACACATTTTAATGGATTGAAACGCGAAATAATCCAAGATGTACAGAGGATCTTACACAAATACAATCAACTGATTTACATATTCAAAACAACACTAGATCGCATGATTTCTGATGACTATAAAATTGTGATTCGAGCCGATAAAAGACCACGTGGAGAACACGAACGTAGATTTAATGCACCTCAGATAGATGAAGTCGCCATCGTAATTGTGGACAATGAAAATACAAGCCGTGACATAATTTTACAACGAAGAAGAAAAGGACTACAACGCATTGCAGAGACACACCGTTCATATGATTCTCTTCAATATCCTTTAATATTTCTGCACGGAGAGGACGGTTATCATTTCAATATAAAACAAATTCATCCTGAAACAGGCATAGAAACAAACAAAAAAGTCACTTCCAAGGAGTTCTATGCTTACCGCTTAATGATCAGAGACAATGAAATATACAATCACATTCTCAACACTCGCCGTTTATTCCAACAATTTCTGGTAGATATGTACGCAAAAATAGAAGCAGAACGGATGCTTTACATAAGACTGAATCAGAAGAAACTACGCACAGAAGAATACATCCACCTTCGAGATGCGATCATAAATGACGGCAATATTGACGATATTGGAACAATGGTAATCTTACCCTCATCATACATAGGAAGTCCAAGACATATGCACGAATATACTCAAGATGCCATGACCTACGTAAGAAAATATGGACGACCTGATCTCTTCATAACATTTACATGCAACTCATCATGGCCAGAAATCAAAGAACAACTAAAATATGGACAAACCTCCATGGATCGACACGACATAATAGCCCGAGTTTTTCGACAAAAACAAATAAGATTTATTGAAGTCATCACAAAATACCACATCTTTGGAACCGTTAGATGCTGGATGTATACAATCGAGTGGCAAAAACGAGGATTACCTCACTCACACAATCTCATATGGCTACACGATAAAATTTATCTCACGGATATCGACAAAATCATCCAAGCTGAATTTCCCAATCCACAAAAAGATCCGGAACTATACAGCATAGTAGTGAAAAACATGATTCACGGACCATGTGGACCATTAAACTTTAATGCGCCATGCATGCGTGATGGAAAATGTACAAAAAAATATCCAAAACCATACGTAGACGATACAAAAACTGAAGATGACGGCTATCCCAAATATAGAAGACGATCACCGAAAAACGGTGGTTTCACAGCAAAAATACGAATACAAGGCAGAGATGAACTGGAAATAGATAATCAATGGGTAGTACCATATAACCCACTACTTTCTAAAATGTTCCAAGCACACATAAACGTTGAATATTGCAATTCAGTAAAATCTATTAAATATATATGTAAGTACGTAAACAAAGGTAGTGATATGGCAGTATTTCAAATAGTCCAAAATAGCGAACAAAATAACAGAAATGATGAGATACTCATGTACCAAATGGGAAGATACATCAACAGTAACGAAGCAGCGTGGAGGATTTTTAGTTTTCCCATACACGAACGCGAACCAGCTGTGCAACATCTAGCAGTACATTTGGAGAATGGACAGAGAGTTTACTTCACAAAAGACTCGGCTAGAAAAATTGCAAGCGAACCACCTCAGAACACAACATTAACAGCTTTTTTCCAACTTTGCCAAACGGATCCATTCGCAAAGACGTTACTGTATGTCGACGTCCCTATTTATTATACGTGGGACAAAACAAGAAAAATTTTTCAACGACGAAAACAAGGAATGCCAGAAGAGGGTCATCCAGAAATAATGAAAACTAACACAATAGGTCGAGTATACACTGTACATCCAAACAATGCCGAATGTTTCTATCTCCGGATGTTGTTACACGAAATACGAGGACCAACAAGTTTCACAGATCTCAGGACTATTGACGGCTACCTATGCCAGACGTACAGAGAAGCATGTCAACGCTTAGGATTATTGGAAAACGATAACCACTGGGAATTAACACTACAAGAAGCCACACTCACAGCTTCAGCTGAACAAATTCGAGAGTTATTCGCCATAATTCTAACAACATGTAACCCATCAAACCCAAAACAGCTATGGGACTCTTTCAAAAGGAGTATGAGTGATGATATATTGTACCAAATCCGACAAGCTAATCCAGAACTGACTATAGAATTCAGTGACAACATCTTCAATGAAACACTCATTCGCTTAGAAGATAAATGCTTAGCAATAAATAACCGGACCTTAGTAGAACTTGGAATGCCAGCACCACAAAGAAATGCTTTCAGTATGCTAAACTACGAAATTACAAAGGAAAAAAGCTACAACGTCAATGAACTACTTGAATACATTGCTCACAATAAACCACTCCTCAATGACAATCAAAAAACAATTTACAACGTTATAATGAACCGAATAAATAACAACACTGGTGGAATTATTTACTTGGACGCACCAGGAGGCACCGGTAAAACGTTTCTAATAAATCTAATACTGGCGGAAATACGTGCTAAAAAACACATCGCACTGGCACTAGCATCATCCGGCATTGCAGCCACACTTATGGAAGGAGGACGAACTGCTCATTCTGCCTTACAACTACCGTTGAATATAGCCGAACAACAATTCCCGGTATGTAAAGTCTCAGGAGCATCTGGACGGGGTCAACTTCTAAAACAAGCTAAAATTATCTGCTGGGATGAATGCACCATGGCCCATAAAAAATCACTAGAAGCCATGGACAGAACATTACAAGAATTGCGAAAAAACTCTGAAATAATGGGAGGAGCTCTACTCATACTCTCAGGAGATTTTCGACAAACACTTCCAGTTATTCCCAAGTCAACACCAGCAGACGAGATCAATGCATGCTTAAAAAAGTCACATCTCTGGCCAGAAGTACAAATACTGCAATTAACAAAAAACATGAGGGTTGAATTATCAAAAGATGAAACAACAGCACATTTTGCTAAAATGCTTTTACAAATAGGCGAAGGTACATATCCTACTGACCAAACGACCGGTCTCATTGAACTCAATAGTGATTTCTGTAACATAGCCACTACTGAAAACGAACTAATCGACAAAATTTATCCAAATATTATTCAGAACTATACCAACGTAGAGTGGTTATTTCAAAGAGCAATTTTGGCCACTAAAAATAATATTGTTGACGATATCAATTTTAATATTCTAAAGAAAATACCTGGTGAAGAGAAAGTATATAAATCGATCGACACGATGGTAACCATTGAAGAAAGTGTCAACTTCCCTACTGAATTTCTAAACTCTTTACAAGTACCAGGAATGCCATTACACTGCCTTCGTCTGAAAATTGGATCTCCAATCATACTACTTAGAAATCTCAACTCCCCAAAACTATGTAATGGAACGAGGATGATCGTAAAACAGCTATCGAATAATATCATTGAAGCTGAACTTATTTCTGGAAAGAACAAAGGACACACAGTATTTATACCTAGAATACCACTGATCTCTTCTGAATTGCCATTTCAATTTAAAAGATTGCAGTTTCCAATTAAATTAGCCTTTAGTTTTACAATTAACAAAGCGCAAGGGCAAACTTTAAAATATTGTGGCATCAACCTCAAAGAATCCTGCTTCTCTCACGGTCAGCTTTATGTAGCTTGCTCAAGAGTAGGAAATTCGAAAAATTTATATATATATACCCCGGACAATAAAATGAAAAATGTTGTTTATAAACAAGTAGTATAAATAATGAGAAAATGTAAATACATGTAAATATATATGTTTAAATATACATGTAAATATATATGTCCATGATAATGTAAATACATGTAAATATATATGTTTTCAATATATATATATTTTTTACTTTTTACGTCATAGTTTATTTTTTTATTTCAACTACCACGTAACCTCATATCAACTCCCGAGCGAAGCCGGGTATTACAGCTAGTTTATATATATATACCCCGGACAATAAAATGAAAAATGTTGTTTATAAACAAGTAGTATAAATAATGAGAAAATGTAAATACATGTAAATATATATGTTTAAATATACATGTAAATATATATGTCCATGATAATGTAAATACATGTAAATATATATGTTTTCAATATATATATATTTTTTACTTTTTACGTCATAGTTTATTTTTTTATTTCAACTACCACGTAACCTCATATCAACTCCCGAGCGAAGCCGGGTATTACAGCTAGTATTAAATAATTCTAGACCATCGGACATCAAAATACTTGCTTTTTTTCTTTTCAGTTTTTTTTTATTATGTACGTAGTTTGGTTCACTTTTTACGCATTCAAGATTTTGATTTTTTTTAACCAGAACGCATTTAATAAACACCTTTATTAAAGATTACTTTACCTACTATTGATACCAAGGGTACGGTCGCCCGCATGTCGCCGTATCAACAGTGTGGTCAGTGACCCTCACTGACCGCTAATTTTACGCCGCGCGCTTTCATATATATTGTTACGAATAGTTCTACCATCATTTTCTGAATTTATGTCAATTGAAATTTTTTAAAAACGCTACTATGCAATTAATGGTAATGTGTTCTATATTTGTAACTAGCATAATACTCATTGGGATAAAAAGTTGCCATGTGTCAATCCAGAAAATCTGTCTCTCTGCTAAATTTCATCCAATTCCGTTTAGTAGTTTTTGCGTGAAAGAGTAACAAACATCCATACATTCTTACAAACTTTCATAGTTTTTAGTAGAATTTCCATTAATAGTTCAACAATTTTTTTTTTAAATACGACCTATAATGAACAAAGTTAAGGACGAGAAACACAAATTTGGGCATTGATTAAAAAAAAATCTTGTGATGTTATTTAATAGTTGTCCTATGTCTTGTATTCTATCAATGCAAATCCGCGACGATAATATACAAAATACTTCATCCCTGAAATCTATAAAAGTGTCAGACAGTTATCACACAAGGCCACATGAATCGAGACACAATAGAAACAAATTGCTCGACTATTGCCCCATTAGGACCCGCACCTCCACTGAAATATAGTGGAAAACCGATAAAGGGAACTTTCCTGCCAATTTGTGATACTATATTATTTACACGAGGAAAATTCAGTTGAATTTTGGAATTCTTTTCTTGTGAGATTTCGTTTTCATGCGCCTGTAATAGACAATGTGTTATTATTAGATCATAATCTGTTATATTTGTACAAGTATTGTAGTAAACATCTCTCGACCGAATCATAAATATTTAATTAGTTTCAGGGCCGTAACTAATAGTTTCCGAAAACTGGATAAGCCGTTCATTGTTTACACAATTAGGTACGACATAGCGACAGAGGCGAATCTAGGTCGGTGAAAGAGCAATTATTGACACTGAAATTAATCTTACAAGGACAACCTCTATAATCGAGCAGTGTGGTGTAAGCTGTCTAATTCGGCTATACAGGTCGGGAGTTTGATTTCTGCCCCAGACTATCTTTGTGTAACAACAAAGATTTGATTCGGTGTCTGGTTGATTGAAGGACTCCATGTCTCGGAGAGCACGTTAAGTCATCGGTCCCGGTTGGCACTTAAAAAATCTATACAATCATTACCGGTAGTTAAAAGCCTATGTAATTTGACACCTTCGACTACTGGTTCCCTACGGGTCTCGAGGTCTGATGGCAGTCGCTCGTATAATTCTGGTAGCTAGCCGCATCAGGTTAAATTGGGAGCCGACCCCAATTGAAATGAGAAAACCGCAAGGGAAATAATGACTAAACTAATCTTACTAATTAATATTAACCATAAGAAGAAACTGCTCTCCAAAATGTTAGAGAAAAAAATGTTTGAGATCGATGTGTCCTCTATTCGTTCAATGCTGTACGCGTACGCGACACTATGGCTAGTTAAAGACCACCAAGGGGTTAAGGGTTTACGTGGGTAGCCGGACCGTTTCGATGGAGCTGGAGACTCCTGTTCGACGGGGGGATGTATTTCACGTAATGTATTCATTTTAGCCTACAGTCAAGTAAGTAAGAGTGGAGAAGTAAGTTATCTCCATACAAACGCATCGCGCGTAGCTTGTATGTATTTGCCATAGTATACAATAGGCACTATAGAATCTATAAGCATAGATACTACGGCGCACACATACAAGCAGAGATCGATGCGTTTGTATGAAGGTACCTTACTTCCCGTCTCTTCTACTATAATAATAATAGTCACCCTCTGCCATTTGGGCGAGTCACCCTCTGCCATTTTATCCGTGTTAATTTGCATTGGTCAGGCAGGGGCCATAGTCCATCCATAGTCCTAGTTACCTAATCCATTAGCACCCACCACCATAACCTAGATTTTAGTTCCTATATTCTGCAATAGTCCTGCTCTAACCGGGGATTGTCCTTGGGTGTACCTATATGGTGCGAACAGGGATAATCGTCGGTTTGTGCCACATTACATTTAGAGCAAAATTGTCTAACGGGCCTCTACGTGTTGGCTTCGGCCCCACGCACGCCACACAAAAGTCCGGAGCTCCATAGCTCCGTGATAAAAAACAGACAAACATAATAATAAATCAATTTTTTTTTCAACCAACAAATTGGATCATAAAATGCAATAAAATATAATGTCATTAGATAAATTAAATAGATACAAAACACAACAAAATCAGTAATTATTATTTAAAGAATAATTCAATTATTATAATGATTAAATTATGTTAAAATTTAATTATTAATTTATTATTATTTAATTTAAACAAAATATTATTATCATAAATATCACAGTGACTAGATAATTATTATATTTATGAATATTTCGTTATTTTGTTATTGTCACTGCATTAAGCATGCAACAATGATTAATGTAGTGGCAGTCGAACCTCTCAGCCAACACCCTCAGAACTATGCTACAGTCCCTACCTTCACGTAATACAGACGTAGGCTCTATGAAACAGTACCCTTAGTATGAGGCAATACGAAAAAACTTTTCGAATATTATCATTAAGCCGTCAAGATAATAAGTTAAAATGCACTTAGATCTTCATATTATTTTACCTATTCTGTTTCTTAGCCGTTTTATACTATTTCTAGCATTACATTTTTTCGTTTAATAAACAATTTTGAAAGAAAAAAAAAACGACGGGTTGCACTCCGGGAGTGCCGGCAGAAGTGAAAACTTGATTATTAACGTTGAGCATGTTTGATATTTTGGAATGGTTAGGGAATAATTTTGCACCAATTGCTTTATCAGTATAAAAGTACTATCATTTATGTGGTAGAATACAATATTCATTTATTGCGCTATCGTACACAAACATGACAATTTATATTACATTAAAAATTTAACTGTTTTCTGTCACCATCCATGGATGCGCGTGGCACGCTGTAACATACACGAATATTCGCGCAAGCGCCCTGCGCTGCCTAAACGAAACAGTAGGCCCAGGCATACATTTTCGCCGCGCCGTAGAGAGGGGATAGCTGTCTACTCTCCATCCGTCTTACGCTTTTTCGATCAGGTCACGTGTCCTGACGCGAGTTTAAGATTTTATACCCATTACAGAAAAAGTGCTCAACGCCGCTAAAGAAGTTTTCACTTCAAAAAAAAATATAATAACTAATTTTGACAAGTTCAAGATAGAATTCGAAAACTTTTTTCGTATTGACGAACTCGTATTAAGGGCTAAATCCGGCCCTGGTTGCTGGATTCTACGAATACCCAACTAAGTAGTTTTTGTTTGTTTCAAGGTATAAATTAGATTTGCTTCTCGATTGCTTTTATACGATATTTGCTTTTACGAATTGTGCGGTTATCGATGACTTAGGTTATTATCTGAAAGTTTAAGTGACAGTTATTATAAGTTAGATTGGAAAAGTTTAATGGCAATTTATTGTAATAATAGCAATCTGACATTGACAGGAACTTGCGCAGGTATTTTTATTTACCTGTTAAAAAAATGGTCATATAGGATGAGTCTACTGCCATTCACCGGGTAAAATACACATACAGTAAAGCGTTATGTTATTCAGAAAAAAATGATTTAAATGTAAGTATCATAGATTTTGGATATACCATAGAAATACAATGATATGCTAAATCTATAGGATATACCTACCCCTAATCTTCTACTTTAAACCATTCTATGAAATATATCTTAATTCTATGACAAGTAGGTACTGAATAATTATTCATAGATAATACTTCTGGACGGAATTAGATGCAACTTGAGATAGATAAAAGATTAAAAAATAGCCTAACAATATATAATATTAAGTGATATTTATTAGCTTTATCATTCTCTGACGTAAATGAGTGTTACGATACAAACTTAGCATACAATGCATTTATTGACATTTTCCTGCGTCTTTAGGAACAATGTTTTCCTAAAATAACTATAACGTGAACGTGCCGGTAGCGTGGTCGGTAAGATACTTGCTTTTCACGCCGCAGGTCGTGGGTTCGATTCCCACCCGAGACAAATATTAGTGATGAACATTTGTGTTTGTGTCGAGTCTGGGTGTAAATATCTATTATATGTATATATTTACAAAAGAAAAGTATTATATGTATAGTGTATACCAGTTATCTGGTTTCCATAACACAAGCTCTGCTTAGCTTGGGACCAGATGACCGTGTGTGTTAATGTCCCAGAATATTTATTTTTTATTTCATTTTTAACTATAAAAGTAAATACAACTAACAAACGAAATCACGAGGCATTAAAATATGTAGCTAAAGGAAACGCCAATTATTATGGCAATACAGACAAAAACCAATACCATATAATAAAACAACACTTACTACCTATACTAAACTATTAAAAAAGATATTGATCTAACAAAACGAGCACAGAATAATTATAAAATAAAATCATCTAATAATAAATCCAAAAATACGTGGCAAATAATAAATGACAAAAAACTTAACACTCCTAAAAACAATATTTATCAAATCAAAGTGAATAACCAAACGATCAGAGATGCAAAATTTTAATTATATATCCTTTTGTTTGAAAAAAAAACTACAACGGAAACAAAATTAAATTCTAACATATAAACTAGATAAGGCTTAGTATTGTTTTTAAAAAAACCTACGCACTAACTTAGCCTAAAAAAAAATTAAATATAAAATAGAACTTATGAAAAACAAATAGATGCAAAACAGATTGCTAATATATTCAATGATTATAATAAAGATAAAATTCAACCATGAAACCATTCTGGAATTTCGGTAACAAGACATATCTTTCCTAAGAAAGAATCAATATTTATGGCTCCGTGCCTACCACAGGATGTTCTCAAGATAGTTGCCGCACTCAAAAACACCAACAGTGTTGGTAACGATGGTATCTGCACAAAGGTTCATAACCAAAAATTAGATCAGCGGGGCCGCAAACAAAGAAATGTACTTCTCGGTCGCATGATGACGCGAATTTATTGTCCGTTTGCATCGATGGCTGTTAGACGCCCCCTCTTCACAGACTTCCAGCGACGTAGCTGTGTGCCGTAGTTCCTACCCAGTGAGCTTTATTCCCCATGCCCACCCTACATTAAATTATTATGCTTCCTTCCTATTTCCTAATATCTTGTACATAAAAGTTTTTGAACATGTATGGATGTTTGTTACATTTTAACCTTGTTCGGCTCTCTTTGTCCAGACTAGGCCTACCTAGTAACTATTTGGGAATACTCTTGAACCTCGTTTTGGATAGGCTTTGAGTTTTTTCTATGGAGAAGGAATAAAAGAAATCCGCTAGCATTTTTTCTGTCCCTTTTGGCGGGGGTTAAATGTGTATAGGTAGTAGGGTCAGAATCAGAATAAGAATCAAAAGAAATTTTATTTGCACAGAATCTAGGAACAAATCAGACATTAAACACATTTTAAAACCAGCTACAATCTGACATGTAATAGCATGCAAAATAAATGTTATTTAAAAGCAATTCTTAATTTTTTTTTAAACTAAATAAAGGTAAACGTATTAGGTACATATAAGTTTGGTACGGTATGTATAAAGTACATATATACACCTCGGTGATCCTCAAGAAGTCCGTCGCCTCTACGGCAGTGCCGTTCCATCGATGACCTTATTATTATGTATGGGGCGCTGTCTGGGCACGAAGCCTAGAGAGACTCGGGATTTGAACCCGGTCAAGTCCCGGAACACCTAAACTGTCTTGGGGCCCGCACGAATTTAATCTGAAAAATAATAGGAGAAGTTGGAAAGTAAGATTGCCCACTTCAGGAAAAACAGGAGACAATATAGAGAAAAAGAGAGGTTTCAATTGCCTTAATTTTAATATTTTGAGCTTAAAATATATTATCCACCTATGTTTGACAAATAAAGATATTCTATTCTGTTCCGTTCTATTCTGTTCTATTCTGTTCTATTCTGTTCTATTCTGTTCTATTCTGTTCTATTCTGTTCTATTCTGTTCTATTCTGTTCTATTCTGTTCTATTCTGTTCTATTCTGTTCTATTCTGTTCTATTCTGTTCTATTCTGTTCTATTCTGTTCTATTCTGTTCTATTCTGTTCTATTCTGTTCTATTCTGTTCTATTCTGTTCTATTCTGTTCTATTCTGTTCTATTCTGTTCTATTCTGTTCTATTCTGTTCTATTCCATTATTATCACAATGGACTAAGCTCCACGGGTAATGAGACTTATTAGAGCTGGTTCCAATAAAAATGATTGCAAAATCGTTTGAACGCACGGAAATTAGCACCGATTGCAAGGACAACTGATGTGGTCCACGATGGAACCCGCTTACCCAGTAAATACCGATGCACTCGTGACTTGAAGACAGACATTATAGCTATAGGGAAACAGTAATGCCGGCAGCGAATTCCACAACTTGGCAGTTTGCACAAAACTTGCCTATTACCACGCGAACAAAACCCGGGGTGGAAGAGTTACCTTCCATTTAAAAAATAAATTACAGACAATTTCAAGATAATAGTTTATTTAGATAATTGTGTCATGATAACATAATGGTATCGGTTCTATTTAAATAAATAATTCGTATAATTTACCGAGGATGTTATTAGTTTGGATCACTTGATTGTCCGCCATCATGACTGCCGACAATGTCACATTTATTTTCTTATTACAAATTGGATTTATTATTGGTGTTGCGGAAAAGGTGAGCTCTGTTTTTAACATCCGACAATACGATCTTTTTACAAGTTTATTGCCTCGTAGCTTCTAAAAAAATGGAACGATGTTGATGTTTTTTTCATTTGAAAGCAAAAATGATCGAGAAGGTTCTTAGTTAGCTTTGAAGTTTTAAAAGTAAAGGTGGCGCAGCAGTACGGGCCTCGCCTTTAAAGGTCGCGGGTTCGTTTCCCGGTCCCACTGCTGGGCCGGGTCTTCTCTCAACTATCTTACGAGTTGAGAGAGTTTAGGCCTTAATCCACACACGCTGGCCAAGTGCGGGTTGGTGGATGCCACATGTCCTCGAATTATTTCTTAGACCTGCCGTTCCCTCACGATGTTGACGTCAACGTTATTGAGAAGCGGCGATGAAACAATTCACACAAAGATGTGTGGGCACGACCGGGAATCGAACCCGCGACCTTGTATTTCTAAGGCGAGGCCCGTACCGCTGCGCCACCGCTGCTCACAACATAAAAAGTATACGACACAAAAAGTCTCAATATTATACTCGGCACACAGTACCATTAGACCCTTATTCGTGGCCATGCGCTTAGCTGTTCGCTGTCGAGTGCTCATTGATCTGGCATTGCCACATCATAATGTGGGCAGTTGATTTTTTCAATTTCATGGGATGGTTGGCCACATCATGAAGTGTTCAATTCTACGATACAATTCTGGCTGTTTCGGTCGCGTAGTAAGAGAAAATCCATTTATTATCTATCTGTGTACCAAATTCCATCAGTTTCCGACCAGTAGTTTTCACGTGATTAAGTTACACATACCCAAACATCATCACAAACTTTCGCTTTTATAATATTGGTCGGATTTCAGATCACATACTTCAGTGTGGAACATCCAAAAATAACATATTACAACAAGAGCCTCTTTAATTACGCCAACTTGACTGCCAGGAGGTATGGGCGCGCTAACCCCATATACTACGTAGGGTTTCATTTTGATATTAAGATTACCATTGACCACAGTATTTATGTAAGTATACTGTACATGGCTACTGCCACGCCTCTGGAGCCCGATTCTCACGCTTCAGAACTTATCAGATCAGATAGTTTTCACAAATATAATAATAAAAATAATAATGATAATAATATAATTGATGTCGATTGGTATAGACTAGTCGTCGCATGCTCAATTTAGGTGTGTTAGGTGTAGATAAAAGGTAATTATTATAACGTACCTACATGAATAGCTGGACATAAAGTTACCTTTAATAATGATTTTCAACGCTGTTTTCAGGTAGACTTTTACATCTACGAATGGTTAACAAACGTGTACAAACGAAGTTTCGTGGAGTTCCATTACAATTGGTGCGATTTGCTCGAAAAGGACGTGTTTTTTGGACAAGCTTTGAGACAGGGCAAGTTGCTCAAAAAGTGCCCTCATCCGCCGGTAACTATTACGAGCTCCCTATGCTATAGAATTTTGATGTGAAACAGTCAATGTGGATCAGATTGACTGCTGGCGGCGTGGTAGTAGATTGTAGCGGGCTAGAATTTCTGCAACTCGACATCATTATGCGCCTATTTTGCGTGGTGGTATGGAGTAGCCTACAGCTAGCCCAGCTCCAGGAGAAAGCCTACCAGTTTTTTCACATTGCCGACGGTTTCCTGCAGTGACCTCAGCGGCCCGAGGTGTTCAACTATGTATCTTGCCGGTCCTGGACTTCTCCTTTTCAAACTCTTTCTATTACCTTTCTGATTAAATTAATGCCGGATGCAATACAGTTTAGGTGTCCCGGGACTTGACCGGGTTCAAATCCTGAGTCTCTTCACGGCGGCGTTGTCTATCCTGGCTTACAGGTATAGCAATGGCGGTATTGCGGTGGAGGGTTAAATCCCATTAAAAAAGGTCCTGGGTGACTGTGTCTTCTGCCTCCATGCAGGCGTCGTAGTGATGTAACATGTATGGTGTGGCGACGAGTCAAAAAAAAATAATATATTACCTATAAGCTTGAAACATAAATATTTGATTCTTTTAAACAGCCACAATGACTGGGAGCGTTACTCACAAGTTAAGCATGATCGAGGTCCTAGGTCAATATCAGTAGGTAAATATATAGTGCCCAGAGTAAGTAATTACTATGGAGATAGGACGTTAGAAAAAAGAATACCTTATCTTCTTAACAGCTTGCCAGCCGACATTAGAGATATGGACGATAAAAATAAGTTTGTAAAATCACTCAAACAATTCTTACTTAGCCGTTTGAATACTGAATAAGTGTACACCGAAATCGACATATTATATATTTTGTTAAAATTTCACGCACTGTTATAACCATTGTTAACCTGAATGCGTGCACCTACAGACAAACTGTGGAAACAGTTTTGTGGGGCAATGAAATATTGTAATGTTGTGAAATTTGATAATAAAGATACATACATACATACGCAAGTGACTCTACGCCTCTCCCTATTTCTTCAATCTCGCTTGACGTTTTAAGGTCGTACTTGAAACTACAAAATAATATCTGTATTTGACATCTGTTAGAAGTCCAGCGAAGGCTCTTTTTTCGTCTGTAGTAAAAGTAACTCCATAATAATCCTTTTTATTGCAATAAACATCGCTTTTTCTGATATACGCGTACACATATAATACGCCACTACTTCTAGGTAAATAATCGCGTCTTGTAGTTGTTTGTCTTACAAAAATATACATAAAAAATGTCTATCCCGAGCTACCGTAGCCAATAATTGTTCATGGAAGTCCTTAAATTGAATAAGTTGTACTTTTCAGGGGATCTACCATCTAACGAACATGACAGTGAACCCGGCTGTCATTCCAAAAGGCTTTCCATTCAGTAAAGGCCGAATCTACGCAAACGTCACTTTACCGAAGATCAACGCCCGTGTCGGTGAGGGATACATAGACATGGCTATAGCACAGATCGATAAGAAAAAAGCGAAGTTTTGAAAATCGCTAAATATTAAAAACGTTACAATCTTAGAACATTTAACACCGGAACTGTTATTCGCACGCGTTCCCCTCTGTCGAGATACATGAACAGTTTGTTTGCACAAGTAAACTGTTGACCCATGTTCATAAACGTCTTCTAAGCTTATAATACTTAAAAAAAGGTTTATTATTCGTTTGTCTCTGTCTGTCGTCTCGACATTTATATACTAGCACAAGAAAGAGACAAAACCTATTTTAACTAATATAAGCGTATAAGATTTTAATCTATAAAACCGAATGTTTTGTGTTTGTATTTTTTACGTTTTAATTTACGTGTGCATTAGTAAAGACGTTTCAACTGTTTGTAAATGTGCGTGAGCATGTAAAAGTGTGCTGTACGTGTATACCTCGCCTCCCCCAAAAACAAGTAACAGAAGTTGCGAATTAAAAGTTCGATATGTACTTGACGTGTCCAATGTTCTAAGGCACTAAAATAGGACACGTGTGTTTGCTTACACAAATTATTATATTATATTATAGTTAATAAATTATAGTTAATATATTATAGTTAATCTTAGCTGTTCACAAATGTAGTCCTTGCTTTATATTATGCATGTTTTATGTAATTTCATCCTTGTTATATCAATGTCTAAACTTGTTAAATTTTGTTATGGTTTTTTTTGCACACGATATTAAAATGAATGTTGAAATTGCGTGTTACTTGTATACATATCAGTGCTGAGTCCTTGATATCAAAAGGTATATTTTCAATATTTGTAACGTTGGCACAGCTTAATCAAATAAATATAAAAATACTCAGGTATATCTCATTCAAGTTTAGAAGTGGGAGTTATTTACGTCGTCCTAACAAGTTAAAACTCTACATAGAGGCGACGTTTGAATCCATTTATCGCCATTCTTTGAGTAGAGAAATAAAGAAATAATAA
Source organism: Meganola albula (assembly GCA_936450015.1). Classification (NCBI taxonomy): domain Eukaryota; kingdom Metazoa; phylum Arthropoda; class Insecta; order Lepidoptera; family Nolidae; genus Meganola; species Meganola albula. The sequence goes on along the minus strand of OW388159.1, from coordinate 11,793,440 downwards.
GTACGTGGTCAATATATTCTAATAATCTACAAGATAATCTATAATCTGACATCTGGTCTAACCATCTCGGCTAGTGGTTCCCTATGGGTTTCGAGGTCTGATGGCAGTCGGTCGTATAATTCTGGTAGCTAGCCGCATCAGGTTAGAATGGGAGCCGACCCTAATAGAAATGGGAAAAAGGCAAGGGGAATGATGATGATGAATCTACAAGACGGAATAAAAAAAGCATATTGTCATTTTCTCTGTTACTTGCAGTGCCAGTGGTGCATTCAGAAGTGTTTGGGGGCTTGACCCCGCTGAGGGTAGATTTTGTTTAGTAAAATAAACTCACGTTTAGCACGTTTTTTATTAAATTGGCCTAAGAAGTATATGTTTGTAATGAAATCTTTAAAAGAACACACACTTTTCACAGACTTCACAAAGTCGGATTAAATTGAAACCTTGCACACTTCCTAATCAAGGACCAATGAATATACAATAACTAGCTTCCGCCCGCGGCTTCGCCCGCGTGGTGTTAGGATAAAAATTAGGCAAGTGACAGATCTACATTTAAGAACCCTTTATCATATTTTTTTATTTGTTTTTGATGGAACCCCGTTTCACCCCCTTAAAGGGTGAGTTTTGAAAAATCCTTTCTTAGTGCACCCCTAGACTCCATAAGGAACCTATGTGCCAAATTTGGAGTCTCCAGACCCAGCGGTTTGGGCTCTGCGTTGATATGTCAGTCAGTCAGTCAGTTTCTTCTTTTATTTATTTAGATTACACAAGTTTAACACAAACGTAATTTCATACTACACTATCAGATAGAACAACAGATAGAGTTAATTAATGCGATAAGTTTTTCAAAATTAAAGACTAAAAAAGCTATTATTAGTTATAGCTTCTTGGTACAAAAAGTAGGCTATGTGTTAATCCAGAACATAATCTATATCTGTGTCATATATCATTCGAATTAGTCTAGTAGTTTCAGCACTGAAGAGTAACCAATATCCAGACATCCAAACATACTTACGAAATTCGAGATTATAAAGTTAATAATAATAATAAATAATAATAATAATATAGTGGGACATTAACACACACGGTCATCTGATCCCAAACTAAGCAAAGCTTGTACTATGGAAACCAGATAACTGGTAATATACTACATATAATACTTTTCTTTTGTAAATATATACTTGACAATGGTTTGTCTCGGGTGGGAATCGAACCCACGACCTGCGGCGTGAAAAGCAAGTATCTAATAAAATATGATTGTTTAAACATAATAAATCAAATACTTATATAAAAATAAAATTGTACCTACTGTTTACTTCGGCCATATGCTTTGTATATTATAATGTATCGTAGCTGTACGCCAGTATTACCCGAAGGTATAGGCATAGAGGTGAAAATCACCCACTTTTCGCCGGCTATGCTTTTGTCCCATACGTAATAGAAGGCGACCTTATTGCCGTTCATCGGGCACAACTCGCAGCCAAAGAGCGGCCTTATTTCGGCAGAAATCGAGACCCCTATAATCACAGACTATATATTAACTAACCACAAGCCACAACGGATACAGAATAAGATTTATACATCATATTAACTTAAGTAAATAATCCTGTTCGTTTGAACTAATCTTCATTTTAGCTGAATTGTTTGCTAATTCGACTCTATTGTCTGTGAATAGTTGGGTTAATCTTGGATTTAAGTTGGACGAGGGTTGAAATATGGCGGGAGCTCGGGCATAATGATTATGTTCAATGAATATCACAGAAATCTAACTTCTGCATGCATAAACAACAATTACATTATACTTAGGAAACCAGAGCGATTCTTATATACTATAAAATAGTCTAACTTCATGCCCGATATCAAACTGTTAAAACTTTAACTAAGGGAGGAATGGACAATTTTAGTCATTTTTCTCCAAATGACTTCAGAATTTTGTACCTACTTACCTGTATTATAGTAGAATTATAACAAACTAGTGGCCCGCCCCGGCTTCGCACGGGTTGATAAATTTACATCATAAATTTTATCAGACTCTTGGCAGACTTCCCATGCTTAGAGCACTCGATCAAATGTGCTTTTACGAAACTAATAATCAAATCATCAGTTTAATAGCTATATTACTAATATAATAAAGCTGAAGAGTTTGTTTGTTTGTTTGTTTGAACGCCCTAATTTCAGAAACTACTGGTCTGATTCGAAAAATTCTTGCACTGTTAGATAGCCCATTTGTTGAGGAAGGCTATAGGGTTTTTATCCCACTGCTGGGCATGATATGTAGTTCACGCGGGCGTTGCCGCGGCGGTAAAACCTAGATAAATGTTAGGTATCTAGGTACTCAAGTAGCGGTCCCGGTTGTATCACATGTGGGTCTCCCGTAACCCCTTGGCACAAATGCGCCACGGCACTCCCGGGAGTTTTTAGTGGGTACACTTTGGTAGTCTCACATACCCCTTGCCCTGAGCACACACGGGGCGATAAAGGATTTCCCCCGGCAAAAGAAGGCACTTAAGTATTAGACCACATACTCCTTTAGCGCTCTGTCTATCCAGACGTGGTGTTACATTTATTTACACATACAAGAACCATTAGTCAATTTTTGTTGTAGATAGAATTCAATGAATTAAAAAAATATTAACCCTGACACATTTTTTTTTGTTAAGAATGATTTCTATTACTTCAGCTTTCTAATAAAAAAACCGCTTCAATATCGACCCATCCGCACTACATGACAACAAACTTGTACACAGATACACGTGTAAACCTTATAACACCCATCTTTTTTTTCGGAGTTAAAATCCATTAGAGTCACAGACATAGACCGCTCTGTTTCTTTAACTTTAATTTTGATAAATCTTATACTCATGATAACTTTTGAATGGTTTGTCCGATTTCAATAATTCAAAAAGTAATTTACAGGTACTGATATACCCTTGAATATTAATTGATTTATTTAGAGAATACCAATTTTAGATTAATACCAAGGTACGAATATGTAATTGAGTCTAGTTTGTACCGGCGCGGCGCGCGGCGTTACAATGGCATATTTTAAGATGAAAAACTAGTTAATGCGACTTAAATAAAATATTTAGAGATATGGTACCGCGGACTTTTTTGTAGATATTTATAGCCTCTATAAAACTGTAGTACATCACTTTGCTGTAATGTCAATAGTTTAAGCAGCGTACACGATATAATGATTTTCTCCGTGATTTTTTCACACCTTGGGTTACATTATCGAAGTTTTCATACGGATCCCTAATTTTTTTAACATATAATATAGCCTTTGTTATTCAGTAAAGATGTAGATTTCTAATGAAGAAAGATTTTTTTAAAACGGTCCAGTAGTTTTTGAGGCTATTCGTTACAAACAATAAAACAAACAATCAAATCTTCCCTCTTTATTATATTAGCATATATCAATTGTACTTTCGAAAAGTACTTTCGAAACGTCCTTCATACATTTTAGTTCAATAAAACTGATTTATCTCTAAAACTGACCTGGTCTAATATTGACTTATTTGCGTATCACGTCCGTCTTTACGTCACCAATTTACTGTGTATCTACCAAATTATGAGCATAATAAATAACCCGCACTTAGCAAGCGTGTGTGGAATAAGGCCTCAACTCGTAAAATAGTTGAGATAAGCCGTACATATGATCAAGTAATGTGGTCTACGATGGAACCCGCTTACCCAGTAAATCCACCCGTGACTTGAAGACAGACGTTATAGCTATCGGGAAACAGAAATGCCGGCAGCGAATTCCACAACTTGCCTATTACCACGCGAACAAAAACGGGGGTAGAAGAGTCACCTTCGATTTAAAAATAAATTACAGACAATTTCAAGATAATTGTTTATTTAGATAATTGTTTCATGATAACATAATGGTATCGGTTTTTATTTAAATATAAATAATTTATACAATTTACCGTTTTGTTTGGATCACTTGATTGTCCGCCATCATGACTGCCGACAATGTCACATTTATTTTCTTATTACAAATTGTATTTATTATTGGCGTTGCGGAAAAGGTGAGCTCTGTTTTTAACATCCGACAATATAATCTTTGTACAAGTTTATAGCCTCGTAGCTACTAAAAAAATGGAACGATGTTGATGTTTTTTTTTATTTGAAAGCAAAAATGATCGAGAAGGTTATTAGCTAGCTCTGATGTTTTAAAATTATAGTATGACGCAAGAACAAAGGTGGCGCAGCAGTACGGGCCTCGCCTTTAAAGGTCGCAGGTTCGTTTCTCAGTCCCACTGCTGGGCCGGCCGGGTTGGTGGATGCCACATGTCCTCGAATTAGTTCTTAGACATGCCGGTTCCCTCACGATGTTTTCCTTCAACGTTATTGAGCAGCGGCGATGAAACAATTCACACAAAAATGTGTGGGCACGACCGGGAATCGAACCCGCAACCTTGTATTTCTAAGGCGAGGCCCGTACCGCTGCGCCACCGCTGCTCACAACAAATAATTCTTTTTGCAACAACAACACAAAACCGACTTCAATTGTAGGTACCTAGAATTATGCGTTTAGGGCAATTGCACTAATAATTTTGGAAGGCTGCGCGCTTAGCGTAAACAATGACGCTTCTTTCGACATAGCACAATAACTACTGGTCAGATCTTGATCAAATTTAAATGGGACCACACGGAAGCATTTACTTTCCAACAAAAAAAGAATCATAGAAATCGGTTCACGTATAACAAAGATATTAGGTAACAAACATAAAAAAACATACAGTCGAATTGAGAACCTCCTTCTTTTTTAAGTCGGTTGAAAAGGCTTAATGTTATACTCAACACACAGTACCATAATACAAATTAGACCCCTTTTCGTGGCCATGCGCATAGCTTATTCAAATCGTTTAACGTCGAGTGCTCTGGCACAGCCGCATCATAATGTCATTGTGGGCACTTAATTTTTTTCAATTATAATGGAATGGTTGGCCACATTATGAAGTGTTCAATTCTACGATGTGGAAACAACGTTATACTAGCTTAAGCTGGCTGTTTCGGTCGCGTAGTAAGAGAAAATGCATTTAAAATCTACAAAAAAAAAATACCAAAATACCAATGTGTACCTACCAAATTCCATCAGTTTCCGTCTAGTAGTTTTCACGTGATTTCATTTTCTTTCATTAATTTATTCATTAAACAATATACATTGTGTCTGAATTAATACCTTTAAATTATTAATTAACATTTAATTAAGTTGTAAAATTATATAGGTAACCCTGATTACATTAACATTTTTAAATAAACATATTATTGATTGAGTTACACATACCCAAACATCATCACAAAGTTTCGCTTTTATAATATTGGTCGGATTTCAGATCACATACTTCAGTGTTGAACATCCAAAAATAACATATTACAACAAGAGCATCTTTAATTACGCCAACTTGACTGCCAGGAGGTATGGGCGCGCTAACCCCATATACTACGTAGGGTTTCATTTTGATAGTAAGATTACCTTGGATCACAGTGTTTATGTAAGTTTAGCCTCTCAAATGTCTTATACACCTATGTGGTGCTTACAACATTCATTACACTATTTTGTGCTGCAAGTATGGACGCGCGCGACAATGATTGATTGATAAGTTGAACATTTCGTGGTTTATACGTTAAAAAAGATATAATTAAAGACATTCTAGAATTAAAACTAAAAGAGTTTAAACTAAGCTAAAACTAAAAGTAACATTTATCTGGCGAAGGCATACTATACATAGCTACTGCCACGCCTCTGGAGCCCGATTCTCACGCTTCAGAACTTCTCAGTTCCCAGTTTTTTGAACTCGACATTTAAGTAAAAAAAATTGGCGAAGGGCGATAATTTTCACAAATGAAATCGACATTATGATGTCGATTGCTATAGACTAGTCGTCGCATGCTCAATTTAGGTGTGTTAGGTGTAGATAAAAGGTAATTATTATAACGTACCTACATGAAGTGCTGGACATAAAGTTTCCTTTAATAATGATTTTCAACGCTGTTTCCAGGTAGACTTTTACATCTACGAGTGGTTAACAAACGTGTACAAACGAAGTTTCGTGGAGTTCCATTACAATTGGTGCGATTTGATCGAAAAGGACATGTTTTTTGGACAAGCTTTGAGACAGGGCAAGTTGCTCAAAAAGTGCCCTCATCCGCCGGTTACTATCTCTACGAGCTTCCGATACTATAAAATTTTGATGTGAAACAGTCAAAGTGGATCAGCTTGTCTGCTGGCGGTGTGGTAGTAGACTGTAGCGGGCTAGAATTTCTGTAACTTGACGTCATTTATGCGCCTATTTTGCGTGGTGGTATGGAGTAGCCTCCTGCTAGCCCAGCTCCAGGAGAAGGGCTACCAGTTTCTTCACATTGTTGACGGTTTCTCGAGGTGTTCAGCCCGGTCCTGGACTTCTCCTTTTCCAAGTATCTTTCTGATTAAATTAATGCGGGATCTAATACAGTTTAGGTGTCCCGGGACTTGACCGGGTTCAAATCCTGAGTCTTTTCACGGCGGCGTTGTCTATCCTTGCTTACAGGAATAGCAATGGCGGTATTGCGGTGGAGGATTAAGTCCCATTAACAAAAAGGTCCTGGATGACTGTGGCTTCTGCCTCCATGCAGGCGATATAACACGTAATGCGGTGTGGCGACGAGTCGCCACACGTAAGGTACTCTGCGCCTCTCCCTATTTCTTCAATCTCGCTTGACGTTTTAAGGTCGTACTTGAAATTACGAAATATTATCTGTATTTGACATCTGTTAGAAGTCCCGCGAAGGCTCTTTTTTTCTCTATAGTAAAAGTAACTCCATAAAGTAACGCAATAGACATTGCTTTTTCTATTTTATGATTTGACACGTCTACTTTTAGGTAATTAATCGCGTCTTGTAGCTGTTTGTCTTAAAAAAATATACGTGAAAATGTCTATCCCGATTTACCGTAGCCAATAATTGTTCGTGGAAGTCCATAAATTGAATAAGTTGCATTTTTCAGGGGATCTATCATCAAACGAACATGACAGTGAACCCGGCTGTCATTCCAAAAGGCTTCCCATTCACTAAAGGCCGAATCTACGCAAACGTCACTTTACCGAAGATCAACGCCCGTATCGGTGAGGGATACATAGACATGGCTATAGCACAGATCGATAAGAAAAAAGCGAAGTTTTGAAAGACATTACATATTAAAAACGCTACAATCTTAGAACATTTAACACACGAGCTGTTATTCGCACGCGTTCCCCTCTGTCGAGATACATGAATGGGTAATTTTAGTATTTAAGTGCCCAAATTTAAAAGTTACTCAGAAGTTTGAAAAAAATCAGCTCTGCCTATTTTAAAAGACCTTGTCCTTAACAGTTTAGAACATGGTAACGCTATAGTCAGTTTATCGGGGTTGATCTAGAGACGTCCTATCTCTAGATGAACACCGATCTTGACTATAGAATACCAAGACAATAAAAAATCGAATGAAAATGCAGCATAAAAATCATCATTGCATAGTCAGTCAATTTTTCACAAAAAAAAACTATTTTATGATAGAAATGTATCGAATCGATGGTTAGGCAAACTGATTCTAAATTGTAGCATGTGGAAGGGGTTGATTATTTTATGCGGTCATGCATGCTGCATATATGCACATATTTAAAAAAAATCTAAATAAATAAAGATAAGAAAAAAGTTATTGAGGAAACCGCAGCCACTGAAAATGTTAATGTTTTACGTCTTCTGCCAAACCATTGCGAATGAAACCCCATTGAATTAATATGGCAACTAAAATCATAAATGGGAAAAAAATTAAAAAATATATCCATACTATAATATTATAAATGCGAAAGTCTGTCTGTCTGTCTGTCTGTCTGTCTGTCTGTCTGTCTGTCTGTTACGCTTTCACGGCCAAACCGCTAGACCGATTTTGATGAAATTTTGTAGGGATATAGTTTAAAACCATGGTTCAAACATAGGCTACTTTTTTTTCAAAAATCAACCCCTAAATGTCTGTCATAGGGGTTGAAGGTTTTTGTTACTTTACACTTTCACAGCCAAACTGCGTGACCGATATGGATGAAATTTTTTAAGGATATAGTTAAAAACCATGGTTCAAACATAGGCTACTTTTTTTTTCAAAAATCAACCCCTAAATGTCTGTCATAGGGGTTGAAGGTTTTTATTAATTTACACTTTCAAAGCCAAACTGCTGGACCGATATGGATGAAATTTTGTAGAGATATAGTTTAAAATTATGATTCAAACATTAGCTACTTTTTTTTTTCAAAAATCAACCCCTGAATTTCTGTCATAGGGGTTGAAGGTTTTTACTGCTTTACACTTTCACAGCAAAACTGCGGGACCGATTTTGATGAAATTTTGTAGGGATATAGTTTAAAACTATGGATCAGACATAGGCTACTTTTTTTTTCATAAATCAACCCCTAAATGTCTGTCATAGGGGTTAAATGTTATTATTACTTTACACTTTTACAGCCAAACTGCTAGGCCGATATGGATGAATTTTTTTAGGGATATAGTTTAAAACCATAGTTCAAACATAAGCTACTTTTTTTTTCAAAAATCGACCCGTGAATGTCTGTCATAGGGGTTGAAGGTTTTTGTTACTTTACACTTTCACAGCCAAACTGCTAGACCGATATGGATGAAATTTTTTAAGGATATAGTTAAAAACTATGTTTCAAACATAGGCTACTTTTTTTTCAAAAATCAACCCCTAAATGTCTGTCATAGGGGTTGAAGGTTTATATTAATTTACACTTTCACAGCCAAACTGCTGGACCGATATGGATGAAATTTAGTAGAGATATAGTTTAAAATTATGATTCAAACATAAGCTACTTTTTTTTTCAAAAATCAACCCCTGAATGTCTGTCATAGGGGTTGAAGGTTTTTATTGCTTTACACTTTCACAGCAAAACTGCGGGACCGATTTTGATGAAATTTTGTAAGGATATAGTTTAAAACTATGGTTCAGACATAGGCTACTTTTTTTTCATAAATCAACCCCTAAATGTCTGTCATAAGGGTTAAATGTTATTATTACTTTACACTTTTACAGCCAAACTGCTGGACCGATATGGATGAAATTTTGTAGAGATATAGTTTAAAATTATGATTCAAACATTAGCTACTTTTTTTTTTCAAAAATCAACCCCTGAATGTCTGTCATAGGGGTTGAAGGTTTTTACTGCTTTACACTTTCACAGCAAAACTGCGGGACCGATTTTGATGAAATTTTGTAGGGATATAGTTTAAAACTATGGATCAGACATAGGCTACTTTTTTTTTCATAAATCAACCCCTAAATGTCTGTCATAGGGGTTAAATGTTATTATTACTTTACACTTTTACAGCCAAACTGCTAGGCCGATATGGATGAATTTTTTAGGGATATAGTTTAAAACCATAGTTCAAACATAAGCTACTTTTTTTTTCAAAAATCGACCCGTGAATGTCTGTCATAGGGGTTGAAGGTTTTTATTACTTTACACTTTCACAGCCTAACTGCGGGACCCATTTTGATGAAATTTTGTAGGGATATAGTTTAAAATTTTGGTTGAAACATAGGCTACTTTTTATTTCCAGAATCAACCGTGAATGTCTGTCATAGGGGTGAAGGTTTTTATTACTTTACACTTTCACAGCCAAACTGCTGGATCGATATGGATGAAATTTTGTAGGGATATAGTTGAAAATTATGGTACAAACATAGGCTACTTTTTTTTTCAAAAAACAACCCCTAAATGTCTGTCATAGGGGTTGAAGGTTTTTATTACTTTACACTTTCACAGCCAAACTGCGGGACCGATTTTGATGAAATTTTGTAGGGATATAGTTTAAAACTATGGTTTAGACATAGGCTACTTTTTTCTTCATAAAAAAAACCCTAAATGTCTGTCATAGGGGTTAAAGGTTTTTATTACTTTACACTTTCACAGCCAAACTGCTGGGCCGATATGAATGTACCGATGTACTGTCTGTCTGTTACGCTTTCACGGCCAAACTGCGGGACCGATTTTGACGAAATTTTGTAAGGATATAGTTTAAAATTATGGTTCAAACATAGGCTACTTTTTTTTTAAATTAACCCCTGAATGTCTGTAATAGGGGTTGAAGGTTTTTATTACTTTACACTTTCACAGCCAAACTGCGGGACCGATTTTGATGAAATATTGTAGGGATATAGTTTAAAAGTATGGTTCAAACATAGGCTACTTTTTTTTATAAATCAACCCCTAAATGTCTGTCATAGGGGTTGAAGGTTTTTATTATTTCCATGATTAAAAATACCGTACGGGGTATCGTTGGTAGTGGAATTTTATAAGGTTTTACAATAATTCGGGGAAAGTACGGGGTGCATCACAAAAAAAATGTAAAATAAAACTTCTTAGAAAAAATGACCGCGTTATAAAATTTAAAAATTAGTTTCTTTACATCTCTTATTTGAAGTCGGTGCTAATTCGGTAGATTAGACAGTAGTTGGTCCAAACATAAATATTTGTAGGATAGCAGCTCGAAGTTTGGTAAAGTGTCCGTTAAACGTCAATTGACCCTTATTTTACGTATGAGACTTAAAACATAGCCGACAAAATGTGGGTGATATTCATCTCTGCCTTCATCTTCAGATGGTACAGTAATGAGCGCTATGTTAATAATAACCAATGAAGATAAATCGATCAAGTTGAGTTTTAACCCCCCATAAAAAGGGATATAATAAGTTTGAAACGTATATCTATGTATCTGTGTACAAATTGAGAGGGTTTTTTTTTGCTGATGACCTAACCTAATCGCCGGAAGGGCCTCTATTGGTTCACCAGACTTTTTCGGTGAGCCGTCCGGGGACCGTCGAACCGATAAATTGAGCGGGTGTAGGTACTCAACTGCTTAAGTAGAATGATTTTTCAACGATTTTTTTTTCGAATTATTTAAATTATGTTGATTTGTTTTTTTTTTCATTTACAATTGCTACTCTGTATGCGGAACTTAATTTGAATGAATGAAAGCTAAAATAAAACATTCATCAATGCTTTAGTTTGAGGAACGATGCGTGAAATGACTAACTTCATAGTGGAAAGGTTGGCGGTTTTCTTTGATGGTTTCTAAGGTATCGATATATTCTGTCTAATTTCACAAAACAAAGCACGATAGTGAATATCCACAAAGTTTCTGACCTAATTTCATGTACCAATCATCTCAGTATTTCCGTCCTCCACAAACTGATAGAGTGAAATCCGTATATTTTCACTCTATCAGTTTGTGGAGGACGGTCCTATCCACCCGGTATACCGTTTGGGGTATAGTTTTGAGTAGAATTTCTTAAGTATTCACAAAGGTTCGGGAAAAGTAAAAAAAAAATTGTTTATAATTTTTATATAAAACGGGTTCCTTGGGTTGTTGCCTAGAGGGAATAACCCTAATTGGTTTCCGACGGGAATAACCCTTTTAAAATTCCTAACAAAGTTTGGTGAACTAAAGATTTTAACAAGACTTAAATGGTACAAAAATAATTTTCCAAAATGGAGTAAGACGTCTTCGACTAAAAGAAACAAACATGATCTGATTTAAGACCAATAAAAAATATGATAAAGGTTTCTTAAAGATCTGTAACTTGGCTAATTTTTATCCTAACACAACGCGGGCGAAGCCGCGGGCGGAAGCTAGTATTGTTATAAGTCAAGGAAAGAAGGCTTAAACCAAATAAATACTGTGTCTTGGAACTGATGCATGGAGCATATCTCAGAAGAAGACAAATGATGGAGATCAATTGCATTCTTGCAATGCAACTGATTTACTGACCCAGCCTTCATCCCGCATCCGCATTAACCTACTCAGATTCACTTTCATATAATTGATTAATAAAAATATTAACAAAATAGCTTGTTTAATTCCTCATCTTAATTTTGATAACAGGCCAGAAAAAGACAAAAAATATTAAAGAAGTCGTTGAAACGTATAGCTTGTTTCTTTTTAAAATTATGATCTTAAAAAAAAGCATTTATAATATTTTCTGTCTTCAACAATTTATTCGAAATACGACACTTGGCAAGCGTGTGTGGATTAAGGCCTAAACTCTCTCAACTCGTAAGATAGTTGAGGGAAAACAGTGCCCAGCTGTAGGATACTGAAAAAAGTTAAAGAGAACCAAATTACAACTCAATCGGTCATGTAGTTTCTATGTGAATTAACTCACTTGGCAGATTTTTCTTTTTAATTTAAGATCTAAAGCGAGAACAAACCTACACACATAATATGTGTAACATTTTTTAAAGTCAGCTAAAAAGGCAATTCCTGTCAAAAACACTTTCTGACATTCAACTTTACTACAAAAGGTCCATTTCATAACAATAAATTTTCGTATGATTTTAACAATTCTTTGATTCACCGTAGACGTCTGTAAAATATTTCGGCATCGTCCCTTCATATTCGTATTGAAGATTTAACAAAATCCTTCGTAGTATTACATTGAACTTTCAATTCTTCTGATTGAAAAAGCCCTCAAACACCCCGATTTTGTCGGATAAAACAAATTTTGTGAAATCTTTCCAGGGCCGTAGTCAGGGGGTGAGATGTAATAGGAAAATACGAATACCTACTCTGGCTAAAACTTATATTTAATTAGACCGATCTTGTTGCAGCCGCTGCGCTGCTAATTTTCGTGCGTTCAAATGATAATGCCTTAATTATTATTACTGTGACCAGTTCTATAGGTCTGCTTATATTATTCACCCATGATGATTCGTCCATTATGATTTTTCTGTGCTGTCTCCCGCTTTGCTAAGAAGGAAAAGGACAACCTAACTTTCTAACTCCTATTAAGTTTCTGATTAAATTCGTGAGGGATACAAGACAGTGTAGGCGTCTCGGAACTTGGCCGGATTCAAATTGCGAGTCTCTTCACGGTGCCACAGTTGGCTTGGTGGGATTGCGGTGGTAGGTCCTATAAAAAAACCACAAATCTGTTTTCTATAGCACAAGCTCTGCTTAGTTTAGGATCAGATAGTCGTGTATGAATTTTTTCAAGATATTATTGTTATATTATCATACGAGTAGTAGGTACATTATTTAGTAAGATGTTATAGCCCCTAAACCGCTTCGTATGAGTTTACTGCTACCTAAAATCCAACTCTAACTACGGCCCTGGATATCGGTTGAAATTTCAATGTAAATGGTATTCCACCTCAGGCGTCGAGTCCCGTTGAAACAACTGCTCTCGATAAGGGACAGATTAGATTTTTGTTCGAGAATATTCTATTCAATCCTAAGACATTGCTGTTAGTCGGCTTACCATTTCTCTTTTTGATTTCGGGCGGATTATGTTATAAATTATTGGGAGTGAAATACTTATCTTTGAAGAAAAAAGTAGTAAGTTTTTACTACATAAGAGTTTTTTGACCAACACTCATTGAGATTAGACTCATTTGATATGTATCAGTGCCAAAGGGTGTAAGTTTGAAAAAGGGAAGACAGAACAAAAAAGTACTTACTTTGCAAAATAATATCTGTTCACTTACGTCATCGATCGTTTTTACACTTGAGGTTATAATTATTTTTGTTGCTATTTAAAACTTTTAGGCGTTATGAAGTAGAGAATATGATATGTGGATTGTTTACTACATAAGTTTTTTAAAATGTAGGTATTGACAACCGGACCCTACCTATTATAAAATTAAGTACGTGTTACTGACCAATTCCTTATGGGAAGCCGATGGGAATCGGCTTGTATGGACTCTGCGCCACTGCAATGTATTGACATACATAGCAAAAGGGTCCAAGTTTGATTATCTCGTTTAATATTAAAATTCCTGTGGCCCCCTTCCGACTACATAATCAGTCCGGCTCTGTAAATATGCCGAAATTGAGCTTAATTGAATGTCAAGCGTTCAGTTGTTTAAATATCAACTTATTCGTTACAATAGTTTCAGAGCAAATCGGCTGAGACAAACAAGTTCAGACAACTGAGTGATTTGACTGCTTAGCCGAACATTGTGGGTTCGATTTCCAGATTCCAGATCGACACCCAGGACAAATCCTGGTGTGATGAGCACGATTGTTTGTTCTATGTCTGGGTGTAATTGATCTATGACTAGCTGCCCCGGCAAACTTCGTACCGCGTATTTCTCACCTTTTAAACCTCCCTTAGTACTTTATTTTATGAGTACTTTAATACTGTGATGTATGTACAATATAGGTAGTTCGTCAAATTGCTGTCAGGTGTCAACCAACAGTCTGGAAATATACGCCGTGCAGTTGAGACGTTGTTCTATTATTTCACCCCTTGTACAGACTACCATATTTCTCAAATACCAAAATCAGCCAAATCAGTTCAGCCGTTCTCGAGTTGTAGCGAGACTAAAGAACAGCAATTGATTTTTATATATAGGACTAGCTATCCGGCAGACTTCTTACTGCCTCAATCGACTGGTGCTTTTAGGGTTTTTCCGGCAATTATTCGAATTATTTTTCTCACCTTTTAAACCTTTCCTAGACCTCTACGAACATTTCAAGACCAAGATAAGATAAATCCGTTCAGCCGTTCTCGAGTTTTAGTGAGACTAACAAACAGCAATTGATTTTTATATAGAAAGAATATGTATGTATGTTAACGCCTTCACTACAAATCTTTAAAACGAAGATCTCTAAATTGTTGCTCGCGGAATGTGTCAGGCGTTTTAATATTCATTTCTAATAGTACCGTCATTTTACTATTTTTCACACTCTTTGCTTTGTATCCGATCATCTAACCAGCGAACCTTGCTCTCAGCATATATTACGATTGTAAAACGATTATAAAGTCCAATTATACGATTTTAAACGAATCCGGAGTTTTCACTAAGCACCTGGAGGCTCCAACATCTGGCGACCGTGACAGGACCGCAATTTTGGACGAAAATCTATTTTTCACGACGACAAAGTGCCGGTGTTACATAATACGCCGCAGCATATTTTAACGAAGATTAACGATATTTTGGAGAGGACCAGCCATTGCAGCCACCGCCGGTCAGTGATCAGCATCAAGCATCACACCGCAGCCTAGGCCAATGCAGCTAAGTGCCTTTTCCTTCGAACTTTCCATACACCTACCTATTTCTTTTCCACTTCATTTCCGTAACCAAATACCTATTTCGAATAGTTTTACCTGTGCATTTTAGTATCTCCATGGTATCTAAATTGCATAACAAGCATTCTACGAACCATAAGTTCGCAAATTACTATATTTTGATAGCAATATTGTAGGACCTGCCTACCTACCTATCATAACAAATTATTAGATAAATTCATACAATATCGTTAAATAAAACGATACCAATTAGTTTTCTTATATTTCTGAGACCTTTTGTTAGGATTTCCAGGCATATTTCGCAATAGTTTTTGCATTATATTCACCTACTTCGCCGAACATTCCAGGCTAACATCACACCTACCTACCTCGTGCCGTGTGTCGAACGCGCGCGAGGCAAGGCGGCCGCTCGTTCTTAACAACGACTACTGGGGAGCGCAGGGCCGTACTCAGGTGACGCGAGGCGAGGAGCGTGAGCTAAATTTTACTATTACTTTTTCAACTTATACTTTGCGTTATATTCGTTTCCTAATCTTTGTTACAATTTTGTTTGCTATTTACACAAGTTAAATTCATTTTATAACAACACTTTTAATAAAGTATTACCAATTTCTTTAATTTATAATGGGCAAAGATTATGAAAGTGAAACTACTAAGGATCCACAAGTTTTACAAGAACTTTTAGTAAAAAGAAGTTCTATAAAGGGTCAAATTACAAAATTTAAAAACTTTTTATCAAACATTTCTTCTAAAGAAACTCTTACTCAGATTGAGTTAGCAGAATTAACATTAAAGTTAAATAAATTCGAATCTATTTATAGCCGATTTGACGACTTGCAAAGTCAGATAGAAGTGTTACATTCAGACAACCTTTCTGGTGAAATTGATGAGCGTGATACTATTGAACAATCATTTATTTCTAACATTGCTATTGCTCAAGGTATTATACAAAAACACAACTCAAATCGTCATGATGAGAGTAACTACAAAGATCTGAATTCAAGTCAGCTTTCTATGGCACAAGGTGATCATCATCACGATGTGGGTTTTAAATTGCCGCGTATCGAAATTGCTAAGTTTGATGGGTCATACTTCCGTTGGCTTGAGTTTCGTGACACATTTTTATCAATGGTGCATAACAACGACCGAATCAACCCAATTCATAAATTCCATTACCTGAGTTCGTATCTGGTCGGTGACGCAGCACGCATTATAGCTAACTTAGAGATATCTAGTGCTAACTACAACACCGCTTGGACGTTATTGTGCGATAGATACGATAACAAACGACAACTAATTAGTCATCATTTAAATTCTTTGCTAAATGTGCAGCAAATCACTCGTGAGTGTGATAAGTCATTACGTTTTCTTGTCGATCACATTACTAAGAACATACGCGCTTTAACTACTCTTGGGTTAGCTACTCATGAGTGGGACATTTTAATAATTCATATAATGAGTACCAAACTTGATAGCCGCACTCTAGCGAAATGGGAAGAATGCCGTGGTACATTGCATAACATTCCAAATTTACAAGATTTCTTTAAATTTATTATTGATCGTGCCGATGTTCTCGAGGCAATAAATCGTACTCATTCTTTACCTAAACCTAAAACATCGAACTATAATAAAACTCCTATTTCAAACATAAAATCTCATCAGCAGTCATATGTTTCTAATAACATTAAGGCTGAGTTTTCTTATACACCGTGTGTCGTTTGTAAAGGTCAACACCGCATTTATGACTGTCCTACGTTTACAGCTAAAAATTTAGATGACCGCATTAATGAAGTTAATAAATTAAAATTATGTTTTAATTGTTTAAGGTCTGGACATTCAGTGCGTTACTGTCGCTTGGGTCCATGTCGTATATGCAAGGCAAGGCACAACAGCTTGTTACATAAACAAGATGCCGACAACAATACTTCTAGTTTGTCTACTATTTTTCCTAACAATGTTGATGACACAATTGTTAATTTTTCTAAGCAAACTTCAAAACAAGTTTTACTGTCTACTGCCTATATTCTAGTGTCCAATCCTGTTACAAAGCAAGCAGAGAAGGTTCGCGCCCTATTGGACTGCGGTAGTCAGACTTCATTCATAACGCAATCTCTTAAGACAAAATTATGCTTACAATCTAATTCTAGTTTTAGTGTCAATATAATTGGCATAGGTAACAAGAAGACCAGTCAGGTTACTGAGTCATGTATTGTGCAATTAAAATCTTTATTAAATAATTTCAATGTCACATCCACATTTCTAGTTCTACCAGCATTGACAGGTGACATACCTAAAATGTCTATCGATTTTAAATCTCTCAATATTTCTAGCGATATTTTCCTAGCAGACCCTATGTTTCACCAACCAGCACCTGTTTATATTCTCATCGGTGCCGATCTTTTTTGGGATATTCTTGGCCGTGAGCAACTTCCTCTCGGTCCTAACTTACCTATATTAAGAAGTTCCCAATTTGGTTGGCTGGTCTCAGGTACCATCAATACAAACATTCACTCAAACAATATTTCGAAATGTGTAAGTATACAGTCTAATCATGCTTCTTACTCTTATACATCGTCTATTGACAATATTCAACAAGAACTAACAAGGTTCTGGGACTTGGAGAATGTTCCACAATCTAAGTTTCTATGAGTTATAGCGAGAAGGCATGTGAGACACATTTTTTATCTCACACCTTTCGCCTAAATACTGGTAGATTTTCAGTTAGTCTACCCTTGAAAGATACTCCCGATTGTCTTGGTGAATCTTATAGTTTAGCTAAAAAACAATTAATTAATTTAGAGAAACGATTCCGTAAACAACCTGAAGTTAAGTCTCAATACATCAATTTTATGCGTGAATACGCTGGTTTAGGTCATCTTTCAGAATCCACAGTAGCGATACCCATGACATCGTACTTTCTATGTCACCACGCTGTCTTCAAGGATAGCAGCGAGTCCACAAAAGTCAGAGTCGTGTTTGACGGCTCAGCTCCTTCTTCATCAGGCCATTCTGTCAATGACATTCTCTTGACCGGGCCCAATATGCAGGACTCACTTTTCTCCATCTTAGTGAGAGCGCGACAGTACAAGTACCTCCTAACAGGTGATATCGAGAAGATGTACCGACAGGTTCATGTTCATGAGGAGGATCGCGATCTTCAACTCATATTGTGGAGAGAAGATGAGTCCATGCCCATCAAGACCTACCAGCTGAATACTGTAACTTACGGCATGGCAAGCTCCAGCTATTTAAGCACAAGGTGCCTTTGGCAGATTGGCGAAGAGGTCTCTGATCCATTGGTGAAGACTATCATTCAACACGATTTGTTAGTAGACGATCTTATTACGGGTTCTGAAGGTGAAGAAACTTTACGTTATATTCACCAAGCAGTCACTGAAGCATTGAAACAAGGATGCTTCAATCTTCGCAAGTTCAAGTCTAACTTGCCGACATTATTCGATTCAATTGATCAAACTGAAGACAATCTTATAGTTAGTGAATCTACTTCTATTTTAGGTGTGGGTTGGAACCCATCTACTGATCAACTTCATTTTCCAATTAAGGTTCCACCTTATTCTAACTTAACATCTAACATTTCTACAGAGAAAGAATCTATAATCAAATTTAAAAATTATTCTTCCATAATGAAATTAAAACGAGTTTTAGCGTATGTTTTACGATTTATAACGAATTCTAAAAATAAAATAAACAAAATTACAAGTACTTTAACAGTCGATGAAATAAACCATTCATTTTTATGTTTGTGTCGTTTAGCTCAACAAGAATCATTTTACAACGAATATGACTTGTTGTGTAAAAACAAACCTTTGAGCCCTAAGTCTCACATTTTATCTTTAAGTCCATTTTTAGGCGATGACAAAGTCATTCGAGTTGGTGGACGTCTTGGTTCATCCGATTTTAGTTATAACAAAAAACATCCTGTTCTGTTGCACGCATCTCATCATTTAACACGATTAATATTCGAGTATGAACACAAACGTGGTTTGCACGCTGGCCCACAACTATTATTATCAATGGTTAGAGACTATGTTTGGCCCATCAACGGTAGGCACTTGGCGAGACGAACATTTCGCAATTGTTGTAGGTGTAGACGTCTACAGGGTAAAACTCTAACTCCTATGATGGGACAACTGCCTTCGCAACGTGTTCAGGTAGATTTTCCATTCCAAGCAGTAGGAATCGATTTTGCAGGCCCATTCCTAATTGTAAACAGAAAGGGGCGTGGTGCCAGTCTAATTAAATGTTATTTGTGTGTTTTCATATGTTTACGATATAAAATTGTTCATCTTGAAGCAGTTAGCGATTTATCAAAAGACGCTTTTATAATGACTTTTCGAAGATTTGTGTCACGAAGAGGTAGGCCAGCGGAGGTATTCTGCGACAACGGTCGTAACTTTGTTGCAGGAGCAAAGGAAATCAATGATTTTTTCAAAATTAATTCAAGTATTTTGTCTGATTTTGCATGTGCGGAAAACATTAAATTTCATTTTTCACCGACTTACGCTCCTCACTTTGGCGGCATTTTTGAGGCTGGTGTGCGTTCAGCTAAATTTCACGTTAGGCGTGTTATGGGTAATTCCCATTTAACTTTTGAAGAAATTTCGACCCTTTTCGCACAGGTCGAAGCTGTTTTAAATAGTAGACCTCTCTGTCCACTTTCTACCTCTCCTGACGATTTCCATTGTCTCACTCCCGGGCATTTTCTCATTGGTCGGGCTCTTACCGCACTACCATCGCGTGCTCTGGAGGACTGTAACGCAAACAATTTGCATCGCTACGCAAGACTGCAGCAGATTCACGAACATTTTTGGAAGCGCTGGCAGCGCGAGTATATTGTCGAGCTACAACAACGCCACAAGTGGAAGCGCAATGACTCAGATGTCCAAATTGGCGATATGGTTTTGTTGCAAGAGGACAACGCTCCACCATTACACTGGAGGCTCGGGCGCATCGCAAGGCTGTTCCCAGGACCAGACGGGATATCGCGTGTCGCCGACGTCAACACTATAAGAGGGATTGTTCGGCGTCCTATCATATGGTTCGCATTTGCCCGCTCCCTACAGAAAGGGAACTTCTCGACGGTTGAAAACTGACGTTTCAACGGGGGGAGGATGTTAACGCCTTCACTACAAATCTTTAAAACGAAGATCTCTAAATTGTTGCTCGCGGAATGTGTCAGGCGTTTTAATATTCATTTCTAATAGTACCGTCATTTTACTATTTTTCACACTCTTTGCTTTGTATCCGATCATCTAACCAGCGAACCTTGCTCTCAGCATATATTACGATTGTAAAACGATTATAAAGTCCAATTATACGATTTTAAACGAATCCGGAGTTTTCACTAAGCACCTGGAGGCTCCAACAATGTATTAACAAAAAATATATTTATGTAGTGTATCCGTTCCGTACACATAACACAGGCAAATATAATTAGTACTTCATTTGAGACTAGATGGCGCTGTGATATGTGTAGAATTATTGTTGTTAGATCCGTTTATTACAGCCGTTTCTCCCCTTAGTTGCGGAACCCTTGAAATACTAAAAAAACATTGTCCACTTTGAACACAGGCTGAAAGGGCATTAATAAGGTTGTATTTCACCGGCGCCATTCCACAAGACGAGTGGGCGAGTTGGAGGGAAAATTGGATGTGTCCATCGCGTTATTTATGGGCTGATATGTTCTTGGATTGCGTATTGTGTGACCGCTGGAAAATAACGGGGGTTACTAGTGAAAGTTATAAGCGCTGGAAGCGGCTATATTTTATTGTGAAATAGGCTTGCTCTTGCGCTTGCGAGACCAGCGGTGGCGCAGCGGTACGGGCCTCGCTCTAAGAAATATAAGGTCACGGGTTTGAGTCCTTGTCTTCAGTGGTTGTGCCCACACATCTTTGTGTGAATTGTTCCATTTTGTTTTCATTTTGTTAATCAAGTTATGATTCTTTTCCAAAGATTGCCAGAAGTTAAAAAGTTTTCCAAAGATTGCACACAGGTTAAAAAATATTACTGTAGGTATATTAAAATAAAAAAGGTAGCAGTTTTTAGGTCTTTTTAATAAAGACGGAGCAGGTGCAGTCAGTAAATGTCTGTTCACCCTATTTATATATTTGCGTCGTGGCATGGGAACTTTAGTTAGTCAAAGCACACTACAGCCTCACCAAGTATCTCTCGGGACACGACTGGGTCATTTGTCGACATGAAGACACATGAGTAGGTTGATAAAATAATAAAAAAAAATGTTAACTAAACCATTCATACAAACACAATACTTACTCAATACAAACAAGTTAGCCAACGAAGCTCAAGACGAGCGAGCTTACTGGTGCTACCTAAAACCAGGACTAACATTGGCAAAAAATGCTTACGTTTGAAGGAGTACAGCTGGGGCATTCCACGCCAACTCATCCTACATCCGATTTCGCTGAAATTTGGGCATCTTTTTGTACCCTTCGAAAAAGGTTTCTATGAATTTTTTCAAATTTTTTCATTCAGCCAATCGAGAGATATGAATTTTCGAAAATTTCGGGTATTTTTTTTTAAATAGCCATAACTTGGTGAAAAATTGTCCGATTTGGGACTTTTTTTTTAAATTTCGTATTTTTTTATGAACTTTTTGAAAAATTTATGCAATAAATTATTCATCATAAATTTGATTGTTTTTTTTCATTCCAAAGTTAAAACAAGAATTTTAAGATTGTTTGTATCCTACAATTTTTTTTCAAAAATTCTACTCTTCTAAAACACAAATTTTAAGCCTAGTCTCGTAATGGGATAATAATGGGTTCTAATTTTGTTTTTTTAATTATTTTAAATTTTAATTTTAAATTTACCTTAGAAATTGAAATTTTGACTTCAATTATTTATTATTTAAAATAAATAATTGAAGTCAAAATTTCAATTTTTTAAACAAAAATAAAAAAAATTTACCCTCACCTATAAGAAATATACACTCACTCAACTCATTCAAAATCCAGCTCAGCCAATATCTATTAAAATTATAATAATAGTAGTAACAATGTAGTGGGACATAGTCTATAAAAAAAAACTATGTTATAATGAATGATTTGAGTGAGTTAATTTTTCAAATATGTAGTTTTAAGTGTCTAAATGAAGTGAAGTTGAACGTTGTAACTTTACTATTATTTTTTGTTCTCAATTAAGTGACACTATGTTTTTATTGAGAATAAAGTTTCTTTAAACCTTAACCTATAATTATAAATTAAAAATTTAATAACCCCCAACGCGTTTTTTTTAGCTAAGAACCATCTTTATTACTACAACCATCAAATAAAAAACTGCATCCAAATCAGTCCAACAGTTTATTAGCTTATAACTTACTAGCTTTCCGCCCGCGGCTTCGCCCGCGTGTATTTCGGTTATCGCGCCAAAACATTACCTTCTTTTGGCGCAGTCGGATAAAAACTATCCTATGTCCTTTCTTGGGTCTCAAACTACCTCCATACCCAATTTCATCCAAATCGGTTCAGTAGTTTTTGCGTGAAAGCGTAACAAACAAACTTACATTCGCATTTCTAATATTAGTATAGAAGTAAGAAAAAACAAAAAAAAAAGATGTAACGCGATACCGCTTCTAGTGAAATATTTATATCTATGTGTTTGGTAAAATAGGGGAATCCGGCAAATAGATTTTGATGATAGCGGTTCTGTTACATTCCATAGATACTCGTATATAAAACTATCAACGGATACATGTTGAACCGGAAAGGGTACCTATATCAAGGCTTTTATTCTACGTTATTTGAGCTGTAAGCGTTTAAATTTTAATAAATCAATTAGAAAAAAGTAGGTAACAAAACAAAATTATTATTATTCAATATATTTCTTAGATTTTCTCTGTTAAAATTAGGATGTTTTTTAATTTCAATAGTATCGCGGATCAATCTTGGTAGGAACCGGTTTTCTTTGATAAGAACCTGTGTTTTATCAAATCTCAGGTAATGGTTGGGGCCTTTTCACACAGGTTTTAAACACAGGTTCTTGTCAAAGAAAACCGGTTCCTACCAAGATTAATCCGCGAAGATATTAAAATTAAAAAACATCCTAATTTTAACAGAGAAAATGGTTGGAATATACCACCTGCTTGGGACCCAGTGCTTAATTTACTTGTACCAAAACCCAAGCAAAATCAACTCAGAATTCAAGACACTGTGAGCTCAGTTTGCTTAAATCGTATCGCAACTTAAATATTAATGTTTGAAGGTAGTCAGTAATAATTGTGATTAATATTTTTGGACGTCAAATACCCCAGTCCACCCGTGAACATGAAGTCTGAAAAGACTTTGAAACGTCGGGATCTAAAATCTAAAATAAACCGCGATAAAATCCGTTAAAAAGTAGTTTTATTTCAATCTTTTATTAAGTCAAAAATAGTTTAGAAAAGTAACTAATCGGTTGTGTGACACGAAAATTTTGTATATCAAAATATAATGCAGTGGGGAGCCGTGTCAAGCAAACGTACACAAATAAATTTCTTACAAAATTAAATTAAAATTTTAAATTATTATTTTTATTCTATTTTTACGCGTCACTGGCGCTTAGTCTAGTAGGATCGTCCGCCCGTTCGGCACTGCCAATAAAGCGCTTTCCTGCCACTTTTACTGTGCGAACTGCTAAGTTGTGGAATTCGCTGCTCGTATCTATGTTTCCCGGTAGCTATAATCTGCCTGTCTTCCAGTCACGAGTGAATCGGTATTTACTGGGTAATCGCGTTCCATCATAGACTGCATCATTGCTTAACAACAGCAAATTGTAGATAAGCGGAAGCCTTTTATAGGATAAGAAGAAATCGTGGCCTTCAACGTCGCGTCGCGACACGTTAAGACACACATTCTTTATGACACCTGGGTTAGAGATCTTACCACAGAATAGTTTAAATGTAAACTAGTGCCAAAAAAAAACAAAAGGAAAAATAATTACCAAGGAACCACGTGTTAGCTGTGGTTAGAGCAATAAACAGGATTGGAGCACACTAAGCCGAGTTTCTAACAGCTTTTAGGGTTCCGTGTGATAATAAAATAAAAGACGGAAATGGCTTAAAATGCAATGCAAAAAGCGATGAGTGCTGATGCAGATAGAAATAAAGAAGTGAATCAATATATTGGACAGGCGCGTTCCATCGTAGACTACACCATTGTTTAACATCAGGCAAGTTGTAGCCAAGCACATGCCTACTTCATAATAAAAAAATGTAGATACCGTTCCAGACATCACAATAATAGGTCTAGATTTTTAATCCCTTTTTTGTCATATTGAATTTTTCATCTTTTTGTCCGTTCGGTCCGGTATACAAGTTCGTGCGGTGTAGCGGTGGCGCAGTGATACGGGCTTCGGCTTAGAAAAATAAGGTCGCGGGTTCGAATCCTGGTCGTGCCCACACATGTTCGTGTGAATTGTTTCACCCCCGCTGCTCAATATCGGTAAAGGAAAACATCGTGAGGAAACCGGCATGTCTAGAACTAATTCATTCATTCGAGGACATGTGACATCCACCAACCCGCACTTGGCCAGCGTGTGTGGATTAAGGCCTGAACTCTTTCAACTCATAAGATAGTTGAGAGAAGACCCGTGCCCAGCTTTGGGACACTATAGGGGGTTGAAGTGATACAAGTTCGTGGTATCGTAGTGCCTGAACTAAGGATAATTTTTTTATGTGATTTTCTTTATTTAGAGATAGAACCAAAAGGTTATTCTTGGTTAGTTTTCAAGAATATTGTGTCAATTATATCAGCAGTTATATGTATTTGTTGAGGAGCGCAGGCGCATACGTGCTATCTCTTTTACGCATTGCATTCATCACGTCACCAACCGCCAATAGGATGATATCAAAAAGACGCGATACTTATTTTCTATTGGTCTATGTCACGCATTCGATTTCGTTTCTAAATTGTTAACTAGACGCACTTTGAGTTCAATAAAAATGGCTTCCAACTAAAAACGTGTATGAACATTATTAAATCTAAAAACCTACCACAAACCATAAAAGTAGCTAAAATCACGCGGCTACACCCTTGTGGACCTTCGGAGCCAAATATTTTGAAGAATCTTTCAAGCGCACGCGAGATTCTACGAGAAGCGACCTATGAAAATCAAATCGTCACTGCCACGCGTCAAGAAAATCATAATTTCGCCAATTGCACATCGCTGGCTTATTCAAGAAGAGGGCTGCACTAACGTGGACTGCTATCCCATCGGAAGATCTGGAGAACAGGAATCACAACGGTGCGTCCGTCAAGTTCCAGTTTTCAAGACCTGTCCTGATCATCTGTGTAATACCGTTCTGTGATTTCTAATTCCAGTGAGTTTGGTGAGGGTTGCCGACTGCGCAAAGTCACAGTCCTGCTACTGCCTGGTGTTTCGCACCGGCAGCTTGTTGTGTAAGCAGCTATAACTGCACAAAATTGTAAGTACCTCACCTTTCATAGGCCATCGGAATGCCTTTAATGGGAGACAATAGTGATGAGTTTAAAACACGCGATAAATCACCTTATAGATCTACTGACACAAAGACTGAGCAAATCATTCGTGATCTGGTTAGGAAACGCGGCATAATTAAAGGTAGATTAACTAAGCTTTCAAATTATTTCAAAGGTATCGATGTTAGTACAATATCTACCCAACTAAAAATAGACCTAAAATTACGCACACAAGGTGCCAGTACCTTACTATCTGAATTTAACTATATTCAGTCCAAAATCGAGGAAATCGTGCCCGATAGCGGCATTGAAGAACAGTTAGATCAACGCCAGCAGTTCGAGGATGCTTATTACAGCACCTTAGCGCAGGCTGAGTCTATTCTTAGCGACAGTGAAGAGGTCACTGGTAGTTCCAATACTTGTCAGCATTTATCACAAAATTCGTTTGTTAAATTGCCCACTATAGTATTGCCTACTTTCGACGGTTTATATGAACACTGGCTAGAATATAGGGATACCTACTTGTCACTAGTACACAATTCTACGCAAATCAGTGATATTCAAAAATTTCACTACTTAAAGTCGTCCCTTAAAGGTAGTGCAGAGCTAGTAATAAATTCGCTTGAAATCTCGGCACAAAACTACTCTGTTGCATGGGAACTATTATTAAATAGGTATGATAATACGCGCTTACTAGTACAAAGTCACGTTAAATCGTTGTTTACAATACCTTCTTTGACGAAGGAGTCACCTTCGCTTATTAGGAAACTCATTGACACTATTATTAATAATTTACGGGCTTTAAAGAACCTAAACGAGTCGGTCGAATCATGGGATACGCTAATTATATACATGGTTGTGTCCAAATTAGATAAAACCACCGAACGAGAGTGGGAACAATACAAAGGTTCAGTTTTACTTCACAACGATCCTAAAAGTAAATTAAAGGTTGATGATTTGTTAAGGTTCCTTAAAAACAGGGCTGATTTGCTAGAAACGTTAGCATTGTCAGATTTATCGCACAATAAGGGTCGTCAACACGTCGTTGAAGTTAAAAAACCTAATTTATATAAACACCACATATCACAATGCCATGTTTCTTCCAATAAGCCTCCTGCCCTGGCAGCACGTCAGCGCCCGCATAGATTATGCGTCGTATGCAAAGGTAAACATCCAATTTACACTTGTTTACAATTTATTAACATGGATTTAAACGCTAAACGTAAAATAGTTAGCGACCACAATCTATGCGAGAACTGCTTGCGCCCCGGACACGCACTAGAACACTGTTTTTTTGGCCCATGTAAACTATGTACTAAAAAACATAATTCATTACTTCATCCAAGTGATTCTAATCATACTACTAATCGTTGCACCGCGACGGCGACGACTGAGAGGAATGCGCCATGCACATCCGCGTCCCATTCGCCGCCTATAGCGGACTCCCTAAACAGCGACTGCAGTAGTAAACAACTCATTCAGCATTCATTTAATAATGTTCATACAAATACGCACACATACTCGCAACGCATTGATGTGCAACCTGTTTTGCTATGCACTGCTTTGGTCGAGATTCCGGATAAAAATAATGTTTATCATACGGCATGCGCATTACTCGACAGTGGTAGTCAGAACTGTTTTGTCACACAATCGTTTTGTAAACGCTTAGATATACCTCTTATACAGTCCACTCACGAAATACGGGGAGTAGGTAATGTAATATCACATTCGACGCAAACGTGTGATATTATAATTAAATCACGCATTAGTACCTACTCGACGCGCATTAAGTGTTTCGTTTTGAAGGAAATTACTTCCACATTACCAGCTGTTCAAAGCGCTAAGTTCAAAATTCCTGAACACGTTCAGCTGGCAAATACGCATTATTTAAACGCACAAAATATAGATATTTTGATTGGTGCCGACCACTTTTGGGACTTGCTTATCGAGGGCAAGATGCGTTTACCGAATGGTCCGTACCTACAAAATTCTAAACTTGGTTGGTTAATATCAGGGCCAATTAATATTACGCACAATAAAGGTCAAGTTCAATGTAACTTAACTCATTCTACTTCTATAGATGTAGATAATATAGATTCGCAATTACGTCAGTTCTGGGAGTTAGAAGAGCTATCTAAGTCTCAGTATACGCACGCATCTGACGAACAGGCATGTGAACACTCTTTTACTACTACAACTACACGCGACAAGGATGGTAGGTATTGCGTTCACATACCATTGAAGGAATCAGCTGATGCATTGGGTGAGTCATACTCAGTGGCGTAGCGTGCCTTGTGGGGGCCCCATATAAAAAAATTTTTGGAGGCCCTTATATGGAGGTAAAGATTTTTCACAAAAGAAAAAAAATATTGTGAGAAGAAATATTTATTTATCACATAATTTACCCATTTTACAAATAAAAATCGAATTTTATATATTCACTCTCCTTGCCTTTTTTTCGGCAAACTGATTTATTAAATCATTTATGGCTGATGAAGATTTTAGTTTTTGTTTTTATTCTTTTTCCTTACACACTTTGGGGGCCCCCGTGGCCCGGGGCCCCGTATAATTGATACGGCAAATACGGCGGTAGCTACGCCCCTGGTCATACTCCCAAGCCGAACGTAGATTTTTTTCTTTAGAAAAACGTTTATTACGCGCTCCGGTCGATTACAAACAGCTGTATATCGACTTTATAAACGAATATATAAGTTTAGGTCATATGACTAAGGTTGACACATACGCTAAACATCATTATTTTATGCCACACCATGGTGTTTTTAGAGAAGAAAGCACCACTACCAAACTACGTGTAGTATTCGATGCCAGTGCAGCTACAAGTAGTGGTAAATCGTTTAACGACATTCAACTGGTAGGTCCACCGATTCAGGGCGACTTGTTAGGTATTTTATTACGCTTTAGACAATTTAAATACGCTGCAGTTGCAGATTGCGAAAAAATGTATAGACAGGTAGCCGTACATCCTTCGCAGCGCGATCTGCAACTGATCATCTGGCGCGATGATCCTTCTAAGCCGCTGGACATCTACAGACTTAACACTGTTACGTATGGCACAGCTTCAGCGCCTTACCTCAGTGTAAGGTGCTTGAAGCAATTAGCTGCTGAGTGTAGTGACCCTGAGGTCCAGAGGCTCATACGTGACGACTTTTACGTTGATGACCTTTTGACCTCATGTCAGGACAAGACCAAATTGTTAAGTCTGTGTAAGGATACTGTAGATGTCTTAAAATCTGGATGTTTTCCATTACGCAAGTGGATCTTTAATTTTAATGTCGATAGTGAGTCATGTTTTGATCATTCCTTTCGTTATTTAAACCTAGGTGAAAATACGCATTGCAAAACGTTAGGTTTAGGATGGTCTAACACTACTGACGAGTTTCATTTTGATACACGCATTCAACCTGACAGTCATCCTGTTACTAAACGTATTATTTTGTCAATAGTTTCCCAAATATATGATCCGTTAGGATTATTAAGCGCATTTGTCATTATTGGCAAAGTTTTGCTGCAAAAATTGTGGCTTTTAAAAGTAAAGTGGGACGATCCACTCCCCGCTGACATTATACGCACATGGAAATAGTTTCTCAATAGCCTAGTTTATCTTCCCACCGTTAAAGTACCTCGATACATCTCACAGTGTGATCCTATTCGAACTGAAATACATATTTTTTCAGATTCTAGCCAAATCGCATTCGGCAGCGTGGCCTACGTGCGTACCGTGTGTGCTGATCGAGTCACAGTAAGATTACTAATGTCTAAAGGCAAAGTAGCTCCGTTAAAACCGGTCAGTATACCTAGATTAGAGCTATGTGGCGCGTTGCTAGGCGCACGACTTTATGAGAAAATTCGCAGTTCTCTTACGATCAATGTTGATAACGTCACATTGTGGACAGATTCGACTATAGTCCTAGGCTGGTTACGTATGCCGCCTAGTTTACTAAAGACGTTCGTACAAAATAGGGTTGCTGAAATACATGAGTTAACCAATCAAGTTACATGGCAACATGTAAGCGGCAAGGAAAACCCTGCCGATCTTATTTCTCGCGGAGTTAGTATTGAGAACCTGTCTTCATCAAGTTTATGGTGGGAAGGACCTAGATTTTTACACGATCCAGACTTCAATAGTCATTTAAATTCGCACAATAACTTATCAAGTAATAATTTAAACGATTTACCTGAACTTAAGTCTAATTCGCTATTAATAAAGAATGAAAATGTATTCGAATCATTCTTTCCTTTCAATAAATTTTCTAAGTTTTCTTTCATGAGTCGTGTAAGTGTTTATGTATTTCGTTTTATACATAATTGTAGAATACGCAACAAATTAAATAGGATTACAGGTGTAATCACTGTTTCTGAATTACAACAGGCTAAATTTAAACTCGCAAGACTATCACAAATGGAATCTTTTCCTAATCAATACAGTTTACTGCTAAAGGGTAAAAATATCACACAAAATGATAATCTTGCTCATTTAAGTCCGTTTATTGATAAAATCAATAATTTAATTCGCGTAGGTGGTAGACTTAAGGCTTCACCTGATTTTAATTATAATAAAAAGCACCCAATTCTTTTATCTTCCAAACATAATTTCACACGTTTATTATTTCAATATGAACACATTCTAGCATTGCATGCCGGACCTCAAGCGTTGTTATACAGACTGCGGGAGGAATGGTGGCCGGTAGCAGGTAGAAATCTAGCTAGGAAGGTGACTCATGAGTGCATTATTTGTAAACGCATAAAAGGTAAAACTTTAACTCCAATTATGGGAGATTTACCTAAAGAAAGGATAACTGCTAGTTTCTGTTTTGAAAAAGTAGGAGTCGATTATTTTGGGCCTGTGTTCATATTAAACCGAAGAGGTAGGGGCGCAAAATTAACCAAATCTTACGTTTGTTTATTCGTTTGTTTTCTTACACGCGCAATTCATTTGGAACTAGTTAGTGACCTCTCATCTGACGCATACTTACTCGCGCTTAAGCGCTTTATTTCACGGCGCGGAAAACCGACTGAAATCTTTTCAGATAACGGCCGTAACTTCGTAGGCGTTAAGAATGATTTTGCTCAGTTTTTGTCAGTATGCAGTAAGGATATACGTGAGTACGCACTATCTCAAAATATACGCTTTTCGTTTATACCTCCTTATTCTCCGCATTTTGGTGGCTTGTGGGAAAGTGGGGTCAAATCTTGTAAATACCACTTACGCAGAGTGGTTGGCAACGCTCACCTCACTTTCGAGGAATTCGCTACGGTATTGTCGCAAGTCGAAGCGATTTTAAATTCACGACCGCTAACACCGCTGTCCTCGGACCCTGGAGATATTCTTCCACTCAGCCCTGGACATTTTTTAATCGGCCGACCTATGACCGCTCCAGTATACGACGAGGATCTTCGTGGCATCCCGACGCATCGATTGTCTCGCTACAGAAGAGTGGAGCAGCTCCGGCAACAATTCTGGTCACGATGGGCTAACGAGTATATCTCAGAGTTACAAACCAGGACTAAATGGAGACAGCACACAGGCAGTTTGAAGCCCGACACGGTCGTGCTAGTCAAAGACACGAACTTTCCTCCGCTTAAATGGCAAATGGGTCGAATCATCAAAACGATACCAGGCAAGGACGGCGTTTCTCGAGTAGCGGACATTCAGACGTCATCAGGCATCATTAGACGCGCATTCACAAAAATCTGCCCTCTAGTGGAAAACGAATAGAGGTTTAAAGCAGGTGCTTTCAAGGCCGCGGGCATGTTGAGGAGCGCAGGCGCATACGTGCTATCTCTTTTACGCATTGCATTCATCACGTCACCAACCGCCAATAGGATGATATCAAAAAGACGCGATACTTATTTTCTATTGGTCTATGTCACGCATTCGATTTCGTTTCTAAATTGTTAACTCGACGCACTTTGAGTTCAATAAAAATGGCTTCCAACTAAAAACGTGTATGAACATTATTAAATCTAAAAACCTACCACAAACCATAAAAGTAGCTAAAATCACGCGGCTACAGTATTATTATTTTACGCACTGGAAATACATGCAACATTGCCAATCAACGTCACTTAGTATCATTAAATAAGTCAAAATCCACACAAACGTTTATTGTTAGATTTAAGTTAACTGACTCCTCTGAGTATGGCAATGAGCGCTAGTTACACATTTCATTTCATTCATTTCATTTCATTTATTCATAAAACAATTGACATTGTATTTGAAATACAAGCAAAACTACATTTAACTAATAATAAAATAAAACAATGATTACAACAATAAACATAAAACATTAATTAATAACAATTATAATATAATACACCAGTTGTTGATAAGTGTCAGATAGCTTATTCATAAGGTTAGTCTTTTTGACTAGACATAAAGTAAGAAATGGACAAAACTATTCGAAACTTATCAGTAACTTGTGAAACTCGCTCTAAGTCTAATACAGAACCCAAAAATTAAGTGCAGGACTATCTTAGCGTACAAATTCAGGGCGGTATAACTGCGGGTTTTATTTAAATCCATAATTTAAATGCAGATGAGAAGTAGCCAAGAAGGGAGGTTGGATCTCCGAGAATTTGGATAATTCCTGCATAAATCGCTTTATTCCTCTATCTACGGAAAATAATTCTGACTAGTATTACCCAAAGTTTATGAGCAGGGCCTCTAGACAAATTAAAATAAAGCTTATGGGATTGTCATCAGATTGTCACCGGACAATTCTAAGGTGAATAGCCGTCATAGCGTAGCGCCTGTATTGCCCGAAGGTGTAGGTAAAGGTGATTCCCGGGCCGAGCAAAAACTTTTTCTTATTTAATTTTGAGGGCCGAGTTACCTTCGTCCGTGGGACAAAGAGCATATAAACGCTTCCGTGGGAGTGCACCTTTTATCTGAATCCCACACGTGATACCGCGGTGGTGCAAATCAGGTGACAATCAACTGGTAATTAACTGGTGTGAGTACCAGACAGAAAAAACCACACCGCCAAGCGGCCGTGTTCCGGTGCGATATCTGGTGACACCGTTTAAGAAGGTGGGTTGGAATTGTTGCTTCTTTATGATTTCTAACCATATGGAGCCTCATCCTACTGTCACATTCTCACCTAAAATTATTCGTAATCACGAGTAACTCGGTATACTGGGCAGGCGCGGTCGATTGTAGACTTTGCTTAAAATCGGATTTTGGCCATGGTAAAAAAAAACTACAAAATATTATCGATATGTATGCATGTATGAATATAGAAGTAATAACTGTTGGAAGAACGTAAACAACGCCTGCGTCATTAAAAAAAATATGTAGTAGTTTCTTTATCGCCCGCTCGTGGCGCCACTTCCTTCTTCGCGGTATTGCTTTTGTTAATGGTAGCTTGCACTTTTTCAATAAACTGTTTTAATTATTATCTCTGTAAATCGTATTATTTCTACAGGTTATGGGCCGTCCCATGTACCTTTTTCAGAGAATAATATAAATATTTACCGTGAAAAAGTCAGTAAAGTTTTTTCGAGACATATAGTATTTTACCGGTCCCGTGTACAATGGCTAATATGGCGATGTCTAACCTCCAAATTGAAAAATTAGCCGGCCGGGAAAATTATTCGACGTGGAAGTTTGCTGTTATGTCCTATTTACAATTGGAAGAATTGTGGGAATGTATTGAACCTGGTACCGATGTCGACATGAAGAAAGATGTGAAAGCAAGGTCAAAAATCATTTTGTTGGTAGCACCTATTAACTACGTGCATATTGAAAATGCCAAAACTGCGAAAGAGGTGTGGAAGAACCTTCAAAGTGCTTTCGAGGACTCCGGGCTTTCAAGGAAAGTTGGCTTACTAAAGGATTTGATCAATACATCTTTGGATAGTTGCGCAAATATCGAAGAATATGTCAATAAAATTATGAGTACAGCATATAAGCTACGGAACATAGGTTTTGAAGTTAATGATGAATGGTTGGGAACACTCATGCTAGCAGGTTTACCGGATAACTATAAACCGATGATCATGGGTCTGGAAAGTTCTGGCATCAAAATTTCATCAGATTTCATAAAAACAAAGCTTTTGCAGGAAGTAAAAGTATCGGAAACATCAGCATTTTTTACAAAGCACAAAAATACCTCTAAAAATGTACAAAATAATACTAAGCCTAAAGGAAAAGGCCCCCGTTGCTATAATTGCAACAAATATGGACATCTTAAGAAGCAATGTACAGTGCAACAGAAAAATAATCAACTTTCTTTTGCAGCAGCTTTTTCAGCTTACAGCTCACTAAATCAGGATGACTGGTATATTGACTCTGGAGCCACAATGCACATGACAAGACGCTCAGACTGGATGTATGATGAACAACCACCTCCGATTCACAGAATAACGGTGGCAAACAGTGAAGCTGTTCCTGTGCACAGTATGGGTAAAGTAAATATTCTAACCAAAGTAAGCAAAGATGAGCATCGCATACAGGTGAGAAATGTTTTATTTATACCTGAATTGAGTACAAACCTGTTATCAGTCAGTCAATTAACAAAGAGTGGCTGTAAAGTTGAATTTACAAACATTGGCTGTAATATCTATAATGTCAACAAAAAGTTGGTAGCCACTGCAAACTTAACTGACAACATGTACAAACTCAATGCTGTTAGTGGAATTGCATATGTTGCGTCTGATTTAACTACCTGGCATAAACGAATGGCGCATTTAAATATAGCCGATGTAAAGAGGTTACATAAATGTGCTGAGGGGGTATCTATTTGTAATAATGCAGTGAATACAGTTTGTATACCCTGCTGTGAAGGTAAACAAACACGGTTACCATTTCCGAATTGTGGTTCAAGAGCAAATGCATTACTTGATATAATTCATACTGATCTGTGTGGTCCGATGGAGACTCCATCTGTTGGTGGAGGGAAATACTTCATAACCTTTATAGATGATTATTCTCGAAAAGTATATGTTTATTTTCTAAAGAATAAATTAGATATTAAATCAGTGTTTAAGAAATTTAAAGAGGAAGTAGAGAATGAATTAGAAAGAAAAATAAAAATTCTAAGAAGTGACAACGGAAAAGAGTATTGTAATAAAGAATTTTCTGATTTTCTCGCAGCTTCTGGCATCAAACATCAGACCAGCAATCCTTATACTCCTGAACAGAATGGAGTAGCAGAGAGGATGAATCGTTCGCTGGTAGAGCGTGCAAAGTGCATGTTATTTGAAGCAAATCTGCAAAAATCATTCTGGGCAGAGGCGGTTGCCACTGCGGCTT
This sequence comes from Meganola albula, assembly GCA_936450015.1. NCBI lineage: Eukaryota > Metazoa > Arthropoda > Insecta > Lepidoptera > Nolidae > Meganola > Meganola albula. The sequence goes on along the minus strand of OW388159.1, from coordinate 11,758,645 downwards.
ATATTATTAACAGGTGCCCATCAAGAGTTCTGGCTGAGGTAACACCATTTGAAAAATGGACTGGTATTAAACCAAACCTCTCTCACTTTAAAATATTTGGATCAAAGGCTATGGTACATATTCCTAAGCAAAATAGGTTAAAATGGGATAGTAAATCACGAGAACTTATTTTCGTGGGTTACTGTGATAACACAAAGGGATACAGGCTTTTTGATTCAGTGAGTAAGAAGATTGTGATCAGTAGAGATGTCATATTCATTGAGGATTCTAAGGTTATTGATAATAATGCTCTGAAATCAGTGCCTGAGATTGTTACACTTCCTGCGACTAGTTTAGACCAAAGTCAGACAGAGAAAGGAGAAGAAACAACTGCAGTCTTTGACAAGTCACAGACAGAGACTTCATCATCAAGTAATGAAACATCGTTTGACAGTTGCGTGATGAATAGGAGAACTGATGATGAGACGTATTATCCTGACACAGATGATTATCATGACAGTGATGATGACTTTCTAGAGAGTAGAATCACCCTGCGATCACATCAAAGAAAAAACATGCAAGACAATAACTTAATGTGCTTTATGGCTATTCCAGATCCTGTTACTGTTGAGGAAGCACTGTCAGGCTGTAATGCAAAACAGTGGCAACAGGCAATGGATGAAGAATACAAGTCCTTACTTGAAAACAATACATGGGAAATGACTACTTTACCAGCAAATAAACATGCCATACCATGCAAATGGGTTTTCAAGATAAAGAAAAATGAAAATGGAGAAATAGTAAGATACAAGGCACGTCTTGTAATCAAAGGATGCTCACAAAGGCCAGGAATTGATTACACTGAAGTTTTTTCACCGGTTGTGAGACTTGCATCTCTGAGATACTTGTTTGCCCTGACTGTTAAGTATGATTTAGATGTGTGCCAAATGGATGCGGTATCAGCATTTTTACAAGGGGACATAGAAGGAGAGATTTACATGAAACAGCCACCCATGTACGAATATGGAGAAAAAGTATGTAAACTCAAAAAATCATTGTATGGGTTGAAACAAGCTAGCAGGTTGTGGAACAGAAAACTTGATTCTACACTGAAGGAAATGGGTTTATCACAAACCAAATTAGATCCCTGCATATACTACAATATTGAAGATGAGAGAAATATTACCTTTATAGCTATTTATGTAGACGACTTAATATTATTTACAAATAACCGAGAAACAAGGAGTCATATAAAAGCAGAACTTAATAAAAAATTTAAAATGAAAGATCTTGGAGATTTATGTTATTGCATTGGGATACACGTAGAACGTGATAGAAAGAATGGAATCATATATTTAGATCAAAGAAATTACATTCTAGAAGTTTTACAAAAGTATGGTATGACTGATTGTAAGACTGTCAAAACTCCAATGGATGTAAATACAAAGTTTGATCAAAAGGATAATTCTTTGGATCATAAAATACTATCTGATATTCCTTACCAAGAGATAATTGGATGCCTATTATATATTTCTCAAGTTACAAGGCCCGACATTAGCTTTGTAATTAATATGTTAAGTAAATTTAACAGCAAGCCTGAAATGCAGCATTGGCTTGCTCTTAAGCGTGTCTTGCGTTACTTAAAAGGAACTCAAGACTATAGACTTACTTATAAACAAACACTGGAAGAGGCAATGACTCATGGTTACTGTGATGCTGACTGGGCGAGTTCAGGGGATGACCGGCGTTCTTGCACTGGCTATACATTCCTCTTTCAGGGAGGAGCAATAAGTTGGAATTCTAGGCGACAGCCTACAGTCGCTCTGTCTACAACTGAAGCAGAGTACATGTCCTTATCATCATGTGTACAAGAAGCTTTGTGGCTTAAGCAACTCCAAGAATGTTTTTGGCCACACTTGAAGAAAGAAGCTATGGTTATTTACAGTGATAATCAGAGTTCTATAAAACTTTCAGGTTCTGATGGTTATCATTCTAGGACCAAGCACATCGACGTGAGGCACCATTTTGTCCGCGACAAGATACATGAAGGAGCCATTGAAGTTCGCTACGTGCAGACAAATATGATGGTGGCAGATGCCCTAACCAAAGCCACGACGCACTCTAAACTGGCTTACTGTTCGTCAATGATGGTCAACGTAGACAGAGCGACTGTAGGCTGTCGCCTAGAATTCCAACTTATTGCTCCTCCCTGAAAGAGGAATGTATAGCCAGTGCAAGAACGCCGGTCATCCCCTGAACTCGCCCAGTCAGCATCACAGTAACCATGAGTCATTGCCTCTTCCAGTGTTTGTTTATAAGTAAGTCTATAGTCTTGAGTTCCTTTTAAGTAACGCAAGACACGCTTAAGAGCAAGCCAATGCTGCATTTCAGGCTTGCTGTTAAATTTACTTAACATATTAATTACAAAGCTAATGTCGGGCCTTGTAACTTGAGAAATATATAATAGGCATCCAATTATCTCTTGGTAAGGAATATCAGATAGTATTTTATGATCCAAAGAATTATCCTTTTGATCAAACTTTGTATTTACATCCATTGGAGTTTTGACAGTCTTACAATCAGTCATACCATACTTTTGTAAAACTTCTAGAATGTAATTTCTTTGATCTAAATATATGATTCCATTCTTTCTATCACGTTCTACGTGTATCCCAATGCAATAACATAAATCTCCAAGATCTTTCATTTTAAATTTTTTATTAAGTTCTGCTTTTATATGACTCCTTGTTTCTCGGTTATTTGTAAATAATATTAAGTCGTCTACATAAATAGCTATAAAGGTAATATTTCTCTCATCTTCAATATTGTAGTATATGCAGGGATCTAATTTGGTTTGTGATAAACCCATTTCCTTCAGTGTAGAATCAAGTTTTCTGTTCCACAACCTGCTAGCTTGTTTCAACCCATACAATGATTTTTTGAGTTTACATACTTTTTCTCCATATTCGTACATGGGTGGCTGTTTCATGTAAATCTCTCCTTCTATGTCCCCTTGTAAAAATGCTGATACCGCATCCATTTGGCACACATCTAAATCATACTTAACAGTCAGGGCAAACAAGTATCTCAGAGATGCAAGTCTCACAACCGGTGAAAAAACTTCAGTGTAATCAATTCCTGGCCTTTGTGAGCATCCTTTGATTACAAGACGTGCCTTGTATCTTACTATTTCTCCATTTTCATTTTTCTTTATCTTGAAAACCCATTTGCATGGTATGGCATGTTTATTTGCTGGTAAAGTAGTCATTTCCCATGTATTGTTTTCAAGTAAGGACTTGTATTCTTCATCCATTGCCTGTTGCCACTGTTTTGCATTACAGCCTGACAGTGCTTCCTCAACAGTAACAGGATCTGGAATAGCCATAAAGCACATTAAGTTATTGTCTTGCATGTTTTTTCTTTGATGTGATCGCAGGGTGATTCTACTCTCTAGAAAGTCATCATCACTGTCATGATAATCATCTGTGTCAGGATAATACGTCTCATCATCAGTTCTCCTATTCATCACGCAACTGTCAAACGATGTTTCATTACTTGATGATGAAGTCTCTGTCTGTGACTTGTCAAAGACTGCAGTTGTTTCTTCTCCTTTCTCTGTCTGACTTTGGTCTAAACTAGTCGCAGGAAGTGTAACAATCTCAGGCACTGATTTCAGAGCATTATTATCAATAACCTTAGAATCCTCAATGAATATGACATCTCTACTGATCACAATCTTCTTACTCACTGAATCAAAAAGCCTGTATCCCTTTGTGTTATCACAGTAACCCACGAAAATAAGTTCTCGTGATTTACTATCCCATTTTAACCTATTTTGCTTAGGAATATGTACCATAGCCTTTGATCCAAATATTTTAAAGTGAGAGAGGTTTGGTTTAATACCAGTCCATTTTTCAAATGGTGTTACCTCAGCCAGAACTCTTGATGGGCACCTGTTAATAATATAAGCCGCAGTGGCAACCGCCTCTGCCCAGAATGATTTTTGCAGATTTGCTTCAAATAACATGCACTTTGCACGCTCTACCAGCGAACGATTCATCCTCTCTGCTACTCCATTCTGTTCAGGAGTATAAGGATTGCTGGTCTGATGTTTGATGCCAGAAGCTGCGAGAAAATCAGAAAATTCTTTATTACAATACTCTTTTCCGTTGTCACTTCTTAGAATTTTTATTTTTCTTTCTAATTCATTCTCTACTTCCTCTTTAAATTTCTTAAACACTGATTTAATATCTAATTTATTCTTTAGAAAATAAACATATACTTTTCGAGAATAATCATCTATAAAGGTTATGAAGTATTTCCCTCCACCAACAGATGGAGTCTCCATCGGACCACACAGATCAGTATGAATTATATCAAGTAATGCATTTGCTCTTGAACCACAATTCGGAAATGGTAACCGTGTTTGTTTACCTTCACAGCAGGGTATACAAACTGTATTCACTGCATTATTACAAATAGATACCCCCTCAGCACATTTATGTAACCTCTTTACATCGGCTATATTTAAATGCGCCATTCGTTTATGCCAGGTAGTTAAATCAGACGCAACATATGCAATTCCACTAACAGCATTGAGTTTGTACATGTTGTCAGTTAAGTTTGCAGTGGCTACCAACTTTTTGTTGACATTATAGATATTACAGCCAATGTTTGTAAATTCAACTTTACAGCCACTCTTTGTTAATTGACTGACTGATAACAGGTTTGTACTCAATTCAGGTATAAATAAAACATTTCTCACCTGTATGCGATGCTCATCTTTGCTTACTTTGGTTAGAATATTTACTTTACCCATACTGTGCACAGGAACAGCTTCACTGTTTGCCACCGTTATTCTGTGAATCGGAGGTGGTTGTTCATCATACATCCAGTCTGAGCGTCTTGTCATGTGCATTGTGGCTCCAGAGTCAATATACCAGTCATCCTGATTTAGTGAGCTGTAAGCTGAAAAAGCTGCTGCAAAAGAAAGTTGATTATTTTTCTGTTGCACTGTACATTGCTTCTTAAGATGTCCATATTTGTTGCAATTATAGCAACGGGGGCCTTTTCCTTTAGGCTTAGTATTATTTTGTACATTTTTAGAGGTATTTTTGTGCTTTGTAAAAAATGCTGATGTTTCCGATACTTTTACTTCCTGCAAAAGCTTTGTTTTTATGAAATCTGATGAAATTTTGATGCCAGAACTTTCCAGACCCATGATCATCGGTTTATAGTTATCCGGTAAACCTGCTAGCATGAGTGTTCCCAACCATTCATCATTAACTTCAAAACCTATGTTCCGTAGCTTATATGCTGTACTCATAATTTTATTGACATATTCTTCGATATTTGCGCAACTATCCAAAGATGTATTGATCAAATCCTTTAGTAAGCCAACTTTCCTTGAAAGCCCGGAGTCCTCGAAAGCACTTTGAAGGTTCTTCCACACCTCTTTCGCAGTTTTGGCATTTTCAATATGCACGTAGTTAATAGGTGCTACCAACAAAATGATTTTTGACCTTGCTTTCACATCTTTCTTCATGTCGACATCGGTACCAGGTTCAATACATTCCCACAATTCTTCCAATTGTAAATAGGACATAACAGCAAACTTCCACGTCGAATAATTTTCCCGGCCGGCTAATTTTTCAATTTGGAGGTTAGACATCGCCATATTAGCCATTGTACACGGGACCGGTAAAATACTATATGTCTCGAAAAAACTTTACTGACTTTTTCACGGTAAATATTTATATTATTCTCTGAAAAAGGTACATGGGACGGCCCATAACCTGTAGAAATAATACGATTTACAGAGATAATAATTAAAACAGTTTATTGAAAAAGTGCAAGCTACCATTAACAAAAGCAATACCGCGAAGAAGGAAGTGGCGCCACGAGCGGGCGATAAAGAAACTACTACATATTTTTTTTAATGACGCAGGCGTTGTTTACGTTCTTCCAACAGTTATTACTTCTATATTCATACATGCATACATATCGATAATATTTTGTAGTTTTTTTTTACCATGGCCAAAATCCGATTTTAAGCAAAGTCTACAATCGACCGCGCCTGCCCAGTATACCGAGTTACTCGTGATTACGAATAATTTTAGGTGAGAATGTGACAGTAGGATGAGGCTCCATATGGTTAGAAATCATAAAGAAGCAACAATTCCAACCCACCTTCTTAAACGGTGTCACCAGATATCGCACCGGAACACGGCCGCTTGGCGGTGTGGTTTTTTCTGTCTGGTACTCACACCAGTTAATTACCAGTTGATTGTCACCTGATTTGCACCACCGCGGTATCACGTGTGGGATTCAGATAAAAGGTGCACTCCCACGGAAGCGTTTATATGCTCTTTGTCCCACGGACGAAGGTAACTCGGCCCTCAAAATTAAATAAGAAAAAGTTTTTGCTCGGCCCGGGAATCACCTTTACCTACACCTTCGGGCAATACAGGCGCTACGCTATGACGGCTATTCACCTTAGAATTGTCCGGTGACAATCTGATGACAATCCCATAAGCTTTATTTTAATTTGTCTAGAGGCCCTGCTCATAAACTTTGGGTAATACTAGTCAGAATTATTTTCCGTAGATAGAGGAATAAAGCGATTTATGCAGGAATTATCCAAATTCTCGGAGATCCAACCTCCCTTCTTGGCTACTTCTCATCTGCATTTAAATTATGGATTTAAATAAAACCCGCAGTTATACCGCCCTGAATTTGTACGCTAAGATAGTCCTGCACTTAATTTTTGGGTTCTGTATTAGACTTAGAGCGAGTTTCACAAGTTACTGATAAGTTTCGAATAGTTTTGTCCATTTCTTACTTTATGTCTAGTCAAAAAGACTAACCTTATGAATAAGCTATCTGACACTTATCAACAACTGGTGTATTATATTATAATTGTTATTAATTAATGTTTTATGTTTATTGTTGTAATCATTGTTTTATTTTATTATTAGTTAAATGTAGTTTTGCTTGTATTTCAAATACAATGTCAATTGTTTTATGAATAAATGAAATGAAATGAATGAAATGAAATGTGTAACTAGCGCTCATTGCCATACTCAGAGGAGTCAGTTAACTTAAATCTAACAATAAACGTTTGTGTGGATTTTGACTTATTTAATGATACTAAGTGACGTTGATTGGCAATGTTGCATGTATTTCCAGTGCGTAACAATGAGTTGGAAACGGAACTTACGCTGTAGATATCCTCGACCTACTAACTGTGAAACGTTAGGTAAATTATAATTTTCATAGTCACTATTTTCCAAATCCATAAATTACAGACCCTTTTCCATCCAGCCGGACATAATTTTTAAAAAAGAATGTAAACTTTTGTCTGCCTTTTATTATCAGTTTTATTTGAATTTAAAAGAAAAAAATACTGGCACTTAAAAAGTATTCTAAATTTAATTATTCACCTCTGCTCTTATCAAAAGGTAGATAACATTATGTCTAATGTCTATAAAGCCAGGCAAGCAAACAGCGTCAAAGTCTATCCGGGGACGTCGAAATTTACCCACACTTTGTTATTCAGATTTGTAATGGCGTATCAAAGGCCGAGGGTTTGCCGACATCTTTGACTCAGGGTTGTCAATGTTGCCATAATGTTGCTATACTCAAACCAATTTATCGGAATATTCTTAAAAGAATATTGTTGCCTTTGTATGACACGGGCAGGGTAAGGGTAGTTTTATATGCTTAATCTAGGTTTCCACGGATCCGATCGTGGTTATGTGCTCAATGCGCAAAAACATCGCCCTGTTGGTTACCCATTAGTTTAAACTCACTCATTGGCACTCACAGCGCGTGTTTACTGAGCAATGTCCATGTTTGACACTGATGGGTCACACTTACTCTTTGTTCTTTTATTTCTTTCTTCTTATTAACAGTTCTCATTTGTTTCTTTTTTTTCTCTTTTCATGTGCTTTTTTTTATTTGATTCTGTATGTCCTATCTCTGTCTGTTTTCTTTATTTATTTTTAAACAGTCTCCTTGCTAAAATTGATGTAGTTTGGTTCAGCGGTTTAGCCGAAAACAGATAGCAGACAGCGAGAGTTACTTTTACATTCCCAATATTGCAGTATGAATTGAGACTATTCTAAAATATGAGCATTCCAAAAACTACTAAAAAGTATTTTTTTATTCACACAAAATTGGAGAACGATCTATAGACTACAAAAAAAATCACCAATAATTGATCGAATTCTCAACATATATGGTTATTTTTAGGACTTTTTAAATTAATAATATAATAGTGGGATATTAACACACACGGTCATCTGATCCCATACTAAGTAGAGCTTGTACTATGGAAACCAGATAACTGGTAATATACTACATATAATACTTTTCTTTTGTAAATATATACTTAAATATAGATCATTACACCCAGACACAAGACAAACAGACATATTTAAACAAATGTTTGTCTCGGGTGGGAATCGAACCCACGACCTGCGGTGTGAAAAGCAAGCATCTTACCGATCACACCACCGGCCCGTCGAAATTATTTTGTTATTCAAACAATATTTATTTAAAAACTGTCCTAGTTTAATACGAATTCGACTTTAGTTTGCTAAAAACTTCATTGCAACACAAAAATTGCCAGACTCAATAAAATGTCATCTGCAATCGATGCATGAGCCCACTACGTCATTTAAAAATAATTAAAATGGTTTTTAATTAATCCAATGGTCGGATTTAATTAAACTTTAGGCTTCGAGTTGCGTCCCTACACTTACTCAGACAGCTCGCTAGAGAGCCGGTTCAATTTTGCATTGAAACTATCTAAGGCCCTACTGTGATAAACTTTTCGTTCGTTCGAAAATTTTTCGCATCAAATATTTCGCAAGACTAACGAATGCGAAAACTAATTATCAACTAAGTATGTATTACTAACTACTACTACTAAGTATGTATTAATTATTTATATCTTAATAATGTTCTTACCTATTTGTTCTTTGACATTATAACTTTTAGCATAAAATTAATGACATGACGTAAAACTTTTGTACGCCAATTACTTGGCAGAATATGGCTAGCTACTGATTGTTAATGAGACCTTGTATACCCATATTGAGACAAATAAATTTTTATTATTTTTTTTTTATTATTATTATTGTTTGCGTTAAACTGTGAGCCATATAACTCAAGAGGGGCCTACAACACTTACCGCTAGAGGCTGATAAGTTTTGGATAGTTTACTCACAAGTTTTGTCTTAGTCACTAAGCTGACATAAATTAAGAAAGCGACAAAACCTGTAAATAACCTATCCAACACTTATCAGCAACTGGAGAAATTGTGCTTTAGCATATCAACATAACATAGTGCTCACGTCTGTATTACCCAAAAGTTTATCTAGAGGTGAATATCACTCACCTACATACGTAATAGGGGGCGAGCCTGTTGCCGTTCATCGGGCATAATTCTAAACTTGTTTAAATCGGAGAATCAATCGAAGAATCTTAGATGAAACTTGTTTCGGGAATCGAACTCGGAACATCGCGGTTGTTAGGCGAGCACGCTTAGCAATGGAGCACCGAGGTATTTAGCATATCAAAATAATGTTTTTATTCCCTTTCTGATTCTATAATTAAAAATATCATGTAAGTCATGATATTTTAACCCCCGATCAAAAAGATGGATGCGTAATCAAGATGATTCCTAACTAGGTTGAAGTATATAAAATGTTTAATTTATAGTTTTCTTAAATCAGCAATCGCTTACATAGATTACCTACTGCCTTTTCGTTTCAATCTTTACATATCCGTAAGGGTAATTTCACGCATGCTTATTTTTTTGCTAATTTCGGTGGTATTTTTTATTTATAGGTTTTCCTCTGAAAAAATGAACTGGTGTTCTTTTATAACACATTAGTATTCTAGATATTTAGCGGGAAACAAATAACTGCAGTTGTTTTGGAAATATAATAACCACCGAAATTGCCAACCCACCGAAATTTATAATTTTACACCGAAATTGAAATTTTTACACCGAAAGTGCAACATCACACAGAAATTGAAAATAGCAATATTTATGAAACAGTAATATACAAACTACGGCTCCACTGTCAATTTTGCCGTTTGCAGCACAATGTACTGCTGCAGAGGTGGCTGGTGAAGTTAAGTAAGTATGGATAATGCAAAGGATGCAGCAGATACAGAAGATCAAACAACGCACTCTGATGATGTATTATGTCGTCGGATGATAAAGAGTTCTGCGTTTTTTAAACTTAAAAAACGCAGAACTTCGGGTTAATTAAATATAGATAGATAAAATTTATTATAACTTGTTACAATTAAAAATTCTTTAGTCGTTAGCTACTAGGAAGGTTTTAGTAGATTAAGATCACAATAGAATAACAGTTTACAAACATTATATGAATAGATAATAGACAATAGTCTATTTAAATAAAAATTAATTGCTGTTCGTCTCGCTAAAACTCGAGATCGACAGAACCGATTTGGCTGATTTTGGTCTTGAATGATTTGTGGAGGTCCAGGAAAAGTTTAAACGGTGAGAAAAATTTAGAACGGGCGAAGCCGGGTGGGTCCACTAGTATTATATAAAATTGTATTGACGCTATTCTTACATATTTAAATAAAAGTCTTATTTTTTTTTCAAATAAATATCTATAACAAATACTAAAATCAATTATTGTTTCCTAATAATGTTAATAATACTTTTATTCATAACAGTAATTTCTAACCAAGCATACACTGATGAATGGATCAGGATAACATAATACTTATTAACGCACGTCACTGGACAGCAACTTAACTTTTCATTTAACAAAACGCTTCAGAAAATCATAAACTGAATCATTTTCACGTGATAACTTAATATTTCTTGTTCTTCTTTCATAAAATGCTTTAAAATTAGCTCTGTTTACTTTTTGCTTCAATGTTCTAGCACGCGGAGTCATTTCACCCAGCGATAAAATTTTTCCTTCCTCTTTTTTCTTTCTATATCTTTCTCTATCTTTTCTTCTTACTTCTTTACCTAGTACAGGATCGTTTTTATTATTTTCCTTTCGTAATCTTTCAGCCAGTCTCTTTTATTGTAAAGTCTTTTCCCTTGATTGTTTTTCCTTTCGTTTTCCCATCCTAAAATCAGACAAAATTAAGAAGGTAACGCACAAAGGGTTAATAAATATTAACGATTTAATACACTCAGGTCTATTTAGCACAAGACTTTGAACAACTCTTGGAATCAAAGTCCTAAATAAAATATAATGAACCGAACTGAAAAAGTATGGTCACAGGTTACCACCCCGTTCTTCATAGATAGTTAACCACGCTAAAAAGGACACAACCCCTTATTCGACTTATTACTACATTTCAGGTACAATATTCCCAGTCCCGCTTATTTACATTTTACAGTTATCAATTCATTTTAAAAACAAAAGCAATTTTATATACCTGTAGCCATATTTTTTTAGTTTGTAGTCTTGTTTACTTCATTAATTTTCCCAAAATGCTTTCACCAGTGTTTTCCTTTATAAATATAAAAGTGGTACCAAGTGATGATCCCACGCACTATACTATTCGACGAGAACAATTTTGTTTGATACAGGTTATAATGTTAATAGTGATCATCAATAATTTTAAAGTTTAATTATGGTTGACTGAGAATGGTGTTTTGGTTCTGTACCATTATAATATGTGTCATAAATTGTAAAGAGCATAATTTGTAACCTTTTGGCGATTAAAAAGAGTGACCGTGAGTTTTATTGCCAGTTCTTTCTCACAGGTTCTCCTTTTGCCTTGCGAATCTGGCAGCAAATGTAAATGTAGAAGCGACTTGCAAAAATGTTACGTTGTAACTTATTTGAATAAAAACTTTGACTTTGACATAATTTGATTATTATACAAAAGTACAACGAATTGTTTACAAAAGTGTAGCATAGCACACGAAGATAATATTTATTTAAAAAAATCTCTTTTAAGTCGTACTTATTATTATTAGGTAATAATAGTTCCATAGTTAAAATAATAAAAAAAGTTAGTTTAATTAACCTTTGTGGGTAAAAATCTTACAGAAGTTACGTGAACCCATAGCCATTATAGTATAAATGCAATATCGGTGGCAATAAATCTACCACCGAAACCACCGTTATTGCACCACCGAAATTAGAAACATTAAGAAAAAATTGAATAAAACAAAACTGAGTGATACATTCCTCACGTGAAATGTATGATTGCTAAGGTTACCTAACAACACACAATATATTCATAAATCGTAAAATAAAAAACCACCATTCATTCATACAGTAACCCACCGAGATTGTATAATTTCGTATTCCCTCTTAGATTTTAAAAGGTACTTACGTTTTGGCGCGGAAACTGGAGAGGATCGGCCACTTCACTACTGCGCGAACGCAAGAGCACGACTGGAACTACACGTGCGTAAGAGGATAGATCGTGTAAATCGACGTATAATACGTTGTTTATGGATTTTAACAAAACCCACCGAAATTGCACTTTAGGCGCGGACGTTCCTTAACGCAATTGTCCTGATGTCCGTATTATAGCAGAAGTAATGGAAACAAAAAATATGGTTGCTTTCTATATTCATTAATATAATTATATCAATTTAAGTACTAAATTTGCCATCATAACGGATATAAAGAGGATAATGTGCGTAAAAGGGAATCACGGACATACCACCGTTATTGAAAACTGGCATATTATAATTTTTTATTAAATTTGTTTTTAAGAGAAATGTATTTTCAGTAGTGGCTTCATATAAGCTAGTGTTCTTATTACACGAAAAAAAAATTGAGTGGTCATAGATAAACGTTTTATATATAGATTTCATGCGAAGAAACTCTAAAAACGCAGGCGGTGAAATCACCCGTAAATATCACAAACGAATTCACCGCAAAAAAGAGTAGGGTTCTTGTACAATCAACCATTAGTACATAAGTACAATAGTGCTGCATAAATCTTAGTAGATACCTTCATTTTAATACCACGCCTGTGCTTCGCAGATTGACAGAGGTGCCACTATGAAATACTCTTAAGCCGTCATCCAAACTGCACTAAAGGCTGCTTTACCCCAACGAATAATCAAAACTTCCCTTACTGTCCTCCAACTACAGCGGCCAATCTGAACTGACCAGACAGGTGCGCAGAAGGTATTATAGTGCAAAGTATGTGGGCATGCACAATTGCAGTCTTTATTTCCACACTCTGCAAAGTCCGGTGAGACAGGCTGACCGACATAACTCTACGAGACACGAGGGTGTTATAATAATAATAACCATTTACTTCAGCCTTCAGTCACTTACTTAATATTGTAATTGTTTATAGTGCTAAAGCACTATAAACAATTACAATATTAAATGACATCAAATCTAAATTAATTCTGTAAATACAATGAAAAATATCGTATTATCCACGCTGCATCGCACTTCAACCTTTTTTTTAGTGTCCTGGGGCACGGGTCTTCTCTCAACTAGCGAAGTGTGGGTTGGTGGATGTCACATATCCTCGAATTATTAGTTCTTAGACATGTCGGTTTCCACACGATGTTTTCCTTTGTCGATTTTGAGCAGCGGAGATGAAACAATTCACACAAAGTGTGTAGGCACGACACACTTTGTGTGAATTGTTTTTATTCTTTTTTTTATTCTGTTAGAGGCTTGCGCTTGACCACAACTTGCCTGTTGTTAAGCAATGATGCAGTCTACGATAAAACGCGCTTATTCAGTTAATATCGATTCAATCGTTACATCAATTAATTTTTTTTATAAAACTCCCGAATCTTTTTTTCGGAATAACCACCAAACTGTTTCGGTGAGGTGTCCGAAGACGATAGAGCCGATCAAGTAGGTACCTACATACTATGACAACTGCCTTGTGGGGATGAACCTCGGCTGGACGATTTCTTTTTTAATATTTTTATTTGTTAGACAAATAAGCTCTTAGGAATAAAATAGAACTCTATGTTTTGCCGCAATAGCAGAAATATGTGTGTTTAGTAAGTGGATACATTCCCAACTTACTAAACTATGATTTATAATACAATTAATTTAAAATTTGATAACCGTTGACGGACAACTCCAAATTTACGAGATTGGGCTGTTATATCGCGATCGCGTGATCGAAATCCTTCTGGACTTTTAGCTTTCAAATAAAGAAACTAATAAAAATCGGACCATGCTTTAAGGCACTACAAATTTGTACACAGATATACTTGCCGATACATATGTACCTACTATAAACCCCCCTCCATATATAACACCCAAAAATACTACAGTAAAATTTCTTACAAAAAAGACAATGCAGGTTTTACAAACCTTCGGATGTACAAGTACCAACACGACACATATGAGTAAAGCTTAGGCTTTGTCAAGGCACCGTGCGAGCTGACACGCTGTCATTATTTGGGCTCATCGGCGCGTAAAAGACTCTGACAACTTAGAACCCATCTAAGGCGGTAAGGCAGGTTCAGACGAAGCAAGGTTTGCCAGTCAACAAAACCTGTAGGTACATAGCCTATGTCTGTACAGAGTAAAACGCAACTACCAAAAGTGAATAAAGCCTTCGTCTCGCTGTTCCTTCTTCTCATCGAGGAGCCTGGGCCGGTCTTCAAACCCGAGACCAGGCCGCACTCCCGGCGTCCTCACTCGGTTGACAGACAACTTGGTCTCAAGACGCATGCATCGGCGATCTGTTTATCACTTTTTAATACAACCCATTTTCCATACAAAAGTTCGTTTTATTAACTGGAGCTTGGCACTCAAACACTCGCTAATGTTTGTGGCGCCTTTTATTGTATAACAAGTTCTATCTACTACGTCATCATCATCGTCGTCAAACTATTTTAGTAGACTTTGGGCTCACCTAAAGTACAGCACACAGCACGATCCGCGGAAACTCTAATCCAGCTCTTGCCAGTCACTTTACAAATCGTCCCTTCACCTAGTTTGAGGGTGCTACGGTCGCCAATGCGTTGGCTCCCCTCAAACTACATATAGTTCCTATAAGTAGTTCTTCTGTTGGACTGGTAACCGCTTTTTGTTCGTCCCTAGATCCGAAGGTGGGAACTTATAACGAACATGCTGCTCATTCAACGGGGCAATTGCTAGAACATACTGGTTGAACCATTTTAATATTTTCAACAGTCGTGTTGTACTCGGGCAAGTACTTGTACGAGTGTATAGTACTGACGCAAGTAAGTTCACTTCGTGTAAACGTTTTTTACACAGACATAACTACGACATAAGTAGAACCTCGTTAGTCTTTGTAGCGTTATAATAATGTGTTATTGTACAAAAACATTATTTTGCTCTCCCCGACTTAGAATAAAATATTAAGGACTAATTGTGTGAAGTTCAACAGGTAGGCTTTCCTACTTTTGGTGAAAAATTAATCTTCAAATTTTGAAGGTTCGTACTTACTTAGCCCTTATAGTTATTGTCGAGTACTGAGAGATTTGTTTGATCCATTTTTACGTCTCGCCGAAAAGTTTAGCTTATTAGGTTAATTTGATAAGGACATCTGAAAAAAAGGAGAAAAAGTAACAAGTTTGTTTAAACCTCTTTTAGATACTGTCACCATTTAAGTCAGTTCACTTTACTGTACCGTGTAAAATAACTTTGTTCCCAAAACCAAGGACCGTACATTTATTTTTCACAACCTACAACAGTTACTCACTCAGAAAACACAGCCAACCAAACTTTAAAGCACTTCCTACAGAGTGTTCAAATAAACTACGTGGTACCAGCGCTGCGCTGTTGTCACAGCACCAGTACTCATGAATACAAAACAGCTTTCAAATATATTGTGGTACATGACAATCCGCTAGCTTTGTTCTGGCTCTGACTTTGTTTTTTGGAGCGAATTTCCTTATTTTGTGTTTTGAGCAGGTACTTAGGTAGACCGAAAAAAAGTAGGTATAAGACCAACGGCTTTTTCTACACTTTTTGTGAAAGAGAATTGCAATTAAGAAGAAACACCTACAGTCCATCAAATCTAAGAAGTACCGTTTGACGTTGGTTTCACTGTTTTCTATTAAATTAGCTTTATAGAGGCGTAATTCACACTATTTTTATTAGCTTTCCTGAAAAATAATTGAATTATGACGCTATTTTTATTTTAACATAACATAAACAAGTTTAATAGAAAAAATTAAATTCTAAATGTACTACGTTTAGAACTGTCAAACGGTACTTCTTAGATTGATGGTCTATATGTAGGTCTATGAGCTGAAAATTTGCAGGCGTATACTTATGTAAATCGCGTGAAAATGTAATTAGGTGACATGGGGCTTATCTGATGGAGGTAAAAGATGGCTCCTCCGAAATAAAACGACATAATACATTTTAAAGGCTCATTTTTTAAATAAAGGGGTGGTGTTTTAGTTTATGGTGTCTATTATAGAGAGTAACTTTTAAAAAAAAAACTTATTTTATCAAAGTTTAAGACTCATTTTAGGCTGTATGGTCAAAACCTTTGCCTGCCTATTGGCGAACAATATTACCAACATAATTAAGACTCATTTTAACTAAAATAAGTTTACAATTAATTTGTATTTGTATATCGTCTTGAAATTTATAGATACTAGTAAGAAAGAGACAAAGTCCATTTTACCTAAAGAGTCTTATAACTTTTTTATGAATAAGGTCGTAGGATTTTTACATTTATGGTAATAAGATCAATCATTACCGTAAATTTTTATACTTTGTATACAAGCTTTAGCTTCTTTCTTTCTTTTACTAACTTTTTTTAGCTATTGTTAAACTCTTCTGTATACATGTTTACAAAATTGTTGTTACAAAATTGTCTTTGTAAGTGTTTTGTGTAGGTACATTAAGAATAGCCCGGTTAATTCTACCCACGGCATACTTTTGTGACGAAATCGTTACATCAATATTTTTATCCTAGACCAAAGGAAAGTAGATTTTGAAGGTTTCAATTTCAACTGTGATTCAACCATAAATAATTTGGTGAATTAGTGAGTTACGCCACAGATAATATACTTAATACTATGACACACAGATAATATAATACTACAGATAGTATTTACTTCAACCCTTTTTAGTGTCCCACGGCTGGGCACGGGTCTTCTCTCAACTATCTTACGAGTTGAGAGAGTTTAGGCCTTAATCCACACACGCTGGCCAAGTGCGGGTTGGTGGATGCCACATGTACTTGAATGAGTAATTCTTAGATCGGATACGCGACCTCATATTTCTAAGGCGAGGCCCGTACCACTGCACCACCGCTGCTCCTATTGCTATTAATAATTACTTATTGCTATTAAGTATTAAGTATTAAGTATTAAGGCTGGCCTACACTTAGGCCAAAGATTGATCGTTGCCATTCAAAGTGGCAATGCTGCCAGCCTTCTTGGTACGCTACCAACCGACATTGATGAGGAGGAGTTTTTTGACGCCCAGCTTTAGATATGTTTTATAAGTCTATTTTTTATTTACTTTTTTTTAGGCTAAGTCAATATTTATTTATACTCCTATTAATATTTATTATACAACGCGAAGTTATTTGAAGAAAAAACCTCACCCTCTCGAGTCTCGTCTAGAAGAGCACAGATTCACAACGTGAAAAAGTAGGTAATTTTAGTTGAAGATATTTGGAGAGATAGATACATACAAAGTGAACTTGCTCGACCGCAGGGACGAACAAAGTTTTATTGTGTTCGTACTCGAGTAGCGACACAGATAGATTGCGGTACAGTTACGTAACAGATAAATTATAAGATTGGCTTTATTCTGATACGTGGTCCACGAGTTTCGGACTCCGGAGTTACAGAACACAAGTATTGTGTTCGTCCGGAATTATATTTTTCTAATAATTGTTAGATATGATTACCTATTAATACCTGTTAATACCTAATAAACCGTTTACAAACAAGTGTTAACGTCACTTGTTTGTAAACGGAACATTTTATGTATTTTAATATTAATATTATTAATAGATATTATTTCATTTAATTTAGTATAGTAGGTAGGTATCTATTATATTATTTCTGATTAAATATTGTTATTTAAATTGTACCTACCTATTAATTTTTCATAATTTATGAGTAAAATGTAGCGGTCTCACTAAATATGACACCTATTTGTAAACTTTACCTACATTATCAATTAAATAAATTATAATAATAATATTAATAATAATTTCACTAAATTGTTTCGGCCAGTTGTTGGGGGAGGTGAGGTAAACGCCTACATACTACAGCACACATGTATAAGTTCAAGCGTCTTTACAAATGCACACGTAAATAAAAGCTACTCACAAACACCAAAAATAAACAGTTGATGCATACAAACTGTTCATGTACCTCAGCGCGCGCTGTACCAGGGCCCCGATTTACGCGCCTAAGACAAATGTCTTAGGCGCGTAAATGTCTTGTCTTGTCTTTTTAATGCAGATATCATTAAAAAACAAAATAAATTGCCATTTTTGTTCGACAAATGTCTGTTATAGAGAATCGAGGCCGTGTTAATTTTTTTAAGGATTTACCTAGTACCTTACGTTACGTAAAATGCCATCAAAATTGAGAGGCCGTTTAGTTGCTCAAATTACGAAACTTATTTTATAAATAGTAATACTTAATAATTATTATTATGTTTTTCAACATCTCCACAACTATTTTTCTGCACGGACACAGCTCGGACCTTACAGAATACGCCCAAAATTAGAAGATTAGGCTTTACTTTATCTATTATTCTATTAATTTGTTTCTTGCGAAGTGAATCCCAGTCGGGGCGAGATAACTTTCTTAGGATTTCGGTTAGTTCGGCCAGTTAGGGATTAGTTGTTTATGAGAAAACTTATATTATGTTAGAACTATGTACGTAACAAATTTGTTTACTCGGGTCTTTTGTTATTTTGTAACCTAATGGGTACATACCAGAGGCGAAGGATGGAAATCTGAAAGAGCCGGAGCAAAAAAAAGTTCTTAATTAAGAAAATAATATCTCTTCAATACCGTCACAGATGTTTCAATGGCGACAACCACCTTTATACAATTGATTCTTATTATAACTAGTATTGTCTTAGATTTACGCGAATATCACACATTGAAATAAAACTAATTTTTAACGGATTTTATCGCGGTTTATTTTAGATAAAGTAAAAAAGTTTTAAAAGTTTTATTTCAATGTTATTTAAAACTGTTAGGAGTTACATAATTTTAATAAAGTAAACGAAATTAATCAATTCTTAAAAGGGAAGCCGATTGGAATCGACTTGTATAGACTCTTCGCCATTGTACCTACAGCTACAAAGTTGATTAACAGATTCAGAATTAGGTACAAAACATATAGGCACTAGCTCTCCGACCTCGAAACATTATTTTCTTTTTGCGCACTCAGATAAAAACTATCTAAGTCCTTCCCCTGGTCTCAAACCATTTCCATACCGAATTTCATCCAAATCGGTTTACCTATTCACGACAGACAGACAGAGTTACTTTCAGATCCTACCTAATATTATAAACACGAAAGTTTGTAAGAATGTATGGATGTTCGTTATTCTTTCACGCAAAAAATACTGGACGGAATTGGATGAAATTTAGCACAGATACAGATTATGGTCTTTATCAACACATAGGCTACTTTGTATCCTAATAAGTACCACGCAGGTGAAGCCGTGGGCGGGAAGCTAGTTTAAAATATTAGTAAGGATTACAATAGGTACATCTTAACACTAAAATATTCTATATATTTAATGCAGATGGAAAGAGTTACTTTCGCATTTATAATATTAGTAAGGATTTCAATACATTTTAACACTATAGGCCGACCGTTTAACTCGCGTATCGCCTATCGCCAAGATTCTGACTCCTCAAGCTGCACAGACAGTGATGATGATTCAAGCGATATGGATATTAGTGACGAATAGTCTTACATTACTTTTATCTGTGGTTAAATAGTTCTTATGAAATTTAATTAATGTTTTATGACTTTGTACCTCAGATGGCGATACGCGAGTTAAACGGTCGGCCTATAGGAGTGACAACATATCATTATTATCTGGGCGTTTTTTATTTCATTTCATTTTATTGTAACTTATGTACTTAGTACTTAACGTATTTTGAATAACAAAGTAGTTTCTACTGGCGATACATTCACAAGAAAACTTGTTGCAAGCCTATCTCTATCATCTAGAGATGAGTAGAAAGAGAGAAGACTACGCTTGTATCATGTTATGTTGTGCAGTGCAAACGTCCAAGGTGGTAGTAGGTACTTTTCCGTTCAAGATGCCCATAAAGGAAATGAAATCATAAGGCCATACTACTCCTGAAACCTATAGGTCCCCCTATAGGTTTACGAACTTTTTCTAAGGAAGACGTAATGTTAAAGCGTATTTTTGTATGAATAATGAACTTTACTTTCTTTTTTTTTGCTGATGACCTAACCCAATTAGCCTGAAGGGCCTCTATTGGTTCACCGGACTTTTTCGGTGAGCCGTCCGAGGACGGTCGAACCGATGCCGAGGACGGTCGAACCGATATGAACTTTACTTGAACTTTTAAACTTTTATAGGTCTTTTAGACTGTTAATGTTACATCATACCATCTATCGACTAACTACTCAGTCAATCTCCAATCCAACTCAACGAAACGCAACTAATTAAACTAGGGTATCTACTTTAGCAATAACGATTACGGGACAACATTTAAATGTAGGTACTTAAAGCAAGATACCTCAATAGAACACGCTCTACTAAGTACTAAGAGACTTGTTAAATTATGGACCGCTGGGTAAAAAAAAAAAACAAAGTCATGTTAGTGTTGGTAGATGTCAACTTCATTTAATATGTAGTTGACAGTTAGGGATGTCCAAAAAGTGTTTTGTATCGATATAATATCGCAACATCATTTGATATATCCTTCCTCTGATTGACTCCCAGGACCTTGGAGTTATATCTGACTCAGTTATAACTACTTTTTATCCTAAATTGTAAAAACAAGAAATAAATAGGTTTAATCAACAATTAATAACACCTTATCGCTAGCCTACTACACTCATGCATTCTTACTCACACATACTTATTGGGGACACTCACTGTTCTCACTCACGCATAAAACACAATCGCGTGCATACATTCACAAATACTTACATACTTATACGCACATGTCTCTCACTAACGTATTTCATTTTTAACTACCGCATTTGTAGGTAAACAAAAAAATACTTATATATTACTTTTATTTGTTAGTACTAAATAACAATAGGTATTGTATAAATAGAGAGGTTAGGGATTGTCGCTCTTTAACGCATGTTATTCTGTAGCTTACCTAGGAGCAAAGCACTTCACTCATCTTTTCCGACGTAAAACTACGTAGTACTTACAATCATTACGAAACATATAATTTAAGTACATGTACAAATCTGTTTGGTAATGAGTTAAAGGTTTAATTAATTATTATTTACTTGAAATAAAAATTTTAACCAACTTTAATCCAATTACATTGAAGTACCATTCATTTAACAAAATAATAAAACTTTATTGATCATATTTGACGGTAATAGAAAATCTAAGGATATGTTATGGATATATTTACTGAAAACAATCTACTAGAAATTTAGACAAAAAATCGATTGCACTTGTTCTACAGGAATATTGTAAGCGGTCAAAGTGGTATATTTTATTATTCATAATTGACAATAATAATATATTCGATGGTAGCATTGTTTATCATTATTCTGAGCTGACGTAATAATAATCTGAAAATTGTAAATTTTCTTGTCTAAAAATTGCTTGTCATTAATAAGATACGTTACTTTGTCTATACGATAATAAGATATTTTTTAGGAATACGATTTAAAGGGCATATCGTATTGCCCGAATGTCGTATTAAATATCATTATATCGTGTAGTGCTGAATCGATATTACGATATATCGTATCAAATGAGACACCCCTATTGTCAAATGCTTAATCAAATAAAAAACATCAATATTTTGTTAGAATTCATAAAAAATGTATTTTTAAAATAAATTAAGCAATAACATGCGGTGGAGTGAAGCATTGACATTAGAATTTATTAAACTATACCTCAAACATGACTGTCTTTGGAACCCGAGTCATCCTGGATACAAATTACGTTACGAGAGGCAAAAGGCATACGCTACAGTAAGTGCTGAATTTAAAGAGGCTACAAAAAAATGTTTATCCATTCCTGAAGTAAGGATAAAGTACAAGAGCTTACGTACAACGTACATGCAAGAAGTGCACAAGATATTGCAGAAATCCAGCCCAGATGAGATGTATGAACCTTCATTGGTCTGGTTTCATGAAATGGACCGATGTTTGAAACAAGTGAACAGATTAGGACATTCAAACTCATTTTGTAATGTAAGTGACCTAGCTTGTACACCTGAGCTAAGTTTAGAGTAGATCTAGTTTGTGCAACAGTAAAAACATGCTTTTTAGTTTAAAAAATGTTTTTGGAAAACTCTTTGAATCCTAATTCAGTGTGTAAGTTACAGATAACGTTCTAGTTGAAAATAAATATACCTACCACTTTGAACATTAATGTAACACTGAAAAAAGTGAGGTCTCAGACAACAGGGAGCAAGTTGGAGATACATTTGTTCCATTGTTACTTAGAACTGCTAAAAAGCTTACAGTTAATGAGGTTTAATAGACATTACTTTGGTCTATGAAATTATAGTATGTGGGTTATCACACTAAACTAATAACGTCATTTTGCACAGTCAGATAAAAACTATCCTAACTATGTCCTTTCCCGGGTCTCAATCTATCTCCATACCAAATTTCATCCAAATCGATTCAGTAGTTTTGGTGTGAAAGTGTGACAGACAGATTTGTTGCTTAAGCATTTGTAATATTAGTAAGGATAAGTTAATAATAATAATAATAATATTCTGGGACATTAACACACATGGTCATCTGGTCGCAAGCTAAGCAGCGCTTGTGTTATGGAAACCAGATAATACTTTTCTTTTGTAAATAAATACTTATAATAGATACCCAGACTCGACACAAACACAAATGTTCATCAATGTTTGTCTCGGGTGGGAATCGAACCCATGACCTGCGGCGTGAAAAGCAAGTATCTAGCAATGAAAGTTAATTTATTAGAACACTTATTTATTTCCTGTTTTTCTGTCTTTTTGTATCTTATAAAGAACAATATTTTCAGTCTCAAGAAACTTCACACCTACATTCATCTCTGCACACATGGGATAACCCAGAAACACTTACCACCAATACTGAAGAATTACATCCAGACCAATCAACGCCACAGTCGGACAATGAATGTGACTCAATAAAGCCTCATGAACAAACACCAAAGCTGAAAAGGCACCTATCAGCCAGATACTACAAAAAAAGTAAAAAGAAGAAGTTAAAGCATAGAGTATCAAGCACCACATCTGCATATTTTACTGATTGTGCCAAAGAGGATGAATTTGATATCTATGGTAAATATATTGCCTCACAACTCAGGAAAATGGATTTGCAGAAAGCTTTGCGACTTCAACTAGACATCCAAAATCTAGTCAGTGAGGCTAGGATCTCAGCTTAGTCTACTAATTATTTGTTTCTTAGTTAATAGCTTTTTGTCACAGATAATGTACCTAAAATACCTAATAAATTACTTCTGTTAAGTCAAAAATTATTTGTATTTTCTAATTCTTAATAAGGCAACCACTAAAGATACACTACCAAAAAATAACTTGCTTCTGAATAAGGCTGTGAGAATTTAGTGGCTACATAGTAAAAGTACAAGTAAGCTTTCATTAGTAAAGACCATAATCAAGTGACGGTAGTTAGAGAAAATGTTGTTCTACGGCCGCCGTCGTCAACGGAGCTCTTTCGGTGGATCAGTCTGCTTGCGACCACGACAGGTGCAACCCGTGTCGAAACGTAAAGCCAAATTAACTGTGCTGACTGTAAATTGGTAAATGTATTCTCATAATAACCGCGATGTACTGGGTTCGTATCCCGGGACAAGCAAAAAGACGTTTCTAGTATATTTACATGAATCTTGAAAATAACTCGGAAGTTGGGAATTGTGCGCAGTAAACGACCGTAAGCGTTTATGAGCTCTTTGGATGGTGGAATGGTATCACAGACAAAGAGTATCTAATTCATAGATTTAGGAATAATATTTAAATAATCACTATCACAGACATATTAGAGATGCTAACGCAGACTAAGTAGAGAAACTACATACGGTGAAAAGGGCATGTGATATTCACCATTGATTATATAACACTTCGTTTTAATATTCACCTGCCTATGCCTACAGGTATTACTAGCCGTAAGCAAGCACTTGCTAGCATGCGTGTCCATTGTGATGTCTCTGTATTACTTTACACTATGATGGTCCCACTACGACACACTGCACTATCTCTGTCGTTTAGAGATGAGAAGAAAGAGATATGAATAAGTTTGTATCATGTTTTGTTGTGCAGTGGAAACGCACACTATTAGTAATCCTTGGTAATCTATGGAATTGTTATTGGCCAATGGTCTACAAACGAGCCATTATTAAAAAAAAACTATGGATTAGACCCTTTTCATCCCATAGATTTAGGATAATCTATGGTTCATCCATTGATTCAAAATGTCAAATCGGTTGACAGTTGGCAGAAAACAACAAATAATTATTTTGATGAACAAAAAGTTGCCTAAAGTGACGAAAATGGTAAAATATTGTAAAGTGAAGTGATTTATAAGGCAGCTCTTGCATCTGTATCGTTTTACAGCAATAATAAATCACAAAACTGCAAAAATGGGTAAAATGTGTTGCGTCAAAGGATGCCGAAGTGTAAGCTACGCTAATTGTGGAATATCTTTTCATAAGTATGACCATTTATTCTTAAAACTATAATACACTAGCTATTATCAAAAAAATATCCCAAGAGAACTTACTGAAAACTCACCTGGATAAAACACCCTATGTGTTAATCCAGGGGATAAACTGCAAGTGCGTAAAATTATATCCGAAACCGTTTTTCCATTTACGAATAACAAACACCATCTTGATAGCTACAAAATATACCATTACACATATACTACCCGCAGTAAGACAGAGCTGAATACCACCCATTTTTCACTGGCTATGTTAAAATCCCATATGTAATAGGAGGGGAGCCTATTGCCATTCTTCAGGTACAATTCCAAACTTCGAGCTGCAACTAAGATTCTCTAAGTATGTTAAGAATGTCTTTTAGCTTGGGATCTTGTGTTTATTAAGCAAAAACACTTATTACTGTCTTAGATTACACCAATATCACACATTGAAATAAAACTAGTTTTTAATGGATTTTATTGCAGTTTATTTTAGATTCCCACGTTTCAAAGTCTTTTCAGACTTCATGCTTACAGGTGGACTGAAAAACACTTATAATTGGATTAGTGAGGTAACTTCTGATAGCTGTATGTGCGAATATACTTAACTGATTTTAGAAACTGTAACAATTTCAGGTTTCCCAAAGACGAACATCTTAAACAGATGTGGGCAATAATTACTAATCAAGGTCCTAACTGGGTCCCCAATCCTGTGTGCTCATTCATATGTTCTATGCATTTTGAGGATGAGTGGATCATTCACAAAGGCGGGAAAAAAGTTTTGTTGGAGGGTGCTATACCTACAATAGAGAGAAGTCCATGTTTGCCTGCAGAGTACCAGTGCGGAAAATGTTTGAGATTAGGAACAGTCGAAGATGTGATGAACGCTTCCCAACAACTAGTTTGTATTTCTAAATTCATATATTATGTTGTACTAAAATTATTTAGATTCCCTAACAAAACATTCTTTATAATACACATGAGCTTTCAGCAACAACAAAATCAAAGGTTCTGCATTGCTTCAAACTGTTTACATTATGTAAACAGCTGGGCCAGTGGTGAGGTCGATTCCCACCCAAATCAGACATTTGTGTGATGAACATGTCTGTTTGTATCAAGTCTGGGTGTAATATCTATTATATATGTATATATTTACAAATGAAAAGTATTATACGTATAGTATATACCAATCAACTGGTAATTATGTTTACTGGTAATTAACTAATGGTAAGCTTTGGCTGTGGTTAGTGACCACCCATCAGACTAAGCCGCACCGCCAAGCAACCTTGCCATGTTCAGGTGCGACGTCTGGTGAAACCATTTAAGAGGGTGGGTCGAAATTGTTGCCCCTTTATGGTTTCAACCATAGGGAGCCTCATTTCACTGCCACCCTCTCACCGAAACTCATTCGTAATCACTAGTGAATCGGTACATTGGGCTGGCAGATCCCATCATAGACTGCTTCATTGCTTAACATCAGGTTAGCAGTAGTCAAGCGTCAGCCTATTCAAGAATAAAAAAATATATATCTGGTTTCCATAATACAAGCTCCGCTTAGCTTGGGGCCAGATGACCGTGTGTGTAAATGTCCCAGATTATAAAAAAAAGTTTGGAATCAGATGGCTGTCTGTCCTATGTCCCACAATATTATTATTATCAGCATATGTAACACTAACAACAGTTTTCAAAGTTAATATTCTTGTTTTTCAGAAACATATAGAAACAATCTTATATCCCCATAACCATATAACCAGCCTCCCGCCGACAACACCAGAAGATTTAGTAAGTTTTTCTAATACTGTGAACACCTTACTCGCGTCTATTCCTTAGGTACTCTTTTTCAACAGGCGAGAAGACAATCGTAAATAAATATACATTATTGCATACCTAAAAAAAGGGTCTGAATTCTTTATCGGTAAACTACATACCTGAAAACTACAGTGTAATAATAAAATTACGTATATCCTAATATTATATATGCGAAAGTAACTCTGTCTGTCTGTCTGTCCGTCGCGCTTTCACGTCAAATTTTCTGAACCTATTTGGATTAAATTTACAAGGATATTAAATAAAATAAATTATTGTAATTTTTTATGTGGAAGTCTTTAAATTGTTTTATTATTTCAGGAACAAAACCAAGAAGTGCTACAGAATATGATACAGCAGTTGACTAAAGAAAGAGATTTATATCAATCCATAATAGAAACTAAAAATAAAAAAATAAAATATTGGAAAGAAAATCTTACAAGACTAAACTCCAAGATACGAATTTCAGAAGCTGAAGCTCTATTAGAGAATTTAGAACATTTTAAGTGAAGTTACTGAATGTTTTATGTGCCTACATATGAACTTAAAAATTGTCCTGTGTGCGACCATTCATTTATTAGTTAGGTGATTTAGAGACGGAAAGAGGAGGGGTGGACCATGTCTTATTCTTTTCTGCAAAGAGTGGGTCTCAATAGTTCTTACGTAAGATCACTAAAATGCGCAAAGTTAAAATTACTTTGAAATAACGCGGGCAACCGCTGGAGTGCCATGGAGTTTGCTCGGGTGTGGGTAAACAATTTCCATTTTCATGCCAACGGACCCGCGCCACCCGCACTGCGCCTCTCGGGAACTTCCCGCTAAGCGTGTTTTTATGTTTTCCTTTCGTTTCTTTCGTAATAAATATTAAACTGGGGGAAGGGGGCCTATTCTTATTTAAGGTTGAAAACGAGTCTTACCTAATAAATGAATATGCTTTTAAGTATTCCAGGAAAAGGCAATTCTCATGAATGAAAATCCTAACAGCTTACCCTTCGCTATGCAGACCGCAGCATTTCGTAGCCAGGTGAAGGCAGGGTGAAATGCCTCCCTTGGAAGATAGATGTCAAACTGCCGTTGATCGTCTGTATTTCATTAACTATTTCCTATCTTACTGAAGCTGGATAGAATTCTCATAATCCTATTCTTGGCCTAAGTACTCGCCCTTACCAGAATCCTGCGTACGCCCATGTATCTGGGTCTGCATTATATGCATCCAAAAAATCAGTTCCTCGCTTAAGGCTTTAAAAACAGACATGTGTCTACCAAAGAGTCTAAAACTTTAGGGAGTGTTACGTGTATATGTAACTAATTGCCACTTCACTTATGATTTCTATCACAAATTGAATTAAATCGTTAATTATGTTATAATTTATTTGTTTTAAATCCGCTTACATTTCGCAAGATTCCCTTACTTGTAGGTAAAGGTCCCTATCTTACGGATTTCTCTGATTATACCTAATGTATGGTTTAATTATTGTTTAGTTGTATTGTGTACTACCGTAGCTTAGTTATTAGTTATTACTGTTGTATTAGACTTAAGAAACTACTGCCATGCTTAGAGAGAATAATTATTTTAACTTTTAGAACCTTTAATTCAAATTTGTGAAATGAAACGCTGGTTTTTGTGTGGATTTTAACAGTATTTATTTATGCTTAACATCAAACTTTAAACGCCCGTGTCGAATATATGTGACAAAAGTGTTTGTTTCAATCTCCCGTGTAGTTTTTTGTTCCAATGACACCTACCTATTCTTTGTAGTTATATTTTATCAATTCGTAAAAATATGTGGTCGAGCGCCACATAAGTACACGGCTATTGACTTTTGACGGGGCGGTTAAAAGGTTAATTGACGTCTTTGAATAAATAAACTTTTGGACATGAGTTTCTATTATTATCTAACTAGCTATCCGTCCGCGCGTATGTCAGTTATCGCGCTACTCATTGATCTCTTTTTGCGTAGTTGTATAAAAAATAGGTACCCTATGTCCTTTCCCCGGCCTCAAACTATCTCCATACCAAATTTCATCCAAACCGGTTCAGTAGTTTAGGCGTGAAAGCGCCATACCTACAAACATATTATAATGTTGTATAATTAAAAAATCGAGGGATGTAAGCAAACTGAGTTTTCCTTGTGTTGGTCTGAAACAAGTAGCTTCTTTCTTCCATGGTCTCTGTACAAGTAAAATAAGCAATGAAGCCCTAAGGCCACAGATGAAAACCTAATACCTAGTCTGGATTAGGGTGGGTAGCTATAGAAACTTTCAAGGGAGGTCGAGCCATGTAGACATGATGAAACGAAATAGCGAAATTTTTCATTAATACCCACATTAACGAAAACGTGAGCGAAGTGCGAAATTTTCATTTGATAAAATCAATACAAAGGTCATAATGGTCCGAAGGAAACGAGCTCTTTTATCGTTAGAAAAAACGATTTAAAAAAATTGGTTGCCTGTAAAGTCGGTATACGGGCGAAAGTTTTACGTGACAACGACTTTGAGTGGTAAAATAATTTTAATGTGAATATTCATTCGTATAGTAGGAAGAAGGCGCGTGCCTTTCACTTTTTATGTCTGTCTCTCTCGCTCTTAGGCGGGCTAACCATGCCCGAGTGGAAGGGACGCGTGCCTCTCACTCGCTCTCATTGTGAGCTCATAACGTGAGCGGAGCGTAACGCAGTTTCTTGACGTGTCACCCGGCAAACCAATTTATAAGATGTTGTCACGTCAATAAGTAAAGAAAACGCAAGCTAAGTGAGCTCAGTTTTCGTAGGTGATGATAACGGAAGTTGAAAATGAATATTATGTAAGTATCAATAAAAACGCGAGTGAAGCAAGTGGGAATTTTTTATTTAATTTAACGGTCAGTATAAACGTAACATTTTCACACGCGTATCAAACGATGTTTTTTCAAAGGTCCCTGCCTTGCTGTCAATGCGTTTTTCAATATCGATAGTTTGGCAGCTATCGATAGTTGACCTTGAAAAATAGTCGTAAGCACGAATAGTCTGCGAAACTATAAAATGTTGTAATCATAAACTGCTTACAATACTAGTGATGGTACTATAGTGAAATTAAGTACTATTGAAAGCTGTTGTTTCCATCGATACTATCGATAGTATTGCATCAAAATAGTCGGATACTGTCGATTGTATTGACACATAGTCGATATAATCAATAGTATCATCGATAGTTCAATCTTAAAACTGTCGTCTCGATTGTTTGATAGGACTATCGATAGAGTAACCTATTTTTTAAGGCCACGCCACGATAGATGAGACTAACGAACGATCGTTCGTACAACACTACTATCAAATAAACAAACGTGGATTTTTCTTTCAACGAAAACAAAACATTTCATTATTTCATGCAAATTGCCTTTTTTATAACTGTTATCAAACAAATGGTTTGTTTAGATGTTTTTAAAGTCAATATAATAGGTAAAACAAACAAATCATTATGAATTGCGCTGTGATAAACTGCAAGAATCGCAGAACTAAAACGACAAGTCTAAATCTTAATATCTCGTATTTCAGGTAAGTAATGTTGTGTTATTTTAATTATATAATAAAGTAATCAAATAACCAGCCTTTTGTGTTATACTCCTCCTAACTATCTAAAAGTTAACAATCACTATTCAATTCGTAATTCTTGCTTTAAGGTTTCCCAAGAATCCAGCTCTTCGGCTTGACTGGATCATATTTACTGGTAAAGAATTCGATTGGGTGCCCAAAATCAATTCTGGTATCTGCTCAGAACATTTCGAAGAAAGCTGCTTTAATATCAAAAATGGTAAAAGATTGTTGAAATCTGGCTCCATTCCTAGAATCAAGGAAAGTGATAGACAATTTTCTAATAGTACTGCCCAGAAATTATTTACATGTGAATATTGCTTAGGACGGTGTGATGCAGAGGAAATTGTGAATGCATCTACACAGATTGTAAGTATTTTCCATTGTCCAACTGCTGAAAAGGTGTAGATAATTAGGCCAATCAACATCTAAAAGGTTGGTATACTAGTGATGATGCTGGTGTACACATTGAGGTTTTTTTTTATTAAATAAATACTTATTATTACTACCGTATATTTAACATGTAAACAATAATTTGTCAAATTGTCGAATATCCATTCGCAACATAGACAGAGAAGGCATTCGCAACATGACAATTTTTTTGTACTCATAAAATAATAGTTCAAAAAACTAAAAATAATGCTTTAGTTTTTATTAAAGTATTTTTCAAACTAAATAATGACAAATATTTTTTTATAATACTAAGTGAAACTTGGATTTTCAAGCTGTAGTTAAGAGGGGTGAAGCAAGCACTGAACGAAAAATATAATTATTATTTTGAAAAAAGTGTGTGGGCTGCTAAATGGTATCAGTTCTAGTGAAATTCAACCTGCACATTTTTGCCAGCAGACCAATTATCAGTCCAACATTGTATACAGAACAAGGAAAGAGACCAGATACAGCCGAATATCAATTGTTCACAACAGCTTGTCTGTTAATTAATTAATCATGTAATTTTTATAAATTTGAGTGACTAATATCTTTTTTTTTTTTCGTGGAGAAAAATGTAACAATAAATTAGTATTGATGGGACCACCGCAGAAACTCTTTCAAATAAAAAAACAATAGATGACCCTGGTCACCAGAGGGCACACTGGAACACTGCAAGGGTGCTTGTTGGTGCAGCTTTATTTGGTGGGTGGTTACAAACCACGGCCAATGCCTACCACCAGTTATTACCAGTTGTTTCCAGTTTATTGTCACCTGATTGATTGATTGACCTGTGGTGATTCAGATCAAAGGTGTACTCCCACAGATTCCAGGGGAATCAAATCTTTTCATCTACTACCTCGTATCCCAATGGGTGGATGGATTGTAATAGTTATAGTATTGTTAGATAAGTTTACTAATTCGAGTGTTCTGTAGTTGTCGATAAAATTAGACCTAAACAAGGCTTGTTAAATCGTCAACATTGTGGGATAAATTTCAGTATCACAAATAAATTTTTGTTTCAGAAACAGTTATTATCAAAAGACTTGAAGATTAGACAAGAGTTTAGAAGATGTAACCCAAAACCAGCTGCAACTGCAACTCTAACCCCTGAGGTGAGTTAAGTCATAGACAGTTTGCGGCATACCTTTTCATTTGAATAAAATTGAATAATCTGTGGTGTCTTCTTTAAATACACAATTATGTTAGAACTTAGAAAATGTGTCAAATTAAAAAAGTTATATGTCACTGTAGAAGATGGTGAATAACAATAATATCTATCTGTAAGTAGGTAACTAAACTTTGTGTTTTAATTTATGGGCTTCGAGTCCCATATGGTTTCGATCGCTAATCTCCCCTTATTGATTACAGAATAATAATGCTGTAAAATTACAAAAAACTGTAAAAAAATTACAAAAAGAAGTGGAACGCTGTAAAGCATTAGCAGCTGCAAAAGATGATACACTGAAAAAGTTGAAACAAAAGTACGAAGAGACTAAAGGAAATATTGTTAACAACCAGCTCCAATTAGCAAATCTTTTGTGTAGTCTACAAAATTTTAAAGATGAACATTGAATCATCATCATCATCAGCCTATCCTAGTCCACTGCTAAACATAGGCCTCTCCTAAAGCATGCCACTGAGCACGATCCGCGGCCACTCTCATCCAGCTCTTACCAGCCACCTTGCAAATATCGTCACTCCACCTAGTCTGAGGGCGTCCTACGCTACGTTTGCCAATACGTGGTCTCCACTCAAGAACTCGCTTACCCCAACGGCTGTCGGTTCTGCGGCAGATATGACCGGCGCACTGCCACTTCAGCTTACTAATCCGGTGAGCTACGTCGATTACTCTGGTTCTCTGTTGGATCACTTCATTTCGTATTCGATCCTTCAGAGAAACTCCGAGCATAGCCCTTTCCATAGCTCGCTGAGGGACTTTAAATTTATGGACCAGTCCTACCGTGAGTGTCCACGTTTCGGCTCCGTATGTCATAACGGGTAGGACGCACTGATTATAGACTTTCGTCTTCTGACTTTGTGGGATTGGCGACGTGAAGACTCGACGTAATTTTCCATATGATGCCCAACCTGGCTGTATTCGTCTATTGGCCTGAACATTGAATGTTTGCTTGTATTTGTTTAATTTTGGAATATAATAAAGTACATACTGAACAGGTGTTTTTTTTCTGAGACAAATATCTAGGTAGTACTAGTGGGTTCACAGATTCACTTCTTGCCAGTGGAAACTAGGGGGTAGTTTCCACTAACTTCTTTCTAAGTGCAGTCATAGAAAAAATAATATTATATGTATCTATGGTGCAGTCAGATGAAAAATATCCTACTTTGACCGGGTGCCAAACTATCGCTATACCAAATGTCATCCAAACCGCTTCAGTAGTTTAGGAAAGCATCAGACAGTCTTTCAGATTTGATAATGCAATTGGGTAAAAAATCTGAAAGATAAGAAATAGGTTAAATTAGCAAGCATGTCCCACAGACAGACTACAATACGAACCTGCCCGTTCGGACTTAAACAATTGCTAGATGTTGTCATTGTTGTCAAAAATGACAATTTGTATTTTCACTTTGACGTTTAATTAACTAAACAAATTGATGAATCAATACCATTGTTGATATTTTATTTACATACGAACGCAAGTTTCGTAACATAAAAATGCGATGGAGTGAAAATGTAACATGCGAGTTCGTAAAACTATACTTAAGTCATCAATGCTTGTGGAATATAGCGCATCCTTACTATAAATTGAAATCTAGGAAGTTGGTAGCTTACAGAGAACTTATTGCCTTATTTAAAGAAATTACGGGAATCTCGCTCAATGAATTAGAGGTGAAAATAAAGATTAAAAATCTTAAATCAACGTATGCACAGGAACTGCTCAAGATTAAACAGCGGTCGAGTACCGAGTTTACGTACCAACCTAGTATTAAATGGTTTTCTGAATGGCATAGACATTTCTCTAGGTCTAAAAGTGATGAAGACCCATCCTTTGATAGTGTAAGTAATCTTTCGTATTACAAGTAACAACCTTTGGTGTCGAGTTTGGTCCTTACAACTACCATAAGAGCATATGTAATCCACTCACACAGGCCAACTGCAAGTTAGTGGATGTTACATGCTCTTGAATGTTAAGTTCTGAGACATGCCGGTTTCCTCATGACGTTTTCTTTAACTAACATTGAACAACAGCAATGAAACAATTTATCTGGTTTCCGTTGTACAAGCTCTGCTTAGTTTGGGATCAGATGAACCATGTGTGTTAATGTCCCACTATTATATAATTTACTAGGATGTTCGTAGAAGGTTCAAGATTGAACTTGCAGCCTATTCAAGCCAGAGTAAGATAGCACTGAATACCACAATTGGTCATAAATATATTAAACTCAAACAATGCTCATTACCTGTCGAATGTCAGGAATCTATCGAAATCCATCATCTAATTTTTTATTAATATTTTTATATATGTAACATGAAACATTAGACTTATTATGGGTCAATTCTCTACATCTTTCGACATATTTGACATATCACACATGTCTGTGCAAATAGTATAGTGTTATGAATGATTTATGTACTGGTGCATAAGACATTTGTGAGGTCTAAGCAAATACTTAGCTATGCTACTATTCTAGTTAAATTTTTCGTTAAAGAAACTTAAATTTAGTCTCATATTCATTTCAGCAAGACAATGAAGACTCAACAGAGACATGTCCAAAAGTCTGGGTTTCACCAAATGAGAGTGAATTTTGTGAAGAAACATCCGACCCATTTCATAATGATGACTATAATAATGTGATTTTAAAATCTGAACCTCAAGAATTACATAATGAGTCTAATAAATACTTGAGCAGTACAAAGAAAATAAAATACAGAAGTTCCAGTACAGATTGTTCAGATAAAAACTACCAGAGTAGTATAGACTCAAATGCTACTTCATCTAAAGAGGATGAATTTGATATCTATGGAAAGTATATTGCAACACAACTGAGGAATATGGGGTTACAGAAAGCTTTGAGAGTGCAACTTGAAATACAAAGTATAGTTAGTGAAGCAAGAATGTCAGACCTTAAGCAGTGAAGTCGTAGTTTCCTGTAAACATAAAAAGTATTAGTAAAAAATATTGTTTCAAATTCTTCATTATAAGGCATCAAAAGAAAATAATACTTTTTTAGGCTTCTGGTATATTACCTAAAGCGGCAAGATTATTATGATTTTAAATTTGAACTGACTTTATTTTATCAAGAAGAAAATTAGATTTTTCTTATCTTGTGAGGTTTATACATTATTGTAGCTTTACGAAAGCAATAATAATAATAATATAGTGGGACTTTAACACACGGCCATCTGATCCCAAACTAAGTAGAGCATGTACTATGGAAACCAGATAACTGATAATATGCTACATATAATACTTTTCTATATCAGACTATCGGTTACATACATTTGCTATGGTTAGAGAGAGACACTAGTGACATAATACACGTGACGTCACAAGTGTCTCTAACCATTGAAACCAATAGGTTTGTGGCATGACACGACACGGGGCAGAGTAAATGTGTGCAAGTAGCTTAACTTGTAGGTTCACATCAAGTATTATATAATTATAAGTTATTTATACAATGTTTAAATTATATTATGTAGGTACATCAAACATTAATTTTAAGTAAATATGGTACGCAGGCTGTCTGAAGAATAAATTAATCATCTACCATAATATCTGATACCTATTTTTTATTTACATATTGTTTAAACTGATCCTCTTCAAGAATATTTAAATAATTAACACAAAAGCAATTCATATTTCTCAGCATAATAATTTTATAATTATTGTGGATGTAAGGAAGCACCTACTTACTTAGTGTTCCCATTGCTTTAATAAAAGCTATGGTCATAAGGGCAAAAGTGTATTAAGAGTTACTATTAAAAAAAAGGGATGCAGTTATGCAATGCGTAAACCTGCATCACTTTCTTTCAATGTAATCACAACTATTTTATAGACTCATAATACGGCACCTGTTATTGGTGGAACTCCTACCAAGATTGCCTTTCATAACTTTTGACTTATTGACTAACCTACACAAAAAGTCTGGACATAAAAACATACAGGTTCAATTGTCGTCACGTCCTCTTACCACACAGTATGCATCTGGATTCCATGTTTTTTCAGGTTCTGTAAAAAACTTGGTCAACAAATAAAAAGCAATTGCAAGTCTGATTTTTTTATTGCTGTCACAGCATCAGTTTATGATACAAACAAACATTATCACTTACATTTCACTAGTGAAAATTCAGATCGTTTCAATTGTACGTTTGTTCTTACAACAGTTTCCCATTGTTATGAAAAATATCAGTATCTATGCTGCGTACATTCCGGTTTTTAAAAATCACATCAAGTCTAAAGCTAAAATTAAGTACTTTTTTCACAATCATTTTACGTAAGTCATTAGAAGTCTTATACCAAAACGAGATTCAAACTAACCCACTATTTAGGTATCACTTGAAATGTTCTTCATGTTGTAAATAATCGCTGGTATGCTTATTTGATGCCTTACTACCAAGCATCTGATGTGTAAAATCTGTATAGTTATGGAAATTTTTCCATAAGTGTGTATTCCCTCATTTATGGGCGGCAAATTACCGGACTTAGAACACGTCAGATCGCTTTTTATAATATTGAAGATTTCCTGACTGGAAATAAATTTCGGGTTCGTCAAACACCAAGTCCGTTTTTAGCTACAATGCCAACATTGGAATGCAACAGCCTCGTGATAAATGTTAAAGACAATGTTCAAGTCTTCATAGCGGCAATCGCGCAAGGCAATCGTAAAATTGTAGGTAAAGATGGTGGCCAAACATTCCATTCCACAATTATTCCATCTCGCACTGTAGTCAGATTATTATTAGTAAGGATCTATGAATACAGAGAGTTAAAAGAATGTAAGAATTTGACTCAAGGTCAGTGTGGCCTCCATTTTCAGTAAACTTTATGAAGGCAAATATTCTAAGGGTTTGGCACGCATAAAGAATATTCACTTGACTATTAACTGATTTCCAAGTGTTACATAATAATTTCGGAGTATGCCATCTCGTTTTGGAATAAGGCCACAGAAGTTAAACTTCGGGGCAGTGCGCAGTCTGATAATAAAACTTAACTTAGGATACAGTAGAGGTCGATTCACACTGTTGGCTATTGTAGAAAATAGCTAAATAATATTTAGCAACAATCTTTAGAGGGTAAACCCATTATTTCAACTTATTTTACAATAGATACCAACATAATAATATTGTAATCTCACTCATTATTGATTGTTGGTATTTGTAGAATTTTATTGAATTCTGTCTGTCAAATGTCACAACGCAATCCCAAATCTCAAAATGTTGTAATAATCGTTAAGAACATATCGAACTATGGAATATCCTAGGAGTTTAATACAACCTCATCACATGACTAGTGTGGACCGCCAGTGTGAACCGACCTCTATATAAGACTAGAGCGAATTGTACATTTAAAATCAGAAGTGGGATAAAACTTTTCGTTAACTTTATGTGCGTTCCGTTTGTCACTGGTGTTAGCAGTTACTTTTCTACTTGAATGAGGGATACAAAGAATTCTTTAATATTAGGCATTAACTATAAAAAGCAGCGGTGGCGCAGCGGCACGGGCCTAACCTTAGTATTATAAGGTCGCGGGTTTGATTCCCAGTTTGACGCCCACATCATTGTGTGAATTGAATTGTTACTGCACAATATCGGTGATGGAAAACATCGTGAGGAAACCGGCATGTTCCAGATCTAATCAAAGTTTACGCTTTCGCAACCTTAAAACTGATTAGATTTCTTTTCTAATGTTTTAACCATTAAATTGTTTTCAATCAAGTAGTAAAGTACTGCCTCAGATCAAGATAATTCTGTCAAATATATACAAAACAGCGACACTCACCCTCTCCACTAAATACCGTTCGTAACTTACATTACCTTATCTCACAATCCTAATCCAATTGTTGCGTCAGTAAAATTAATTGTACTGTATCGGAAGATTGTAGGAAGAATACAATGTAATCATAGACATAATTGGAGATGAGTTTTCCGAGATGATGTGGAAATATATCTCAAAACGGTTGTTTTTATGGATAACCAGCGGACCCCGCAGACATCGTCCTGCCCGGTAAAGCAGTGCCACCTGCCGGGTCCGAAAACAGAACACGACCTATAAGATTCCATAAAGTTCGGTGAAGCTGTTTCTTAGGAGTTTTTTAAATTTTTATCTACATAAAAACCATCCTCGTACTTCAAAGATCATTCTAAAAAAAGAATTAGCGAAATCGGTTCAGCCGTTCTCGAGTTATGCGCTTACCAACACATTTTGCGATTCATTTATATATTATAGACTAGCGGACCCGGCAGACGTCGTTCTGCCCGGTAAAGCAGTGCCATCTACCGGGTCTCAGACCTACCGAATATAATAAATAATAGGTATCTAACCCGGTTTTCGGCACTTCTTCGCTTTCTAAATTTTCTTTTTTTTATTTTTTCTCTGCGTAAGAACCATCCTCGTACTTAAATGAATATTAAAAAAAAAAGAATTAGCGAAATCAGTCCAGCCGTTCATGCGTAATGTCGTGACAACGGAAAACGGGTTTCATTTATATCTAAATAGATTAAGTTCCGCTCGGAGCTTCACCTGTATAACTGACCTTTAGGTAATAATTATGTTTTTTCGAATACTCTAGCATTCCAAAAGAACTATTACCGATGAACATCAGGCTAGTTGTGGTCAAGCGCAAGCCTATTATAGAAAAAAAATGGAATAAAAGTCTCATACAAGATTGTTGTCAGTATTTAACCTATTAAATTGAAGTTGAATTTCTAGGCTAAAACAACACTACTGGGCGCTGATTTTTACGCTTTAGAAATTTATCTTCAATAGACAAATGTCAGACATCAAATGAATTCCTTATTTAATCTTCGACATATGTCTATTAGAGATAAATGTCTAAATGTAAAAGCCCAGGGCATCGATTCTCGATGCCCTGGGCTTTTAAATTATTATATTGTATTCGTCTCAGTAGAATCCAAACAATGAGCGCTATATAGAGGCATAATGAGTTTGAAATTACAGCAAGATACGAAAAGAACCAGTAAATTTTGTACAGAAAACATTGTACCTTTACCCCGATTATTTATTCATGTATATCAGTGAATGACTAGGTCCGACGACTAGTTACCTACTTGGTATTTTTAAAAATCTTATAGATTTATGAGTTGAGATATATTTCCTCAATCCCCCAAACCTCAGTTTCACAAAAGTTTAGTTAACACGTCAATACATTGCAATTGGAATCATGATTTAACAAGTGCTTTATAGATTATAGCCATTGAAGTCTATAGATCGTTTAAGAAACTCTGTGTCCACAAATGCTTCTATTAGAACTGGCTTGCTTGAATTATTGTTATGGCACAAACTTTGACATCATCATAGAACAGTACATATATAGCAGTAAGGAAACTAGGAACAAATCGTTTAAAACAGTACACATACACAGACGAGTGTATCGACGAAATTGTGCTGAGACTTGCTACTGAGATCACTGCGCGGGACCACGTCATTTGTGTAAATATGCGCGTTCGTAAGAGTGAGCCGTTTTGAACCATTTCTTCATAGTTTCCTTACTGCTGTAGCTTTAAGTACAGTGTACCGGGACCAATGCAATTATTTTGTTCATCTTTAGAACCAATCTGATTCCGATTACAACGCAATATGAAGGACGTTTATCCACTGCAGCTGTCACCGGGATTTCGACGAGAACGAGATTAATGATGCGTAGAGTCTGTTCACAATGATTTTGTCTGTAGCACTTAAGATATAAGCTATCAGCTATACACTTCCAGTATAAGCTGCTCTCGCATTTTATAGGATTTCCATACAACAAGAGGTACGTTTATATTGTATAGGTTGATGTGTAGCTGTGTGTACAATAGTATTTTTCGGTTAGTTAACAGAACTTTAGGTTGTCAGGAGCCAAAACCGCGATTTTGGCATCTACGCCTCATTCTTGTTGAAGTCACGGTGGTGGTAACGGTGAACAAAACCTATAGTTATAATTAGTAGGTAAATTAGTGATACCCTAAAAGTAATACAACTTCTTGTTGAAGTATAATTCAGTACTTAATAAAATCATAACAAACAACAGTATTTTCATGTGGGACAAATTGTTATGATAACCAAAAACTTCGAAAATCAAAACTATGTGATGAAATTTTGTTTACTATGTACTATAAAGGCGGATTCAACGGTGATGGCGCTTGTTGGATGTTACAAAACTTGTAGTAACTTATGTAAAAATGGTATCATTCCATGTAGTAATAAAAGACTGAGAGAGAAGCGTTTAACAAACCAGATCAAAGTACTTTACTGTAACGCTGTACATCACCAAGCTAAACTATGCTCCCCGCGTATTACAAATTATAATAATATAATAATATAATAAAGGCTTTATTGTCTCAAATTATAAATGTTCACGGAAAGGCATATGTTTACACGGATTTCCGACAAGAAGTCTACACATGTATACGAAATAGAAGCGCCAAGTCGTTGAATTGACCTATTCTGCAATCAAAGTTTAATAATCACAACTGTCATGGATCAATCGGCTATCACCTGTCAACCATACGTCAAACTACCCTTCAAAGTTGAACGAGAAACACGACGCAACGTGACCAAGACAATCCCGCCGCGTATACAGACAGACAAAATTCTGACTAAAACGTCGAATAAACCTACAAATTTATATTACAAGGAAGAAGACTCGATAACAGATCTTAATTTGTACAATATTTATCACATAAAATTTAAAAGAACACTTTATTGATTGCAGCGAGCAGGTATTATGCACGAAGAGATCATATTACAACCCCGTTTAAATGCATAAAACAAACCAATTTAACCCCCGATAACACAGAGGGATGTTATAAGAACTGAGGTTATTTTTTGTTCAAACATTTCTATCATAGGAAATACTGTACGTTTAGAGTCGTTTATCGTCTAGTCACTTAATGGACTATTAATTTTAATAGTGTTATAACCACGAATGAACACAATCCATACAAATCAAAATCGCGGTCCTGCGCTTTAACGTATAACGCTACCAAAAATGGTATGTCATTGAGTGGCTAAACGACTAACGATGCGTATGCGTACCAAATTCAACACTTTGTAGCATATTTACCTGAATATTTCCATGTTTGGAAAACCATGACTTAGAGTATTTTCAGATAGCGGTATCGTTTGCACATATTACCGCTTTAGACAATGTATTCTTTTTTAATGTAAAGTTATGGCGTTTAATGTAAACTTCGTCTTAGAAGCGCGTCAATGGTCACATTAATTGATTATTTGTAAAAGACTGCATATACATGTTAACTTAAACATAAAAAAACGAGCTTTAAACACTTTAAAAACGCTTCTCTGAAAAAGCTCTAAGCTTCAGGTGTTTCTCCAATTAAGTACATAAAGTTAAGGTCAGTTTCAAGTTGAATTTTAATATTATGTAAAAAAAACACTCTGTATCAACGTACGTACACTGTTACAAAACTAACACACAATGTTTTTATGATCGTCTAGATTTTTATGATAACCCAGATTTTTTTGATCATCCAGATTTATACCGATGTTTGTATGGACATTTGGCGGTATCGGACATGGATTTCACAACATTCTTAATTCAAACCTCAAAATCTAAGATGGCGTAATACTGTTAATTAGAATAACTGTCATGTATGTATAGAAGTCCGCTGTTATGAAGAAAATCCTGACACGTCACAACCATTAAATCTGTTTAGTTCTAGATAAAAATGGAGACCACACTTCCAATATCTACATGAAGCTCATCTCCTTTTGGTCTCAGCAGATAGGACCTCGCTTTCTACTGTACTGAAAACCCAAGTACAGGTTTGAAGTCAGAGTGAGACAGAGATATAGGGTGTTTCACTGAAGTTGTTCTTCTAAGAATGGTCTACATCTTTACATAGCACTTTATAATCATGAGACAAGAAAAATTATTCTATACTTAACCCTAGCTGTAGATGTTCGTTTTTCAAATTCAATTACCGAATGACGTCATAGAAATCGAATTCGAAAAGCCGGCTTATACATCCTATTATCACTCGCAATAACAATTCAGTTAATTTTTAAGTTTTGGACCGAAGTAGCAAGTTGTGTCATGTGATTTACTGTATATCTGCGGACTATTATAGAATGGCATGAAATGCAATTTCAATATTGTGTTACAACTTAAAAATAACAATGTAAAAAATACTTATTTTAAACCTAAATGCCAAGTACAAACCGCCGCTTCGACTTACAAAAAAAAAAACACTTTTAAATTTAAACAACACAATAAATTAACTCAACATTGTAAGCTTGCAATAATACGAAAACAATAAAACAAACAAATTGAGATCAGAAAACGCCCATACAAAGACCAGTTTGCTTCTATTAAAATGTTCGGTTAGTTAAATCTTACTTACATAACACAATCTCAAGAGCTCTCAACCACAAGAACATTAGACGACGAATCATATTGCAAAAGGAATAAATGTAATTAAAAAAAAACAATTATTATTTTCAAAATAAACCTACTTTGTAACGGATTTTATTGCGGTTTAGTCTTTTCAGACTTCATGGTCACGGGGGGACCATTTAAATTATAAAGTAGTTTTATTTCAATGTGTGATATTCGCGTAAATTATGAAGATTAAAATTTCCTTCAACACCAAACACTCATGCTAGGGTTTTCAGCATGTATTTATAATTCTATTTTCGTAGTCATGTAAAGGTTTATTTTTATCTTATTTTTTGGTACGACTCTGATGTGTGATTTTAGGAAATTTAACCTTTATGATTCAGAACTTATTTGTCACATTTCGTTGAACCCAAAGTGAAAGTGATTTAAAAGTAGAAAGCAACAGTATTGATCATGTTGTGTAAGTAAGACTTACAATAACGTTTAGTAGTCCAAGAACACAGTGTTTGAGGTCTAGGCATCGGAGCAGAGTTGTTTGGGCGTATAGACGGAGGCGTTAGGGTCCAGCGGTGAGCCGTCCAGCAGTCGCAGCTTCGACACCCCGGTCGGGACAGGCGCTACATACTCTGTCGGCATCACCGCTAACATTTGAGCTTTCAGTTCTTCTATTTCTTTTTCTTGTCTTAATATTAGACCTGGAAGGAAAGGTAGTATAAGAAATACTTGGAATGACCCAATTCGACGGTCGATATTTTGGAGGTCGAGTCACCTTCGTCCGTGGGAGTGCACCTATTATCTGAACGTCACACGTGTCCCAGGATGGTGAAAATCAGGTGAAAATAAACCAGTGGGGGTTAGTGCCCTCCCAGCCGCCTCGCAGTGTTTCCGGTACGATGCCTTGTGACACCATTTAAGATGGGTCAGAACGGTCGCTTTTTTAAGGTTTCTAACCACAAGGAGCCCGAATCTACTGCTACCTCACCGAAAAAGATTCGTAATCGTGAGTGAACCGGTATATCGGCAGGCGCGTCCCATCGTTGAATAACATCAGGCAAGTCGTAGACACACCCGCAGAGCGGTGGTGTGACGTGGGCACGTACCGTCCTGTATCTGCAGGCGTCGCTTGGCGTCTCCGAGCGCGGAGAGCAGGTCGAGC
This sequence comes from Meganola albula, assembly GCA_936450015.1. Classification (NCBI taxonomy): domain Eukaryota; kingdom Metazoa; phylum Arthropoda; class Insecta; order Lepidoptera; family Nolidae; genus Meganola; species Meganola albula. The sequence goes on along the minus strand of OW388159.1, from coordinate 11,715,338 downwards.
TTGACGCGCGTCTCCGCCGACAGGGCGCGCTCCAGGTGCTGCGCGCGCTCCTGCAGCGCCTGCCAGCGCGCCAGCGGGCTGCTGCTGCTGCTGCCGCTCTCCAGCGACCGCACCTGTACCGACACACACACACACGCGTCGCGACAACTGACTATACGTAGAGGAAACACGCAACCATTTCTTTGTAATGACCGAGTCGGGTGGAGACTGGAGTATCGGGTGGTTGTGACCCTCCAGTAAAAACTGAAGTGATGCGTGATACCCGGCGATTGCGACCCCTCCTGTAAGTAAATAGCTGACACCATAAGCATAAGCGACCACTTTTGTTACGATAAGTTGAGACTCGCCTAGAATGCAACCCTCCGCATTACGCTACATAAAAAAAAATAGCAGAGATGAAGTCGCGAGTGGAAATTTGTTGCGATATTCTATTATGCACGACACAACCATGCGTCTGTAGCGTCACCGCCCCCAGGTCTCAACTTATTACGCACGGTTAAACCAAGTTACAACAAACTATATAACGCGTACTTGCGTTACATACAAACATTCCACAAACTTCTCCAGATGACCATCTGGTTTATAGTCGCGAGGCTAGGAGGCCATAGTACGTGCGTATTCATAGTACCTGCATAATTTAGATTAAGATTCAAGCGGGAAATGAAAGTAATATTAGTTGTGTTGTGTATGAAAAATAATAATGCCATATAATCAAAAGTCGTAGAACAAAAGTTATTGCATATGATATCAGATATCTACTCCTAAGTGTTTTTAAATAACCCTGTATATTGTTAATCGTCGGTGAAACTTTGCTTGTGCTATTCAGGATTGCTACGTTAATCCCTCGAGTACTGTTAAGTATGTGACGCCACATGGCTATTGTCCGTGAGGTCGAGGCTATTTATCTTTATCATAATATGTAGAGGTCAAAACTAAAACTTAAGTCGTAGTCACAATCGTAGTCGATGTTAACCTATGTTGAAATCGATTTCGGAGTCGAAAGTCTATATCGATACGCAGGTCAATGTCAAAATTCACACCGAATTTATTATAAAATAGCATATTGAAATCGATGTCGGAGATTATTTTTAATTGATGCCAAAAGTTGATATTCAAGCCGAAGTCGATGTTAATGTCGAAGTCAAGTCGATGTGTAAGGCGATTAATGACGAAAGAGACGTGGAAGGTAATACCAAAGATATAAAATTCATATCAAAATTCTCGAAATATTTTTGTAATTCTATGTCGAAGTCAATATCTATGTTGGAGTCAAGTCGACGGCAACGTCGAAGTCTAAACCGATGTCAAAATTAAACTTTGATGTGGCAACTATGTCAATGTCGAAGTAGGTATTTGTCGCCGTCTGTGTCGAAGTTTATGTCGAATTAAGTCGCAGTCCATGTCGAAGTCTAAGTCGAAGTCTAGTCGTGGTCTATATCGAAATCTATGTCGCAGTCTGTCAAAGTTGATGGCGAATGATGTCAAAGTCATGAAAGTACATGATGTTAAAATCGATGTCGAAGTCAATGTCTAGGTAATTGCCGCAATTAAAGTCGAAGTCGACAGCGATTTAACGTAAGTCGATAGGTCCCGAAACTCCGCTTCAGTGCCGGCGCGCTGAGATCTGCACGACTAGTATGTGTACCTGTTCAGTGGCGAGCGCGAGGTCCCTCTGCAGCTGCGCGGCCCGGTCCCGGGCGCGCTGCAGGTCCCGGCGCAGCGCGACACCCTCCGCTTCAGTGCTGGCGCGCTGAGATCTGCACGACTCGCTCTCACACTCGCCACTGTGTACACAATATATGGAATATATACGACGGAAAATAACTTTAATTTAAAAAAAATACAACATATAAACCTAATCGAACTTAAAAACTAAATAGAGCGTCATAGAATTCCTCCAAATGAAAGCCTCAAGAACGCTGGCAGCATATATTGCTTGTCACAGTACAAACTACCTCTAGATATCATTTTTAGATATCAGAGGAGTATTCGACAATGTAGACCACAAAATATTACTGCAGAAATTGGAGCATTAGGCATTAGAGGTAGAGCAAATGATTGGATTTCTAGTTTCTTGCATAACAGGGCACAATATACTGAGATATTAAAAGTCGTAAATAATGGCAATGAATTTAATTCAGATTCTCTAAATTTATTGTATGGTGTCCACAGGGAAGCATTCTAGAACCTCTACTTTTTTTATTGTATGTGAATGGTCTCCCAAAAGTTATATTGCAGAAATGTTTTTTATTTGCAGATGACACAACAATGATAAAACTAAATTGATAGAATTTAAGTCTTATAAATCTAAACCATTAAACTTAGATATTACTCGAAAAGATAAGATAATCCAGAATGTAAACGATATGAAGTTTTTGGGATGAAATGTAGATATGCATCTGAATTGGAAAAGCCATGTTGAGCTAGTACGTAAAAAATTACAAAAGTTTGTATTTGCTTTAAAAGGGTAAGACAGACTATATCTCTTGAAGCTGCCCTATCCATAGCTTAGCACCGATGACACATAACCATATGGTTATGTGTCATCGGTGGGCAGAGTTTTTTAAAATACAAAAAGTAGCATCAGTCGTCAGTACCCGGGCGTCCGTCCCTGGTGGCGCGCCCGCAGCAGCTGCGTCTCGGCGTGCGTGCGCGCGCGCCGCTCGTCCGCCAGCCGCCGCTCCAGCGCCGCGCGCTCGCCCGAGCGCCACGCCGACACCCTGCACACAACCGGGATGACTGTTGACTAATTACACTGTGCCTTCCTACGAGCTACTCATCCTGACTTGTGTCTAGTCTAAGTCCTACGATCCTAAGATTATATAATTCCGTAGTTAATAAATTGTAATACAAGTTTGATTATATCTTGCTAATTTAAAGTGTTCTATAATGTTTCCTTTACTTCGCCTCGGCCTCGCTCGCCTCGCTCAGCGCCAGCTCGCACTTACTTGTGCTGCAGCGCCGCGTGCGCCTGCTTGAGCTGCAGATGGTCAGCGCGGCGCGTGCGCTCGGCCGCCGCCGCCTCGCCTCGGCCTCGCTCAGCGCCAGCTCGCACTTACTTGTGCTGCAGCGCCGCGTGCGCCTGCTTGAGCTGCAGATGGTCAGCGCGGCGCGTGCGCTCGGCCGCCGCCGCCTCGCCTCGGCCTCGCTCGCCTCGCTCAGCGCCAGCTCGCACTTACTTGTGCTGCAGCGCCGCGTGCGCCTGCTTGAGCTGCAGATGGTCAGCGCGGCGCGTGCGCTCGGCCGCCGCCGCCTCGCCTCGGCCTCGCTCGCCTCGCTCAGCGCCAGCTCGCACTTACTTGTGCTGCAGCGCCGCGTGCGCCTGCTTGAGCTGCAGATGGTCAGCGCGGCGCGTGCGCTCGGCCGCCGCCGCCTCGCCTCGGCCTCGCTCGCCTCGCTCAGCGCCAGCTCGCACTTACTTGTGCTGCAGCGCCGCGTGCGCCTGCTTGAGCTGCAGATGGTCAGCGCGGCGCGTGCGCTCGGCCGCCGCCGCCTCGCCTCGGCCTCGCTCACCTCGCTCAGCGCCAGCTCGCACTTACTTGTGCTGCAGCGCCGCGTGCGCCTGCTTGAGCTGCAGATGGTCAGCGCGGCGCGTGCGCTCGGCCGCCGCCGCCTCGCCTCGGCCTCGCTCGCCTCGCTCAGCGCCAGCTCGCACTTACTTGTGCTGCAGCGCCGCGTGCGCCTGCTTGAGCTGCAGATGGTCAGCGCGGCGCGTGCGCTCGGCCGCCGCCGCCTCGCCTCGGCCTCGCTCGCCTCGCTCAGCGCCAGCTCGCACTTACTTGTGCTGCAGCGCCGCGTGCGCCTGCTTGAGCTGCAGATGGTCAGCGCGGCGCGTGCGCTCGGCCGCCGCCGCCTCGCCTCGGCCTCGCTCGCCTCGCTCAGCGCCAGCTCGCACTTACTTGTGCTGCAGCGCCGCGTGCGCCTGCTTGAGCTGCAGATGGTCAGCGCGGCGCGTGCGCTCGGCCGCCGCCGCCTCGCCTCGGCCTCGCTCGCCTCGCTCAGCGCCAGCTCGCACTTACTTGTGCTGCAGCGCCGCGTGCGCCTGCTTGAGCTGCAGATGGTCAGCGCGGCGCGTGCGCTCGGCCGCCGCCGCCTCGCCTCGGCCTCGCTCGCCTCGCTCAGCGCCAGCTCGCACTTACTTGTGCTGCAGCGCCGCGTGCGCCTGCTTGAGCTGCAGATGGTCAGCGCGGCGCGTGCGCTCGGCCGCCGCCGCCGCGCCCAGCGCCCGCCTCGCCTCGGCCTCGCTCGCCTCGCTCAGCGCTAGCTCGCACTTACTTGTGCTGCAGAGCCGCGTGCGCCTGCTTGAGCTGCAGATGGTCAGCGCGGCGCGTGCGCTCGGCCGCCGCCGCCTCGCCTCGGCCTCGCTCGCCTCGCTCAGCGCCAGCTCGCACTTACTTGTGCTGCAGCGCCGCGTGCGCCTACTTGAGCTGCAGATGGTCAGCGCGGCGCGTGCGCTCGGCCGCCGCCGCCTCGCCTCGGCCTCGCTCGCCTCGCTCAGCGCCAGCTCGCACTTACTTGTGCTGCAGCGCCGCGTGCGCCTGCTTGAGCTGCAGATGGTCAGCGCGGCGCGTGCGCTCGGCCGCCGCCGCCGCGCCCAGCGCCCGCCTCGCCTCGGCCTCGCTCGCCTCGCTCAGCGCTAGCTCGCACTTACTTGTGCTGCAGCGCCGCGTGCGCCTGCTTGAGCTGCAGATGGTCAGCGCGGCGCGTGCGCTCGGCCGCCGCCGCCTCGCCTCGGCCTCGCTCGCCTCGCTCAGCGCCAGCTCGCACTTACTTGTGCTGCAGCGCCGCGTGCGCCTGCTTGAGCTGCAGATGGTCAGCGCGGCGCGTGCGCTCGGCCGCCGCCGCCTCGCCTCGGCCTCGCTCGCCTCGCTCAGCGCCAGCTCGCACTTACTTGTGCTGCAGCGCCGCGTGCGCCTGCTTGAGCTGCAGATGGTCAGCGCGGCGCGTGCGCTCGGCCGCCGCCGCCGCGCCCAGAGCCCGCCTCGCCTCGGCCTCGCTCGCCTCGCTCAGCGCTAGCTCGCACTTACTTGTGCTGCAGCGCCGCGTGCGCCTGCTTGAGCTGCAGATGGTCAGCGCGGCGCGTGCGCTCGGCCGCCGCCGCCGCGCCCAGCGCCCGCCTCGCCTCGGCCTCGCTCGCCTCGCTCAGCGCTAGCTCGCACTTACTTGTGCTGCAGCGCCGCGTGCGCCTGCTTGAGCTGCAGATGGTCAGCGCGGCGCGTGCGCTCGGCCGCCGCCGCCGCGCCCAGCGCCCGCCTCGCCTCGGCCTCGCTCGCCTCGCTCAGCGCTAGCTCGCACTTACTTGTGCTGCAGCGCCGCGTGCGCCTGCTTGAGCTGCAGATGGTCAGCGCGGCGCGTGCGCTCGGCCGCCGCCGCCGCGCCCAGCGCCCGCCTCGCCTCGGCCTCGCTCGCCTCGCTCAGCGCTAGCTCGCACTTACTTGTGCTGCAGCGCCGCGTGCGCCTGCTTGAGCTGCAGATGGTCAGCGCGGCGCGTGCGCTCGGCCGCCGCCGCCGCGCCCAGCGCCCGCCTCGCCTCGGCCTCGCTCGCCTCGCTCAGCGCTAGCTCGCACTTACTTGTGCTGCAGCGCCGCGTGCGCCTGCTTGAGCTGCAGATGGTCAGCGCGGCGCGTGCGCTCGGCCGCCGCCGCCGCGCCCAGCGCCCGCCTCGCCTCGGCCTCGCTCGCCTCGCTCAGCGCTAGCTCGCACTTACTTGTGCTGCAGCGCCGCGTGCGCCTGCTTGAGCTGCAGATGGTCAGCGCGGCGCGTGCGCTCGGCCGCCGCCGCCGCGCCCAGCGCCCGCCTCGCCTCGGCCTCGCTCGCCTCGCTCAGCGCTAGCTCGCACTTACTTGTGCTGCAGCGCCGCGTGCGCCTGCTTGAGCTGCAGATGGTCAGCGCGGCGCGTGCGCTCGGCCGCCGCCGCCGCGCCCAGCGCCCGCCTCGCCTCGGCCTCGCTCGCCTCGCTCAGCGCTAGCTCGCACTTACTTGTGCTGCAGCGCCGCGTGCGCCTGCTTGAGCTGCAGATGGTCAGCGCGGCGCGTGCGCTCGGCCGCCGCCGCCGCGCCCAGCGCCCGCCTCGCCTCGGCCTCGCTCGCCTCGCTCAGCGCTAGCTCGCACTTACTTGTGCTGCAGCGCCGCGTGCGCCTGCTTGAGCTGCAGATGGTCAGCGCGGCGCGTGCGCTCGGCCGCCGCCGCCGCGCCCAGCGCCCGCCTCGCCTCGGCCTCGCTCGCCTCGCTCAGCGCTAGCTCGCACTTACTTGTGCTGCAGCGCCGCGTGCGCCTGCTTGAGCTGCAGATGGTCAGCGCGGCGCGTGCGCTCGGCCGCCGCCGCCGCGCCCAGCGCCCGCCTCGCCTCGGCCTCGCTCGCCTCGCTCAGCGCTAGCTCGCACTTACTTGTGCTGCAGCGCCGCGTGCGCCTGCTTGAGCTGCAGATGGTCAGCGCGGCGCGTGCGCTCGGCCGCCGCCGCCGCGCCCAGCGCCCGCCTCGCCTCGGCCTCGCTCGCCTCGCTCAGCGCTAGCTCGCACTTACTTGTGCTGCAGCGCCGCGTGCGCCTGCTTGAGCTGCAGATGGTCAGCGCGGCGCGTGCGCTCGGCCGCCGCCGCCGCGCCCAGCGCGCGCCTCGCCTCGGCCTCGCTCGCCTTGCTCAGCGCCAGTTCGCACTTCACGCGCTTCAGCTCCTCCGCGCACGACTTCGCTTCTCTCTGGGACGACAGTATTTTTTTTTCAATTCTTTATTTGCTCTAGACAAGTTTATGATGTCTTGCCGACACAGCGGCATGCAAATTCAATTTATACATATTACTTAAATTACTAATATTATTAAATACATGTCAATTATTACATTAAAATTATATAATCATATATTGAAACATTACATTATTATTCATTATGTCAGATCATTAAACCATGGAAATATTATTATCATTAGAATTGCAGATATGATCAAAACTAATTTACTTTTTATATTTTAATGCGAGATCAAGAGTATAATGTTTATTTATTATTTATATTTATTTATTTATTTATTTTATAGTAAGCAAATTTGGCTAACAATTTAGCTAATTACGAGCCCACACAGATTACTAATATAAAGCAATCAAAAGAAGAAAAAAGTAAAAGCTTTTTTTAAAAGAAAAGAAAAAAAAATTAAGCTTAATAGTTTTCTTTATGTTTCAATTTTATCTATTAGTTCACGTTCTATCAATTCCGAATGAAAAATTTTGAAGTAGTTACATGGATTTTTGTTAAAGAATTCATTGACAGAATAAAAACATTCTTTTAACAACCACTTTTTTAACTTATAGCAAAATTTTTTGAATGGCTGTTGAGTGATGGACTTCAGCAATGCATTATAAATCAAAGGGGGCCATGTAGATGCAGCTTTTACGAAAGAGTGCTATCTTAGGGACAGGTATATAAAATTTTAAGTGAGTGGCTTTCCTTTTGTTTATATTATCCCTACGTTCGAAAAGTTCAGGATTCAGCCTAACGAATTTTGCAATTTCATAAATGTAGATGCAGGGTAACGACATAATAAATAATGCTCGGATACATTTTTTTTTCGCAACGAAAACTTTGTTAATATCTGCAGAGTTACCCCACCCAATAATACCGTAGCGAATAACAGAGGCGACATAAGCGTGGCACACCATTAGAGATGTTTGCCTGCATGTAACATCTCTTACCTTTTTTAGGGCGAAAACAAACTGATTAATTTTTGTACATATTATGTCAATATGGTTTCTCCATGATAAGTGCTCATCAAGAGTTATCCCTAAAAATTTTGTATTAAGTTCCTGTTGTATCTTGATATTATTAAAAGCAACATTTAGGTCTACAGATTTGCCTTTCCATGTCTTAAAATGAATTAATTTCGTTTTAGTAATATTGATTTTTAGTTTATTAATATTTAGCCATTTTATAATATCGTTAAGAGTTTGAGAGATTTCAGAAGTAAAATTTTATGGAATTTTACATTTAATTAAAACTGTCGTTTCATCTATAAATAATATACTATGGTGTTGAGTCGATTGTGGTAAATCATTAATATACAGGAGAAACAATAGTGGTCCCAAAACACTCCCTTGTGGTACACCACAGCTATTTATTCCTGGTTCAGAGTCGTAATTATCAATACTTTTTCTTACTTGGTTATACTTTGTAACTCTAGTGACTTGTTTTCTATCGTGAAGATACGACTGAAAAATAGCGCACAAGATGTCTCTTTGACATTGAGATTGGTCAAAATTAATTTTATTAGGTTATATATTGCTAAAATTGACGATTTATTTTGTCTAAAGCCATATTTATTTATAAACACCTAATCCGACCGTTACATATAATTACAAATTAATTTGAGGTACCTACTTAACGCCACGTTTGTACATATAATATTTTTTGTTTTCATTTAAATTTGATTAAGATCTAACCAGTGGTTTTTTAGCTATGTCAAAAGAAGCGTCATTGTGTACGCTAAGCACGTAAATTCTGCTAAAATTTATAAGAGCGTCGTATGTACATACCTACGAGAGTGTTTGAAATCGGTTTCTCGGTCACAAACATTGTGTTGCAAAAATAATTATGTCAAATATAATCGATTAGACAGAGTGTAAGTTTACAAACCTGTTCACGCTCCCTCTCTCTCTCTCGCTCCTTATCTTTTGTCTCTTTCTCGCGTTCCTTCTCTTTTTCCTTATCTTTATCTTTGCTACTACTACATTCCTTAATTTTTACACAATCTTTTGTACTTTCTATATCTTTAAATATTTGTTCTTTAGCTGTAAACAAAATAATATGTTATAAAATACGCCTCGGTGGTAAGAAAATTCACTTAAAAACGACGAAGTCCTAGGGTCGTTTCCCGAATTGGGTAAAAAACTTTTCTAATATGCTCATAAAACCTTAGTTAACCAATAGGCAATAGGCTTGCTCCCTATTACGTATGGGAAATACAGCCAGCGAAATGTAAGTGATACCAGCCGTAAACAAAATTGTACTCACAATTATCTGTACTCTTATGACTATCGCTGCTCTCCTTATCCTTATCTTTATTTTTATTCTTTTTCTTTTCTTCTCTTAATGTACTAGCCTCTTTCTTTTCCCATTTGGACGATTTTGCACTTCCTACATACAAAAGATTAATTGATTTGATTATAAAAACAAAAAATAGTAATCAGGTAAGCGGTACTGTTACCGAGTACGCTCAACCCGTTAGCGAGCGTGCTTGTGCTTGCCTGAGCACTTGCATTTGTTCTCATACTCTTTATTCGTCAAATGCTCATAAATATATACTATAAATTAATTAAACTAACCTTTACTAAAGTCGTGTTTGTGTTCGTCGTCGTCAGGTGTCGCGTGACAGGCGGTACCGTTACCTATCACGCTCGTACCGTTAGCGAGCGTGCTTGTATTTGAACACGCGCTTGTCTGTGCATTTGCGCTCATCTTCTCACGCTCCTTATTCGCTAAATGCTTTTCTAATTTTTCTAACTGTAACAAATAAATTTTACCAACTTTACTTTTTAATAACTCGACCATTATTTAGTAGTATAACAATAAAAAATAATAATAGTATAAAAAGTTTGAAGGCTCTCGAAGGATTTTTAGACTAAAAAATATCAAGATTAGGAGACAACTTTAAGTAGGCGTGAATAATCGGGTAAGAAGGCGGTATTTCAATAAAATAACTACAGCAAATATCACTTCACCCCAATCTCTCGATAGCACAATCATTAATTCTACCAGTTAATTACAGATCGTTAAGATGACATTGGATTAAAGCGTAACGTTCACCGAGCACGTTATTGCATCTGCACTACCGGACGCCACAACGGTTCAACGCGCAGTGTCAGCCATTCTAAGATGGCCGCTTCACCCGCGCTCGGTGTTCATTCGTTCGTTCATAATGACATTCTCGAGTGACAGGTGACTTCAAAGACGGACGTGATGACAGTATAAAATGACAGCCGATGCATTGAGAAGTAGATGTGCCAACAAGTTTTTCTTTTTAATAAATAAACCTAAAAATTATCAGACCGAATTTGAAATGACTAGTAATATAATGCTACATACAATGTAGACTAAATAACATAGGCTATAACTTGACGATACGTCCGGATATTGTCCCGAAGTTAATAAATTATAATTTGCAATTTAGCAAATTAACGTTATTTATAACATAGTCAGGTAGTTTAAATAAATGATTGGTATTTCACATTTTAATTAGTTTGCTTATTTTAGTATATTACGTGTGGAATATTGACCTTAGCATGTAGCTGTTGGTGCTCCATGGGACAGTGTCCGTTCTCCTTGCAGCGGCGCCGAAGCGAGCCATTCGGCTTTGCGTCCGTAGTACCCGGCCCACTCGTCCCACCAGCTCCATTCCCCCCACTAGCTCCACTCGTCCCGCTGGGACAAGTAGTGCTCGTACCGTTCGCCCCGCTCGTCGCGCCAGCTTGAGTACCACATTCACTAGTAGCAGACTCCTTGTCGGCTGGCTCTTTTTGATCCTGATCACGAAACAAATTTTAATAAACTCACCGCAAGTTTGTATAGGAAGTGAACAATGACAGTAATTCCTAAGAGATTACCGCCGTTTAACTAACTGTATCATACCCTCTAACAGTCATTATAAATACGCTGCGTAAGCATTTTATGTATGAACACTTTTAACTCTACTATGCTAGTTTAAAGGTGAACGCAGGCTTGGACACACCGTACACGCCGCATTCGAATTCTTTATATGAAGCTCTATGAAACCACCTACCCGCGTGGCAGTACTTAAAACGGTCGAACTCCTCGAACCGCAGCTAATGACGACATAAAATCCGGCCTATCAATATCGGACCGTCATAGCACGACACGTGTGGCGACAGGAACGACTGAAGAGTGATTGCGGCCCGGATAGGTATGCGAGGCTGTTAAGAAAAGCGATGACTGCGGCGCGTGCAGTGTGGCAATTCTGCGTTCACCTTTACTACGCTCCCGGCACTTTGACTTCTTTATGTCAACGGCACATATGCAAGGCATGTGTAAGTATAAAAAATCTCGCAATAGGAGTAGCTTACAACCATGTAATCTATCGTCGTGTTCACAAGCTAACGGCATTACCACATCAGGATTACTATGTCGTTAAAGTAAACTGACCTGTTCGAGTGCACTCTCAGGTAGCGCGTCTCTCATCAGCTGGAAGTAGAACTCGTTCACAGCGCGCACTTGGCGCTGACGACGCTGTCGTAGCCGATGGGAGATCAGCGCCTACACATATAAGAATAGTTATCGAACAAGCCGACAATATTAGTGTAAATTATGTGGGTCACGTTGTTTGTTTTATAACATTAATGGTTTTCAACTTGAAGGCCCGGATGAATGGGCTTCTCAGAAACTTTGCCACTAGTTAAGACTTTAATTAGGTTTGTAGATTGATCACATACCTTAGCACTGAACCCTAAGGTGACGACCGGGTACCCGACACAGTGCGCGGCGAGCGGACGGCACAAGTCGACAGTAGCGCGGGACCCGCGCCACAGTCCCTCCACGTACACCACCAGGCAGCATATCGCCACCGTCGGTATGCACACGCCTTTGTCTGCGACTGTACGACAAAAAAATTATAAAACAAAAGTTCGAACAACTGCTGCGAATTTGTTATCAGAACGGCATGCGGCAGAGGAATGGAATAATCTTCTGACATCTGTCTCAAATATAATTTGAGTACCTTCAAGACTAATGTAAATAAGCATTTACTGAATGCACATTGTCACTAATTATTAGTATATGAGTACTAACAATACTAATAATATCTTGGAACAATATCCTGGACCTAATGTCCCAGGATATATACACACACGGCAATCTGATCCCAAATTAAGCAGAGCTTGTGTTATGGAAACCAGATAACTGATAATATGCTACTTTTTGTATACATACAGACATTTTCATCACACAAATGTCGGTCTTGAGTGGGAATAGAACCCACAACCTGTGCATGAAAAGCAAATTCCTTATCGCCATATCACACTCACAGGCCTTCAAAACACAATATTATATTACATACTGGCTGTACGAAAACAAAATACTAAAAAAAATACTGAATTGGCTGCTGTGAGGCTGATTCTACTAAAATTACAAATAGTTGACTTATTGTATGTATTGAAATATTCGTTGCTACGCAAACTCAATAGATGCCTAAAGACAATTATAGGTTAGCGTAGCTAATTTCACGCTTCACCACTTTTAATTAACATTTTCAGTGAAAGTGCCAGCGTGCTATGCAGTGTCTAATTATATCAGTCATCATTCTAACTGTCTCTGTAGCTCTCTTATAAAGTGTTTCTGCTATATTCGAGTTTCTAGCTTCAAATACTGGAGAAAAAGCTATTAAGCTTGTAAAAAAATCACAATGGAAATAAGAATAATAATAGAATGAAAACAAGCTTTATTTTTTGAAGAGACATGATAAATTCCTCCAATTTTTTTTCCTACTGTGTAAGTCGGAATTCGAAAGTTATGAGCTTAAAAGTGGCCCGCCCCGGCTTCGCACACTTCTTAGATATAGGCTGATAAAGTTATTTCTCTTTTTGAAAATATTTTACTGCCTATTTTAATATGGGATAAGATAATCTAGGATAATTTCTCAAATCCGTCCTGTAGTTAATAATAATAGTATTCTGGGACATTAACACACACTGTCATCTGATCCCATACTCAGAGCTTGTGTCATGGAATCCAGATAACTCACATATAAAAAATGTATGTATTATTATACATACTACATACTTTTCTTTTATAAATACATCATGTAAAACAAACTCAAGATAAACAAACATGTTCATGCTTGTAAATGTATGTTTTTAATGGGACTGTTGTTAAGCAATGATGTAGTCTACGATGGAATACGATTTACCCAGGTAATACTGATTCACTCATGACTTGAAGACAGGCAGATTATAGCTATCGTCAAACAGATGCCAGCAGTAAATTCCATGACTCAATAAGAACTTTGAAGTTTAGAAGCTTATTAAATTTAAACAACAATTTGATCTTCCTTCTATAAAATATTAGTATAGATTTACATTTTGAAATTCATAGATTATGAGATCTTAATGAAAACAAAGTTTAGCTCAATCTAGGTACAAATGTTATGTTTACCTATAAGAGACTTAACACTATGTTAGAGCTAAATATTGTTAAAATGTATTAGTTTTAAGATTGTTAAGGTGTTGATGAACTAAATAAATAAATATACAAAATATAAATATAAAAGAACAATAGCTAACATATCTCAAAGGTCTCTAGGTCACTGAATAGGTAATATTTATACTTACATGTGTACCAGACATATTGTACCCACACATAGGTACTGGCAGCAAAGAATATGTACTGCAGAGGTATGAAGAAGAAACATATCAGATCAGATGTGAGTGCTATGCAGATGAAGAACACTGAAAATGCCTGGAAATAATAATTAAAAGTTAGCTAACAAATGTGGCATAAAACAACCTAGAGGAATGAAATAAATTACTTTATGATATACTGAAACTACACCAAAATATGCTTGCTGGGATATAAAGTGCCTTATATGTCAATTGGGTGTTCCAAAACATACATGTATGCAAAACTTTATACCGTTCTATTGCCATGAAACCGTAACAAACATTGAATACATTCTTACAAACATTTACATTTATAATATCAATAGGATTGGGTAACTAGTAAAGATTGTTGCTGTTGCTGTTTTTATATTCTGACAGTTTAGAAGGTTTGGAAGGAATTGTCTTAGAGGCTGCAAAACATCAGAAACGAATCCAAAATACTTGTACTTTACACCTGTAAAAGTTGTAAAGTTGCAGGATATCAAGCCTGCAATTTACACCTAGCTTCAACCCTTTTTAGTGTCCCACAGCTGGCTCAACTATCTTATGAGTTGAGAGAGTTTAGGCCTTAATCCACACACGCTGGCCAAATGCGGGTTGGTGGATGTCACATGTCCTCGAATGATTAGTTCTTAGACATGCCGGTTTCCTCATGATGTTTTCTTTCACCGATATTGAGCAGCGGAGATAGAACAATTCACACAAAGATGTGTGTGTAATTTACACCTATCACATTATAATTTTGACATAAATAAAAGGGGTTACTATAATACTCACAAGTCCTTGATATCTGAATGAGTCATATAGTGAACTGAGCATCATCCAGAAGGGCCAAAGGAACTCGAATCTAAAGTCTAGCATGTAGTCCACCATCACTACTGTCGCCCAAACCATCACAAACTTCAGGTAAAGCAATGAACTGAAAATTTCATTTAATTATTAGTTTCCACCAGCTTCGCTTATGTGGTATTATGAAAAAAGAGTATCCTATGTTTTATTTCAGACTATAATCAATCTCCATCTTCACATTAACCCTTTAGTATCCCACTGCTGGGCACAGATCTTCTCTCAACTATCTAAGAAGTTAAGAGAGTTAAGGCTTTAATTCACACACGCTGGCCAAGTGCGGTTTAGTAGATACTCAATACCCAATACTTTAGTTGTGTGCTATAAAAAAGAATGTGTGTGAACAGTTGTTGTTTTTTAAAAAGTTGTGGTCAGTGGGTAATCTTAAGGTTGTGGCTTTATTAACTTTATTACTTTAATTACAAATATTTAAGAATAAAATATCAGACAGCATTTGCATGTTAATACATGCATTTGGTTGTAAGAATTTCCTCTATGCCTAAATTTAAGTTCCATAAATTCCGCAAAGTGGTGTCTCAGAGGTTTAATTGTGAAATTAAATTCTTTTTGTGTTCGCACACCACAAAAACGGCGCCATAAGATCACCAGATGGTACTTCCTACCCACATACATCTTCCGTTATACATTATTTATGATTAATTCATCACAGAATTAGATGATTTTCAGTGCTAAATATTATTTCTTGGCACGAAATGATCAATATAAACACCAAACACTCACTTTCCGTACATTCCTTCGGCGATTTTTGTGCGCTTTAGGGGGCGCCGCAACTTCCCAGTTTCGGCATTTCGCCGCTTCATATTTTTTCCTCCACGATGTTAATCTCTAATGCAGGCGCTTGTTTCACAATACTTATTTGCAAGGAAACATTTAGAACAACAATGATTCCCAAAATAAATACTTATGCCTTTTGTTGTCAATAGCCTATCAAAATTTACGAGGGAGATGAAATATCAGCAAGCTTTTTTTTCATTCGCTCTCTTGCACAGACTACTAAGAGAACCTAGCTCTCTTGTTTTTTAATAACTTAAAGCTCTGACTGTTTTGGGTTTATTAGCTTTTCCACCAATCAATCATCAACTGATTTCCAACTGCAATCCTCAAAATCACAATCATAAGGCTCACCTCTAAAATTCATAGACAAAACCTGTTGGGCCAATGTTATACAATAATTACGCGAGCCAAATGTCAAAATTGTCAAACAAATGTAAAAACATTATAAAAAAGCTGTTTGTGAAATTAAATATTTTATTATGTTTTAAGGGAGCTGACTGAGAATTATGTCCTTTATAATATTAAATTCTGTACGAAGGTTTCTGGCATCGCATCATATGTTTGTAGATAAAGATTGGCTTTCAGGGTATGTGCAATTTTATTAGATTTAGGTAAATAACTAATGATAGATTTGGACCACGTATTTTTTTAACAAGATTTGTGATTGAACATACAATAAACGTTACAGGTGTGTAGAATATCTATCTGAAAATAACTACAGTGAAGCGGAAATACAGAATTTAGCAAAAGAACAGTGGTTACTTAATGATTTGAAACTAATCTGCCCTGGGTCCTTGCCGCCACATTTGAAAGCAGCTGAGAATGCTGAAATCAATGGCAGATTTGTGTTACAAATCAATGCTGCGGTGGATATCGGTAAGTTATGTCAATACCATCTCCACATTCAGAATATTGGTTTTCTGCCTGCTGGTATGTGGTATAAGGAATTCACTTTATTTACAAGAAATTGATACGTACAGGATCAGCAGTTTTAATAGCCAATAAACAGACTCAAGTATTAAGTATAGCTCACAAGTTTAACCATGTTACACTATGGCTACTCTTCTGTGTATTTCCTGTAGTTTTATAATTTTTAGAATAATAATTATTATGTTACTAATACATTTGTATATGCAGGATCTCCAGCATACCAACAATACTTGAAATTGCAAAAGGTTAATATGGAAAATGTGG
The DNA here is from genome assembly GCA_936450015.1 of Meganola albula. NCBI lineage: Eukaryota > Metazoa > Arthropoda > Insecta > Lepidoptera > Nolidae > Meganola > Meganola albula. The sequence continues at coordinate 11,699,135 of OW388159.1, read as the reverse complement.
AAGCCACCACTAGATATGAGGACAAAATTTCAAGCCACAGGTCAGTGTTGGGCACAATTGAATTGTTTTTTTAATTTAACAGTTGCAAAATTAATTGCAATTAATTTAATTCAATTACAATAACTATATGATGGATGTAATAAAGTAGGTATGCTACTAGTGTGATACTGATTACGCAGCAAACTATATAGGCGATAAATCTGAATACTAAAGGTAGAAAGTCAGTAAAGTTTGTTTTATATATATTATTATCTTTGTATAATAATATTTCCCTAATATTATTCTTGTTTATTGTAGAAATGCATATACTGCCCCATAAAAGTTACTGATTTTGTGGAGATGAGTATGATGTGCTACAAGATTGTTCTTATTTCTAGTATTTAAATTGTATATCGCTTTTTTTTTAATTTCGTAATATTTTATAAATACAATAAATTTTCATAAATATATTGAGAAGCGACAGTCAAAATTATTTGTAAATTATTATGTCTCTAAGCCTTAATAGTCATTCACACAAATGTCTGTTGGATGGGAATGGAACCCACAACCTGCTGTTTGAAAAGCAAGTATCTTGCCGACCACACTTCTACGATGTGAATATAAAAAAATTCAGGTTGAATTATTGTTATTTCAGAATGATAAAGCTGTACCTTACAGATGGAGTTCAAGAAATATCTGGTATTGAGTACAGACCTATGAGGAATTTGAGTTGTGATATTACACCTGGTTGCAAAGTGCTCATAAAAGGTATCTAAAGATGTTACAAGGCTTTAGTGTCCCTTTTGGGCATAAAGCTTGACTTTGCTTGGCATGAAGAGTTGCAGGTTTGTGGAAGTCATGTCATCGAATGGCAAGTTCTTAGACATGCTGGTTTCCTCATGATGTTATGCTATAGAACAGCGACAATGAAATACATAATTCAGTGATGTATGGGCATGACTCAGGACCTAACCACAACCTATATTTTAAAGCTGAATTCAATCCCACCATGCCACTAATGTTCTCTATTGTTATAAAAGCTTTTTTAATCTATTTATTTGTAACTATTAGGAGGGCTAATAGACTTATATAATTTTTTGCGGTAAACTAATTTGGGTAGCAAGTTAATTAATGACTACTACAAAAATAAATTGTAATGGACATCCTCACAAACTTTTAACCTTGGTGCGCACTTGGCAGACAGTAGCGGCGGCCAGCAAAACCTAGCATTTGTAAAGTTATGAATTAGCTAGATCTCGTTGGCCTCTGTGACTTGGCCGACAAAAGCCCTCCTATGTTTATAGTTAGTTGTAATTATTTTATGGTTTCAGGGCCTATAAAATGTCGGAGAGGTATTTTACTTTTAACGGAAGCCTCAGTAGAACTTCTGGGTGGGGAGGTGGAAGAGTTAGCTGTTTCCAATTCACTGGCCGGACAACTTTCTACTAAGTTAGGACTGCCAATAACAACGGGTGAGTTTATACCACAAAATAGTTTAATAAACATGACTTATGATGATGCCTTAAAAGTGCAAAATTTCTTCAATATAAGCTCAGGAACTTTGTTTTCAGAACCAAATCTAAATACCACAATAAACCAACCTAGGAACATAAATATACCAACCCCACATTCAGAAATGCCATCAGCTACTCAAACATTTGAACCAACATTGGAGCAAACACGGACTATGCACCAACCTAATTTCGCTGATGAAGATATAGATTTCAGCCAACTTGAAGAGCTGGAAGCTCAACTTACAAATAATATAGGAAAAAGATCTTTAGATACTGATAGTACGAACCCAGAAAAGAAAATAAAAACCAATGTAAACAGACCTGAAGATTACCCCGATGAAAATGATATACTTTTTGATGAAGATGAGGATTATATAAGAGAGTTTGAGGCTGAAATAAATGCACGCGAAAATGTTACTTATGACGCTACAAACAGATTTCAAAATGTTAATGCAGAGCCGTTTGTTTATATCAAACAGATTAACAATATGAATGAAATAAATAAAGCAGGAAAGGTTTTTAAAATCAAAGGGCAAGTGATGAGTCTTTTGTCGAAGTTATCTGTGGGTAAAGATGAGTGGAGTCTGAAATGTACTATAGTAGATGGTACAGGGACGTTAGATGTCGAGTTTACGAGTGATGTCCTTTCTAAATTAGTCGGGTTTACGCCGCAGGAAATGAATGCTATTAAAAAGCAAATGGCAACTAAGCCAGAGTTGAAAGAAAAAGCTGTTTCGGTAAGTTGAACAACGTCTCTGTAACATTTTTGTTATAAATTTTTTTAAGAGGCTCCACACAATGAAAAAACAAAATTGTTAAGTGGTTAAGTATGAATTCTGTTGTATAGTTATAGTGCATTTAGTTATTTTGCATTAGATAGCAGTTTCCGGTAAGTATGTTAGCTAACGTAAGCCTGATAAGGTTAACCAACATACATATAGCTATTTCTAGAGCAAATATCTGTGCTCAGACTTGTATCTTTTATCGTTTCACCCTCGCCGAAAAATGCTCTTTGTCTCGTTGATTTTTTTTTGAAAATTTTTGTATTTATTACCATAAGCTGATGTTTAAATCTATTTTATTTCAGGCTTTACAGAAGGCCAAAGACAGTCTCCAAGTCCTGTACTGCATAATAGAAGTGACGATGTTGGAGTTTCCCAAAATTACAAACCTTATACCTTTTGATGAGACCCATGTGCACCTTTTGAATAGAAGAGTAGGCACCAAGAGTTGACATAGCTCCAGTAAGATATAAAAGTGTAGAACTCGAGAACTTAAAATTTTTATTCCGTATGGCGCCCTCATTGATTTTGTACTCTTATGTCGCTCTCTAACTAAATATTTTTTGTTATATTTTATTACAGTTAATTAAACTACGTTATTAAAAGCTCTTGTACTCTTTTATCTCATCAAACAATGTAGTAAAACTGCCTTATTGGTCGAAAGTAAGTCGATCGTGTTCGCTTTAAACGTAAGCAAAATGACAATTCTAAGAAAAAATTTAGCATCAATTCACACAGATTCGGCAACAAAAGCATCCGGACTCCTGCCCGACATGTGCGGTAGTCGTCAGAATGCCTGCGACCTTTTCAAACTTCTCAAACGATATGTTATATTATAGTAATGAAGATAGTTATATCACACTGAAAGCTAGCCGCATCACCACAGACTCTTGTGTGAATTGACGCTTATAGCAGCTCAAAGTTTGGTTAATTGCCCGATAAACAGTAATAGGTCAGCTTCGTATTCTGTAAAGGACCAAAACAAAGCCGGTGTTAAATGTGGAGACTATTCACCTATCTACCTACACTTTAATCACTGTGTACCAAAATAAAAATACCAGTGTCATTTTACAACTATATTTTATTTAATACACTTTTCGTAACTCAATTATGTGAATTCAATATTATACAAAAAGAAAATATAAAATAATTAACGCAAGCTATCTAACAGTACAAGACTAACATAATGTTGTCAAATGCAATTATAAAAAACTTCCATCACAAACCAACGACTTTTACACGTTTGGGAGATTTTTTTCGCCTGGCAACATCTAAAACGAGGCTTACAAGTCCTGTCTAAACTACTTACATAGGACTTGTTGAAGAACAGCACCAAAGCTAATTATTGCTTTATCATAGTAAAAACAAGAGACACATCAGATGATTCAAAATTCTAATAGGAACATTTTTGATATTAGATTGTTAGTAAAGACACCCATTACATTTTTCCTTTAAGACAAAGTACAAAATAGCTAGTACGTACCTACTTTAGGCTAACAGTTAAATACAACCATATTTCCTCCCAAATGCAAATAACAACGTGTAACAAGCCTTCAAAATATAATTAGTTGCACACAATAAAAGCAACAACTAAATTGAGCACTCAATGTTACATAATGCATATTTAAAACTTAATGTTTCATTTCAAATAAATATAGGTTTCGTTTACAACACGAAATTATTCTAATGATTATAAAAATGTATGTACAACTTACTACATAAACATGAAAGATGATATGATAAAATAAATGTTATTTTTAATTCAAGTAATTATATTGTTACTTCAAATATTAAAAATCGCGCACTGGTCAGTCTACTCAGACAGAGTCGATTTGATTACCTAGTTATTCAGTTTGCTCAGAATATGTTTTTTAGACAAGTGGCATCCTATCAAAGCTGGTTCAGTCCGAGCACTGTTGGTGTTTCATATTAATGGTGTTAGTTCTGTTACAAACATATAGGCTGGGGTTGCTGTGCACATAGTCTGGTTAGCACATGTAAGTAACAGGCGCGTTTCTAGAAATCTAACAACCGGCCACAATGAGCGTTTAGCTCTGATGCCTTTACGCTTAGTCGCGTAGCGTGTATCGAGGCGAGATATGTGGAGAGGCCTAAGTTACCCGCCTATGCACTATTAAAACTACCGTATATAATTATTGGGGCGTCAGGACTTGTACCGTATCCATTTGGACACAAGCAAATTGTTGTTATAGTGATCCAACGAGAGATCATTTGAGATCTTAATTACATGTTCTATGTCCTTTGACTAGGACATTTAAGAACTTAGAGAAGTTTGAAAAGATTATGTAAATATTATATCTACTTCGCAATGGTCCTAGTTCTTTTTAAAATGCAAGAGATTTCATGAGACTACACATTAGGTTGATGAATTAAATAAATTATAGAACAGCTTTGAAGCAAATTAGTTAACATAAATATAATCGATAAAACATTTCCAACTTTTCTATGCATTAGTATCGAGTACAGAAAACGATTGTTTTTGACGTGACAACGTCTTAAATTAGGTTGCGGCTGGGAGGCACTTATGAAAAAGTGTAACGCTCGGTAACGTTACGATGAGTCACCGAACGAGAGAGAGGCCCGCCGAATGCCTTGCGTCTCTCTCCCACTCAACTATGATTCATCCTTCTTCCAACTATACGAATGAATATTCACATTAAAATTATTTTACCACTCAAAGTCGTTGTCACGTAAAACTTTCGCCCGTATACCGAATTTACAGGCAACCAATTTTTTGTATGAACTATTTTAGTATAACGTAAGTAGTTATAAACCGCGCCAATAAAGAAGCAAATCTAAAATAGCGGCACTAATTATGCTATCTCACTCGCACGTTATTGCTGTCGTTAGTCCCACACGTCGGTACAGCACACATAAAAAACTATTTTATTAACTATGTATTTAGTATTAGGCTTTTGGTTTTTATACATTCTAGGAAAATACGGAACACGCTGTATTTGAGTCCAATTAGCACTCGGTTGGCTGTTCAAATATTAGGTACACATCTTGTTTATTTATTTTAAAACAACCAAGGCCTTTCTTAAAAAAATATCATTTGTCTGACTTCCTTTTTTTGCTGACGCGACGGCCCAAACTGTCATTACAAGTATAAGCCGCCATTTTAGATTCGTTTCTCTAATGGTGCGGGTTACACTGTAAGAGGCGTTGCATTGCATATCATACAAAACAGAATAGGTATCCTATTCTATAGTATAAATAAAGCATAAAGCTCACTACAAGGAGGAGCACAACGGTACAAAAAATGACACTTAGTTCCATTTTGATTGATCGAAACCCGTCACGTGTGCTATTTACTACAATCCTGTTTCACAGAACGATCTATCCTTGCAGTACAAGATCTAAACAACCAAGAAATACAGCATGTCACGCAAGAATATTATCTAAAATCATTAATGACCAAAGAACCAAATGAAGTATATCATTTGGTGTACATTTCGTGGTAGCAAAAACTTGTTTAGGAATTTCAAGGTATTAAAAACCACATTGATGTCCAAGCAAGAATTTTAGCCTCTATAAAATAACGAAGGTCCAGTAATGGGCTCTCGCTCTACAATTATACTTGACACTATTGGAAGACTTAACACCATTAAACCCAAAACATAACTTAAGGCGTGCTATGACAAAATTGGTAAACTTTTACCATATGAGTCAAGATTTTAGATAAAAATCTGTTTAGAAACAATTGAATTATTATTGTACTAACTTATTGATATTTTAAACACGCCTTGTTCTCATATACTTCTGCTGTAATGATCTCAAAGGGGGCATCTGCAACGGACTAGTCTCATTTACCAACATGTTTGAGGGATAAAATGGGAATATTTTTCATACCCATAATCTAGATAATCTACCGACTATGTTATGACATATAATTTATTGTCGAATTTATTATAACACTATTAGGGTTCAAAATGTAAAAACGGAACCCTTATTCCTCTAAACAAAAACATTTACACAGACAATTTATAAATAGGAAACAATACATATACACAAGCGGGCTTGACTCAAATACTTCATTTTATAAATAACTTTTACAAATCTCCTGATTTTTTTGTTTATTTACCTGCCACATTTTTTGCCGATTAATTTTCAATGCTCATTGCATTTGGTAAAATAAATGGACGTGCCTATACTATATGATCCCTACACCCAGGGAACAAATAAGACTATTTAGTTGCAAACACTCCCCTCCTGAAGAACTATATCTATTGGAGCATACGGGAACTAGCCTTAAACACAATATAACGTAATCAAAATGTTCAAAAATACACAAATAACAATTTCCAAATACAAAACAAATGCAAAATCGAAATAATTTACTCAGTGATTGGTAACATTTTAGCTTAGCGAGATGAGTTTTATATTACTTTTGGTATAATTTTGTTACAATTTATGATTGTTAGTGTAGGGTTGAATATTACTTACTTACCTGTTATCTAATAGTAAATTAATAATGATTATCGAATTAAAACAAGTCTATGCACGGAGTTGAGATAAGTGACATATAATTTTTTTGAATGTCTATAGGTTGGAAGCGATGAATACAAAATTATGTGGGATGATGATGTATAAAGGCTCCGTAATATCACAGTTTAATCTGTTTTTTTACCAAACATAATTCATATAGAACACAGATTAATCCGTGAGCAGTACGGTGAATAAATTTAGTTTTACATCAAATATTACACTAGTTTACAAAATAAATTTAAGAGGAGTAGCATTCTCGTTGATCGAAGAGCTAGGTAGATAATTTCCTGAACCAAGGCGGCGCTACGCACACCCATGGTAACGAGACAAGGAAACAAACGCGCGCATTAGATACGTGTCGCCACTGGGTATCTAGCTAACTCGAGGCACCGGCGGCAAGCAGAAGGGGAACTCGAAACTATATACAGAGGGAGAGGCGGGCACCTCTCCCGACTATCAGTGTTCCGTCCGAACCACTCGAGACCTACTGGATCCGCTCGTAGAACAGCAGGTACGCCTGCGCGCGCAGCACCTTGTCCTCGGACACCTCGGACACCATGCTGTCCGACACGTAGTACCACTTGCCGGGCGGCGGCTCGGGCACGGGCGCCTCGCCCGACTCGTAGCCCGACAGGTCGGAGTCCGAGTCGCCGTCCTGCGCCGCGGGAGGCCGTGCGGCGGGGGGCACGGCGCCGCGCGGCACGAAGGCCCACCGCGGGTCGTCGGGCAGCAGCGGCGCGCGCACCTTGACGTACGCCACGTAGTGTCCCCCGTGCATGCCCCCCGAGTGCTCCACCACCCCGTACAGCGCGTAGGGCAGCTCCCCCGCAGCGCGCGACACCTGCGCCAGCCGCCGAGCCTTCTCCATCGCACAGAACGGCGCCAGCTCCAGCACCGTCGGGAACTCCACGTGCTTCGACATCTTGCGGAACATGCACCGCGGCCCGATCTGGAACCGCTTCAGGTGCAGGATGAGGACGGCCGGCGGGCTGGACACGAGGAATCGCTTCGTCGCGTTCGTGTAGACGGTCTTGGCGCCGGGGCCCTGCCGCGCCGTGCACGTGTCGCAGCCCACCTTGTTGTTGCCGGTCAGCAGCTCCAGCGCGGTGAACTGCGCCAGGCAGGAGTGCACGCTGCACTCGTCCTCGTGGCACAGGTAGCGCGGGGCCGGCGGGGCCGGGGGCGGCGCGTGCACGTACAGCTGCAGCCGGTCCAGCTGCTCGCCCAGGTCTGCCGCCTCGTGCTGCGCCAGGCTGCGGCCGGCCGCCGCGCTGATGCCCAGCGCCACCACCTCGTTGGAGTACGGGGGGCCGAACGAGCGCCGCGACACGGGCCGCGAGGGGGAGCCGGCGCGCGACGAGGGGGAGGGGGGCGGCTCGTCCACCGCCTCGCTCGAGTGGTGCTTGGTGGCCTCGGGGCTGGCCACGCCCGAGTCGGGGTTGGAGACGTCGTCGCCGAGCGGCTTGTACTCGAGCGCGATGGCGCCGCCCCGCTCCGCCTTGTCGCCGTCCAGCTCGACGGGGCTGGTGCGGATGGAGTCGGACGAGATCACCTTCTCGGAGTTGTACCCGGACTCCATGTGGTAGGCTGCGAAGTTGGCGGCGGTGTGAGGCCCGGGCTGCGTGCCCACGGACACGGAGTGGGTGTCGGCCTGTCTGGGCGCCTCCTCCAGGTTGTCCTCCACGTCGGCGTCCGACTGTTCCGAGGAAGACTTACCGTCCGACTTGCTCGGTCCGTTAGTTTCCGCTGTAGGACTTTCTTCTTTGGACGTCGAATTACCTAAAAAAAAAAATTGATTGATTAAAAACAGAATATATACTGCTGACAAATTCTATAAGCAAAACTACAAGTTATTAAAACGTGTAAGTGTGGCGTGTGTACCACCTTTGTTCTTCCTAGCAGCGTTGCGCACAGATGCCCGATCCTTCTTCTTCTTAAGTTGATGCTTAGAAGGCTTATTCTCCTCTTGTGCATTATATGTATTGTCTTCTGAAAATACGTCTCACATCAATACATGCCCTAATTACAGCTGTAGCCGAGCGATACACACATGCATTTATAACAACATACACCAAGTAAAATAACATAGGCACCCACAATGGAAAGGATAAATCAATGTTAAATTTCGTACAAATTATTTACTATCATAAAACACTACATTTTGCTCAGCGTTAGCCTAAAAACTACATTTATTTAGTTAGGCTACACACACACAAAGACATTAATGCAAACACATTACAGTTAATTACACAAACTATTAAACAATTATACATACCGTTAGGGGTTTTCCTTCGCACAACAGCTGGTGGTTGAGGCCTGCAGGTAGCTACAGGAAGGGACAGATCCAGGAAGTATTCCGCACGGTCAGACTGGTGGAAACACTCCTGACATTCCAGGGTCGAGACTAGAAAACCGCGGAACACCTGCAGAGCAATAATATAGAATGTTATAATAAATAATCTCTAAAACAAGTAAGTTTCAAAGTTGGATTTTAGGTTTCGAAGGATTTAATACAATTTTGAATTTCATTTTAAAGTTGAAAGGCAGAATATGTCTAGCAGCTAAATGTTAATAATACCCCTGTATACCATATATTTAGACAGATAAATTATTGTTCTATTCCTTCCTACAAAAAAGGTTTATAGATAGAAGTACCAACCTGTTCAGGCCTAAGCATGGTGTCAGAAGCCTGTTGGCCATAGAACTTGACCTTCTGTTTGACTTCCTCATCCACCTTTGAAGGATCCACCTTCGAGTTCATCCCTAGACTGCTCAAAATCACCGATTGGTAGCGGCGTAGGTCTTCCGACCTAGAAAATAGTAGTTGGATTATTTTTTATAGGTTTCTGCATCTCAAAAGTAAAAACGAAACACTTAAAAGATTATTCCATTGGCTGTCTGTTTGTCTGTCTGACACAACCGATTTTTTCAGAACTACTGAACCGATTAACTTGTAGTTTGGTAACAAACACCTACTAAAAAGTTTATGGAAGAAATTCCGAAATAAACGAATTATTATTACATCTAAATTACATCTAAAAAAAAATTTAAATATGCAAGGTTATTTTTGGGTTCACCTAGACATCAAGCCTATTGAGACATAGAAGAAGATCATTAAAATCTGTCATTAGGTTCAAAATTCTGCATCAATTTGTTGTTGGGGGAACTTCGAATTCACCAATAATTCCACCAGCTCGAGTCTACGAGAATTTTCTACACACCTAACAGCTTCAAGTAGATGCCGCAGCAACTCATGCGCATCGTGCTGGTCGCCGCCACCGAACTGTGGTAGTTTGTTTACTAACGCCGAGAGCAGCTTCCGCGGAGTGTAAACACCACCTTCGCCTGAAACAAACAGTGCAAAAAATTATCATATATCTATCTCAATAACCATAAATGTGTCTTTGACTTTTGCCTGATCCCTCTTTTACATTGCTTTAGCAATATCTCTGTCTCACAATGGGTCGACCACACCTACTAAAGACTTATTAGATTTTATTCAAATCTTCTAAATATATAAAAGAAGAAACTGACTGACTGACTGACATATCAACGCAGAGCCCAAACCGCTGGGTCTGGAGACTCTAAAGGAGACGTTCAAAAAATGTATAGAGCCTGGGATTAAAATAATTGTAAATTTGAACAGCAATCTGAGTTACATAGGTTAATAGAGCATAATTAATTAAATTTTTTGGTGTATTTTAAATAATTTTACACCCACCCGTTTTTTTTAAATTGAAATTGAAAATAAGAATCCATATTGCAATATTATGATTATTGCAATTGGCAACCCCATGGCTAAATGACAATTGAGCAACCAAAAAAATTAAAATTATTTAGAACGCTGTCAATCAAACTGATCAATGACAATGTCATCATGACGTTTCCCGTAATTATATTTTTTTCGACGCGTTTTGTTATTACACTAATAAGATAACAAATATTTTTCGTCAAAATTACATTAAACTGCAGCTAGAATAATATTACAAGAAAAAAGTACTCTAATAGAATGCAATTATTGACGTGATTGCATAATTTATACTGCTTAGGAAACGGATAATTAGAGGTAATGTGCGTTTTGTTTTTCTATTACATTTTTTAGATTTTTACAAAAATGGGTGCTCCTAAAATTCGTATTTAGTTAAATTCTAACAGCTTATTAAATAAGCTTTCCAATGAGGTATATCACATTGGTGTTCAAAATTCTATCCCACTTTTGACCTCTCCTTTGGCACATAGGTTCCTCATGGGGTCTAGGAGTGCACTAAGAAAGGATTTTTCAAAACTCACCCTTTAAGGGGGTGAAACGGGGTTGCAAAGTTTGTATGGAGTAACAAGATTAGTGAGATCAATTTCGCGTGCGAAGCCGCTGGCGGAAGCTAGTAATGTATAAAATTGTAAACTTCCAAAGATCGTATCGGAGAAGAAAGCCAAGTTATGAGATGTTTACAACTTGGTAGGTAGTAGACTAAACTTGCTTTTTATTAAAAGCTTTTGTTTAAGTTTACGTGTATGTATGTCCTGGAATACTGCAATCAATATTTCACCCACTTACACTAAAGCTATCGAGCCGAAATTTTGCTAACACGTTTAATTTTTATGACAATACAAGATTTTATAAATGCCGCCATTTTGAATCCAATATGGCGGACGGTACAATATGGCGACTTATCGTTTTCCAACCCCCTACAATAAGAAATGAAAGAGCTTGAAAAGAGAAATACTATTAATATAAGATTTTTTAAATAAAATCTTTTTTTTAATGTTTGATATTATTATACAAGGTGATAAACTCATAGCAGTCGCTTGTCCAATGATATTTGGACAGACTACTGTCTCAACATACTACAAATCAGTCCTGAGTCTGTCTGGATCTAACTTCGCGAGGATCTCAAGACTACTGAACACATATTCATGCGTTTTTCACTATGTTTACCTAAGATACCAAAAAAGACCAGATTTTTTTGTCTTTAATCCGTACAACGACGCTGGGCAGCACTGGTAAGTCTATACTAATAATGACTTAAGCCCAATCTGATCCCGGAACTATCCCAAGAGTGATTTTTTTGGAGTCTGGTGCCGTACCACAACGTCTCAAAGCAGTATTGTTGGAGCTGCGGAAGAGGGATGCCGCTATACAATGTGTAGAGTAACTTCTCTTTCATGCAACTACAATAATAATAATATTCGGTGTTATTGTAGTAGGACTGCTGATCGTTTAATCATCGAGGAAGGTTAAATATTATAATTACAATGACGCGACGCAGAAGGATATTGCACCCGTAGATAACAGAACAATCGATGACTTAGAGAGGTTATTGTATTTACAAAATAATTTGCATTAAATAAAATAAATAAATAAAAAATAATTTACCAGGCCTGTTTTACCCGAAGGTGTAGCACGGGTAATTAACACCCAGTTTTTGTACCATAAAGAGCGCTTACCTACTTACTTCGTTTGCTATACCTAAGTACCTAAGTATTGTTGCACGCAACATAGCTATCTTGTCGTACATTGGCATATTTCGCGGGCATTGGTGTGAGTTACACATTAACTTAGTTCGTATCTAATTAAAAAAATTAAAAAAAATCTGGGGCATTAACACACGGTCATCTGGTCCCAAGCTAAGCAGAGCTTGTGTTATGGAAACCAGATAACTGGTATATACTATACATATAATACTTTTCTTTGTTTTTTAACACAAATGTTCATCACCCAACCCACGACCTACGGCGTGAAAAGCAAGTATATTACCACCCAGCGGCCCGTCAAATAAGTTAATTGAGTTTAATTAACCTTTTCTAATGTGTAACTGTTTTATGTCCCAATGATATAGGATACTTTTCAACCCCGTATTGTTTTTTAGGGTACTTTTATCACGCGGCTGATCAGTTCAACCGTCCTCAGACTGCTCACCGAAAAAGTCCGGTCTTTTCCGGCCGATTGGGTTACGTAAAAAACAAATCACGCGGCTGAAAATGGGTGGGGAAACTAGTAAATAAATAAAATGTACCCATAAAAACTACTCGTAGTCACATCTAGTCTAGAAATAAAAGTATTTAAGTACAATGACCTATCATTGTTACCGTCGTTGAAGACAATACGGTACACATAAATTATGCAACTTTATATTGTTTTAAATGTAAATACAACATAGGTATCACAAACTACGTATGTGTCCACATCTATCGCGTGCTAATATTATAAATTAACAGTAATTCTTTCTGTGTGTATTGGCTTTTCCTAATTTTCAATTTAGAGGCAATGCAGTCTAGAGGCCCTGGGGCTTAGCGCATTTAACACGGGAGATGTCACTTAAAAACAACTTCCAGTATTATATTGTTGTGTTTGTCAGGTGGCGTGAACGAAGTCTGAATAGTCAAAAATTGACCACCAAACAATTTTACCCAAACTGTACCTAAAGCAATTTAATAATAAATAGATAGGTACATAGACACGCCATTCTGACGTCAGGTTGGCGCGCACACTCTTGTATCGCCCCAACGTGTGGGATTTATGTTCTGGTACACATATCAATAAACTGTACCAAAACTGTACCGTATAAAACTACCAATAAAACAATCTAAATCACTCTTGATATTTGTCAAATCAACAATAATCAGTTTTCACAAATATCAAGAGTGATTTAAATTTAAGGTACAGTTATTTGGTGGGCAATTTTTGACTATTCAGACATCGTTCCCGCCTCCTGACAGACACAAATTGTTTCTACAGCACAGCACACAGACATGTAAGAGTTGAAGCGTCTTTACAAATGCACACGTAAATAAAAGCTACACACTAACAAAACATGAACCCTCGTATTTATCAACGTCTTTTAAGCTCATTATAACTAAAATCATTATATATAATAAAACTAAGTTGATAAAATGTGCGTGCCGATAAAACTTAAAAAGGAGTCCCATCACGATAAAGGGACTTATATAGTGTGATAGCCCTTTATCCCCCCTCGAACAAGAAAGTTCCCGTTTTAACCTAAAGGGTGTGTTTTTAAAGATATAAGGGCTTTTCCAACCCTTCAACTTGGAAAGTAAGTGTAGTCGCGCCATCTGTTGTCAAATAGTTGAACTTCATTCATTGTACACAATATGGACTTAAAAGAACGATTATTTGGGGCGCGAAATTTAAAATTCTCATTTCAATAAAGTCTTAAATTACATTTGTTACCATAACCCTTTATCCCCCCTCGAACAAGAAAGTTCCCGTTTTAACCTAAAGGGTGTGTTTTTAAAGATATAAGGGCTTTTCCAACCCTTCAACTTGGAAAGTAAGTGTAGTCGCGCCATCTGTTGTCAAATAGTTGAACTTCATTCATTGTACACAATATGGACTTAAAAGAACGATTATTTGGGGCGCGAAATTTAAAATTCTCATTTCAATAAAGTCTTAAATTACATTTGTTACCATAATAAAGTTATTAAATTTTGTGTATTTATACAGCAGTAGCTAACTTATATGTTGGAGTTAAAGCGATATCATTTTAGTTATTCAAATTACTTCTGAAAACATTTTAAAATTTAAGTTTTTAAATTTCGCGCCTTTACTGCGTATGCTACAGCTGCAAAACCTATTGTTACGGCGAACGATAACGTCGAGAACATTCTATACCTAGAAGGTGTGAGAAAGTAAATATTCCCAAACTTTCTTGAATATCCTAGAGCCATCTTTCTCGAATATCTTAGAGCCAACTATACACTTCATGTGTATAGTCTCCATAAAGCCAACTTTCTGGAATACCCTAGAGCCTAGCTTTCTGAATATATAAGAGCCCGGTGTCGCCCGCCAGAATTAATTCGATTTGAACAGCGGAACAAGCCACTTCGAAACGAAAAAGAAAGAAGTTACCTGTGTGAGCCTTTATTTTGAAGTATCACGTGTGAGTATTTTTAATAGTGTGTTTAATTAATTCATGATCTTGAAGTGAAGAAAAAAAAAAGTTATCTGTGAGCCTTTATTGTGAAATATTAAATGTGAGTATTTTTAATAATGTATTTAATTAATTCTAATGGTTTTTTTTTCTTTTCTTTTAATTGTAATTTCCTTAACTTTCAAGTAGTCGCGCGGCGTTGAATCGATATACTTTGGCCGTAAACAAAATATCGCGCGACCGCTTGAAGATTAAATAATTTTGTTTTCTTTGTCTCAACGTGCCCCACGTTTACGTAATAATATATTTGTCTATAAAATGTTCATTTAATTTATATTTTACAGAATATAATGCCTAGACGTAAAAGAGGTGGAGATCTTGCCAGTTCTGCAGCGAAACGGCGGAAACAAAAAGAATATCGAAGAAATGAAACGGAAGAACAGCGCGAAGCACGTTTACAAAATCAACGAACCAGAATGAGCACCCTGAGAAGCGGAAAAAGCGAAGAAAGAAGCGAAAATAAAACTATTGAAGAATCGAGAATTTTAAAAGATAATCTAACAAAGGAAGCATTCCACTACGAATCGACGAAGAAATATTACAATCATAAATATGTTGTGATCGGAAAAATGAATAACATTTGCCAATTTTGCCACGCGAAAAAATTCAGTAAAGAAACACCAGGTCTCTGTTGCATGAATGGAAAAATTCGATTACCACCACTGGAAGCACCTCCGCAGGAATTTCTACATTACATGACCGGGGAAACACCAGAATCAAAACACTTTCTTCAAAATATAAGATCATACAACTCCTGCTTTCAAATGACTTCTTTCGGTGTTACTTCGACTAACACTAATAGAGATGAATTTGAATATGTATTTTCAATTCAAGGGCAAATTTATCACAAAATAGGATCGTTACTACCAATGCCTAACGATGACTATAAATTTCTGCAAGTATATTTCATTGGAAATGAAGAACAAGAAATTGATCAACGAAGTACACATTTTAATGGATTGAAACGCGAAATAATCCAAGATGTACAGAGGATCTTACACAAATACAATCAACTGATTTACATATTCAAAACAACACTAGATCGCATGATTTCTGATGACTATAAAATTGTGATTCGAGCCGATAAAAGACCACGTGGAGAACACGAACGTAGATTTAATGCACCTCAGATAGATGAAGTCGCCATCGTAATTGTGGACAATGAAAATACAAGCCGTGACATAATTTTACAACGAAGAAGAAAAGGACTACAACGCATTGCAGAGACACACCGTTCATATGATTCTCTTCAATATCCTTTAATATTTCTGCACGGAGAGGACGGTTATCATTTCAATATAAAACAAATTCATCCTGAAACAGGCATAGAAACAAACAAAAAAGTCACTTCCAAGGAGTTCTATGCTTACCGCTTAATGATCAGAGACAATGAAATATACAATCACATTCTCAACACTCGCCGTTTATTCCAACAATTTCTGGTAGATATGTACGCAAAAATAGAAGCAGAACGGATGCTTTACATAAGACTGAATCAGAAGAAACTACGCACAGAAGAATACATCCACCTTCGAGATGCGATCATAAATGACGGCAATATTGACGATATTGGAACAATGGTAATCTTACCCTCATCATACATAGGAAGTCCAAGACATATGCACGAATATACTCAAGATGCCATGACCTACGTAAGAAAATATGGACGACCTGATCTCTTCATAACATTTACATGCAACTCATCATGGCCAGAAATCAAAGAACAACTAAAATATGGACAAACCTCCATGGATCGACACGACATAATAGCCCGAGTTTTTCGACAAAAACAAATAAGATTTATTGAAGTCATCACAAAATACCACATCTTTGGAACCGTTAGATGCTGGATGTATACAATCGAGTGGCAAAAACGAGGATTACCTCACTCACACAATCTCATATGGCTACACGATAAAATTTATCTCACGGATATCGACAAAATCATCCAAGCTGAATTTCCCAATCCACAAAAAGATCCGGAACTATACAGCATAGTAGTGAAAAACATGATTCACGGACCATGTGGACCATTAAACTTTAATGCGCCATGCATGCGTGATGGAAAATGTACAAAAAAATATCCAAAACCATACGTAGACGATACAAAAACTGAAGATGACGGCTATCCCAAATATAGAAGACGATCACCGAAAAACGGTGGTTTCACAGCAAAAATACGAATACAAGGCAGAGATGAACTGGAAATAGATAATCAATGGGTAGTACCATATAACCCACTACTTTCTAAAATGTTCCAAGCACACATAAACGTTGAATATTGCAATTCAGTAAAATCTATTAAATATATATGTAAGTACGTAAACAAAGGTAGTGATATGGCAGTATTTCAAATAGTCCAAAATAGCGAACAAAATAACAGAAATGATGAGATACTCATGTACCAAATGGGAAGATACATCAACAGTAACGAAGCAGCGTGGAGGATTTTTAGTTTTCCCATACACGAACGCGAACCAGCTGTGCAACATCTAGCAGTACATTTGGAGAATGGACAGAGAGTTTACTTCACAAAAGACTCGGCTAGAAAAATTGCAAGCGAACCACCTCAGAACACAACATTAACAGCTTTTTTCCAACTTTGCCAAACGGATCCATTCGCAAAGACGTTACTGTATGTCGACGTCCCTATTTATTATACGTGGGACAAAACAAGAAAAATTTTTCAACGACGAAAACAAGGAATGCCAGAAGAGGGTCATCCAGAAATAATGAAAACTAACACAATAGGTCGAGTATACACTGTACATCCAAACAATGCCGAATGTTTCTATCTCCGGATGTTGTTACACGAAATACGAGGACCAACAAGTTTCACAGATCTCAGGACTATTGACGGCTACCTATGCCAGACGTACAGAGAAGCATGTCAACGCTTAGGATTATTGGAAAACGATAACCACTGGGAATTAACACTACAAGAAGCCACACTCACAGCTTCAGCTGAACAAATTCGAGAGTTATTCGCCATAATTCTAACAACATGTAACCCATCAAACCCAAAACAGCTATGGGACTCTTTCAAAAGGAGTATGAGTGATGATATATTGTACCAAATCCGACAAGCTAATCCAGAACTGACTATAGAATTCAGTGACAACATCTTCAATGAAACACTCATTCGCTTAGAAGATAAATGCTTAGCAATAAATAACCGGACCTTAGTAGAACTTGGAATGCCAGCACCACAAAGAAATGCTTTCAGTATGCTAAACTACGAAATTACAAAGGAAAAAAGCTACAACGTCAATGAACTACTTGAATACATTGCTCACAATAAACCACTCCTCAATGACAATCAAAAAACAATTTACAACGTTATAATGAACCGAATAAATAACAACACTGGTGGAATTATTTACTTGGACGCACCAGGAGGCACCGGTAAAACGTTTCTAATAAATCTAATACTGGCGGAAATACGTGCTAAAAAACACATCGCACTGGCACTAGCATCATCCGGCATTGCAGCCACACTTATGGAAGGAGGACGAACTGCTCATTCTGCCTTACAACTACCGTTGAATATAGCCGAACAACAATTCCCGGTATGTAAAGTCTCAGGAGCATCTGGACGGGGTCAACTTCTAAAACAAGCTAAAATTATCTGCTGGGATGAATGCACCATGGCCCATAAAAAATCACTAGAAGCCATGGACAGAACATTACAAGAATTGCGAAAAAACTCTGAAATAATGGGAGGAGCTCTACTCATACTCTCAGGAGATTTTCGACAAACACTTCCAGTTATTCCCAAGTCAACACCAGCAGACGAGATCAATGCATGCTTAAAAAAGTCACATCTCTGGCCAGAAGTACAAATACTGCAATTAACAAAAAACATGAGGGTTGAATTATCAAAAGATGAAACAACAGCACATTTTGCTAAAATGCTTTTACAAATAGGCGAAGGTACATATCCTACTGACCAAACGACCGGTCTCATTGAACTCAATAGTGATTTCTGTAACATAGCCACTACTGAAAACGAACTAATCGACAAAATTTATCCAAATATTATTCAGAACTATACCAACGTAGAGTGGTTATTTCAAAGAGCAATTTTGGCCACTAAAAATAATATTGTTGACGATATCAATTTTAATATTCTAAAGAAAATACCTGGTGAAGAGAAAGTATATAAATCGATCGACACGATGGTAACCATTGAAGAAAGTGTCAACTTCCCTACTGAATTTCTAAACTCTTTACAAGTACCAGGAATGCCATTACACTGCCTTCGTCTGAAAATTGGATCTCCAATCATACTACTTAGAAATCTCAACTCCCCAAAACTATGTAATGGAACGAGGATGATCGTAAAACAGCTATCGAATAATATCATTGAAGCTGAACTTATTTCTGGAAAGAACAAAGGACACACAGTATTTATACCTAGAATACCACTGATCTCTTCTGAATTGCCATTTCAATTTAAAAGATTGCAGTTTCCAATTAAATTAGCCTTTAGTTTTACAATTAACAAAGCGCAAGGGCAAACTTTAAAATATTGTGGCATCAACCTCAAAGAATCCTGCTTCTCTCACGGTCAGCTTTATGTAGCTTGCTCAAGAGTAGGAAATTCGAAAAATTTATATATATATACCCCGGACAATAAAATGAAAAATGTTGTTTATAAACAAGTAGTATAAATAATGAGAAAATGTAAATACATGTAAATATATATGTTTAAATATACATGTAAATATATATGTCCATGATAATGTAAATACATGTAAATATATATGTTTTCAATATATATATATTTTTTACTTTTTACGTCATAGTTTATTTTTTTATTTCAACTACCACGTAACCTCATATCAACTCCCGAGCGAAGCCGGGTATTACAGCTAGTAAAATAAATAAATAAAAAATAATTTACCAGGCCTGTTTTACCCGAAGGTGTAGCACGGGTAATTAACACCCAGTTTTTGTACCATAAAGAGCGCTTACCTACTTACTTCGTTTGCTATACCTAAGTACCTAAGTATTGTTGCACGCAACATAGCTATCTTGTCGTACATTGGCATATTTCGCGGGCATTGGTGTGAGTTACACATTAACTTAGTTCGTATCTAATTAAAAAAATTAAAAAAAATCTGGGGCATTAACACACGGTCATCTGGTCCCAAGCTAAGCAGAGCTTGTGTTATGGAAACCAGATAACTGGTATATACTATACATATAATACTTTTCTTTGTTTTTTAACACAAATGTTCATCACCCAACCCACGACCTACGGCGTGAAAAGCAAGTATATTACCACCCAGCGGCCCGTCAAATAAGTTAATTGAGTTTAATTAACCTTTTCTAATGTGTAACTGTTTTATGTCCCAATGATATAGGATACTTTTCAACCCCGTATTGTTTTTTAGGGTACTTTTATCACGCGGCTGATCAGTTCAACCGTCCTCAGACTGCTCACCGAAAAAGTCCGGTCTTTTCCGGCCGATTGGGTTACGTAAAAAACAAATCACGCGGCTGAAAATGGGTGGGGAAACTAGTAAATAAATAAAATGTACCCATAAAAACTACTCGTAGTCACATCTAGTCTAGAAATAAAAGTATTTAAGTACA
This sequence comes from Meganola albula, assembly GCA_936450015.1. Classification (NCBI taxonomy): domain Eukaryota; kingdom Metazoa; phylum Arthropoda; class Insecta; order Lepidoptera; family Nolidae; genus Meganola; species Meganola albula. The sequence continues at coordinate 11,678,801 of OW388159.1, read as the reverse complement.
ATGACCTATCATTGTTACCGTCGTTGAAGACAATACGGTACACATAAATTATGCAACTTTATATTGTTTTAAATGTAAATACAACATAGGTATCACAAACTACGTATGTGTCCACATCTATCGCGTGCTAATATTATAAATTAACAGTAATTCTTTCTGTGTGTATTGGCTTTTCCTAATTTTCAATTTAGAGGCAATGCAGTCTAGAGGCCCTGGGGCTTAGCGCATTTAACACGGGAGATGTCACTTAAAAACAACTTCCAGTATTATATTGTTGTGTTTGTCAGGTGGCGTGAACGAAGTCTGAATAGTCAAAAATTGACCACCAAACAATTTTACCCAAACTGTACCTAAAGCAATTTAATAATAAATAGATAGGTACATAGACACGCCATTCTGACGTCAGGTTGGCGCGCACACTCTTGTATCGCCCCAACGTGTGGGATTTATGTTCTGGTACACATATCAATAAACTGTACCAAAACTGTACCGTATAAAACTACCAATAAAACAATCTAAATCACTCTTGATATTTGTCAAATCAACAATAATCAGTTTTCACAAATATCAAGAGTGATTTAAATTTAAGGTACAGTTATTTGGTGGGCAATTTTTGACTATTCAGACATCGTTCCCGCCTCCTGACAGACACAAATTGTTTCTACAGCACAGCACACAGACATGTAAGAGTTGAAGCGTCTTTACAAATGCACACGTAAATAAAAGCTACACACTAACAAAACATGAACCCTCGTATTTATCAACGTCTTTTAAGCTCATTATAACTAAAATCATTATATATAATAAAACTAAGTTGATAAAATGTGCGTGCCGATAAAACTTAAAAAGGAGTCCCATCACGATAAAGGGACTTATATAGTGTGATAGCCCTTTATCCCCCCTCGAACAAGAAAGTTCCCGTTTTAACCTAAAGGGTGTGTTTTTAAAGATATAAGGGCTTTTCCAACCCTTCAACTTGGAAAGTAAGTGTAGTCGCGCCATCTGTTGTCAAATAGTTGAACTTCATTCATTGTACACAATATGGACTTAAAAGAACGATTATTTGGGGCGCGAAATTTAAAATTCTCATTTCAATAAAGTCTTAAATTACATTTGTTACCATAACCCTTTATCCCCCCTCGAACAAGAAAGTTCCCGTTTTAACCTAAAGGGTGTGTTTTTAAAGATATAAGGGCTTTTCCAACCCTTCAACTTGGAAAGTAAGTGTAGTCGCGCCATCTGTTGTCAAATAGTTGAACTTCATTCATTGTACACAATATGGACTTAAAAGAACGATTATTTGGGGCGCGAAATTTAAAATTCTCATTTCAATAAAGTCTTAAATTACATTTGTTACCATAATAAAGTTATTAAATTTTGTGTATTTATACAGCAGTAGCTAACTTATATGTTGGAGTTAAAGCGATATCATTTTAGTTATTCAAATTACTTCTGAAAACATTTTAAAATTTAAGTTTTTAAATTTCGCGCCTTTACTGCGTATGCTACAGCTGCAAAACCTATTGTTACGGCGAACGATAACGTCGAGAACATTCTATACCTAGAAGGTGTGAGAAAGTAAATATTCCCAAACTTTCTTGAATATCCTAGAGCCATCTTTCTCGAATATCTTAGAGCCAACTATACACTTCATGTGTATAGTCTCCATAAAGCCAACTTTCTGGAATACCCTAGAGCCTAGCTTTCTGAATATATAAGAGCCCGGTGTCGCCCGCCAGAATTAATTCGATTTGAACAGCGGAACAAGCCACTTCGAAACGAAAAAGAAAGAAGTTACCTGTGTGAGCCTTTATTTTGAAGTATCACGTGTGAGTATTTTTAATAGTGTGTTTAATTAATTCATGATCTTGAAGTGAAGAAAAAAAAAAGTTATCTGTGAGCCTTTATTGTGAAATATTAAATGTGAGTATTTTTAATAATGTATTTAATTAATTCTAATGGTTTTTTTTTCTTTTCTTTTAATTGTAATTTCCTTAACTTTCAAGTAGTCGCGCGGCGTTGAATCGATATACTTTGGCCGTAAACAAAATATCGCGCGACCGCTTGAAGATTAAATAATTTTGTTTTCTTTGTCTCAACGTGCCCCACGTTTACGTAATAATATATTTGTCTATAAAATGTTCATTTAATTTATATTTTACAGAATATAATGCCTAGACGTAAAAGAGGTGGAGATCTTGCCAGTTCTGCAGCGAAACGGCGGAAACAAAAAGAATATCGAAGAAATGAAACGGAAGAACAGCGCGAAGCACGTTTACAAAATCAACGAACCAGAATGAGCACCCTGAGAAGCGGAAAAAGCGAAGAAAGAAGCGAAAATAAAACTATTGAAGAATCGAGAATTTTAAAAGATAATCTAACAAAGGAAGCATTCCACTACGAATCGACGAAGAAATATTACAATCATAAATATGTTGTGATCGGAAAAATGAATAACATTTGCCAATTTTGCCACGCGAAAAAATTCAGTAAAGAAACACCAGGTCTCTGTTGCATGAATGGAAAAATTCGATTACCACCACTGGAAGCACCTCCGCAGGAATTTCTACATTACATGACCGGGGAAACACCAGAATCAAAACACTTTCTTCAAAATATAAGATCATACAACTCCTGCTTTCAAATGACTTCTTTCGGTGTTACTTCGACTAACACTAATAGAGATGAATTTGAATATGTATTTTCAATTCAAGGGCAAATTTATCACAAAATAGGATCGTTACTACCAATGCCTAACGATGACTATAAATTTCTGCAAGTATATTTCATTGGAAATGAAGAACAAGAAATTGATCAACGAAGTACACATTTTAATGGATTGAAACGCGAAATAATCCAAGATGTACAGAGGATCTTACACAAATACAATCAACTGATTTACATATTCAAAACAACACTAGATCGCATGATTTCTGATGACTATAAAATTGTGATTCGAGCCGATAAAAGACCACGTGGAGAACACGAACGTAGATTTAATGCACCTCAGATAGATGAAGTCGCCATCGTAATTGTGGACAATGAAAATACAAGCCGTGACATAATTTTACAACGAAGAAGAAAAGGACTACAACGCATTGCAGAGACACACCGTTCATATGATTCTCTTCAATATCCTTTAATATTTCTGCACGGAGAGGACGGTTATCATTTCAATATAAAACAAATTCATCCTGAAACAGGCATAGAAACAAACAAAAAAGTCACTTCCAAGGAGTTCTATGCTTACCGCTTAATGATCAGAGACAATGAAATATACAATCACATTCTCAACACTCGCCGTTTATTCCAACAATTTCTGGTAGATATGTACGCAAAAATAGAAGCAGAACGGATGCTTTACATAAGACTGAATCAGAAGAAACTACGCACAGAAGAATACATCCACCTTCGAGATGCGATCATAAATGACGGCAATATTGACGATATTGGAACAATGGTAATCTTACCCTCATCATACATAGGAAGTCCAAGACATATGCACGAATATACTCAAGATGCCATGACCTACGTAAGAAAATATGGACGACCTGATCTCTTCATAACATTTACATGCAACTCATCATGGCCAGAAATCAAAGAACAACTAAAATATGGACAAACCTCCATGGATCGACACGACATAATAGCCCGAGTTTTTCGACAAAAACAAATAAGATTTATTGAAGTCATCACAAAATACCACATCTTTGGAACCGTTAGATGCTGGATGTATACAATCGAGTGGCAAAAACGAGGATTACCTCACTCACACAATCTCATATGGCTACACGATAAAATTTATCTCACGGATATCGACAAAATCATCCAAGCTGAATTTCCCAATCCACAAAAAGATCCGGAACTATACAGCATAGTAGTGAAAAACATGATTCACGGACCATGTGGACCATTAAACTTTAATGCGCCATGCATGCGTGATGGAAAATGTACAAAAAAATATCCAAAACCATACGTAGACGATACAAAAACTGAAGATGACGGCTATCCCAAATATAGAAGACGATCACCGAAAAACGGTGGTTTCACAGCAAAAATACGAATACAAGGCAGAGATGAACTGGAAATAGATAATCAATGGGTAGTACCATATAACCCACTACTTTCTAAAATGTTCCAAGCACACATAAACGTTGAATATTGCAATTCAGTAAAATCTATTAAATATATATGTAAGTACGTAAACAAAGGTAGTGATATGGCAGTATTTCAAATAGTCCAAAATAGCGAACAAAATAACAGAAATGATGAGATACTCATGTACCAAATGGGAAGATACATCAACAGTAACGAAGCAGCGTGGAGGATTTTTAGTTTTCCCATACACGAACGCGAACCAGCTGTGCAACATCTAGCAGTACATTTGGAGAATGGACAGAGAGTTTACTTCACAAAAGACTCGGCTAGAAAAATTGCAAGCGAACCACCTCAGAACACAACATTAACAGCTTTTTTCCAACTTTGCCAAACGGATCCATACGCAAAGACGTTACTGTATGTCGACGTCCCTATTTATTATACGTGGGACAAAACAAGAAAAATTTTTCAACGACGAAAACAAGGAATGCCAGAAGAGGGTCATCCAGAAATAATGAAAACTAACACAATAGGTCGAGTATACACTGTACATCCAAACAATGCCGAATGTTTCTATCTCCGGATGTTGTTACACGAAATACGAGGACCAACAAGTTTCACAGATCTCAGGACTATTGACGGCTACCTATGCCAGACGTACAGAGAAGCATGTCAACGCTTAGGATTATTGGAAAACGATAACCACTGGGAATTAACACTACAAGAAGCCACACTCACAGCTTCAGCTGAACAAATTCGAGAGTTATTCGCCATAATTCTAACAACATGTAACCCATCAAACCCAAAACAGCTATGGGACTCTTTCAAAAGGAGTATGAGTGATGATATATTGTACCAAATCCGACAAGCTAATCCAGAACTGACTATAGAATTCAGTGACAACATCTTCAATGAAACACTCATTCGCTTAGAAGATAAATGCTTAGCAATAAATAACCGGACCTTAGTAGAACTTGGAATGCCAGCACCACAAAGAAATGCTTTCAGTATGCTAAACTACGAAATTACAAAGGAAAAAAGCTACAACGTCAATGAACTACTTGAATACATTGCTCACAATAAACCACTCCTCAATGACAATCAAAAAACAATTTACAACGTTATAATGAACCGAATAAATAACAACACTGGTGGAATTATTTACTTGGACGCACCAGGAGGCACCGGTAAAACGTTTCTAATAAATCTAATACTGGCGGAAATACGTGCTAAAAAACACATCGCACTGGCACTAGCATCATCCGGCATTGCAGCCACACTTATGGAAGGAGGACGAACTGCTCATTCTGCCTTACAACTACCGTTGAATATAGCCGAACAACAATTCCCGGTATGTAAAGTCTCAGGAGCATCTGGACGGGGTCAACTTCTAAAACAAGCTAAAATTATCTGCTGGGATGAATGCACCATGGCCCATAAAAAATCACTAGAAGCCATGGACAGAACATTACAAGAATTGCGAAAAAACTCTGAAATAATGGGAGGAGCTCTACTCATACTCTCAGGAGATTTTCGACAAACACTTCCAGTTATTCCCAAGTCAACACCAGCAGACGAGATCAATGCATGCTTAAAAAAGTCACATCTCTGGCCAGAAGTACAAATACTGCAATTAACAAAAAACATGAGGGTTGAATTATCAAAAGATGAAACAACAGCACATTTTGCTAAAATGCTTTTACAAATAGGCGAAGGTACATATCCTACTGACCAAACGACCGGTCTCATTGAACTCAATAGTGATTTCTGTAACATAGCCACTACTGAAAACGAACTAATCGACAAAATTTATCCAAATATTATTCAGAACTATACCAACGTAGAGTGGTTATTTCAAAGAGCAATTTTGGCCACTAAAAATAATATTGTTGACGATATCAATTTTAATATTCTAAAGAAAATACCTGGTGAAGAGAAAGTATATAAATCGATCGACACGATGGTAACCATTGAAGAAAGTGTCAACTTCCCTACTGAATTTCTAAACTCTTTACAAGTACCAGGAATGCCATTACACTGCCTTCGTCTGAAAATTGGATCTCCAATCATACTACTTAGAAATCTCAACTCCCCAAAACTATGTAATGGAACGAGGATGATCGTAAAACAGCTATCGAATAATATCATTGAAGCTGAACTTATTTCTGGAAAGAACAAAGGACACACAGTATTTATACCTAGAATACCACTGATCTCTTCTGAATTGCCATTTCAATTTAAAAGATTGCAGTTTCCAATTAAATTAGCCTTTAGTTTTACAATTAACAAAGCGCAAGGGCAAACTTTAAAATATTGTGGCATCAACCTCAAAGAATCCTGCTTCTCTCACGGTCAGCTTTATGTAGCTTGCTCAAGAGTAGGAAATTCGAAAAATTTATATATATATACCCCGGACAATAAAATGAAAAATGTTGTTTATAAACAAGTAGTATAAATAATAAGAAAATGTAAATACATGTAAATATATATGTTTAAATATACATGTAAATATATATGTCCATGATAATGTAAATACATGTAAATATATATGTTTTCAATATATATATATTTTTTACTTTTTACGTCATAGTTTATTTTTTTATTTCAACTACCACGTAACCTCATATCAACTCCCGAGCGAAGCCGGGTATTACAGCTAGTAGGTTTATAATTCGTTTGTCTTTGTCTGTCATCTTGATATTTATACTAGTAAGAAAAAGACTAAGTCCACTTTAACTAAAGGGTATTAAAAGATTTTTATGAATAAGGCCGGAACAGTTTAAGTATACAATACTAGCGGCTAGCCTCAGCTTCGCCCGGGTAGCTACAGCCCACTCAACAATTTACAAAAAATGTGATAAATAAAGAACCGCTCAACCGATTTTGTGCAAACTTCACATAAACCATCTACTAAATTTTCCGAACAATGCCTAAACATTTGGTTTGAATAGGTAAGCCCGTTTTTGAGTTATACAATTACAACGAAAAGTGGCATTGATTTTTATTTAAAGACTAGCTGTAATACCCGGCTTCGCTCGGGAGTTGATATGAGGTTACGTGGTAGTTGAAATAAAAAAATAAACTATGACGTAAAAAGTAAAAAATATATATATATTGAAAACATATATATTTACATGTATTTACATTATCATGGACATATATATTTACATGTATATTTAAACATATATATTTACATGTATTTACATTTTCTCATTATTTATACTACTTGTTTATAAACAACATTTTTCATTTTATTGTCCGGGGTATATATATATAAATTTTTCGAATTTCCTACTCTTGAGCAAGCTACATAAAGCTGACCGTGAGAGAAGCAGGATTCTTTGAGGTTGATGCCACAATATTTTAAAGTTTGCCCTTGCGCTTTGTTAATTGTAAAACTAAAGGCTAATTTAATTGGAAACTGCAATCTTTTAAATTGAAATGGCAATTCAGAAGAGATCAGTGGTATTCTAGGTATAAATACTGTGTGTCCTTTGTTCTTTCCAGAAATAAGTTCAGCTTCAATGATATTATTCGATAGCTGTTTTACGATCATCCTCGTTCCATTACATAGTTTTGGGGAGTTGAGATTTCTAAGTAGTATGATTGGAGATCCAATTTTCAGACGAAGGCAGTGTAATGGCATTCCTGGTACTTGTAAAGAGTTTAGAAATTCAGTAGGGAAGTTGACACTTTCTTCAATGGTTACCATCGTGTCGATCGATTTATATACTTTCTCTTCACCAGGTATTTTCTTTAGAATATTAAAATTGATATCGTCAACAATATTATTTTTAGTGGCCAAAATTGCTCTTTGAAATAACCACTCTACGTTGGTATAGTTCTGAATAATATTTGGATAAATTTTGTCGATTAGTTCGTTTTCAGTAGTGGCTATGTTACAGAAATCACTATTGAGTTCAATGAGACCGGTCGTTTGGTCAGTAGGATATGTACCTTCGCCTATTTGTAAAAGCATTTTAGCAAAATGTGCTGTTGTTTCATCTTTTGATAATTCAACCCTCATGTTTTTTGTTAATTGCAGTATTTGTACTTCTGGCCAGAGATGTGACTTTTTTAAGCATGCATTGATCTCGTCTGCTGGTGTTGACTTGGGAATAACTGGAAGTGTTTGTCGAAAATCTCCTGAGAGTATGAGTAGAGCTCCTCCCATTATTTCAGAGTTTTTTCGCAATTCTTGTAATGTTCTGTCCATGGCTTCTAGTGATTTTTTATGGGCCATGGTGCATTCATCCCAGCAGATAATTTTAGCTTGTTTTAGAAGTTGACCCCGTCCAGATGCTCCTGAGACTTTACATACCGGGAATTGTTGTTCGGCTATATTCAACGGTAGTTGTAAGGCAGAATGAGCAGTTCGTCCTCCTTCCATAAGTGTGGCTGCAATGCCGGATGATGCTAGTGCCAGTGCGATGTGTTTTTTAGCACGTATTTCCGCCAGTATTAGATTTATTAGAAACGTTTTACCGGTGCCTCCTGGTGCGTCCAAGTAAATAATTCCACCAGTGTTGTTATTTATTCGGTTCATTATAACGTTGTAAATTGTTTTTTGATTGTCATTGAGGAGTGGTTTATTGTGAGCAATGTATTCAAGTAGTTCATTGACGTTGTAGCTTTTTTCCTTTGTAATTTCGTAGTTTAGCATACTGAAAGCATTTCTTTGTGGTGCTGGCATTCCAAGTTCTACTAAGGTCCGGTTATTTATTGCTAAGCATTTATCTTCTAAGCGAATGAGTGTTTCATTGAAGATGTTGTCACTGAATTCTATAGTCAGTTCTGGATTAGCTTGTCGGATTTGGTACAATATATCATCACTCATACTCCTTTTGAAAGAGTCCCATAGCTGTTTTGGGTTTGATGGGTTACATGTTGTTAGAATTATGGCGAATAACTCTCGAATTTGTTCAGCTGAAGCTGTGAGTGTGGCTTCTTGTAGTGTTAATTCCCAGTGGTTATCGTTTTCCAATAATCCTAAGCGTTGACATGCTTCTCTGTACGTCTGGCATAGGTAGCCGTCAATAGTCCTGAGATCTGTGAAACTTGTTGGTCCTCGTATTTCGTGTAACAACATCCGGAGATAGAAACATTCGGCATTGTTTGGATGTACAGTGTATACTCGACCTATTGTGTTAGTTTTCATTATTTCTGGATGACCCTCTTCTGGCATTCCTTGTTTTCGTCGTTGAAAAATTTTTCTTGTTTTGTCCCACGTATAATAAATAGGGACGTCGACATACAGTAACGTCTTTGCGAATGGATCCGTTTGGCAAAGTTGGAAAAAAGCTGTTAATGTTGTGTTCTGAGGTGGTTCGCTTGCAATTTTTCTAGCCGAGTCTTTTGTGAAGTAAACTCTCTGTCCATTCTCCAAATGTACTGCTAGATGTTGCACAGCTGGTTCGCGTTCGTGTATGGGAAAACTAAAAATCCTCCACGCTGCTTCGTTACTGTTGATGTATCTTCCCATTTGGTACATGAGTATCTCATCATTTCTGTTATTTTGTTCGCTATTTTGGACTATTTGAAATACTGCCATATCACTACCTTTGTTTACGTACTTACATATATATTTAATAGATTTTACTGAATTGCAATATTCAACGTTTATGTGTGCTTGGAACATTTTAGAAAGTAGTGGGTTATATGGTACTACCCATTGATTATCTATTTCCAGTTCATCTCTGCCTTGTATTCGTATTTTTGCTGTGAAACCACCGTTTTTCGGTGATCGTCTTCTATATTTGGGATAGCCGTCATCTTCAGTTTTTGTATCGTCTACGTATGGTTTTGGATATTTTTTTGTACATTTTCCATCACGCATGCATGGCGCATTAAAGTTTAATGGTCCACATGGTCCGTGAATCATGTTTTTCACTACTATGCTGTATAGTTCCGGATCTTTTTGTGGATTGGGAAATTCAGCTTGGATGATTTTGTCGATATCCGTGAGATAAATTTTATCGTGTAGCCATATGAGATTGTGTGAGTGAGGTAATCCTCGTTTTTGCCACTCGATTGTATACATCCAGCATCTAACGGTTCCAAAGATGTGGTATTTTGTGATGACTTCAATAAATCTTATTTGTTTTTGTCGAAAAACTCGGGCTATTATGTCGTGTCGATCCATGGAGGTTTGTCCATATTTTAGTTGTTCTTTGATTTCTGGCCATGATGAGTTGCATGTAAATGTTATGAAGAGATCAGGTCGTCCATATTTTCTTACGTAGGTCATGGCATCTTGAGTATATTCGTGCATATGTCTTGGACTTCCTATGTATGATGAGGGTAAGATTACCATTGTTCCAATATCGTCAATATTGCCGTCATTTATGATCGCATCTCGAAGGTGGATGTATTCTTCTGTGCGTAGTTTCTTCTGATTCAGTCTTATGTAAAGCATCCGTTCTGCTTCTATTTTTGCGTACATATCTACCAGAAATTGTTGGAATAAACGGCGAGTGTTGAGAATGTGATTGTATATTTCATTGTCTCTGATCATTAAGCGGTAAGCATAGAACTCCTTGGAAGTGACTTTTTTGTTTGTTTCTATGCCTGTTTCAGGATGAATTTGTTTTATATTGAAATGATAACCGTCCTCTCCGTGCAGAAATATTAAAGGATATTGAAGAGAATCATATGAACGGTGTGTCTCTGCAATGCGTTGTAGTCCTTTTCTTCTTCGTTGTAAAATTATGTCACGGCTTGTATTTTCATTGTACACAATTACGATGGCGACTTCATCTATCTGAGGTGCATTAAATCTACGTTCGTGTTCTCCACGTGGTCTTTTATCGGCTCGAATCACAATTTTATAGTCATCAGAAATCATGCGATCTAGTGTTGTTTTGAATATGTAAATCAGTTGATTGTATTTGTGTAAGATCCTCTGTACATCTTGGATTATTTCGCGTTTCAATCCATTAAAATGTGTACTTCGTTGATCAATTTCTTGTTCTTCATTTCCAATGAAATATACTTGCAGAAATTTATAGTCATCGTTAGGCATTGGTAGTAACGATCCTATTTTGTGATAAATTTGCCCTTGAATTGAAAATACATATTCAAATTCATCTCTATTAGTGTTAGTCGAAGTAACACCGAAAGAAGTCATTTGAAAGCAGGAGTTGTATGATCTTATATTTTGAAGAAAGTGTTTTGATTCTGGTGTTTCCCCGGTCATGTAATGTAGAAATTCCTGCGGAGGTGCTTCCAGTGGTGGTAATCGAATTTTTCCATTCATGCAACAGAGACCTGGTGTTTCTTTACTGAATTTTTTCGCGTGGCAAAATTGGCAAATGTTATTCATTTTTCCGATCACAACATATTTATGATTGTAATATTTCTTCGTCGATTCGTAGTGGAATGCTTCCTTTGTTAGATTATCTTTTAAAATTCTCGATTCTTCAATAGTTTTATTTTCGCTTCTTTCTTCGCTTTTTCCGCTTCTCAGGGTGCTCATTCTGGTTCGTTGATTTTGTAAACGTGCTTCGCGCTGTTCTTCCGTTTCATTTCTTCGATATTCTTTTTGTTTCCGCCGTTTCGCTGCAGAACTGGCAAGATCTCCACCTCTTTTACGTCTAGGCATTATATTCTGTAAAATATAAATTAAATGAACATTTTATAGACAAATATATTATTACGTAAACGTGGGGCACGTTGAGACAAAGAAAACAAAATTATTTAATCTTCAAGCGGTCGCGCGATATTTTGTTTACGGCCAAAGTATATCGATTCAACGCCGCGCGACTACTTGAAAGTTAAGGAAATTACAATTAAAAGAAAAGAAAAAAAAACCATTAGAATTAATTAAATACATTATTAAAAATACTCACATTTAATATTTCACAATAAAGGCTCACAGATAACTTTTTTTTTTCTTCACTTCAAGATCATGAATTAATTAAACACACTATTAAAAATACTCACACGTGATACTTCAAAATAAAGGCTCACACAGGTAACTTCTTTCTTTTTCGTTTCGAAGTGGCTTGTTCCGCTGTTCAAATCGAATTAATTCTGGCGGGCGACACCGGGCTCTTATATATTCAGAAAGCTAGGCTCTAGGGTATTCCAGAAAGTTGGCTTTATGGAGACTATACACATGAAGTGTATAGTTGGCTCTAAGATATTCGAGAAAGATGGCTCTAGGATATTCAAGAAAGTTTGGGAATATTTACTTTCTCACACCTTCTAGGTATAGAATGTTCTCGACGTTATCGTTCGCCGTAACAATAGGTTTTGCAGCTGTAGCATACGCAGTAAAGGCGCGAAATTTAAAAACTTAAATTTTAAAATGTTTTCAGAAGTAATTTGAATAACTAAAATGATATCGCTTTAACTCCAACATATAAGTTAGCTACTGCTGTATAAATACACAAAATTTAATAACTTTATTATGGTAACAAATGTAATTTAAGACTTTATTGAAATGAGAATTTTAAATTTCGCGCCCCAAATAATCGTTCTTTTAAGTCCATATTGTGTACAATGAATGAAGTTCAACTATTTGACAACAGATGGCGCGACTACACTTACTTTCCAAGTTGAAGGGTTGGAAAAGCCCTTATATCTTTAAAAACACACCCTTTAGGTTAAAACGGGAACTTTCTTGTTCGAGGGGGGATAAAGGGTTATGGTAACAAATGTAATTTAAGACTTTATTGAAATGAGAATTTTAAATTTCGCGCCCCAAATAATCGTTCTTTTAAGTCCATATTGTGTACAATGAATGAAGTTCAACTATTTGACAACAGATGGCGCGACTACACTTACTTTCCAAGTTGAAGGGTTGGAAAAGCCCTTATATCTTTAAAAACACACCCTTTAGGTTAAAACGGGAACTTTCTTGTTCGAGGGGGGATAAAGGGCTATCACACTATATAAGTCCCTTTATCGTGATGGGACTCCTTTTTAAGTTTTATCGGCACGCACATTTTATCAACTTAGTTTTATTATATATAATGATTTGTATTTTTTATGGAATGCGCGCAATACCAGTTCCGTATTTAAGCACACAGGCATTCTTGACATCCTAATACTAATACCACGAAGGTGCTGTGTAAGAAACAATTTTAGCTACTGAACCTATCATTACATACACATATTACACACGTAGGTAAATTACCAATCATTACCTTATGTGTATATTTATGCAATCGGCAAGGAAAACATCGAGCTCAGGGTTACGTACGTAGTACAACGATACAAGTAGCCTTATTATGTAAACAACGTACATACCTACTTTAAAATAAACAATGAAAAAAATATTAATGAAATATTTTTGGGGGCCGAGTCACATTGGTCCCCGGGTGGTGCAAATCAGGTGACAATCAACTGGTGGTAGGCGTCGGCGGTGGTTAGTGACCACCCACCAGACAAAGCCGCACCGCCAAGCGGCCTTGCCGTGTCCCGTTGCGATGTCTGGTGACACCTTGCAGAGAGGGTGGGTCGAAATTGTTGCTCCTTTATGGTTTCTAACTATATGGAGGCTCATTCCACTGCCACCTTCTCACCGATAATCATTCGTAATCACGAGTGATTCGGTATACTAGCCTGGCGCGTTCCATCGTAGACTACATCATTGCTTAACATCAGGCAAGTTGTAGTCAAGCGCCAGCCTATCGCAGAATAAAAAAGCAAATTAACGAAATATCTACTAAAACATTATAATAATCCCTTATTGTGATAAATTTTTACTAACATTGTAAATGGGGAAGTAACTCTGTCTGTCTGTCGCGTTTTCACGCCAAACTGAACCGATTTGGATGATTTTTTATATGGAGATAGTTTGAGACCCGGAGAAGGATCGAAGATAGGATACCCGACTGCACAAAAAAAGGTTACTGGTTTAGCGCGATAACCGACATACACTTAACACTTTAAACCTTTAGTTAGTTTACCCTTAGTTGAAAGAAGACCCGTGCCCAGTAGGAAAACATCGTGAGGAAACCGGTATGTCTAAGAACTTATCATTCTAGGACATGGGACATCCACCAACCCGCACTTGTCCAGCGTGTGTGGATTAATGCCTAATCTCCATTAACTTCTAAGATAGTTGAAAGAAGACCCGTGCCCAGCAGTAGAACACTAAAAAGGGTTGAAGTGAAGGGCCTTTATATATATTTAAAGCAATTATAATTATAACATATAGCTTGAGTAGACATTTTTCTTTGAATTAATGGTTTTGGTTTTGTCTTGAAATTGCGACAGTAAGATAATTAAAGTTATATTAATTAAGAGTGACGTTATGCCCTACATTGTAACAAAGGACTTGGCACTTGATCAATAGGTTGTCCTAATTTTAGGATTATATTATGTAGCGTGTCAAATTACGTCTATTGGCGTGAAGATAAGCAAAAGGGTCATATTATCTGTGAATACTCTTTGTTGGAAAACAGGAATATGAATCTATTGCTAACTGTACTTAGAGAACTGCTAATAGCATTTTAGATCACACAAATGTTAAAATTAAAAGTTATGGGGCCATGCAAATCTTTAATTGTGATGTGGCCACAACTTTGGGAATTCGATAACCATAAAATAATAATATAGTGGGTCATTAACACACACGGTCATCTGATCCCAAACTAAGCAGAGCTTGTACTATGGAAACCAGATAACTGGTATTAAACTACATGTAATACTTTTCTTTTGTAAATACATACTTAAATATGGATAATTACACCCAGACACAAGACAAACAGATATGTTCATCACACAAATGTTTGACGTGGTTAGGAGTCGAACGCACGACCTGCGGCGTGAAAAGCTAGCATCTTACCGACCACGCCACTGGCCCGTCAAAATAATGCATTCCTAGAAAATTTCATATCATATTTTTCTCTTCTTTTTTATTTTCAGCCTCACGAGCAAAAAGAGATATCAATATACTTAGGAACACTCTAATAGCCACT
The DNA here is from genome assembly GCA_936450015.1 of Meganola albula. Classification (NCBI taxonomy): domain Eukaryota; kingdom Metazoa; phylum Arthropoda; class Insecta; order Lepidoptera; family Nolidae; genus Meganola; species Meganola albula. The sequence goes on along the minus strand of OW388159.1, from coordinate 11,663,775 downwards.
GGAGGGCTCGAAAATGGGATTTGTGCCTGACGAGTGGCAATACACTTACTACTTATAACATACTAGCTACCGCCCGCGTCTTCGCCCGCGAAATTGATTTCACTAATCTTGTTTCTCCATACAAACTTTGGAACCCCGTTTCACCCCCTTAAAGGGTGAGTTTTGAAAAATCCTTTCTTAGTACACCTCTAGACCCCATAAGGAACCTATGTGCCAAATTAGGAGTCTCCAGACCCAGCGGTTTGGGCTCTGCGTTGATATGTCAGTCAGTCAGTTTCTTCTTTTTTAAATTTAGATTATGGTATTAGACCTAAATATAATTGGAAAAGCCTCATCCACTGGCTACACATTTAAATAGGTGCTATCCTTTGCTCATCTAGCTAGAGTGCCCTCTCAAGAGTGTATTTTATATTGTGTGGTATAAATGAGCACCGACATTGGTTGCAATTACTAGGAACCTATCTACTTAGTTTAATAAATCTCTTCCAGGAATATTGTTAAAAATAAACTAAATGTATTCAGATTGTGAACACTGTGTCGCCTGTCTGAAATTAGGTCACTTTCTAAATATAGGTGCCCTATCTAGTGACTATGCTTTAATTTACTCTTACTTGAATGTTTTGTTTGGTTATCTTAGTCAATAATGGGTTCAGAGCAAGAGAACATTGTCTATACAAATTACCTGTGTACTTGTTTTATCAAATTATTGTAAATAAATCATATACACAACTGAGGTGTACAACATACCCAAGCTTTTTTAATTTTCTACTCTCTTTTTTACATTCTTATTCCTAAAAATCTTATGAGACTCTTTATTTAAATTGGACTTTGTCTCTTTCTTAGTAGTATAAATATTAAGTTGACAGACAAAGACAATGATTTATAAACTTATTTTAGTTATAATGAGCTTATAAGATGTTTATGAATTCGGGATTATAATAAAGATGGGGCTGTACCAGTATAGACTAGCGAATCAGAGACAACACTATTTGTCTATTGAAAATGCAGTTTGTTTCTTTGGTGTGAAGATCTAATGATATACCTAAAAAGACTTTGACAGACACAAAAGCCACTGGGCCAGTCATACCTGTCTCTATAAAATAAATAGCTGGATATTAGGCTGATTAAATTCAACAATGCCAGCCAATTAAAATCTTAACTTCTGACATATAAACAGGTGGTTGACTGTCAACCCATTGTTTAGTACACACCTAATCAAATACAACTTTACTATCACAAGATGACACAACTATTAACCTTCACAGTTGAAACCTTTATCTGCTTATTAAGTAACACTTTATCAGAGGTGTTTATCTAAGTAGATATCAATTTGTATAATACAGTAATTAGCAAAGTATACAAATTAAAAAGCATACTTGTCATCTCACCCTGCTAATTGTACTTGCAGTAATCAACATTTCTGAGATGTTCACTTTTTTGCAAAAATGACATATCAAGACACTAATCTATGTAAAAAAACATGATCTTCATGTTTTTTTTTACTTTAAACATTTTTTGTTTAACGGGAAAAGCAGTACTTGCACATAAAAGTTGTTTACTGCGTTTATCTCGAAACCGCAATTTTCAAGTAGTGCGTTTAAATTAAGGAGGACAGATCTCTAGATGTATAGAGGCTTATTGGATCAGATTTACAGTAGAGTGGGCGAGTATTAATTTTTATTTTGGTAGAGGTGCAGACCAGTGAATGCTTTTAAGATAATGAAGGTGGAGAAAAAGAGTCTTTTTGAACATAACGAAGAAATGTCCCAGTAATGTCATTCAATAGTAAAACTATGATAAACTAGATATATGTTAATTGGTAGATAGAATTATTAAATCACATACCTGCTTGTAGCTCACTTAGTGTCTCTGCCAAAGTCTTTGTAAGAGTTCCCCATTCAGCCAGCTCTCCCGCTATAGGAGGGAGCTCCACTTCTTTTCCCTCATCTCCATTCTCACCCTTTAGTTTCAAACTGCCCCCTGGCAATGTAAACCTTTCCCCGGGGTTTGCCATTTCTTGTAAAACTTGCAACAAATATGGTGTCTGAACTAAGCATTGCATTACAGAATTGAAAAAGCAAGTGTTTCCTAAATTTGTCAGTCCTCTAACCCTTTGCAGGTTAAACATTGCTTTGTCTTTTCCTTTTGTTAGTGGGTCAATCTTAACTATAGTTTCTACAGTAGGTAAGTCCAGTATGGAGTCCTGGTTAAAGGGTAATTCTATAGGAGGGAGGGATTTAGAGTTACCTCCAGCCATAGCTAGCTTTTTTAAATATTCTACACACTCATGAAGTTTTTTGGAACTGAAAGAAGAAATTTCATTGCTGCAGTTGTAGCAGTAGATATCCCAGGTAGTGGTGTTGACTGTGAGTGCATGGCAGTCAGAGTGAGGGGTGATAAAGTGGTTCAGAGCGTGTTTGTTGCGTGTTCGCCCGCACAGCTGAGAGGCGCAGCGCAAACACATCCACAACGACAAGTCTTCCTCATAATCTGGGTCAGACACTTCTTTTAAGTTAGATTTCTTGCACTCCGAGCATTCCTTCTCGTAGCCTCCAGTTCTAAGGGTTTTCTTGAGCCTAGTGAGGTCAACTGCCTTAGCTACGTGAGGACATGCGGACTTGACATTCTCATCACAAGATTCTGTGGACTCGTCACCGTTCTCATCGGGGTCGCTTTGTCTCTTTTTCTTAACCATTGTGACGACTCAGTGCAATCGCCTGCAATACGTAACAAGATACATGTGGTAAGAATAACTGCACAATACAAAAAGAATAAAATGTCAAATCTGTGTCGATAGCCATTGCACGCGTGACAACGCAGATTCATTGCGTATACTTCTTAGGAAACACACAACGAAGCTAACAAATACAAAATAAATGCTTTACAAACTTACAATTACATACGATCGTTAAAAATTAACTTAGTGAAATCCAAGTCAAGAAAAAATTAATTTTCTAATTTTTTGTCAAAGAAGTGTACCACGGCCGTCAACCATCTTTCAAAGGTGTTGCCACAGAATAATGAAATCCCCTAGAAATTAGTCCTAGTCGATTATAATCGACTAAATTTGTGACGTTACCTGTCAAGTGTCAGTCGGTTCAGACTAGTGCCATCTGGTGGCTAGTAGCAAAACTAAAATTCTGAAACGTCAACATGATCGTGATGGAATCTGCTAATCAGATTGTGAATATTCATTGATTTTCCTAAGTTTACATCATATTTTGAGTGTATAATAACAAAATTGACTGCTGTGAAGTGTATAAATACATGCAGATTGTTACAATAAATATGTAGTCTGCTAGAACTTGCACATTTCAATAATTTTTAAAGTTGTTGATGTTGTTCAGTTTTTATTAATTAATTTATCATAATGTCGCTACCGGGTAATGGTATTTTTGTGGTGCAAGGAGAGATGGCAATGCTCGTTACCGCCATGCGGAGGAGCACTCGCTGGGGCTCGCATTCCTTCCCAAACGAGGAGTATGATGTGCTTATGCGAACCTTTCAAGATCTTAAGACTATTCTGAACCAAGTGGATGATTTGCGGGTCCTGGACCCTGCCACATACTTAAGCCCCTTTCTAGAAGTGATCAGGAGCAAGGAGACCACCGGTCCTGTCACCAGCCTTGCACTATCAGCTATACACAAATTCTTATCCTATGGGCTCATTGGTAAGTTTTTGATTACATATTTTTGTTTTGCTAGATAACTAAATTTTAAAATTTTATGGCACCTAATTTATTTTATGATCAGTCTTCTTGAGTATAAGGATAAATTTATTAATATATTCGTAACATATTATCCTTATCTGAAAAAAAAAAATCTATGCTGCAATATTAATCCATTTGTGGCCAACGTTTTGCTGTAATTTTATAACTCAAACACGGCCTTACCTATTCAAACCAAATATTTAGGCATTGTTCGGACTATTTAGTAGATGGCTTATGTGAAGTTTGCACAAAATCGGTTGAGCGGTTCTTTGTTTATTACATTTTTTGTAAATTGTTGAGTGTGCTGAAGCTACCTGGGCAATGCTGGGGCGGGCCGCTAGTAATCAATATAAACTAACCCTACTGATTTTGAACACTACATAATTCAATCCTGTGTGTCCTGTCTCAGTCAAAGAAAGCGAGGCAAAACATGAGGCTGTTTTCTCTGCAGCAAAAAAAGACTACTTTCAATTCAATCAATGTTTTAAAGAACTTAGAACTAACAACTAACAAAGTTTTTTTTATACTTAAATAATCTGTCCACCCCCTATGGTGTCATAGATACAAAAACAATTTACATCATTTTCTAAGATTACTAAATATATGCACATAATTTCATAAGAATTGCTCAAGCCATTTCATAGGAGTATTGTTACATTGACATGAGAATTTTATGTATACATATTATGTTAGATTTAATCCCACCTTGCCAGGATAAACTTCTATCAAAATAATCATCTTCCTAACCTTATACCCAAACCAACATAAAAAAATATATAAACATCCATGTTGAGAATTCCCTCCTTTGTAAAGTTGCTTAAAACCCTGTGTATACTAAATAGCTGTATAATGTCTACAGATCCCACTCATCCAAGTGTGCCAGCAACAGTGGAAGACATAGCAGATGCAGTGACCCACGCCAGATTTGTTGGCACCGACCATTCTTCCGATGGAGTGGTGCTCATGAAAATATTACAGGTATACAGTTTCAGTTTGTCAAACAAGATAATTATAATATAATAAGTATAATATTCACTATGGCTACACTTAAAATTCAGGATAAGCCTATACCACAGGGCCCGCATGATGATAAAAAAAAGTTTAATAACTATAATAGAAATTTGTTATAACAAATTTCTATTATAGTTATTAAACTTTACAATATTCTAAATTGTAAAGAGTTTAAGATAGATTTTACCAATTTGTTGTGTAAAGTATTATATCACTGAGTTCAAAAGGTTATATTGCTGGTAAGATCTATGATACCATCTCTCATCATTAGTCTACAATAAAATAGGAATATATGCACCCATTGAATCTATCAAAAACCAATAGTGTAGTTAATGACTTTATGGTGTAATGTGCTATGGTGGTAGGCAGAGATTATAGAGTGCATAGAGTAAATTCGCGTGGGATTCAAGACAGCTTAGGTGTTCCGGACCTTGACTAGCGAGCGTCTTTACGCGTGTCGCTGACGATCCTGGCTTACAGGAGTACCAGTAGTGGAAATGTAGTAGTGGGTTAAAGTCCATTAAAAAAATTCAAAATACCTACTACAGTTTAAATTGTATTAAATTGCAGGTGCTTCGTACATTGATGCTGAGTCCTGAAGGCGCCATGTTGACTGACGAGAGTGTATGTGAGATTATGCTCAGCTGTTTCCGCATATGCTTCGAAACTAGACTTACTGGTAAGTCGTCTTGTTTAACGTTCTATTATTTGTCTAAGATACTTACGGCCCTATTCATAAAAAGTTATGACTCTGTAGTTGAAATGGACTTTGTCTCTTTCTTACTAGTATAAATGTCAAGATGACAGACAAAGACAAACGAATTATAAACCTATTTTAGCTATAAGGAGCTTAAAATACGTTTTTGAATAGGGGGTAAATGTATTATTTCCCAAAATATAATTTGCCTATATAATCGCAGCCAAACTATTTATCTCCAATTGTCTAATCCCCTTTTATCGATTGAGTTATCATATATGCAAGAATTCTACAAGATGTTTTATTAAAATGTTCCACTTTTCTACAGAGTTACTCCGTCGCAACGCAGAGCAATGTCTCCGTGACATGACTCAGCTTATCTTCATGCGGCTGCCGCAGTTTCCGCCAGAGGACAACACGGCCAGCTTCTCTACTGTTGGCCTGTCGCTCAAGAAGAGAGAAAAGACTAGCAAGAAGAAAAATATTGGCATTAATAGTAAGTATGGAGACCATAGTCAACCCATAGAGTAACGCCTAGTGTCCTATCATTCTATCGTATAAAAATTAATAACCTCCGACACATTTTCTTAGCTGCGAATCATTTTATCACTTCAGCATTCGAATAAAAACCATAGTAAAATCTGTCCATCTGATTAAGCGCTAGGTGGCAACAAATTTATTTTTTGTCGCAGGTAAAAAATAGCTAAAACTTCATAGTTCATAGTATCAACCCTTTAGTGTTCCCTTGTTAGATGCTGGTCTTAATCATATTTAGGGCGAGAGGACTTCCACTCTTTCGTTGCCCCGGGACCTCTAGAACTCTAAATCCAGCATTGGTCAAATGGTTATTTCTTAGACATGCTCGTTTCGGTCTAGACCAATTTTGTAGCGAAATTCATAAAGATATGTGAACACGACCAGTGATCGAACCTGCGAACTTTTCAAAGCTGAGACCGATACACCGCTGCTCAAGCTTAATGGATTTTTAAATAATTTCTTCTAAACGATTTTTCTAATATACGTCGAGAAGCTTAGTTGCCTTTCGAAATTTGGAATTGTGTCCGATGAACGGTAGGCTCGCACTCTATTACGGGAGCTAAACATAGTGTGTGGTACATTATGTGAGTGGTATCCACCGCTGCCTACACTTTCGGGTAACACAGGCGTCATGTTATAATATCTGTTGTAAATAAAAAAAACACGGATTTAAAGCATATCAAATAAAAAAATTTTTTTTTTTTTTAATTAAGCTGAAAACAATAATGACAAAGCGTGGGGCGCTCGTTGTACGAAAAATATGGAACTATATAGCGAGCTTTTTTCGCAATATTGCTATGTTTTAAGCTTATTTTTAGTTCAATGTGCTTTGAAAGCGTGAGTTTTAATTTTTTAAACTACACATAAATTTCACTTTTTCGCTTTCATAGCACAACAAACTGTGATTGCGTGTTTCTTTTTTTAAATTCTATCTATATTATGAGATAAACTTATGAAATCATTGTATTGTTTTAATTAAATCTTAAAGTGTGTCAAAACCAATTAAAAAAGGAGTCTGTTACAAACACATACAAAACAGGTGATGTTAATAAAAGCGTGTTAAAACCATGTTAAGTGAGTAAATGTTAAGCATGCAGTATGAGAGTTTACATTTAAGTTTAAAATTAACACGTCAATGTATATGAACGATGTTCAGTACGCCTCGCCTCTGAATAAAAAAGAGGCTACTATACGTTTCAAATAAGAATAGGATTGGAAATCCGCCATCTTGGACTGGAATACGCGACAACTTTACATTTTTTAGTACTGTGAATACAATTATTTATTCGATATACCTAATAATAACATCTAGAAGAAGTAAAATTGGACATTTGGAGTCGAAAATTTAGGTACGAACATATTTTACTAACTTCCGAGGACAAAAAGCGATGTTATAAGTTAAAACGTGTGTTTTTATCCGTGTATATGAATTTCTGTACAAGTTTGTGGTATCCTAAAGCGTAAATTTACTTAATTAGGTAACTGAATTGTAATTAATTGAATAAGTAAAGTTTTGACATAAATCACTTCCATACCTTTCAAAATAATATTATTGCCTGTGGTTTGATATTTTGTGCTGGCACTACTTTTACTTGGATTTTGGTATAAAGTTAGCCGCGAGTCCAGTCCTATTCTTATTTGAAACGGATAGTTCTCTTACAAACTCTTTATCAAGTCATGTTCTACTCAATATTAGATTAAATACATCAAATTTTTGCAGTAGAGGCGCCGGTACTAGGGGTAGCCAACAGCCTCTCTGGCATAAAAATTACGCGTTGAGTATGTCTTGATAACCATACCCCACGGACCTTGCGGCCCATGTGTCATACAAGTGACAAACACCCTTTTTGCTTGGTCTGACTATGTGAGAAAACTTAATGATGTTTGTGAACATACCGATAGCGCGATTCAGCTAAATGGATCAGCGACATCTAGTGATCGAGTGCGGAAACTTTGTAGTCTTTAGCCGACTGTACTAGAGAGTTCGGTTTTTGATGCGGAAACTAATATTTAGATGTGAAATCAATAGAAATCCATGCCTGTGCGTTGAAGATGATTTATAACCTACTTCAAAAAATAACGTTGTTTTGTCGGTTTCTAATACAGGGTGACTAGTAATTAGTGTAAAATACTTAACCATGTGATAGTGCCCATGACTACAAACAAATTTCCCAAAAAAAAATGCAATTTTATTTAAATCAACTTAGCTATTTAATTTATTTATCTTTTTATTGATATAATAAAATTGAGCCGAGCATTTGATACGACGATCGGCGCGATACGCACCGCGTGACCCTCCACGGCGCTTTACCTCATCCTTCCCTACTCTGCACTCCATTATCTTCGTGTCTACTATGCGATCTATATATATAAAAATGAAACCTGTTTTTCGTTGTCACGACATCACGCGTGAACGGCTGGACCGATTTCGCTAATTCTTTTTTTAAAATACTCCTTATAGTACGAGGATGGTTGTTACGAAGAGAAAAATTAAAAAAAAAGAAAATTTAGAAAGCGAAGATGTGCCGAAAACCGGCTTTGATACCTATTATTTATTATTGGTTATATTCGGTAGGTCTGAGACCCGGTAGATGGCACTGCTTTACCGGGCAGAACGACGTCTGCCGGGTCCGCTAGTTTAATATAAAACAGCTAATTTAATTTAAAAAAATGCCAAATCTATCAAAAGTGGTCACATATATCAGCTATCAACTCCTAAGAAGTTGCTGCTGTTTTTAAAATAATCCTTTATTATTGTTGCAGGCACAAATTCCTTAGAAAGAAAATCATCAGTAAGTGAACAGACAGCTGCAACTATTGCAACAGAAACAGACCCGGACCCTGACGCTAAACCTGAGATTGGATCAATGTAAGTACACTTATTAATACTTTATGGGTAAAGATATAAAAAAGTGGATATTCCGGTACGGATTTGTCGGTACGGATCGATGCAGGGTATCCAACATAATGAAACAAGACAATTTTTTAAAGACCATCACTTTCAAGCCCGTATGTCCCGGTCCAGGTAATCGGTACTAACAAGTCCTAACCTTTCTTTATAAGTGAGCGCATATGATAATATTGGAATGTTTTACCTGTACGGATCATTACCTACCCGTACCGGTTTGTCCGCATCGGGCACCCACCTCTTTATGTCCTCACACTAAGGCAAGGAGAGGTGAAAATAAGCAACACTTATGTTCTTTTTCTTTGTTTTGTAATTTTGAATATGTTTATCAACTTATGCACCTGTCTGTACTTAGCAAGATCGGAGATATCGTTCAATATTTAATTCATAGCTGCATGTTTTTATCGCTTGGCCAGTTCTCTTTAACTTACCTTTGAACACAAATAGTGGTATTATAAATATATTAGGTTATTTTGCTACTTCAACGAACTGTGACTTTTCTTGTCCAGTCAAGACAAAAATCTTCTAAACGAGGCGGAGATCACGATAGAACCAGTAGACGCTGTCAAGAGCCCGAAGAAACATGGCCGACACTCATCTATGGATTTAGCAAATAACACTTCGATCACACAGCTGCTGGAGAAGTGTGTGAGTGTAGAGGATAAACCGGAGACTGATGAGGTGCATGAAGTAAAAGAGGAATGCAAGGAGGAAAAAGAAGGTTTGTCTAATAGATCTAATAGTAAGAAAGGTAGAATTACGGTTACCATCTCCAAACTTTAAAATCCAGAATTTGAAGGTAGACATACCAGGACATTTCCGTTTATCTATACGGACTATATTAAGGGCAGTATCTAATTGTTATATGCACTGAAAAAAGGGTCATTAAAACCAGGGCCCATTGAAACGATTAGAGATCGTTTTCAGTAGTAGCGCGCCAATTTTAATACCTAGGTCCGTAGGTAATATTTGTATTTTAGACTAGCTGTCCCAGCGAACTTCGTACCGCGTATTTCTCACCTTTTAAACCTTCTCTAGATCTCCACGAACATTTCAAGACCAAGATAAGATAAATCCGTTCAGCCGTTTTCGAGTTTTAGTGAGACTAACAAACAGCAATTGATTTTTATATATATAGATTAAAGCCATCTGAGACCTAAACAAAGCTGACGAAACGTCGGTGATATTGCCTATATTTTTAATATAATGGGTAAATATTTCTTTTAATTTGTATAGAAACGAAACCGGATGCGGAACCGGAATTAATAGAGCCTCCAGTAGAAGTAAAGGAAGTGGAAGGCGAGAAGCAAGTGGAGTATGTTAACCACCGCGGGATCCGCTTCACTCCACAACAAGATGGTACCCTGCAGCCGTATGGACTCGTCTGCGTTAGAGAACTGTTCAGGTATTTCCTTTGCCTAGATCAAGTTAATATTTTTCTGTTGACCTTATCTAAATAGCCTGGTAAATAAGTGCGTTTATTGGTTCACTAAAAATTTCCAGTGAGCCGCTCAAAAACCATTCGAAGTAAAATTACATACATACATCTATCGTCTATTACAGACGATTTAATTCAAATTTATTTATTATCGACACAATCCATTTGTTAGTAATATTTGTACTTACATCTATAAGTAAGTACAAATATTACTAACAAATGGATTGTGTTGGATTATTTTATTTACTAACCTTAGTCTATACTAAGGTTAGTAAATAAAATAAAATAAAATTAACATTTAATAAACCATGTACCTGCGAAGCACCCCACGCGGACGAGAGCCGGAGAAATAACTATCATTATTTATTCCTACCATCGTCCGCATGACGTGTCTACGCAGGGGTCCATGCGGATCATCTGCTAACGTACTCAAGATGATGTTGCTGCTCCCCCGCGCTCTTCTCGACAGTGATTTAAGCAACGTTCTGTAAGAGATTTCTGATGAGTGCATAAACCAATCTGAGAACGACGCCATCGTCCATACCGTGAACACACATGTGTTCACGGTATGGACAACGCAACGCAACACACATGTGTTGCAACTGGTGGAAGAATGTCGCTTCCCTCTTTTCACGGCTAATAAATTAACCGAATCGGGCTTCGTCGTGAACCTGTTGACCTTTTTTGAGACGTTTCCTATACTGGCTCCTTATCTTCCGCAAGTTGTTACCATTTGGCGTACCCAATATTAAATTAGGGACCACCGCGACATATGAACCACCGCGGGATCGGCTTCACTCGTCATTAGGACTTTACCCTGCAACTATATGGATTGGTCTGCTTTAAAGAACTAAGTTATAACTTAACAAAAAGACTAATTTTGATGCGTTTTCTTATTTCTATTACTTAATTTGAGATGGTTTTTAGCAAGTTGAGGCGTTTCCTTTAATTCATATTTATTATGGTTTGTGCCTTGGACTGGACCTTAGTTAGTCCAGCTGATAAAGGTTTCTTTATGCTGTTAAATAATTTGTCTGCAGGTTCTTGATCTCCCTATGCAACCCCCTAGACACCCAGAACACATCAGGCATGGTACACTTAGGGTTATCCCTTGTGGGTACCGCGCTGGAAGTAGCTGCGGATCAGTTGGCTACATACCCATCGTTATTGTTTTTAGTCAAAGACCCGCTGTGTAGAAATCTATTGAGTGTAAGTATATTATTTTATAAATGTACTTAAAAAAAGCAAATCTATTTTCAAAAACCCTATAAGCTTTAAAACTTAAGACTAATTGAAAGAGTACTATCAGTTAAAAATAAGGGACCACAAATGTGAAAAATTTAAATATTTACCACAACAGAAAGTGTGAGGTGATAAATTGACATTTTTCAATTTAAAAAAAAATACTTGTTTTGCGATGCACCTCTCACGCTCCCTAAAAAGAGTTCATAAATAAGAATCTATGAATTATACGTGTTATCTTATAAAAAAAAATTATACGCGTTACTAATATTATCTTTTTTTTGCAGTTACTAAGCACAGAAAGAATATCCATTTTCGCTCTAGATTTACAAGTATCATTCCTACTCTTCGAAGCTCTACGCACACACCTCAAATTTCAAATGGAGGCATTCTTCAAAAAGATAATTGAAATCATATCTGCAGATACCACTAAAGCAATATATGAATTGAAAGAAATCCACCATCTTGCGTTAGAGAGTCTCTCCCAAATGTTCAGAATACCCGGATTAGCTGCAGAAATATATTTAAATTATGACTGTGATGTATACTGTCTCGATGTTTTTGAAGAATTAACTAAATTGTTATCAAAAAACGTAGTTTCTTCCACAGCTTATAATATCCATTCGTTGTCTTTAGAAGCGTTAATGACTATAATAGAAGCTATAGAGATGGGGTGTAGTCAGAAAGAAATTAAGAGTGAAGTAGAAGGAGTGGAGAAGGAGAAAGAAGAAGAATGTAGAGTTGGGCATGTGTCGTTGGAATTGGGGGGTTTGGATGATGTGTCTGTGGTCAGTGATCACGTGACACACGATATTAGTCAGTACTTGGGGAGGACGGGGCGACATAAACCTTCTATGGAAATGCCGACGGAAGCGGAATTGGATAATATTAAGAATATGAAACAGGTACGGAAGTGTAATTTTATTAAATTGGCATTTGCTATCACTGATTGATTGAATTTAGCTGGCGAAATACCGCATGCTATGATAATTTTTAATGATATTTTAAGCTTTTTTTAGAGTAATGTTGGATTTGGCTTTAAAATATAAGTGTAATATTCCGTCTATATTCTCTCAACTTTTAGATAGTTGAGAAAAGACCTGTAGCCAATAGTAAGAGGCAAATATTTGCGTCTTTCTATTGGGTACATGTTGAGCAGCCTGTATTGTCACTTATATTTTTGGAACGAAGTTCCTTATCGCGCGTTGTAAGCTATTGTAAGCAAAAAAATATAAAAAAAATAATTTGCAAAAAATATACCTTAGAAAGATAAAAAAAAATCATACTTACACATATGAAAAAGAAAAGAAAATATAAAAAAAAATAGAAAAAAAGCAAAAAAAATAATCATACTTACACATATGAAAAAAAAAATGAAAAAAGGAATAAAAAAAAATAAAAAAATTATTACAATTCCTTCACTAATTAATCGAAAAGAACTTCGTTCCATCCGGGTGTCCCTTGACACCTCTCAAGTTTTTATTTTCTCTAGCAGGTTATGTTATGGTTTTATATTATTTTAGTGGGTGACACAAGGCACGGAGTTATTCAACCAGAAACCAGAACGCGGCATAGAGTTTCTGCAAGAGCACGGTGTTCTAACAACACCTTTGGATCCACATGAAGTTGCCATGTTTCTTAGAGAAAACCCTGATTTAGACAAGAAAATGATTGGTAAGACTGTTTTAGACTGTTTGGTTAGACTGTTTATGTTTTAAACATTTTACCAGTTGCACAGAGAAACCTATATATATTGAAAGCCAGAAACAAACAGATTAGTAAAAGTTTTTTTTAAAGGAATTCGGAATTTGGAATTTTTTTGTGAAAACATAACGGTGATTTCGCTGATACTAATAGCTTAAATAACCTCTTGTTTAATATTTTGAGTCTCTATATCCACGAGTCTCTGGTAAAAATACCAAAAACTAATTTGTTTTTTGCCATACTTTTTATAATTATTATTTTTGGTTTCAAAAAAAGTATCTAATGAAATTGTAGTTTTCAACTATTAATACATATTGTTAATTTTTGCTTGAAGTTTAAATTCGATTCGTACCGTTTTAACCAAATTTATTTTTCAGGTGAGTACATCTGCAAGCGTTCTTCTCGAGGCGAAGATGAAGATGGAGGTCCGAGCGTGTTAGGAGCGTTCGCGGATAGCTTCGACTATGCAGGTCTACGAATTGACCAGGCCTTACGGCTTTACCTAGAAACCTTCCGACTTCCAGGCGAAGCGCCGCTCATATTTCTAGTCATGGAACGTTTCGCAGAGCGGTGGCATGTGAGTATATTAAACTACACATCCCATTCATTACAATACTTTAAGCGGATTTGTTAACCTCTCTCTCTCTCTCTCTCAGCATCTTACCTAAAAGCTGTTATAAAGTCATTCCTTGTATTACAAATACAAAATGACACTAATTCGCTCACTCATCACGAAAATCGGGAAATACTTCACTTATGTAAATAAAATGTAGTAGCTAAGTGGAGATGACAAGGAGATGTCCACTTAAATAGAATTATATATGATACTAGCTTTTCGAACGCGGCTGGGCCCGCGTGTACTTCGGTTATCGCGCTATACCATTAAGCTCTTTTTGCAACGTCGGATTAAAACTCCTATTTCCTTCCCCGGCTCATACCAAACCATCCCCATACCAAATTTCATCTAAATCGGTTCCATAGTCTTGGCTTGAAAGTGCGACAGACAGACAGAGTTAATTTCGCATTTATAATATTAGTATTTCCCTGTAAGGCCGTATGCAAAAAGAAAGCGGGTAGGTAACGCAGGTACCACAACCCTGTAGAATGAGAGAAATTAGACAGACCGTGGATGAAATAGGTAGTAAATTTCTATTTTATTCCACAGAGTACAAACGGCGAGCCCTTCGCAAACACTGATGCTGCATTCCGACTCGCGTACGCAGTTATAATGTTAAATATGGACCAACATAATCACAACGCTAAGAAATTGAACGTGCCAATGACTGTGGAGGACTTCGTCAAGAACCTCCGAGGGTGTAACGGCTCTGGGGACTTCGATCAGGCGATGTTGGAAGCTGTGTTCCATTCTATCAAGTAAGTAGTACACGTTTAACTGCCTCGGTAGTTCAGAGGCTAGCGTATTCGCCTAGCACCGAGGTCGCGGGTTGAGGAGCGCGATGGCTACTCTATCTAGTCAAGATCGTGTGCGGGTGCTGCTCGAGGGTGACCGGGCCGAAGACAGCTGAGTTGAACAAAGAGAAGTCGTGTATGAAGTCACAAGACAACGAGCTCCCAACAACACCAGAGAGTACAGCAATATGAAAAACGATACAAATATAACGGACTATAGGCCCCCATCAACATCAGGGGGCCACAATGACTTTATAATAACGTATAGGCTCCCTACAACATAGGGAGCCCACTAGCATAGTATTTATCAAGAATATAAAAAAGGATATTAAGAGATATAAGTTTAAAAACAAAAAGTCTGTGGTGTGTTTTGAATAAAAAAAAGTCCGGCGCCTGACCAAAAAGGTAGACTTTTCTAATTTCAATTAAAAAACAATAAAAAAGAATAGATGGAACTAGAATAAAATACACGTTTCTCATTGAAGCAAATAGCAGGTTTTAGAAATAGGTATAGGCCGCGGATCTGTGCCCCGATTCTCGCACTTTTGTTAGACTATCTCTAACAGACAAATGTAAAAAAAACTTCAGAAAACTAATGAAATCCTTATTTTAGGATCCCAGGATCTATTGTCGTGCCAACATTTTTGTGTGATTTTCTACCTGACCATGGAGGACGTATAATTTTATCATATCATATGTATATTCATCTGTTTCCGCATATCTTCTAGTTGTTAAATTTGACAAATAAAGTGTCGTTAGAAGCGTCTTGATTGTCCGCTGGTTATAGGCTATATCTGTAGGCTTGGCGAACCAATGACAAGCGTGCAATTAGTGGCACGTGGAATAATATTTCGGGCACGCTAGCGATCACAAATTTTGTCTGTTGAATCCAGTTCAACATGCATTGTACTAACTGTGCGTCTACACTGCACAGCAGTAATCAGAGCAATTATCATCTTGGTTTTATCTCTGTAGGTCGCAAGTCTAAAGGAGATGCTTGTTGTTTCTAGAAGTGTCTACAGGTGTTTCATGTCTTCTTTTCTTTGAGTAAGAACAATGGTGTCATCGGCATATTTATCTAAGTTAAGATAATTTCTGAACTTTACTGAGGTCTCTTTAACCCATTGCTTTAAAAGGATTCTTATAATACACTCCGTATAAATGTGAAATAGAAGTGGAGACAGTATGCACCCTTGTCGAGCACCGGCATGAGATTGAAAGCTTTTTGAGTCGACGTCATCTATTCGTACAGTTGCAGTTTCGTCTTCGTAGAGTCGGCAAATAAGACTAACTAGATAATCAGGTACTTCCAATTGAACGAGCTCGTTCCATAACTTATGTTATTTCACGGTGTCGAAAGCCTTGCTAAAGTCAAAGCAAATAGAGTAGGATGTTGAACTCCCTAGACTTTTATCTGTCCAAGAATTAAGATCTGATCCCTTATCCCTCAACCCTTGACGAATTCTAATGGTTCCAAAGCTATTTCTGGATTCAGAAAGGCCAGCAATTGGTGTTGAAATAGCCTAGCTGTCGTTCTGTAGAACTACAGCTAGCTAACTAAAACTCTGTAGTCATTGATTCCTTCTTGTACATTGGCTTAAATACAATATGTGCCCAGTCTTGGGGCCACTCTTCTGTCACCCAAAAAAATATTCCATAAGCAAACACTGACAACTCAAACACTTTCAACTGAGTATATTTTGGTGAATTATTCGTCTTGCCATTGCCATCGTTGCCTTTTATTCGTTTGGCTATTGCGTAGTAAACATGCGTCAAAGCTTACAAGCTAAGCACCAACACTCACATTCTCGACGTCTTTTGACAATAGAATGGTGAGCCTTGTGCAGTAAGCTGCGATTGAGGATAGTGATCTTTGGCTGATGGTATGTCCAAATTCGAAGCCGCGGACGACCATGAACTGAGTGACTTCGCTCGTGCTCAACTCAGCTAGCGTTAACGCACTTTAAAATGAATTAAACTCGTATTGTGTCGTAGGAACGAGGAGATGGTGATGCCGGCCGAGCGCACGGGTGCAGTGCGCGACGCGTACCTGTGGCGCGTGCTGCAGCGCCGAGCGGCGCGCGCGCAGCCCTACCGCACCACGCCGCACACGCACCCGCACTACGCGAGGCTCTTCGCTGTCGCCTGCCCGCCCACTGTACGTACACTGTGTACTTCTAGTGAAGGACCAGACACACACAGAGTTACTAACTAGCGCGACGCGTACCTGTGGCGCGTGCTGCAGCGCCGAGCGGCGCGCGCGCAGCCCTACCGCACCACGCCGCACACGCACCCGCACTACGCGAGGCTCTTCGCTGTCGCCTGCCCGCCCACTGTACGTACACTGTGTACTTCTAGTGAAGGACCAGACACACACAGAGTTACTAACTAGCGCGACGCGTACCTGTGGCGCGTGCTGCAGCGCCGAGCGGCGCGCGCGCAGCCCTACCGCACCACGCCGCACACGCACCCGCACTACGCGAGGCTCTTCGCTGTCGCCTGCCCGCCCACTGTACGTACACTGTGTACTTCTAGTGAAGGACCAGACACACATAATTTCTGTGGAGCGTGTAGCAGCATCGAGTGTCTCGCGACCTACCCCACCACGGACTCACTAATTATGACAAAATATGCCTCAAACCGTTGAGCCTTCTTACCAAAGACTAACTTTCATAATAGATTTTTGATTTCACAGCACTAGTCGATAGACAACAAATTGTAATGTAATATATTTGCAACACAGGTGACGGCATTATCAGCAGCATTCGAGCGATCATCACCCCCCACTGCCGAAGAACTAGAAGCGAATAGTTCGCGCGATGTTGGCGCGTTATTCGCTCTCAACGGATTGGAGCGATGTTCCGCGCTAGTGGCGAGGCTGCCGCCGGAATCTATCACTTTAGATACCTTGTTACTCACTCTGTGCAAGTTTACTGGGTTATTAGCGCCGCAGTATACCAATTATATCGCTATAGGTAAGTTTATTGCTTTAAAATCGTCAGATAAATTAGTTACTTCCTTTACATTGAAATGAGTGTGATCCGAGGCCATCGGAATGCCTCCTATAGATGTGCTATTCCTGTAACAAACATTGAAATGAAATGAAATGAAATGAAAATATGCTTTATTTTTTTTGAGACGCGAGTCTACTTAAAAATAGTCCAATTTCTTTTCCTACCGTGCAGTGAATGACTGGCAACTACTGAGAAACACTGCCAAAAAACTCAGTAGGCTTTTTTTCTTTTTTAAATGAAGTACTTATATCTATTACATTTTGTTTGTTTATTGTGTTGAATTAGAGCGATTTAATTCCAAGCGTTTTTATCAGTTACATAGTCTGAAATTTTATAATACGCTTTCTTACATAACGTAGATTTTATAGTTATTTTAAATTTGTTAATAGTCATTTCCCTAATATTATTTGGAAGTTTATTGTAGAAACGTATACACTGCCCCATAAAAGAGTTACTGATTTTCTGGAGTCGAGTATGATGTGCTACAAGATCGTTCTTATTTCTAGTATTTAAATTATGTGTGTCGCTTATTTTTTTAAATTTTGTAATATTTTTATGCACATACAATAAATTTTCATAAATATATTGAGAAGTGACAGTCAAAATATTTATGTCTCTGAATTTCTCTCTTAGAGAAACACGGCTTCCTAGTTTGTAGATAGCTCTTATAGCTCTTTTTTGTAAAATAAAGATGGTTTCTATGTCAGCCGCATTTCCCCAAAGAAGAATCCCATAAGACATGATACTATGAAAATAACTAAAATAAACAATTCTAGCAGTATCCTCATCAGTGAGCCGTCTAATTGTTTTGACTGCATATGCAGCAGAACTTAATTTTCCGGACAGTTTATCTATATGAGGAAGCCACTGTAATTTAGAATCTAGTGTTATGCCTAAAAAAACAGATGACTTAACAGGGTCCACCTCATTACCATTAATTTTAACATTTGTATTTGCCTGTCTTACAGTAGGCATGGAAAACTTTATCACTTTAGTTTTTTTTTCATTGAGTAAAAGATTATTCACACTAAACCAATAGACCACCTTAGAGAGTGCGTTGTTTAGTTCGTCATAATTGCTTAGTTGTCGATTAATTTTAAATGTCAATGAAGTATCATCGGCAAACAACACAATCTCATGGCTATCATTAACATAATAAGGTAAGTCATTAATATAAACTAGGAACAGAAAAGGGCCGAGAATCGATCCTTGAGGTACACCCATGGTGACTCTTGAACCTGAGGACTTAATTCCATTGATATCGACTTTTTGAATTCTATCACTCAGATAAGATATGATAAATTCAAGAGCTTTATTCTTAATACCATAGTGGTGTAATTTCCTTACAAGAGTTTTATGTTGCACACAGTCAAAGGCTTTGGACAAGTCGCAAAATATACCCAAGGCATCTTGCGAATTCTCCCAAGCAGCATAGATACTTTTTAATAATTCAACACCTGCATCAACGGTTGAGCAACCTTTGGTAAACCCGAACTGTTTCTTATGTAACAATTCATGTCTATTAAAATGTCTGAGCAACTGGCTAAGTATTAATTTTTCAAAGATTTTACTTAAAGTGGGTAATACAGAAACAGGTCGAAAGTTTGATGGATCAGAAGTATCTCCAGATTTAAATAAAGGAATAACCTTACTGTGCTTCATCAAGTCAGGAAATACACCTACTGCAATACAGTTGTTGAAAATAGATGCAAGATGTGGGGCAATTATAGTAATAATTGCAGATACCGCCTTAACAGAAAGTCCCCACAAGTCTTTAGTCTTCTTCAAATTAATTGATTTAAAGGCTTTCAATATATCTTTAGATGTAACTTGCATAAATTCAAATACTGTACCGCACTCTACTACATTTTCCTTAAGTATTGATTCAGCGGATATAGAAGACGACGGTAGACTCATTGTAGTCAGTAAAGGAATATTAGTAAAAAAAATTTCAAACTCTGTCGCAACTTCCAGGTCCGCTGTTATATCTACATTATTAATTTTTAGGTTAAAATCTTTATTACAGGCTTTTTTCTTACCAGTTTCATTATAAATAATGTTCCAAGTAGTTTTAACAACATTAGAAGATGTTTTGATTTTATTTTTTATGTTTTATTTAGGATTTAGCGGTTAAACATATTTTTTTAAAAAGTTTTGAATATCTTTTAACATAATCTATGAAGGTAGGGTCCTGATTGTAGGACTTCTCAGCGTATAAATCATACAGTTTATTTCTACTTTTATAGATACCCGGGGTTGCCCATTCACCAAAATCCAGACCATCACTAACCATCAAGTGTTTAGAAGTAAAAACTCTATGAAATGTTTCATTAATTTGATTAAATAAATAATTATATTGATAATCTGGACTCTGGTTGCTGGGCAACCACTCTAATTTAATTAATAAATTGTTTTTAAACCTGTCTAAGCGGCTTTCACTGAAGGGTACAACTGTTATTTTCCTTTTTTTACTTTTTGGAGTATCTACTGGATAACAAACTAGCTGACCACTGTGATCTGATTGTATTTTATTAAAAACTGATTTATGACTAGGTGTCATATTACAAAAAATATTATCAATACATGTCGCACTAGTGGCAGTTATTTTAGTTGGTTCACAAAATATGTTTATTAGGTTATAAGATTTGAATAAATTTAAAAAAATTGTAGTAGTAGAACAATCCTCCAAAATATTTATATTAAAGTCTCCACAGACAGTAACAGTTTTATGGCTATTAGATATTTTATTTAAGGCATCCTCCATTATTCTTAAAAATGCCTCAAAGGGCGCGCAGGGAGGTTTGTATACGTTAATAACAATATGTCGCTCCAACTCAACACAAGAGATCTCAACAACTCGCTCAACAGAGAGGCTCACAATATCAGATCTTTCTTTATATTTGAGTAATTTATTTGTTATTATTAAAGAGCCACCATGAATAAACTTTTCCCTGATGAACGAGCTTGCAATCTGGTGATTATTGAAGCTGTAAATGAATTGATGGCGCTTAAGGCAGTGCTCACTAAGACAAATAATCAATATTCTCACAATTCATAAACAACTCCAATTCTAACTCTTTACCTAACAGTCCTTGAATATTTTGATGCACCAGATTGATACAATTTTTATTATATTGTTTAAATTTTAATGGTTTTGTATTTCTTAAATAATTATTCTGATATCCATCATCAGATCCATTACCTCTATTACTAATGCCAGAGATTATCTCTATTGTCTTTAGGTCTAATTTAAAGAACTTGGAACTTGTTCCAAACTGTCAAAGTTAAATATTACATTGTAACCTGCTCAATAGAAGCAGTGGAGTTAGCCAACAACTTGGCTGGGTCATTAAAACAATATGATAGCGACATTGCTATTTGTTTTTTATAAAAATTAGCAAGATAAAAATTATCTTTTGTTAATTTACATGTCTTATTAAATTCAAAGGTATTAATGTCGATATTGATCCGTTTTTTACAACTACATCGGCGGCGAGACGATGCATAAGTCATAAATTCTTTATTTAGTAATGTCTTAATCACATTGCTTTTTTTTTATATTTTTACTATACCTATTTGTAAATTCAGTGCTATATTGCTCACATTGCATGGATTATAAGCAATTTCTTAAACGTGAAGGCTTGTAATTGGCTTAATGTTTCATATTGTAATTTCTATATATGTTGTTTATAGCTGTAAGCCTCCCAAACTGTAATAAATAAATAAATAAATAAATAAATAAAGTGAATTTATTGTTAAACAATGCCAAAGTATGTAATTTATTATTTAACATATGTCAGGCATTATTCTCTGCCTCAAGCAACAACTTGCTATAAGGAAATGCAGTTAAAATTATGTGTTTAATATCTAATTGAGCTAACAAATCGAAGTATTTTGTTAGTATGTGACTATTAGCATTTCCTCTTCTCCCAACATAAATAATCAAAGTGGTGCTAGGACAGTGCCTACTACTAATAATTTGTTCCATAATTTGGACAAAGCTTGCACCTGGGAAACAATGATTTGTAACGCGATTTCCTGTATTATCTAGAAATATTTGTCCCATATGTTTACCTATTTCATCACTATACTTGATTATATTATTATTACATTTAAGACTCCTTAATGTGTGACTATTATGGTTATTATTAAAGGAAGTACTGTTTCTAGGCTTATTTGTTAGTTTAGTTTGAGATATACAGAAAGAGTCAGTGCCTGATCGTGGACAGCTGAGTCGTGCAGGAGTGATGTCAGTGTCACTAGAGTAATAGTTTGTTAGTGACATCAGCTTCTGCTCACTTTGTTTTAAGTCAGCCACTAAGCCGTCCATAGCCAAATCACATTCTGCAATCTGTTTCTGTGAATCAATATATTTTTCAGTTATCATACCTAATGATTCACTTAAAGCCTGCATCTCTTCTTTTAGGTCCTGAATTATATCTGTATATTTTAATACAGTAGATTCAAATTTACTCTTACATAAACTACACACGTTATCATGACTTACCTGATCGGTTGTAGATACAGGATCGTCACTGGTTAAGTCAATTGTCGTTAACATCTGGTCGCTCAAGTTGGGCATGGCAGCAATTGTCACAGTCTCCGGGGCACAAGTAATTAATTCATCGAATAAAGACTGTGATTGTACAGCCGTGGAGTCATGAGAGTCATTCTTTTATAGAATCGACTCGTAAAATTTTTTATCGAGGAATGTATCGAGTATATAAATGAAACTGTATCGTCATATATTATACCAGGTGTAACCCTGGGCGGGTCCCCCAAGGCGCAGGCGGCGCTGCGGCGCGCGTGCGGCGTGGCGGCGCGGCACGGGGACGCGCTGCGCGCCGCGTGGCGACACCTGCTCGAGATCGGCAAGGCGCTCTACGTCGGCCACCTGCTGCCCAAGGTTGGTGCGACCGGCTCGAAGGACCGTACCGAAAACAGAATCCGAACATATTTATTTTACTTTTAAACGCAAAAGAATGCATAGATCTGCAGGCTGATTCACATAATTAAATAAGTTCAGTTGCCGGTTGCAGTGCAGTCGCAGTTAAGTTTCGATCACGACAGCCCTTTTCGTACTCTCGTAATTTTGACCACCGCTGCGCTGTCAGATACGCTCGCGTCGAATTCGCGTCACACGAGCGCTTTCGACTAGTCGAAAGATATGACATGTTTAGCTGTCATATCTAGATATGACAGCTAAACAATTATAAGAATACCATTTTGCACTAAGACAAAAACTGAATTGCAACTGCACCGCAATTAGATCGCAACTGCACCGCAATTCGATCGGCGCGTCAAGAAATTACGTGAATTAGGGAACTGATCAAATGCTGCTCGTCAGCAGTATTTAGGTGTGTTCTTGAAGAGTTTCTCGAACACCGGCTTGGTGACATTTGGATATTAAACTGAGTTAACAATTCTTGGCTAAATTCACATAGAAGTACTTAGTAATAACTCGCATTAGATTATCATGCCTAACACCCAAAGCATGAGATTCTTACTAGCTTTCAGACATCGATATTTCAATCGATGTCGAGTAATACTTTTGACAGTGTTTGACACCATTCGAGGTTTCTGTTCTAGGTAACGAGATCTTTAGAATTCCGAAAGTACACACATTCGGACGTCCAATGTGAGAAACTCCTCGTGTGAATGGGTTTAAATTTGTGTTTTATTTTTAGTGTTTAGTCGAAGTAGAAGATTATCTGGCGCCCAACGGTACCGTGTCACTAATTAGAGAGGCGGCGAGAGGCTCGGAGGCTGGGATACTATCTAGCTTGTATTCATACATTGCTCTCGGCGAAACCGGTGTGTACACTATTATTTTTTATTATTTAAGTTGTTTACGGCCAATTCTAATTTATGGAAGAGGCCTTTGTTCAGCAGTAGACTAAAATAAACTGACGCTGAACAGTAATAGGCTCTCCTCATATATGCCTAATCGTCAGTCAAATATGGATGACACTTCAGGCTCCTCAAACTAATACCACGTACCAAAATACTTAATTTTGTTTTTTTTTTACAGGCATACGAGCGCCCACTCCTCACGAGAAGACGTTGATAGACGCGGCGACTGAATGTGTGAACAAATGTAATTTACCTGGACTGTTGATTACTGAGACAAAGTTCCTGCAGTTAGAAAGTTTACAGGTTAATTTTATTTTTATTGAACTGCATACCCGATAACACAAATTAATTTGCTCAACTGCATGAATTTTTAAAGCGTAGTGGCTTCTCTCTCTCTCTCTCTCTCTCTCTCTCTCTCTCTCTCTCTCTCTCTCTCTCTTTCTCTCTCTCTCTCTCTCTCTCTTTCTCTCTCTCCCACCCCTCTCTCCCCTCCTCTCTCGCACCTCTCCCCTCTCTCTCTCCTCCCCCTCTCACGGATGTGTGGATGGATGTTTGTTACTCTGTGTAACTCAGCGATAATTTGATATAAGTACTTTTTTGTGCAGGAGTTAGTCCGCGCTATGGTGATAGTAGGTGCACCTCCCGATTCAGACAGTCTCCAATTGAATCCATCGCTCGAAGATATTACAATATTCTTCATGGAACTGCTTGGTCAAACACTTATACAAAACAGGTACATTTTATAGTTATTGTTAAAAATATAATATTTTTAAGAGGTAACTAATTTGATAACTTCGACAAAATTATTGATCTACTTACATATTTTATGCATTCTACGAGTATAATAGTGTTTTTGGGGTTCTCAAAAATTTTATTGTAAATAACATACAAATTAAATTTTTTTGTTTGTCTAATCGTCTCCTAAACATGTTTACCATGCGCCGCCATTTTGAAAAGTATTCAAAATGGCTGCAAGGACTTTATACTAAAACCTTCAAAGCCCTTTGTCATTCGGTATGTTTAACGATTTGCTATAACCCCTACCGAAAAGGCTATACTATACTTGAACCCAGACATTCTTCAGCCAATAACTAATGATAATGTGCAGTCACAAATTAATTTGCATTATATTTTGATGGGATTTTTGATGTGCTGATTCCTTTTGCAAAAATTTCGCTTCACGTAACTCTAATAGGTGTTTTTCTGAACTCTCTTTGACCTAGTAAAAGATGTAACAAATTAATGACAGTTGGCGGTCTCTTCAAAAGTTAGGAGGTCTAAGAAAATAAGTAAAATAATAATATTTTTGGTAGGGGTTATTATTTTTTTAATAAATTTATTAAAATTTAAACGTTACTATACTATTGCATATGGGTCAAATTTAAGGCATGATATAACCTGTATCGCAACCTATTTAATAATAAAATGATTTTTTAATCGTCAGAGACCGTCTACTATCCGTGTGGGAGGAAGCGAGCACGTACCTGCGCTCGGTAGTGATGTGGTCAGCGCAGTGCGGCACTGCGGCAGCGCTGCGGCGCAGCGTGACTGCGCTGCTGCGCACGGGCGCGCGCCTGATGCGGTGCGATGCGTGTGCGCAGCACGTGCTGCAGCACCTCACGCTGCTGTTCCAGCTGCCCTACAAGATGTTCTACCACCAGGCGGATGTCGTCTGTATCTTTTATACCTAGTTTTAACGCTTAACTCCTGAGTATTATATGTATCTGCTACATTTTGTTAACTGTGTTGTATTAGAGTCACTTAATTTCAAGCATCTTTATTAGTTACATAGTCTGAAATTTTATAATAAGCCTTCTTAAATAAAAATAATCTAAATGTATATAATATTTTTTTTTGTAGATATCATGCGGTGTATACGAGATAGTGAAGACGTCCGCACAGAATATCCACGCAGCTAAAGACTGGCGCGCGCTCCTGGCGTTACTCGCTGCAGCCGGTGCGGGCGCATGGCCTACTGATGCGCAGCCCAACAGTTAGTATACATATACACACATACAAGAAAACTTTTTAACCGGTGTGCAAACGTCGCGTGTGTACGGAGCTGTGGTCCAAATCGAAGTCGTGGTAATGCGCGTGCGCAACGTGTAGGCGCACGGCTTGTGATACATAGCGACAGTTGGGGGTTTGATTCTCGAAATGATATAGATATCAACTGTCATTAGCTCTGATACGTATTCCCTCAGGCCCTACAACATCGAGTAGATCAGAAGGTTCAGAAGACGAGATTGATCGACGTCCCACCAGCGCGTCTTCAGAGAGTGAACTGTCACACTCGCCGCATACGCAGGGGTGGATACTGGTGAGATATCTACTATATAAAAATAAGTCGGGTTTTCCTTCCTGACGCTATAACTCGATTTCCGAACCGATTTCCACGGTTTTGCATTCGTTGGAAAGGTCTCGGGCTCCGTGAGGTTTATAGCAAAGAAAATTTAAAAATGAAAAAAAAAATATGAAAAAAATGAATCGAAATATGAGTTGGTAAGCGCATAACTCGAGAACGGCTGAACCGATTTAGCTAATTTTTTTTTTAGAATACTTCTTGAAGTACAAGGATGGTTCTTACCCAAAGAAAAAAAAAACAACTTCCTCAGAAACAGCTTAACCGATTCGGTAGGTCTGAGAATCTATTTTCGGCCCCAGTAGATGGCACTGCTTTACCGGGCAGGACGACGTCTGCGGGGTCTGCTAGTTGTTATATAATCCTTACTAATGTTATAAATGCCAAAGTAATTCTGTCTGTCTGTCGCGCTTTCACGCCAAAACTTAAACCGATAACATTTATTTGAATTTAGTTCCATGCCATTATTATTACACCATTCAATAACTAGGTCCAGGTCCCTTTGTAAAAGTTCAATGTCTTTAGGCGATTCAATTGGTCTTGCTATCTTTAAATCATCAGCATATAAGAAAACCTCGGAAAAACAAAAGCATTGTGGAAGGTCGTTAATAAATATATTGAACAATATTGGAGCCATGTGCGAACCTTGAGGAACGCCCGAAGTAATTTTATGTAATGTAGATTGAAAACCATTTATGACTACAAAGAATTCGCGTTCTGTTAAGTATGAACAAAACCATTCCAATAAAGACCCTGTCATGCCATAGACTGCAAGTTTATGCATTAGTGTGGAATGGGGTATTTTGTCAAACGCTTTGCTAAAATCTGTATGTACTAGTGATTCAGTAAACGTGACTAGGTTTGTAGTTGTAGATCTAGACGTTACAAAGCCATGTTGGTCGTTGCTTAGGTACATCTTAAAGTGCTGTTGAACGTATGGACAAAGAATAGACTCAAATATTTTTACAAACTTAGATAAAATCGATATTGGCCTGTAGTTGCATACATTATCCTTCCTATCTGACTTGTGCACAGGAAGTAGTTCCTTTGGGTGTTACTATATTGTGTCAAAAGAGCATCAGAGTAGTCATTGTTTTCTTTAATTCTGTCCAATGTGTATACTAAGGAGAAGTTTTTGGCGAAAAGATTGCAAATAGAATTACCATCCGACATTACCGCCCGTCCGTCGGTCATGACTAAAGGATAACTGCTAGAACCGCCCCGTTTGAATTTTACGTAACTTCAGACCATACTACTCTCTAAACACCTTATGTAATCGTTATAAAGATTTAATGATAATTTTTCGCATCGCTTTGACATCAATTTTAGTTCAATACTATCTCGTGGATGTTTGTACTTTTTAAAACGTATACCTATCCTATTTTTTTCGTTTAGAGATTTGATTAAACTATTATTGAACCAGGGGGGATAACGATCATTTCTTGGCTTCTTACTTGTTACGAATTTCGTGATAGTATCGTTGACGTACTTGTAAAATATAGATATTGCAGCAATTCTGCATGTTCTACACATTTTTGCCAATTTTCAGTGGAGACATTGGACCGTTATCGATGATGACCCTGCGCGCGCGCAACTAGCGCACATCCCTACTCCGATTATGATTTATGACCTAGTCTGCAGCGAGATTTTAACTATACTTATAGTAAATAATTGATGAATTTATCTAAAAGCATATGTATACAAAGGTGAAGAACGAGACCGAGCCATCGGAAGGCTTGGACGGGCCGGGTGGCGTGTCGCTGCGCGCGCACCGCGCGGGCGCGCTGGCGCGGTGCTGCGAGGCGCTGGCGCTGGTGGTGCGGGACGTGGCGCACGTCACGCCCGACAACTGTGCGCTGTGCGTGCGCGCCGTCAGACTCTTCGCCGCCGCCACGCTGCACCACTGTGAGTCACAAGCCCGCTATCCTTTATGTCGGTGCTGCGAGGCGCTGGCGCTGGTGGTGCGGGACGTGGCGCACGTCACGCCCGACAACTGTGCGCTGTGCGTGCGCGCCGTCAGACTCTTCGCCGCCGCCACGCTGCACCACTGTGAGTCACAAGCCCGCTATCCTTTATGTCGGTGCTGCGAGGCGCTGGCGCTGGTGGTGCGGGACGTGGCGCACGTCACGCCCGACAACTGTGCGCTGTGCGTGCGCGCCGTCAGACTCTTCGCCGCCGCCACGCTGCACCACTGTGAGTCACAAGCCCGCTATCCTTTATGTCGGTGCTGCGAGGCGCTGGCGCTGGTGGTGCGGGACGTGGCGCACGTCACGCCCGACAACTGTGCGCTGTGCGTGCGCGCCGTCAGACTCTTCGCCGCCGCCACGCTGCACCACTGTGAGTCACAAGCCCGCTATCCTTTATGTCGGTGCTGCGAGGCGCTGGCGCTGGTGGTGCGGGACGTGGCGCACGTCACGCCCGACAACTGTGCGCTGTGCGTGCGCGCCGTCAGACTCTTCGCCGCCGCCACGCTGCACCACTGTGAGTCACAAGCCCGCTATCCTTTATGTCGGTGCTGCGAGGCGCTGGCGCTGGTGGTGCGGGACGTGGCGCACGTCACGCCCGACAACTGTGCGCTGTGCGTGCGCGCCGTCAGACTCTTCGCCGCCGCCACGCTGCACCACTGTGAGTCACAAGCCCGCTATCCTTTATGTCGGTGCTGCGAGGCGCTGGCGCTGGTGGTGCGGGACGTGGCGCACGTCACGCCCGACAACTGTGCGCTGTGCGTGCGCGCCGTCAGACTCTTCGCCGCCGCCACGCTGCACCACTGTGAGTCACAAGCCCGCTATCCTTTATGTCGGTGCTGCGAGGCGCTGGCGCTGGTGGTGCGGGACGTGGCGCACGTCACGCCCGACAACTGTGCGCTGTGCGTGCGCGCCGTCAGACTCTTCGCCGCCGCCACGCTGCACCACTGTGAGTCACAAGCCCGCTATCCTTTATGTCGGTGCTGCGAGGCGCTGGCGCTGGTGGTGCGGGACGTGGCGCACGTCACGCCCGACAACTGTGCGCTGTGCGTGCGCGCCGTCAGACTCTTCGCCGCCGCCACGCTGCACCACTGTGAGTCACAAGCCCGCTATCCTTTATGTCGGTGCTGCGAGGCGCTGGCGCTGGTGGTGCGGGACGTGGCGCACGTCACGCCCGACAACTGTGCGCTGTGCGTGCGCGCCGTCAGACTCTTCGCCGCCGCCACGCTGCACCACTGTGAGTCACAAGCCCGCTATCCTTTATGTCGGTGCTGCGAGGCGCTGGCGCTGGTGGTGCGGGACGTGGCGCACGTCACGCCCGACAACTGTGCGCTGTGCGTGCGCGCCGTCAGACTCTTCGCCGCCGCCACGCTGCACCACTGTGAGTCACAAGCCCGCTATCCTTTATGTCGGTGCTGCGAGGCGCTGGCGCTGGTGGTGCGGGACGTGGCGCACGTCACGCCCGACAACTGTGCGCTGTGCACATCTACTTCTCAATGCATCAGCTGTCATTTTATACTGTCATCGCGTTCGTCTTTGAAGTCACCTGTCACTCGAAAATGTCATGAACGAACGAATGAACACCGAGCACGGGTGAAGCGGCCATCTTAGAATGGCTGAAACTGCGTGTTGGACTGTTGTGTCGTCGGGAAGTGCAGATGCAATAACGTATTCGGTGAACGTTACGATTAAATCCAACGTAATCATAACGATCTGTAATTAACTGGTAGAATTTGTGATTTTGCTACCGAGAGATTGGGATGAAGTGATATGTGCTGTAGTTATTTTATTCAAATACCGTCTTACCCGATTATTCACGCCTACCTAAAGTTGTCTGCTAATCCTGATATTTTTAGTCTAAAACCTTTCAAAAGCCCTCAAATATGTCTTTATCTACTTTTAATACCTCAAATTGATAAATACAATTTTCTTAAGTCAAATAATCCAAAAAATTAGTCTTTTTTTGCCTATATGCACAATTATTTGATCGTTTAGTAAACCTTCACTCTTTTCAATTGTTAGGCAAGAAGTCAAGTAAGTCACGTTCTGGACGCAAGTCTCGTCCGAGCTCTGGAAGAAGACGCCACGAGGACTCCAGTGACGAGGAAGTTGATGTCTTAGATCAATACCACTTAGTCAGTATACAGGTAAGCATATTTTAACCTTTGGACCGATTACCTTTTTTTGTTTGAAAAGTGAATTAGTCGGGAGTGTTCTTAGCTAAAAAAAATTAAGGTCAATTTTTAATTTAGATTTATTAATTTATCATGATATCTGTTTTGTGGTAATGCAAAACAGTTCCTTTAAGTAATACCTCTCCTCAATGGCCCATAATGTTTGTTCCTAGCTACTGGACCTAATGCACACACTACACAGCCGCGCTGCGCAGATATTCAAATGGTGGAAAGATGAAGCAGATCAGGAGCCAAGTAAGTGACCTATATGTAACCTTCATATTTCATACCTTTGTATTAAAGAAATTCAGGTCAAAGGCGTAATGTTTGAATTTGGATGCGAGTCTCTCTCCGAGCTAAATGTATAAAAATAAGTGGTATGAATGCCTTTTTGTGTTTTTAGGATACTTATTTTAACGGTGTAATATGAGGAGATTGAATTCCGACTTTTTGTGGAGTTCCGTGTAGATAATCCGTCCTTGGACTTCCCATTCCTTACTTCGAGATGGCGATACATGATTTAAAAAAAACGAAAATATAAAATATTTCATTCCATTGATTGATTCTCTAGTTGGAAATAAACTCGTTCGATGGGTTGATGACATTTATTTTAAGAGTAGAATTATAAGTGTACAGACATTTCCAGTATCAGCTGACTGACCTCTCATTTTACGGAAATCTTATACAATGTGAGATCAGCTTATACTGGAAATGTATAGGTTGTTGTGTAGCCGTGTAATAATCGAGCAAACTGAGTTTGTGCAGTTAAAATTAAAAGTTCCTAAAATAAATGAAAAATGTATAGTAGGATTTTTCTATGTTATTCGTGTTTTGTTTTTGTGTTATTCGGGTCTATAGTTTTATTAAATTTATCGTAAAATATGCCTAAATTAATATTGACGAAATAAATTAATTTGACACAAAAAATATTTCGTTAAATATTTTAGATTCCGAAGATTACGACTTGTGGGAAGTAGCATGGAAACCGTTATTGCAAGGCATCGCTCAGTTCTGTACCGATAGGAGAAAACAGGTAAGGGGTTATTGAAATAAAACTACTTTTATTTTATCGCGGTATATTTTAGATCCCGAAGTTTTAAAGTCTTTTCAGTCTTCATAGTCCTTTCTTCATTATATATTCAAACTCAAATTGAATATGAGGCGGCTTACAACCCTCTTTAAATGGCCGTGAAGTTTGAATCGTAGTTCTAAAATTTTTTGTCGAAGATTCCCGAATTCGTCTATAATTCCAAGATATTTCTAGACGATAGTTTACCCTATTTGACAATAGATGGCGCTACTATATCTATTTTTTGAAAGGTCGTCTTATCAGAGAATAGATGGCGCTACTAGCTTTAGCAATAACATGTGGTATTCAGATTCTAAGTATGACATCGAGATAATTTCCATAAATACGTCCGGTCGCTCAAGTTTCTCCCAATAAATGTGCCAATTTGGTGTATACTAGGTGGCGAATAGTGCGATAGCGTACCTCCAGCGGGCGCTGCTCGTGCCGGGTCTGTCGGGCATGTCGGGCGCGGGGTGGGAGGCGTGCTTCCACTGCGTGCTGTTCCCACTGCTGGAGCAGCTGCCGCGCCGCGCCATCGCCACGCCGCGCGCCAACACCATCATGTGCAAGGTACGGGGCCGCCGGGGTGGGCGTGCCTGCCCTGCGTGCGTGGGCTGAGTCACCTTCGTCCGTGGGTGTAAACCTTTAATTGAATCCCCACACGTGATCTCCGGGTGGTGCAAATCGGGTCACAATCAACTGGTGATATAGGCCTTGCCGTAGTCAGTGACCACCCACCAGACGAAGCCGCACCGTCAAGCGGCCATGCCGTATTCCGGTGCGAGGTCTGGTGACACCACGCAGGGAGGGTGGGTCGGAATTGTCGCTCCTTTACGGTTTCTAGCCTTAAGGAGGCTCATTCCGCTGCCACCTTCTCACCGATAATCATTCGTAATCACGAGTGAATCGGTACACTGGACTGGCGCGTTCCATCGTAGACTACATCGTCGCTTAACATCAGGCAAGTCATAGTCAAGAAAAAAAATAAAACAAAATGCTCTCGGGTCCCGGGTGCAGGTGTTTCTGCAGCACCTGGGCGCGCTGTCGCAGCTGGCGCAGTTCGCGGCGCTGTGGGCGCGCGTGGTGCGCGTGCAGCGCGCGCTGCTGGCGGGGGGGGACGACCCGCTCACCGAGGCCGCGCTCGAGTCGCTCAAGAACATGATCCTCGTCATGGACTCCGTTAGGGTTAGTGCTACGCTTTTATTAAAAATGTTTTTTTTTAATACCTTATTCTAAAATTATTCTATTTAAATTGTGTCGTTATTTTTGTATTTAATTGTTTTTCTTGTATGTGTTTCACAGTCTTCTGGTAATACGCATTAAATGTCCGAAGAAAAACAATCGAAACTTAAAATCGAGACCACTAAACTTCCGTTTTGTCGGTAAAACTTCTCTACAAATATTATAAATGTAACAAATGATTGTGTAGATCTTCAGCGACGGCGAGGGTTACAACGACCTGTGGTATATGACATGGGACATGATCTCTGAGTTCCTCCCCACCTTGAAGGAAGAGCTGTTCCCGCATAGTAAGTTAATCCTGCTATCTATAATCATACTTTTGAGAGTTGCGATTGGTTCTCCTAGGATTGGATCCTGAATTTTGTTCCGAAAGACATCTTGTTGTAGTCATTTTTAGTGACTAAAACTCACTAATTTAGCTAAATATTAGCTATTTGACTTTGACTCCCAATTAGAATAAACGGAGTGATTCTTCAAAGACTCCGGTTTTACTTTTTTTAAAGTAAGGAAACCTAAAAATGAAGCAGATTTTGGACTAAAAGTCACTACGCTCTTAATCTCACTCGTTTTCACCGGCAAAATCATATAACCAGAGGTCTGTATTCGGTTGAATTATTTATGTACTTACATCGATATGTTAATATTAATATGGATCTTCCCGAGATTTTTAATGGACAAAAATTTAATTCGCATTGGAATTATGCAACTTTGGCCATCCCATATCGTGGATGTAAGTTTTCAAAGGTAGCGCGTAAAGTAAATTTGATGAATAAAGGAATTTCACCTACTCTTTAAAATGAATCTCGGGGTTTGGAGCACATCCATTTTATGCTTTCGCTATATGAAATCTGTAGAAGTACATAAATAGCTTTACCTAATTCCGACATCTGCTTATAACACATCAAAATACTCTATTAAATATGATTAGACAAAGGAAATTTCACTACAGCGATCCTTTAGATGCCGTTATAAGTTTTAATGAACAAGGGGTCAGTACTAGGCTTGTGGAGAAAATTAGAACTAAGAGTATTTTCTTAAATTTACACGAATATCACCCGTTGAAATATAACTATAACGGATTTTATCGCAGTTTATTTTAGATTTTTGTATCCCGACTTTTCAAAGTCTTGAACAGGCTTGACGGCCACGGGTGGACTGAGGTATACCAGTGGCCTGTACTTAATTTACTTTTACCAAAACCCAAGCAAACTCCACTGAGAGTTCGAGACACTGTGAGCTCAGTTTGTTTAAATCCGAACGCAACTTAATATAATGTTAACGTATTAAAATGTTTTTAGGTAGTCAGTAATAATTGTGATTAATATGGTTGGACGTCAAATACCTCAGTCATGAAGCCTAAGAGACTTTAAACGTCGTGCTATAAAAATCTAAAATAAACCACCATTAAATCCGTTATAAAGTAGTTATTTCAATTAGTAACTTATAATTTTGCATCTGATATTTGTTTTATAATAAAGTATTTTTTCCGCAGCAAAAGACGATATCAAGCCAGCCCACCTTCCACCACACATGCAGCCAACACTACCACCAACATTACCAACCCTGATCCCCGTCGGACCAGCCAGTACGCCTTCAATTGTTCCCATTCCTTCCCCATCATCACCCACCAACATGCCAACATTGGTTCCAAACATTGGCCAATCCCCTCCTAGATACCTACAATCAGGACCATCACCAATATTGGCTCAAACTCAACATGCAACTAGCATATTGACTCAAAATAGCCAAACATTGGCCAGTTCACCAGTAAATCTAATACAAACACCACCTTTAATTGCGAACCCGCCAACATTGGTAGCGCCTACTCCAATAAGTGGTATGGTCCCGATTAGGAACCCTTTGTACGATCAAACAGGACTGACGTCATCAGTGTTACTACAGCCGTTGAATGAGGTAAATATATTTTAACTAGCTACCAATTCAGTTGATTTCGATGCAGTCATCTCTATTTTGTACAGGGTTAGAAAAAAGTGATATGGGCTGATTGTTCAATATCTGGTTGGGCTGGTTGGTTCGATTCCCACCCGAGACAAACATTAGTGATGAACATTTCTGTTTGTGTCGAGTCTGGATGTAAATATCTATTGTAGTATATATTTTTTTACAAAAGAAAAGTTATCAGTATACCAGTTATCTGGTTTCCATAACACAAGCTCTGCTTAGCTTGGGACCAGATGACCGTGTGTGTTAATGTCCCAAAATATTTATTTATTTATCCCAAGACTATCTTTGAAGTTTTATCAGTAAACGTATGGAAATTCTATCAGTATTGAACAATTTAAAAAATAAAACTTCATGCCGACCCAACAATCTTACAACCAGGAACTTCTTCAAATATGTCGATTTTTTAATAACTGTGACGTATGAAACTTTAACGTTTAAATAAATAATTATTATTATTCTTTGCAGATGGTTTCAACACCCATTGGAATGTCAATGCAGTCACAAATGCCGATCTTATACCCCCAGAGTTTTGATAACTCCATACCTAGACCAGACTTAGTACGCCAAGAACCCAGACCAGACCTAGTGCGTACAGAACCACCCAGACCCGATATAACTAGACCACAAATCAGTCCAGACCTAATAAAACCCGATAAACAAGAATATCAACCTCAGAACACGGTATTAAATATACCGATCGATGAAAATATAACGCCTAATACTAAAGTGGAGCAAGCAGAGTTATACGCTGATTATTTGACTAATCCTTATAACGAAATTAAAGATGTGACTAAAGAGGCAACTTTGTACGACCCTCAAGAAAAAGCTAATGATATACAAAATGTATCACAAAAATCGTATAGTGCGAATGCGACCCCTATGCATAGTAGTAATAAAGCTCAGTTTGGATCGAGCGATAATGTTAGAGAGTCGGGTATTTTCAATTTTTCTAGTTATTTCGGCTCTGGTTCACATATGGCTCCCGGGTCGGAAGTGTTTGATAGTTTCGTGTCAACACAAGAAGGATAGCTACGTGAAACTGATATAGGAACTTGGCTGTAAATGAATTTCGTTCTTAAGTACTGTACTGAATAATTTTGTCTCTATCATATTATAACTGTTGGAAAAGGAAAGCATGATTTTGTCAGAGTCTACCGATACTAAAAAGTCAAAGTTCTGATGGATGGATCTTTCTATGGATGTCTCTTTCTCGTGAAATCTGCTAAACATTGAAATGGCTTCATGTGTCAGTTAAGTAAAGGAATCTACGATACAATATAAATCTTACATTAAAAACTAATGATGCCAAAGATGGTTCAAAATTATAAGCACAAAGATTAATCCATGGTCGGGAGATGACGACCCTCAGCAATGAGGAAACGATGTGAAGAGAAAGAAAAAATAATTATCTAATATTGGTCAACACGCATCAATATGTATCATCCTTGTGTGGTTTATAAGTTAATGAGTATACAGGCTAACGAGGAAAGTGATTTATTTTTATATTACCATTACTACTAGCGACCCTCTCTAGTATCGCACGGGTACAAATTGTACACCTAAAACTTCCTCATGGATTTTGAGATCGCGAACAATCAACGAAAGCATTTTATACTGTGTAAAGATTCTACCATGTAAAGATACCTATAGAGATGAAATGAGATGAATTCTTCAGAATAGTATTTTAGAATAAGATAGAATTAGAAGTATGTAGTTAGAATTGTATGTATATTAGTTAAAATCTATAAATTATCTGTTGTTTAGAGTCAATTTCACTGTTACTGATTAAGTTTTGTTTTAGTACTATCGTATTACCTAATTGTCGAACCACTCGATCGCCTAATAAATTTTAGTAGGATTATACGTGACTGCGCTCATTTGAGTTTTAAAATTGCTTATCATAGGGTAGGGTTATACTATATCGCGTGCGTTCGTGGTTTAAATTCACGCTTACCTACTCATGTTAATTCGTATAACTCTACTAAAATTGATGGGTCATTAAATGGCTCCACAATTTAATATGATAATTATGTATTTTGACACATACAAAAGTTAACATTTTTGTGATCGTCAGAATAGTTAGTGGTAAGTCATGAAATCGAATGTCACGTGGTCTATTATTTAATATTGTTTTAGTAGTATTTAGTTGCGAAGTAAAACATTTAGTAGTTTTACCAAATTTGGCTAGTTTTTATTTGGCACGCTTATGCATGTTATTACAATGTAAGTATTTTTAGACACTCAGAAGTGACATTGCTGTGATAAAATCCGTAGGCGTAACCCATATATTGTCACGGCATGGATTTGGAAACAGTACATGTTGATATGATTTAATATTATTTTATTCAACTACCAATAGACTATTAAAATCTGACATAATATAACAATCTAAAACATCTACGCCGCTATTTTTGTCACCCGCCAACCAGACGTCAGATTCTCGGCGGTTTTTATTTATTGTTTCACATCGTATTCGTAGAACTAATTATTCATTTTGCTTCGCTACTAAATACTACTAAAACACTATTAAATAATAGAGCACGTTTCATTCGATTTCATGGCTTACCGTCCGCCATTCTGACGAACACAATCTATTTGGCAGTTATATTGTACATACAAAGTAGAAAAAAATAATGGGCACTGAAGGGCTTGAAATGTTACCCACTTTAAATTGTTGATACATTATTTAAGTGGTTTCACTTCAGGGACCATTCATTTTTTTCAACCAATTATTTTTTTTGTGACGTGTTGGTTAGGTTGTGTAATATAATATATCTTTGTAATTTTTTTAGTATTTATTTATAGTATTTGTTTTAGTATAAGTTAATAATAAAATTGTTATCAAAGTCGTGATTTTAGTTATTGTTGAATTGATGTGTCGGCCTAATTTATTTACCTTATTAAAACTGGTATATACTATATTTATTTTAGAAATATTGTATTATTATATTATTACATTCCAAATGATAACATTGTGTGAATACATACATACGTATAATCTAATATTTATACTAAACTATAGACTCGCCCCCAGCTTCGCTCGGGTGCTATAAGATGTACTAATATAAAATATTAAATCATTGTCTTATTGATAGTAAACAGCATGAAATTCAGTTCAGTATTTAAGATCATAACGAACATACATACATATAAACAGACAAAATGTTTGTGTACGTGTTAATATCTAGAACATTAAGATTCATTACTTGACAAAGGGTAATAGTTACCTTGACGGTACGACGACATTATAATATCAAACAAGGTGAACCAAAAAGGGAACATTATGCCTTAAATTCTGCGTCATTTCGGCCATATTCAATAGTATTGTGACGTTTAATTTTAATAAATCAATTAAAAAAATAGAATAACACCTACAAAATTAAAATATTATTTATCTATTTTTCTTAGGCAACCCTAACTTTTATGAGACTGCCTGTCATTCATTTGTCACATCCTTAATCGGTCAAAGAAAGTCATGGACCGCTGAAGTTTTATACAGTTTTTTACTACTAATCTTTTAAAAGTTTGTATACTTATTTAAACTTGACACTGGCTAAATTCCGGAATGATTTCTGCAGAGGCCATAATTAAAAGAAGAAGAAGAAAATACAGCTGTTAGGGTTGAGCGACGCGAAATTTTCGCAAAAAAAATTAACACATCAAAAATCTTATCAAATAAATTTCTGACTTCACATAGTTATTTATTAATAATGAATGACCTAAAGAAAGTCTGGTTTCTAGTATTTATGCCTTCCCAGGTTGTATATATTCCACCTAAAGCGAACCAAAGGCGGCCGGTAGTATGTTATTTCCCACTTAAATCCAAAATAAGATCTAAGCTAAGTCCGCAGTTACTATTAAATTCTTAGTAAATCTATGAACTACGGTTAAACCTCAGAAAGAGCCTACCGGGTACTATAGAGTATTATTGTAAATTGTAATTAACTATGTATTGTTTGTATAGAGAACATATAACTATTGCAATCAATGTAATATAATGTTTAACAGATTATTAATAAAAATGTGTTTAACTAAATTGTTGAATTATTTCCAATTAAGTCAATAATGCAATAATCCTGCTAAAATGGCTTATTGATGTTTTGATAAAACATTTTTTGAAATCTTAACGCACGAATTTTATCTTAACATGTATTACTTAACCAGCTTCCCATAGTCTGCAACGCATTGAGTTCGAACGGTCGTCCAGGAACTATCAGAAACTGTTTTGCGATTAACTGATAGGCCTATCATACGGCACACGGGGTGTGAGGCACTGCAGCCTCCAAAATAACAAGTATGGCGCGCAATGTCGCGTTGAAAAACGCAGTGTGCATGCTGCCTAAGATCTGACTTAGACACATTAGGGCGTATTATACAGAAACAGAGCAGAATACCGGCGCTGACACGAATATTGTTATTTGTAGCCGTATATCTATTGATAGGCGGCGCAGGCAATCATCTGCTTTCTTTCTGTATACGCCCTTATGCGAGTGAATATCTGAAGTAGCATCAAGTACCTACTTACCTAAACGGCAGCCCTTCATTGTTGATAGTAGTCTGGGGATTTACGGGAATATTATGTACAGTCCGGTCACTTAGATAGGTACTGATGATCTGCGTAGATAACACCGACAAGATACCTATAAACCTTTTACCTACTAGACATCTCTTAATTCAAATATTGTGTGACATTGTAATCGTCAAAAGTTGGCAGGGTATGGGGGAGGTAGATAATTTTGATTGGTTAATTCAAGTTCTCCTTGAACAAACCAATCGAAATTAACTTCTGGCCGAATGATACGTTACGTACCACATAAGTTTGTATTGCCACAGATAATATAATACTATACTAGTGTATTACTTAATGTGGTTATCTTAATTTTAAGTATTAGGTATGACATGTATGAGGCGCAATACATTTTAATATTATTATAGTTAGATGAGCGCGGGGGCCCAGCTATGTGGTGTCTTTATATATATCTGGTCGGTGGTAGCTAGGTGTTTAGTTGTTATTAAAAAACGTGTATAAAAACAACAATATATTGTAATAAAATTTACATTATTTACATATTTGTACAATTATCGAGAACACCTTCACAGAAGGTATAAATAGTTGAGTACTTTTATAATACATTAGTTGTCC
Organism: Meganola albula; assembly: GCA_936450015.1. Lineage (NCBI taxonomy): Eukaryota > Metazoa > Arthropoda > Insecta > Lepidoptera > Nolidae > Meganola > Meganola albula. The sequence continues at coordinate 11,624,332 of OW388159.1, read as the reverse complement.
GCACTTTATAACAGGTCAACATTAGACTGCCCTCGACCTATGTATCGAAATGTGACGTGCACAGGCACAGGTTATTTTCTTACATTAGGTCAATAGATAGGTATAAATGCATTGAGACCCTGTTTTATAATAAGATTTAATAAAGTCGCCTGTATAGCAAACATGGAAATTAATACATTCAACGAAAATGCCCATTATTAGCTCACATTACTATTGAGTAAAACTACATAAAAAACTAACAAAAGTCGTCTTGCATTTAAATATTGCTTTGTGGAGAAAATTTTAAATACAATGTAATTAACTTAATTAAAGCTCGCTGTGCGAAATAGGTACTCTACAAACTAATTCTATTTACAAGTCGTTTATTGCCAAAATATCAATGACAATAATAATTTATCACTCGATTTGCTAAATTCTACAGTTCTATCACTTGCGACAACGGGAACGTCTTCGCGATAACAATCCAGAAGACGTATCACTCTCCCCAATAATACAAAAGTTCCGACAGAGGGCGGTGATCGTCATCCGTCAGACTCTGGAGACGTGCAGCGGCCTCTTGTAGTAAGGGTGGTGCGGACGCAGCAGGGGCGGCGCCACGCACGGCGCCTTGCGCGGGGGACACAGCGCGCGGCGCCACACCGCCGCCGACTTGCGCGACCACGCCCACGCGCCGCCCGCCGCGCCGCCAGCCGCGCCGGCCGCCGCCGCCGCGCCGCGCGCGCCGCCCGCCAGCGCGCCCGCCGCCAGCGCCGCCGCCGCCAGGTACAGCAGCCCCGCCGCCGCCGCGCGCGCCGCCAGCCGCCCCACGCGCCGCGCGCCGCGCCCGCCCAGCGCGCGCCGCACGCGCAGCACGCCCGGCGCCGCGCCCAGCGCCAGCGCCGCGGCGGCCGCGAGCGGAGCGCCGCGCGGCACGCCCACCAGCGCCGCGGCGGCCGCCTCGGCCACGCCGCACGTGCCGGTCAGCTCGTCGGCCGCCACCCGGCGCAGCGCCAGCGCCGCGGCCGTCCAGGCGCCGGCCCAGCCCCACGCGGCCGCGTGCAGGTACGCGGCGGCGCGCTCCAGCGCCTCGGTGGACCACTCGCTGGCCGCCGTCAGGTACCACGCGACGCACGCGTTGGCGAACCACGCGTCCGCGGCTAGCGTGAAGTAGTACGTGAGCGAGAAGTACGCGACGCACGCCGGCGACGCGAGCCCGTCGACGGCGAGCGCGGCGCCCGCGCACGACACGCGGCCGGCGCCGAGCCAGCTCCTCGCGACCTGCGCCAGCGCCACGACGGCCAGGCAGGCCGCCATCCACACGGCCGGCCGCTCCGGGTACCGGTACCGCGACGGTTCGGCGCAGAACGTCAGCAGCGCGAACGTAGTCGACGCGAGCGAGAGCCACGCGAGCACCGTCGTCCAGATCTCGACCCGCCTCTTCTCCGCCTGCGAGTAGCGCGCCGGCTGTCCGCAGGCGGGCCAGCAGTCGCCGGTGGGCGCGCGCGTGTGGCCGGCCGGACAGCCCAGCTCGGCGGGGCCGGGGCGGGGCGGCGCGCGGGCGGGCGGCGGCGGCGCGGGCTCGGCGTCGCTGGCGTTGGGCGGCCGCATGCACAGGCGACGGTCGGCACGCAGCGGGAACACGCCGCAGCCGAGCGCGACGCCGGGCGGTGCGCGCTGCAGCTGCTCGCGACACTCGTGCGCCACGCTGTCGCACAGCGCGCGGCACGCGCTCACCGACCCCGACACTTCCTCCGAGCACAGCGGCGCAAACGCCGAGCATAGCAAGAAGCGAGCGTGCTCCGAACATCCGCTCGACAATATATCGGCGAACGCTGTCATCTGGAAAAACGAAAAATCTGAGTTTAATAAGTGTTGGTAGAAATCTTTGGAGTTTTGACTTCCTAATTGAGGTATAGGTATTAGATATTTAGAAGCTATAAAACGAACCGACCACAGACAGACTCGAGGTATTATGTCCCAGGAAAATAAATTAAAATAATTTGACGAGCTCGAGTCTATTTTATTTTAAAACAGGAGTGAGACGAACTGTCGAGCAAAAAAGCAGTAAATGACAGGTTAGAAGACAATGGCAAGGTCGGTGGAGAGACTTGTTTTTGTCAGACGAAACGGATGTCACGCAATCAAATCAAAAGGCCGAAGAGCCCGAAGAGGATCGCGCAGCCGAAATGATGAGCATTTCGTAGACAAGGAATGAAATGTCTAAAAAATTGAAAACCAGCATTGATAGATTGAAAGTTGAAAGAAATCATTAAGTAAGGGCAAAGTGCCTGCAGTAAATATTGTCAGACAGTGCAATTCATAAGAAACACAATACGACATTCAGCTAGTCAGTCGATTTATTAAATTCCTTGTACCGAGCAACGGATACGTATTACCTAGTTCTTTATATTCAAGTTTCAGGTTTCCTGTTATGTGAAAACACAACACGAAACACTTTTATGTCCCACTATATTATTATTATTTATTATTACTTTAAAGTACCTATTATTGTATCTATTATTGTACCTTTAATCTGTGCTTCTACAGACTTACAAATGTTCTTAATTGTCTGTTATTTACTATTACAAGTACTTTCAACTCTAAATTGACGATCTTTAAAAATAATGGGCCTGAGTAACATTCTAAAGGATCCCTTGCTACTAGCGCCCAAAGTCTATGACGTTTGGCTCTAATTGTCTTCATAAAAAGCCAAATAATAATACTCACCCAATAAAGAATCGAAGTAATTTATTAACGGAATCGCAAAAGGTGAACTGCGTAGGTATGTTCCCATACAGAGTTCAAAAACAGACAGTCATTCAGCACATTGCTAAAGGTTTTTAAGTCTGCTATTGTTGTAGGATAATTGCCCGGAGGCCGATGCGATGCGCAACAAAAAAGTAAACTAACTGCACAAAACGACCGGCCTTGGGCGAGATTATACACGAAGTTAGTAGATTTAATTGCTACTCGTTTGAAAAAGGGATGATTGTTGATATAAAACTGCTCTACATCTATATACGAGTAGTAGGTATGATATGGGGTAAATATCATAGGTAAAGTTTAAAAAATAATTCATACATCGACTTCAAAAAGGAGAGGATTATCAATAGGATGTTACAAAAATAAATTTTCAGGCAAACTAATACAGGTAATTGACTTCGAATTTGCAAAATTATTATTTGGTACACAGACATTTATGAGTCAATATTTATTACTGTGGTTTTATATGTGAAAGTGTTATGTTCCTATTCTAAATTAAAAGTACTTAGGTAGGTAATATCTTTGTTTTTTTTTGTCAAGACATTTTAATTTTGATGTAAGTATTAAACGTAGGTGTTTTAAGTACTTTACAACTACTACTTTATAACTGTTTTAAGTATTTTAAATACTTATTTAGACTTATGAAGTGTGTAGTAATTTGCTAACTTTGCTAATGAGCAATTAGAGCAAAACACTAATAAGTTGTTTCATTGTTGTTTTGCTATTATTTAACAATTAATTGGTCAATTGTAGACTGTGATTACAAATTAATATTACATAAGTCTGTTATGTAATTTAACACGATATTATATCTATAGTTATTAACAACCTTATTACAAAACGAGGTAACACATTCACTGCTTCTATACAAAACGATCTAACCACAGATAATATAAGATCTAACAATCTACAACTTTGCAACGATTACTTAAAATCTAGGTAGGTAAGTTGCAGCATAGATGTATCTACTCTCTGCATCACTCTGGACACCTACTCTGTCCAAAACAGGCTTTTCGAGGCTTACCCTTATATTCTTTATGCTCCATAAGATAAGCCATCAAAATCGGGCCGGTAATTGTAACTAGTTTTTTTTGTTAAAAATTTTAAAAAAGGTTAAAATAATATTACATGTACAATATTATTTTACCCTTTTCTACAATTTTTTTAGTCTTGTCAGTAGTTTTTATTGTTTATCGTTCTATACATACTTAAAGTGAACAAAGTACATAGGGAATGAAAATCATCTGTATTAAAAATTAATCACTAAAAGTGTTGTTAAGCGCAAAACTTAAGAACGGCTGAACTGATTTCGCTAATTATTTTTTTAGAACATTCCTCGAAGTACGAGGATAGTTGTTCCGCATAGAAAAATTAAAAACAACTCCTCCGAAACGGCTTGACTTATTTTTATGAAATCTTATATCAATATTATAGGTCTGAGAATCGGCCGTAATCTATTTTCGGACCCGGTAGGAAGCACTGCTTTACCGGGCAGGACGATGTCTGCGGGTCAGCTAGTTGGGAATAAAAATCATTGAAATAAAACTACTTCTAACGGATTTTATCGCGCTTTATTTTAGATTTTAGATCCCGACGTTTTAAAGTCTTTTCAGACTTCAGTCATTTCAATTTTTTCAATTTTTCGCGTAAATCTAAGACAATTATAAAAATCATATTATTAGATCGGTACTTCACGCCAAAAACTCCTTTATGTAGATCTTAACACAATAATTGTTATATTTAAAAAATCAAAACAGTAATCAAAATAGTTTATAGGACAAGTAAAGAAAGAATATAGTAAACTTTAAAAAAAAAGGCTTACTTTAGAAAAATCGTATCAACGAAGCGAAGCAGAATGGCCTCTGGTTATACATTGTTTGGTATGAGGTATGCTAACTTACAAAAGCTCTACTCCAACGCATGACTGAATGCAACAGGTCCATCACTACCTTTATCCTCTAACAATAACAAATACTTCATTTTTTCTCTATTCTAAGTTACGGATTACGTTTGGGTTTACCTGCTTATCCCATTAGCACGGTAGATCGCACTCAAAATAGTTTAATAATAGTCGGAGAGCCTGTGACCGCTGTATCTAACTTAAATACTATAAAGGTGATTACTTAGTGCACTGCACTGCGTAGTAGCAATAGTGTCCCATCGCTGGGCACGGGTCTTCACTTACCTATCTTACTAGTTGAGAGAGTTTAGGCATTAATCCACACACACTGGTCAAGTGTAGGTTGATGGATATCACATCTCCTCGCATCATTAGTATAGACTATAGACATACCGGTTTTCCTTAACCGATATTGAGCAACAGCGATGGATCAATTCACACAAAGATGTGTGGGTACGGCCGGCGATCAAACCCGCGACCTTATATTTCAAAGGCTAGGCTGTTCCCGCTGCGCCACTGTTAGGTTGTCACTTGTAATATCTCTATGCTGGGTAAAAACCTGCCCCATTGAATAAGGTCCCATAAACTTGAGCAAGGAAGTTATTAGCTATCATCTCTAAACTATGACGAAGGTCTAACAGTCACGGGCTCTTAGTCTATAAGTACCTATCAATGATATTTAAATAGTGTTCAGCAAACGTTTTAAAGCCAACAATAGTGAGTAAACATTTAGTTTGCTATTTGTTCAGAGTTTAAGTTGCGCCGACCACTTCACTTATTTAGTTTAAGGCGATGTTATGTTGGTATATGGATTTTATTATTTTGTGAATCCTGTCACGGCTCAGTGAACTTTAGCGAACTTATTCTAAAAAGATGATTATTAATTCAGGCAAACTCTATGGTTAAACTTAAGTTAACTATGGTTAAACCATGATTAGAATACAGTAGAAGGCTGGTTAAACCAAGATGGTTAAGGTGGGTTTGGAGACAACCTGTGCCATATACCTACTGAATAGTGGTGGCGCAGCGGTATCGGCCTCGCCTTTGTAGTATAAGTTCGCGGGTTCGATCCCCGGTCGTGCCTACACATTTTTGTGTGATTTGTTTCATCGCTGTTGCTCAATATCGGTAAAGGAAAACATCGTGAGGAAACCGGCATATCTAAGAACAGTAAGAACTAATCATTCGAGGATTCATATCTAACAACCCGCACTTGGTCTGCGTGTACGGATTAAGGAATAAACTCTGTCAATTCGTAAGATAGTTGAAAAAAGACCTGTGCCCAGCAGTGGGACACTAAAAAGGGTTGAAGGCAGGTAAGTGATATACCTACTTACTTTAAAACTAGGTACTCAATCTCTTTTCAAAAGGTGTGTTATAATCACTTCTGCCTACACCAACCGGGCCGTATAACCTTGAATTGCTTCTGCTTAACAAACATTTGTTCACACAAGTGCCATCGGATGTTTTTGGATCGCATACAACTTACAAGGGTATCCATTGATATAAATACAGAGATTATACCATCCGCCCCTGCCATACGACTATGAACCCAATATCTTCCATCTTAAAGTTTATAATCCATAGATTGCTTATGTTTGTGATATTTACTTTAGCTGATCCATTGAGTTATAAAGTTCTCAGAGCGGGATCAGTACAGACAGTACCCCCATAATGAATTTTCAGTAATCGCCAACAAATGTAGTAACTTGTCAACTATTAACCTCTAGAGGCTAATTTAAGTAACTAAAAGTATTGATAAAGTGAGTCAAGGTAATTCCAAAATGGTCCACGAATGAAGTCTTATCTATTTCAAGTTTTGGGTAAACATACTCCATCGTCAACTCATAAACATGCATTAATTACATAGTGGATAATTAGTTTACGAAATTTTAACAAAAAAATCCGTCTTCTCACTGACACGGGACTGCATTTCGAAATAACCTTTCACAAATAAGAAAATACTTTTTCTAATGCGTCCGTAAATGATGGAGTAGCTACAGATAAAACTTAAAAAAGATAGCAACATACCTCATAAACATGCAACCTCTGTTTAGAACTTGGTTAAAAATAGTTACTTATTCTACTCGTAGAATTCTATTAGTTCACCAACAGTCGATGGCGATAACAGAAAACACACAATAGGGGTATTGTTATTTGCTTCAGTAAACATTGATAGTAGTCGGTCTTGATTGAAGAGTTCTTGAAAGGAGTACTTATTTAGGCAAACAATTCGTTGTTCTTATTTTACTGTTTTGAATTTTCAAGTGTTTCCGGAGCGGTTGAACCCCGGGGATAAACATACGCGGCCTTATTCCAAAATCTGGTTCAAGCTTAGTTTGGGTATCAGACATTTCCATAATATCAAAAAAAATTAGCACGGCACTGGTATACTTCTCTACCTTATGCCTGTTCATGTCTGGTGTTTGTGTGTAGCTTTTATTTATGTGTGCATTTACAACGACACGCTTCAACTTTTACATGTGTGCTGTACGTGTACCTCGACTCCCCAGCAAATAGCAGGTACCTATACTAGCTTTCACCCGTGACTCCAATTATGCGATTGATCACAAGAGACCATAAAATCAGAATAAAAGGAGTACCTTAAGTTAATCCATGTAAACAACAGGCAAAAGTTGAATTACAAAGACATTCTGGCCATATAAACAGATCTGGCTTATATTATGAGATGTTTTTGATGGAGGACACACTCGAACGACCTAGTCACACAACGAATATGCTTATAGCTCATGCTTATTACAGATAAACTTGAAGAAAAAAATAGTTAATCTAGATGAAAAAATAAAAATATATGTGTCAATTTTCATCTAAATCCATTTTACCAATCCTAACAGAAACTCTCACAAACTTTCTCATTCAAAATAACAGTATGCGGTACCTAGTAGGTTAACAGGACATCAGTCCTGTTAACCTACTAGGTACCGCATACTGTGACTGTGTGGAAAGTGACTGCTCTGTGCTATGCTTAAATCATAAGCAAAGCACAGAGCAGTCACTTTCCCAAAATGGAAGGTTTTGTGGATCTATGAAGCATTGGTTGGTACTGTAGATGTCGGTTACTGACTTTGTCTATTTTAAAATAGCTAGTAAATTCTGAGAAATCTTTAAGTAAGTATGCTTACAAACGCGACATTTTATTTAAACAACAAAGCAAGAAGGGGCGCGACAAAAAATTAATTACCAACAAGTTCCGAAAATAGCCGAGTGGATCCGAGCTTTGATGTTTATACGGGACAGTTGATGCTTTGATCCTTAGTGCTGGCTGTTATGCACATTGCACATACAGTCTGTACTAAAAATATACTTGGGATAAGCAGGCATAGGTTAGGATTCGATTTTTATCGTTTGATTATCGAAGTCATCCAAAGCACCGCGGTTGCAAATGTTTCAACGTGCACGCGTGCACGTACGAAACAACTGAACCGATTGTGATGTAATTTTGTATGATGTCGCGGCAGACATTGTTTTCGGAGGCAGACAGTAAAACGAAGGCAGAATTTTATACGTATGGGACCCTAAACAGCTAGCTATAGCATAACTGGCGAAATGTGGGTGGTATTCACCTCTGCTTACACCCTTGGGTTATACAGGCGTAAGCGCTAGTTAATGATAGATATTAGATACTTCGTGTAACCGAAACAGAAGGCCCGACGTTATCGCGATTCATATTTATCTATTTATACAATGTAATGGTCGTCGTACATTTATCACTTCATTAACAACGCTAGCGGGCGCCCCTTTGATCTAACATCGCATGGATAGACAGACTACATTTAGGGCTGTCAAACGGGTCAACTTGATAAACCTAATATAAGCACCAAAGTTCCCATTACTGAAAACACGTGTGTAACTTTCCAACTCCTCCTATTATCTTTCTGATTAAATTCATGCGGGATCCAAGACAGTTTATGTTTGGCCCTATGTTGTTGTACATACCTGACTAAATATTTTTGTCCTTAAATTAGATTATGGGGCTTTACTAGGCTAGGCGTTAGCTAAATTGAATACTATTTAGCTAGGTACAACATGGAATTATAATTTATAGTTTTTGAATTTTTCAGTATCTAGAATCAATAGTACCCATTAGGTTGTAGTATGGTAATTTTAGTTTATAGTTCTTGTAGTGGTAACCCTGATCTACAAAACATCAAAGAGTTCGCGGCACATAAACAGGGCCGGCGAGTGACGTGCTCGTCATAAAAACGCACACGAACCAGAGCGTTTATTTTCATTGTACACAACACAACCACGCAACATGCGTACACGCAGTGGCGATTTTGTAACTATTTATATGTTTTGTATAATGTAACGTGCTGATTTTGAGATAAACTTTATAATAATTATTATCATAGGAATAGTAAAAAATAATATAAGTCATGACTACTTATTTGATGTTAATGTCTCTATATTTCTCACGGAACACTAAATCCTACGCAGTAGATATGTAATTGGAAATGGCAATTCTACTAAGAGTGCCAAGCATTTTTTGACTCTAGGTCTTTGTTGTCTAACTTAAAAGCTGAGTATAACAAAGCTTTTAGGTTACATTACTAAGAAAAAACAGCTGTCAGAAGCAAATTCATTCCGAACAGGGTGTACAATAAGAGGGCTCTGAATTCTTTATTATAAGTCTTGTACATAAACCTTAAAATAAAACTCGCGCTATCGAGTATACTACTTCAACCCCTTTTCAACTATCTTATGAGTTGGGAGAGTTTAGACCTTAATCCACAAACGCTGGCCAAATGCGTAACTGCGTAATTGCGTAACGGAAGCTTTTTTTTATGGCAGTTGATTAAATACATTTTCGCGTTACGAAAACTTCTTTGACTCGGTTAAAAACACACTAAACACATTGATTATTTTAATTAGTACTTTTAGCAACGTCAGAGGCACTGCGGCGTTTACTTAAAACTCGTAACAGATGGAGCCACTTATCTAGGCACCTAAATAAACAACTTATTCCCAACATTCGCGGTATTTCTTACATTTATGGCGGATTCTGTTAATTATCGTATGGAGGTAAACTGTTTACGGTTATCGTTCTGTAATTGAAGGTAAATGGCCATTAATTACAGTGTACTGCTTGATTACTGAGCAACAAAAACTAAAGGTTTATAGCTGTTGCTCTCAAAATCAATGAAAACTTGGACCAATTAAGATTAATTAAGTTGGCTATTTACCTTGTAAGAGATGAGACAAATGGCTTACTACAACTACAACAATTATATAATGGCTTTTGGAGACTGAGTCATCTTCATCCGTTGGAGGATCACCCTCAATCTAATCCTCACTATACGTGGTGTCCAGGTGGTGCAAACCAGGGGACAGTAAAGTGACTGGTGATACTCACCAGACAAAGCCACACCGCCAAGCGACTTTGCCGTATTCCGGTGCGATTTCCAGTGACACCTTTTGGAAGGGTGGGTCAGAATAATTGCCTTTTAATGGATTTAATTCCCATTCCACTTCTACCTTCTAACTGTTAATCACTCTTAATAATCTTCAGTGAATTAAATTGAGGCAGATTTTATAGCTATCGGGAAACTGAGTTACCGACACAGAATTTCACAACATAGCAGTTCGCACAATAAAGTGAAGCAGGGAGCATTGTGCGAAGCTACCCGTGGAATTTCCACCATATATCGGTGGCGCATAGCCGTGCCCCGACTTGTACTATGATCGGGGACGGGGGAATAAGATTATAATAAAAGGGTCTAAATAAAGATTGAAATAAAACTACTTTTTAACGGATTTTTTCGCGGTTTATTTTAAATTTTAGATCCCGACTGTTCAGTCTTTTCTGACTCATGTTCACGGGTGGACTGACTTTTTCAAATACCTCAGTCCACCCGTGAACATGAAAATAAACCGCTATAAAATCCGTTAAAAGGTAGTTTTATTTCAATGTGTGATATTCGCGTAAATCTAAGACAATCTAACGAGGGGTTACGAGGTCTAAAGATCCTCGTAACCCCTTTCATGGCAAAGCGACTGAAAGGATTTGAATGTTTGACAGTTTTTCTAACTAGCTGAATATGATATGGTCATTATTTAACATGTCAATAATATTCGAACAAGTTGTACAATCAGCAAAATAATGAGTATAACCAGCATCATTGAAGAACTTATTCCCAAAAATATCGAAACTGTTTTATGTTGTAACCTACTTAACACAGCTGAGCGGTTTCAGAACGCTTCCGTGAGATTTACTACGTAACATCAGTTAAATCATTAGAAGCTCTTACTTTTAATTTATTTACATGCGCTCTATTCTGAGGTTTATCTTAAAATCCTACAGTACTACAGTACGGCCTCTAGACAAATTACATAGCGAAACGATAACGAAAGATCGAAAGGAACAAAATGTATGGGATTGACATAAGATTGACGTGACATTTCGATGGTGAATTAATCGTCTAGAGGCCAAGAATAACTGATATAACCTATTTGGCGATAACAACACCTACTTTATTTTTTTAAGTAGTTTAGAAACCAAAATCTGTTAAAATAAAACTTAATGTAGCTTGAAATATAAGTATTGTAGTACCTATACCAATTTATACCTACATAAAGCATTTTTTTTTAGGATTTTTATAAGGTCATGACCTAGGTATGTACGTACTTATCTCATTAATAAGTAAGTAAGGTACTCACATAAATATAGTTACGGCGATAGAACAGAAAAAAGATGCGTTTGTTATCTATGGTTACAAGTTACAATTAATAAAAACTTATATCACATCCGGCTCGCTCGCTAGAACATTATTGGATTTGTCTAATAATTAGCAAGCCTTTAGATTTGTTTACAGGTACGTTTTGTGAGTAAATCCGTTAGGTATACCTTTGTCTATCATAAACAATTTAAAAAATCATATCGTACTAAATTAGTGGCGTTACGATCGCCATCGCCATCGTTTACCACCATAGAAAGAAGACTAAGAAGAATACAAAAGAAACAAAAATAGTCACAAAATCCAATGCAGTTTTAAATTAATTGTTCTGTAAATTCTTTAGCAAAACCTTGTTAAATCTGATCCACGGCAGTCAATAAACCGACATTCGGTTCTCGACTCAGGTGAAGCGTACCTAATTCATAATAATCGTTCACCGCTCGTGACTATCTTTGATGGTGTCCATTAACCACACCATAACAATTCAAAAACAGCTTACAACTAAAGATTTAAGTCTCAAAACTCCTTGCTACTTTAAACTATAAAACTGTAGTTTCTGTCCATCATTTACGGCTATAAAAGACTTTAATGCTACGTATTAGAGATCAATTTTGGATGTTTTAATGACAGGTAAGGTAGATGCTAAGATTCTGGCGGCTTCTTGAGACAATCGTCCCGTGATTGCGTTCGCCGATGCGTGGTAAATTCATGAAGATATTAAAGGAAATTCTGACCGGAGTAATGACCTCAGGTAATATAAATTAAATTTGTTTTTAATGTCCGCTAAAGTTGGTAATGATAAAAACTTAGGTGAATTTGTATCGTTAACAACAGCTGTGTTCATACATCTTCCTCGTACATCTAGTCATGCTTCTAGCTAAATGATGTTGGCTAACCTGATATCAGCGTATGACAGCATTGTTTTAGGTTAGCCATCATAACAGCTAGAAGTAAAATGGATCTGTATTTTTTTTTGTAAAGAGAGATAAAGGTAATAAATTAGTAGTTATCCCGGTCCGCATAAATTATTTTCAACCGTCATCAATTTTTGACACCCACGTGAAGCGATAAAATAATTTAATCTTAATAACAACAGCTGTCTATTGAAATTAAGGTTTAAATTATGTTTTGTTCCAAATAATTTTAAATTAAGTGTGGCAGAAATATTTGGCAAACATTATCAGACGTTCTTTGGAAATAAATAACGTCTGTAGACTACCTACTTACTACCTTCCTAAGAGTCAAAGCGCGGACGAATGGATTTTGAATTTGAAACAAATACCAAAGACCATCTAAAGTTGACTAAACCAGTACAGTCCAATCGGCTAACAATAGTCTACTTAAAAGACAATTGACGTGCCGGTGGCGTGGTCGGTAAGATGCTTGCTTTTCACGCCGCAGGTCGTGGGTTCGATTCCCACCCAAGTCAAACATTTGTGTGATGAACATGTCTGTTTGTCTTGTGTTTGAGTGTAATTATCTATTTTTTAGTATGTATCTACAAAAGAAAAGTGTTTTATGTAGTACATATAATATTAGTACAGTATTAGTTTCCATAGTACAAACTCTGCTTAGTTTGGGATCAGATGACCGTGTGTGTTAATGTCCCACTATTATTATTATTATAAATTCGGTACTGAAATTTCCTATCGTTCATGCACTGCTCAATGCATGTAATGGGCCATTATCAATGCAACATTTCAATGTTAGGTTCTTTCAACCATGTAAGTACCTAGTCAGTTCAGTTAAATTACGTAGTTAAGTGCAATATTAGGTTAAGTACACTGTATAACTTCAGTCAATAAAACATTTTTATTTATTTTTTTATACTTAGGCTAATAAATGTTTGTGATTGTCGCTGGTGCCTATGTTAGGTACCTAGAGATAACAAATGCGTTATAGGTCACCAGGGTTATTACACCTATTATTTATTATAACAAATAAAAACTAGGTGCCAGTCATTTGTTTTTGATATTCCAAATTCAATTTTCTGCACGTGCTTCTGTCAATTAGTATTTCGTTAAATATTACTACGACATTTTTATTTGAGCGGAAAATTATTTTTGTACTGATGCCAAATATTTACTAGCATAAAGACGTTAAGAGTAAGAAGAATTTAGACTATATTAAATTGAGGGCTTGTAAAATAAAAATATTTTTATGACTTCATAATTTTTAAGATTAATATTGTAGGTTAGTGATGTCTCTGAAGTAGGCTCTTACGATTGCGCCAGTTCTCTTGATAGTCTGTGGATTGCGCAGAACACATGTCATAATTGTCACTTTCTTTTTGAAAGAAACTTACGGTACCCACAGGTTTTGGTTAACTTCACTTAGGATATTGTTTTTTTTAGTAGTCTACCAGATGGAGCTGTTAAAATTTCGTCCAAATTCGCGTTTACGCAATCTTTTTCGACTAGATTACTTAGTAACACACTAGGATTTTACAAAGTGTTGACAAATCAATATCCACGACTACGCTTATGACGTGCTAACGACACAGATACACGTAGCACACGCTTACAGCTTATAAATATTTTAGCGGCATTAAATAATAAATTCTTTCATCAGCAAGATTATATTTAAATAAAAGTAACATCTATTTTCTATTAGGTATAAAAACTACAAAAATATTTCAACTGAAACCAGCATTAAGATTATCTGCCTAAGGTTGCCCACTCCTTATTACTCAAACCTCCATAATACCTAAATTTTTACGGATGAATTAAGCAGCAGTAGCCAACGGCTTATTTCTTTAATCAATTTGCATAATCCTGCAGTTTTAATTCTGAAACATTGGCATAATGACATAATCGCATTAACTCGCATATTAAAAACATTTTTAATATTTACCGACCACAGATAATAACGACGGCTCGTATTAAAAAACTTCATGGTCCCATAAATAGTCTGTGGGAGATATATATCTCGATTTATTGCATTCTAGTACGATTAGAGTCGGCTATTACTGGCGGCTAATGACTTTCTATAGCTTTCCACTGATTATTTCATAGCTCGCAGCGGTCACCGGCACACTGCACACTAACGCACAGAAGGAGAATCGTCTTGAAACAGATTCTTAGAGGTGTGAACTGAATGTTTTGCATAACATTAAAAATCTAAACATTAGCGGCCTAACTATAGTAAGATTTTCTGAAGACACTCATACCATAGCGAGCCTTTAGATCTTATATAAAAATGAATTGGAGTTTGTTTGTTACGCTAATTTAGCTGAATTTGGTTTCATAATATTGTAGAGATTTAAGAAAGGGTATACACGCAACGACGTTTGCCTGGGCAGTAGTCTGTGATATTTTTTTCATAAATAAGGCCATAAACCCAAAGAGCATATAAACGCTTAAAAACCTTTAATAACATAGAGTAGGTAATAGGAGTAGGTAATCTGTTCTATGTTTTGTCTCTAACGCCAAATGATTTCAGAGTGCCAAAAACCGCAGAGAACAAAGAAGGCCTAGTTTAGGGTCTAGGGATGCTGTGACCTACTGTATGTAGGTTAATTTTTTTTTCTTACTCTTCGTGAATTTGTGAGGCTATGCTGAGTAGGTATTAGTAGCTTCTAATAAGCCTTTTATATATCTACAATCATTAAGTGTCGTAATATTACTTAATTTTATCTTAATTAACAGTCGACATAAATACGAAATATAAATGTTTCACAATTCACATAACATTAATATAAAACGTTAAATGAAGTCTCGCTAATTGACAACTTAGCAAAATTCGTCTCAAGTTCTCAACCATGTCGGCGCATTTCTAGTATTCATTTGATACTTAATTTATTTTTAAACGCATATGTAGTGAAGGCGGCGAACAAAAAGGTTTGCCATTCAATACGTTAACGTATGCGTCCGAGGTGTAATTGACAAGAGAACGAGCCGTGGTTGTCGTGAGCAGAGATAAACAGTTTTTAATGATTATTTATGCGCGCGAATGCATTGAAAGCCAGTTGGATTATATAAATATGTACCAGACGTATTTTCTTATGTTTATGCCTAGGTATATTACACATTTAAAAACTAGTATAAACCGAAATAAAAATTGTTGTATTGCAATAAATATCTTACAAGTATATTTACGAACCTATCAACACCAGACTGGGGTTCGAGGCAAGGAAGGTGGCGCTCAACAATATTAAAACATTAAAGTTTAAACTACCTACTGACCTCTGCATTAGTAATAATTACCACTACATGTTGCAGTTATCGTTCTTGAATGTAAATTAAGGTATCATTATATCTATTAAAAGAATCATTAACATTCGAGATATCGATCAGTTAACAAATATCTTTAAATCGTTAAAAATGTATCACAGATAATATGTCTACTAACCGCTACTGATGCCACAGATGATAAAAGTTGTATGACGTAGTATAATCCGTGATAAAACCGTAATGAGTCGATCTACAGGCGAGTTTGAGGCTGGGGTCGAACCCGGAATCCATCTAATTGGGCAGCATTCCTCATGGTTGGCCACAATGGCGGTCCCTCGCCATGACTAGACGATATAGCTTTTAATTTTATGGGATGGTGATTCGTTAAAATTTTGCTACATATTTTAGCGGTGACTGGCAAAAATCTTGTGTAACTGAGATGTAGCATATTAGAGATTAATAGTTGGCAGATGTGATTTAGAAAACAATCGGTTTGGACTTGCTATTGCCGTTACATATATTAAAAATTCAAAATGTTTTTGAAAATAAAAGTACATCATTTGTTACGTTATTACTCGTATTCTTTGCTGCCAGATACAAGTAGCTATAGAGTTTCAGGAATCACTAAAAACGCAGAAGCTATTGTTCCATAAAAATGTAGAGTCTATGATAATCAATTTTGCTTACAACCTCAATTAAATATAGGATAGGCGTAAGTTTCATTAACTACCGATGTATCAACTAATGCATGATTGTAATTATGATAGCAAAAAAATATGAGATACTTCAAACATTGATATATACTTACTAGGCTACTTAACATTATCAAACTTAAGACAAGCCAAGTTTTTAAACTAATGAATTTAAACATAATACGCCAATTAACGCAATCATAAAAGGCACGCCGATCCACAATTAAAACCGAGATATCGATTCGATTAATATCTACATAGTATCGATAGTATGCATCGATATCGAACGTAAAGGTCGATGCACCGGCGATGCAATAAAACGATATGCGCCTGCGCATCTCGCGGTAATCGCAAGCGTTTGATCTCGCCGCGTTCCCTCCCGAACTCTCAACTACAGCTTTATTACGGGTAATTTGTGATTGTTAACGGTTTAATTACAGTTCATTTAAAACCCTTGTGGATGGATCTATATGAATTAAAGCCTCTTTGGAATGATCTGAGACGGATTCGCAAAGGCACCGAAGATTAATATTTAGAAATGAAATAAAAAAAAACATTCTATTAACATCCCGTAGCATAAAAAAAAACAAAAAAAATTGATCTTTAATTATCAACAGAATTTCAAAGTTATTTGTGTCGTAGTAAAAAGGTTAATTAAACATAGTACTTACTTATACCATTAGAATGCCATTACGTTTGATAAGTAACGCTATAACCGTATATAAAAGTTTTTGCATCTGTCTCTGGACGGTAATTATAGTTCTTTATATGTCAAATCAAAGATTAAAACCGGAGAAGTGCCACAACAAAACATCTTTATAGTTTTTAACTTACATAGAAATAAAAAAACAATTGACATTTCACGGTGGTGAACTCAATGATTTATTTAAAGTAATAAATATTTATCTAGACAACTCAATGGGCGAACTTAAAATTGTGTTGTCATACTGAGTTTTAAGTCTTATGGTATTTTTGGAGCAAAGAAGAACAGAGTGGCTAGATGTTAAATAGGTGACCTCTATCACAGATAATATAATAATAAACTAGCCTCTATGTACTAAATAACATACTTATGACGAGCATAACTTTTCTTTATCTTTCTTATTTCTATAAATATATCTATTTGTGGCATACCTCAACACAATATTGCTGATGAGTATGTCTATAAAGACACTTTCGTGCCTGTAATAGTGCCTAATGCCCATCTATTGCTTTGATCCTTAGTGTAAGCCAACGGGCATACAGCATAACAACCGTAGACATGGCTACATCGACAGATAAAACGGCAAAAACGAAGCTCCGAAGCTCACAAATTGCCGCCCCTAATTACCTCAGGTAGGCGGCCGCACAAAGTGCCCAGTTCTTTTATTAAAAAAGTGCTAAGTTATTCAAAAACAGGTCCCGCGCAGCAATAAATATGATTCGAAGCTCCATCAGTCGTATAAATTAAGTTTTTACATCGTATTACCCAAAAAAACAACGTAACGTTTTTGCCAAATTAATCATTTTTTTATTCTATGAAGGTGCTTTGTCTTTTGACGTTTATGTGGCAGGGAACTAATCTATTTTATTGGATTATGGCAGTAAGAACTTATTGTATAAAACTTATCACAGAGCACTCAATAATATGAATGATTTTTTTTCGATGCTTTACCTCAGCTACTTACTTAATTAAGTTGTGTTATAGATAAGTATTCAGTTAGGTAAATATTTTTGTCAAATTGTTTATCAATTTGAATGGCATAGCAGTTTTATGCATTAAAATGAAGATTGGTAAACTATAGAACAAAATGATACTTATGTCACGGAGAAACAACGAACTCAACAATAACAAAAGATGCTATAATAGCTTTAAAAACTTTCATCCATGAAACAGCGCAGCGGGTCCTGTTGCCTACCTGCGGTAATGATAGGGTGTCGACTGTCGGCTGCTACAAAGAATAGCTAGCAGTTGGACTTCTCAATAACACCTCAGACCTACCTGGTAAACACCGGTAATTTAAACACGCCTCAAAAACGCCGATGTAGGGAAATGGGTTATCAAAACGGACTGTACGTTTATCTTTCTTCAAAATAATGTATTGTTTTAATACAATCGAGATATTATTGTACCAAAAAACAAAGGTTTGGTATGTTTTTCTGAAAAAGTTATATTGTTTTAGCTTTGGGAATGATTGTTCAAATTGCTCAAGGGTTAAAACTGTTAAAACAATAGGTAGTACCTAAATGACTACTCTACGGTTTCTGTAAAATTTTATGGTTTCTGAAAACATTGCCTATTTAGTTTCTTATTTTAGAAATGAGCCAAAGCGCTATAGTTATGGAGAGTTTATGAAACTTTTAATAAGTAGGTAGATAGGTACTGATTTTTCTAATTATAACCAAAGATCTCACTCAACCCATTTTAATTTCGGAAGCGAATCGCGAGGCGTCGTAAAATCTACATGTAACGTCCCTATTAGAGTCGGTCCGTTTGTTAGTTCAAAGTTTTGTTAACACTCGGACTCTGTGGGTGCCTTAAAATTGGCTCATTACCACCTTCCAGACAGCTAAAAGCCGTTCTTTGTTAACCTTGGACAATGTTTGGACTGGATTTAGAATTCGAGTTACAAATGTAAAGGAAATTGTATTTGCTTGTTAACGTAAAATTGTTTGTAGAAACCACTTAAACGAGGACAGAATACATTTTTATCATAACGTTAAAATATTCTATTATCAAACAAAAGTAAGGGATTACGCTGCTGCCAAGATAATGTACAGTGAACAAAATATCGGCCCAGAAATGTGACTTTAATTGCCCAATCTAAAGGTGAACGGCCGAGAGACGGCGTCAGATGCTTCGTGAATGGGCCGGCCCACTTACAGGCCAAGATTGTACTGGAGATATAGACCGAAGCATGTTAGATCACACTGGATTCTGGAAAGACGTTACACTTTTTGTGCCGACATTTTATACATAGCACGACAAGATTTTGATAGCGATATGAAAAGCACGTGGGCAGAGATCCTTGCGATTATTCTTTACAGTCGTTAATCGTGGAGTTTTTGGACAAAATTGGATATAAAACAGTAATAAAACGTGACTGTATTTTATCTATTTAGATACTAATAAAAGCAGATGTCATTTTTACTGTTAACTTGTTTTAAAGGGCTAATCCAGATGGAACTACGAGCAGGGTTCGAAAAAAGGTTTTCAAGACTACTCGAGTTATACTTATTTAGGATTAGACTACAAAGAAATGGCAACGGATCTGTATCAATATATTTATATCACAATAAAAGCGATGACGACAGTAAATCAGTTATCATTGGATATACGAATAATATCAATGAGTATTGAAATAGAAATATTGAAACGAGTATATTTCTCACGAATATATTACTTAATTACATTTGATTGATATTACTCATCTCCTCCGATTACAATTAGGAAGTTAATTGGTACAATCTTGATCAATTATACAAGATTGGTTTTGGTTGTGATATTATTGCCGAGTAAGTTTAATGTTATAAACCTTGTATTCTGTAGAAACTAACAAAAAACTCGGCTGTGATGAAAATATTATGGTTCGAACATGGCAGCTAATAATGACAGAAGTAATTACAAAAATTATAACCCTGGTGAAAAATTAAGTCTTATGGCATACTATACAAGAAACTCCCATACCGTCCTAACACTAGGTAATGGTCTACATCACATAACTTATGAAACTGAGAAGTAAACAGATAGCTTAGCAAACACGAGATATGCAGTGAATACGAGTAATCGTCTTTATATTGCTCAGCAAATTCATATAACTAAAGATATCTGATACTATCGAGTTTAAAGTGATGCCGCCGATATGGTGGCATTAACCGATACACATCGGCACTTTAAGTAAAGATAACACCGATTCGATAACGAATATAAATAAAAATAAATGGTTACTCTTTCGGTTGTAAAGATACACTATCAAGTCGATAGTACGAAAGTGTCGGTAGTGTGTTTATTGATTTAATGCTGTCATACTAACGATAGTAATCCTCTGTAATTTGCAATAACATTTATGACGTTAAAAGCAGGAAGCAGGATAATTTGGGGGAGTGTAGTTATCTCTGATAAAATTTAGTTAATGAATTACATGAAATGATAGGAAGCGTCTGCTGTGTCAACTTACATTGCAAGTTATCTGTTTGGGTATGATTCGATATAAAAGAACAAAAATAATTTTGATGCAGACCTTTTTTCCTTCCACGATGCAGACAATGATTTAAATAAAGGACTACCTACGTAGGATAGTTGTAATGTGACTTCACTTCAGTCTTGCAAGTTTGATATTAACGTTCGTTATATCATTAGGTAGTACTAGAAATTAGTTACAACCAAGAAAGAAAATCATTTGAACCATGAATATCGGTTCAATAATCTTTTACTACACATCAGAACACGGTCTTATGAGATTTTGGTACTCCGTGGGAAGTATTTTCAGAAAAACACTGGTCCCATGGTACTACCTAAATGTAATCTCAACTTTTATGTCTAGGGTCTGTTTAAAAACCTATGTTGTGCACAGTTTAAAATTGAATTCCTGGTAGCTTAGTGTTTTATTAGATACTGTACAAAGATTAGAAAGAAAAGCCTTTAGGAGTTATAGAAGGGACATGTAACTTTACTAGAACAACGTGTGGCGAGATCGCACGTTTGATGTGCCGCGTGATAAGAGCTCGCTATTAAAATTTGTCGGCGGCTATCGCTCACGTCTGTCGCGAGACGCCCACACTTAACGTTTATCACGTAAACAATGTCGAAGTCATAAACGAATTAAGAATTATTATTGTTTTATCAACTATTTCAAGGATTGCTCTAAGAAACTTTGTACAAATTAAATTCCCGTGTGAAATTAAGGACTTCAATGTTGAGTCAGAAGTTTTGGCAATCCCCTCTATACAAAACGGTTGAAGCCATGGCCGAAGTAACCCCTGCAATGCCGCTGTATCTGCGTTACATGCCATTAACTCTATTCAACTATCAATCGTAAATCACAGCACAATAGCAAAGGCAGAGCCGTAAACATGATATATCGTTACCGCCGATGACAAGGATACTTTTATTGATTACAGTTGCACGGTCTATCAATTCGATATAACTCCAGGAAATATTTATAAGAAATCTTTTAAGTGCCATTGAAAATCTTGAATATATCTCTTTTGAACATCAATTTGTAATAAAACAGAACTTGGAAATCCTAAGAATTAATAGCGAAAAAATTGCATCATGTAATTTGATGAAACTTCATGATGATGCAGTAAATTTTGAAGCTAGGTAAATAATAAAAAAAACAAAACATTGTCTTATATATCAAAAGAAGCTCACATTGAAGTGGCGAGTCTTGAAACTGATGAAACTTTTAAGAAATAGTAGCTTAGATAATGTATATTAACATTTAGGGAGTCCATTAGTCATCATAATGATCGTTTATTTAACAAGGAAATCTTAGCAATAAAAAAAAATAACTTTGTCTTACCGCTTCCTCAGCTTCCTTTTGATCCTTGTGCCCCATTAGATTTGGCATAGCAGTGTAGTTGTATCCTAGATCCTGGCATAGTGGCAATCTTATCCTCTCACATTTTCCACCTTCCACTTCTTGATCAGCAGTCACCAGCCACACAAACATGAGAAAACAGAAAATCCGAGCCATCGCAGAAACTCTTATAATTCACAAATAACTATACACTAGAATTCATGTCATATTATTTAAAAATTATTCACAATCCAAGCACTGTAGTAAACACTAGAAACTCGTAAATAAAAGTTTTGAACATAAAGAAACACGACCTCCCCTTACGAGAGCTCGACTTAGACTGATTCAAATTTCGAACGCCGTGCGGTGCGGCTTTTCAATTCAAAGGCAAAGGCATGAAACCGGTCGGCCGGTGCGTTCAGAAACATGCATATGTTCCGATAAAAGGTTTGAACGCATGAACAGGGCATTAAGAAAAAGAAAAAAAACGAAAAGGGCCTAATTCGTGTACGGCTCACTGCAATCAGTGGGAGTCAATTTAAACTATCTCTGTCTTCAGAGCGGGATGAAAGAGGATAGAAGGAACAATGAAGAACGCATTATAAAATTAAGTGTATCTGCCCATGAGGTTGGATTTTATTTTACGAAATTGCTGCAATAAAAGTGTTGGTAATAGAGAGGTTGAAATTTTATTATAACGCTTGACCAGCGATTTGATAAAATGATGGGAACAGAAGAAATGGATCATTTTGGTTTTCAAAAAGTAAATTATTGGGGTCTTATTTAGATCATCTTCATCTTTTAGATCAGACTTTAAATTTGCAAAACAATACAAAGACAATAATTATCAAACCATGTATTTTAAAAACCTTATATGTATAGAATGGTAAATAAAATGCCTACATAATGTAAGTATCTAATAGTACCTACTTCGGGTATTCTCATAGTGCTTCAGCGAAGCGTGAAGTCGACAGTAGACCTTTCCGCTGGCTGATGCTTTTATCTTTCAGCAAGACACAGCAGAATACACAATTAGGTCCCTTCATTACATCACTTCAATAACACCTTTGATACATCATTCTAAAACAACCAAAATCCAATTCTATACCATCGCATTAAAGTCGACATTCAAAAGATGTATTTCTATCTTTACAAGATATCTTGTCCAATATAAAGTGGTCTGCAGCTCTTAAAACTAGTGTTTGATATAGAAAGACCGTCACAGGTAGAGTTATGGTGGTCGGTGTGTATGAATAGTTGCATTGTGCGAGCGGGACGGTGCGCGGCGCGTCAAAGAGGCCGCCGCCTGCGCGCACGCCGATGGCCGGACGCCGCCGGAATGCCTAATTAAGGACGCATGCGTGGACTGTTGGGTGAAGAGTGTGGTCTCAGAGATAGCAATAAGCGGTTACAGTTGTGTGCATGCATGACACACCTTAGTTTCCAAAAAGATAGTGGAGGATCTTGTAAGGACCTACGGAAACTCTTTTGGTTATCACATAGCACACAATGGTGGCTGGCTGCCACGGGAGCAAAACTGTTCCTGTTAAAAACTCGCTAATCGTGAAGACCAACGAAATTTTTGCTTTGAGTCTAGTTTCTACTAAGTCATAATGTACAATGCTGCATTATGCTTTAGTAGCTACTGAGATTGTTATACAGTTAGGAATCTTGATAATTGTATATCTTTATACTCTCATAGATTAATAGACAATAAATTTTATTGTAGTCTGGATACAGATCATCAAAATCCTCCACCCTCAGGTCTGCGTAACTTAACGATCTTTAATGACCTCAACCTTAACGACTTTTAAAGTCGACATGGATATAATGTTCATGTTTTGGTTTTCATAGAGGTCATTTCGTCGATAGAAGTAAACTAAAAGGTACCTACTGTACCAGGCGTTTACTATTATAACTTATTTAAAGAAAATAGATCAACCTGTGATTGGACGTCGCGACACCATCTTTGTAAATTGTCGTTCAATTCCCGCTCGCATAAGCACCATGCGCGTGCGCGCCCCAGAATTATAATTAAAACGTCAGTGTCGATCACGCCAAATGCAAATACACCCCAATTGTTTCCACAGGAAGACAGCTAGTCCATTGAAAAGTTACATTTGGGGTTGCATTTTTTAGAGGACGCAATTTTATTTTTTTGATGTGTAGGGGGGGTTAGTGTAAGGCTAAAACCAAGTTTGTGGGGTCGCCACCCTTGTCCCACGGCCGCCATCTTGAAAATAGGGGTTGAAATGGTTTTTACGAGATATCTCGTAAACTATTTATTTAATAAAAAAAATTTGTTAACATTTTTTATTGCAAATTAAATTCTCTACAACTTTGGTCCAGTAACTTTTTGTCGTAAAACTATAAATAAAAAAGTTATAAGCGAAAATATTCAGAATTTTTTCAGAAAAAAAATTATATTTTTCGAAATAGCTTTTTTTTTATCATTTTACGAAAAAATAACATCAGACCATTTTTGTAGATCGTTTTTTAAGGAACAACTTTTATATAGAACATTTTTTCATTAAGTCAATAGCTAAGGTTTTACAGCGCCCCGAAGTGAGTACTATTTGTCAGTACTCTTAACTATACCTATAGTATACATGTATACTAATAATGTGTCATCAGTTATTTTTTTTTTCTTTTTTATTCTGTTATTGTAATTTTTTTAATTATAAATTTTGCAATATTATAATAGCAGGCAGCTGTTCTTTTATTCCCCCACGGTAACATGGGTTTTTTCTACCTGAACAGCATTCCTGTTAACGGCCATCAGATTCTAAATTATTTTAAAAATCAATAATTGTAAAATCCTGTATTGGCGTGGAAAAGAGTCATTACTTAATTCTTAATAATATTGCAAAATTTATAATTAAAAAAATTACAATAACAGAATAAAAAAGAAAAAAAAATAATAACTGATGACACATTATTAGTATACATGTATACTATAGGTATAGTTAAGAATACTGACAAATAGTACTCACTTCGGGGCGCTGTAAAACCTTAGCTATTGACTTAATGAAAAAATGTTTTATATAAAAGTTGTTCCTTAAAAAACGATCTACAAAAATGATTTGATGTTATTTTTTCGTAAAATGATAAAAAAAAAGTTATTTCGAAAAATAGATTTTTTTTCCTCAAATTTCTGAATATTGCTTATAACTTTTTTATTTATAATTTTACGACAAAAAGTTACTGGATCAAAGTTGTAGAGAATTTAATTTGCAATAAAAAATGTTAACAAATTTTTTTTATTAAATAAATAGTTTACGAGATATCTCGTAAAAACCATTTCAACCCCTATTTTCAAGATGGCGTCCGTGGGACAAGGGTGGCGACCCCACAAACTTGGTTTTAGCCTTACACTGACCCCCCCTACACATCAAAAAAATAAAATTGCGTCCTCTAAAA
This sequence comes from Meganola albula, assembly GCA_936450015.1. Lineage (NCBI taxonomy): Eukaryota > Metazoa > Arthropoda > Insecta > Lepidoptera > Nolidae > Meganola > Meganola albula. The sequence goes on along the minus strand of OW388159.1, from coordinate 11,599,210 downwards.
AATGCAAGGTTAGGCCTAAAAAATGTAACATTTCAATGGACTAAGCATGAACGCCAAATATAAAGTTTGATCTGTTTGCCGACTGCTTAATAGAAGTCGCATTTGGAAGACCATTCATTTATTCATAGTGTCATAAACATTGGCCTAGTTACTGTACCTACTGGAAAAAGTCGAGGATTTATTATTCTTATTTTCATTACCTATTTAATTGGCCAATTGTAACTGGTTAAGAAAGCATTAGTGTTAATTGATAAAAGTGACTTTTGAAATGGAACTTATGGGTTTGACTGTCTTCGGACAGCTATTAAAAAAAAGTTCAGATAACCAATAAAGGCATTTTGAGCTTATTGGGTTAGGTCAACCGTAAAAAGCATATTGTAAAGCAATCGTTTTCGTTGTGATGTAGGTAGGTACACACGGCTACACACCAAGCTACACATTTTCAGTATATGCCTCTCGTTGTACAGAAATCGTAGACTATGTGAGATCTGCTTAAACTCGGTAATTCGCATGGTTTTTTTTTTTGCTGATGACCTAACCCAATTAGCCGGAAGGGCCTCTATTGGTTCACCGGACTTTTTCGGTGAGCCGTCCGGGGACGGTCGAACCGATCAAGTACTTTGGCAACTGCCATGAGGGCTCTCCATGTGGGGACGAACCTCGGCTCAGGACGTTGCCGGACACTCTAGTTTTTTAGGGGATCGGGGGGCAAATTCGCACGGCGGAGATGCCGTCATATAGGTACTATTGACGTCGACGTCCTAGTTTCATTCAAAATCATAAGTCTTTTAATAGCCCATCCTTTGATAGGATTAGCTCTAAACATCTAAAAGACATAGAAATTCATATAAACAAGTTAACACAAAACAGTTAACTGTTAATTTATACCAACAACCTCTACGAAAGAGGTATTAAGTGTTTCTTCAGATTTCCATTTCCTTTTAAATCTGTTTAGCATTTAGAGTTTAACACAATTCTAATCATGAGCACTTAATTGCGCTGCGTTGAACATTACCTACTTAGTTTTATAGTTCGAGGAAATTGTTTCAATGCGACATTATTGTTCGGCGTTCATTTGACTGAAGGTTGTAAGAGCTTAACTTACACCATTAACTACTTCGAATGTTAATATGCCCTATAAGTCTTATGAAAGGATTTCTGTATTCGTTCCTCACTATTAAATAGAATGCATAACTAGGTACTGAAAATTTCTGTTGCCTATCCTAACATCTTCATTATTTTCTAAAATAATCATTTTTGGTTAAGATTCGAAGGTATTAATTAATAATGAAGTTGATGGCTGATTTGTATCTCGGGAAGATGTTCGGTAAATGCGGTAATGATGCTGGCCTTTATTTATTCTGAAATAGGATTGTGCTTGACTACAACTTGCCTGATGTTGAGCATCTACTATGGATAGATGGCCTTCTGAATAAGACCTTTGAAAATAAAGAAGTGTAAGAATTTTTCGACTATTCGTGGCATTAGTTTAGATTTAGTTCCTTAATAAAGTAAAAAAGTATATATATGTATGTACCTATAAAAATTGGCCTAACTGAACAATAGCCCATCCCAAATCACCCTTACAATCTTAGAACATTTAATACAGGAACTGACTGCACGACTATTCTCTGCCGAGTACATGAACAGAGTGTGTACACGTAGAAATAGTTTATGTTCTGTCTGTGTTTGTGTGTAGCTCGCAAATTATTTACGTGTGTGTTTGTAAAGACGCTAAAACTTTTAAAAGTATGCGTAAGCATGTAAAAGCGTGCAATACGTGGTTACCTCGCAATCTTCAAAAACTAACAGAAACAATTTATTACTAGAATTAGGTCGCTTCAGTCTGGAGGGTGAGTTAACTTCATGTTTTGCGGACAAAGTGGATAATCACTCCCAAGGAATTAAGCGCCTTTGACCATAAATCTCACAGACTATTAACTTCATTCTACCGTCAGTTGAAGCCAAAAAGTGTATAGCAGACAATTACTGCGCGTCTCACAAGTCGCGGGGTCGCAGACACAATTAACTGAATTTGCCAGCGCCTAGCAAAAACTGCGCTCGGCTCTACAATATAGAGACTCCACGAGTTTCAATGTTACAGGATAATGACAACCTTACGGAATAGTAGTTGGTTGTTCCTAGGTAAGGTAGCCATTGCCCGTCGCGTTATTTGAAGGGCAAGCGTTCATAGACAGCAGTGACTGATCATCAGGTGCACAACGTGGTAATAAAACTGTTCATTATTCAGGAGCATGTAAATTCTGGTACCGTCGTTATTGCGTGAGGTCAAGGTTTTTTAGGAGTTCGTTTAGAATTCCAAGTTAGATGGGTTAACAATTTCAAAACAAAATAAGTTGAATAAGTTAGTCCTTAAGTATAAAACTACTCCAAGACTAGACTACTAGACTTGTAGAGATATAAACAAAGGGCTACCTATACCTGTTTTTTTTGGAGATTTTGCCAAGCCCAGTCCTTTAGTTCTGTAACTCATGGTGACTTCACATCGTCGTTGGTATAATTTGAGCGGAATACCGGCGGCAAAGCGGTTACGTAAAAACTATGACGAACGCGCGTTCAACTCGCTTCTTAACAAAAACTACAGTGTGCGCAGGACCTTAAAATTTGAACCCAATGGTCCAGCGAGGTTGTCGTAAACAGGTTTCTTTTCATTGGTTTAATTATGTTACAATTATGCTGGAAGTAACAACGCTAAAATTAGATGTCGTTAAAAAAGTTAACTCAGAGCCAGTTCCCTTTGGCGAACTGGAGACCCTGAAGGTCAGCTACAAAGAAGTGTGGCATCTTCCTTGCTTGAAAAACACTTAAAATAGGCCACAAATTAAGACTTAAGACCATAAATGCGCGGGAAAGATAACGTAAAGAAGTTTGCCAACTCGAACTGGATCCTAAAAATCCAAGAAGAAGAATCCAAGAGTGGAAAATGTTGCAGATGGCCTACACTAATATGGCAAGTTAATGATGAATAGGAAAAATCAGAATTTGATATCACTCCAATCTAACCATGGGCATGGGAAACTGAGCCATGTTAAGATCTTAGCTGCATTTCAACCCATCAAAATGAGATTAAACCAGTCGTTGCTCTACGTTCAGTAACTAGGCGAAAGGTGTGATCATTTTTTGGATCATGACGAAATTAAATGATAATGAACAAAATAAAATCGAAGAGCAATCAATTTAATACCATTATTTATGTGACAAAAACTCATAGCTACCATAATTTATAAGCACTCCAAATAAGGAAGTTATTTGTTGGAAAAATAAAATGCCTTCATAACTGCTGTAAAAAGTAAATTAACCTCCCATCAGATGTCAACTGCTCGATTGTTTTATTGGTTAAGCCATGTTGATACGATTAGTCTGCTTACATGAGGACTTATTTTCCTACCGTAGTTTAATAATAAGGCAACGTAGAGAGAAAGAAGAAAGAAAAACACTTCTATTGACACAAACAGAAAACAAACAATAAAAAAAATCTAATAAAAAATAAACAACAAAAACAAAAAAGTTCCTAATGTTTAGAAAGGTTTTTTTTTATCTTTATGAGCTCCTGAAAACATTATTCTTAAAACTAAAATCTAGTTTAATAACGAGTTAATTAACGAATTGTTGGTTGGCTTGGCTATAATCCCATCCTATCCTATCCTATCCTACTAATATTATAAATGCGAAAGTAAGTGTGTGTGTGTGTGTGTGTGAAGGTTTGTTACCACGTATCTCCTTAACCGCTCAACCAATGTTAATGAAGTTTGAAACGTAGGTAGTGTATACCCTAGAATAGGACATAGGCTAATAATATTTCCAAAAATCATCCCCTAAGAGGGTTAAATAGAGGGGTGAAGTTTGTATGCAAGTTTTTATTCCTTGGTCATATTTATTTAAAATTCGGTACACATAAACCTTAAGACAAATAATGAGATACGGGTTTTTTATTTTTCCATAATTACCCCCATGGGGTGTGGAAAATGAGATTTATTGGTAAAAATTAAAGTTTCTCTGGATCTGTTTAGTCTTAAGTCCGATTCACTCCAAATTCGGCACACATATACCTTGAAGAAAATCATAAAACACGTGTTTTTTATTTTTTCAAAACTACCCCCAGAGGGAGTGTAAAATGAACTTTTTTGGAAAAATTAAATATTCCAGAACTGTTTAGTCCTTTGTCCGATTCACTTCAAATTCGGTATAAATATAGCTTAAAATAAATAATGAAACACGTGTTTTTTATTTTTCCAATTTTTTTTATCTTTATCCTAATACTACGCGGGTGAAGCCTGAGAAATTATTCTGAGGGAGATTTTCTTTGAAGTTGATATCAATACTCCTTCGTGCTTTTTAGCTAAATTACTTTTTATTTTGACACAATGACGTTTGATAACTCAGTCCGATTATTGGAATTCGAAATTAAAATTTTATTTCTTTTTAAATATTGAATGAAAAACTTACAATAATCATGGTCTAAGAGCTGTAGTATTTTTTAAGAAACCCCTATAGATTTATGGATATACCTATGGGTGCTTGCCGATTTCAAAATGTTGCTTACACGCCTACACTACTGAACTAATTTTGTATGGAGATGGTTCGAGACCTGGGAAAGGATAGTTTTATCCTACTGCGAAAAAAGAGATTAATGGTTTAGCTCAATAACCGACATCCGCGGGCGAAGCCGCGGGCGGAAAACTAGTCATTTATAAAAATGAGAATGGGTAGGTATTTTTATGAAACTCTAAGCTAAGACTAGCTAATAGGTATACCTACTTACATAATATGAATGCAGCTCCGCAGTCCAACCTTTGTCCAGCAGGTGGCGCATTTCTCACCTGCTGTTTTAAATGGAGACACTTTAGTGCTTAACTAAGCCTTATAGTTATCTTTCCGCATATTAAAACCGATTGAATACGAATAGCTTTATTTCAAATCAAGATTCAACGAATTATGACTTAGGTTTGATTCCGGATTATGCTTTAAAACCTTTGGGTTTTTTATAAAGCTGGGAAAAAGGCTCGATGATCTATCTATAATAATAATAATATTGTTGGACTTTCGTCACACACACGGTCAACTGATCCCAAGCTAAGCAGAGCTTGTATTATGAAAATCAGATAAATGACATATAGAGTACTTACCTGCTTATAATTATACTAATTTTCTATGGGAAAATACTTTAAGCATACCCTGGAATTTACTTGAGGAAAGACAGAGAGCACCCACCGCGGAGATGTCAATTTCTATTCACACGCTAAGTAGGTCACTGAATAAACTTTTGTAATTTTAAGTGTCTCAAATTATTAATTACGACTAATTCGCACTGCTAGTTTACTTTCCTCCTTTGTTCCTCTTTGACGAAAAGGCTAATTGCTGGCATGTACTGGCTGGCAGAATGAAAAAGAAGGTTGTCTTCTGCAAAGTAGGTCGGCGTTGGCTATTCGAACTTTTTGCTGACTTTACACAGAGTTTAATGGCACCAGTGCAGTGAAGATGGATTTGCTAATCATAATCACATTTTTAGTACCATGCATTACTCCAGGTAGGTTTTGCAATTAATTAACTAATATTTTCGCCTCTATTTCTCAGGTGAGAGCAAATATTGTTAAATGATTTTTAATTTCCAGTTTTACAATGTACAAATTAAATTCCTTCTAAGGCTTATTATGTATAATACTTAGTACGTAGATAATGTATGTCTAGATCTTTGCAGGGAACCCAGCGCGCCCCGCAGCGTTACAAGGTGTTTACACGGGCTCCCCGCTGCGAAAGCTTGCTCTTCGTGGAGCACATACGCAACCTGTTGATAGGAGGACAAGCGGCTTTATACAAAGATGACGTCATTGGGTCGTTAGATGATACTTACACACTCATGCATAAAAGTGTGGAGGAGATATATTATGATAAGACTAAACCGTTGATCACTAGCGTCAATACACTCAAAAGTCAGAAATGGTAAGTTGACCTAATTTTAATAACATTTTATTATTACCATACATAAAATGTTATTACTATGTAGTTATTTCTGTTCTTTCGAGTCACTAAATAAATTAAATCTACTCCAAAAATACTGCGTTTTCAAATTACATTTTAACGACTGAAAACGCCCTTCGAATTAGTCTAGGAAACATTATACCTACTAATTGTCAAAATGACAAATGCTATCGAAAGGAATGATAATGAAAGAGACTGTCATAATAAATACTTCTATCTCTACAAAATTCGAACTAACTAATATGACGAAAGCGAGAAAAAAGTTTCGTCCAAAAAGACTTTTATGGTTATTTCGTGCTTCGTGGTCTATAGATTATGTGAGGTGTTTGTGGCGCCGTGACAACGAGCAACACTGCATTATTCATAAGGAGCTAGTTGATACATATCTCGGCTCTGTTACACAATGGTGAGAGGTGAGCTACTTATACTTGTCCCATACTTGTGTGTCATCACTATCGCCCACCAAGTAGCATATAATATTCATTAGAACTACTTGAAAATTTGAAGCTGTCAGCTGATTAGATTATTCGATCAAGTGTCATTAAATCATTCAGCACTCAGCAATAAACGTGGCGATCTAAATAAAATTAATGTTGACGTGGTACAAATATCAATTATAATTGTTTGAAGTGATTTGTGACCTCTTTACCTAAAATATGTAGGTATGACTCTAGGTATAAATGTGTCCAGATTGCACCATGACACTAAAGCTGAGGACTTCGTGAAGGTACATCAAGGTGAAGGCTAGCTTTACTTTAAGGGTCACAACACGAATTTCAAATCATTCGTAGTACGAGTTCCGTGTTAATATCTGAAGCACTTCCTCAAAGAAAAGTTTTGACCGAGGCAGTGCAACACGACTACGCGACGAAGCGAAGCGACGTCGCCGCCGTCGCGTCGCCGACGTCGCTTCTCGTGTTAAAAAGTTTTTGATAATGTTATTTAATTTTAATCATATATACCTATTTTCTATGGGCTTAGTTGCCTAAAATAAAAAATGTTGTAAGTACTAAGTTGTATTTATAAATCTCTCCATAACATGGTCTTAACCTATTTAAAAATAAGCTGAAGATGAAGATGGAGATAGCCCAAGGCCCAAGGACTCTTCGTCAGAGGGTTTAGAATAGATAAGAATCGAAGTTATTAATATTTAACGAACTTCAAACCCGAACAGATTTTTAGACTACAATGCCTGAAGAGGGGCCACATTTCTAGCATACTTTTCTCTCTTAATCTTTGGCTTTTTCCAGTCATATGCAGAGTAGGAACTACTAATAATTCTGATAGGGAAATCCACATAAGCAGTCACATATCAGCCTTCAAATACATTAAAAAAAATACCCTTTAATTTCCTGACGTTACAAGATTTACTTGCTAGTTTCTAAGTTTATTCTAAATGCAAATAACTTAGTTAGTCTAATTATCTTCGGTAGGTATATTAGGTATACTTATGTGGTTTTAGGAACCCCCCCGTTTAAAAAACTAATAAGAAATACTTAGTACTTCATATGAAATAGTAGGTACCTACACTACCTACCATGACACGAAGCCTCCTTCTTCCACCTTCAACCCTTTTTAGTGTCCCGCAGCTGGGTACAGGTCTTCTCTCTACTATCTTACAAGTTGAGAGAGTTTAAACCTTAATCCACACACACTGGCCAGATGCTAGTTGATGTGGGTGGATGTCACATGGCCTCGAATGATCTTAGACATGTCGGATTCCCCACTATGTTTTCCTTTACCGATATTGAGCAGCGGCGATGAACCAATTCACACAAAGATGTGTGGGCACGACCGGGGATCGAACTCGCAACGTAGATTTCAAATACCTGGCTGATACCGCTGCGCCGCCGCAGCTAACACGAAGCCTATTAAAACATAAATTCTCATTGACCACGAAAATTATTTCCTTACCTCTATTCTCCAACATTATACCTTTACATTACTATCTAACTATCTACATACTAATTGACTACTTTTCACACTATAACGTCTAACGTTTCCACAATAATTACAGATATTTTATAGCCAGACGTGTTTAAAAGCCCTGACGAATTTCACACCCGCTTTCTTGTCGGTTTGTTAGAAACAGCTATTCGTACTTGTGGTATTTAGCATTATAATAACGTAAAATGACTATTAACTAACACATTTTAGTTTAAAACTTATGTTCAGCTAAATAAGGTATAATTTTATCATGATCTATAGAGGTGAGTGCCTTGTTAGGTCAGTGTAAATCATCAAAACCTCCATCTCTCTCAGTGTGCCGGGGCGAGGTTCCGTTCGGATTCCAGGTCCTTCTAAAAGGCATTTATAAAACTTCTTTTTTGGACTTACTTATGATGATGAATAACGAACAGCAATTGATTCGCCCTCTATTTGTAGGACTTATTTATGATGAACGGCAAATCTCACCTCTATTACGTATCTACCAAACAAAGCCAGCAATGTGGGTGATAAAGATAGCTCTAAAAGGCCTAAAGAGTGCCTAGAGTTCACCCTTACGACTGAGTCGTAAGCCGGCTCAAAGTCAATGTCTTACTGTATTTAGTTATTTATCATCACTTCCCTTCATATAGCAGCTAAAACACAAAAAAACAAAGCTAAGATCAAACAGTTACATGTCTTTATTAAAACAACAGTCGCAGATGAAAGAGAAAAGATTAACGTCGAAACTAACACAATAAAAGTTATTAATATACCAGTTGAAGTAGTCCCCACACTACCTACCGCACTTTTATTTAGCTTCACCAACTATTAACTGGCTGTTTACCTTAACAACACATTAATGCACTAGGTGGACCGCCCGGCCCTTGTCACGGTTGTGTCACTTGTGGTTTCCGTGACACCCTGGCTAGGATGCGCGAAGGAACACCCGGGGGTTTTAGTTCTGTAACTAGTATGGAGTCCCACATACTCCCCGCCCTGCGCTGATACAGGGCAATCCTTAAAGGATATCCCCCCGATAAACAAAAAAAATGTGAACCGCGACTACCCTATTCCTGACAAAAATGGGTTCTTACGGTCTTGTACAAAAGCTTAAATATACAGTAGTTATTGCGAGTGGAATGCCAACCCCCAATAAATACGGCTGTAGGTGTCCTTGACAAATAGTAGCCCTGGAAATAGCTGTAAGCAGGAAGAATATTTGAGGGGTTTCTCTCTAGTTTTAAGAAGGAGCACAAAATATCCCACTTCGAAGAACTCTAGGTTTTCCATTTGATAGGATAATATTCTTAGGGATATCATACGGTACGGTAAGCCGTGAGCTTTCAACAGTAAATATTCCCTAAATAAATAATATCAAGTGTCGTATGAATTAAGATCCTTGATTTCCATCAAATTCGAATCCTGAATTAAGAAAATACATAAGTTTCAAGTTATACCAACCAATTAACATGACAATCTGAAATTGTTGAACGTTTCAAAAGCATCACAAAGTCACCCTCTCTATCAAACTCTTTAACACTTCCTCTATTAGCCTGCAATAAACGCTGAAAAACAGTGACAAAAAATACTTCACTAGACACCTACAACACAAAATCAACCTTAACTCAAAACATTATAACAGAAAATAGTTTACAACTTAACATAACGACTATTACAGTGTTAAACCATCAAATGTACGCGATATCTTCACTTATTCACTTTAAAATAAAGCTGAATTTTGTGTAAATTGTTATAATAGTAACGTATAATAAACTTTTAACATGACAACACGAAATTAAGAGTATAATAACATGTGAGACAATAAGCGGCTTGCACAAAGGCGGCGGCGGTGCTATTGATGTTGTTCAGGGTGGTTAATTTTACACCGGGGCTAAACTACGGCTGGTCTATGGTGTGTACAACAGGCTATTGTGTAGATAATAAAACTATTGTATTGAAGACTTCTTGAAATTTTTGAATAAGTTGTTTAGTGTAGTTACACGCTAATAATCCAGTGAGTAGGATTTGAGTTCTGTTTCTTGATAAAATAATGAAAAGGAAACTCAGGGAGGTTTCTGAAAATATATCATAGAGCAGCCAGCCTCTGGTATTTTATTTTGATAATCTGTGAAATAAATGTCTAAGCTAACTATTTTTAAGCTTCGATAAAAAATAGGGTGAGTGAGTCGGATGGCGTCTTAGAACGTCGCAGTTTTTTAGTTTTTTACTACTAATCCTTAAAAACTTATATACTTATTTAAACTTGACACTGGCAAAATTGCGGAATAATTTCTGCAGAGGCCATAATTAAAAGAAGAAGAAGAAGAAAAAATAGGGTGTCTAAGTTTGACATAAGTACTACCTATATGCCTACTATTTCTGTAAATCTGTCAATATTGTTTTGTATTGTAATGCACGAATACGCCGAGTTTTATGTGGTTATTTTAATTTAATAGTTGAAAAAATCGAAATGGTACTTAGTTAGCTAGGTTAGGAATTTTATAAAATTGTTAATTTATAGTAATTGGAATAGAAAAAGCACGTAATCTTGTATTTTTAAATAGGTTACTTTCTATTACCCTTGCTCATATCACCTATTTGCTGACATAGGTATGCAGACACAGCATAGAGCAAATAAAAACCTTACGTTGGTGGTAGAAATTATGATATTTCTTTAATTGTATACAATATTAATTAACATTAATTATTGTTTTTTTTAAATAAATGAGGACGCTTGGGTTTTTTCAGTAATATTTGCTATTCTTTCATTTCTTTTATTTCACAAGTCGGTTAAAATTAAGGCAGTCAGCGAAGCGCGGAGACCGCGGCTTTGAAGATAGACTGCATCTGAATGATTACTATCTTAATGTGTCTTATCTTACGCTACATCCGGAAGGGCAAGTTCTCGGTTCTATTCCCGTTCGGTGTATAATTTAATTATTCATTATACTCTGATACAGCGACTGATAAGTAGGTACCTACTGAAGGTACCTATGTTTCATACAGTGAAGTGAATTGAAGTGGACTAAAATTGACAGTTTTATATTTAATTCTTGTACTTACTTAGTTCTACATCACAATTTACTTTCATATATAAAGTTATCTAATAATAGGGGAGCAAATAATCGAAGAGAGAAGGGAGTTAGTACAACGCCACAGAAACAATGTAATATGGAAAACTTACTACTACGTACTTACAGGAACTCAAAAAAGTCTAAAAATATCCTAAACAAAAAAGCTATTGTTCCTATACCGAAAAATAATACAAAGGCCACCATTAGTCATTAAAGAAACAATTATATTGTTAAAGTGTTGCCACAACAATAAATTTTCAAATGAATAATGGCCGTGCTGTTTCTGGATTATATTGAATGAAACATTGTTTGTTGGCTTTCAATTACTTTCAATCTTACATTGCGTTGTTTTGTAGATTTTAATATTGATTGTTAATTAAGCTAATACTTAGGTACGCTGTTAATTTAATACATGCTAACATTAAAATTGCATAAATCTACCCAAACCGCATAATTATGATGTCATAAAAATTCCCAAACTAAATTATACAGGCCTAATGCAGGGTGTCGCGGTTGTCACTTGTGGTTCCCGGACAGTTCCCGTGTAGCTCCCTGGCTATGATGCGCGAAGGAATATCCGGGGGGTTTTAATTCGGGTAACCAGTCGGAGGGCCACATACCCAATCCGATAGATAGGTGTTTAGGTAGATATTAAATATGATAAGGTAGGCTTAGTGGATGAACAGATTCAAAACTGAAAATAATACGTTATCTGTACTGTAGGTACTGGAGTAATATGACATTATAGTTTCATCGGTAGATAGATTATATTATTTATTTCTTTCTTTTATTTATTATCTAGTTGCTCTTGCGAACTTCGTACCGTGTATTTATCACCTTTTAAACCCTCTTTGGACTTGTACGAATACATCAAAACTTGTACGAGCTGTTAGCCCGTACACTGAGATGTGTTAGTTGTTTAGTATTGTCTTAGATTTAAGCGAATATCACACATTGAAAAAAAAGTTTATTTCATTGTTAGTTGTTATCTACGAAGACGGGATGTTCACAGGATTAAAATCAATGTTTTTGCATCCGTTTCCGAAGAAAGTATTTATTGTACACACATCAAAACAAATACATAATTATATGCACTTGCACTCTTGTTGTACGGAAATTCTATACAGTGCTAGATAAGTTTATGCTGGAAATGTATAGCTACATAGCCGTGTGTACCAATATAATAATGTTGTTATAAAATGCAGTACCAATTGTTATGTAAGTAGGTTACTTACGCAGCGAAGGCACTCAATCACCTATTCGGCAAAATATAAATAAAGCAAAATAAGTTTAAAAGTAAAACAAGTAATTAAGCATGTAGCGATGCTCGTACAGCCATTTTCGGGTATTAAAACTACGAACATACGTCAATTAATTTTCTTAATAAGAAAGAATAGGGAAGAAAAAAAGAAGATTACGTAATGATTAAATCGATACTACAACATTGAAACAAAATTTAACAATTGATTCCCACGTAGATGTGATTGATTGAGTCGCAAGCGTAAACTACTTAACTAGTTTGAACTAGTACAGTATTATATTGTCAATGGCCTAAAACCTATAGGCTTGCGTATCGCCTATCGCCAAGATTCTTACTCCTCAAGCTGCACAGACAGTGATGATGATTCAAGCGATACGGATATTAGTGACGAATAGTCTTACATTGCTTTTATCTATGGTTAAATAGTTCTCTAAGAGATTTAATTAATGTTTTATGACTTTGTACCTCAGATGGCGATACGCGAGTTAAACGGTCGGCCTATAGTAATTCCTGATCAAAAAGTAACCTTTCACAACATTCATTCGCGTAGTCTAGCAGTAAGTGCTGAAAATCAACTTATTTATTGCATCCATTTGATTAACTTCCTCGACAGCAATACAGCGGGCGGCTTTTCAAAGAACTCAATGCCCATTGCCCATAACTGCCTATCTATCTAGAGATCCTCACAATTACCTCCCCCGATCCTCCCACGTTCCCGCATCCTGCGTATGCGCACCAGCGTGCGTGACAAATTGCAACCTCCAGGAAAAACTTTAACTATAGCTTAATTGGGTTTAATTGTAGTTTGTAAATAATCTAAGGGTCTGCCATAATAAATAACTCTCTACTTAGATTGATGTAGCTTTGTTTTAAAATGTACAGATTTCGTTTCAGATTCGAATTTAGCGGGCCATCAGTTTCTGAACCTGTTCTGACTCTATTTAGTATTCTGTGCCATTGAAAGACATTTACAATGAAAGAATAATCTTGAAGGCTGGTATATTACAGAAATGTACTTCTAAGGAAATTAAAAACCTAGAAAGTGGTAGCTGAACTCATATGCAATGGGTTCAGTACAATTTTATTATTTGTTACTATAGTATGCGGAGCGACGATGGTTGGCACCTTTTAATCTGTCAGGGCTGGACACGCGTCTTCTCTCAAGTTAAGAGTTGAAAGAATTAGTCTTAATCCACACACGCTAGTCAAGTGCAAGTTATTGGATCTTCACCACGATGTCGGCTACGGAAACTATCGAGCGGCCCGTTGGCACCCCTTGGATACGGATTCCTAAAAACGTAGTTTTAACTATGCCAAACATTTTTTAATCTTTGGTTGGTTTTTAATTACTTTAAGTGTTTCTAATGAATGAATGTCAGTAGTAATGCAATACAAATGCCTTAAGATAAATGTTGTTAATCTTAGATCCATTATGCATATACTATCGTATTTAATCGGAGCTGTAAATGGTTTTTAAAGGTATCTAATCTATATATATAAAAATGAAACCCGTTTTCCGTTGTCACGACATCACGCGTGGCGGCTGATTTCGCGAATTCTTTTTTTAAAATATTCCTTTAAGTACGAGGATGGTTCTTACGCAGAGAAAAATTAAAAAAAAAAGAAAATTTAGAAAGCGAAGAAGTGCCGAAATCTGGATACCTATTATTTATTATTGGTTATATTCGGTAGGTCTGAGACCCAGTAGATGGCACCGCTTTACCGGGCAGAACGACGTCTGCCGGGTCCGCTAGTTTAAGATATTTATTTAAATTCGTTATATATTTCCTTGTTCATAAATACATAAATATTTACCAAAATAAAAAAAAATGTAAAAATATGATTAAGAAAAATTGATCAATTTGTTATTCGTTTACGTTTGAACGGATGAACGGGTTTGAATGGCACTTAGAAAGATATAATCTCAATATAACACCACGAAGAAGCATCAAGAGCAAGAAGAATCCAACGAGACAAACTCGAATTGATTCCAATATCAATCAATTACAGCCGAATCATAAACATACGGAAATAAGATTTATAGATAGAAAAATAGATTGATTGATAGAATTGATTTATTTTACAAATGTAATGTAGGGGGACAGATATGTATGTATATTTATCCCTCTATTGTTGTACCAGTAATAGTTACTATGAATATTATATATTTATACTAGCTGCCCCAGCGAACTTCGCACCGCGTATTTATTAAAAAAAGAATTCACTTAGGTGTATGAAAAATAGATAGTAGCCGATTCTCAGACCTACTGAATATGCATAAAAAATTTCATAAGAATCGGTCAAGCCGTTTCGGAGGAGTATGGCAACGAAAACAGTGACACGAGAATTTTATATACATATTAGAGATATCCCTCGTAGATTTCGATATTTTATATTTATTTTGACATTTATGAAATGTCTACTTCATGTTTAAGTATATTGCAATTTCAAGTCAATAAAAATGAATGTTTTATCTATATAAAAATTTCTATTACAATATTTTCTTCCTTTGGTATTTAATGATTTAAATTAAGTATGTTAAACATAGATAAGTTAAATTACTCAGTCGGTATTGTAACCGAGTTCTCAATTCTGTTTCAATTAAATATGCAGCGTGGGATGGCCGCTAATGGCGACCGTTGATAGGAGGGTAATTAACGAATCAATTTGATTATAGCGAACGCTTTGTGTTCACCGTATAGGCCGGGAGACAGGGAGCCTTGGTTACTAACTTACAGCAGTAACTCAAGTTGTGTGATTAGGCATGTACTGGTTACTGCCTTCGGGAAAGTTTATAAACTTGGATTTCACACTCTCAGCACTCAATTAAAAGGCAGTATTAGGTACCTACTATACTTTAATTCCGATAGAATGGCAGGAAGAAACTTAAAAACGTTATTACAAGTAATTCTTTACTCAGAAAAGGATCGAAATAATTACCCCTTAGAGCGAGAAGCTTGCTATACTTAATTGTAGCAATTAAAGGTAGTAATTAGACTAAAACGCGACATTAAAAACTTCTTTTAATACAATAATTGTTTAGTTTTTGTTTTAAAATGTGAAGGAATGACATTACGCGGTTTTTGCGAGATATTTTACGGAAAAGGCGGTACTTATGTTAAATTGATTTAATTCTTTCGTATAACACAATTATGTCACACTTTTACTTTTTAAAAAGATGACTTTTTTCGAATTGACAAACTTGTCAAAATGCGTATTCAAATAATTCATTCAAAACGTTCCATAAAAACAAAACAAATAGCGTGAATTTGAATAAAATGAATTGAAAATAGAATAGGTAAAATAATTTTAGTCTTTTTTGCTTTCTAACTTATTATCTTGAGAGGTTCATGACAGTTCCTATTCGAAAACATTTTTCGTTTTGACAACTCGTATGGTTGCGCGGACGGAACACAAATTTTATTTTTTGAATATCTATGGCAAAGAACAGTCAAAACCGGTGCTGGTAACAAAGTCTAGTTTGTATAAGCTACAAAAAATAATTATTATATTAATTCTATTATTATTCATGTATAGCTTTGAATGTGACATTTTTATTTCATTACGTGATAGACAGTTTGAAAGCTGCGTGACATAATTATAATTGGCTAATTAAATAGTCGACATATCTCATAATAGCTACTTAGTATAAAAACGTTTAAAAAACTGGTCTACCAGGTGTCTTTGATGGTTGAATTTTACCTATAGTTGATAACCTTAAAATAGAATTGTGACAGGCAACAAATATATCAAGTACTTTTACTAAATTGAAGACATCAAGACCAAATCGTACCCAGCACAATGTTTTGAGTTGTTCCCTTACTACTTAACAGAGACCAGGGCCCCAATTCTCGCGTTTTAGACATTTATCTCTAACTGACAAATGTTGAAAAACGTAGCGGTTGTCATAACTCAACCAATAAAATCGCCATTTTTTTCGACATAATATCTCATTAGCAGTGATCGGAATAGGTAGTGCAATTTAGGGTTAACGACCACAAACATTATATTACTATTGATACGCTCACGGGATTGCGGGATTTCGGAAATTTTCTATACGTACAAAATACATATTCTCTTTAAAAAATGTACTAGCACTAATGTACAATCATTTTTAAAGGATATTTTTTTTATCTATGCATGGAGTAGACGACTTTAAAGGACATTTATCTTTAATGTGACCACCTGTTAACGAAATAGTAATCACGTGCGGTTGGCATGTCCATGTTAAAATTTTGTCATGAAATCCCGCAAAATAGATTAATGTTCATTAGAGATAAATGTCTAAAGCGCGAGAATCGGGGCCCTAGTATGCCACCAAAGTTGCAGAAAGTCAGCCTTTGTGGCATGAATTGTAACTAAAACGGCTCCTCGACTATAAATACTCAGCCAATCTTTTACTGCCGAAAGAGTAATAAAATTTAAAGCAACTTCAAGATATCAGCCACATTAAAGCTTAATGCTTAATGACGTTTTCACCGCTCGCTTGATACGCCCCTACTATGACTTTTGCGCTCGCTATCAGCCTTACATATTATAAATGCGAAAGTAATTCTCTGTATGTAGCACTTTCACACCAAAACCACTAAACCGAGTCGGTAAAATTTGGCAACGAGTTGATTTGAAACCCAGTCAAAGAACATAGGGTAGTTTTTATCCGACTGCGCAAAAAGAGGTTAATGCTTCTGTTCTAGTTTGAACCCTTTCACTTACACATAGGTTTTTTAGTTTTAGCGAATATAGAAAAGTCGTGATAGGGGTAACAAACTAACGTCGTGTCGCCTGAACTTAGAGGAGTGATAAGATAGTGGTTTGCGATTAATTAATGGTTTATTAAATGGTTAAATGAATTTTGAAGGCATATAAATTAGCTAACGATCCGTTTTGTTAGTGGAAGGTTAACGATTTTGTTATCGTTTTTTTTTAATCTGTGGTATTATTTTTGTGGCCTTATTAAAATACTTTCAAATGGCATTTACTTATTAACGAACTTTTTACCACATCCTCGTTCTTTCATCGGACATGCAGAGTGGGGCTTTAACACACACGGCCAACTGATCCCAAACTAAGCTGTGCTTGTACTATGGCAACCAGGTAACTGGTAATATACTACATATAATTCTTTTCTTTTGTGAATACATACATAAATATACTGATACTGCAGTGACACCGCTGCTCTTCTATCAATAAATCACTAAAATCTCTTACGCCTGTTTCAATCTTTAGCTTATCATACATCTATATGGTCCTTCGAGCCGGATATAATGCAAGGTCAGTCATTAGTTAGCGAAACCTACGACTGACGATGCGTCACACACATAGTGTTCTACAAGGTTTTTACAGGTAGAATTTTGGCTTAAATTTGGTAGAAAAGGTCACTGTTCGTTAACAAACGCGTCTTATCGTATGATAAAGGCACCGAGCTTATGTAAATTACTTGGTATTCTTATTCCTATAGAAATGTCGCGCATAATAACATAATTCTTTAGCATAAACACTACATTGTAGGGTTAGTTGATTACTTACGAAAAAATAATATTAAAGTACAAACGTCAGATTCGTGTTGTAAAAATCATTTAATCCGAGAACTTGTAAGTAGCCGTGAGTTTCGTGATTTCATGACGGTATCACTGCCGCCGGCCTCAGACCATAGTGATGTACTAAAAGCAATGTCGATAACGATATATTTTACAATCTAGCTACCATACATGAAAATTCGTCATTGATGTCATGAAAATTTGGCAAAACTTTTAGCAATATGTACAGTAAATCTTATTTTATTTCTATATTTAAAGGTACATTGCGTAATACTTTACTAAATATCTACCAAATAGACTAGGGTTGCCAACTCCAAATTAAAAATACTAGGATTTGAAATTGAAAAAACTGGGATAATTCAGTTTAAAAACAGGACGCAGTAATAGAAATGCAATAGGTAAGAAATCGATTCCTTTCTTTTGACCATATTGAGAATTTACGCGAGAAAAGACTCCCTCGACATTAGCGTTATGGCCCTGTAGATTAAATACATGTTCAGCCATATCAGGGCGCCATAAAGTCCAAAAGTCTGCAAAAACTAGGACGTGTTCTGGGAAGACGACGGTTGGCAACCCTAAAGTAGATTTAATTTAACACAGTTTACGGACTATAGTACATCATTTTGAATATTTGAATAGTAGAAGTAAAGTAGTCACAGATTTTGTTCTGTATTTAATTTTTGTGACATTCAGACCAAACAATTTACGGAATTTAACACAATTTCTGATAAACAAGTTAGAACGTATATAGAAACAAGGGTAACCAGCGCTGAATGCCAGGTGACTGTCATTTTTATAGAGGTACCTATAAACATTACGAATGCAGGTAACCTGCGCGAATTATCGGGTAGTATCTGCTAACTTTCTCTATAAGTACGATTGCGTCGTCTGTTAAATAAATGATCGATAAAAATATTGTGATACTGGCACAATGTGTAGATTGTGTCAATAACAATTTATGTAAATAAAATAGTGTCGATAGAACCTCAGCTACATCTCCATAGCGAGCGACGGCGGCGATGCGCTCACGCACTGTACCCTATGATCAGGCGCACAATGGCGCTACATTAACTCCACACCGCCCCGCCCCGCGGCGCCACTCAAATTACTTTGTATTATTATAATACCTCGCGTGATCCCATCCGCCGGTTATTAATACAATCTTTATACAATATTCTTTTTATTCTAGTTCCTTTTAGATAATTATCATTAGTAAGATTATGAAAAAAAATGTTGTTCACGCAAATCACGAATGCTGTAATCTTTTCTAGTTGTAAAGAAAGTCTATATACCACCGCATAGACATGTAGTCTTTATAACGCGTTACGGTAGGTATGCCTTGCGCCATTCAAGGGAATGACGAGTGACGACTTAGCAATCCTGAATCGCACAAGCAAAGTTTCACCGACGATTAGCATACAACTTCCCAACAAGAACAGTTTGAGGGGACCGCGATCGCTGGGTATCAGAGCTCGCCCGGACGGAAGTTAGTTTAGCTTGTTTGTCTAGTTTCAGCGGCGATGAAACAATTCATACAAAGATGTGTAGTTACGACCTAGGTTCGAATTCGTAAATCAAGGTCAAACCTGGTACTGCTGCGCCACCCAGCTCTGTTCTACTGTACCCATACATGTAGTTATGTCATAAATTATGAATTTTCTCTTGCAAACCATGAATCTTTGTAAAATAACATCTCATAATCCACCGTAGTGTACGTGAAAGAACATTCCGAGTCGCTACAACGTAATAATACATTGGCGGGAATCGAACGGGCACCATGAAGTTGAACAGAATCGATTGGTCACACTTCACTGGGCACAAACTAAATTGCCCGCGGACATTAAAAAAGTACCTACTAAAAATAAAACCTCTGCGGAGATAATTCATTGAATGTCAGTATCATGAGGATCCGACATCTTGATGTTATTTGTAAAAGGTTTTTAGAATCGAGTCAATTGAGTATAGATACTAGTATCTACTTAATCGAGTTCGTAATCGATTTAGTCAACTCGTAAATATTCGAGCCTTTTTGCAACGAGCACATTTCATAACGTACACGTCTTGAATTATTTCTTTTTTATTAATTTTTTAAACACGATTATAATCATATTATACCATTCCTATCTATTTATTTTTAAATTACGGGAATGAGTTTCTCTCTCATTTCAGTGAAAACGAGAAATGCACGGATTTTAATCCACTTCTAATGGATCCACTAAATCAGGCATCAGGCTGTAATATATTCACGCACGCTAGCACGCACGCGCGCACGCGCGCACGCACGCACGCACGCACGCACGCACGCACGCACGTACTATGAGTTTCAAATAAGAATAGGATTGGAAATCCGCCATCTTGGACTGGAATGCGCAACAACTTCACATTTTTTAATACAGTGAGCAAAAATGTTCGTTTAGATAGACGAAAAAATAAATAATATATCTTATTGCCGTTCAAGTAATATTGGACATTTGAGGTCAAATATTTAGGTACGAACATATTTTATTATTTCCGACGGCAAAAATCGGTGCTATATGTTGAAACTTGCTATATATGAATTTTTGTACAAGTTTGTTTATCCTAGCGCGTAAATTTACTTAGGAAGGTATCTGCATTGTAACTACATACTTACGAAAAGTTTTTACATAAATCACTTCCATACATTTCAAAATAATATTATTGTCTTTGGTTTGATATTTTGTGCTGGCGCTACTTTTGCTTGGTCGCGGCTAACTTCATACCAAATGGTATGAAGTTAGCCGCGAGTCCAGTCCTATTCTTATTTGAAACGCATAGTACGCACGCATGCACGCACATTGTTTTAATTTTATTTTTTTAATATTTATTTTCCATTAACTATGCATTAGTATCTTTTACCTGTCTAATTATTTATAATTTTACTTTGTAACATCTGTACATTTAACACTGGACGGAAAGAGATTAGACCCCACGACACAGGGTATCCTAGTGTAGGGTCTAGGGATGCTGTGACTGTACTATATTTAGGTATGTTAAATAAAAATTATTTCATTTTCATTTTTATTGCCGATTACTGCCAATTATCAAACAACTATAGTTTGGTGACTTTTTTCTTCTTTCAAGGGAATAAGGAAAAAGTAGATACGACGACACGGTACAAATTTTACTACCAACTACCTATATTAATATATATCTAAAAGATGGAAATACAAGATTGACCTAACCATCTTGATTTGATTTATGGTCACTTGATTAATTCAAAGTGTTGCAGCCCGCGGCGGCCGTCTGCTTTTTATCGTCGTAACTTTAAATTATGGCGTAAAAATAGTTTATAACCCAAAAAAAACACCTTTAAACTGTTAGGTACTATTTTGTTAGTTATTTTTTTAATTTGTTCAAATTGCTGCTATTATTTTATAAGTACGTAACCTAAACGCTTTGGTAGTTTTGGGTAGTTTTGTATATCTACCTAACTAGTATCACAGATAATATATGCCTAAAATAATTTAATAAAAATTTTTGGACTAGATGGCGCTGTTTATAAAAAAAAAATTATTATTATTATTACGTACACAAAAAATTAAGTAGATTTAAAGCTTTGAACACCCACGTATGCTAGTTGCACATATAATGTTGTTTATCACTCGAAAACACAATCCTACTTTTCTACAATCGGATAAAAAACAATCTGCAAACAGAAAAAAATCGCTTCAGTTACTTACGTTAATTGACCATATACCTACCCATTCCTGAAATGCGTGTGTTCATGTCGACTTCCTAACTGCTACTTCACTTTGGAGAATAATATTATTGCTGGATAAGGTTTGAGTAAAGTTTCCAGCAATGCGCATTAAACATGGGAATTTTCAAGATACTATAATATTAATTAATACAATTTAATTTGTGCAGGATCCAAACCAGTCTAGGTCTGACATAATATGACTTCATCATCATCATCATCAGCCTTTCTAGACCATTGCTGGACATAGGCTTCTCCTAAAGTACGCCACAGAGCATTATCGGCTTTTCTCGTCCAGTTCTTGCCAGCCGACCTACTGAGATCGTCATTCCACCTAATAAGACCGGTCCACTGCCACTTTAGCTTATATAGGCCGACCGTTTAACTCGCGTATCGCCATCTGAGGTACAAAGTCATAAAACATTAATTAAATCTCATGTAAGACTATTCGTCACTAATATCCGTATCGCTTGAATCATCATCACTGTCTGTGCATCTTGAGGAGTCAGAATCTTGGCGATAGGCGATACGCGAGTTAAACGGTCAGCCTATAATCCAGTGGGCTATGACGATTACATTAGTTCTCTGTCGGGTCAGTGGGACTTGGTCAGGTTCAAAGCTTAACTTTCTTCACGGCCGCGGCCCCGCTGTCGATCCTGGCTTATAGGGTTAAATCTAAAAAAAACTATAATATGCTTAACCTAACCTATACTTAATTTTAATACTACACCATCTATTAATAGGTATAATGAACTTAATCAAATCCCACCACAATAGTGTACGGTCTACCCATGAATACTCACGAACACAAAAGGTATGGAGTAATTAGAGAACTTTTAAAACAAAACTACACTACATCGAATGTATTAAAAACGTCCGGCTGAGCTTTCAATGACGACTAATGAATACCGAGTGCTTTTTTGTGCTTTCCAAGATCTAAAGCGTATGGATGAGACACCTAAAATTTTATATTAAATAATCTGATTGTTATAATTAGGTGGAACCACAGATAATATAATACTATACTAGGTAGTAGTGGAACTTAAAGTTAAGGAAACTTAAGGAAAAAAACTAGTGATGGATGAATGGGTTTGCAATTCAATCTATAATATAATAATGAATCGCAAAATGTGTTGGTAAGCGCATAACTCGAGAACGGCTGAACCGATTTCGCTAATTCTTTTTTTAGAATGTTCCTTGAAGTACGAGGATGATTCTTACGCAAAGAAAAATTAAAAAAAACAACCTCCTCAGAAACGGCTTGACTGATTCGGTAGGTCTGAGAATCGATCGTAATCTATTTTCAGACCCGGTAGGTGGCACTGCTTTACCGGGCCGGACGACGTCTGCGGGGTCCGCTAGTATGTATATAAAAATCAATTGCTGTTCGTTAATCTCGCTAAAACTCGAGAACGACTGAACGGATTTATCTTATCTTGGTCTTGAAATGTTCATGGAGGTAGGCCTCCATGAAAGGAAAGGTTTAAAAGATAAGAAAAAAAATATATTTAAAAGTTTAGGTCTTTCATTCATCGATTGAGGCAGTACGAAGTCCGCCGGGTCAGCTAGTATGGAATACAAACGACATGTCTTTCATGTCATGCGCAGCACTGGATGAAAAGAAATTAAACGATTGTTGATAATCTGTATTTTATTAACTTTTTTTTCAGATTGGGTATAAAAGCTAATTTAACCCCGCGCGCCTTCATCGATATTACTATTACGAATAGATCGTCCACAATTTGCTGATTCTAAGTAAAAAAAAAATAAAAAACGTATTGAACAATTATTGTATATGTAATGTATTATGTAATATATTATTGATACAGAATCGTCAAAAAATATTGCAAACTGGTTAAATGATTTTCTTGTAATATAAGCAGACTAAGTCATAATAATTTTTCACATCCAGCGTAATTGGATCCGAGAACATCGTGGTTAATACAGTGACGTCGGCACATTTTATTCTTATCGATAAAAAAACAACTAGCTGAGCTTAATATCGATATCGGGATAAAATAATTTGAGGCTTTCAAAGTTTTTGCTTAGCGCTGGGAAACTAATCGGTGTGTCGGATACAAAAGGACAACTTTTTTTAGTTGTAAGATCCTTTTTTTTAGTCTTTGAACTTCCTTAATAGTGTCTCGTCTTTTATGATTATAGATACAGCATAACAAAAACATCAAAATTGACAATTGATGAAGTATCTTTAGAGCAAGTAGGTAGGTATTGTACATACAATCTGCGGCCATAGATGTCCATACCATGATAATTATGATTCGTGTACGAGCTGTTAGCCTGTACACCGAGATGTGCTAGTGTTATCTTCGAAGATTCCGAAGAGAGTATTTATTGTACTAAAAATAATAATATAGTTATAAAATGCAGTTACAAATTGTTAAGTAGGTTAAGCAGCGAAGGCGCTAAATCACCTATTCGGCAAAATATTATTAACGCAGATATGTTAAAATGTTATATGTTCGCGACAGACTCAGTGTTTGCGATAAACTTAGACTGTGCCAGACATTGTTATCAGAAGGTTTATTGTTATCAGTAAGTTTATTGCTATCAGCAGGTTATTGTTATCAGTGGATTTATTGTTATCAGTAGGTTGCCGTTATCGGTAGGTTTGCTGTTATCAGTAAGTTAATTGTTATCAGTAAGTTATCAGTAGGTTTACTGTTATCAGTAAGTTTATTGTTATCAGTAGTTTTTGGTGTTATCAGTAAATTCAGTATTGAAAAATGTGATAGTGCATATCGTAGAACATTTTAACAGTTTTCTTAGAAATATTTTTGTTGTTAAAAATGTTAAAAAATGTAGGTACTTATATAAAATAAGTACCTTCATCTCGCTAATGTTAATAATAGATTTTGTATTTTCCAAATTTATTAACATTATTGAAATTAAGTTGTAATTAAACAGTATAAGCAGTATATAATGTATTTTCAGGTAATTTTATAGTAAAATTGTAAAATGTTAAAATTTGTAAGAAAGTTGTATGACGTTGTTAGAAAGTCCGCTATAACTTTGTAAGTTTTAATAAATGAATTATAGTTTTGTGTTTAATTTGTACCTAGATAGGCTATCTATCAATAGGTAGGAGATAGTGAACCTAGGTCTTAGGGTTTGGCAAGTATAACGAGTGAAAGTACTAACTGCACCTAAAGTGCCTAGATTTTGCAGACATTTCTCGTTATACTTGCGAAACCTAGGAACTTGGGTTCAAAACTTTAGGCTTCCTAGATAGAGGGTTAGGTAGGCTTGCTAATAGTGTTTACCGTATAGATCTAGCCCTAATAGTTTAATAGCTAGGAACCAAAATGTATAGTTTTTAAAATGAAATTAAAGTTAACACAGGAGAGGTTACTGCGGTCGTCGTTACGGTAAAGTTTCGAAGTAGCTAAGCGTACCGCACTATTCGGCGGGCGTAGCACGGCGTAATTGCGATCTACCACTGCAAGAAGTAATGATCAAGCAGTAACCTCAAGTGTGTGCGTATGTTGTCAAGTCGGTGTTTCATTTAGTGTCCCGGTGGCTTTCCCGTAGCAGATAGGAGAACAAAGCAGTAGTGGGCAGTATTCCAGGGAGTATAAATCGTCGTCACGAAATCTATGAACACGTAGGTGTTCAGGGCGTCAGCTAGATTTTCATATATTGAATTTTTCCAGCCCGTCCGGAACATTTGCTGGTCCTCATCGAGCCGGATCAAGACTTCGCGGACGTCACTAGTGGAAGAAAACCTGGAATTTTTCTGTCCTATTTCATTAAGCTTTGTCAATTTGTTATACAAGAACATTCAAGATGCCGATAACAACAAGGTCCAAAGGGAAGGCACCCGAAGCGTGGACGGTAGAGGTACGGGAAGGCCCGTCAAGCGCAGCCGCGCTGCGGCACGAGGCCCCTCCACGCTCGCCGTCGGTGGCAGAAGACGCGGTCAGCACCCAGCCGGCTCCGCCCACACAGCCACGCTTATCGGCGGTCCGTGAACACGAAGACAAACAAAGCACAGATTGCGGTTCGGAACAGATAGTGCAACCCGCCACCGACACACACGCGCATACTGAGATAGGACAGGAAAATAGAAAACGTAGACCAGACGCTTCAGTGACGTTGACGCGATCCAATAGAAAAGTTTTGAAGGCTCGTGAAGACTTACTGAGGATCCAGCTACAGTTAGCACAGATAGCTTTACAGAAGGCTGAGGAGGAAGCTGACTCTGATTACGATGAGGACGGACATTCGAAAGCTGACTACGTCCGCTCATGGTTGGAAGAGGCACCGGAACCACAGCCCGACCCCACAGAAGCCACCGGGAGGAACACCGACTTGGCCGCGCACCCCCAGGGGGGGGTCACAGGGGGACCACAGATGGCAGAAGTACCTGCCAAGGTTTTAACAGGAGATGCACCTTTGAAGAAGGGACCGTCTCAACAGGGAGGAAGTTCACTGACGCCGTTCATCACCGAACTCACCTCCGCCATCGCCGCGCTCGCTGAAAAGAAGCCGTCTGATGTGACAGTGCTGCCTCACCCAGCGGTTTCAAAAGTCGTGATGACTTTACCGACGTTCTACGGGGCGCACACAGAGTGGTTATCGTTCAGAGCGATATACGACACCACAAGAAAATATTTCAACGACGTGGAGAATACAGCGAGACTTAGAAAAAGTCTCAAAGGAAGAGCGCTAGAAACAGTTAATTCGGAGCTGATCGGGAACGCGCAGCCTGATGAAATCATGAAGGAACTGGAACTTCAGTTTGGAAGACCGGACTCAATCGCTCAAGCAGAAACAGACAAGTTGCGAAGCATGCCGCGCTGCGGCGAAGCGCCGAAGGACATTTGTTCGTTCGCTAGCAAGGTAAGAAGCAGTGTTATTACCTTACGTGCTTTGAAGAAAGAACATTACTTGATTAACGCCGAGCTGCTGCGTATCCTGACTGAGAAGCTACCGAACTCGCTACGCGTTCAGTGGTACCGAGAATACATAGAAAAGTATCAAGCGAAACCGGATCTCGGCTGTTTCAGTGAGTTTATCAGTGAGCAAGCGCGCTACTGCAGTGCTTTTGCCCCGGCCGAACAGATAGCTCAGCCAGCACGTCGCGTGGTACAGAGGACGCACGCCGCAACTGAAAAACACACTGCGATATGGGAAACAGTTCCAGCCTCAAGCATGAAGTGCCGCATTTGTTCACAAGACGGACATTATGCTTCAGAATGCGCAACTTTCAGAAAGGGAAGCTCTGACAAACGGTGGGAGCTTGCGAAGAAACACGGCCTTTGTTTTCGGTGTCTACGCGCGCGCCGCCAGGGACATACGTGCAAGTCCAAGAAGTGTGGAGTAGAAGGTTGCACGGCCACGCATAACACCTTGTTGCACTACGAGAGGAAGGCAGAGGCATCGAAAACAGAGACGCAAGAAACAGTGGCTAGTTCCAGTTTACAAGCTAACTCGCAAGCTTACCTCAAGATCGTTCCTGTACGATTGATCGGACCGGCGGGAGAAGTACCTACCTTTGCGCTGTTGGACGATGGATCAACCGTCTCCCTCATAGACGAAGATATAGCCAACCAGGTCGGAGCAGAGGGGCAGATAGATCCGTTCACCATCCGAGCCATCGGTGATACCACCATAGAGATGCCCACATCACGCAGAATTGAGCTCCAGTTGGCGAGTACCACAGGGAGAGAGTCCACCTTATGCGCGCGCACAGTACCAGCTTTGAACTTAACACCGCAACGCGTCAGCGCAAAGGATATCTCTGACTGCAAGCACTTAGAAGATATCAAGACCGATCTTATCTATGACGTTGGCATCCCAAAGATACTTATAGGACAGGATAACTGGCACCTTCTGGTTGCGAGCGTCATACGAAGAGGACCGAGACATCAGCCTATAGCGTCGCTCACCACTTTAGGATGGACTCTGCACGGTGCGCACGCAAGAAACACAGTTCGTACAGTACATTTTGTTCACCAGATGTCTGCACCACAGAGCATAGAAAATATAGACAAGCAACTGAAGAAATATTTCGCTTTGGAATCGCTTGTAATAAACCCACGTCGTCCGAACTCAGATCCGGAGCAGCAAGCCGAGGATATTTTACAGAAAAATACAGTACAGTTAGAAGACGGACAGATCGAAACCGCTCTTCTAAACAAGACAGAAGACTTTGTTATGCCTGACAGTTATGAAAACAATTTGAAAAGGCCCAGCACAATCGAACAGAAGTCTACAAAACAGAAGAACCTCTTAATAGAACCGGATTATAGAAAAGAGGTTCCGTTTGAGGCCACACCGAGAATAGCGGCCTTCAAAGACAACAGTACAGTACAGGATTGGAGGCTGGCGCCTACCAATTTGAACATAGCAAACGTTGCTACACGCGAAGTACCGAGCAACTTCGACTCAAAACATGAGTCGTCTTGGCCTACAGAAAAAATAGTTATCTCTACACACACTGGAGAGGAACGTACCACTACAGTGACAGAAGACAGAGAGGTACAGAAAGTGTCAGAATCGATTCCTGACCCAGACAAATTTTCAAAATGGGAACGATTACTCCGCACAACCGCCCGAGTATTGCAGTTCATTACTCTGTGCAAAAATAGAAAATTTCAACAGCAAGTTTTGTACAAACGTACTAAGAAAAACTTGGAAAATGATCCAGATTGGCGTCGTGACAAGAAAAACACGAAAACAAAGAACCAGCCTACGGGAGGTGCTAAGCTCCGCCCCGCGCCGGTGTCCCGACGATGCTTCGTGTTTCTCCCTGCAGAGCACCTTCACGACGCCGAGGACTTGCTTGTGAAGGCGGTACAAGCGACCTCCTTCGGCGCCGAACTCCGGGATCTCCGGCGCGGGAAGGAACTTGCCCGAGACAGCCGCTTGTACAAGTTGCCTATAGAATATAGTAACGGGATCATCACCCTGAGAAGTCGCATAGCAGCCACAGAAAACATTACAGAGAAAACAAAGAGACCACCTGTTTTGGACGGCGATCACAGAATAACACAGCTATACATAGATTGGACTCATAGAAGCTTGCATCACAGCGGGACAGAGCTTGTGATAAATGAAACTCGTCAACACTACTGGGTATTGCGCCTACGACCGATTACAAAAAAAGTAATCAATAGTTGTTTGCCGTGTCGTATACGCAAGGCGCAGCCACCTGTACCGGCCACTGGGAACCATTCAAAGGCACGATTAGCCCACCATCAGCGACCTTTTACCTTTACAGGCTTAGATTACTTTGGTCCGTTGTCTGTTACAGTGGGAAGAACGCACCAGAAGCGGTATGTGGCTCTATTCACATGCCTCACCTCCAGAGCCATTCACCTAGAGGTGGCCGCCAGCCTGAGCGCCGACTCCGCAATACTGGCGCTGCGGAGGTTCGCTGCGCGCCGCGGGTGCCCCTCCGAGATCTACTCGGACAACGGCACGAACATGCACGGTGCCGACAAAGAGATGCGCGACGCCGTGGCCGACGAGGCGAGCCGCAGGGGGATCCGCTGGCGATTCATAACGCCGGCGGCGCCTTTTATGGGAGGCGCATGGGAGCGCTTAGTAAGGAGCGTAAAAAATACTCTGTTCACAGTACTTCACGACAAGCACCCGCACGAAGAGGTCCTGACAACTCTGCTGTGCGAGGCAGAGTATACAGTTAATAGTCGCCCACTTACACACGTCTCTGTTGACAGTGAGGAGGCGGAGGCGATCACCCCGAACCACATCCTGCTCGGGGGCACGGCACGCTTGCCGTCCCTGGGCCAGTTTGACGAGTCCGACTACGACAGCCGAAAGCACTGGCGGCGGGCCCAGATCCTCGCAGAGGTGTTCTGGCGCCGCTGGGTGCGCGAGTACCTGCCCGAGCTACAGTACCGGCGGGAGCCCCACGGGCGCGGTAACGCGCTCGCGGTGGGCGACCCGGTGCTCATCGCCGACGGCAATCTGCCCCGCAACACATGGCCGCGGGGGCGGATTGTCGCCGTCTACCCTGGCCCTGACGGCCAGGTACGCACCGCAGAGGTGCGCACACCGGCGGGAGTCCTCAAACGCCCCGCCAAGAAGCTGGTACCGCTACCCAAGTGACGAGGGTGGCGCTCACCGACGTCTGCAGCACCGCCTGGGCAACGACGGGTCGACGCGCTGCTGCACGGCGGGAGAAATGTTCGCGACAGACTCAGTGTTTGCGATAGACTTAGACTGTGCCAGACATTGTTATCAGAAGGTTTATTGTTATCAGTAAGTTTATTGCTATCAGCAGGTTATTGTTATCAGTGGATTTATTGTTATCAGTAGGTTGCCGTTATCGGTAGGTTTGCTGTTATCAGTAAGTTAATTGTTATCAGTAAGTTATCAGTAGGTTTACTGTTATCAGTAAGTTTATTGTTATCAGTAGTTTTTGGTGTTATCAGTAAATTCAGTATTAAAAAAATGTGATAGTGCATATCGTAGAACATTTTAACAGTTTTCTTAGAAATATTTTTGTTGTTAAAAATGTTAAAAAATGTAGGTACTTATATAAAATAAGTACCTTCATCTCGCTAATGTTAATAATAGATTTTGTATTTTCCAAATTTATTAACATTATTGAAATTAAGTTGTAATTAAACAGTATAAGCAGTATATAATGTATTTTCAGGTAATTTTATAGTAAAATTGTAAAATGTTAAAATTTGTAAGAAAGTTGTATGACGTTGTTAGAAAGTCCGCTATAACTTTGTAAGTTTTAATAAATGAATTATAGTTTTGTGTTTAATTTGTACCTAGATAGGCTATCTATCAATAGGTAGGAGATAGTGAACCTAGGTCTTAGGGTTTGGCAAGTATAACGAGTGAAAGTACTAACTGCACCTAAAGTGCCTAGATTTTGCAGACATTTCTCGTTATACTTGCGAAACCTAGGAACTTGGGTTCAAAACTTTAGGCTTCCTAGATAGAGGGTTAGGTAGGCTTGCTAATAGTGTTTACCGTATAGATCTAGCCCTAATAGTTTAATAGCTAGGAACCAGAATGTATAGTTTTTAAAATGAAATTAAAGTTAACACAGGAGAGGTTACTGCGGTCGTCGTTACGGTAAAGTTTCGAAGTAGCTAAGCGTACCGCACTATTCGGAGGGCGTAGCACGGCGTAATTGCGATCTACCACTGCAAGAAGTAATGATCAAGCAGTAACCTCAAGTGTGTGCGTATGTTGTCAAGTCGGTGTTTCATTTAGTGTCCCGGTGGCTTTCCCGTAGCGGATAGGAGAACAAAGCAGTAGTGGGCAGTATTCCAGGGAGTATAAATCGTCGTCACGAAATCTATGAACACGTAGGTGTTCAGGGCGTCAGCTAGATTTTCATATATTGAATTTTTCCAGCCCGTCCGGAACATTATACAAGTAAAATCATGTGGCGATGCTTGTACAATTCGCTTGTACTGTAGGTACTGCTCGTCTACATAGACATGCTTAACGTTTGATATAGTACAGTATTATATTATCTGTGGTTATAAGAGCACAGATAATATTACTGTATTTCGTAAAATGTCGTGCTTGCCTTTACTGGCTGGCTGGAGTGAACCCTGACGGTGGACAGATCTCCCACCTCATGCTTCCCTTCATTGGCCGGTTTGAGTGGAGTCGTGAGTGCAGAGATGGCTAGTGGGTACGTGTGGCTGG
The DNA here is from genome assembly GCA_936450015.1 of Meganola albula. Classification (NCBI taxonomy): domain Eukaryota; kingdom Metazoa; phylum Arthropoda; class Insecta; order Lepidoptera; family Nolidae; genus Meganola; species Meganola albula. The sequence continues at coordinate 11,568,025 of OW388159.1, read as the reverse complement.
ACCCTTAGGAAGCCAATGATCGGGTAGAATATGTTGCCCCGTGTCGCTTATTTTAGCCGCCATACGGGGCCCATTTATTGAGTGGGCGTGTCATCCCTGCCATTTTATACGTGTTTGTTTTTATTGGTCAGGTAGGGGCCATAGTCCTGGTCACCTAATCCATTAGCACCCACCACCAATGACCATAGTATAGATTTAAGTTTCTATATCCGGCAATAGTCCTGTTCTAATCGGGGATTGTCCTTGGGTGTACCTTTTTATTTGGTCTGAGGGGTGTACCTATATGGTGCGAACAGGGATAATCGTCGATTGGTGCCACATTGCATTTAGAACACAATTGTCTATCAGGCCTCTACGTGTTGGCTTCGGCCCCAAGCACGTTTTCCGAAAGCGTGGAGCTCATAAAAATAATAATAATATAGTGGGAGATCAACACACACGGCCATCTGATCCCAAACTAAACAGAGCTTGTGCTATGGAAACCAGATAACTAATTAACTTAAATAAAGATGATTACACCCAGACTCGAGACAAACAGACATGTTCATCACACAAATGTCTGACTTGGGTGGGAATCAAACCCACGACCGGCATCGTGAATATCAAATTGGTATTTCGTAACATATGTTCCTAGTGTAAAAAGTAGATAATAATAATCAAGTAGTAACCAAAGTAGGTACGTTATTAATTTTATTTTTATTTCGAGATATTATGTAAGTAGGAATACAGTACTTGGTATTGGTATTGTATTATATTATCTGTGATACCTACCTAGGTACATAATTATGTTTAGTACTTTCTAGAAAAATAAAAACGTGTAACCACAAACAATCTAGTCAAAAAACATTAGTCAGTAAAAAAACTGCATGTGCGTCTGATAGGTGTAAGGTTGATTAATATTTTTTGTGATTATAACTTTCTAATTGGTTTCAATCCAAGCGTTGCGAAGTGAAAGAATTGAATTAACTTACACGAAAGATTGTATGATACTTTATTACTTACAACAATGAGAAAGAGGTTATATCTAGCCATAATTAATATATACTCAGGTTGCTAGTATTTTCATTTCAAACCTTTATAGTTTCCTACCTGGGGACGGGTCTTCTCTCAAAAGTAGGTACGGGTTGGTGGATGTCAAATGACCATAGACAGACCGTTTAACTCGCGTATCGCCTATCGCCAAGATTCTGTTCTCAAGCTGCACAGACAGTGATGATGATTCAAGCGATATGGATATTAGTGACGAATAGTCTTAAATTACTTTTATCTGTGGTTAAATAGTTCATTATGAGGTTTAATTAATGTTTTATGACTTTGTACCGCAGATGGCGATACGCGAGTTAAACGGTCTATCTATAGTTCTTTCTTAGACATGTTCACATTCTCACGTTTTTCTTTACCGATGTTGAGTAGCGGCGAAAAAACAATTCACACAAAGATTGTGGGCACGACCGGGGATCGAATCACCTATATTTTAAAGGCGAGGCCTACTGTTCTGCTAGTACTACCCTGTACCTATTAGGTATATTTTTTGTTTCATTTCTTGTAAGGAAAACAGACCATAATTTTTTTAATTGGATATGTACTTAGACCATATGTAAATTGCGAAAATATCATAAGTCTATGCTTACACCCTTGCGAAAGCGGGGGCTGCGGCGGGCAAGTAAAAGAAAATAAAGACTTATTAAAACGAGAGTAGTTAAATCCTTCACACATTTAAAAAATCAAAAACTCGCTCAGTCGAAACGAAACGGATTACGGAACGCATCGCAGACATCATCGCTTTGAAAAAAGAACAAAAAATACAAAATGGCCGCTGCGCTTTGTGGCGGGCCGCTATTACCGAGTCCATTACAGCCGCCGTAATTACGAGTCATTAGAGCTCCCGAGCACCGTACACCAAGATATTGCCTTTTAATATAGGTACGGATTGGTAGGTTCTGTCTGTGTGTAACTATGAGATGTTTGTGAAAAATATAAAATTAAAGTTGAGATAGTTAAGGGACTTAGGTAGAGTAAAATAAAATGAAGACTGGTATTATTATGGAGTAAAAGCCCAATTCAATACAATAAAAAAAATAAAAAAATATATATATTAACAATTGTTGTTAAACTATTGTAGATAAATATGCATGGAATAAAAGGTTTTATTATTATTTTTAAATTGATTAATTTTTTAATTTTTATTATCAATAAAAATTAAAAAAATTGCTGTTGTTTTTTTTAATTTTTATATTCATGGATGTATTATTATTGTTTTTAATAATAAATAATAATTTTTAAGTAATTCATATCTAATCGGTATGTCTTTTTTCTTTAATTTACTTAAAATTTATTTCAATTCATTAACTTATTTGTCAGAAACATGGCCCTCACTCAACATACCTATCTAATTCCTAGTTTCAAAAGAAAACATATTGCAAGCTCTGTCTATCTCTATCACTCAGGGATGAGAAAGAGATAAGACTGTGCTTGTATTATGTTTTGTTGTGCAGTGCAAACGCCCAGGTATAGTAAGTTCAACATGTTTCGCCATGTGTAGGTACTGTAGAAAGACTGCTTATACCTTGTAAGTAATTACTCTTTACACCGATGAACCCAGTCAAACTAAAGAAAATAATGTTCGGCTAGGAGAGTAATTACGCTACAGCACTAAACAATTACTTAATTAAAAAAAAAAACAAAAAAAATAAAGCCACCGCCTCCGCTGTCTGTATGTTAGTCATTGTTGTTATGTTCGTGACAATCTAAAACACTATAAAAGCCACCGCATAAAATTTTCTTTACTTTTTTAAACATTACAAATGCCTTAAAACAATTTTACACATAAAAATAAATCGTCGGAGAACTTACCTAAGTATGCATGTAATTTCAGACAAAAGTATCCCACGAGGCCAGATCCATTTTATTGTGATTATGTGTCATCAAAATAAGCTAAAGTTTGGCATTACTAAAAAAATAATTGCCTTTATCCCTCGTCGCCGACGTGAGGCAATTTATACGTTACGTTATCTTAGTCGTAGCTGGGATTTAGCAGCGATCCGTCTTGACTCGGAAGATAATATTAATAACTTTCCTTACAGAATTACCTGACTATTGGTGAAAACAGCATGAAAATACGTTCACTATTTTTTTTAGATCATTGCGAACATTATGAGACCCTGACAAAAAGTAATGTGTTATGACAGATTTTGATGCGATTTTTTTTTCATTCTAAAGTGCTGATGTGATCGAAATAGTTGTAAAGTAAGAATTTATCAGTATAGAGATTTGAAGGTTCCTTCAAATGGGACATGACTCTCGTTCGCAATTAGTGCCAGTTTACAAACTTAAGAAAGTCTACTACTTGCTTAGTTCCGGTTAACCAATCAATATTACCTATGAAGCTCAGTTCCAAGTATTCCACATCAGTAAATATGTATATCAATTATTTATCAGTTAGGTTAATTCCTTCTTAGAAGTCGCTGCAGTTACTCATTTTACATCATGTTTCCGTAAATATTAAAAATATCATGAAAAAAGTCGGAAAGTGGTAAAGTACTCATTTGATCAAAAGAAGAAGACTTTTTAAGATTACATTTCCTGTTATTTTTCTCTTTCTGCATTTATTATTATCGTGTCGTGATCGTATCGTTTAGTATAAACAAACTTTGATTAACTATAGTGTAATTTGGTCGGCAGAGGACGTTTTTTGTGTGAACATTGTCATTCCGACGGGATTTCAAGCTAAATAGTTAAATGCGTGGTTTTTATAGATAGATGACATTTTTGAGAACATTTAATGATGGGTTGGAGATGAAAATAAGTTAAAATTGGGCTAAAAATTCCATGCCATGACTAATAAATGTAAGATTCAACATGAGATTTGTTCACTACAGAAAGATAAAATAATTTAAAAAAAAACTAACTCAATCTGGACATTAAAATAACTGTGCTTATGTAAATAACTAAACTAACTGTTCAACTTAAACTAATTCGTCAAAAAATATTTCCGCATCGTCGTTGAATGGCAATGCTGATCCCTTACGCGAGATACGAGTTGTAAATAATAATAAAAAAATGGTTTATTAGCTGCTTAAAAGGTATTTATCAAGATTAGAACAAAATTTTAACCAAAAACAGAATTATGAGTGCCTGAACTAGGGCGAGCCCTGTGCCTCAGGCTAAAAGTGCTTATACAAATGTAAACAGTAGTTTAATAGGTACTAAATTATCAATGTGATAAGTTATATGTTAGTGCTTTTTAGTTTAAGTCAGATATTTTTGTCTTCTTGTTGAACAGAGTTATTTCAAAGAAAGAAAGAAAGATTATTTAATTTGCAAATATGGCTACGGAATAGAGTTAGATATACGTTACCTACATAATCAAGTTTAGCCATATTTTACCAATTGACATGCAAAGAATTATGATAATGTGAAGAGCAACGGTGGTGCAGCTGTAAGGGCTCGCCTCAGAAAAACAAGGCTACAGGTTCGAATCCTGGTCGTGTTTCTCATGTTTGTCTGAATTGTTTTATATCCGTTGCTCAATATCGGTGAAGGAAAACATTATGTGGAAACCGGCATGTCTAAGAACTAATCATTCGAGGACATGTGACATCCACCAACCCGCATATGACCAGCGTGTGTGGATTAATCCCTAAACTCTTTCAACTCATAAGATAGTTGAGAGGAGACCCGTGCCCAGCAGTGTGACACTAAAAAGGGTTGAACCAATGTGTCATGTTCCGATATCATTAAATTAAGTCATTGATAAGTTAACAAAAAGTGAAAAAAAAAACTTATCGATAAAAACGGCTGCATTTATTTATTTATTAACTCGTCTTATTTGATTAAATTATCTGGTGTTTCCTTTGCAAAATACACGTATATTACATTAGCAATATTACCATAGGTACTTATGGCAGGTGTGCGCCTGCGCAACATCAAACGAACCGCGATAGCCGTCTAGGCGTAGCGATACAACGGGAAATGCAAACATGCAGCAGACGTAATAGTACAAACATATTTAAATATTATTTATTTACGGATAAGTATCATATAAGTAGACTAATATAAATATTAAAATGTCTCTTTTTTATTATTTTATGCAGTTACTAATATATTTTTTATTTTTTTATGTTATTATGTAGATAAAGCGTACATTCACCCATCGTCCGTCGTGCATTGGTAGGTACATTAACAGCGATACGCGTTTTGCTGATGCGGCAAAATAGAAGTAACGAACTGTAGCCCGATTCACATAACAAAAACTTGAGAGGTGTCAAAGGACACCCGGATGGAACGAAATTCCTTTCGATTAATTAGTGAAGGAATTGTAATATTTTTTTTTTTTTAAGTTATAATAATAATTTTTTTATTAATTTGTTTTTGTTTTTTTTCTATCTCTAGAGAGAGAGAGAGAGAGAGAGAGACATGCGCACGCCGCACAGCTTACAATAGCTTACTATAGCGAAAAGTGTCGTGACAACTTTTCGTAAGAATTTTTTCCGTCTAGCCCCCTTTCACAACGCGCGATAAGGAACTTCGTTCCAAAAACCGTAGCGTTATCGCAGCGACTAAAACGTTGAAGCTGTTTTCCTTTTCACATCCGTCAATAGGATCGATCGAGAAGTAGTTCTATTGAAAAATCATTGAACGGTATTCACATAAACTCGTTGGGCAAGAATCGTTGATAAAATAGTATTCACATAAAAAAAGATTTTTTGTCAAATTTCACGATTGAAATATCGTTGAGCAAAACAAAAGTTGCAAAATTCAAACGTTTTACGAACATTTTGATGTTTTCTTATATGTTTTGAGTGTTTAGAACGATAACTTAACGACTTCTAAACGCCAACGACTTTTGAGTCGTTCGAATTTACGTGAATCGGGCTACTGGTTTGATTTGCCACCGATTGTTGCTTCTCTATGGTTACTATTATATTATCTGTGATGGTTACTAACCATTATGTAGCCTCATTCTACTGCCACCTTCTCACTGGATTGGTTCGTAATCACGAGTGAATCGGTATATTGGGCAGGCGCGCTCTATCGTAGATTACATTATTGCTTAACATCAGGCAAGTTGACAAGCGCACAATGAAAATAAAAAATCCTTACATTACTGACAATGGGATGACGACAAATTTCTTTGTTATGTCCGTCAGATAGACTAACTAAAAATGTTGGCTACATATTTTTTGTGTGTTTAATGAATATGGCGATAAGTCCAAGCGAAATGTCGAATGACGTCATGCTTAGGTAAGTTTTTTACCTCTGTATAACGTAGCGCACTCCCACTCAACTGTTACATGTCCTTGAATGATTATTTATTAGACATGCCGGTTTTTTTACGATGTTTTCCTTCACCAATATTGAGCAGCGGCGATGATACAATTCACACAAAGATGAGTGAACATGACCGGGAATAGAACCTGCGACCTTATATTACTAAGGCGAGGCCCGTACTGTTGCGCCACCGCTGCTCCGCTGTGCCACCGCTGCTTTCTGACCTCTCGTTGTACGGAAATGCGAGATTATTTTTTTGCGGATTACCTGTAACCAAATCGGCCGACAGGTCTTTTATTGGTTCACCGGACTTTTTCGGTGAGCTGTCCGAGGACGGTCGAACCGATCAAGTACTGTGGCAACTGAAATGAGGGCTCCCTATGTGGGGACGAACCTCGGCTCAGGACGTTGCCGGACACTCTAGTTTTTTAGGGGATCGGGGGGCGAGATCAGCATATACCTACTGGAAATATATAGCTTCATGTGTAGCCGTGTGTACCAACATAACTACAATAAAAATATACGGATACATTTACCAGACACGTAACGGTCTGCAGATTAGTGTTGAGTTATTGTTCCCATGATAATTAAAGTAATGTTCGTAATGGATGCCTCAGCCGGTCGAGTGGCTAATCTTTGCGATATACGAGGAGGTAGGTATCATTCAATTTAGGGTTGTATTCAGCCTAAACGTTTTAGCTCTTTATCTATGAGATTGGATATCACTGTGCTGGAAGGGTTACAATTGAACAAATCTAAGAAGTACCTTTTGACGTTTCACTGTTTTCTATTAAATTAGCTTTATAGAGGCGTAATTCACACTATTTTTGTTAGCTTTCCTGTAAAATAATTAAATTATGAAGCTAGTTTTATTTTAACATAACATAAACAATTTTCATACAAAAATAAAATTCTAAATGTACTACGTTTAGAACTGTCAAACGGTACTTCTTAGATTTGATGGACTGTAGTTCTTTTTTTATGGGACTTAAGGGGGCGTCCATAAATTACGTGAGGCATTTTAGAGAATTTTCCGACCCACCCCCCTCCTTGGTGAGATAGATAGATGGTAAGATTTCCTCAACTCCCTCCACCCTCCCCTAATCTCACGCGAGATTCTTCAAAACGAAGTATAAAGCGTGTGTGTTTCTGTGTATGCGAATGGACCAATTACGATGCAGTTTTATTTAATTCGAAAACTTATGTGGTTCGGATATAAAAAAAAATGCGTCGTGGTTATTACCTATCTATATTTTTTTACCTGGCGTTAGCAACCCTACTTTCAAACAGTTAATATAATAAACCTAAATGGTTGTTTATGTTTAACGAGGTTAGGTGTAATACAAGTCTTATGTATAGAAGGTACAGGGCACAGGATCAACAGGTCAGGATTTTAACTACCCATTGCCACGGCATTGTCTCGTAATTTCTACTAAACCTCCACTAACTAGGTTTTCGCCTGCACGTATGTCAGTTATCGCGCTAAACCATTAACCTCTTTTTGCGTAGTCGGATATAAACTGTTCTTATGTCCTTCCCCGGGTCACAGACTACGTAGAGAACTTTCTCAACTCGTAACTTAATTGAGAGAAGACTCGTGCCCAGCAGTGGGATACTAAAAAGGGTTTAAGTGAAAATAAACTGTGGTTTTACTGATTTTATGGGACCTAACCCACCACTGTGTTCCGGTCACTACTACTCATCAACAGCGGCACCGGGAAGAGACTCGGGATTTAAACCCAGCCAAGTCCCGGAACACTTTAACTATCTTGGATCACGCACAAAATCAGAAAGATAATAGGAGGAAAGTCAGAAAGTTAGAATGTCCACTTCCCTCCAAGCAAAACGGGAGACAGCATACAGAAAAAAGCAACACAATACGGAATGTTTTACAATTTTATATTCGTAGATAAGTTCTAAGAAATATCCTGCGCATCATCGAAGCTTATCTAATTGGTGCGGGTACCATAGCTTTGATGTCTCATTTCCTGCCTTCAGATAGTTACATCCCTTTCAAACTTTGTGATTTTGTTATTTTTTTCCTGCTCTGCCTTGGTTCTGTAAAATGAATGCGGCCACACAAGATTTCACACATTAATTGGACGAAATTGAATTTTCTGTATCATAATTTATATTTTAACCGAGGAAAGGATTTCGTGTTTTATCAATGTATGAAAAATCTGTCTAAACATTTTAAAAAATCTCTAAAGGTATAACATTTATCCAGCTATAAGAGCTGGATAAATGAACATTGTTCAATAATTGAACAATGTTCTCTGTACATGTCTGTAGCTAATATTGTGTGTTTACCACTTTAACAATATACTCGTAGTAGTTTCTGTGAACACCCTTACGAGTTGTTGTTGAGTTGTGTTCAAGATAGTACTTATTCAAATTTTTCGTAATGTTGAACTCGTACTAAGGTTACAGAACTACTTATTAAAGGAAAGCCTCAGGTAGCTTTAATGGTTGGAGGTTCGTATGCGCGGGGCCTGCTCCACACCACTTACTATGTCCTTTTCTTCTAATAATTTTTCACGGCTCAGTTACACTAAAGCTGAGGAAATTGTGGAGTACATCAAGATGAAGACCAAATTTACTTTGAGGGTCGAACATTTGGAATCTCGTCACAATACGCATTTCAAATCATTCGTAGTATGTACGAGTTCCAAATCAATATCTGGATACCTCCAAAGATGAGTTTTGGCAGAAGGGTGTCGTCAACCGGAGATTTCGCGGTATTCTACGCACGCGGTACAACGCAGCACAACACGACGCGACGCGCGACGCCGCCGTCATTTCTTCGTGTAAAATAGTAGATTATGGTTATTAAGTTTTTATATATTCTATAGGGGCCTCCAATAATTATACAATTTATTTTAAGCTTATGCGTTGTTAAGGTATAAGTACCTAATAATGAAGTAATGCGTATCTACACAGTTTGTATGTAACATTCTCATATATTATAAGTACATATAAGAATCAATGGCGGCATTGTGGTGCGGTTCAAGGAACAATAATAATCGAGAAAAGTACACTCAATGGGAAATAAATTACATACAAGACGCTTGTGCTGTGGTGTAATAAGGAGCCGGAAGTTATCGATAACTTTTTTAAAAATACTCATGAATTTGACATTGCTGAAAAGGGGCTGTCCATTAATCACGTGATCTTTTTTAAACATCTTTTAACTCTCCCTCCCCCTTGGTGATACATGGTGAGGTTTAAAACTACCCCCATCCCATACCCAACATCACGTGTATTTTTAGTATCTACAAAATATCTTAATTTTTTTAGAATATTATCTTAAATACAGTTTAGAAGTATAATCTTATTTTATTCTGAAATTAAGGACCATGATAAAAATGTGTAGACAGAAAGGTTGCAGGTTGTTTTGCGCGTTTGAAAAAATAAATACACGTGATATCTTACTACACCCCCGTCCTCCCTTGTGACATTTCGTGATTTTTATCAAACCCCTCCCCCACCCTTTCAAGTTTCACGTGATTAATGGACGGCCCCAAATCAGTGCAGTGGGTCGCCTCTAGCAGGTACTTACAGTGTTTACTGAACAATGTCCATGTTTGTACTGATAGATAGGTCACACTTACCTACTCTTTCGGTCTTATTTACAAAAATCTCGTATGACTCTTTAGTTAAAATGGGCGCTGTCTCTTAGTAGTATAAATGTCAAGATGACAGACAAAGACAAACACTATAAACCTATTTTAGCTCTATTCTTAAACTTGTAACTGTTTTCTTTTGTGTTTTTTCTCTATTCATATGTTTTTTTTCTATTTGATTCTGTGTGTCCTGTCTTCGTCAAATTAATGGTTTTCTGTCTTTCTTTTTTTCTAATTTGCTAAAGCAAATGCTTATGAACAAACCTTGTGTTTATCAAACCGCGACCAAATAGGAGGGCTGTTATTATAAGTTTGATGAGTGTAGCTGTGTGTGTTTGTTTACAAGTTTGTCGCTGCGTAAAACACGAACTAATATGTAGACCAATTATGCTGCGGTTTCCATTATTTGTGATAAAGCTGAAGTAATCGAGATGGATCTTAGATTACTTCAGGTTTCATTTATTATATGACTGAATTCTGTTTGCAGATGTCGTTATAGTTTATTATTAAAGTATATAATATATATACTTTTATAATAAACTTTGTCCCGGTTTAGTATAGTTTGTACCTAAATCCCGACGTTTTCCATTTATAAAAGCGAGTTTGTTAGAATGGATTTTTGTTACTCTTGGACCACAAAACGACTGACGGATTTGAATATTTGCACAGATTTGAATTACATATTTAAATTTTATCCCGGATGCCTTCGATAGGTAGGTATATTGGGTGAAAGAAGTCCATTATAAAGTATTTGTATTATGTAGATTAATATTTTATATTTTGTTTTACGTTTCACGTAGGAAAAATTAACAAACAGCCCTTATCGACAGTTAGCACTTTATCGTATCCCCATCACTATTCTGCCTGGAGCGCTGCGCGTACGCATCGGACATCGCAATTCAGCCGCGCGCCGCTCACTTATTAAATCCTTCCGCCCCGCCCTAATGCCCCTATTACAGGTAATATAATAAACCCCAAGATGACGCCAGCGCCGCTATTAAAGTGACATTAATGCATTATATTTATTTTATTGCAACTTTATTTGCTTTTCTGAATTATGCATGGAGTTTTATTTAAAGATACTTTTTCTGTAGGTAATTCTAATTCACAAGTTTTGTCTTTGTCAATTGACTTATAGTAAAATTGAGACAAATCCGGTGTATAAGCTATCCGACACTTTCAACAACTTTTGAAACTGGTCCGACTTACTATGATAGGTACCTTTACGTTTTACAGTTGTTTAGTCAGGGAGTTATTCTGAACCAAGCCGCCGACTGCAACTGACGACAGCATGGTAGCAGGCGCAGCAGAACATAATCGTTGGCTGTTATGCAGTCTGTTATGAAACACTCGACTGCGTCAACATCTGCTAACTCAATTGGATGGAGTACTGATTTGGCGCGAAAAAGTCTCACACAACTCTAGTACTGATGCGACTAGCTGTTTAGGCTCTTAAGCGTGCCAAAGAAATATACATAGGTACATAGCTACACTCGAAAAATTTAACTCTTCTCCGACGCAGTCGGGTTAAGCTTGCTTTTGAAATTACCACGATATGTAACCTAAATAACAATACATATACTTATACTTATTCTAGGTACTTACTTAATATGCATTAGGTATTAACTATATCACGTAGACGAAGCCGTGGAGGTAGATAGTGCAAAAAATATAAATACTAAGACAATGATTTTTTATATGTAGTATTTATATCGATGTACTAAGACGTATAAAGCACGTATTGTCTATCACAAGAATCTAGCGCAATATGTTGCTATGAAGACATATGAAGGCTATGTTGGGTGGTTATGTCGCTTTTATGACTGCGGCCTGCCTTTGTGTAAGACTGCGGACACAGTGCATCAGCGATTTAAAAATCTATTATCGTCGCTAAGCGAGAGGTGACTGGTGAAGACGTATATAATGGGACTAGCTACACACACAAGACGTAAACTAATAACGTTACCATGCTACAGCCTAAATAAATAGGGTGTGAAGGTCCTATAACAAAGAAAATATTATGAAGTTACGATAGTAGTACAATCTGCTGGGACCTGTGACCATAGACACCGCATACCTGGATTCCCACTCGCCTAACTTATATCCTACCACTACCTAACTTATATACTACCAACGACATATTATTCAACCACAATCGATGTTTGATTGGTTCGTTCAAGGACAAACCTTGAACGAACCCATTCGAATTAGCTATCTTACCCGATACCCAGCCAAATGTTGACTAATAATTAATACAATTTTGTGCAATATTTGAATAAAGCAGCTTCTATTAGGTATCTAGTCCGTGGTTGGGACATTCTGACCGCTAAAATATCTACTTCAACTTTTAACTAATCTTTTACGGACATATTTCAAAATTAAGTTTAATAAGACCAGATTTATTTTATGAGTAAACCTGATTTCAGCTTAACTCGAAAAAGGAGGTGGTTCTATGTTCGTTTGTATTTATTTTTGTAATAAAATTAACATAAATAATCGCTACAATAAACGCTCCGCTAGTGACTATAGTATAGCCTTACCGCCGCAAGCGCATAACAAAGATGAGATATTACCATTCGAGACACGCGCGCGATTCAACTTCTATACTCACCGCCGACATTAAACTTGCTATCATGAATTTATGTATACTATTGTTTTATAGGGACCGTATAAGTTCTGCGGTTTACGGATCCCTGTTTTAAAACCCATAGGTACTATTTTCAGACTGTCTTAGCGTTTTTGACCGTGTATTGTCAACAACACACATACATAGATGAGTACCTATGTACAGCTGGCAAAATGTGAGTGATATTCATCTCTACCTACACCTTCGGGCAATACAGGCTTGAGTGCTATGAAAAAACAATACAGACATATTCGTACATAATGTTGTTGTTGGTTGGGAATCTAACCTATAATGTCGGTCCATGTCAACCAGGCACCTTTCTTTTTATAAGCTCTTTAAATGTATGAAGCAATGTGCAAGAATTTTTTCAATCGGTCCAGTAGCCCCTGCGATTAGCCAACAAATCAAACAAACTCCGCATAATATTATAAATGATTTTTCGAAATTATGAAAGTCCAATTTCTTTGTTATTGCTCTCATTAGCTTTGGTTTTCTATATGCCATGGATTCAAACTCGGGACCTACAATAGGTAATAAGCAAACGTTTACGCTTACCCATTGGACCAACGAGGTAATTCAAAGGAGTCCCCAGTTTAGAAATGAAACAAATAAAATTAAATAAATACTTTTTTCTGTTTAGTATAAATAACAAAAAGGCTATTTATATTTATACATAAGTATATAATAATCTACACAATTTATAAGTTATATTAACCATTATACTAACTTGCCAACAGAATACCAAATTTTTATATTAGAATAAAATTATGCTATCGACAATAGTCCTGTCAATCTAAAGTACGAAAGAAGAAACTGACTGACATATCAACGCACAGCAACAACAACGCAGGGGTGCACTACGAAAAGACATTTTAATATCAATCAGGACCCAGCCTACCTATGTGTTAAATTTAGTCTCCAGACCCAGCGGTTTAGGCTGTTCGTTGATATGTCAATCAGTCAGTCAGTTTCTTATTTTATTGATATTTATAAATTTTATATAAAGTATCAATAGCGCTGAATATTGGGATTATTAAACTGGCATGCTAGGTTTGTACGGGTTTAATAAATTTGGTATTCTGTGAGCTAAGTAATCAATAAGGAATCGATATTACAAAAACACAATAAATAAGTACATACCCTATGGGGATTTGCCAAAGGCAAAGTATCACATTCGTTCTTAACTATCATATTATCAAGACTTATTCTTGAATGGGCAAGGGTTTTTTCCGGAGTTTTCCAAACAGATCACGGGTATAGGGCAACTTGGCTACGATTACTAAATTACGAATCCGTGCAGGCTAGCCTTTGACTTTCAATTACAATTGACAACTTGATTATAATTTATGGATTAATTCGGGCAGTTGGCTATGATAACCAGTTACTATGGACCACTTGGCCATGATTAAGAATAATTTAGATGAGTATGAGTTTTTTGTACACATTTACGCATTCTACTGCGACCGCCTAAGCATGAAATTTGTATCAAAGTATTTCATAAATCGGCTCTAGTGACGATGTAATTCTTTTCCTACAAATACCATGCTTACGCACTCGCGGTGGAACGCGACATGTTGACAACTAAACTAACACTCAGCATACAGTGTAGACCACATAACTATGATTACTAATGAATATTTGTTACTGAGATATGATAACCAACCACTATGAGGACTTAGCACTGATTACAAATCAATGTATACAACTTGGCTGTGATTATCGACCAGCGTAGACATCTTAGCTGTGATTACTATGTTTATGAAGGCATCATCCCCTGACTTCGCTTCCACTGCGCCCCCTGTCTCCTGTTATGGTTAGCTCGTGAAGATTTGTGCTTCTCTTTACGATCACGGTTATGTAATACATCCTTTTCTTGTCCTTGGCCTTTCGGCTTACCCGCAACGTCCAAGTTTCTAAACAGATAAGTAAATTAACTCAATTAAAAAAAAATATTACAGAAAATTATACCAATTGATTAAAAAGATGCAGGAAAAAGCATAATCCTGGGTAGAGTAAAAATGCTATTAAAGATACTAACGACTTGAAGATTACAGTCTACGTACAAATAATTGTCTGTCAATCCAAATTAATAAATGTCTGACTGGTTGACCAATTAACATACGGCCTAAACCGCTATACATAAAGATAAGAATAGTCAAATTTAAAAAGAGTATTTCTATAAAATTCCTCTCCCAAATTAATGTAATGGAGTTTAAAATTGTTGAGTTATTAAAGAGAAAATCGTGGCTATTTAGATAGAATGTTCTATTGGTTTTCACAATGAGTAGTACAATCAAAGCATTAAAAAAAAAATAACAAAAATGTCTTAATAATTTCTTAACATATTTTATATGCAATGGTTTTTCATTGTTCTATGATTATATTCATATAATATATTACCTTGCAGGTGGCGGTTTCCCTCCTCGTCCTCTGCGCACGAAGTTCGCTTCCCTGCGCGCGCGCATCTCTTCCGGATTGACGCAAAAGTCCATCTTACTTCTACTACTACTCGGTTTCTCTTCTTCATTACTCTCCGATTCTTCTTCAGACTGCTCCTGGAATTTAAATATTGTTTATAGTAGGTATGTTATAGTAAAGAGGCTAAATTATTTCGCGGACGTTATTTTTGATTACGATTTATTATTTGTCTTAATTTGACACTTCTGTTTGAATTGTTTTATTGCCTCTACTCCATATCTGTGAGAGAACTAAATATTCGAGGACATGAGACCTCCACCAAGCCGCACTTTCATTTCATTAAGATTAAGGTCCAGTAGATCGTTTGGGCCCCGTACTAGGATATCCGGTGTTGCAGGGTCCAGTCTCATTCGACATAATAATAGTACTAAAAATAATAACTTAAAATAAAAATAATAACCGTGAAAAAGTAATACAATAATAATGAGATGGCAGAGTGAAGGTGTTTAGTGATGTATGTTTGTGGTGTATGGTATTGTGTTGTGTGATGCTGTGTGGTGCATGTTGGGGTGTGGTGCCTGTTGGTGTGTGGTGCATGTTGGTGTGTGGTGCATGTTGGAATGTGGCTTATGTTGACGTGTGGTGATAAGCTAAACTGAGATCAAAGCTACCTCGTCTCTCCTATGCTGTCCCCGCAATGCTCGCGGGGTGACAAAGGGTCTCCGCTCGTCGCCCCCATCAGTAGCAGGTGTCACCCCGTCAGAGTCGTAAGTGTCGTCGTACTCGTCGGAGTACATCGCTTCCTCGTCGCAAACCAGACTGTTTTACAAAAATTATATTAATATTCTGGAACATTAACACACACGGTCATCTGATCCCAAGCTAAGCATAGCTTGTGTTATGGAAACCAGATAACTGGTTATATACCTTGAAATAAAACTACTTTTTAACGGATTTTATCGCGGTTTATTTTAGATTTTAGATCCCGACGTTTCAAAGTCTAGTCTAGTCTTTCTAGTCGTTTCTTTTCGGGATCTAAAATCTAAAATAAACCGCGATATAATCCGTTAAAAAGTAGTTTTATTTCAATGTGTGATATTCGCGTAAATCTAAGACAATACTATGGTTATATACCTACTATATATAGATAATTACACCCTGACTCAAGACGAAGAAATGTTCATCACACAAATGACTGACTTGGGTGGGAAAAGTAAGTGAGTTGCAAGTTACATACTTAACATATTATGTAAGAGGTAGGACACACAGCGATTTTATACGTTTTTTGAACTGCCTGACTCGGGAAGTACCTTAAGTGTCATAACTATTGTTTGTGTATCTGATTGGAAGGTAGCCATCGATCCGATTAACTAAAGTCACTGTTTCTCAAGAAGTGGACTGCAAATTTCTTTGCCGACTTGGTATACTAAAAAAATAGGTGAAAACTAAAACTTACTTGTATTTACTGTAGATGTCCTCCCGCTGTTTGATATCAGACTTATCATTCAACATATCCTTCAGATCCTTATACTTGGACTTCCGCTTCCCGACGTGGATCTTGCTGACGTCGACGTCATCCCGCGTCATTATATCGAACTCATCGCCATCGAACACGTTCAGTCTTTGGATGCCGGTCTCTAAGAACTTCTTGTCTAATGGATCTTCCGGAATTATTGGTAGCGATTGGTCTAATGCTAGAAGTAAAGAAACATAAGTAAGTTTTGTATTTAGGTGTACATAGAGGTGAATATTATACACATCTCACATTTGTATAGGTAATATAAGTAAGTAATAGGGGGCGTTTATCAAGGACAATTTCCAATGAGCTACTACTCTTTTAGATTCTACAACCAGCTTGCGCTTGACCACAACAGCGATGATGTGGTCTTTTAAGGAATACGCTTACCCAGTAAGAGTAGGGGGTCAGGAAATCGTTAAAAACAACTTACTTGAGTAATAGACATAATTCATTGTCATAACGAACAATAATATTAATAATATAGTGGGACATTAACATACACGGTCATCTGATCCCAAACTAAGCAGAGTTTGTACTATGGAAACCAGACAACATACTAAATATAATACTTTTCTTTTGTAAATATATACTTAAATATTGATAACTAGCGGATCCTGCAGACGTCGTCCTGCCCGCTAAAGCAGTGCCACCTGCCGGGTCCAAAAACAGAATATGACCTATAAGATTTCATAAAAATAGGTCAAGCTGTTTCGGAGGATAATTTTTCTCTGCGTAAAAACCATCCTCGTACTTCAAGGAATATTTATAAAAAGAATTAGCGAAATCGGTTTAGCCGTTCTCGAGTTATGCGCTTACCAACACATTTTGTGATTCATTTTTATATTATAGATTACACCCAGACACAAGAGAAACAGACATATTTAAACAAATGTTTGTCTCGGGTGGGAATCGAACCCACGACCTGCGGCGTGAAAAGCAAGTATCTTACCAACCACGCCACCGGCCCGTCTAATAATCTCTCCTAGTTGGTTTTCCGGCTACGGCAGCCAGTCAAATCTGATTAGTCATGTACGCAGGAGATATTATAGTGCACGCATGAGCGCAAACACAAGTGCACTCCCTATTACCTTCACTCTCAGAGTCCGGTGAGACGGACTGACGGACACGATTAGTGACAACATACCACAAACTTCCTGACACTGGACTAGTGTTGAGAAATTTGAATAGTCTACAATTTTTGTTTTATCGCGGGATTTGAACCCACGACCCTAGGTGAACACGCTATCCTCTAAACTAACTATGCAGTTACACAGGTAACTAAGTTCTAAGAACCTACTATGTACCTACATCATCTAAAAAATTCTACACTTAGTTCGCAATAAAGATTTTAAAGGAGACGTTCAAAAAATGTATGGAGCCTGGGATTAAAATAATTGTAAATTTGAACAGCAATCTGAGTTACATAGGTTAATAGAGCATAATTAATTAAATTTTTTGGTGTATTTAAAATAATTTTACACCCCCCCGTTTTTAAAAAAATTGAAATTGAAAATAAGAATCCTTAATGCAATATTAAAATGGTCAAATGACAATTGAGCAACCAAAAAAATCAAAATTATTTCGACGCTGTCAATCAAACTGATCAATGACAATGACATCATGACGTTTCCCGTAATTATATTTTTTTCCACGCGTTTTGTTATTACACTAATAAGATAACAAATATTTTTCGTCATAATTACATTAAGCTGTAGCTAGAATAATATTACAAGAGAAAAGTACTGTAACAGAATGCAATTATTGACGTGATTGCAATATTTATACTGCTTAGGAAACGGATAATTAAAGGTAATGTGCGTTTTGTTTTTCTATTACATTTTTATGATTTTTACAAAAATGGTTACTCCTAAAATTCGTGTTTAGTTAAATTCTAACAGCTTATTAAATAAGCTTTCCAATGAGGTATATCACATTGGTGTTCAAAATTCTAGCCCACTTTTGACCTCTCCTTTGAATTTGTAGACAAAGTATAAAAAAACTAGTTTGGAAGGTAATGAAAGTTTAACTTTTAACCACCCATGTCGCATATTTGCGACAATGTTTAATAGCCAGCGCCGTGTCGCATTTATGCGAAAATAACATGCATTTTTTGTTCCATTCTCATCCTTTCTATTATAGGTTAACCTACCTATTCATTGTAGGTATATTATATCGATTTGAAAATTCTTGGGGTCAAGCACCACAGATACGACAATTAATTTTTGACGGCTCGATTAAAAAAGGTTAATAACAAATAGCAATTGAGTGGCATTTTCAAACTCACCTCTTAAAGGTTCTGCTAGATTCCCTTCTAATATACTATTCACAACTCTCTCCGCATTAAAACCATAATGTTGCAAGCATTTTAATATAAATCCATCTCCTAAATGTGGCAGAATATCTTTAACTTCACTGATCAAAGATTGTTCTCGTATACTGTCCGGTATTTCATTGTCTCTGGGCGCTGTGTTGTCTGTGGTTATGTGGTCTATGGTTTCAAGATGGCCGTTTGTTATTGATTCGGCGGGAGGCAATTCCGATACTGGTTCGTCTAAGTTTGAATATATGGCTTGAAGAATGAAATCTGTTTTGACTGAATCACTGAGGTTTTGTTAAGAATTGCATATTTCTATTGAAATTTCGTTAGTAATTAATATTTAATAATATTTTTTGCCGTAGAGACATAACGCTTTTATACATGATAAATATATTAGAAGCCACTCTCAGATTATTAACTTACGGATTTGTGATTAAATAAAGAGTCGTGATCCTACCCATATTTAGAGTTCCAGGCTCTTGACGGTTGATTTTAGAATCATAATAAGCTTGGTTTTATAAAATTTAATACTGTAATTTGCAAGTGCATACTCAAAACTGAGATCTGTCTTTAAATAATATTTTTGGACGTCAAATACCTCAGTCCACTCGTGAACATGAAGTCTGAAAAGACTTTGAAACGTCGGGATCTAAAATCTAAAATAAACCGCGATAAAATCCGTTATAAAGTAGTTTTTATTTTAAAACATTATTGTAGAAGCCACCAACTTTTTTAGAAGAAAATTATTTTTGAATGACATGAAAATCTCTGTAAATATGATGAAAAGGTCGCCTTTGCGTTAAAAAGGATACATATCAGGGTACGCTTGTCGCAACATTTCCAGATCCTCGTGTACTCGGTAACAGCTGTGGTAGTCCTTGATGAGCAAACGTTCTGAGAGCCCGTCCATCATCACGGACAGATAGTCCTCAACGTGGCTTGCTATACTGCCTCTGTACAATCAATATTATGTCGCATATATGCGTCACTACCCGTGACGCATATATGCGACAAATGTGTCTGTCCCTCAACGCCCGTGTCGGATTTATGCGGCAAAAACATGCATATTTTATTTTGTTCCATTTTCATCCATTTCCTACCCATTGCATTTAATCGATTATTATCAGACATGTAAATTGAGTGTGCATGCCCACTAATGACGGGGAGTCAGGTGGAGTGGAGAATGGTAATCCTTACTAATATTATAAATGCGAAAGTACTTTTGTCTGTCTGCCACACTTTGTCTGCAACCGATTTGAATAAAATTTGATATGGAGGTAGTTTGAGATTGGATAGTTTTTATCCGACTGTGCAAAAAGAGATTAACGGTTTAGCGCGACGAACAACATAGTTCGGGCGGAGCCTCGGTCGGAAAGCTAGTTAATATATAAAAAGACTTACTCTCCACTGAACACAGCATTCTTATACACGGCTAGCACCTCTCTAAATATATCGATAAGCTCTGCTCTTGCGGTATCGATGTATCCCTCTATCTCAGTGAACTCAGCACTAGAGTGGTCCCCCGTCTCCTCGAGCTTTTCGTACAGCAGGGGGATGCCGTGTTCATATAACTGGACTATACTGGAACAAGAACAGGAATGATAAACTATCAGATAAGGTATGTAATCCCTCCTCAAGGCTAAATTGCAAAGGGTCGAGCATCGCCGCAGGGTAACAAGTCTTTCGGTCTTCTATTGGATACATTTGGAAGAGTTTGGTGGAATTACATCATCTTATTCCACCATCCCCATCCTATCATCGGACAAGTAGCGGCACGGCTATGTGACACCGAAGTATGGTAGAAATTCACGAACGCACAAAGCACTTTACTTCTAAATGAATGAAAGAAAATGAATCAATGGTGAATGAACGATGAATGAACTATGAAAGAACGATGAACTAACGATGCATGAACAATGAATGAACGATTAATAAACGATGAATGAACGATGAATGAATGATGTATGAATGATGAATGAATGATGTATGAGTGATGAATGAATGATGAATTAATGATGAAAGAATGATGAATGAATGGTGACAATGGTGACACTTAAAATAGACGCTTAGAATTGGTAGGTAAGCACTAATTAAAACCACACTCACCTAATAACAAAACTAGTTTTCTTAAATACCGCAACAGCATTAGGATAAACTTCTATAAATATTCTCATAGTCATGGCGGTGTCCAATAAATGTATCACCAGATCTTTTAGTATAGGAAAAGTAATTTTGTCAATTGTCTTTGCAGTGGGTCGTCTGATTTCACTGAACCCCTGGAAGGTTTCTGGAAGGTTAGGCGGTTCCTCACTGTCGTAATTTTTGTTTACTTGTAAAATTATATATTTAAAAGCCTGGAAAATAATAATAAATTATAAATATACAAAAGAAGAAACCAACTGACTGACATATCAATAAGGCACAGCCCAAACAGCTAGGTCAAGAGATTTTTAATTTCGCACATAGGGTCTGTATAAGGTCTGGGAGTGCACTCCTTAGCCTCACACAGACTCCACAAATCGACAGAAAATTTCTGTCAATTTGTGAAAACTGTATGAGAATCCATTGTATAGGTTTAGGCCG
Organism: Meganola albula; assembly: GCA_936450015.1. Lineage (NCBI taxonomy): Eukaryota > Metazoa > Arthropoda > Insecta > Lepidoptera > Nolidae > Meganola > Meganola albula. Next base: position 11,546,669 of record OW388159.1, on the reverse strand, counting down.
GGACTATAAGCTTCCGGAATCCCTGGGTCCTAAAAACATAAACAGAACAAAAGTTCTTTCCGGGTAAAGTTTGGGACCGGAGGGCCCCTTATCTTTGTAGTCGACACGAGAAAAATCTAAACGATTGTTAAGTCTGATTGAATCTTATCAGAGGCCGTATTTTTTTCGGGTCTAGGCGATTCCGGATACTTATAGGTGGCGGCGGCGGGGGATTTTGTATGGCGAAGTTAGGGCAGGTCGCTAGTAGAAAAGGTACCTATCGTAACTTAGTTCAACAAACTTACCTCTTTAACAAACGCAACAGCGGCGACAGCATCACCTTCGTACCTCGGCTGTAGCCCAAACACACACTCTAATATTTTAGCCACGTGTCTCCCGTTGTCCACACCATATGTGAGACATAGGTCCCATATAATCGGTATTGTGAATATAAAATTGTTGTATAGCAAATCCGCCATGAATTCTTTGCTCATCCACTGTGTCTAAAATTATACCAAATCATTTTAAAACTTATTCTTTGATCATAAACATATTTTATGTTTAAAATAGCTAAAATAGTTTTACAATTCTTTTGTCTTTGTCTGCCATATTGACATTTATACTGGTTAGAAAAACACAAAACCCATTTTAACTATAGAAGCTTATAAGATATTTATGGACAAGACTGTTACTTTCTATTTTTAAAATAAGTAGGCTACATACAACTAGAGTAACATGCATTGGTAATCAAAGTAATGACACAATTAACTAATCTTATCCTTCATTAAAAAAACTTATCCTTTAGCCTTGGTTTTGTGGCAACTAGAACATTGGACATGAACATTGAACATTGCTCCTTTATGGTTTCAACCTTATGGAGCCACATTTCACTGCACCTCCTCGCCTATAGTCATTCATTATCACAAACGAATCGGTATACTGGGCTGGCGCGTCCCATCGTAGACTACATCATTGCTTAACATCAGGCAAGTTGTAGTCAAGCGCCAGCCTATTCAAGAATGAAAAATACAAATATGTTAATAAACGGGACCAGAAGACTAAGCAGAGCATAGCATGTCACGTCAAAGAAGATGCAATAGTAGCATTACTAATTTAGAAAAGAAAATGCAAGAGGTTTCTTTTTTTTATCTTTCATAGCTTTGGTCACCCTCAGACTAGGTAGTGACAACTTCTGCAGTGACTGATAAGAACTATGCCAGACCAGCGGGCCAGAATAGGCTGAATGTAATGTTAATTAGTGAGCATAAAAAATTCTTAACACTAATAATATTTTAGTTTCACCATTTAGTACCATAATATGTAATTTTATATGTAGTTAGTGTACTAGGAACTGATTTACTACTTAAATATATATTCTTTGAAATACATGTATTATAAATAAATTTAGTAATTGGCAGTTTAAAGTACCTTACTTTCCTTATTAGTGACCAGTCTACTGAAAACAATGAGCACGACCCTGCGTATCTCTGTGTATAGTTGTTGTACATCTGTTGAGTGGTGCGGGGGTATGTACGGCGGCATGGCCTCTTGTAGAAATGATACTAAAGAGTCCATACACTGGGGGTGATACAATACTGTGCTCCAGAATCTGAAAATAATATCATTTACTAACCCCTAGTTTCCACTGACAAGAAATCATGTTGCAAGCTCTGTCTATCTCTATTACTTAGGGATAAGTAGAAAGAGATAAGAATATGCATGTTTTGTTGTGCAGTGCAAACGCCCAGAAATATTATACTATACATAAGACTCTCATGAATGAACTCAAAAACTACTGCAGCTTTACTATGATACTGAATACTATTATTATTGCAGTTGTAAGAAAGAGAATTTGCTCTACATATTGTATAGCGGCATCCCTCTTCTGCAGCTCTAACAATACTACTTTAAGCTGTTGTGGTATGACACCTGGACTGATTTAAAAAATACTTTAATAGCTTGGCAACACAATGTCACAACAACAGGATTATTTCAAAAGTTGGTGTTATTGGGGAAGACAGCAAATTTTTATTGGTCCATTCCAAGTTCTTCAAAGGTGCACTCCCACGGACAAAGTTGACTCAGTCCTCAAAAATCATTAATCACCAAAATCAATAATCATTTAGTTTGTCAAACAACCCATCACTCTTGCTTTGCACCACCAACAAGACACCTACTTGACACTGCATAGCTGGGCCCCTGCACTAGGTTAAATTCTGTGGTACCACTATATGTCATCTGACCATTAGCTAATTTTGATTGGTACATTCAAGTTCTTGTCCTGGAATGAATCAATTAAAATAAGCTAATGGTCGGATGATATATAGTGGTACGACAGGAGTTAGCTGAGCGCAGGGGCCCAGCTATGCAGTGTCAAGTAGGTGACTTGTTGGAGGTGTAAAGCTAGGATGATGGGTTGTTTGATAAAATTAATGATTACAATAAAATTGGGTGTAGCTTCTGGGTAGAGAAATAGCTACATTTTATCCGCCTGCAAGCAATGTTAATGTTTTCATAACATAAAGCCACATATACACATATGTATCTGTTAATGAAATGATATATAGTAGTTGATAACAAAATATCTTCCAAACATACTTATATTGTTCTAAACTAAGAAGCCACTTGACATCTTCTAAGTAAACTTCCATTCTAGCTCTCCAAGTGTCTACTGCTCCCAGGACTAATGTGGTTCCAGTTGGGGGCCTCTCATATATTGTCATAACCCTTTTCTCTACCCAGTATGGATCCTAGAAAAAAAATACATATTACCTACTTCATATTATCAAATTTCAATCAAATGATGGTCTGATTAGGTCCTAAGTTTTTTTTATATGGTTAGATAAGTCTTACAGTAATAGGCTCGCTATCTAAGTCCCTATTAATTATGACAAACTTAACTCTGCCTATACTTGAGTGACACGGGTGTGAATGCTATGTAAATATTATGTAATTATTTGGTACACAACCAGCAACCTGTAAAAACCCCTAGTTATAACTGTGAATGGTCACATAGTACAGGAGAATCAGACCAGGCGGAGCGTGTCTGTGGAAGACAGCAGGCAAGAACATGGGAGTAGGAAGAGATTATGCTCAGCAGTAAGATTTAAGAGATACCTATAGGAGTGCATTAGTTTAGTTAGTTTTTTTTTTGCATTGACTGGACCATTTAAGAGGAAATACTAAAGATATACCCCTGTATTCATAAACATCTTATAAGCTTATTATAGCTAAAATAGGATTATAATTCGTTTGTCTTTATCTGTCATCTTAACATTTATACTAGTAAGAAAGAGACAAAGTCCATTATAACTAACGTCTTATAAGATTTTTATGAATAAAACCGATACTATCCAAATAACAATTCAGTCACTAGTATTATAAATTTTCCATTGTATAACCACTTTTAGCACTAAACATCATAGCACCAGCCATAGAAATTTTAATAAAGCCTTAAACTCGTCAGATAGAAGTAATTTATTGCTGATACGGAATTATTTCACAATAATAATCACGGTATTGAAATACTTACCAAAGCTTTAACCTGCTGTACTACACCGGAGTTATTCACTGATAGCGTGAGTTTTTCTAGCGGCAGACATTCAGCATTCTGTGGAAATAATATTTTTTCACTTGCGAATTTTTTCACTTACGAATTTAAAAACACGACATAACCAATGCTGATAATTTTATTTTGTTTATAAAACTTACGGTAAATTCAACAGAAGAATTAAACATTTCTGTGTACAGTTTTATTTTTATGAATATTTTATCTATAAATTATAAGAGTTGGATAACTGAAAAGAGAAGTAGAAATTGTTGTGCATGAAGTGGATTTCGTCGACGAATACAATTTTATTTAAGTGATGGGACAAGTGATTAATCAATATGGATGATCGAATTGAGTAGATGAAAAACTATTCTATTTTTATTCTTAAGAGATGAAATGAATGAATAAAAATCAAATCTATACTAATACTAATAATATTATAAATGCGAATGTAAGTTTGTTTGTTACGCTTTCACGCAAAAACTACTGAACCGATTTGGATGAAATTGGGTATTGAGGTAGTTTGAGACCCGAGAAAGGACATAGGATAGTTTTTATCCGACTGCGCAAAAAGAAGGTAATGTTTTGGCGCGATAACCGACATCCGCGGGCGAAGCCGCGGGCGGAAAGCTAGTAAATTAATAATTTTCATTGTTCAAGTTTCTTGTAACACTATTGTAAACAATCTAACATGATCTATAAAATTAATCAATCAAAACATGATGTAGATAATTTATTTTAATTTGGCAATTTGTAATTAGCGTTTTAATCTATTATGTTATGACGTAAGTACGACCACAGATAATATAATACTATAGGTACGACGTAATACGTATATGTAGGAAAATATCAGTAAAGAAAAACATCGTGAGGAAACCAAAGAACTAATCATTTGACAATATTACACAACCCACACTTAGTCAGTACGTGTGGATGTATAGTACCTAAACTCTCTCAACTATCTTATAAGACCCATGCCCAGCAATAGGACACTAAAAAGGGTTGAAGTATTGCTGTTTTCTAGAAACTTGCCCAAAAGGCTGGCAGCTGTGCCGTTCTGAATGGCAATACTAATTTTTGTCCAAATTGACGGATGACCTGATTAACTAATTTTTAAGCGAACATATTTGATACTAAGGTTTTAGATGGATACTTACTTAATTTTTTTTAAAGTTAGTCAAAGTTTTAGTTCGTTTCAATATTAGCTTTAGAATTTTAGTTGATATGATAATATATGATAATTATCGATATTTATGTATTAATATAAATTCGATAGTGGTTAATTATTCTTCTGCATCACTATCGTTAAAATTTTGACATTTTCTACCATAACGTCAGTGACTTACGTGACATTGATTTTCGTCGACAGTTTTTTTTTATCATTTTAGGGGTCATGTGAGCTGCTTTGACTTTATGAGCCGTTGGTCATTCAATTTTTGTTGTGAACATTGAGAAAACTAAAAAGTAGGTCACTTTTTCCGAGTTTTCCGCGGCTTTCATGTTGTTTAGGTACCTACCTACTTAAAAATAGTAGTGTGAAAATTACTGTGAGAATATAATTTTTCGAAAGCTTACATGTATTTACGGCTTAATAGGCAAAGGCAACCGAGTTTTTAGTTCTTAAAAAGCCGGCTGTTACTGTCATTTCAATCAAACGTCAGTATTTCGTATCTTTTTGTTTGTTTTGTAATTGTTTTGCTTGCTTGCTGTCAAGTTTGTCATTACAAATGAAGTTAATTAAAAACGCGTAACTTTGAATTTATGAACAGTTTGTTTATCGTAAATAAACATAAAATTATACGAATTTCAGTTGTATAAAAATGAATAAAGCAGCATCAGACACTAAAGTTAAGAAAACACTTCTCCGAAATTATGAAATCAAAGTGAAACCAACGGCGCGAAAGCCGGTTGTTTACGATGTCGCATGTTCTTCGAATTCTAATGTAAAATCGTCAAGATCTTCATATAAAGAGAATGAGTTGACCACTCCATCGCTATGTTCTAGTGAAATGATAGCCAATTATTTGTCTGAGGTGAAGAAATCTGTTCCACAACCGCTTTCAGAGGAGGATTTGAATGTTAATAAAGAACAGTTGTATTCTAATGTAAGTTTATAAACACTAAATTAATTTAATTGACTGGCCTGTCGGCGTCATGTTGAGTGGCCCTGTATGCTTAGCCGGAGGTCGTGATTGTTTGTTCGGTCTGGTTATAAGTATCTTTATTAAGAACTAGCAGACCCCGCAGATGTCATCCTGCTCGGTGAGCAGTGCCACCTACCGGGTCTGAAAATAGATTACGATCGATTCTCAGACCTACCGAATATAGATACAAGATTTCACAAAAATCGGTCATGCCTTTTAGGAGGAGTCAAGCTGTTTGGAATAGACTTTTTACCAATCTGCCTGGGAGTTAAGGAATTTGTACATTAGACATGCAAACTATTTTACACATTAACTACTTCAAAATATCTAGGAAATACTAAAGGCATAACAGTAACTATCCAAATTGAAGTGCATAAATCCTGAGAATAATCTACATATTGTGTTCAAATTCAACTAAAGATGACTCACTGATCCAAATCTATCAATCCATTTTATTAGGGTAACAAACCTCAGCATAGTAGTGTATTTTGATTAAATAATGAGGCCAAGAGTAGGTAGGTAGGGTAGGTATTTCAACTTTTTTTTATTTGCCCTTACCTACAGACAGGCTAAGATTTCTCTGACTATACAGTCTCTACATAAGACATTGTTTTTTTTTGTCAATGGTTAGTGGTCTTCATATTAAAGTAAGGCCACTTGCAATTTAATGTTCTAAACTTTTGTTTGTTGTTGCAGATAACAAAAAAACTAAATTTCCATTTTAATGACAGGATGTACAAAAATCTAATAGAGCTCAATGCAAGTGTTGAAGACTATAAAAGAAAAAAGGACAAACGGCCAGTTAGTGCAACTTCTGGTAAAAGGGACTTGGAACCGAACATAGACGATTTTAATGAAGAAGAGAAAGAAAGCGATAGTCCCCCCGCAGTACCTGTACTCAGACCTAAGTTTAAACCAATAAAAAAAGTAGAAAACGGCAGATTACACAAACTAGTTGCAGCTTTAGGGTATTTATGACAAATTATTTATTGTTTATGGTATTTTGTTTGTGATAGTATTTTTGTAAATTATATTAATATTTTGTTGTTTCTCTTTTAATTAATGATTACTAATAAAAGTTCTAAAACTTGATACAGTCTTTGTAAGTTATCTTGTTTAATTTTATTTGTGTCCTTGACCCTTAACATGGGTAGATTGGTAGGTACTAATTTATGATGTCAATGATGTGTCAATGTGGCGTTAAGAGTTACCAATCTATGGAATTTCCTTATTTGAAGGCAGGGAACATAGGAATAAAAACCATATACAAACAGCTTCATAAAACTGCTTAAGTCCAAGTTCATTGGTAGTGTGCATGATATTTTAATTTAGTCACAGGCGTGAACACTGTGCAACTGAAAGATAATAGCTCTTCTTAAAATAAAGCATAAGCGTAAATAATATGATGATGATTACCAACTCGATCCGTGCAGCATACCTACTTAAGTAGATTTTTTTTTAATATAGTAAGAGATAAAAAAGCATACTATTTATAAGTTAACTAACTAGCTATTTACTAGAGTAGCGATTATAATTTATACATGATAATGTACTACTTTTCTACATATAGGTAATTAAGTTGGTATTGCTCACAATTTTATTGTCATAAAAGACTCCAATAATCGCTAGTTTGTATAGATTTTACATGTCTAAAATTTAGCGAGACAAATAAATTGCGAGCATTATCATAAAATGTAGGTCATGCGGAAGCCACCAGTAAAAAGCCGATTGGGATGACGACAATTATTTTTTTTGTTTTGTCTGTCGTCGGATAATATTTCAATGAAAAATATTATAGTGGGTAAAAAAACTTCCGTATTTGGCAATACTAAAACCCGTTAAATAAAAGAGACGTGCCAGATTTCCATTCTTCATCTGTGCTTCCAACGCGCGCGGCTCGCTCGCTCTGATAGAAAGAGATGTTAATATATCTTTCTCTTCTTTCACCCGCATTTTGCCAATAATTTTGTTTCATTCATTCAGTCAACTTCCGACGTCTGCTTAACGTTGTAGTGCTCCAAGTTCTCTGTGAGATTAAATAATTTATTTCAATTTTCCTGTTTGAATCGGCAAATAAGTAGCTAATAAATAGCCATGGCTGAAACAGAAATAATATCTAATGGTGAAAATAATGAGCAATTTTTTGAAGGTGTCGAAAAGCTAATAGAAATTTGGTTTACACCGGCTAAAAATGCGGATTTAAGGAAAATCACTCGGTAAGTACCCTTATATTATTTATTATTTAAATTATTTTGTGATATGGTAAGGCCGGAATATTACGTAATTATTGTATTGTGTATAGGTTACCGGCATCATGCTAAATTAACTTATTTAACAAATGCACGTATAAAACTAAATGAATATGCTACCAACTGTCGATATTTACCTATTTCAGTTTCGGGAATTTCCCATTAGATTTGCCACTGGAATATTACTTGAATGTGGTGTGTATTTATCTAGGTATGACAAGGAAAGTTCTGGAATCGTTAGAATCAGCTGTTTATCTAATAATCTTGCTGTTGGGTGCCCGCTGTGGTAACCCCAGACTCTGGTTGGTTTGTGGCCACTTTCCGTGGGTCACGCTGCGGGCGGGCTATTCAAACGTGGCAATTTTCCTATAACCCCAATTTGATCCAACTTCCTATCCTATTATTATTATTAATGTGGGTGGATGTTTGTTACTTTTATACAAAAAATACTGGACAGATTTGGGTGAAATAGAATTGAATTTGAAGCAGAGATAGATTAGAAAAAAAATCAATTAATAAAAATCCCATGTAAAAAAGGAAAAAATGAAATAACTAAAAAGAAAAAACCTAAATATTATAAAGTAAACACTGAGTAAGTGCTATTCAGCAAAGTCCACATTATTTTGATTACAGTCTGGAATAGCACTTAAGCTACTTATAATCAAGTACCATGTGGGTGAAGCCATGGGTAGCTAGTAGGTAATAGTTATAAGGAAAATAATATATTCGCATTAGAAATGGAGAGTTGTTTGCAAATTAAATAAAAGCCATCATCTACAAGGATAATAAGTAAGGAGCTTATATATCTACAAAAATTACAAACCAATGGGTAGGTATAGAACCTTCTCCTGTGTGAAATTGGATAAAAATAATTCAAACATTGTAATATTTACATGCAAAGTATTAATAAGTTTTCATGATAAATAATAATCTGATCACAAACTAAGAAGAGCTTGTACTTAGGACTAGATAGCTGATAATATACTACAAAAGTAGTAGGACCATTCTTATACATACCTAATACTTTTATTCTGCTGTCTTAAGGAAAAAGGGCACATCTGACATTTTTTTTTGTAATTGTGTTATTGATATTATCGGAGTCAGTATCTTTTATTGGTTCCGACAATGTTAAAAACTTAGTTTAGAAAAAAAAAATCAGATGTGCCCTGTTTTCTTATGAGGGCAGTATTGTAAATACATACTTACTATAGATAATTACACTAAGACCTAAGAAAACAGTCATTTTATCATACAAATGTGTCTCCAGTGTCTTTACAAAATACACTGGAGACAGATACAACAATAAGTTTCAAACAGTTCAAATGTTAATCTCCTAAGTTGAAGTATTAAATGTTACTAAAAATATATATAATTTATTGAGATGTATGTAAGTTTACATTTGACTGACTTACTTAGGTACTTTTATTGTTTGAAAATATTGTACTGTTTACTGGGCTTTACACTGCGCTACAAGACATGAACAAGAACAATCTTATCTCCTTTTACTCATCCCTAACCGATAGAGACAGATAGTGTTGCAACATGTTTTCTTTAGCATGTTTTGCCAGTGGAAACTAGGGTTAGTTAAAAAGAAATACAAAATAAAATAAATTTAATCTTTTGTCTATTCTGAGATTCCATTTGAAAAATTGTTTTTGTGATGAACTTGTGACTAATAAATATTAAAATTATAATAACAATAGCTGCAACTAAAATAATGTATTTTATGTAATAGCAAATTTAAATTTTTTTGACAAATACTATTTTAGAACTTAAATAATGTATTTAAAAACTAATTATAGTTAGTTATGTTATGAATTTATGTTACAATAATAATTTATAATGTCAATGCAGGGAATGAACAGCTTTCTTTTTTTATTTATGAACTTATAGGGTGCCTTCATTTGTTTTTACTATATTATGTTCTACTACTTTTTTTTTCTCCCTCCCTATTACCCTCAATTTGCACAGTAACAAACCATATCCCATAACCTACCCTGGGTTTTTAAAATTTTATAGAGTAACATATTTGTTTGAACCACATATTTCTCATCTTTTAAACCATTTAAAACCCAAGAGCAAGATAAGCAAATTGGTTCAGCCCTTTCTCGAGTTTTACCAATACCGACACCAACATCCATTAATTTTCGTTAATTTTCATGTATTGAGATATCCGCTGTCACAAACTTGGAGGATAAAATTTAGAACTTTTTGCTAACATGGTGTACTGTTTTTAGCCAACAATGGGAAAAGGTGTTGAAGATTGTCCGTTGCGAGATCATCTCTTTCACCCAGAGCGAGCAAGTCGACGCCTACGTACTAAGGTAAGTGTCCAACACTATTTCTGCTATGATAATGATGTTTATATGATACACTGATAAATGATATATGTACTAATATAAATTGTTACTAGTTCATTAGCACATGCGGAGCTCCACTGGACTAAAAGTCCTTACTTATTAAAATACAATAATTTCTAATTAAATGTGTAAAAATGATGATATAAACAAAATCTTCAGTTTGGATTGGACTGATCAGTAAGAGTTAAATGTACTAAAGAAAACACATGTGGCACTACACTAAGATCACCAACAACAATTACTACATATAGATTTTAGCAGTGTTTCTCAGTAATAGCCATATCGTCATTCACTGCCTTGTAGGAAAAGAAATTGGACGATTTTATGTAGAGGCCCTCTAAAAAATTAAGAAAAATTTTAATCCTACAATATTATAAACGTGAAAATTTTGTAAGAATGTAGGTATGGATGTTTGTTAATGTTTTACGCAAAAACTACTGGACGGAGTTGGATGAAATTTAACACATAGATAAATTTTGATCTGGATTACTTATCCCAATAAGTACCACTTGGGCGGAGCCGTTAAAAAAACAGGAAAATGTGTTTTAATCAGGATGCAGTACAGAATTAGAATATATTTCTAGCTGTTAAAATTAAAACTAACTCTTGCGGTGTTATTCATAAAAATCTTATGGGTAAGACTCTTTAGTTAAAATGGACTTTCTCTTTCTTACTAGTATAAATGTCAAGATGACAGATAAAGACAAACAAATTATAAACCTATTTCAGCTATATTGAGCTTTTATGACGTTGTTAAACGGTCTTAAGGTGGTTAGTGTATAGGAAAATAACCCAAGACACCGCTTAAAAAGTATCCAGAACTCTTAAAACCAGGAAAAGTCCGTTGAAAACGGGACATATCAATTTGATAGTTTTGTATCATTAACAGATTTTCTTGGCATAAAATATTAATTGAGTAAGTATATTAGAAGTGTTACAATAGTTAACTTGCATTTATTTAGTAGGCAAATAAAGATTGTATTCTCTACAATAAGCCTTGAATTCTAAATAACTACAATGACCCTCAATGCTTTGAAATTTTTCAATAAATTATTTACTTATTACACATTTTATTTCAAAACTCAGTAATCGGCCCGTAATGTCATGCATGTCATAGCATTAATTTAGTCTATGACAAGTCTATAGCAATATTGGCGGGAAGTGTCTACTTCGAAAAAAAAAGTTGCACTTTTTTTAATTTCATGGTTTTTATGAAGGCTGTTGTAGACACTTGTATTTTAAGTAAGAAACATAGCGTTACGTCCGTGTTACCCAACGGTGTAAGCAGATGCGAATATCCCTCACTTTTTGCCGGCTATACTTAGGTCCCTTACATAATAGGTTTTTTTTATTCTTCGATATGCTGGCGCTTGACTACAAATTGCCTGATGTTAAGCAATGATGTAGTCTACGATGGAACGCGCCAGCACAGTGTACCGATTCACTCGTGATTACGAATGATTATCGATGAGAAGATGGCAGTAGAATGAGCCTCCTTAAGGTTAGAAACCTTAATGGACCAACAATTCTGACCCACCCTCTCTGCATGGTGTCACCAGACATTGCGGCTTTGTCTGGTGGGTGGTCACTAACCACGGTCGAAGCCTACCACCAGTTCACCAGGTGGCGAGCCTATCGCCTTTCATCGGGCACAATTCCAAACTTCGAAGTGCAGCTAAGATACTCTAAGTAAAGAAAAAGTATTTTTGTCGCTGCTCAATATCGGTGAAGGAAAACATCGTCAGGAAACCGGCATGTCTAAGAACTAATCATTCGAGGAACACTAAAGAGTAGGCGCTAAAAATGGTAAAGCTCTTCAACACGATAAACTTAGACAATCTTATTAATAATAATAATAATATTATGATGAAATGCCTCCGGTCACTGCCACCGATACGTTATCGTTATCGACCATTGCGTAACGCCAACGTCTTGTTTATTGCTTACGTAGGTGCGCGTAAAATACCGGTATATTTATGGAAAATGGACTTCGCATCGATGGAAAGTTTATTAATTTTCTACAGTGTCACACACGAAAGAGTTGAAAATCAACTAGGGCGTCATCTATACTTTTTACTTTACTTATAATATTATAAATGCGACTGTAAGTTTGTTTGTTACGCTTTCACGCGAAAACTACTGAACTGATTTGGATGAAATTGGGTATGGAGGTTGTTTGAGACCCAAGAAAGGACATAGGATAGTTTTTATCCGACTGCGCAAAAAGAAGGTAATGTTTTGGCGCGATAACCGACATACACGCGGGCGAAGCCGCGGGCGGAAAGCTAGTATGAAATAAAAAGTTTTAGTTCCCGAGTTCTACTCTATTTCGTACTGTATGTAAACAGAAAAGTTGTCGTATCCCTACTTTAATATTATAAATGCGAAAGTAACTCTGTCTGTCTGTCTGTTACGCTTTCTCGCTTAAACTACGGAACCGATTTGGATGAAATTGGGTATGGAAGTAATTTGAGACCCGAGAAAGGACATAGGATAGTTTTTATCCGACTGCGCAAAAAGAAGGTAATGTTTTGGCGCGATAACCGACATACACGCGGGCGAAGCCGCTGTCGGAAAGCTAGTAGCTTATAAAAGCTTAGAGAATTTGACACGCCAGCAGTGGATTAAAATAGGCTGATGTTGATGATGATGATGATGATGATGATGATTTAGAACGGGAGGTGATATACGCAAATTCTAGTAGTAAATTGTTTCTGCCAGTTTTTGGGGGATGGGAGGTAAATACGTACAGCACACATGTAAAAGTTGAAGCTTCTTTACAAATGCACACGTAAATAAAAATTTACAATCACAAAACATGAACAGTTTATACATAACATACAAACTGTTCATGTACCGGGGTAGTGCAAACTCGTGAAATACCAGTTCTGCATTAAAATTTTCACAGTATAAAAGCGTTAAATTAATCCGGTTTCCGGCTCGAAGGACCATATGCAGCGTATAAAGTTCGATTTAATTACTCGGGTAATTTTGATGATATCTTACCGTACTAAAAACATTGAGATTAAATATAAATTACGCTATTTATTTACACTTTTATAATAACACTATCGAATTGACACTGGTAAATATAATTTTTAGTTGTTTATAATGAAAATGGAAAATACAGGTAAAGGATATCGCGAGCGAAGCAAGCGCGAATAATTTGTTGGTAATTATGTCAATTTAAAACAAAAGATAAATGTAAGCACGAACGAAGCGAGCGCGAAAAAAATTGTTACTTAGAACGGAAATTTAAAAACAAAGGACAGTTGCATTTCTCCATTGTTTTAAAAAAAATGTTTGTAATAATTATAACTGAAAACGATGTACACAATCTAGAATCGATAGTAAGCCAGCGTCTTAATACATAATATAGCTTAATTATTTATTATAAGGCTCATGAAAAAAGAGCTTGATTTGCTTGTGGGATTATTATTCTAAGATCCAGATCATCATCTTTGTTTCGGCCAATTAGTATAAGTTAACCTAAATTATGTTATCAAAACATATTAAAATGGCCGCCGCCGCACAGTGGTCTGAAAATCGAGCTCCCCTTTCATAGAAAGTCAATGTGGGATATTCATAAAACTAAAATATGGAACGTCTCAGGTATACATTCCTTTAATGCATATTTTAGTATGAATGATTTTAGTTACTCCGCGCCTGAGAAAAAAAATATTTAGTATTTTTTTGTATGGGAGAAATTACATAAAGTACATTTTCTTGCGACTGAATGAAACTGAAAGGCTGGTACTCATACGAGCTATTGCCGCTCTTAAGGCGATTACGCTGACATACCACTCGTGTACCTTTAGGTGCCGCTTCACACGTAGGATTTTTTTGAAATTTCGAATTTTCGGTATTGAATATTTTATGTTATGCCTTTGGGGTTGTTGTTTTCTTGCGAATTCCTTATGAAAACAACATTTTTTTTTATGGAAACAATCTCTAAATCGCGTAAAAATGTCTGCTGTTTCATACTGAAGTTCAATACCTGCTTGGCCGTAATGTATGAAACAGTTGTTTTCTTTTCCGTCATTTCAAGGTGGTTTCCATAAAAAAAGTTGTTTGTTTTTATGAGTAGAATCACCTCATAACAGGAAAGCAACGACCATAAAGTCACGCTATTTAAAGAAGGAATAAAACACTTATTTAACATTTTTTTCATATTTGAAAATTTAATACGATTAAAAACTGTACAATCAATTGTAAAACAAGTGTTTAAATATTATAACAGTTAAACAGCTAAAACTAATTTATTTATTTTTAAATTTAATCGAATAATTTAGAAAACTTCATTTGGTTAGTATGTACATTCCTCAAAATACTTCGTCTAAACCCTAGCCTTTGTTTGTTTAGTACTGAAAAACGTTATTTCTCTAGTATTAGAACATAAAATAATAATTACATCTATAACTAGAAAAAAACTGAATCAAAGAATACAAAAAGCTTCATTTGGTTAGTATTTACTTACATTCTTCAAAATACGTCTATATTCTCTTTGCTTCTTTAATACCAAAAATTCTTATTTATCTAGTCTTAACATTAAAATAAATAAAAATAATAATAACGTCGATATGTATAAAATACGCATTAACAATTATCATCAAAATCTTCTAATTCTGAATCCAGCATTGCGACACTAACATCAACAAACTCAATATTTTCTTTGTCCACACTTGTATTGTCTTCATTAATGAGAAGTGTTTTCATGTCATCAGAGACAGCTGTTCTGATTGACTTTCTGTGTACAGGTCTTATGCTGGATAGGTACGGATCTGACGATACAAGGAGTCCATTAAAAATATCTTCATTTGTTGCTCTACGACAAAATTCCGCGAATAATGTTCTCGGATTTTTTTGAAGTCTTTATTCCTGGCTTGTTGAAATGCCTGATAATTTCAGCACCATGCAGTAAAAGTTTGTGAACACTTGACGGCATATAATACCAACCATAGTGTTCCACATATCTTTCTGCAGTAAGGCGCGCAAAATTTGCAAACGCTTCAACATTAACGGGCTCCCCACATGCTATCACACCTAGAATTGTGGCAAATCTTTGGATTATAGTGGAATCTAATCCAGTGATGGCTGCCGTTTTTACAGGATTACTAAAAAATTTTCGGGCTGTACTGCCATCATTTGTAGTGCCTGCACCTGAAACAAAAACCAAAAACTTCACCATTTTGAGCAGAAACAAGGTATTTGGTAAGTAACGTTTTCAAAATCATTCAAATCAACTCGTTGCACTTCAAGACTCACCTTGTTTGATGATATCTACTAAGAGGCCCATTTCATCACGAAACTTCTGCTGGATGATTTGCTTTCTTGCCTTCAATAATTTTTTGCTGTCTGCATCCCTAGCTTGCCATGTTTTGAAATCAAGTCTGTAGGAAATGTGAAGCAAACATTCCATACACCTAATCCAAGCATGGAGAGTAGACAAACCATATTGGTATATTTCCGTTGACACTGGTTTGCTGGAAAACAAATAAATAATATATTTAAAAATAGGTATTCATGATTATCAGCCAAGAAAATTATAAAAGTATTCAAAACATACTCTGAGATCACATGTAATTTATTCATTTCAGATGGGGTTGCTTTACATATGTCACAAGTTTGGGTTGATGTTTCTGATAATTTAGAAACTATTTTACCATCTATCATAGTCATGAGCATTTTAACTTTAACTGCATGATTTCCCATTATAGAAGGCACCAGTGTAGCAATTTCAGCTTCAATCGTGGCTTGTTCTCTCTTGATGTCTAATTTGTTTTCACTTGCAAACTTGAAAAAAAGAGGCCTGCAAAACATTGTCGAAGACGGTTTTGGATTCTCCCATACATTTTCTTCATCACAATCTAATCTTACAGGTACAAAAGAACACATGAAGACGCTGGAATCATCTTCCTCCACCATGCTTTGCGTATACAAACTCTGCCCTGAAGAACCATCAAAGCCCCACTTACACAGAAGTGTTAACTCCTTGCCATCTAAAGTAGAGGGCAAACGTAGATATTTTCCAAGTCTTGACACAGTTTTATCCAAAATTGCTTGAAGTTTAACTCGTGCCCCATTTTCAGAAATGTCTATGCTATCCTTAGGTGGGTAACAGTCCTTTTTCGCTTCTAGGACAGTTGTGTATGAAGGAAATAGTGGGATTCCTTCTTCCTTTGCACAAGCTCTCAAAGTAGTATACTGCCACTTCGACAGCTTCAACGAAGTCAAAATACCTAAAGCTTTATCAGCAGAATATATGGGCACATTTTTTTTAGTTTTAAGTATATCTTTTATGTTTGTAGCCTCTTCGGGATTCTCTGTGACTAATTTTATTATGTCTGCTACATCTTTATTTTGCGCCTTCAAGCCAGTTGCATAAGCAAGACTTTCCGATGGATGATTTAAAAGCTCTTCTACTCTCCTTTTCTTCTGTAACGGGCTTAACACCGAAAACTCCTTTCTTTGGTTTCCAAGAGATGTTGAGGTTCCAACACTACAAGTCTGTGGTTGTGCGGATGTTGATGCACCTTCGTTTACGGGAAATTCTGAACTGGAACACTGTGACTGATCTATCGTTACGGAGGAAGTCATCTTTTCCTTGATGACTTCAGGCCATTTGATGTCTTCTTGGAGCCATGCTTCGTACTTTTTAATGAAAGTATGTCGTTTACGATTACATGAGATCCATTTCCTTTTCAATGCACACACATAAGTTTGGCAGAATTGTTTCAAGTCTCTCTTTTCATTTTCTGACAAATCAATACTATTCACAAACACATCAAACAACACATTGGGATCTGAGAAAGAAGTGTTGTTGGCCACAAACATGAAAATATCAAGATTGGTACCAAAACCTTCCATTGCAATAGAAAAATTGAAAGAACAGAAAAATTAAAGTTTACGCGCACAAGTGCTAAACGTTACTGACTGAGTCCATGCCAAACATTCTATTTATGTATAACTCTCTCACCGACCCTCATTAAGGGTCGGTACAAATTAACACGTAATAAAACTGAACTATTAGTAAAGTAATAAGTAATTCCCGTAATTGATAATGATAACGAACCTCTGTTATCATTAGGTATAGTAAAAATCATTAACACCCTCTTAGCTAATGAGGTTACTATTGTAAAAAGTTATTTGTTAAAATAAGGCAGATATTAGTTCAGTGCCCTAATTAGTATTCGCAAAAAACGAATTTCTAAAGTTAACTTATTTTTTGAGTTAAAGTAATTGAATCTATTATAACAGTTATTATAATATTAGGTGCGTATTTATTATAAATATTTAATTCCATATTCCTTACCAACCTAATTTAAATGCGTCACATACTTAAAATATTCAATGCCGAAAATTCGAAATTTCAAAAAAATCCTACGTGTGAAGCGGCACCTAAAGGTACACGAGTGGTATGTCAACGTAATCGCCTTAAGAGCGGCAATAGCTCGTATGAGTACCAGCCTTTCAGTTTCATTCAGTCGCAAGAAAATGTACTTTATGTAATTTCTCCCATACAAAAAAATACTAAATATTTTTTTTCTCAGGCGCGGAGTAACTAAAATCATTCATACTAAAATATGCATTAAAGGAATGTATACCTGAGACGTTCCATATTTTAGTTTTATGAATATCCCACATTGACTTTCTATGAAAGGGGAGCTCGATTTTCAGACCACTGTGCGCCGGTGGTTGAATGTGCTAGTATTGTTTGCACGTCCTTCACCTTGAAATGGAACTGGTTTTAGTGCTCAATATTACAGTATATTTCATGTCGCGTTGTACAAGTATTGTCTGCACTAAAATAGTCTGTGAGTCATATGATAAATACTATACTTCTTGTAGGCTTCCTGCCCAAACCCAGGGTTTTTCAGGCTGGGAAATGCGTTACACATCGGCTTGTAGGACTCCCGAGTAGACATGGTCTACCTACTCAAACTCCCCGGTTCTCCGGGACACTCATTTTAAAGGGGTACGGGATTCGTTACTGTATGTAACAAATTGAAAAAAATATCTAAATAATTAACAGTAAGCCAATATAGGTTAGGTTTTCATAGGTTTTAATAGGTTTTCACGAATAGCGCTTCCATAAGGTTATAAAATTTTCAGAACACACTTCAATCCTTTTTAGTGTTCCACACGTGGACACGAGCATTCGAGCGACCTTATATGTCTAAGGGGAGGCCCGTACCGCTACGTTAAGTCTTCATTTCAACCCTTTTAGTGTCTCACTGCTGGGAACGGCTCTTCTCTCAACTATCTTATGAGTTGAGAGAGTTTAGGTCTTAATCCACACACGCTGGCCAAGTGCGGGTTGGTGGATGTCACATGTCCATAGTTCTCCATTAGTTCTTAGACATGCCGGTTTCCTCACGATGTTTTCCTTCACCGATATCGAGCAGCGGAGATGAAACAATTCACACAAAGATGTGTAGGCACGACCAGGATTCGAACCCGTGATCTTATTTTTCTAAGGCGAGGCCCGTACCGCTGCGCCACCGCTGTGTTGTCTTAGGTCCTGCATAATATATTTGTTGTGGATGCATATTCGTATGTTGAGCATCAATCTGATAGCTTTGCTCTAGAACCTTTCAAGAATTTCAATGTTGCTATTACTTGCTGTTCCCCAGAGCTCTATTCCGAATGTCCAGACAGGTTTAAGTATAGTTTTATTATCATTTAATTTTTACTTTCGTTGGTTAACAGAGTTTCCATACCTACCTCCAATCAATTAATACATGGATCTCAGTTTTTGAAATTATCATTGTCACTCTTCTATCAGCCAAAACGTATAAAGAAGTGTCGTGATCAATGTTCTGTGTGAACTGTGCTCACTTATTTAGGAGTCAGGGGTTATCAGGGTACTTATTTTAGTTAGATTATTATATTATTTGGAAATATTAATGATTTATCGCGACTCTAATTAGTAGGTACCTAGTATTTGATAGCTTATTAAGTAATTAGTAATAAGTGTAATAATAACAACGGACAAGCGATTTAACAAAATTCACATGATGCGTTTGATATTCTTATTCAATCGTCTACATAGCATAGTAAGGTCCGCAAGGCCTGAGCTGAGCTTTGCATATGTGTGAGTGCATAGATACCGTAGGTGTGACGTCGGCCTAGGGCGCGAAGCGTCCTTTACTTGGTTAAAACTGTTTATACTGCTGTTTAACAGTCTCTTTCTCTCTCCTTCTACATGGGCTTGCATCATCGAAAACTGTTACATTTGTAGTTCTGAGCTTCGTCTTCTTCCACATCCTTGCACCATAGCTGCATAGCTCATCTTGTGGAAAAGCATCCTTAACCTATCAGAATAACACCGGTGTATTTAAAATCCCATAAGCATTATGGGCGGTGGCGCAGCGGTACGGGCCTCACCTTAGAAAAATAAGGTCACGGGTTCGAGTCCTGGTCGTGCCCACACATCTTTGTGTGAATTGCTTCATCTCCGCTGCTCAATATCGGTCAAGGAAAACATCGTGAGGAAACCGGCATGTCTAAGAACTGATAATTCGAGGACATGGGACATCCACCAACCCGCATTTGGCCAGCGTGTGTGGATTAAGGACTAAACTCTCTCAACTCATAAGATAGTTTAGAGAAGACCCGTGCCCAGCAGTGGGAGACTAAAAAGGGTTGAAGCTAAGCTTATAAGCATTACGACGATACGATTCTTTTAATAGTAAATCTGAATAAACACCTATATTTATAAAGAGCACGCGTCACTGTTTTCAACATTACGTTATTTTGGTAACTACTATCTAGTATTTTTAGATGCAATTGCAATCTAAATGTTCAGAAATAATAAAAATTGGAAGAATGCCTATTCGAAACAGTATTTGCCTTTATCTCTTTCTCATAGTTTGTAGAGGCCTTTAGCCTTTAATCTTTGTGTAACAACAGAGGTTTGTTTTGGTGTCTGGTTGTTTGAGGGACGACCCTCCGTGCCTTGGAGAGCAGGTTAAGCCATCGGTCCCAGTCGTCATCTAACACATCTATGACAATCGTTACAGGTAGTCAGAAGCCTAATATAATCTGACACCTGGTCTAACCATCTCGGCTACAGGTTTCCTACGGGTTTCGAGGTCTGATGGCAGTCGCTCGTATAATTCTAGTAGCTAGCCGAATTAGGTTAGACTGAGTGCCGACCCCAATAGAAAAAGGAAAAAGGCAAGGAAAATGATCGTGATGATTAATCAGTGTTCTAGCAACTTTTTTAGGTCATAGACCTTCACATTGATTGAGTCTATTGTTTATGTCAAGTACTCGTCCAGATGTTTGATGAGACAAGTGTTGTTTACTGCTGTTTTTATTCAGACAAGTGAATCAATTTGTTTTCTCAATTCAATAATATTAATATAGTGGGACATTAACACATACGGCCATCTGATTTCAAACTAAGCATAGCTTGTATTATGGAAACCAAATACTGGTAATATACTACACACAATACTTCTAATAATGGAGATAATACAGCTGTAATTGGAGTGCAGATTTAGAAATGTTATTATGTAAAAAGGTTTTTTTTATAAGCAATAATTTTTAATAATAATAATAATGGAAACGTCAGTTAAGTAAGGCTTTTTTTGCGATTATTTGAACACCTCACGAAATATATGCACGCCCACTATCGCGTAAAAACACTACCATGCTTCACACAGTTAGTTAGAAACTCCTTAAATTTAGATGTTTTTATATAAACATGGAATCACATATTATTAAATAAGAATAAGTCTGGAATTCCGCTATCTAGGACTGGAATGCCCAACAAATTCACATTTTTTAGTTTTACCTAAATAAAATTTTCTAAAAAAAATTCTTATGTAAATTAACTGTGTGAAGCACGGTACTGGTTTTGCGCGATACTGACATATATTATATTATGTGCGTACGCAAGCCGTGGGGGGAAAGAGCAGTAGTATACGTAAATCGTTCAATTTCATAGAATCTATCCACTTTAACATTTGGTATACTCAAGAAGTGTAGGTTAATGACCCATAATCTCTAACAACCGGAACATAGCATTCAGGGCCACCTACCAGCTGTTCTCAACGTAACACTACGTCCAGTTACGTATTGTGACGTGAACTGACGTGGGCCGGCATCGTGCCAGTATCTGAGAGTACAATTAAACTTTGTAAATCCTACTAATATTATAAACGCGAAAGTTTGTCATAATGTATGGATGTTTGTTAACCTTTCACGCAAAAACTACTAGACGGTATTAGATGAAATTTAGCACAGAGATAGATTATGGTGTGGATTAACACATTTCACTTTTTATCCCAATAAGTACCACACGGGCGAAGTCGTGGGTGGAAGCTAGTAACTTTAATAATTATTAACTAAAGTCATTACATTTATTTAAAAAAATTATGACGACACTAATGTGTGACAAATCATTCGTAAGTACGTGTGAATCGGTATAAAGGGCATGGGCGGGGCGAGCGTGTCCCATCGTAGACTACCTACATCATTGCTTACCATCAGGCAAGTTGTAGTCAAGTGCAAGACTATTTTTTTTTTAAAAACATCGAAAACCCTTACCTGCCTATGAACCAACTAGGTACCTTCAGCTCTAGTTTAGGTGCAACAAAACTTGTTCACAGATACACGATTATAACGACATTAACACTTTTTCGTCGAGGGTTAAAAAATAAATACTCAATTCTGCGTGGTGACATAATACAAATGATTTTAAGTAAATAAAACAAAATAAGTACCTAATACTTCTTTTTGAAAAACTAAATACTTATTACTGTATAACGTATTAGGTAGGTTTTTTGTAAAAACCAATAATTATTTAATCAAAAATGCAAAACGAAAAGTTTTAAAAAAATAATTTTCATCAGAATAAAAGTATAAAGTATAAAAAAAGTATAAAAATCTTTATTTCTTAAAATTTTACATTTCCTTAACATGATCACTAGCCTCCACACTAGGATCCCCTGTGTCGTGGAGGCTAGTCTCTTTCGTCATGGTGGGTCTTGTAACTAACTACATTAATAATAATAACAAAAATATATATAGATTATGTAAGTGTTTGTATGATAGTGTTTGTGTGTGTGTGAGTGTGTGTGTGTGTGTGTGTGTGTGTGTGTGTGTGTGAGTGTGTGTGTGTGTGAATATTATTATCATTTATACAGGGTGTCCCGTACATCATGGTCCAAGGTTAAGGAGATGGTAGGTACACTAGATTATTTCCAACAACTAATTTAAACTCACCAAACACCACAGCATATAAATAAAAAGATTTTTTATGTTTTCCCGTCTACTAGTCAGTAAATATTCTTAATTCTGTGACTACAAATGTTATAGTTTTCTAATTATGATGGCTGTAAATACTTATGAGCTCGATGATTCGCCATTGTATTTCGCTATAGCTTTTGTCACAAACAACCTCCGCGACTTTGAAATATATTAGAAAAATTATTTTTTATTTTGTGACCCTGTGATGTTTTTGGGTAATTGGTCAAATTTGCTGTAGGAAATTATCTAATTTACCGTCTCCTTAACCTTGGACCAATATTTACGGGACACCCTGTATAAGAATAATATTCTAATGAAAATTATTATTTATAAATTTTTCGGTTTGCAATTTTGGTTAAATAATTATTGTTTTATACAAAAAACCTACCTATTCAATGTCAATATTAGTCTTTCAGTCAAAATAACACAATAAAGTAGTAGTAATAAGTTCTTTAGTTTTTCGAAAATAAGTATTGCCCTGATCGAACTAAAGACCAAGTTTTCTTTTTTTGAAATTTTATGTTAAAAATATACATGAAAATTTTCTAGACTGTATTTACGTAGAACTCTTAGTGAAGAGGCTATTTTTGTGTAAGCGCCATGGTATAGCTGACGTAAATTGTATGTAGTCAGATTGGCGTCAAAACAAGCTAGCATGTTAGCCAAAATATTATCTCATTCTGGTTACTTGTACCTACCTACTACTTTTTTGCTAGCCAACGAGTGTTTCATGTCTTTTAACCAAGGTCACAATTAGTAAGTGATCTAATCTTAAAATGTATCTTATTATGTCACTTGTCATTTCAACCCATTTTAGTGTCCCACTGCTAGTCACGAATCTTCTCTCAACTATCTTACGTGTCCTAAAATGATTAGATCTTAGATATGCCGGTTACTTTACGACGTTTTCTTTCACCGATATCAGGCAATGGCGATGAAACAATTCCCGCAGATCTGTGGGCACAACCGGGGTATCGAAGCCGTGACCTTATATTTCAAAGACGCGGCCGATACCGTTTGGCTAAACTATTAAAACATTACGTTAGTCATCTATTAACGAGTTTTTTTTTTTAATTTGTTAAGAAATTACTTAAAAAAACAATAAATAATTTAGTATTATTATTACTAACTGCCCCGGCGAACTTTGTACTTTGTACACATACCAACCCTGGATTTGCAGGACTAGCATTCTTGTCGGGAAATTTTATAAAACGAAACGTCGTCGGTGAAACTTTGCTTGTGCTATTTAAGCTAGTAATATAATCTGTAGTGGCGTAAGGTAAGTACACCACAATTCGTGTACTTGAAAAGTACGCGGATAGTTTTTTTCGCAATAGTTTTTTGCGCTTCCGAACTAATACGAACGAACGTAGAGCTACAAAGAAAATGTAACTCGCCCTTGACTTATTGTTATCGATTGTGCACTTTAATACTATCAGTCGTTTATTTACATTTAAACTTAGATTAGACTGGTGACTATGTATATCCTTTGTATTCTCCAAGAAACTCACATCTGGTACCCGGGGACTCAAGGAGGAGGAGGTTGGGGGCTGAGTCACCTTCGTCGGTGGGTGTACACCTTTAATTAAATCCCCACACGTGGTCCCCGGGTGGGGCAAATCAGGTGACAATCAACTGGTGGTAGGCTTCGGCCGTGGTTAGTGACCACCCACCAGACAAAGCCACACCGCCAAGCGGCCTTGCCGTGTCCCGGGGCGAAGTCTGGTGACACCGTGCAAAGAGGGTGGGTCAGAATTGTTGCTCTTTTAAGTTTTCTAACTATATGGAGGCTTATTCTACTGCCACCTTCTCACAAATAATCATTCGTAATCACGAGTGAATCGGTGTACCTACTGGGCTGGCGCGTTCCATCGTAGACTACATCATTGCTTAATATCACGCAAGTTGTAGTCAAGCGCCAGCCTATCGAAGAATAAAAAAAAGGTTTAAACCGCTCACTATTCTTACTACATAAAAAATACACAGATACAGTCGTGAAACTAGCAGCGGTGGCGTAGAGTTATCAGCGTCGCCTCGCCTTAGAAATATGAGGTCGCGGGTTCGGTCCCCGGTCGTACCTACGATCTTTTCCTTCACCGATATTCGGTGGGAACCGACATGTCTAAGAACCAATCATTCGAGGACATGTGAGATCCACCAACCTGCTCTTGGTCAACGTGTGTTGATTAAGGCCTAAACTCTCATAATTCATAAGATAGGTGAGAGAAGACCGGTGCCCATTAGACACAGGGCATAAGAGCAGTTAACGCGTGAAACTTATAACACCTTTCTTTTTAGTCGGGTGTTAAAAACAATCTGAAAAGGCGTACTTTGTATTCAATACACACTAATAACTACAATGGCTGGTACCATGGCCTCCGGGAAACGTGTATTCCAGAAGGTTAATACGACTGAAGCACATGTCTACACATCAAGCTATCTCGCATTGTATAGGATTTCTGTAAAACCGTATCTTTCCACGCCACTGGTTCGTCATATGTATAAGAGACTGATGTGTAATAACGGGCCATTTACTGAGGATAGTATGAGAGGTCAGCAACCCATTAGAAAATACACTACATTGGATTGTTTTCAAGACATTTGTCCCCATTTACACGATGCTTTTTAATAGCTTGGCTGTTAAGAATAGTCCAGAGTATGCAAGAGTTACTGCGGCTTACATATAACCAATGCTGGTGAAGGTGATTTAGACATAGCAAGTGCACCACCGCACCCGCTGGCGGATTCAATTATTAAAACATAAAATTTAATCATAATAAATAAATAGGCAATTATTATCTTTAATAGACACTGACTAATTAAATAATGCGTTTTATTAAATAGTTTGCACTGTATTGTAGTCATTAATTATTTCAATTATTATTGTAAACATATATTACGTTTAATGATAATGTTGTGCATGTGTATAATTGGCATAAAGCACATCCTTATATCATGAAATTGCATGAATATTATCAATTATTATTATATATAAAATTATATAAAATTTCCATGTCACAATGTTAGTTAACATACTCCTCCGAAACGACTTGACTGATTTTTATGAAATGTTACATACATATTCAGTAGGTCTGAGTATCGGCTACTATCTATTTTTCATACCCCAAGTGACAAGGGTTATCCACCCTTAACATATATTTTTATTTTTTTTAACATTTTTTTTTAGAATGTGCCTTTAAAAAATACACACAACCCAAAATTTTTACCCATCTATCACCAACCCCTATTTTTTAATAGCGAAATTAGTAATACGCGGTACGAAGTTCGCTGGGGCAGCTAGTTCATTATAACTGGTAATAATAAAAGAAATATTATTACGATAATTATTATTTCTTTTATTATTACCAGTGATTCTCAAACTTTTTAAAGTACGTCCCCTTTTTCCAAAATAATATCAAAATTAACGTGTATAAGTATCTCTTGCAAATCTGGGTCGCGTTGACGACTAAAAAAATCTGCTACAAATAAATAATACAATACTATATGGGAAATAACTTCAAATATACATCGATAATAGACATCAACCAACTCTGCAGTTAGGGTTAGGTAAATTACTAAAAGCACAGTTATTAGTATCAGCACGCACATGCATTCTTATAGTCATGGAATATTTATGCTTACTTTTTGTCTAAATATTAACCCTAACCACAGTACTATCTTTACGCCCTTTCTGTGTACTTGAGTAAAAAATTTAATGGCCTAAATATTCGTCCCCAGAGCGCCTTAAATTTGATCGAGAACAGTAAAGGTAACAGAAAGATTGTTACTAATAATTAATTACTTATGTGTACTTGATCCCGAAACAATAAACTACATAGAAATCGAAAACTTCGCCATAAGTAGACCGAAGGATTTATCGACGTAATACGGTGACGAGCCAAAAATACTTAGCAAGAAACACCCCAAGAGTTGGGGGAGGTGGTAGGGTTGGGAGAGGGTAAGGTCAAGGTAGTCGGTGCCGCGCCTGCGCCCTGCACTTATTCTGCACCTACTCCTTTTGAATATGCATCTTATAGATGTTAGCTATGTGTTGTATGAACGTCGTCTTTGCTGAAGTACTCTTTAGCTGCAAACGGGACTTATAGTGAAGAATTTGTATCTACAGAATCCGCCCTATGTTCATATCGTATACTACTTACTATATTGCGGTATCAGCATAAAGTTAACAGGAGAATTGGAAGTCTTGATTATAGCTACTTCTATAATAAATATGGAAATATATCTTGAATCTTTATATTCATCCCGAGATACATTGGGGTATTTCACGCGAAAGTAGGGACACCAGGGACTGTTTATTTAGTTGCAGATTTCTCCAATGATTTTTAACATGGATCTAAATAAGTAAAAAATAACATTCACGGATGATATCACTAGATTAAAACCAATGGCAGTAAAAAATAATCGGAGGCCGTTTTAAGGCCCCAACAAGCAATGATTCAAGTCATAGATGTTACTTGTTGTGTATAGAGAGAAATGGCGTGTGATAGAAGATAAATTCCAGTGGGGAATAATGAATAAATGATGTGACCGTACGTAAACTACTCTGTACAAGCATTTATTTAAATAACAAACAACTTTAGCGTGACCCCTGTCCCGTAGAGTCATCTTCTAATATTTTTCAAGGTCATGCTCAACTGTGTTCAAACCAATTTGGTTATAAAATGATCTAGATTCAGAACTACAGTCGTAAAGTGAGTTCCATCAAGACTGAAGTGTATTTATAGCTAATGGTTTCAGGTGCAATATGTTTCAGTTGTATAGCTTGATATAATCTTAACTTTTCTAAAACCATCTTTAACTTAGCTATCAAAAGCAAATTAATATTTTCCAACTTCTGATGTTAGTATGTAAACCTACAAATTTCAATATACCGACAAGCATAGTACATAATTACATTATTTGCGTCTGTAACAACTTTTTACAGCGACAATATTCAATAGTATCGTTGTGAACCACCTTACAATCTCAATGTTGCAAAACAAGACTCGATGAGTCATTTGATTTCCATAGATTTATGGTATAGCGATGTTTTAGCTAAAATTAAACTTTGGTGTGCCATTGAAACGAGCGTCAACAAAATAAATAAGGGATTATGGAATATTGCCAATATCTGATTTTGTCAAAGCTAGAGATAATTATAACCCAATTGTAAGTATACGATAATGGCAGGTTAAGGTTAATGGCTGAAAAGTTTGTCAGTCGTGGTCTTGTCCTCCAAAGTATACTAAAAGTAATGTCAAGACCCAATCAGCCTCAATACGATACGTGTCTTTACTTTGTTTTTTTTTATTCGTTATTAAGCGTTATCGGTATTTTTGTATAATATTGTGAATCTATAATTATATCTTCTAACTTTTCATGGATCATCAATCATGAATTTACCTTCTGCTTCTATAACAAAGAGATTTCTACACTAACATAGTCATTCCGTACATCTTAGAAAGATTCGATTATATGTAAATTTTCAGGCCGTAGTTATTTAGTCACTACAAACTATATAGTTCCCGTCTGTGTGTATATTTACGGTTTTTGTGTAACTGCGCCACATTTTCATGTAGCTTCTACAAGAAAGGCTGCATATAATTGATGTAGTATATCCCGTTCGTGCAGCTATTGATCGGGGCCTGCGCGCTCCCGGCTGCTAGCAACAGGCGATGACGCAGTTTCTTACCCATGTGCCACTGTTTGTTTAGATACTCACCCTGGACGGAGAGTAGGTACTCCTGAATTATTTATGAACCCAAACCAACTGCCATCAACTTATGCTGTTTAAGGAAGCTCTGAAAACTTTTTATACTTACTTAGAATATAATAATGACGAATTTTGTCGCGGTTTCTGTATAATGAAATCTTGAAATCTGTTTAGCATCTATTAGTGGCGCTGAAGGATGGGTAGGGTATGTTCAATATTTGTACAAGCATAAGAAAATATAGAAAGAAAGAAAAACATTTTCACACACATCAAATATTGACTAAGTTTCCTATGGTTACTTTGCCGGTGTAAAATATCGGGTCCTAAAGGGGTACGTTGCTGGGATATAAGTGGACTAATATAGTGTTAAGTGGACTAGAATAGGAATATTATATCTGCAATTTTACCGCTTTTGCCTTATTGACTAACAAATACTGAAATACCAATATATTCCATATTTATGATATTTTAAGTAGGCAGATCATCTATCTATAGTGGAGTTTTGTTCTAGAAACTTCCTGTTTTAATCTACATACTATCAATTCGTACGGGGACAGTGTTTAAAGTTCAATAACACTCATGACATTAAAAAACTTAAAAGAATAATTTATCTCATAATTTATCTCAGGGGTCAATAGGTCGCTAAACCTTTTGACCCCACCTAATACTGTAGCACCAATCGTTCTGATAATTATTCAAACCATATTATTAAAAAAGATTGAATTGAACATTCGATACCTTGTATAATACACGAAACGGGTTTTTTAAAATATTTATAAATTCATATCGTTATATTTACGAAACTTCTTTAATGATTGTATGAGTTTAACCCAAGTCTTTGTTTGAATTACATCAATCAATCAGCAATAGAGCAGCGGTGGCGCAGTGGTACTGGCCTCGCCTTAGAAAAATAAGGTCGCGGTTTCGAATCCTGGTCGCGCCCACACATCTTTGTAGGAATTGTTTCATCTCCGCTGCTCAACATCGGTGAAGGAAAACATCGTGAGGAAACCGGCATGTCCAAGAACTAATCATTCGAGGACGTGTGACATCAACCAACGCGCACTTGGCCAGCGTGTGTGGATTAAGGCCTAAACTCTCTCAACTCATAAAACAGAAGACCCGTGCCCAGCAGTAGGACACTAAAAAGGGTTGAAGTAATCTGTAATATATCACGGAGGTAGATAAAATTCGGAAATAGTATGAATGTATGTTTGTATGCACTTTGCAGTGATAAGCTATTCTTCTATCTATTTAGGTCAGACGTATTTACATACACTAAGGTAGTTTTCCAACTCTATTAAATTTAGACTCGGTAAAAATAAGGTCCTTTAAAAAATGGCTTTACCAAAAAGAAATAGAATTATGTACCTATACAGAAATTATAGTTAAACGAGATCTCGAGGAGTACCTGCCCGGGTTATACAGAAGAAGCTGAAATGTTCTAGTTGTTGCCAAAAATAAAGTAGGTATGTAATATTGATGCTGTTAATTTGAAGTACCAATTAGTCTGACTAGGGCGTGTTCTAGGTGATTCACAAATCAATACAGGTGATTCAGGGAATGTGAGATGCATCCTATATTATAGCTCTGTAGTCATAGTAACGCATCTGTCTCTTTCCATCGTATTAACTGTATCCAATTAACGTGAAATTGGTATTACCTACGCCTTTTCTTAGTAAAATTGGCATATAAAGTGTATTCAGCAACTCTAATTAAGGTTTTTCTCAATTGTTTCTGTTGCTGGGCACGAGACTTTCCTCCAATATATTAAGAATTTAAGCCCTAATCCATAAATCCAAATGCGGGTTGGTAGATCATAATAATAGCATGAATAAGATCAAGCTTATATCAACCGACGGTGTAGGCATTGATTTATGTTAAATTGATCTCACTAACCTTGTTTATCCATACAAACTTTGGAACCCCGTTTCACCCCCTTAAAGGGTGAGTTTTAAAAAATCCTTTCTTAGTGCACCCCTAGACCCCATAAGGAACCTATGTGCCAAATTTGTAGTCTCCAGACCCAGCGGTGTGGGCTCTGCATTGATATGTCAGTCAGTTTCTTCTTTTATATATTTAGATATGGGCAAACTTAATTAAGCATTGATATTCACTTTTTGTGGCCATTAGTGTCAGTTATTCTAGGCATAAACTTACAACCTGCAGTTTCATTGTCTTTCGAAATCGGGACGCTCAGAAAATATGCTACTCAGCAGTTACTCATCAGAAGCTGACTCCAATAAGAGGCGAATTATCTTATAGGTGTTCTTGAACATAATACTAACAGTTTACAGTTAAGTGAACTGGTAGAAATCGTCATGTAAAAATTATCGGTCTGGTGACCTTTCCTTCTTTTATTTCTTCCCTGCCTCTTTCTATCAAATATGATTGTGTTTGTGATATTCTAAGAACTTAATTCTACAGTGGTCCTCCGAAAACAGTGATTTTATACTTGGTACTCGGTAATTAAAGATGAAAGTTTTAAATTAAGAACACGCAGATATTTTATCTATTAACATCTTTATCTCGAAGGCACACTTGGAGAGCGTGTTAGTTAGTATATTGTTTACTATATTACATAATCTTTATCATTCAATTGAACTATGAACTTATTGCTTGATTGCCTTACACAAGTTCGCATCTAGTGCTGCGGTGTATGTAGACAGAACTGTTATATTATGACTTGAGATAATAATAGTCTGTAAAGTCTGCAACATTGTAAGTCTACTAATGCCTGTATATCTTATTATTATAACACTTTACACGAGCAATGTCTGTATGTAGATATTACTTACATACAGGATCTCAGAACCGATTCCAAAGACTAGAATAAAATTAAGTAAATAAGGATTTTGAGGGACGATAAATCGATTTAGGTGGGTTTCATTTTTAGTCCATATTTTCAGGCATACTAATTACCATTGATTGAGCGTAAATTTTGCTAACATCGATAGAGCTCTTAAGGAAAATCTTAACCTAAATCTCTTAGTTTAAAAACCTTAATAAATTGAATTTACTTTTTGCGTATTTGGTTTTTGCGTTCGTGGGTAACCAGGTAATAATTATTATGTATAGACAATAGCTGACTGATCCCGTCCCGCTCTAAGGTAAATAAAACTGCAATTAACATTTCAAAATTAAAATTTTAAATGTTAGGCACACTTCGAATCCTTTTCCATTTCGCCAGTTAATTTATAATCAAATCTTTAAGTTAAGTCATGGTCGTTAAGCCCCATTAAACGGAAGCTCTAATTCTATATTATTATGTCACTCATGGCTGTATAAGTAAATTAAAAAAAAAATCAGTGGGTTATTTTAATTTCATAACGTCCCATGGGCCGACTTTCCGTTTAATTTTAATGTTTGAAAGATTCAGTTTTGAAAAGTTAAACAAATTATATGCTTTTATTACAATTAGTCACGATATTAAGAATCGGGTTACACATTGACCGATTATATTAGATTCATTATAACGAACTGGGTTTATCTGTATTGTTTTAGGAAATTCACTACTCATTCGGGTAAAACACTAGCACGCACTTGTTTCGTGTTCTTTGTTGTAAAAGTAAATTAACTGTTTTAGTAACCGGGTAATTACCTAGCAAGAGAGCTTTATGCCCCCGTGGGGATCGTTCTGAAATAGTTTGAGTATGGTAATAATTACTTGGCAGTGGTCTCTGGTGTGTTTAAATGAATAGAATTTGACCTCTATCAGGTAAATTATCTGATGATTGTCCTTACACTTATTACATAATAACGGTTTAGAATGATATCGAGAGAATGGTGAGGACTTGTGATACTGATTTGTTTAGTCAATTGGACCGTGTTGTGCAGAAATTATACACCCCGCAAACTGGAGAAAATTTAAGATATCAAATTGATGCTGTCTAAAAATTAAAATGTATAATATAATATAATATACTAGCTTTCCGACAGCGGCTTCGCCCGCGTGTATGTCGGTTATCGCGCCAGTCGGATAAAAACTATCCTATGTCCTTTCTCGTGTCTCAAACTACCTCCATACCCAATTTCATCTAAATCGGTGCAGTAATTTAGGCGTGAAAGCGTAACAGACAGACAGACAGTTACTTTCGCATTTATAATATTAGTAGGGATAATATTGTGGGACATTATAATGACAAAAAGATTGCCACAACGATTACATACTTAGGACCAACGAGATTACATACAAAAGTACAAATCCGAAAATGTAATGTAAATCATATTTGATTGATTGAAGACTCCAATTATAATATTGTGTTCTTGTGGCTTGAACCATTTTTCTACAACACGGTCAAATTAATGAGAGATGACCAGTGACTGGTATTAATACACTAATTCTCGCACATTAATTGGATTGGTACCATACTTATTCCCGTCTTTTATTACGATTTTTTAACCAATAAAATCAAAAATTAATTATATAATATTTTAATTTTATATTCCACAACGTTCCACTAAAATTGATAAGTTATTCCCACGGGTCAATTATTTAGACCTTAGATAATTCGCATTATAGTGTATGAGTACGTCAATATGTCCATTCAAATGATAATAGGTTATCTATATTAAGGAAATATGTAACTACACTACTTAAGTTATTATTAACCCGCGTGGCAACAGACTATCAATCGGTGTCAATGTTGCATGTCAATGCCTTTATTTTAACTGTAATTTGACCCGTTCCCTTTTAAAACAAAGTGATAAGTCGTAATAAGCTAATTTTGTCTTTGTTTAAATTACCTCAGTGGTTTAGTTGCAATAGCAAAGTTTCAGCAATAGTCTCTTTTCTAATCACAAGGTTTTCTAGCAGTTCCGTTACTAAATCGGTGTGAACGTCAAGATGGCGGGACCAAGTGCCCGATTTGAAATGTTTTACATTATAAAGTTTGTGCCATATATGTGCTAATTGTACCCCAAACCAGACATTTGTAAAAAAGGTAAAAGTATGAATTTGGACGGTTTTTTTAAATTTTCATATGAATTCATCGATTGCAAGAATCATCAAAATGGCGGGACCAATGTTTTAAGCACATAACTTTAATTTGGAACTTACAATTGTGTTGAAAATTGAGTATTTATATGTACATATGTAGCACTAAGTCTTTGGATGTAAATTACCTACCTCTGAGTAACGCTTCTAGAAAGTCCCGCCACTTTGACGTCAAAGCGGCGGGATCAGAAAGATCTTGACGTAACTCTTTTACCTTTAGAGGTACAAATGTCTGGTTTGGGGTACAATTAGCACATATATGGCACAAACTTTATAATGTAAAACATTTCAAATCGGGGACTTGGTCCCGCCATCTTGACGTTCAAAAATCGGTGCCAGTGATGCCCAAGTACAGGGCCCTGGAGACCCCTGGAGACCCCTGGAGAGCTGTAGAAATTTCAGAGCAGAACGAAGCTCGCAACAGGCGAATAAAGACTAGTTAGTTAGTTGGTTACTACAATACTGCCTACTCGAATTGTGTCCTATTAACGGAAATAAACTAGTATATTACAAATTGGTTCTAAATATTAACGCTCCTATTTACAAAAATCTTTTACATAGTTAATATGAATTTTGTCTCTTTCTTATTAGTATGAATGTCATGATGAATGACAGACAAAGACAAATTAATTTTGTACCTATTTTAGTTATTATAACCTTATAAGATGTTTATGAATAATTAAAGGCATATTTAATGGATATTTTTTGCATAAGGGTGGGTTCCTGCATCCAAATACATATCTAGATTTTTTTTGAAATACATTTGATTTAAGTGTGAATGTAATTAACAGTTTTAATATTAATGTTCTAATGACCCCTTTAGTCGTGTAATTTTCGTAATTTCCTAATTGCGTTATAAAGGGGAGGTCTATGTCCAACAGACATCCCCAGGCTGATAATGGAGATGATGATGATCCTATTTAATTGTTGTTGAAAGGGGTCACTTGGTTACAAACTTTGACAACAACTTGCTACAAGACCCTAACAGATCATTATCCTTGTTCCGCAGTGAGAGCAGCATGTTCGTGTCCCGTCGCCGTTGGATCCTCAAGACGTGCGGCACGACCACACCGCTGCGGTGCGTGCGCGCGGTGCTGGGGTTAGCGCGCGATGTAGCCGGGCACGCGCGTGTGCACAACGTGTTCTATTCACGTCGGGAGTTCGCACGCCCGCACGCGCAGCTCCAGCCACATGATAACTTCGATTCAGAGGTGAGTTTTGAATTTTCATATCTTGAAGAGCAGTTTAACGAGCGATAGGTGCGCTTATTGGGAGAGGCCTATGTCCAGCTGTGGACTGCTATATGCTAATGATGATGTTGATGACGTACGCAGTGAAATGGAAGATGAAATCGAATGAGACATTTTCCGCTCGTCTTTGCTTCAACTCCATAAATATTGACACACCGCTTCACTGAACCGAAAAACTTAATGACACGGCACTAATCTATTCAAAAACAATGTCTAACCAAGCTGAAGTAATATCATAACTTAACTACACCTTTATTTACTCGATGGTGCAGGCGTTGGTGTATACCCAGGGCCGTCTTTATCATATTGGGTGCCCAGCTACTGGGATGCGAAAATTAGCTTGCGCTAGATTTTGTCTATAATTTTTTTTGTAATGAGATAATCCACCGCCCCAAACCTGCCCCTGCTACTCATTTAAGCCAGGATCTAAAGTGGCGCTATGAAGAGACTCGGGATTTGTACCCGGCCAAGTCCCGGGACACAAACTGTCTGTGGATCCCGCACGGATTTGATCAGACGGATAGGAGATGTTGGAAAGTTAAATAGTCCAGTGTCCTATGTGTACCTACCTGCCATTTTCGTCGTCAATTACCACTTACATCAGGTGAAATCGAGGACGCAAGTATTCGATATTTAAACACGGACCAGTTAAGATACTTGCTTTTCACGCCGCAGCTCATAGGTTCGATTCCCAACCACGTCAGACATTTGGATGGTGTTTTTAGCTAAAAAAAAATTCGGGGGTTGTTAAATATTTAGTTTAATAGTCATTATTACAGTTATCTTTCAAGATTAATTTTATTCACTCTTCTTTTGGTGTTTATTAATAAACATTCATCTTTATTGCTGTAGGATAATTAATGTAATTTAAGTGTGAAATAGATTATAAATCAGTAATATTAATCACAGTGTGATTCAATAGGTTATCTTATCGAAAAACCTTTGTGACATCACAAGATGAATGCCCGTATCGATATCACTACTTAGAACCGCTCTACCGAGAAAAATTGGCTCATTATATCGGTGGTTGCGAGTCAATCACTTCAATCATTTTTAGTGTCTCACTGCTGGGCACGAGTGTGCAACTATCTTACGAGTTGAGAAAGACGCCTTAATCCACACACGCTGGCCAAGTGCGGGTTGGTGGATGTCACATGTCCTCGAATGATTAGTTCTTAGACATGCGTTTTCCTTCGCCTTTTTTGGGGGCTGAGACACCTTCGTCCGTGGATGTTGGTACACCTTTAATGTAATCAGGTGACAATCAACTGGTGGTACGTTTCTGAAGTCGGTTGAAAAACATACAGACAGCGTAACTATAATAATAAAAATAACAATCATAATATATAGTGGGACAACTAACACACACGGTCATCTGATCCCAAACTAAGCAGAGCTTGTACTATGGAAACCAGATAACTGGTAATATACTACATATAATACTTTTCTTTTGTAAATATATACATAAATATAGATAATTACACGCAGACACAAGACAAACAGACATATTTAAACTAAATCTTTGTCTCGGGTGGGAATCGAACTCACGACCACGCCACCGGCCCACTATCGCATTTACTGTATGAACACCATCAAGTAAAATGTTTACAGATAAGTGACAGTGACTATATGTTGATCGTCTATCACGGATGTAACCGAAGCCGGTTGCTAGCATAACACGAGATATTGTAGCGATCACAATGAGGTACGGATTGCTGGTCAGTTCCGGCAACACACTGTTTACCTTGTACTGTCGCTGAGGTTGGTGTTCTATCTACATCTGAGAACTGCAACACTTAAATATTACGGGCCAGTGACGTGGTCGGTAAGATACTTGCTTTTCACGCCGCAGGTCGTGGGTTCGATTCCCACCCGAGACAAACATTTGTTTAAATATGTCTGCTTGTCTTGTGTCTAGTTTTAAGTAGTATATTACCAGTTATCTGGCTTCCATAGTACAAGCTCTGCTTAGTTTGGGATCAGATGACCATGTAGTGTGTTAATGTCCCACTATATTATATTTTTTTATGTAAATACAACATACATTCCAAACATACTCCATCTACTTATAAGTGGTTTTTAAAATCAAGTATTTAGGTGACATAAATGACTCCTGAATGAGAGCAGCGGTGGAGCAGCGGTACGGGCCTCGCCTTAGAAAAATAAGGTCGCGGGTTTGAAGCCTGGTCGTGCCCACACATCTTTGTGTAAATTTTTTCATCTTCGCTGTTCAATATCGGTGACGGAAAACATCGTGAGGGAACCGGCACGTCTAAGAATTAACAATTAATCATTCATGTCTGCTCTGTGAATTTGAGACATATTTCAAAAAAATTTAAACATATTTGTTGTAACAGGTCAAACTTCTGGATTCGTACTTCGGCGACGGGCGCGCGTACATCATGGGCCCTGAGAAGGACTGCTGGTATTTGTACACCTTGCTGCCACTTGAAGGTACACCAATGCATTTACTACTAGATCATATTATTAAGGATAAATGAATGTTTGCATACGTTTAGTTTTACTGGAGTAACTTGTAGGGTACCTAACATTCATTTGGACGGCCGGGATTTTTCCGGTGGCGTGGTCGGTAAGATACTTGCTTTTCACGCCGCAGGTCGTGGGTTCGATTCCCACCAAAGTCAGACATTTGTATGATGGACATGTCTGTTTGTCTTGAATCTAAGTGTAATTAAATTAAATGAATTATTATTAATTGACTTTACAGGCACAGTGGACGCTCTTGAGAAGGAGCACAGCGACGCGAGTGAGTGCGGCTCGCTGGAGCCCGACCAGACCATCGAGATCCTGATGTCAGACCTCGACCCAGCCGTCATGGACATCTTCACGCGACAGTACTCTACAGACGCGGCGCAAGCTACACGGGTCAGTTCATGTCACCGGACTAATCACACTTATTTTAGCTTCAATTTAGCTTTTTCGAATAGAAAGCACGTTTTGTTAGAAAATGCGTACGCGTCCGTTCCACTGCGAATGGCTACAGGCGTTTTCTATAGACAAAGGCTGAATTGAGCTAAATCAACTGATTCACTTCGACCCGTTTTAGTGTCCCACTGCTGGGCACGTAGGCCTTAATCCATATGTAGATTTGTCCACATCCAAGTCACAACTGTGGCAC
Source organism: Meganola albula (assembly GCA_936450015.1). Lineage (NCBI taxonomy): Eukaryota > Metazoa > Arthropoda > Insecta > Lepidoptera > Nolidae > Meganola > Meganola albula. Next base: position 11,509,031 of record OW388159.1, on the reverse strand, counting down.
CCGGGTATCTCCTGCCATCCCACGCTGGCCAAGTGCGGGTGGGTGGGTGTCACATGTCCTCGAACGATCAGTTCTTAGACATGCCGGTTTCCTCACGATGTTTTCTTTCACCGATATCGAGCAGTGACGATGTAACATTTCACTATAAGATGTAGTGGACGACCGAGGGTAGAACCCGCGACCTTATATTTCAAAGTATGTGGGACTCTGACTGGTAACCCGAACTAAAACCCCCGGGTATTCCTTCGCGCATCTTAACCACGGTGTCACGGGGACCACAAGTGACACAACCGTAACAATGGAGACTGTCCCTAAAGTGATTCGTTGGACATTTCAAACTTAAGTAATATTAATAAAAACAACATTGTTTTATTCCTAGGAGTCTGGCATAGATAAAATCATCCCAGGAATGGTCATAGACGATTTCCTGTTTGATCCCTGTGGCTACTCTATGAACGGAGTTGCAAAAGACGTAAGTACATGTATTATTGAATTCTATGCCCCTACTTAGGTACCTACATGTTTCCTAATCTTTTCCACTTCTTCCATGCTGCTAGGGAGACAATGATATACCTTCCGTGAGTTACCTTTATTGATCTGTAGTAATTTTTCTTTGGTGTATTTCGAATTATTATGTAGCTTGATTTTAATTTTAATCAATTAAATAAAAAAAAAACTGATTTTTTTTTAATCTTCAAAAATAAGTTTATAGTCAACATCAAACTTTTTTGTTAGCTAATATTTTTAACGGATTTTATCGCGGTTTATTTTAGATCCCGACGTTTCAAAGAAGAAAAACGAACAAAATAAAAAATAAAAAAAACGGTTTTTTTTCTCTAGACTCAGCGGTTTGGGATGTGTGTTGATATGTCAGTCAGTTCGTTTCTTTTATATATTTAGGTTAACCCCCGTCAAAAAGTGGGGTTTTATAAGCTCGGTGTACAAGTTTGTTGCGTCTTGCTTAAACAGATAGACGAACTATGATGCTTTTTTAGTGTTAATGTAGCTATTTTCGAACGATTGTAGTAAAATATATTTTTATGTTTCAATAAAGATTCAAAACTAAGTTTCAAGTATCTTACAGATATACATTCTTATTCATAAAAATCTTATGAGACACTTTAGTTAAAATGGACTTTCTTTCTTACTAGTATAAATGTCAAAATGACAGGCAAAGACAAACGAATTATAAACCTATTTTAGCTATAATGAGTTTTTAAGACGTTTATGAATACGGGGGTTAAGGTATACTTTGTGATGTAGAGTATGTAATTCTAATAAGTATAACGTTATTGTGCAGGGGTGTTACATGACGATCCACATAACCCCGGAGAGGTCGTGCTCGTACGTATCGTTCGAGTCGAACGTGCCAGTGAGCAGTTACGATGACGTCATCGCGCGAGTGCTGCAAGCATTCAGACCTGCGAAGTTTGTGCTCACTATATTCGCTACACCGGTTAGTAATAATAATGATATTTATTTCAGATCATAGATCCATAGTAGGTATATGAGTTATTATTTTACATATATAAAGGATAATCTATGAGACGACATCCATTTGTACATTATTTGGCTATCCAGCCTGTTCGCCACAGTACTGACAAGGCTCTTGTTGCATTAATTTTTATAATTATTTACACTTACTATAAGTGTACTGATGCTTGGTAGCGCTTTGGGCCTCTATATAAATTACATAGCCAAGCGATAATGAAATATCGAAAAGAATAAAATGTACGAGATTGACATAGATTGTTACGTGACATTACGTAGGTTAATGTTAATCTCATATATGTATTTTGTTCTTTTCAAACTTTCGTTATCGCTTCGTGTAATTTGTATAGAGGCTCTGCTGACATGTAGCTGTTAGTTTGCTAACGTCGTCTAGTAATAAGTCAAGCCCAGTCCAGCGGTTCTATTTTTTAAATACTGTTTACAAAGTGTCAGTGTAACCGTGCGCAGGACGCCCCGGGCGCGGGCGGCTCGCTGAAGCAGTTCCGCGCGCTGAGCGGGTACAGCGCGCGCGAGCAGTCGTCGTGCCAGTTCCTGGGGTACTCGCTGCAGTACGCGCTGTACTGCAGGTTCCCGAGCTGAGGGGGCGCGCGCGGGGCCCCGCCGGCGCCCCCGGCCCCCGCGGCCCCGCCCCCCGCCCACTGACCGGAGACTCCCGACCGCACGCCGAGGGTCCACTCTCTTTTAAATAGAATTATATTCCGACTTCGCGTCGTCGGTACCTATGTTTCGATTGTCACGGGTTCCAAAATCAAATAAACGATTCGTCTCAGTACTTTGTCTATTATTTTGGGTTTACCGGCGAGTCTATCGTTAGGGGGACGATGAAGGCTGTAAACTTAGAAAATTTAACACGGAACTGGTATGTAGCTTTTATTTACGTATGCATTTGTAAAGACGCTTCAACTTTTACTTCCCCTCCCCCAAAAACTGTCAAAAAATTGCGTATAACACCTCCCGTGTTGAATGCTCTAAGGCTGTAAAATATTCGTAGCGTCGTGATATAAAAATCTTAGTGAACTATGATATTGTCTAATATAGAATAATTGTATTTCAATTTGTTGTATTTGCTGAGAAATAAAGAAAATAAAATTTATTGTTACAAAACAATATCAATATTTATTGTGTTCAACGTTTACAAAAAATACCTTCACCTTAAAACTAACACTTTATTATCAGTCTTACATATGAAGCGCAGAAAAATATATTTCAAAAAATATTGCACCAATATCTTTTCTCATTACAAAGTGTATTTTTGATCATTATGGCACTATAAAATATTATAAATGCCTAAAACTTTTACATTAACAATATAAATATATTCGAACAGTATCACTAGAGCTCAAATGACTCGTGCACAAATCTAAAGCAGTACTTGGACTAGTGTATCTTACAAGGCGGTGTGGCGCCACCGAAGGCAGGGCCGATGTGTTGCGCCACCGCAGCGCAGAGTGCTTCACGTCGCGGACCCGCTACCACTTGTATTCCAAGAGGAACACCCTCGCTGTTCACTCCGAGAGGTACCTGAGGATTACAATACGAATTTAACACAGACAGTTTTACGCCTGTATTACCCGAAGGTGTAGGCAGAGGTGTATATTAGAGCTATCTACAAACTAGGAAGCCGTGTTTCCCTAAGAGAGAAATTCAGAGACAAATATTTTGACTATTGCTTCTCAATATATTTATGAAAATTTATTATATGTGCATAAAAATATTATGATATTTGAAAAAATAAGCGACACACAATTTACATACTAGAAATAAGAACGACCTTGTAGCACATCATACTCGTCTCCACAAAATCAGTAACTCTTTTATGGGGCAGTGTATACATTTCTACAATAAATTTTCAAATAATATTAAATATATTATTATATTGTACATTTAAAAAATAACATACTTATGACTACAAATTTAAAATAATTTTAAAATCTATGTTATGTAAGAAAGCATATTATAAAATTTCAGACTATTTAATAGATAAAACGCTTGGAATTAAGTCGCTCTAATTCAACACAATAAATAAACAAAATGTAATAGATATAAGTACTTCATTTAAAAAAGAAAAAAGCCTACTGAGTTTTTTATCAGTGTTTTTCAGAAGTTGCCAGTCATTCACTGCACGGTAGGAAAATAAATTGGACTTTTTTTTATGAATACTCGCGTCTCAAAAAACAAATAAAGCATATTTCCATTTCACATCACCCACTTATTGCCATTCATGGAGCACAATTCCAAACTTCGGGTTGCAATAATAATAAATGAAAAACAATTTTGTATAACAGGTAAGATGTCTTAAAATTAATTTTAAGTCTGTCTTTATGTCTAGTTTCTATATCAATTATATTACTGTTCCACGATATAACTTTGGCATAGAGAACATTCTATGTAGTTTGGTACAGCACTGAGGTACATTTTATCCTAATACCACGAGGGCCAGGCCGCGGGTGGAAAGTTGTCCTTATTTAATATTATAAATTCAAAAATATCTCAGTCTGTCTGTCGCGCTTTCACGTCAAATCTACTGAACCAATATGGATGAACTTTGGTATGAAGATAATTTGAGAGTCGGAGAAGGCCATAGGATAGTTTTTATCCTACCAAAAAGAGTTAACTGACATGACATATGCGCGGACAGAGAGCTATTTTAAGCTATAAAAAGTCAAATACCTGTGCAGACGGCAGCTGTAGTACATTGAAGATCGCCCAGTAGCCGAAGTTATAAGGCCTCAGTAACGGAGAGTAGTGGTACGGCGCTGGATAAGGACTGCTCGGGAAGATCAGAACTCCATCGTCTCCCAGTAGGTTCTACAATGTTATATGAATTTTATTGAACAGCATCACGCCATCGCCGGCTTTGTTTAGGTTCACTGACCTCACAGTTGATACCGCGTCGAGAAGGCAACTGTACCCTTAGTATCAATAGTATACATAAGCGCTTACTTAATTTTTAGTACTAAGACATCAAAATAAAAAATGTGTGTTTACTAAAATTTGTTTAAGTTTATTTTCTCAAAGTTAACCCTTTGAACGCCGATGACGGATATATCCGTAAACCCAGATTCCTTTTTTGACGCCGTTGACGTATATATAAGTCTTCAAAGTTTGACACAAAATTACATCCTATTTATTGCATTTGCTTTTTAAATAGTTTTGAAATTATATACTCCATACTCAATTCTTTAATTTTATTACAATTTTTTTTTTATTGAACATGTTATGTTGAAATAATGGGAACCTTAATGAATCGCTGTAAAATAATGCCGCTTTTAACCCAATTCAGACGCCGTTGACGGATATATACGTTGAATAATGATGTGCATAATGTCGATGCCTATAGCCAAAGCGACAAGCGGCTTATTATTTTCTTTCAATACAAGCGAGAGCAGCGGTGGCGCAGTGGTACGGGCCTCACCTTAGAAATATAAGGTCGCGGGTTCGAATCCCAGTCGTGCCCACACATCTTTGTGTAAATTGTTTCATCGCCGCTGCTCAATATCGGTGAAGGAAAACATCGTGAGGAAACCGGCATGTCTAAGAACTAACCATTCGAGGACATGTGACATCCACCAACCCGCACTTGGCCAGCGTGTGTGGATTAAGGCCTAAACTCTCTTGACTAACTATTAAGATAGCTGAGAGAAGACCCGTGCCCAGTAGTGGGACACTAAAAAGGGTTGAAGTGAGAGAAAAGTATTACCCGCAAACGCAAACCATCCGTGTCCCTAGAAATATTCCTAGTACATCTCGCTCGATTGACCACCCTTGTCGCTTACTACCTGGAGATGCTGCAAAACATATGCCTGTCCATATTCCACGGAGCGGCTATCTACGATGCAAAATGCCGAAGCATAATGGTGTCAAAATAAGAAAAGATACTAGGTATAAATGCGCGGTATGTAATATCGAATTATGTTTAGTGCCGTGTTTCCGTGACTATCACGAAAAGAAAAATCTCTAACAAATTAAGTTGGCTTAATTAATTACAAAATTTATTACCCTGACGTCGAGTCCCACTACGTCTACTTTGAAAAAAAATAACGTTTTGAAGCTCGACGTCAAGTCAATCGATACTTAGGTATAATGAAAGATTATCGTCATGTTATCCCAACACAAAAATACATACTAGCTTACTAAAATATACTACACACCGGGCGCCGATGACGAAATTTTCCGTCATTAGTGAAGGGGTTGTTTATACAAACATTTATGATAATGGTTACCATTGATTTTAAGAATATTGTTAAAAAAAATTTAGTATTCAAATAAAACACATGTCTAACAATCAAATTAATGTTTTTTAGTTTCTAAATCCACAAAAACGTACATAATCTATTGTTATGTTGTTAAATTATATTGTTATGTCGATAAGTTTTGCCCAACCCTAAAGATTTATTAGATTCCGTCTCTGAAAAAGAGTCCGGCGTCGGGGGTGCGTTTAAGTTTGTAAACGTTGGCGTTCAAAGGGTTAAAGTTCTCAAGTCAAAAAGTTTTTCTGTAGGTATCTAATCGGTACTTGCGCTGATGATGCAGGTGTATGCCAGTAAGTATGTATTCTAGATGGTAATGTAAATATTACTTACAACAACTTCTTCTTTAAGTTCTTTCGTAATTCGTTCTGCCCACTCCTTGTTAACCGGCGGCATCACTTGATCATCGAACAATTTGAATATCGCCGCTAACGTGTAGCGGGACATCCCTAGCAGCTGAAAATTACATAGATTTATAAGGTAAGATGCATTTCACGCTGCAGGTCGTGGGTTCGATTCCCACCCAAGACAAACATTTCTTTAAATATATCTGTTTGTCTTGTCTGAGTGTAATTATCTATATTTAAGTATATATTTACAAAAGAAAAGTATTATATGTAGTAGGTATATTACCAGTTATCTGGTTATCACAGTACAAGCTCTGCTTAGTTTGGGATCCAGATGACCGTGTGTGTTTATGTCCCACTATATTAATATTATTATACTAGCGATCAGCCTCGGGTTTATATAGATACACATGAATCTTCCTCATGGATCACTCGGTCTATTGGTGGAAATATCATGAAAATCCGTTCAGTAGTATATGAGTTTATCGTGAACAGCGAGAGCGACTTTTAAAGAAAACATATCAAGCTACTCCAACTTCACCCGGGTGGCTTACGTACCCGATTTAAAATCTCTACCCGCTTTTTATTTTCTTTGACACAAGGTGTGTAAGGTGCCCTGGTATAAAGAAAACAAAAAAATAATAATCATCCTAATTTCGGTGCGAGTAGTTTGGAAGTTACTAAGCTGTAATTGATGGGTGTTTGTATTGCTAAAATTCGGAAAAGGCTATACAGATTTGGCTGATTATGGTTTTGTAATGTTCAAAGGAAGGTTTAAAAGGTGATAAATACGAGGTACGAAGTTCGCCGGGGCAGCTACTTAACATATATAAGATTTAATTGGATGAAAATGTCAAATAACTCAGTCTAGTGACCATGGAAGCTGTGACGCATCCGAAACGTTAGTGCCTATACAAATAAAAACTAAAATAAACAGAAATAAAATAGTTTTATCTCAACGCTAGCTATCCGCCCGAGTGACCTACATTTTATAAAATGTCCAGCAGTGAGATAGCCTATAGTGTTTCTCAATAAATGGACCATCTAACAGTGCAAGAATTTTTCAAATCGGACAAGTAGTTCTTGAGATTAGCGCGTTCAACCAAAATAACTGTTAAACTTTATAATTCCTACGATTATAAATGCGAAAGTAACTCTGTCTATCGCGCTTTCATGCCAAAACTAGTGAATCCGTTTGGATGAAATTTGGTATAGAGATAGTTGGAGACCTGGTAAAAGACATAGGATAGTTTATATTCGACCGCGCAAAAAGAGGTTAATGGTTTAGCGCAATAGCCGAGATACCGACAAAGTCGCACCGCCAAGCGGCCTTGCCGTGATCCGGTGCGATGTCTGGTGACACCATGCAGAGAGGGTGGGTCGGAATGATTGCTCCTTTATAGTTTCTAATCATATGGAGGCTCATTCCACTGCCACCTTCTCATCGAAAATCACTCGTAACCACGAGTAAATCGGTATACTAGGCTGACGCGTTCTATCGTAGACGACATCATTGCAGAAAAAAAATACGCGCAGGCGCAGCTAGCATAGTATACTAACCTTCTTCGGAAGTTCGACCAGGAACTTCGCTTCCCCTGTGTTGTTAGTGAGCACTTTCGCGAACACATCCGTCTCATGAGTCATCCAGTACCTCCACAGTACATACATGTGGTTGAACCCTGGGTGGTAGTACGGCTTCGGCGCTGCATCTGTTGTCGGGACTTCTTCTGTTATCTTCTTTATTACTCTAGAATGTCAAAAGAACTAGTAATAAGGTTTTTGGGGGAGGCAAGGTAACTATAGGCCGACCGTTTAACTCGCGTATCGCCATCTGAGGTACAAAATCATAAAACATTAATTAAATCTCATATAAAACTATTTAACCACAGATAAAAGTAATGTAAGACTATTCGTCACTAATATCCATATCGCTTGAATCATCATCACTGTCTGTGCAGCTTGAGGAGTTAGAATCTTGGCGACAGGCGATAGGCGATACGCGAGTTAAACGGTTGGCCAATATGTAAAGCACACTTTTACATGCTCGCATTGCTCACGCGCACTTACAAACAGTTGAAGCGTCTTAAATGAAAACTACACACGAACAGAACGGTATGAAAAGAAATGAGATTACAGTAAAAATTTATGTACAAAAAAAAAACGATTTTAAATTATTCAAAATCAAAATTATTCATTTGCATAATACAGGTTTGTAATAATAATAAATAATAATAAATATTCTGGGACATTAACACACACGGTCATCTGGTCCCAAGCTAAGCAGAGCTTGTGTTATGGAAACCAGATAACTGGTATAATAATATACTATACATATAATAATTTTCTTTTGTAAATATATACTTGTAATAGATATTTACACCCAGACTCGACACAAACACAAATGTTCATCATTAATGTTTGTCTCGGGTGGGAATCGAACCCACGACCTGCTGCGTGAAAAGCAAGTATCTTAACGACCACGCCACCAGCCCGTTATAACAGAAAAGTACTAATAATTCTGTTTAGTTAGTGTATATGTCAGGAATGTGTATATATTACATCTGAATGTAAGAATGTTTATGTTACATTGCGCACCGTTAGTACATATTTTGTAAAACCCTGTACTTTAAGATGTTATTTACTTTATGAATAAACTTTACTAACACACGCACACGCACATGGACACGCGCACGCGCACGGACACATAAAAACACTATCATATTTTACCATAAAGATATTTTTGATATTATTACTAAAGTAAGTTACTGTAAGACCCATCATGACGAAAGAGACTAGCCTCCACGGCACACGCGACCGTAGTATGGAGGCTAGTGAAAATGTTAATTTTAAGCAATAAAGATTTTATACTTTCATATTTTATACTGTATACATACTTTACGTTTTACTTTTTTTTGTAAATACATACATAATATACACACAACACAACAATCGTGCTCACCACACAAACATTTGTCCTGGGTGGAAATCGAACCCACTAAAATAAAATAAAAAATTAAATATAAATTTGTGCGCCGGTTAAAAAGTTTTCATATTTTAGGTATCTGGTCGGTGCCACTGGAGCGCTAACTCACCTAGTCATAATATTCCTTATATCTTGACAAATAGGACTGATACGCATGTCTTGCGCCGTTTCCACATAGAAGTATCGTAATTTCTGAAAAAAACAAAAACATTTATTATTTTATGAATATAGCCTAACTCCCATATTCATACACGACTTATCTTCTCTTCTTCTTCTTTTAATTATGGCCTCCCATTCTTCTAGATTATTCCGCAATTTTACCAAAGTCAACTTTAAATAAGTATACAAGCTTTTAAAAGATTAGTAGTAAAAAATAAAAAAAACTGCGACGTTCTAAGACGCCATTCTTCCATTATGCTCATAATAGCTAAAATTGGTTTATAATTGCATTGTCTTTGTCTGTCATCTTAACATTTATACTAGTAAGAAAGAGATAGTCCATTTTAACTATACTCAATACTCAATTATTTATTGCATTTCCATAATGTGTACATAGATGGTAAATTAGATTGGATTGGATCATTATGGACTCTGTCGGGTACAGCATTATGGGCGTGAATAATTTTAGAGAGGCGAGTACAATTTTAAATTGTTGTGGTTACACTAACACAATACTTCTACAATGCAATATTAGATTTTTTTTTAACTATATTGGTCTTATAAGATGTTTTGTGAATAAGACTGTAAGTCTAGAGCAGCGGTGGCGCAGCGGTATTGGCTTCGCCTTTGAAAATAAGGTAACGGGTTCTTTAAGTAAATTATTGCATCGTCACTGCTCATGGTGAGGAAACATGTCTAAGAACTAATCATTTGAGGACATGCGACATCTACCAGCCCATAGTTGGCCGGCGTGTGAGGATTGACTCGTAAGATAGTTAAGAGAAGACCCGAGCCCAGCAGTGGGACACTAAAAAGGGGTGGAAGTAAACCTTTGGAATAATAACACGATCTTACTAGTAGTATTATTAAATGCGTAAGTTTGTATGGATGTATATAGGTGTGGATGTTTGTTACTTTTTTACGTTAAAACTACTAGACAGATTTGGATGAAATTTGGCATAGGCATAAATTATAGTTTGGAATAGCTCATAAAAGATACCGATCGTTCTTACACTTGATGCTATACTTATTTCTGTTGCTATTTTAAACTTTAGGCATTACATATAGGTAAGTTTATATTACCTTGACATCAACGACTCTATCCAGATCTAGCTCCTTTGCCTTATCGTTTAGAACGAGTTTCGTAAGCGGTATTAGATCACTGCAGTGTCGACTCACGAAGCCTATGGACGCCATCGTCGGATCCTTGCCGGACCTAAGTGCAGACCCTGAAACATATAACAAGTTACATATTAACAATAATTGTAATTGGCTCTTCACCGTTACTATTTATATCACGAATAATTTGACAGTTGAAAACATTTTTCAACCTTACTGGAAAAAGGTAGGGTTTTTGCAAAAACACTTGTCGCTTTAGTAATATTCCGAAACAAAACGTTAGCTATTGTGAAATAAGAACGCTGATTGGCCGATCGGAAAAAAGGCCTCTGATTCGTTTAAATTTTAAATGTCAACAAACACAGCACTTATCCTGGCCTTTCTGCTTAATAATTTTTGTTAAATTAGGAATTAAGTGTAGGGCATAGTATTGTTAAGTTTTCCAAGGGTGGCATAATCCTATTGATTAAACCCTCTATAATAAAAAAGATATAAAAAAAGAACACAGCAGTTAGGTTGGAATTTGTTGTTTCACTAAATTATATATGTTTAAGAATAATTAAACTATCGACCAATCCGAGGAGGTTTGAACAATTCAAATAAAACTCATTATTATGCTCATTTGCCTATATCAGTACTTTAAATGTTTGCTTTCTATTGACCAACAGTTTAGTGTAATACAATCTCTCTCAAACTCAATCCCCCATACTCATAACGTCAGCTCATTATAGCTAAAATATGTTTATAATTAGTTTGTCTTTGTCATCTTGACATTATACTAGTAAGAAAGAGACAAAGTCCATTTTAACTACAGAGTCTTATTTATATGATTTTTATGAATAAAACCAAATATCTTTATTGCCTAAGTGCATTAAGTATCTTTAGATGGTAACATTATAATATAGGTACACCACTAAGGACCCTGTAGTGCACAGCAAAATAGGGTAGGAGAGAGGAAGCTTTGTTTGTTACGTTAATTCATTTATTGTTAGTCGATTATATTTTTTTGTTATAATTTAAAAGACATTATTATTATTATTATTGACAGAAATGTTATTTGCACTATTATGTCATTATTGGTAGTTATAAAAAAGATAAAAATTAAAATCATAGATATATAAATAACTAATTATATAAAATTTTCATTTTGGTTAGGTTTCTTTTTAAATAAACGTACATAGCACTCACACCTGTATTACCCGAAGGTGTAATCAGAGGTGAGTATCGCCCATAACTATCACCGATTCCATACCTAATAGTGAAATGTTCAACTTACAGCTACTGAGATTTTTCGAAGTACATTCGAATCTTCTTTTGCTTCTTTTAATAAGAATTTAAATAAGAACTTGTTTTTTAAAATAAATATCTTTTAGTTTAGGTATACATACCTTTGAGACTAGTATATCCAGAGGTGGGGTTCAGCGCGTACAGTCCACAGAAGAATGCTGGCATTCGAGTTGACCCGCCAATGTCCGAACCTAAACATAAAAATTATTCGTTAACACAAGTGAATCGGTATATTGGCCAGGCGCGTTCAATCGTAGACTACATCATTGTTTAACATCACGCAAGATCTAGTCAAGCGCAAGCTTATCGCAGAATAAAAAATAATAAAACAATATTGGCGGTAAAAGGGACTGCCGATAAAGTGCAAAACTGTGAACTCACGAAATTTCTACCATCCAAAAAGCGTCTATTGCGCATAGCATACAACCCCTGCGCATGCGCTTGTCATGAGTATGACGGTTTTCACTTTAATAAATAAATAAACTTGCAACCTTAATGTTATTTATTTATTATTTACTAGCTTCCGCCCGCAGCTTCGCCATTCTCCATACAAACTTTGGAACCCCGTTTCTCCCCCTTAAAGGGTGAGTTTTGAAAAATCCTTTCTTAGTGCACCCCTAGACCCCATAAGGAACCTATGTGCCAAATTTGGAGTATCCAAACCCAGCGGTTTGGGCTCTGCGTTGATATGTCAGTCAGTCAGTCAGTCAGTTTCTTCTTTTATATATTTAGATTTATTTATTATGTTATCTATGTATGTCTGACAAGACAAACTTACAAAGCGATATAGGAGCCGCGATAGAAGCCATGAGCGCCGCCTCACCACCGCTGGAGCCGCCTGGAGTCCGACCGGTGTGGTGCGGGTTGTTGGTCTGACCGAATAACATGTTGCGGGCTTCCGTCCTGTTACAACACATTAACCGTTTAATAGTTGCGGGAATTCATTAAAATAAGCCTAGCAATAGCCGTGTGCGCAACCCGTAACCCGTCTCTGTAAACCCAGTATTGTTCTACATCCGTACCTAATAATAATAATATTCTGAGACATTACCACACACGATCATCTGGTCCCATGCTAAGCAGAGTTTGTGTTATAGAAACCAGGTAACTGGTATATTATACATATACAACATTTCTTTTGTAATTATACTTATAATAGATAATTACACCCACACTCGAGACCAACAGGAATGTTCGTCACACAAATGTGTGACTTTACACATGTAATTTATTACCCCTGTATTCATGAACGTCTTATACGCACAATAAGTACTTAAAATAGGTTTATAATTGGTTTGTCTTTGTCTGTAATTTTGACATATTTTATACTAGTAAGAGACAAAGTTCATTTTAACTAAAGAGTAATTGTTGTCCCGATAATAATAAGAATAAAACTTTATTTCGGGTACCAGATCCATATATCCTACTAATATAATAAATGCGAAAGTTTGTAAGAATGCATGGATGTTTGTTACTCTTTCACGCAAAAACTACAGGACGAAATTGTATGCAATTTAGCAAAGAGATAGATTATGGTCTGGATTAACACATAGGCTACTTTTAAGCTAGTTATACATACATGAAAAGATAAAAAAGTAGTATCTTTATCAAAGTAATATTATTTTCGTCGGTACATACGCCGCAGTCTGCAGCAGACAGTCAGTCAAGCTCTTTATAATTGTATTTTTACACGTGTAAACTCTTGACTTGAACAAAGCGATTCTCATTCGCTGTATATCAGTAAAAGTATCTTAAATAAATTCCAAACCGCACTTGGTCAGAGTAACAATAATATTTTAACTCTTTATCGCCGCCGATACACCCACATCACTAGGTAACACACAATCAATCATACGTACACTTACAATCATTCCACTCATTCCATACACACATACATTCATGCATACATTCACTCACACATTCATTCTACTGCGCCCCAGCCCACTACGTAACCACCGACCCTATCGAACCAAATTGTCGGGCTATTTTCTGTAGTACATGAATCTTGACGATTATATCTAGTTCCAAGATTCGCCTAGTTTCATTACTCTTGTCACGAACTAGAAGTGGCGACCGTGACAGAACTAACCAGGAGTTAACCCAAGTGCAAGTCGTCCATCGTCCCCATACATCAGGACCTAAGGTGGCGGCGCGAAGTGTGCCACGCGCGTCTCTTCTGATGTCGCAGGGGAAACCTCCTCCTCATGTGAAGATACCCACAGAGTCGGGCCATCACTAGCTGGGGGTGGCGGAATTATCGCGTGTTCCCGCGACTCCTGCCATAAGTGTAGGACGGAACACCCAAGGGGGTTAGTTTTTAGCTACATTCACAACTAAACTCACCATTTATTAACTTCTGGCACGTTAGTAACAGCTATAGGTATCGCCCCTGCTTCTTTAACTAGTCTGACACACTCAGCGTCCTCGTGTGCGCGGAGTCCTTTACGTGCCACAAGACCTAGTGTGTGCAACATGCCACTAACTGCGTGACTCTCCTTAGCGGTGAAGGGAACACCTGTGAACGAATTGTTTTGATTAAGATTCAGTGTACACGTAGACAAAGAAATTTGTTGACACATCTGCTTCTCAATATATCAGCTGTCATTTTGTACTGCCATCGCGACCGCCTTTCAAGTCAGCTGTCACTCGAAAAAGTCACGAACGAATGAACACCGAGCACGAGTGTAGCAGCAAGCCGTCATCTGTGTCACATATGTGCGCATGCAACCACGTGGTCGGTGGACATTAACCCCCGTATTCATAAGTATTATAAGTTCATTATAGCTAAAATAAATTTGTAATTTATACTAGTAAGAAAGAGACGAATTCTTATAACATTTTTAAGGATAAGACCGTATGCCCTTAGCTTTAATCTTAGTTAATCTTAGCGATCTGTACACATCTAGTAACATTATTGAGTGTGCTATCGAGAGATCTCGTTAAAGTAATATTTGCCGTAGTAATTTTATTGGAATACCGTCGTCTTACCCGACAATTCACGCCTACCTAAAGTTGTTTGATAATCCTGATTTTTAGTCGGAAGCCTTTAAAATAATTTGTTTATCGAATCCGGAATCCGGAATTTCAATCTGGAATGATTGAAATAAATAAAGGAAACCCAATTTAATGGCCATTCTTATTTATTTAAAAAACAAATCTATCACTTCGACCTTTATTTTCCTACTACTGGGCACGGGTCTCCTCTCAACTAACTTAAGAGTCAAAGTTAAGGCATTAATCTACACACGCTGGCCAAGTGCGGGTAAGTGCAAGTCATGTTCTAAAATTATTAGTTCTAAGACATGCCTGTTTCCTCACGATGTTTTCGCCACCGCTGCTCAAAAATTAGTCATTAACAACTAATTAGATAGAATATATATTTAATTTCTAGATTGATAAGGTAAGGTAAAATCTATACCGCGGCTACGCTAGTTGCAAGTAATCTGTAATTGAAAATGCACAGCTAAGTCTAACCTACAACACATCTGCTAAAAGTAAAATGGAACTGATTGCAGATTCACTTAGAGGAAAAAAAAGTCTAACCTAAGGTGCTAACCTAACCTTTTTTTTCTAACCTGACCTAACCTGTGAATTTGTACTGCACAACAAAACAAGCACTGCCATTCTCTTCATACCTGAGCAATAGATATACGACAGTGCTTGCAACTGGTATCATAGATACATATACTACACGATAAAATCAATAAATTCTTACCCAAAAACGGTTTCTTATCGAAGTACTCATCAGGCAGACCAGTCGCAATGAGCGCGTCGATTTGTTTCGCGTCATTGAGAGCCGCTTCGTACCGCTCATCGGTAACTGCGTTTATAATGGGGTTCACCTAGAACACAGTATATTGCATAATAGTAACACCACTGTAATATTATTATCCTTACTAAAATTATAAATGCGAAAGTAACGGAACGCAACTTAAATATTAATGTTTAGTTTAGAGGTAGTCAGTAATAATTGTGATTAATATTTTTGGACGTCAAATACCTCAGTCCACCCTTGAACATGAAGTCTGAAAAGACTTTAAAACGTCGGGATCTAAAATCTAAAATAAACTGCGATAAAATCCGTTAAAAAGTAGTTTTATTTCAAATGCGAAAGTAACTTAACTTTTTTGTTTTTTTTTATTCTGTCTGTCCCGCTTTCACGCTAAAACTACTGAATCATTTGGATGAAATTTGGTATGGAGATAGTTTGATACCCGGGGAAGGACATAGGATAGTTTTTTCCCGACTTCGCAAAAAGATGTTAATGGTTTAGCGCGATAATCGACATACGCGCGAGCGTAGCTACGTGCGGAGAGCTAGTAGATAATAATATTACAATGGTATTTACCCGTACTTAGGTATTACAACATTCTTGTAACTTTAGCCAAAACAATAGAGAATTCTACTACATACGTAGTCCCTGTAATATTTATGTTAAACAAAGGTGTAGTAGTCACCTACATACACCATTTATAACGGGTATGCGAATGCTGTACAAAGATTGCAGTCACTTTTTGGATTACTAATTCCTAAAAATGTATCTACCCAGATGAATTAGTCCAGTAGTTTTGAAGCAAGTCGGCTGTACTAATAGATAAACAACAGAATCGTCCTATTACAAACCATATACAGAGACTGTCTCATTTCGCAGGTCGTGGGTTCTATCCCCACCCACACCAGACATTTGTGTGATGAACGTTTGTTTGTCTTTAATCTGGGTGTAATTCCTAATCTAAATTTAAGTACTCAGTTACAAAAGATAAGTATTATTTGTAATATATTACCACTTAACTGGTTTCCATAGTACATGCTCTGCTTAGTTTGGGATCAGATGGCTGTGTGTTTTAATGTCTCAAGATATTATTATTTTTTATCTTAAGCCTAAAAAAACCTTAGAAACTGCAGACCCATCTGTGCCTGTCTGCTTAAATGTATAATACACACAGATCTTCTATTTACCTGCTGAATCCTCTCAATAACTGTTCTAACCAGATCTTCAGACTTCAACTCTTTATTTTTAATCTTCTTAGCCAAGGTCACAGCACTCTCGGTAAGAATGTTGTGTCTCTTCTCCAAGGCTGGAATGGGTTTTCTTTTGCCTTCCCAGAAGAAACCGAAGACCAGGTCAATGAACATATCCAGGTATGTTCGGAAGATGAGAAATGCCTTTTTCAACATGTTGAAGAAGATTCCGATAAATATTTTTGATGTCTTATTCTTGTGGTACTGTTAATAGAAAATAAAGTATTTTTCAGTAGGTGAAGCATTTATTAGGTATGTAAAACCCTCTCAGACTAGGTGGAGTGACAATCTCAGCATGGCATGGCGGCTGGCAAGAACTGGATACGAAAAGCCGAACTCACGCTTTAGGAGAGGCTGATACATCATCAGACTATTTAAGTTCATAGCTGGACATAGGTGGAGGTAAAGCATTTATAAAATAAGGTTCTCTGCTTACTTTCCAGTACTTACAGTGCAAAATAAAAAAATCAACTTAATTTATTAAAAGTAATGCAACTTAAATAGTAATGTTTGTAGGTAGTCAGTAATAATGGTGATTAATATTTTGGGACGTCAAATACCTCAGTCCACCCGCGAACATGAAGTCTGAAAAGACTGAAAAGTCGGGATCTAAAATCTAAAATAAACCGTGATAAAATCTGTTAAAGAGTAGTTTTATTTCAATATACTGTGGACCCCCGGTAATCCGGCCCCTGTCTAGTCCGGCACCCCCTGTAGTCCGACATGGTCCATTATTTATTATGTATGTATTAATAATCTTCCCTAATGGATGATTGAACAAGTTATAACGATATATTTTGGTTCTGATTGCTTAGTTTCTAGCTTCCTAAAATTTATTCATAATTTTTGATTATTTTAGTATGTATGTACATTTGTTTGTACACAATTATTTTTTGTAAGTTCTATAGCATAACAACATTAATTTTATAATAGGTAAATGGTAAGCTATCTATTGTGTACATGTATGATTTGTACTTCAGAGTAAATTTAAATAACTTAAAGAATATCATCATTGGATCTGTAATTTGTCGGATTACAAGGTACTCTTTTGTAAACATTTCCGGACTATAGGGTTTCTTAGGCAGTACTCTATAATCCGACAAATTCGTTAGTCCGACACTACCCTGCAAAATGTTTGTCGGATTACCGGGGGTCCACTGTATTTCAAAACTAACAAACTGAATAGAAAAATATCAGAAAAGAAATCTAAATAGACCAGACACACAATGCGTATCCGTAAAATGCTATAAGTTGCTTGTTCTTCTTCTTCTTTTAATTATGGCCTCTGCAGAACTTATTCCGCAATTTTGCCAGTGTCAAGTTTAAATAGGTATATAATTTAAACATTAGTAGTAAAAAACTAAAAAACAGTGACGTTCTAAGATGCCATTTTTTTCTCTCCAAGTTGCTTGTTACTGCCTTGAACTAATTCATTGTTATACTCATTAGAGTCAACAGTCTCAAAATAATAAATACTTATTATACTCATTAACTTCACAAAGTAACTGTCAATGTTTAGTCATTCTAACTAAAATATAAACAGGTGCAGTTGAAAATTATGCAATTAGGTTGTAATTAATTTATATTATTATCCATAAATAATTATGGTTAATAAGATAAATTAATGACCAGTTAATTGGCTAATTAATTAAAATAGACGAAGATGTGATTTAATTTTTTTTACAAATATATTTTTAAAACAAGATTTAAGTGCTGAGTGTCATTTTGACATGACACTTAAATATATACAACCAGAACCAGCTTGTCACTTCATTCTGGTGTGGCTGAGGTTGACATTGGCAAAATTGCAGAATAATTTCTGCAGAGGCCATAAAAAAGAACACAAAGAAGAGGTTTAAGGAAAGTATATCATGTGGATTAAGGCTTATACTCTCTCAACTCGTAAGACAGTTGAGAGAAGACCCATGCCCAGGAGTGGGACACTAAAAAGGGTTGAATCACTTACTTCTTCTTCTTACACCCTTTTTAGTGTAGTAATAATTATAATTAAAAGTTGGGACGTCAAAACCTCAGTGCCCCATGACCATGAAGTTTGAAGAGACAAATGTTAGAATATAAAATCTACAACAATAAAACCTATGAAAAATAAGTTTTATTTCAATATGTGATATATGTGTAAATTTAAGAAAATGCTATAGGATTGCTGGTCTAAAACATTTTTTGAAATACAGAATAAAGTTGAAACTTACAAGTCTGTCTGTACAAGAATATTTATTTAGAAAAAAAATAATTACTTGTATAATTACAATTTAGAAGTACCTAATTGTTATTTCAACTAATTAATATGGTAATTGATATACTTGCCTGAGTGCTAACTTTGTGGTCGTCAGCAGTGCTCATCGTATTTTTACTGTAGAAAAAATTATTTGATTCAGATTTTAATTCCACAAAGCTAGATACTGACTCACTCCAAGTCCACTTTACGTATAAATTAAACGTAAGCCGATGATAATCAAAGCGCTAACTACTACGTACTAACTTTCTTTAACTTTCTGCACAGTCACTCACCTTACTAACTGGTAGTCGCCAACCACAAATAACTTTCCACTAGTAATGAGGATTAACCGATAGCGTTAGTCTGAGATTTTAAGATTATTTGTTTGTATCGCCAGTCGCTAGTTGCTTAATTCACGTATATTAAGTCGTAATTCTCGTATATTAATAAAAACAACCGCTAACTAGTCAAACAATAACTCACTCAAACTTTGCACCTTTGCACCATTAGCAACGTACGTAATGTTGACAAACAATAAAATTGACATTTACGAGATTACGGTGAGGTCACTTGACAATGACTTAGTTGACATTTGCTAGAGATGTCCCCTGTTGGAGCACAACGGGGCACAAGCACAAATTCTTCGTGCACAAAATCGTGGGGCATTTTGCCTAGTTGCTGTTTACATTTTTTTTAAATACTATAAAATTATACGTAAGTCCCATGGGCAGTTTGTAGGTGGAATCGATTCGACCGTCCTCGGACGGCTCACCGAAAAAGTCCGGTGAAGCAATAGAGGCCCGTCCGGCTAATTGGGTTAGGTCATCAGCAATAATAAATAAAAAGAATTGTAGGTGGATAATTTTAGGTACATACGTACATTTTTGCATGCAGCTAGACGGAAGTCCCAGATTATATTTTTAAGAATGGGCGCGTTTATATACTCTTTGGAATGGGCAGCAAAAAAACTGCGCCAAGTTATATCATGCGCTAGGTTATTATGATATAACTTATCGGTTCGACCGTCCTCGGACGGCTCACCGAAAAAGTCCGGTGAACCAATAGAGGCCCTTCAGGCTAATTGGGTTAGGTCATTTAACAAAAAAAAATATGATATAACTTATTTAATTTGGTTAAGCCTTAGTAGTCTGTGGGTTAATCAGAGGGGGTACGTCGCCCGATTTCTTGGTACCCTGCCTGCTAAAACGTAGTAATATTAATATACTCTTTGCTTCCCGTATGCAGCGATCTAAATGCGGTTTTTTATTTTTAAATTTTAAATTTTATTTTTGTTTGTAATTAGTTTTAGTTTTGTTTTGATCATATTATAATACTTAACAAAATTAAAATTAACATATTGCAAGTGTCAGTTCTTAAATATTTTAGTTCTTTAATGGACCTAGGCCATATTATTTAAAATTTCATTTTAGTGCAATAGGTACAGCTAGGAAGATGTATTGGGAGTTACGTAAAATATGTAATAAAATAGCAAATTTGTAACGCAGTTATGTCTGCGACAATTGTTTTTCTTCCCTCAGCGCTAGGACTTTGCACCGGACACGATTTCAATCTCCGGATATCTTTCTCCGGTTACACATAATCTCCGGAGATTCTCCGGATATGCCGGAGATTTGTAATAAAACCATAGTGTAGTAAAAGTAAAAATAAAAATGTTTCATTTGAAAAAAAATCGAATAAGTATACAAAATAATTTCAATTAAATAATTAAGCACAATTCCTAACTTCAAGTTACAAATAAGATTCTCTAAGCATATTAGAAAATTCTTTTTGCTCGACCAGGGAATCGAACTCAGGACCTCTCAGTTATTAACTGAATGCGCTTACCACTGGACCACCGAGGCGTCACCTACCTATGAACCTACATATTGTAGGTATATTTTATCGGATCGAAAAAATATTACCCCTAGTTTCCACTGGGGAAACATGCACAAAAAAACATGTTTCCCCCTGCCCTATCGGCTGATTGGGTTAGGTCATCAACAAAAAAAAACATTTCAATTAAAGCAAAAAAATACGTGTCTAACATGTTTTTAAAATCCTCCAGGATGCGACGCAAGTGACGCAACGGATTTCGCGATGGACTAATAAAATACGATTTTTCTCATACCTTGTCGTTGTCAACTCTATTCGATTTATATCCTAAATCTATGCTCCTGTTATTATTATTATTTTGGCTAGACACCACCTATTATCATAGTTACCTATCAATTGTTATTAGGGTTTCGGAGGCCTAACAAACGAAACCTTTATTTTTTCAATTAAATCAAATAAATAAATAAACATAAACAATTAATTATCTTATTTATTAATTTATTTTTTATTAATCTTCTTTTTTCTTTTAGTTTTTTATTGATTAATTAAATTAGGCTTGCGCTTGAACACAGCCTAATGTTCATCTAGATTACGATGGGACACGTTACATAGGCTAGTATACCGATTTTAATCCTGTGTGTGTGATTTTAGGTGTGAAAGTGGAACTGAAATGAGGCTTGAGCACCTTGAGTTTCACATGGTTGGAAACTATAAAAGAGCAAATATTCCGAGCCATCATTGCACCATCTCGAATGGTCACTGGAACACTGCAAAGTAACTCTTTCTATTAGGTGGTTACTAACCACGGCCGAAACCAGCCACCCGTTTATTGTGATCTGATTTGCCATCCAGGGTCCACAAGTGGGGAATCACACTGAAGATTTAGATTAAGGGGATTAAGATTCATGTTCGCTAAATTCTGATTACTTACTATAAAGTTTCATTTTTTTTTTTGCGGATGACCTAACCCGATTAGCTGGAAGGGCCTTTATTGGTGAGTTAATTATCGGTGAGCCGTCTGAGGACGGTCGAACCGATTACCGCTTCATTATTTACCACCTTTATATATACATAAGTAACGATTTCCACAGTGTATCATATCTATCATACATACACAGTACTGACTGATACACAGTGGCTTCTCACAATCGCGACTGCTCACACGTGTGTGTGCACACTTCAAGTACTGTGATAGTGTTTATTTTTTATTCAAATTGTGTTTTTGCTAGCTGTCTGTATTTTTAGGTAATTATTCTGTTTATTTTTAGCATATTGTGTCTAGTTTCACACATTGCACAAACCTACTTGCTTACTTAATTAATTTTTACTTAAATACCGGTTACATTATATGTAATAACAATACTATCCATGACATAAGATACCTATAATTTGTAGTTAGGTATGTACAGTAATGAATTTATCATATAACTCCGTCAGAAAGACCAGTTTAAAATGAAATTAAAATAATTTGCATATTTTTGGGGACGCGAGTCTAGCTAGAGTCTAAGAATAGTCCATCCAATGCCTTTCTAAAAACTATTTATTTCTAAAATTTCTACCAATGAGACACACTGCTAAAAAAACTCAGTGCCTAGGTTCTTTTATTACTTAAATACCTACATTTAGTTTAGTGTGTTATATACTTAAATGAAGTACTTATATCTATTACATTTTGTTTGTTTAGTGTGTTGAATTAGAGCGACTTAATTACAAGCCTTTTTATATGTTAGATAGACTGAAATTTTATATACGCTTTCATACATAACGTGGATTTTTATAATTATCTAATAATATTTAGTAATTTCCCTAATATTATTTGGAAGTTTACTGCAGAAACGAATACCATTATGTAATATTTACTTTAAACATGGCTTATTAAAAATACCTGAAGAAATTTTCCTTCACAGTTTTTTGTTTTTTCCACCCTGTATAGTTAAGTAAGATGGTAACTGCTTGCTTATCTCCTGCTTAAAACTTAGTACAGTATTATATTATCTGTGTTAAAACTTATTAGAGTGAAGCCCTTATTGACTTTCTACTTTATACATCGCACTATAATATGTTATTATGAATTGTTAATTTATTTGCTAAGCACCTATAACCTACCTAATTTTCCAGCACTTTGGTGGTTAAACATGTAGGTAGGAACTTTTTAGGGTTCCGTAGTGTAGGTACTAGAAACACTGTCCTCTGCCAAGGCCGATATAAAGCTGATAACAAATGTGCAGGCTAGCCATCCCTTTAAAACAGTAAAAAAACTAATCTTTTTCTTAGTCAACACGATCGAAAGAACATGACCTGCTCCATTTATTTCACATATTTTTACGCTTGCGACATAAAAGAGCTAACCAAAGAGCTTATAAACGCTTCGAGCTAACTAACTCCAAACTAACTAACCCGAAATATAAAGTTTTCATTCTGTGTGCGCCCTCATTGAATCTACTCTTTTATGTCGCACTACTTCCCATTAAAAACAAGAATCACGTGGCCATGAAACAGTAAAATGTAGAAAAATTAAGGAACAAACTCAATACCTATTAGTACTTTGTCACATGAAAAAAGCCTGCTATTAAAAAGTAATAAGGAACTATATCTTTTAATTACGTCAATCCAAATTAAATTTCGCCAATAAATTATCGAATAGAATTTGTACATATATAATTGAATAGTAGGTACGGAGACCTTGTCCGAAAAGTGAACTTACGCTTAGCCGGTTTTTATGCTTAAGTACCTAGTTAGTTACTTATACCTATCAGTTTCTTGTTTGTACACATTAATACTTAATTGTTAATTTAATTCTAAATATCCTACTAATACCTATTATTGTAAATGCGGAACTTTTTGATAATGTTTAAATGTTTTTACTCCATCGCGGGAAAACTTCAGATTTGGATAAACTCGTGGCGGCACTTAACGTCTTACGCCGCTCATTAAGAGACATTACGTAATAGCAATCCTGAATCGCACAAGCAAGTTTCACCGATACGACGATTACTTAATACATATAATAAAAAAACAAGTTCCCGACTCCCTACCATAAGGACCGTAAAAAGTTACTTAGTGGGGCCGGGCATCACACCTTGCCGGCGGCGGCGTGAAGATCTTCATTACTACCAGCCAATCCAATCCCAAAAACTTGTACATGTAATTATTGCCTGTTTACATTATACAGGGTACCTACATTTTATCCCAATATTTTCCCTTGGGATACTTCCCATACCCAATGAAGTCGTGGGCCGAAGTTAGTCCCTACATAAACTATACTAACTTCATCTGTCTGTCTGTTACGCTTTCACGACTGAAACTGAACTGAATTGGATAAAATTTGGTATGCAAATAGTTGGAGACCCTGGGAAGGGGAAGGACGTATAGTTTTACACGCGATACGTGAGGGTGGAAATAAGAAGTGGATAGTTACTTAGAATATAACTCTTACGAAAAAATAAAAAATATCACATGCGCCTTTTTTGTATCACGGCAGAGACTTAGAACATTCAACACGGGAGGTACTACACGCAACTAGTAGTGCTAAATTGTTTCTACCAGTTTTTGTGGGAGGCGATAACCACGTACAGCACACATGAAAAAGTTGAAGCGTCTTTACAATTGCACACGTAAATAACAGTTTATGCATAAGTACAAACTGTTCATGTATCTCAGCAAAGGGGTTCATTACTAGATTCATGTGAAATTTTCTAAGGGCACAGCTAAGTAAGTACCTACTTTAGATTGGGTGGACCTATTTCTATTATCGTATCGTTTGGTTTGTTTCCACCCTGATTAGCAGAATAAATAAAAAAATAAACTAAACTAAACTAAATAAATATTTACTAGTAGAGCTGTCCAAAGTTCGTCAGGTCACTTAACATACACAATTATTTACTGTGGTAGGTAAAAGATACTCTATTTATCATTAAACTGTATTAACTAACTGTTAAAGCTTTTACATAGCGTCATGCATTACCTGAAGGTGTAAGCAGAGGTGAATATTACCCACTTTTCGCCGGCTATGTTCAAGCCCCTTAATAAATCTATGCCCATACCACAGAATTTATTACTGTTGACAACATTGGATGACGTAGGCGGCGCGAGAGTAGCGGCTGCCAATATGACGAGCGAGATCTACTAACACTTGCTCATTCATTCAGAACGGAGTGATTGATTGGATTTTATGGCTTCTTTATAGCATTCTTTGGAGAAAGCGCGCGACACATTGTAGTCGGAATTTATATTGGATTTATAGGCGGTAGAAATAATTTATAGAACAATCATATATGTAGATACTTATTGATTATTGAGTTTAATGTGCAGGTTTTAGGTCATACATAACAGATAGTAAGTTAACAATACTTTACTAGTACCTAGTAGGGGGCGAGCGAACCTATTACCGTTCATCGGACACAATACCAATTTTCAAGCTGCAACGTATACATATGTGCTGCAACTAAGATTCTCATATATTAGAAAATTTCCGGACCCGGGAATCGAATCCGGAACGGGTGTATTCAACATTGTGAAAATAAATCATTAGGTACCTACCATACGTGATGATAACTATTTATTTTATGCAAATGGTCGTTTCGATTCGATTCGTACATCTTATTGCACCCATGCCAAGCCGGGACGGGTTAACAGTAACAATACAAGACATCTAAATATCGACAACATAAAGTTATGCAATATGAAAACTTTCTATATGAACTCAATTGCCTTGCCCGGGCGTTGAACCTGCTCTAACCTGGTTAATGTTGCTGTTTCGTTGCGTAAACTCATGCACCGCGACGTAACGTCTACTCAAATTGTTGCTAAGTAGCCATTTCTTGTGAATCATGCTACGTCCGCATGCATAATCTCAGTAAAGCACTTTTTGATATGTAATATTAGTCTATTTAAATAAAAATCAATGCCACTTTTCATTGTAATTTTATAACTCAAAAACGGGCTTACCTATTCAAACCAAATGTTTAGGCATTGTTCGGACTATTTAGTAGAAAATCGGAAACAAAATGGACAAAATCAGTTGAGCTGTTCTTTATTTAACACATTTTTTATAAATTGTCGAGTGGGCTGAAGCTACCCGGTCGCAGCTGGGGCGGGCCGCTAGTTAACTATAAATAAATGTAAATTAAAAATGTACCTCCTTAATAAAATTATATTACTGTGATCAAAAAATTCTTTAGAACGCATCCAAAGGCTCGCTATACTAAAATTTTAAATGAAAATGTCTACTTACATTTTTTTGAGACGCGAGTCTACACAAAAATAGTCCAATTTCTTTTCCTACCGTGCAGTGAATGACTGGCAACTACTGAAAAACACTGCCAAGAAACTTTTAGTAGGTACACACTAGTGTTTTTTTCTTTTTTAATTTAAATACTTACCTATATTTATAGGTAATTTTGTTTAGTTTGTTGTATTAGAGTAGTTTCCACCGCACAACAATACATGTTGCAAGCACTATTTATCTCTATCGTTTAGAGATGCGTAGAAAGAGATAAGACTATGCTTGTATCATGTTTTGTTGTGCAGAGTAAACGCCCAGTTAGATTTCTTTTGTCAACATTTTACGAATCGATACCACCGACTCGATACCTTCAATAAATGGGTAGGTGCAATGGGTGAAAATTGACTAAAAAGAAACAAAACTGCCAACCTTATTTCTGAATCCTCATACTTGATTTCCAGGTAGTGCAAATTAGGTGACAATAAACTGGTGGTAGGCTTTGGCCGTGGTTAGTGACCACTCAACGGACAAAGCTTCACCGCCTAGCGACCTTACCGTGTTCCGGTGTTATGTTTGGTGCACCATGCAGAGAGGGTGGACCGGAATGGTTGCTCCTAGTTTTCTAACATACCTATGCGCTATGGCTTTATTCCACTGCCACCTTCTCACTGAAAATCATTTCATAATGACGAGTGAATCGGTAAATTAGGCAGGCACGTGACATCGTAGACTACTGCATTGCTTAATAGTCAAGCGCATGATTATTACAGATTAAAAAAAAAGATTGCCAGTTTCAGTATTCGAATTCGTTGAGGATTCGAACGCTTAAATACGACAAGCGTTTTCGGTTACGCGGTTATTCACCTTATTGCAATGACGTTTCTCTATGGTCCTATTGATATTAAAACTCTTTCGTCAGCAGGCAAACATGAGCGGCATATGGCTGAAACTCTTCCTCTACTTCCGGCTGATAGTAGACCTAGCCATAGACTTCTTCTTCTCTTTATACTGGGACAGACGAAGGAAGACTGTTCCAGATTTGGACAAGAAACATGCAGTACTAAGCGAGAGCGCTGTTACCCTCGCTCGGAAGATCAGGGAGAGGGAATTAAAGTCTGAGGAGCTGGTTAAAATGTTTATTGAAAGGATCAAAGAGGTCAGTAACCTATTTATGTTTCCTCTAGAGATTTTTAAGCTAGGAGGTGTGAAAACCTTATGGCAAGGTTTTTATTTCTGGATCAAAACTGCTGCTACCGAAGAGCTGCTTTCACTTCTACCCTTTTGAGTGTCCCACTGCCAGGCACGGGTCTTCTCTCAACTATCTTATGAGTCAAGAAAGTTTAGGCCTTAATCCACACACGCGGGCCAAGTGGAGATGTCACATTTCCTCGAATGATTAGTTCTTAGACACGTCGGGAAAAAATCACACAAAGATGTGTGCAACCTTCGCCCTTATATTTCTAAGGCAAGGCCCACACCGCTACACCACCGCTGCTCAAAACTACGACGCTCTACATTAAATGTACACAATTGCTGTAGTAGATATGTAGGTACTCAAAGACAGCTAAGTCACTGACAGGTTCAAGGCTGCTGGAGCGATAGTGCTAGCTGCGACCAGTTGGTCAGAGATGTTTGTCTTTTTTAGACTTAACCCACCACCTCAATC
This sequence comes from Meganola albula, assembly GCA_936450015.1. Lineage (NCBI taxonomy): Eukaryota > Metazoa > Arthropoda > Insecta > Lepidoptera > Nolidae > Meganola > Meganola albula. Next base: position 11,481,393 of record OW388159.1, on the reverse strand, counting down.
CTGCCACTCCACTCCTGTAAGCCAGGATCAACAGCGGCCGTGAAAAGACTCGGGATTTGTACACGGCCATGTCCCGGGTCATCTAAACTGTCTTGGATCTCGCGCGCATTTAGAAAGATACTAGGAGGAGTTAGAAAGTTAAATTGTCCACTTTCGAAGTTATAGGCCGACCGTTTAACTCGCCTATCGCCTATCGCCAAGATTCTGACTCCTCAAGCTGCACAGACAGTGATGATGATTCAACCGATATGGATATTAGTGACGAATAGTCTTACATTGCTTTTATCTGTGGTTAAATAGTTCTTTATGAGATTTATTTAATGTTTTATGCCTTTGTACCTCAGATGGCGATACGCGAGTTAAACGGTCGGCCTATACCTGTAGACATAACGAATCAGCTGTACTCTGCTAAATTTTATTTTCCAATGGTGTGAACAATAACCATGTTTCACCAAAGTGGCGAACTATGGTACTGTCGTTTGTCACTTTTGTCAGACGCATACAAACTCCGATGATTTTTACAGAAGTCGAAAACATTTTCGGTTACACGTGGTTGTGCATATCAGGTGACAATTAACTGGTAGGCTTCAGTCGTGGTTAGTGACCACCCACTAGACAAAGCCGCACCGCCAAGCGGCCTTACCGTGTTCCAGTGCGATGTCTGGTGACACTATGCTGAGAGGGTGGTTCGGATTATAGCTCGTTTAAAGTTTCTAACCATGGAAGGCTCATTCCACTGCTACCTTCTCACCGATAATCATTCGTAATCACGAGTGAATCAGTATACTGGGCTGGCACGTTCCATCGTAGAGTACATGATTGTTTAACATCAGGCAAGTATCGAAGAATAAAAAAAAATCCTGATTCTAATATACCGGTTGTGTTCACTCACCACCAGACCAACTGTATAGTTACTTAAATACAATTAGAGTTAATATTTAAATAATTGGAGAAAGTGTTCAGTATGTATAATATAATAATTATGTTTTCAGGTGAATCCGGTAATTAACGCTATAGCGCGTGACAGGTATGAAAGCGCGCTGGCTGAAGCGAAGGAGGTGGATGCCCTCATTGATAACGGTCTTTCAGATGAAGAGGCACAAAAAAAACCCTTTTTAGGTAAGGTCCATAATTACCTAAAACTTAATATAGGTATGAATAGCCAGAGGAACAGAATCAGATAAATTATTAAGAAATTGTTAAGTTTTTGTAGGATTTACATAGCTGATATCTGTCGCGATCAGAAACTAATTACAATGTAAAACCTTTTCCAGGTGTCCCATTCACGACAAAAGAATGTCAGGCAGTAAAAGGCATGCCATTCACATTCGGTGCTGTTAGCCGACGGAATGAGGTCGCCTCTGAGGACAGCGAAGCTATCGTCAGGCTGAAGGCTGCTGGAGCGATAGTGCTAGCTGCCACTAATGTCCCTGAGATGCTTGTTTGGTAAGCTTAAAACTCATCTCTAGTTAAAGAAAAGATCTATGCCTATAGTCAAAGCCAGTGCTAAATACTTGTCAGTACTTATATTTTTTTATTTCCCGCTTTTCCTTTTTCTTTTGATATTAATTATCCCGTCTCGCTTTTTGACTGATGACTGGAATGACTTCAGAAGTGACTGAAAATATCACCACTCTTCGCTTAAAGGATTCAGGATATGAAGATGGAGAGAGTCTTTTACAGGGCCAATCCTATCACAAAAACTAAGGGGAAAAAAACCAAATTAATTTTGGTACATATTTTGGTATTTTCAGGCAAGAGACCCGCAACCCGGTATATGGCATGACGAACAACCCCCACCATACTGGCAGAACTCCCGGCGGGTCCAGTGGCGCTGAAGCAGGACTGACGGCTACATACGCCACTCCCATCAGCTTGTGTGAGTATCCGCCAAATTGCGCATATCGTCACTCCACATTTGAGCGAGCGAGGACGATGCTTTGCTCAGTGTGCTTACTTCATTTTTGTAGGGATGCACTAATTAAGAACTAATTATTCCAGGTTCGGACCTTGGCGGTTCCATTCGTATGCCCGCATTCTACTGCGGCATGTTTGGGCATTACCCCACACCCGGAGTTATCAATAACAGAGGTAAGTTGCTTCTATTTTCAATTAGTTAGCAATGTTTGTTTGCAAATCCTGGCACGTGCCTTTTAACAACGGCGCCCTCACTAAAAGAGGAAGGAATATGGACTTTGTCTTTTTCCTGTACATAATAAGAACCAGAAACCACAAAATAGCCTAAATAAACGTATTCTCCTCTCAAGGAATCCTCCTACGTACTGGCGAGGAGAAAGATACGATGCTAGCCCTCGGCTTCATCAGTAAGCAGGTGGAAGACCTGGGACCGCTCACCAAAGTCATCGCTGGAGATAAGGCCCACGAGCTTAATCTTGACCGGCATGTTGATGTCAAGGTAAAGTTTTCTCATAAATACTACCCTTTTGCCACAAGCTATGAATTCAATGGAATGCCACTATCAGATGAGAGTATTTATGTCCTGTAGTGAACTGCTATAGATTCAGAGGAGAAAATTCATATTTGATTCTACAAAAAACTAACTATTTTGCCAAAAGAAAACTAGATTACGCAGTTAACTATGTTTATGAGTAAGTCTTAAAACGGAGTTTATTGTTGGTTACAGGATATTAAATTCTACTACACAGAGACCAGTAAGGACCTATTGGTGAGCTCCATCAGAGCTGATCTACGAGGAGCTATGAAACGGTAACTTACCAATGCAATTTTTATACGTAAAACAAGAAATAAACTTTAATATGATATACATCCTTGATTTCACACACTGGTGGTAAATGACAATAAAAACAAATATAGTACTAATGCAGGTAGGCTGTAAGTAGCTCTTCAGTCTACTTGAGTTGTGACATATTCCCATATACTTCACCAGGCATCATGTTGGGTTAGAACACGATTGAGCCTTCTAGTAACGTGCCTTTGTCTGGTAGATTGGGGTACAACAACTCATATAGCACCAGTCAGAGATCCTCTTGTAGGGCCAAGGTACATTCTACAGACGCGACCACTGTTAATTCAAACTGCTAAGTCTTGTCCCGCCCAAATTTGTTAAACTTGAAATTAATGCAAGAAAATGGTTAGGTACTTAAATTATGATATGCATATATTAGGGTAATAACAAGAATAAGTCAGCACACCACATCAACCGCGAACGCTCCGAAGCCATACTACCACGAAGGGTTCAGTCACATGTACAGTTTATGGAGGCATTCAATGACCAAGGAAACAGAAGACTGGCCTACCATTTCCACCAACAATAAGGGTATCGCTAACGGACTCGTTGAACTTGTTAAAAAGGTACTCTATATTACGTCATATTAATATTATAAATGCGAAAGTTAATATTTATATTTATCTTAACTGGTAATTAACACGGGTTGCCTGGGTTGCACCGGTGCAACCCGTGTCGAAACGTAAAGCCAAATTAAAGGTAAGATATGATAAATGTAAATATTAGTAATGCAACGCGAAAGTTTAAAAGTATATATGCGAAACTTTGTTTCGATGTCTGGCAAAAACTACAAGACGGATTTGGATCAAATCTGGGACAGATATAGATTATAGTCTGGAATAGCACATCGGCTACTTTTTGTCCCAATACCACGCTGGCAGAGCAGTGGGCCAAAGCTTTACCATAATATGTCAGTATGAGAGTATTTATTTTGAACGAGAATTTTCGCATTACGAGTATATGCCATTGATATTCGGCAGTTTAACTTATTTTAAGTGGATTTTTAAGCCGTCTACAAATTCTTTGATATAACTTAGTGACTACAACTGTAACCCGACATCACATAACTAGTCTTATAACGCAAAAGTACCTAACTCATTTTGCAACGGTAAATTCGCCTAAAAATTTGCGATCTAAAGTGTTATTATTATCCTTCCAGGCGCTAAATATGAGTAGTTACTACTTATTTACCATCATCCGGCTGATCGAAGTGCAATACTTACCGAAGGTCGACGGACAGTGGGCAGATCAACTCATCAAGGATATGAAGGCTGATTTGTTTGTGAGTATATACCACGTACTTATTAGAGATGCCAACGGTATAATAGAAACTATCCATTCAGGCAACCAGTCTAGTCAATAGGCAACAGCAAAGTTTTTTTATTTATTTATTTATTTATTTTTATTTATTTATTTATTTATTTCCAACTTATATCTACCATTACAGGTGTAACCTAATGCAGTAGATATAAAACAATAATAAAATTAAAATACAAAATATAACAAAATTCAAAACACACACATTAAATATCAAAATAATATAAAACAAAATCAGAAAACACAAAAAAAATAGAAAAAGCATCAAATACATCATCCGTCATATCAGTTTTTCTACTTCGTAACATAAAATAAATAATTGGGTAATTCTGTCTTGAAGTAAAATATGTGGGATGTCTGTTCTGTTTCCTCACCATGTTTTTGAGATGTGGGAACCAATTACTGTGTAATGTGCCAGCAGTGGATTTTTTACCAGGCTTATCTTAGTAACAGACGTCGGGGGCTACGGGTTACGTAATACGGTTTACCAAGCCACTGCTCACGAACCCTTTTTTTTCCTTTTCCGCGGGCCACTTGCTAACTAATTCTGATTAATTTTGCCCCCAGTCCAAACTAGGCAATGATGGCGTATTACTACTCCCAAGCGCTCCTCAAGTAGCTCCTTACCACTACAGCTGCCTTCTCCGTCCGTACAACTTCTCTTACTGGGCTCTAGTCAACGCGCTCAAATGTCCTGCTACTCAGGTAAGATTGGTTCAAATGTTTGTTCAATAGATCGGTTTAATAGAAGTAAAACTATTATTTTAATTGGCTACTCCTGGGTTACGTCTACCCTAGACTACCCTAGACTTCAGTATGATTGGGATCAAGGATCGTAAACAGCCATGAAAGACATGAACGTTTCTAGTTTAATCATCAGCAAATGGTCGGGTCAACTGCCAGACCGCGAGTGTGCTGGCTACGTTTATCGATCCCATTCGCGGATTTTTGGCGTAGTTAACTGATGTCAATCAAGAGTGATTAACCCTTAGGTATTAGAATTTATTATTTTTAGGTTATTAGGCTTTAATAGGAAAGTATATTTGTATGAAATTAATAAGTTTAACTTTACAGGTACCTCTTGGCGTGAACTCTGACGGTCTCCCCCTCGGGATTCAAGTGGTGGCGGCGCCAAACAATGATGCACTATGCCTTTCCGTCGCCAAGTATTTGGAAAAAGAGTTTGGCGGAAGCATCCGTGCTTGTAAAATCAAATAATTACATGGATTGTTAATTTTAATTTTATTGGTGGTTGAATTCCTAATTGTTGAATATTTTTTATTAAATATATTTTCTACTAATTCAAGTTGTTTTTAATAATCGTAATCATACATAAATTTTCAATTAAAAAGGGAAACACAGAATGAATAAAATATTTTTGTTTTACTTTTGTAGAAAGAAAGATATGAACGCGACCATGCTAACGAAACGTTAATTTAGAACGCATCCTACTTCGACCTTGCTTTGACATTTAATTTGACACTGACAGTTCTTCAGTTCGCCAATTCGAAAACCAATTTCCACTGTACGAACTTGTTGTATCGCAATATACAATTAGATTAGAAGTAAAAATAAGTATCTAATTATCTCGTTCCACTGAGTATAAAGTTCACAAGTTATTAAAAATGCCTAGTGTGGTAACTATCAATACAAACCCCTACGAAGGACAAAAGCCGGGTACCAGTGGTTTACGTAAAAAAGTTAAAGTTTTTCTTCAAGAAAATTACACAGAAAACTTTATTCAAAGTATATTAGACGCGAATAAGGACTCTTTAGTCGGATCTACGCTTGTAGTAGGTGGCGATGGCAGGTACCTGGTGAAAGAAGTCGTTGATAAAATTATTAAAATCTGCGCTGCCAATGGTGTAAGTATTTCTTTTTTTATATTTCTTATTAATTAAAACGCGGTCGTCCTTTTTTGCTATATGATTAATATGATTTTGTCACTTCATCGTTCTCTAAAACCGCCTATAAATACTGTGCCATGGTAATCTGTTCAATAATTAAATAAAAATGAATGATTAGAGTACCTACCTCCTATAATATTTACATGATCAATAAAATAAACTTTTGACATTGACTATAAGCATAATTAATAATTTGCATAGACATTATCAGTAAATTTTCTCACTATTGTTTATCTCTAATTTATTCCATGTTTATTTAAAATGCTCCCTAATATATAAATATTTCGGAAATCAGTATTGCAAAATTATGGATTTACAATAAATGAATTTTAAAGGATAATGTTAATGACTTTCTTTGCTATACTAAATATTCTAAGTGCTATCAGCTTGCTGCCCCAACATATTTTATTAAACATGGCATTTTGACCAGTGAATCTCTTATACCTTATTCCTGTTATCCATAATGACTTTTTGACGGGCTGCTGGTGTGGTTAGTAAGATACTTGCTTTTCATGCCGCCGATAATGGGTTTGATTCCCACCCAAGTCAGATATTTGTGTGAGGAACATGTCTATTTGTCTTGAGTTTGGGTGTAATTAACTATATTTAAGTGTATTTACAAAAAAGATAAGTATATTATTAGTTTTCTGTTTCCCATGCTTTGCTTAGTTTGGGATGAGATAGCCATGTGTGAAAATATCCCACGATATTATAATTATATAACATGGGGTTTCACTAAGCCCTATAAAGTTCACAAAACTTTAACATATTTTAATAAAGCTGCTGTTTGTTTAATATGTTGTTTCTTAGAGTTCTAAAAGCTTGTATTTTCCTCAGCAGACATTTTATTGAACTACTTCTACTGCCTGAACATACTTAGCCTACTTACCCTGTCAATTATATACCCATTTTTTAAATAGTTTTTTTTTTAAGAAATGGTTCATAAGACGATACATTATGATCTGATGATGGACTTGAAGATATAGAACAGAACTTCTCATAGAATGACAATAAAAGTTAAAATTATCTAATACTCATCATCATCATAGTAATAAAATGTCTATCCTTACTAGCCTTACCTATTAAAGAAGCCATAAAAATTCTTTTTTATTTAAAAAAAGATATATTAATGGTAACAACTAGCTGTCCCAACGAACATTCTGCATATTTTTCACTTTTTAAACCTTCCAGAGACAAAACGATATGGCCATTGGAAATTTTTTGCAAGGCAATGTTAATAATTTATATTTAAGATTAGATTATGATATGTTGGTATAATTATGACATAGCTTTTTTTTGCGGATGACCTAACTCATTTAGCAGGAAGGGCCTTTATTGGTTCATCAGACTAAATCAGTGAGCTGCCCGAGAATATTGGATCCGATCAAGTACTGTCGCAACTGCCATGCGGGCTCCCCATGTGGGGACGAACCTCAGCTCAGGACGTTGTCGGACACTCTACTTTTAGGGGATTGGGGGGCAATGATAGCATAGCATGACAACTGTATTACCTGAACATCACCCTCTTTTCGTCAGCTATGTTTAACATCAGTTCCTACCTTAATTAGGAGATACCTTGTAGTTGGCATCCTAGGCAGGTATAATACTGGTGGCCGTTCTACGAGATAGCTTCTATCACTGCAATCCTTTTAAGCGCCACAGAAAGCGGCGCGGCGTAGGTAAGGTACAGATGCGGCAAAATTGTTCGTGATGTGGCGGGGGGAAAGGAGTGCGCCGTATCAGTATCAGCCGCGCCGCTTTCTGTTCGTGTAGCGCCTTATGTCCGACTGTGGGGTACGAGTCTTCTCTCAACTATCTTACGAGTTAAGAGAGTTTAGGCCCTAATCCGCACTCTTTCCTTGTCCTATATTGAGCAGCGGGGATGAAACAATTCACACAAAGATGTGTCGGCACGATCGGGAATCGAACACGTGACCCTATATTTCAAGGCGAGGCTGATACCGCTATTCATAAAGCTCCTATTATTATAAGTCAAAAATTATTTAAATCATTTAGTTTTCTTTAATTAGCCATCAGGCCCAATTCCAAACTTCGAGCCTCAACTAAAATTCATTCATTTTTACATTAATTATAAGATTATGAGAAGTTGTTAGGTATAAATGTAATTATATAATCATTAATTTCATGTGAATTGTGTGCTCAGTAAAGTAAGCATTCATTGTACTAGTCATTCAAGTCATTCACTGTTATCAGTTTAATGTCAATGGCATAGAATATTATCTTTTAACCTTTAATATTTAAATTTGCTTTTAACTATTACCTTATCGCTAATGGCCTCACAAATAAAGTAAGTAGTAAGTTGAGAATGGGTAATCTATGTTTTTTTACAAGACAGGAGAGCTTGTTGCTTGCAACTTGTTAAAGCGCCAAGCTCGCTTTGTTTGATGGATGTCACATGCTGTCGAATGTTTAGTTCTTATATATGCCGATGTCCTCACGATGTTTGCCTTCACTGGTTTTGAACAGCGGTGATAAAACAATTCGCACAGAGATGTGTGGGCCATCAATTGGAATCGAATCCTCGATCTTATATTTCTAAGGCGAGGCTGTTAGGTTGCGCAATCGCTGCCATTATGAATAGGTAAGTTAACCATTATCTACAGTTAAATTTCTGACATAAGTGTATTTTATCTGATAGGTATCAAAACTGCTGGTCGGTCAAAATGGCATCCTGTCGACTCCTGCGGTTTCCTGTATCATCAGGAAATACAGAACCCTTGGTAAGTAGGTATACCTACAGAAACAACATTAAAAACCTTTATTAAAAAAATTATAAAAGTTAGCTTAGATAATTGAAAGGAAAGGGGACCCCCCCATGCGCCAGCTCAATTTTCAAGATATCGAGCTAATTTTTTAGGATGTTTTTTTGGTCTAACAAAGAAGCTTTTTAGATATATTTACTAAAAAAAAAATGAGTCAGTCTAGTACCTACAGCATAATATACACATGTAAAAGTTACAGCGTCTTTACAAACACACACGGAATTAAAAGCTAAACACAAACACAAGTCATGAACAGTTTGTGCATACAAACCGTCTATGTACCACAGCAGAGGAGAACGCGCTGTTACATCCCTATTTTCTGTATTAATATGCTGAATTGCAGTACCTATTAATCGATTGTCGTCGACTCGACACTTAAATTCAGCATTTAAACAATATAAAAGGCTAATATTTTCGAAAGTTAGTTTAGTTGCTTTTTCCCAGTGCTGGTATAATATGCGGTGTTAAACTGCGCCCCACTTTGTGGTCTCCAGTAACAAACTGGGAAATATAGTGTCCGGGTTAGGTCTTGCAAATCTAAATTAAAGCAACAAGTGCAATCCTAGTAATAGTGTACTAAGGTTGTGAAAATAAATAAAGTTAGTGTAAGTCTAGATCGTTGATTTTCGAAAGACTCGATCTGGCCAGTCTAACACCGCGCAATACCAGATCCTTGTTACATTTTCTAAGCGAGAACCCATAGCATTTTCACCTACCAAAAAGTGCCCAACACGGCTAAAGAAGTTTTCACTTCATTAACATTTATCACCAGGTGGTATAGTCCTAACCGCGTCCCACAACCCTGGTGGTATCGACAACGACTTCGGCATCAAGTTCAACTGCGCTAACGGTGGGCCTGCTCCAGACGCCACCACTAACCAGATATACTCGCTCACCACCACCATCAAGCAATACAAAACTGTTCCTGATATCAAATGTGATATTAGTACTATTGGCGTTTATAATTATGATGTGAGTATCTAGCTAGATCTATTTTTCAGACGATCGTGGGCCCTATTCTCGCTAGACATTTATCCCTAACTAGCGGACCCGGCAGACGTCGTCCTTCCCGGTAAAGCAGTGCCATCTACCGGGTCTCGGATCTACCGAATATAACCACCCAAATATAAAGTTTTTCTTTTGGCTTTCCCTATACAATATCTCGCCCAGTTTTTGACCTTGAACTCTTCACAATGTTTAAGCCTATCTCTTCTCTTAGATGACTTCTTACTATATTTTTTTAATTTTTCTCTGCGTAAGAACTATCTTTGTACTTCAAGGAATATTTAAAAAAAAGAATTAACGCAATCGGTCCAGCCGTTCACTCGTGATGGCGTGACCAAGGGAAATAGGGATTAATTTTTTTAAATATATGTATAAATAGACAAATGTCGAAAAAAATGGCGGATGTCATTGAAAACTAACGAAATTGCAATTTTCTTCGATATATGTTTATTAGAGATAAATGTCCAAAGCGCGAGAATCGCGGCCGTGCGATTTAATTACAAAGTAACTTTACAGGGTCATCCGGAAATTAAATTGGCCTTAAATTGTACGTTATTTGAGTCATATCCAATAGTATTGTGACGTTACAATTTTAATAAATCAATTAAAGTATAAAAGAATAACTCTAACTTAATAAAAATATTACTTTTGATTTTATTTAGGCAACCCTAACTTTTAGAGGTCATTTGTAATTTATTTATACAAAACCAGCTGATCACGGTTACGCGAAGTGAACTTTTTGTAAAAACTTTTTGCACCGCAAAAATCGTATGAAAATGCGTATCATGCAAATTAATTACGTACTGACTTCACATAGTTAATATAATAATGACCAGAAGAATCACTAGAAGGTTTCAAGTATACATATTATAGCCTTTCCGGATCGTTGTACTGTGCGTTTCAAATAAGAATAGGATTGGAAATCCGCCATATTGGACTGGAATGCGCATCAACTTCACATTTTTTAGTACAGTGAGCAAAAATGTTTGTTCGATGTAATAATCACGTCTAGACGAAAAATATATAAATTTGCGTACCTATATTTTATTATTGTTTTAGTAAGATTGGATATTTGGAGTCAAATATTTAGATACGAACATATTTTATTAACTTCCGACGACAAAAACCGGTGTTTAAGTAAGTTAAAACGTGTGTTTTTATCCGTGTATATGAATTTGTGTACAAGTTTGTGGTGTCCTAGAGCATATATTTACTTAGGTAGGTAGCTGCATTATAACAGTAAAGATTTTCCATAAATCACTTTTCCATTCATTTCAAAATAATATAATCTGTGGTTTGATATTTTATGCTGACGCTACTTTGGCTTGGTTTTTAGTATGAAATTAGTCCAGTCCTATTCTTATTTGAAACGTATATTACCAGGTGCAAATGAAGTCTACAAAATGTAATGGGTTGTTTAATATAATATTAAAATTCTAGGGATAGTCGTTAAATATATGTATTTTTAAATAAGCTAACGTAAAGACATGCAATTATTTACATTCAGCGTAAATGATTAAAATATGCTATCCGTATAGTATCTTTCTATGAACCAGACAGCGCGCGCAGCATCACATCGTACGTTTAGTACTGTAGCCGCAAGAATTTTTGATTGTTTACCTTTTTTCGGTCTAAAATGAAATTTTACATTCAGCGTAAATGATTAAAATATGCTTTCCGTACAGTATCTTTCTATGAACCAGACAGCGCGCGCAGCATCACATCGTACGTTTGGTACTGTAGGCGCAAGAATTTTTGATGGTTTACCTTTTTTTAGTCTAAGATAAAAATTGCACAATTTTTTTTCTTGTATTATGTTTATTTTCGCATACCAAGCACCCAAACAAAGTTGAACAAGTAAATTATTTAATCTAAAGTATTTGTTTTTTAAATAAAACAAGAAACCTTGTGTTATGTGACTACATTATATCTAGGTACTTTTATTGTGAGAACTGCCAAGTTGTGAAATTCGCTGCCGAAATCTGTTTTCCGATGGTTATATGTAATATATCTTCAAGTCGGTTGTATCGGTATTTATTGGGTTAGCGCGTTTCATCGTAGACCACACCATTGCATAACGTCAAGCAATTTTGATAAAAAATATAATCACGCTTGTTTGTAGGTGGAGGGTAAGCAGTTCTCAGTAGAAGTGATAGACTCTGTGAATGATTACGTTGCGTATATGAAGGAGATCTTTGACTTCGCACAAATCAAGAAGCTTCTAGAAGGTGCTGGTGGGAAGAAGTTCAATGTACTTATTGATTCTATGAATGGAGGTGAGCGATACTTGTTCTAGGTGTAACCCTATTTAATTTAATATATTATCACTTCAACCCTTTTCTTAACTACTTTTCTTTTCTTTCTATCTTTTTTTCTTTTTTTACTTTTTCTTTTCTTTTTTTTTCTTTTCTTTTCTTTCTTTTCTTTTCTTTTCTTTCTTTTCTTTTCTTTTCTTTTCTTTTATTTTCTTTTCTTTCGGGGCTGAAAAAGTTAAAGCCTTGTACACTCACGCGGGCCAAGTGTGGGTTGATGGATATATATGTCCGCGAATGTCCTTTACGGATATTGAGCAGTGGCGATGAAACAACTCACACAAAGATGTGTAGACACGACCGGGAATCAAACCCGCGACCGTATTTTTCAAAGGCAAGGCCGCTACCGCTGCGCCACCACTGCCTCACTTCAAGCCATTTTTTTAGTGTCCCACAGCTGGGCACCGGTCTTCTCTCAACTATCTTACGAGTTGAGAGAGTTTAGGCTTTAATCCACACACGCTGGCCAAGTGCGGGTTGGTGGATGCCACATGTCCTCGAATAATTAGTTCTAAGACTTGCCGATTTCCTCACGATGTTTTTCTTCACCGATATTGAGCCGTGGTGATGAAACCATTCACACAAACGTGTAGGCGCGACTGGGATTCGAACCCGCGACCTTATATTTCAAAGGCGAGGCTCGTACCGCTGCGCCACCGCTGCCCTCTACCATTGCCCTCCACCATTGCCGACTTCTATAATCCCTACTAATATTATAAATGCAAAAGTAACTCTGTCTGTCGGTCTGTTACGCTTTCCCCGCTTAAACTACTGAACCGATTTGGATGAAACTGGGTATGGAGGTAGTTTAAGACCCGAGAAAGGACATAGGATAGTTTTTATCCGACTGCGCAAAAATAAGGTAGGTAATGTTTTGGCGCGATAACCGACATACACGCGGGCGAAGCCGCTGTCGGAAAGCTAGTCCCTTATAATCTTACTTTATTTCAGTGACCGGTCCGTACGTGAAACGTATATTTATCGATGAGCTCGGTGCTACAGAAGCTAATGTTCGCCGCATAGTACCTTTAGAAGACTTTGGGGGTGCCCATCCAGATCCAAACCTGACCTACGCTGCAGACCTTGTGAATGCTGTGAAAGCGGGAGATTACGACTTCGGTGCCGCATTTGATGGAGATGGTATAATAATAATATTTTCACACACACACAGCGCCATCTAGTCCCCAATTAAGCATTTATATTCGCTTGTGTCATGGGTAAATTTTGGAAAAATAAAAAACTAAAGAAAAAAAATATAAATTGTAAGTACATTACCACTTGTTGTAACCTACATTTCTAACAAATAAATCTATCTATCTATCTATCTAACACGTGTCTCATTATTTGTCTTAAGATTTATGTGTACTGAATTTTAAGTGAATAGGACCAAGGAATAAAAAATTGCATACAAACTTCATCCCTCTATCCCTCTTAGTTGATGATTGTTGAAAATATTATTAGCCTATGTCTTATTTTAGGGTATACACTACCTACATTTCAAATTTCAATAAAATCGGTTGAGCGGTTATGGAGATACGGCGGTAACAAACCTTCACACACACACACACACACATACACACACACTTACTTTCGCATTTACAATATTAGTAGGATAGGATTTCATACATTATATTGCCATTAACTTTCTAGGTGACAGAAACATGATAATAGGCCGTGACGCGTTCTTCGTGACCCCGTCTGATTCGCTCGCGGTGCTAGCGAACAATCTGCAGCACATCCCGTACTTCCAGCGTACCGGAGTACGAGGGTACGCGCGGTCCATGCCCACCGCTGCCGCTGTGGACAGAGTCGCTGCTGCCACTGGGAAGGAGATGTTTGAAGTGCCTACAGGTAATGAGAAGAAAGCTTTATTTGTTACTTCAAAGTAACTGTTAAAAGGCTTGCTTAGAGTACACTGATACATCTCCGATCATTGGGGTCTATTGTGTGGGAGTTCGTGGGATCGATTCCCGCCCCGGACAATCTTTGTGTAACAACAAAGATTTGTTTTATGTCTGCTTGGTTGACGGACTACCCTCCGTGCTTCTGAGAGCACGTTAAGCCGTCGGTTCCGGTTGTCATTTAAAAAATTGGTTGCCTGTAAAGTCGGTATACGGGCGAAAGTTTTACGTGACAACGACTGAGTGGTAAAATAATTTCAATGTGAATATTCATTCGTATAGTAGGAAGAAGGATGAAATAATAGTAACAATTTAAAACATTTATTTATACAAAGAATTATATTTAAAACATTAATTTATACAAAGAATCTCGCTCTTAGGCGGGCTAACTGTGCTCGAGTGGAAGGGACGCGTGCCTTTCACTTTTTATGTCTGTCTCTCTCGCTCTTAGGCGGGCTAACCATGCCCGAGTGGAAGGGACGCGTGCCTCTCACTCGCTCTCATTGTGAGCGCATAACGTGAGCGGAGCGTAACGCAGTTTCTTGAAGTGTCACCCGGCAAACCAATTTATAAGACGTTGTCACGTCAAAACATCTATGACAATCGTTACAGGTAGTCAGAAGCCTAATATAATCTGACACCTGGTCTAACCATCTCGGCTACTGGTTCCATATAAGTTTCAAGGTACGATGGCAGTTGCTCGTATAATTCTGGTAGCTAGTCGCATTAGGTTAGACTGGGAGTCGGCTTCAATGGAAATGGGGAAAAGCCAAGGGAAATTATGATACTCATAAGAATTCTTAAACCACAGAGACTTTTTTTTATTCTGCGATAGACTGGCGCTTGAATACAACTTGCCTGTTGTTAGGCAATGATAACCTTACCTTTACAATAACCACTCTAAATTTCCGCAGGTTGGAAGTATTTCGGCAATCTCATGGATGCTGGCCGTCTGTCCCTCTGTGGCGAGGAGAGCTTCGGTACGGGGTCAGATCACGTCCGCGAGAAGGACGGCGTGTGGGCGGCGCTCGCCTGGCTCTGTGTGCTCGCCGGCACGGGGCGCGGGGTGCGGGACACCCTGCTGCAACACTGGGCGCAGTTCGGCAGGAACTACTTCACTAGGTATCACTTCAACCCTTTTTAGTGTCCCACTGCTGGGCACGGGTCTCCTCTCAACTATCTTACGAGTTGACAGAGTTTATATCTTAATCCACACACGCTGGTTTAAGTGTGGATCGGTGGATGTCACATGTCCTCAAATGATTAGTTGTTAAACATGCCGGTTTCCTCACGATGGTTTCCTTCACCTATATTGAGCAGCGGAGATGAAACAATTCACATAAAGATGTGAGGGCACGATTGGGAATCGAACCCGCGACCTTATATTTCTAATGCGAGGCCCGTACCGCTGCACCACCGCAGGTGTCTTTAGGTATGACTGGATGTTTTAAACAGATATTATTGTAAATAAGCGGCAAGGGAAGGCAAAGGCAAGGGCGGAGCGGAAAACTACTTTTATTTATTTATTTATTTATTTGATAAGGAAAACCAACAGCTATATAACAAACTGAAAAAGTAGCTAAAAAACAACAGTAAGCCAATAATAGGTTTTCACGAATAGTAGTAATGTAACAATATAAATTTTTCAGAACACTAGCAAGCAAATACGAAAACCCTGTTAAAGTCTAAAATAACAAAAGAAAAAACCAAATTATTTATAAAAATTAAGGTTTAGCCTGTTCCTTGCAGTACTGCTTTTAGTAGTATAAGGATCAAATAGAAACTCTTTACAAATGTTATTATAATCCTTGCTCGCCCGCACTAGGTATGAGTTCTGCCTGTGGTTAGTTGATGAAGAAGGTGCCAACAAGGGTGCATTATAGCGTAAGGATCTAGAGGGAACGTTAAAGTTTAATTGACGCAGTAGGTCAGGGCAGTCGATTTCATTATTAATTATTTTTAGTAGCAATGTGCAATCCGCTATGCGCCTACGATTTGAAAGCGGCATAATGTGGAACTTTCTACAAGTATTGATGTAGTTATGAGACTGATAGGGAATATGTAGTCGATAACATAGAAATTTTATAAAACGCTTTTGAATATTTTCAATACGGTCTACATATGTCCCATAGTGTGGGTTCCAAATTTGTGACGCATACTCTAAGTGGCTTCTGACAAAAGTGCAGTATAAAACTTTTAATGTTTTGGCTAGTTTGAAGCCCTTTGAAATTCTCATAATGAATCCGAGTGCCCTAGCCGCTTTAGCTACTACCTTATCTATATGTACGTTGAATAGTAGTTTAGAGTCATGGTAAACGCCTAGATCCTTAACAATGTCACTCCTTGGTACTATCTGGCCTTTGAGCTTATAAGATGCTAAAAGTGGAGACCGTTTACGACTATATGTGATAACAGAACATTTAAGGGGGTTTAGGTCTAATTTATTACGTAAGCAGTAACCATCTAAGCGCTCCAGATCCGACTGCAGAGCTACCGTTTCTTCTAAACAAGAGATGGAGGAGTAGATTTTCATATCATCAGCGAAACAAAGCAACTTTGATGTCAGAAAACAGGAGTCAATGTCATTCACATAAATAATAAAGAGTAATGGCCCCAACAATGATCCCTGAGGGACGCCGCTGGGCACCTGCACCCAACTCGAAATATAGTTACTGACAACTACTGCTTGGGATCTATTGTCTAGATACGATGCAAACCATCTCAACAAGTCACCACTGATGCCAGCGTTCAACAACTTTAATTTAAGAATATTGTGATCAATACGATCAAAACACTTAGAATAGTCAGTGTATATGACGTCAGTTTGAGCCCCTATAGCCATACTATTCGTTATAAAGTCGTTGAGCAATGTAAGATTAGTGACAGTTGACCGGCCTTTCAAAAAACCATGCTGAGAGGGACTGAATGAACTTTTTAGCGCCGCATAGACTTGATCGTAAACTACTCTTTCAAAAACCTTGGCCAGAATACATAGTTTAGATATTGGACGATAATTAACAATATCACTTTTTGAACCATTTTTGTGAACAGGTGTTATGTAGGCAGATTTCCAGATTTGGGGAAAAGTACAATTCGAAAGTGATTTGCTGAATAAAATAGAGATTGGAAGGGCAATGGACTTAGCGCATCCTATTAGGAATTTGGACGATAAATTATCAGGCCCAGGCGATTTGTTAGGGTCCAGTTTCAATAGTAAAAACTGAATAGTTTGAATATCTACCTCTATAGTGCGTATATCAGATGAAATACTAGTGCTGACATTTTGGAGATTAGTATGATGAGCAGATGTTTCATCTAATGAATTTAAAAAGGTGGAACGGAAGTGTGAGGAGAAAGCGTTACATATTGATTCAGCAGAAGAAACAGTAATATCGCCGTATTTAAGAAAGCTGGGAACAGCGTTTGATTTAGAACGATGTTTAACAAAACTCCAAAAGTGCTTTGGATTTTTTTCAATGGAAGCTTCTGTACTAGCTATATAAGCGTTATAGCATTCAAGTTCTAAACTATGTACCCTGTCACGTAGATACTTGAAAGTAAGTTCGTCAGAAAGTCTATTATATAATTTAAATTTACGGTGATATTTGAATTTTTCTTTAATTAGCCTTCTTAATGCCTGAGAATACCAAACCGGATAAGAATAGTGTTGAACATGTCTAGTAGGGATAAATTTGGTTTGAAGCTCGTTCAACGTATTATAGAAGAAGTCAACGGACTCTAAAAAAGATCTAGAATTAAATTCTTGCGCCCAGTCAATCGCCATGAGTTCTATATTAAGAGAATTGGAATCACCTTTTTCATAGATATATTTAGTACACGGGGCGGGCGTTAAGTAGGTGAAGTCAACAAAGTTCGGTACAATACAAAGTGCGGGATGGTAATCATCAAGTGGTATCAAAGGATCTAAGCATTCAGTCACTAATATTGAGTCGTTGCATAACACTAAGTCCAATAATTTGCCGTATTTATTAAGAATCCCATTATATTGATTTAAAGATAAGATTTGCAATTCATCGGTAAATAAGTACTTATCACTAGATGTAATGTTATGAGGTTTTAATAAATTATTCGTAAATTGCCAAGATAATCCACTCATATTAAAATCACCAACTATCAGGAACTTATCGGTCGCACTATTCATTACCTGTTCATTTAGTTTAAGCAAGAAGTTTGACAGTTGTGCAGAAAAAGTAAGCCCGCGATTTTGTTTACACAAGTAAATAACACATATATTTAATGTAAGGCAAGTCCTGGTCAATGGTTGGCGCATCTTAAGAGTCACCCATAAATCTTCCGCCGAGGAATTAAAATCAGGTTGAGGAATAGCACTAATGTGTTTACGAATAGCGATTAGGACCCCACCTCCCCGCGTTTGCCCGGTCGCATCGTAGTCACGATCCCGGCGATAAACAATATACATATCACCAAACAACTCACAATCCGATATACCGTCCATTAACCATGTTTCGGTTAAAATAACTACATCAAATGAGTTGAGGCAAATATTGCGATAGAAATTTTCTGTTTTAGTACGGAGCCCACGAACATTCTGATAATAAATGTTTAATTTATTTGAGTTTGTGTTATTCATTAACGGTACTGTAATTAAAAGTAACAGTATTATGCTCATAGTTGCAGCACAAAAACACTATTGCAATAGTACAGTAGCATTCAAAATAATAAATACATAATGGGTAGTATGAAATAAAAATGTGGTCCACTAGGCACCTAAGCAGGACGGAAATAGATTCCTTCATACGTGCAAGCGAGATAGGCAGAAATAGTTTTTCAACTTTGTAAAGACAATAGCAAGTTGTTGCAGGTACAGGCAAGTCGGGGGTGCTAAACCTTTTACAAAAATATTTACTACAAGAAAAATGTGGTTTAATAATTTTTAGATCTGGTCTGAGATGAAGAAAAAGCAAACAAAAGTAATATTTGTTTACAAATCCAAGCATTACAAGCGAGATAGATATTTTATGATTTTTCGTCACTGATATGATCGCTCGACAAGAATAAAACTTATAAGCATGAAAGTGAGATTGGTTAAAACAGTAGTCAAGCATTATAGAAGCTACGGGAAAAAGTGAGATGCTCAACCTTTTACAAAAGCCGATAACAAGAACATATGGTAAAAGTAGCGATCTGTAATTAAATATGAGAATTAAAAAACTGTGATATAAGAACATAAACGTAAAGGTTATGCAACTGCTTAACCTAGCTTGTTTAAATCATTATCTTTTCTAATTACAAATACACGGGAACCGTCCAATTTGCGAATATGTATTTTTCCGTGTTTTACCCATACGTGCCTGTAACCATTACCCTTTGCAAATGTCTTCGTCTTGTTTAATAGATTTTTAGAGTCTGGGCTGAGGTGATCATTTATGTAAACTTTTGCAGACGCGCCAGCGTAACCAAGATCTTGAGTACATAAGCTTCTATGGGACCGCGCTGCAGCTACGAAATCCTGTTTGATGTAACGATTAATAAAGCTAACAACAATAGATTTTTCCTTTGTATTAACTAAGGGTATTCTCGAAATGTAATTGACTTGGGTTGTTGGGAAAGTATAGTTCACCTTCTGGCTAATTTTTTCCAAAATTGTGAATAGATTTTCATCTTTTTTTAGCGGAATACCTTTAATTTCTATGTTGTTTAATCTAGATCGTTGCTCGTTGGTAACCAAATCAGCTTTGATATTATCGACGGCTATTTGGAGTGACTGTAGCTTGTCCTGGAGATTTTCCAATGCTGTAACTCTAGTTTCAACACTGTTTAGCTTATTAGACAACTCATCCATTCTATTGTTATTGAAGTCCAGACTTGATTTGAGTTCCTCTAGCTCGTTTTTAATGCTTCGGACGTCTTCTTTAATGGAGGAGAAACCTGCCAACTGCGACTTTAACTCACGGATCTCATTGAGAATAGTTTCATTAGAGACCGTCTCAAATGGAGGTTGTACGGTAGGAGACGGGGACGAAGTGCGGCAGGTTCCACATTGCCACAAAGAACGCTTCTCTGACCCAAGCCTTCGCCATCGAGACTCAGTCATGTAAGCGCAGCCAAAGTCAAAGTGTTTCTTACATGAACCACATTGGACGCCATCATTAAATTCAGCTTTACACGCAGAGCACTTCATTTTTAAATTAATGACCAAATGATTAATTTTGCTACGGCGGTGAAAAAAGGTAAAAATTCGAACCAAAGGTTGAGAATCACTGAACTACCGGTTAACGTAGATGCGTGCTTAGGTTACGAGTGTTCGTGAGATACTTTGAGATACTTGAGATACTTATACAAGTCATCTTGCATTTAACCAACTTGAAAAAAAGGTTATTATCTTTAATATTTATAGATACGACTACGAAGAATGCGCCAGCGATCCTTGTGAAGAGATGATGCGAGCGTTAGAGGCGCGCATATCAAGCGGTCTGATAGGTTCACAGTACAGCTCTGGTGACAAGACTTATGTTGTTAAGCTGGCTGACAACTTCTCTTACATGGATCCTATAGACCAGAGCGTCGCTATGAAACAGGTGTGTTCCTTGCACAAGGGCGTAAAACACTTTTTGTTATGTAATATGTAAAGTAAAGTTAAAATAAAATAAATGAATAAATATTCTGGGACATTAACACACACGGTCATCTGGTCCCAAGCTAAGCAGAGCTTGTGTTATGGAAACCAGATAACTGGTATATACTATACATATAATACTTTTCTTTTGTAAATATATACTTTTAATAGATATTTACACCCAGACTCGACACAAACACAAATGTTCATAGCACTTTACTCGGGCTGTGCGCAAGTGTGTAAAGAAGTTTTATAAAAACTTGCATAATTATTGTAGGGCATACAAGGTACTTGCGCAAGTGTTATACTATAAAAAGTAATGTAAACACTACTCGTGATGTGCGCAAGTGTGTTAAGAACTTTTATAAAAATTTGCTATGTGTTGTGGGAAATATATTGTACTTGCGCAAGTGTTATGTATTATCTAAAGTAAAGTAAGCCCTTTATTTGTGCTATGCGCAAGAGTGTAAAGAAGTTTTACGAACATGCATGCGTTGTGGAACATGTGTCATACTTACGCACGTGTCTACAATGGTGCTTGGTCAGTGGGCTAGTTCACGTAATTTCTTGACGCGCAGATCAAGTTGCAGTGCAGTTGCGATCAAGTTGCGTTGCAAATGCAGTCAATGGTATTCTTGTTATTGTCATATATAAAACACATACGTCAAAGTGCTCCTGTGACGCGAACTTGACGCGAGCGTATCTGACAGCAGTTGTCAAAATTGCGAGACTACGAAAAGAGCTGTTTTGATCGAAACTTAACTGCAACAGATCTTATTTAATTACGTGAATTAACCTACTGTTTTGAAGAGTCATTTCTACTTTTTCTTTCTTTATGCCCCCCCCCTTTTGCGCCGCTGTTCGTAGTTTCAGGAGTACCAGTGACGGAATAGTCAAAAAAAGATAGTCAAATAAGAATGAAATTAATCATATTACAGGGCCTACGCATCATTTTTGAGGACGGGTCTCGTATCGTGTTGAGATTGAGTGGTACTGGCAGCTCAGGGGCCACTGTTAGGTAAGTTACGTTATTTTTAACCGATAAAAAACGCTTATAAAACACACCGATTCAAAAACCCTAGCTCAAACTTAATATTAAAGGTCTTAAAAAAATATCTTTTGAATACCGGATTATTTCAATTGTTTTTATACATACATATTAATACTTATGAATGGTATACTTAAGGATGCGTAGGTTGCGCACATGTAGGGATGCCGAAGGATGCCGTGCTGCGCCGCCAATGTGCGTTATTAGAGACTTATTTTTGCTCGAAGCGAACAAGCCACAACTGCGCCACCAAATCTTTAATTGATAATATTTTGGTATTTCAGATTGTACATCGACTCGTACGAGGCCAAGAACGTGATGGGTGACGCACAGGTAATGCTGAAGCCGCTGATCGACGTCGCGCTCGAGATATCTCAGTTACAGAAGTATACTGGACGTGACGCACCCACTGTTATTACGTAATATGATTAGATCACTATATCTATTGTTAATTATATCTATTGTTGTTATACAAGGTGTAATATTTTTTTTTAAACAATATCAAATAGGAGTGTCAGTCAGGATGGCGTGAGAGATATCTGAATAGTCAAAAGTTGTCCAGGTACAGTTTATTCCGGTTTAGGTACACTTATTTGGTGGACAATTTTTGACTATTATATCTCTCACGCCATCCTGACAGACACAAAAAGGAGAGGACTGTAAATACAATGTTTAAGACAAAAATATTCAACATAAAGGAGACGTTCAAAAAATGTATAGAGCCTGGGATTAAAATAATTGTAAATTTGAACAGCAATCTGAGTTACATAGGTTAATAGAGCATAATTAATTAAATTTTTTGGTGTATTTAAAATAATTTTACACCCCCCCGTTTTTTTTAAAATTGAAATTGAAAATAAGAATCCTTAATGCAATATTATGATTATTGCAATTGGCAACCCCATGGTCAAATGTCAATTGAGCAACCAAAAAAATCAAAATTATTTCGACGCTGTCAATCAAACTGATCAATGACAATGACATCATGACGTTTCCCATAATTATATTTTTTTCCACGCGTTTTGTTATTACACTAATAAGATAACAAATATTTTTCGTCATAATTACATTAAGCTGCAGCTAGAATAATATTACAAGAGAAAAGTACTGTAACAGAATGCAATTATTGACGTGATTGCAATATTTATACTGGTTAGGAAACGGATAATTAAAGGTAATGTGCGTTTTGTTTTTCTATTACATTTTTTTGATTTTTACAAAAATGGTTGCTCCTAAAATTCGTGTTTAGTTAAATTCTAACAGCTTATTAAATAAGCTTTCCAATGAGGTATATCACATTGGTGTTCAAAATTCTAGCCCACTTTTGACCTCTCCTTTACAATGTTTATTGGGGAAATTTGTGGGTTTAACCAGGTTTGTGTATGTGTATTAAAACAGTACAAAGCCGGGGTGGGTTTCTAGTAAGAATAAGAATATTTCTTGAATATAATTTCGTTTTATATTCTATTAAAAGGTACACAGTAGAATGAACTAACTTGTTTGTTTTGCTTCTGAATACTTGTAAAGGAGCCCTAAGATTTAGATATGTACGTAATAATTTAGGCTTTTAAATGAAACTTGTACGTTTATTAAACATTTATTACACCTATTACCTACACCTTGTATTTTTTTTTAATATAGATGTTATTTAAAATTGTATCCCAAATCAAAGATATTTATATTGTGTGTATTAAAATACAGGTTTTTGTTTTATAATATAACCATTTATTACGTACAGTGAGATATAATTTTTACTTTACTATTTACAAAGTCACTAAAGACAATTTTTTTATTGGTTTTTCATCACAAAGTTAATATATTTCTAAATATTTTTATGTGTTATTTTAATTAACAACCTTAGTTAACTAGCCAATGCCTGCGTGAAATTGCGGGTAACGCTAAATACTCTTGTCGAAAAATCAGCTTATTGCTCGTCTGTAGAGTTCAAACTATATGCGGATACACATGAAAATCGATTGAATAATTTAACTGTGAAAAGATAAGTAATATTAGACACAAAAGTGTGATTACATAAAACTAATATTATGATTTTACACAAATGCCTATGACTAGATTATATTTGTTATTTACAATGTCCTACATACATTTTGTTTTCGTCTCTACCCACTTATAACGGGTGGAAGGGACCGCCCTCCACAAACTGATAGGGAGAAATCCGTACATCATACTAAACATGAAATTAATTCAGAGTCTTTATTGGTATCCAATAATCGTTCTTTGTTTTGAACTTAGATAATTTCTTCCTTACTTTCCATACGGAAACCCTACAACACGCACACTCGCGCCATGTATTTCACGCCATTTTGCTTAAACTAAAACATAAATGAATGTTTTATTTTAGCTATCTTTCATTCAATTTGAATTCATTGTACAGAATAGTAATTGTAAATTGAAATAAAGCTATATATCTTTAAAAAAAAAAGATCAGGAAAATATTTCGCCAGATTCTCCCTCAGTTTGTGGAGAGCTGTCTCTTCTACCCTGTATATTTGATATATATACAATACTTTTTATTTACAATAAATGTTGTCATTACTGACACAACTAACGCTCATAGTTAAAACCTAGTATATTATGTTATCTGTGGTTTTTATCTGTGGTCTTTACTATCAAGATCCGATACTATTTTTTATACAAAAATAAACTCAATTTTACTCGTCAGAATAACTAACCTGTCACAAATAAATGAGTGGAACCAAGATTTATTCTTTAATAAAGAACTGCATTAATAAGTTAACAGTTCCGAATACTACTATTAAGAAATAAAAGATCGTTTTCCACCACGTTAGCTTCCCTCGTAGATACAGGGATCGAACCTGGAGCACTGAGGGTAGTGCAAACACATGCACTAGCCCGCTCACTGCACCTGTGTACCTGTTGACATACATATTTCATTATTATTACTGAACACACGGCTACAGATCAAACTATACTTTTCCAGTATAAGCTGATCTCGCATTGTATGGGATTGCCGTACAACGAGAGGTTCCGTACAGCTTATACTGGAAATGCGAAAAGTAAATCCGCGGTTCGATTCCTTCTAAACAGACTTACAATGCGTTTCAAATGAGAATAGGATTGGAAATCCGCCATCTTGGACCGGAATGCGCAACAACTTCACATTTTTTTAGTACAGTTAGCAAAAATGTTTCTTCGATATAATAATCACATCTAGATGAAAATAAAATAAAATTGGACATTTGGAGTAGAATATTTGGGTACGAACACATTTTATTAACTTCCGACGACAAAAAGCGGTGTCATAAGTTGAAACGTGTGTTTTTATGCGCGTAAAAGAATTTGTGTACAAGTTTGTGGTATCCTAGCGCGTAAATTTACTTAAGTAGGTAGATACATTGTTACTTCATACATATGTAAAGTTTTTACATAAATCAGTTTTCCATACATTTCAAAATTGTTATTGTCTGTGGTTTGACATTTTGTGCTGGCGCTACTTTTGCTTGGTTGTTTGTATGAAGTTAGCCGCGAGTCCAGTCCTATTCTTATTTGAAACGCATAGTATCTATAGCAGTAGATGTAATTTTACCTGATAATTGTTCCGATATTTGGACAGAAGCAGGCCACTAGTATACACATCACTGCTATGCACACGTTGATAGCGAATGTTAGGGCACGTGACTCCTTCATTGGCAGAAGTAGGATCGCTTCAGATCGTAACATGTACGCCACTAGAGGGTACACGGTGATTACCTGGTAAATATTAATATAATAATAATATAGTGGGACATGAACACACACGGTCACCTGGTCCTAAACTAAGCAGAGCTTGTACTATGGAAACCAGATAACTGGTAATATACTACATATAATACTTTTCTTTTGTAAATATATACTTAAATATAGATACACCCAGACACAAGACAAACAGACATATTTAAACAATTTTTTTGTCTCGGGTGGGAATCGAACCCACGACCTGTGGCGTGAAAAGCAAGTATCTTACCGACAACGCCACCGACCCGTCATATATTAACGGTCTAATTAATAAAAATCTTATAAATTGTTAAAATTGATTTTGTCTCTTTCTTACTAGTATAAATGTCAAGGTGACGGACAAAGACAAATTAATTATAAACATATTTTAGCTACTTTATTTGGGATTTAATTGCGAAGGCAAAAGGATTTAGATTGTAATACTCATAGAATTGAAATTCTAGTAAATTTATAAGTTGTAAATTCAAATGTGAAATCCTCGATTCTAATTCTAATAAATTTTATTTAAAGTATTATATTTACAAGATAAAAATAATACCTTCATACAAACGTAGGTACATGTAACTATAAAAAATTCAACTTACTTGAAATAATAATAATATCCTTGCGACTGCGGTCATCACATCATGCATTTCAAAGTTGTTCAGTAGATTCTGAAAACCACAATAGGTTCATTTTTATATTATTACTAGCTGATCCGGCAGACTTTGTACTGCTTCAATCGACAAATAAAAGACCTAAACTTTTGTATAAAACTTTTAAACCTTCCCTATACCTCTACGAACATTTCATAACCAAGATAAGATAAATCCGTTCAGCCGTTTTCGAGTTTTAGCGAGACTGACGAACAGCAATTGATTTTTATATATATACTAGCTTTCCGCCCGCGGCTTCGCCCGCGTGTATGTCGGTTATCGCGCCAAAACATTACCTTCTTTTTGCGCAGTCGGATAAAAACTATCCTATGTCCTTTCTCGGGTCTCAAACTACCTCCATACACAATTTCATCCAAATCGCTTCAGTATTTTTTGCGTAAAAGCGTAACAAACAAACTTACATTCGCATTTATAATATTAGTATAGATGTATAGATAGATAGATGAAAAGAAATATCTGTTATTTATACTGAATAGGGTGCAAATTATTTCGCACTGGGCCCCTTTGGTGCCCTTGATACATCCCTGTCTCTGGTGTAGAATTCACTTCTATTAACTAAATGCTTACTCACATCTTCGATACAGGACTTAGCAAGCGGGAAACAGACATAAAACACAGCACCCACCATTGTGTATGTGATTGTGACTAGCACAAATGCTATAGTCAAGTCCCGGCCCTGGAATAAACCAAACAGTTATTTAGTAAAAATCGTTAAGTTTTAATAATTATATTTTGTATTTGATCAGCGCAGCGCCTCTAGCGGAAATTATAAACAACTAAATAATCCTAAAGATTACTAACGGTCTTGTTCACTAAAATCTTATAACTCTTTAGTTAAAATGCACTGTCTCTTTCTTACTAGTGTAAATGTCAAGATGACAGACGAAGACAAACGGATTGTAAACCTATTTTAGCTACAATGAGCTTATAAAACGTACCTATATAATAATATTATTAATAATATATTAACCCCAGTATTCATTATCGTCTTCTTCTAATTTAAGAATAAGACCGATATTTTTTTTATTATTTTACTATCTGTACCTATCACAAGTACAGGTTTTCTTTAGCAATTGACCAAACAAGTGCATGTGTATTTTATTAAATATTTTTGTGATATAAATGTTATAATAGGGTTGTCTTAGATTTACGCGAATATCACACATTGAAATAAAACTACTTTTTAACGGATTTTATCGCGGTTTTTAGATCCCGACGTTTCAATGTCTTTTCAGACTTCATGTTCAGGGTTGGACATGAAGTCTGAAATGACTTTGAAACGTCGGGATCTAAAATCTAAAATAAACCGCGATAAAATCCGTTAAAAAGAAGTTTTATTTCAATGTGTTATAATAGGGTTTAGAATTTTTTAGGTACCCGAAAGATGACAATAGAACTATACCAAGGCTCCACTGATCGTCTGTCGGCTTGTCTGTCATAGAGCTGCATTTCTCAAATCGTTACAGGTATAGTTGAAATTACTACAACATGTGCTCACAATTTTTTTTTTAATAACTAGAAATACTTACATTTTTCTCTTGCCTCGCGTTGTTGCTCATAATAGTAATAATAATGTTATGTATATAGAAGGACAAGGCCAACATTCCGCTGAGCACGGCCGCGTTCTTGATGGGAGGTGCGTCAGTAAATGCTGAGCCGATGTTGATGCCCCACGCGTAGCCCTTTACTAGTACGAATATTAGCAAGTAGAATACTGATAGAGTGCCTGGGGAGTCAAGAAAAATCAGTTGTTTTAGAACAGCAGTGTCGGATTCAGGGCTGGAGGCTAAGGGGCTTTGGAAAACTTAAGAGATATGTACTAGCAAAATTGTTTTTTACTTCATTACATAGTGCAAGTAAACATTATGCCAGGTAAATTTTACTGTACTGTGACGGTATGGCAAATCAATCGCAATAAATTTGCTTTTTGTAGTTAGGTAAAAAAGTGCTTGTCAAAAAGTTAAGATAACGTAACGTTAACTTTTATAACGTTCTTTTAAGTATTTTTTAAAAAGAACTAAAGCCTGCGTTTTTGAGTTCTTTAGTGCCTGGATTTACCACTTGTAGATACATCATTTTAGAACATAACATGCGCGTATTAATTTGCACAAAAATGTTGCCTTTATTAAGCTGTGACGACACTGCAGGGCACACGTCTTCTCTCAAATATTTTAAGAGGCGGGAGGATTAATGCCTTAATCTACGCTAGCCAGAGGCATATTGGTGGATGTCACAAGTCCTCTAGTTAACACATTCCTGTTTCCTCAAACAATTTACACAAAAATGTACATATAAGACCCAGCACCGTACCTGCGCCACATAAATTTCAAAATCGAGTCCGGTACCACTTCTCTCCAGAGTACAAGGAATTGGTGCTTACCTAATGAGTTAAATTTGGTGAAAAACGAGACATTTCTAAAGTTGAGCAACGGGAACACTAGAACCGCGACGTATAGCGGTACAGTAGTGTGCAGCCCCCAGTACTGGGAGTCCTGCTCGGGCGCCGCTAGCAGCAGTGACTCGTTCACGTGCCGCGGACATAGCAGCGCGGTGTCGTATTCGGTTGTATTTGATGTGTGTAGGTCTGTGTAGAAAAGAAAAATGTAAGTCAACAACTTAACAAATGCCCTTGGTTGCGATCACGTTTTTAGAGAATAACGAGATCGAGGACTTTACGCATTGTTCTTAGACTGGTTTTCTCTGGACTTCTCTTAAAGACCTCCACTGAGCACGATCTAGCTCTTACAAGTCACCTTGCCGAGATCGTCACTCCACTCAGGAACTCGTTTACCCCTACGATTGTTAGTTCTGCGGCAAATGACTACTATTTCAGCTTGCTAATCTAGACTGCATGTGGACTAGTTTTCAGTAGTCTGCTGCTGTAGTGAGAGGTTCTCTATGGCACCTAACTTGTATATATTCATTAGGTATATTCGTTTTATATTTAAATAACCACAATGCTTGCAATCTTTACACGATATTCAATATATTAACTTACCCACAAAGTAATTAACAGTAAAATACAAGAAGTTAGTGATCAACACCCAGTAGACGATGTTCGCGCCGAGTAGAACTAGTAGACTGAACAGATGTGCTACTACCTCTGCCCACTGGCCTAGCAGTGTGCGACACAGGCCTGGTACTTCGCACGACGCTGTGCCTGTAATTACAAAATATTTCAGTTTTAATAATGATCATTTATTTCTTTGCAAAAAGATTATGTGTTATTTTAATCAAAATTACATAGTTTAGCGGCTCTTTAACTTAGATAAATCAGGTGCGGTATTTATGTGAAAATCGGCTACTGCGCAGTTAAGGCCGATGGCCATCTTACGCGCTAGCCACCGTATCTCATCTATTACAAGTTATCTGGTTTCCATATGGCAGTGTGTTAATGTCCCACTATATTATTATTATTTTCTATATTTACAGTCTCTTCATGATTGACGTTATTACGTAACATCAAAAACGGTGTGGTGAGGTGGTGACCATCACACTGAATTCTACAATCTCTAAATTAACAATCCAATAAACCTGTCGATGCATCGACATGCAAGATGCGCGGGCACAGGGGGAGGACCGCGGTGCGCGGCCGAGGTTCGACGCTGCGCCTCAAAAAGACTCTGCGTAGAAGCGCCACCCGCGACACTTGTTGTTTTAATATTTTATTCTGCACGAATACACCTATTTATACAGTCCACTTTAGTTTAATTTAAGATCTCTAGTACTTATTACAATCGTAGGACCTAAATAGGACATTAACAAAACCCCTACGTATATTTTTAAACCTTTCTAAGAACCATTGTACTCAATCATTTCAGTTTTTAATTAATGAAAACCGTATCAAAATTTGTCCATTCGTTTTTACATTAAATTTTTCGATGTTTCACATCTGCTAGACATCTTGCGACGACATAATTCTCCTAATTGACTTCTTCTAATTAACTATAGAACTCGAAACATCAAGGTGAGTACAGACCGTGGTGTTTGTGCACGGTGAGCAGCAGGTGCGCGGTGGTGAGACAGAGCGCGGCCATGAGCAGCACCAGCGCCAGCGCCGCGCCCAGCCCCGCGCGCTCCACGCCCCACGCCATCGTCAGGAGCGACGAGCCCATTATTGTGTTCCACACTGAGAAACTACGATCACAACCAACAAGCTATTAATGCGAGCACTCTTAAATTAATGATCCAAACCCCTAAACATCATAACCATAGCATTTACATATTAGAGTATGTAGTACCTTTAATAGTGATACTTTGAAATAAAACTACATACAACTGCTACTACATGCTTTACTGTAATTAATGACGGATTCATTGCGGTTTATTCTAACGGTCTAATTCATAAAAAAGTTGACTCTTTAGTTAAAACGGACTGAATAAATGGTCTCTATCTGACTAGTATAAATGTCAAGATGACAATCAAAGACAAACTGACTTAATAATATCCCCTGGATGAAATTTGCTATGGGCCCCACTTATACTTAATCCGGCACTGTCTGACGTTGGTACAAATCAAACGACCCATCCTGTTAATTTCTTTACATTTTATAAAGAAGTTTTCTATTTTCAAAGTCAAACGTTTTCAAAGGCTATTTTAAAACTTACATTGTGACTAAAGAGCTCTGTTTCTGTTTCTCAGGTTTCAGTGTGTTTTCAAACTGTTTCTTATACGTTGACATTATGGCGCTTGCTGTTAGTTCAGTACAGCCCTGGGGGGAGAAATAATTATTTTATAATACACGCAACGTTATTGTAGAACCGATTTATCATTGGAGAAGAAATCTTTCGCAGCTTTATCGCCCTCGCCTTTGAAATATAAGGTCGCGGTTTTGGTCCCTGGTGGTACCCACACTTTTTGTGTGAATTGTTTCCTTGCCGCTGCTGAATATCAGTCAGCAAAAACATAGTGAGGAAACCAGCATGTCTATTAACTAATCATTTATTAATTAAGGCCTAAACTCTCAACTCGTAAGGTTGTTGATAGAAGACCACGCACTAGGAGGTCTGCTGCGAGATGGGACGATGATATGGTACCTGATAGATGCTGCAGACGGCAACCGATTGTACATCGTTCTAAATGGAAGGTCTATTTCCAGCAAAGCCTTGAGAAGAGAGGTTGAGTTTCTTTAGGAATTTCACATGAATAAAGACGCGGGCAGCACCAAATTAGTTCATAAACTTTTTATTTGCCTATTAGGCATATATAAGACAGATTGGTACTCGATCCACGACCACAATACCCTATTGCCACGTACTCCTACAGAACCAATGACAAACCCGCCATTGTTACTAAGTGGGAATTAATAGATTTAAACCCACTTAATACACAGAAATAATATTAAAGTACATGCATGCTCGCAAATCTTTTAAATTTTAGGTAATCACGCCTACTTTGATAATTAAATTGTGGAATTAACAGTGACCTACTAACCTATTCAATCCGATAAGTAATGGTCAACACTGTAGGTATATATTATTAATTATTAAACTTACATGCGAAAGTTTGTGAAGATTTAAGAATGGATATTTGTGATTCTTTCAAAGTGAAACAGCTGAACGGATTCAGTTGCAATTTGGCACGTCATTTCATTTACCTATTACACCTAGGATTAACCACTCCCATTTGAAAGGGTGAGACAGAATAGCTGCTATCACCTTCACAATTTTACCCTGGTCAACCACAGGCACCTTCTTCTTGTTTATTCTAAAATAAGTTTGCGTATGACTACAACTTGCTTGATGTTACCCGATAACCCGATTCACTTGTGATTACGATTTATTTTTGGTGAGTAGGTGGAATGGTGGAATGAGGCTCCATATGTTTACGACCCACTCTCAAACATCACCAGACTTCACACCCGAAGACGGCCAGGCCACTTGGCGGTGCGGGTTTGTCTGGTGGGTGGTCACTAACTACGGCCGAAGACTAGAACAAAATTATCTATTGCCACCTGATTTGCACAACACCATTCAGATAAAAAGTGCACTCCCACGGACGAAGGTGACTCATCCCCCATTTGCAACTTTATTTCAGAACTCTAATTGAACCTTATTTTAGACCTTAAAAAATACAGGCCCGATTCTCATACTTTAGACATATATCTCTAATAGACATATGTCGAAAATAAAATAACTGATTATTATCTGTTTAATAAAAAAAAATGACTGATTTCTGTCATTTTTTCGATATTTGTCTATTAGAGTTAAATGTCTAAAGCGCGAGAATTAGGGCCTAGGTTTTATTTATTTATTTATTTACAAACAACACAACACAAAAAAATCTTTCCATACCGAAAATATTCTAGTTAGGTTTTTGGTGTATTACGCGGAGGAAGATGAGAGCAAAAACTAGTATAAAATATTTAACAGCCATGAGGAACAACGTGATTTTGGCTCTAAGACAGTGTGAGAGCACTTCCCAACAAGATAAATAACAAAATACTAGACCTTTGACATTCTGACTTTATGACGAAATAGAAGATAGGACCTTACTACTCAGTATTATTATCTACCTCCCGAACCTACTGGCAAAATTATTTTTATTTATTTTAAAGTACTTATTTGTAGAATCGGTCAATGACTTTCTTTTTCTAACTACCTAATCAGCAAAGAAGCCTTCTTAGTGAAGGACCTACCTATATTCTATCTTTGTGTACCTCAAATTCTCTCGCCGTGGAACTCTGTTATTGGCTTCGATTATTGTAAATGCATAAATGCTAAAAAAAAAGTATAAGTGACCTACAGGGTACGGCTGTTGGAGACTAGTAAAAAAGACTTGGATAGGCAGAACTGTTAGTTTATTGCTGAAAGTGACTTTATGCTAAAGAGATGGGAATGGTTAGAATGTAGCTAAAATGAATGCGCCCGGTTTGCTGTCGGATTATGCACTGTCGCGCACGGTATCTTGCGCGACAAGTCGATAAGTCCCTAGATCAGTAAATCGGTGTTCGATCCTATTGTATCGAACACTATATAGGTAAGTACCTACAGCCTACCTGATGGGTGACCTCACATTGTGTAACCAATTTAAAAAGTTTCCGAACAGTTTTTTTTATTTCTTTTTCATAGCGAAGAAAA
The DNA here is from genome assembly GCA_936450015.1 of Meganola albula. Classification (NCBI taxonomy): domain Eukaryota; kingdom Metazoa; phylum Arthropoda; class Insecta; order Lepidoptera; family Nolidae; genus Meganola; species Meganola albula. The sequence continues at coordinate 11,448,263 of OW388159.1, read as the reverse complement.
TAATAAAAAACCATTTTAGTACAATCCTCAAATTATGGCATGACCATCATAATATTGTGAGGAAACCGATCCACCAATCTGCACATCGCTAGCTATGTTTCAATTTTAAGATAGAGAAAAAACCCATGCATGCCCCTATCAGTGGCGAAGAGTCCATACAAGCCGATCCCCATCGGTTTCCCTTTAGGAAATGGTCAATAGCACGTACTCAATTATATCTTATTACGCCGAAAAATTTTAAATAGCAACAAAAATAAATATAGCATCTAGTAAGAAAGATCGGTGATGATAGTGAACAGATATTATTTTCCTTTAGAACTTTTTGCTCCGGCTTCCCTTTTCAGAATTCCACCCTTCCCCACTGATGTCTAGTAGTAGGTAAGACGCTAAGGTGACTACTAACTGTTACACTCTAATTTTATAGACTAACTAGCTTCCGCTCGCGACTTCACCCGCGAAATTAATTTCACTAATCTTGTTCCTCCATACAAACTTTGGAACCCCGTGTTACCCCCTTAAAGGGTGAGTTTTGAAAAATCCTTTCTTAGTGCACCCCTAGACCCCATAAGGAACTTATGTGCCAAATTTGGAGTCTCCAGACCCAGCGGTTTGGGCTCTGCGTTGATATGTCAGTCAGTCAGTTTCTTCTTTTATATATTTAGATTCTTATGTAATAAGCTTCAAAAAGGCGGCGTGGGTGAAATGTACCTACACGTATCGAGTTTGGTTTCAGTGCCAAATGAGCTTAAGAAGTGCCATAGAACTGGGGCCCTTAATCTCAGTAGGCCTTCGGACTCCAACCACTTAGCAGTCTATTTTCTACTGAACCCTTCTGTATTATTTAATAATAATAGCCGTTATGAGCTTAATCACAAGTGGCGCTATATTTTTAATTTAAATTAGTTCAGATATTAAAAGAAACGAATTCAACGGATTATACTATCAGTTGGTTCTAGAAGCGATCGAAACCAGACACCACTGGTAAGTCACGAGGCTATAACAATGATAATAAAGTTAACGTTTAAAACCAGGGATACCTATTATTATACAAATAAAGGCAGAAAATGTGGAATAGGGAGGTACCTACAAGTGACGAAGAGTCACAAGCCGATTCCAATCGGCTTCTCTTTTGGAATCCCTACTTATATTATAAATACGAAAGTAACTCTGTCTGTCTGTCTGTTACGCTTTCCCGCCTAAACTACTGAACCGATTTGGATGAAATTGGGTATCGAGGTAGTTTGAAACCCGAGAAAGGACATAGGATAGTTTTTATCTGACTGCGCAAAAAGAAGGTAATGTTTTGGCGCGATAACCGACATAGGTACACGCGGGCGAAGCCGCTGTCGGAAAGCTAGTTGATTATAATATCGTTTACTTCATTAAAATTATGTAACGCGCAAGAGTTTTAAATGGCATCAATAATAAGAACCTTTAATAAGAAGGTTGTGGTCGCCATAGAGACATCAGTGACAGTATTGAAGACATATTATTTTTACGTAAGAACTTGTTGCTTCGGCTTCCCTTTTTCAGATTTCCATCCTTCGCCACTGGTACCTATGTAAGCAGTGAATTCAGACTAACCACCGGGCTGGTCGATGAATGCGCCTGTAAATCTAGCAACCCAGCAAAAAGGGTGTCCACCGAAAAACTTGGGGGTTTTAGTGGGTAAACGGAGCCCGCCCATAAGGGGGCGTTGATAAATAGCGTGAAGCTTTTTTAGCGATTTTCAAAGCCTTCTAATCTTACCTATTATTTCGGGAGACCCACCCCCTCCCCAACTTGAGAAGGGGTTTTAGTTCAGCGCTCTCCCCCCTAAACACCTCTTAGATGCCCTCTGCGCCGCGCCCATGACGTTGCGGAAGGATGCGTATCGCATTTCCCATCCAAATAGATCAATCTATTTAAGAAAACTTGACAGGGCCGGATTAAGAGGCGGGCAACCGGGGCTGCAGCCCCGGGGCCTCTATTAAAGAATCAGACGCCTGCGCCCCCGCAATGGCAAATTCAGAAAAAATCAAATCCAGACAGGTAATCAAAAAGAAAAGACGCATTTAAAGGAAAACTAGAAATCTTACGTGAGACTGGGGAAAGTCGAGGAAGTCGAGCCCAACCTCACGACATCCCATTACATGGGGAAGAGAGACTTATACTAGAATGAATGCTCGAAGTCTCTCTGAAGGTTCGAATAGGTACACAATGAAGTAATCCTACAGGTGGCGAAATCGCAGGTGGAATGTTAAGAATACTAGCGTCGCCAGTCATATCTGCCGCAGAGTCGACAACCGTTGGTAATCGAGTTCTTGAGTGGAGACCACGAATTGACAAACGTAGCGTAGGACGTCCTCAGACTAGGTGGAGTGAGAAGGGCGGCCGGCAAGAACTGCAGGATCGGAAAAGCCGCGGATCGTGCTCAGCGGCGTGCTTTATGATAGGCCTATGTCCAGCCGTGGGCTAAAATGGGCTGATGATGATGACTAGAACCAATTAGGAATAAGTTGTATCAACAACTTGAAATCAAAGAATAGGTACTTGTAGATACGAAGTATGAAGATAATGTTATATCCAAATAAATGATAGTGAGCACGTGTTATCCCACGCATCTTATAATATCATATCTTCACAATAATTGTGTTGCGTATTGTTTCGACGTAATTTTATTTGACATTGAGTTAATTTAACATTTACATATATACTTAATATTTTGTGATTTTACTTCCGCAAAACATCACAGATTTAAATCTGTTAATTAACTTTTGTAGGTGACTGTCCCTAGTTGGAACGAAGTTCCTTACGGCAGGCTTGGAGGGGATAGGGATTTTGCTGCGCGACCGAACTGAAAAAAATGTGATAGTAAAACCGTAAGAAAAAATCCGTGGAAAAAAGTGCGTGGAATAAAACCGTTAAATGAGACGTGCGCAGGCGCGACAGTCGCATACACTAGCGAGTAGTGTATAATACCTTTCTCTTTCTCCCTCTTTCTTTATTAGCCGAAGGAACTTCGTTCCTACCTGGTGTCCCACGATACCACATCATTTTATTTCAAATGCACAAACTAGAGATACGCATTAGATATGCATCATAACACAAAATTATTTCATGAAAGAATGTCGTGTGACTGTTCATTGTAAACAATTTGTCCTCTCGTCACAATACTTATAAAATCTTTTAATGTTAAGATGTTTAATCTTCTAATCAACCTTTCTAGCTGGCTGTACCTTGTTAATACAGACCTAATTACTTATTTAAGCACAAATTTCATAAAAATATTGTGAAATAAAATAACAACTCTTTAGTGTTTCACAACTAGACACGGGTCTTCCCTCAACTTTTTAAGAGTTGAGAGAAAAATAATAATAAATTGGTAAAAAGTTATTTTAAGTTGGTACTTATTTGGTAATTAATAGTAGGAAAAAGAAAAAAAACCTACTGAGTTTTTTGGCAGTGTTTCTCAGTAGTTGCCAGTCATTCACTGCACGATAGGAAAAGAAATTGGACTATTTTTTAACACGCTTTTTATAATTTCCAGCACTCGTCACTGTTAGGTACTCACCAAGGAATCGAGGCTTTCAGAGCTGATGGCTCGGTAGGTGGGCGTGACGTTGCCACGCAGCAGTGGCTCGGCCTCCACGCGGCTCATGGCGCTGTAGTAGGGACTCGAGGCGCCAGACCCTCTGGAAATTATAATTGTTTCAATAATTTGGCTGTCTTCATCTCATGAGTAAATCGGTATTTACTGGGCACGCGTATGCCTTATTATTACACATATTTCTTATCCTATAATAGGCTTGCGCTTGAACACAACTTGCCTGACGTGAAGCAATAATGCAGTCTACGATGGAACCCGCTTACCCAATAAATTACCAATTCACACGCGACTTGAAGACAATTATGAAAGAAGCTAGTAGTACTAGTTCCCTTTTCTCACGTTGGAATTGTAGCTCCAATCGTAAGACTGTAAAACTTTGATAGACGAAGGTCAATAGGGTTCCGTTTGGATCCATCGAGTAACGCAACCCTAAAATAAGTACGAAGTTGTACTTACATATTTATTGCAGATCGGTGTCTCCTCTCATCGCAGTATTCACAATCAGTTACATCAGAACAAGCACTCCCGAATATTCTAAAACAAAATAATTATTCTATTATTTTATTAGGTAAGAAAAAATATTTAAATTAATTGACAATTTTCAAGTTCACCTTTTATTCGATTTGAAATTCAATAATACAATGCAAAAATATAAAAATTCTTAAATACCAAATTATTAATAAATTATTATTTTAAACAGTGATTTTAATTCGTAATGCACAACGTAAACCGCTCGATTCAGTGGGTACTTGTCAAATGTACCTACTTGAGTCTATAATAGTCTTAATAAAGTAAACCATATAGCAGGTAAGTAGGTACATTAATACAGACACTAAAGTGCAGTAACCGCAATATAACGATTGCGATCTAACGCCATTTAAAGTTAAGAATTTGATATAAAATAGTAAAACTGTAAATAAAAACCATCTAAATTGTTCGAGAAAAAAATTTTTTAATTCAGCAGAAACCTTACGAAACCTATTGGCTTTAATTATGTCGACGAACCACAGTCTCCTAAGACACAGGTATATACACCTAGTTTAGGAGTCTGAGTATCTAAATCTCGTGCCCTAGTCATAAGCCTTGCTTTACTAAATTATATTATTGTAACATAATGACAGTTTTTGGTGAAAATAAAGAAATTTATTTATTTATTTATTTAACCCGCTTTTAGAATCACTAATAAAACGAAAAATCATCGAAGGGCTATTACTGCACTTTAGTGTCTGATGGGCAGAATAGTATGTAATCTACCAATAACAAAATAGGTATTGACCAATAGGCAGTATTAAAAACTCATAACAGAAGTAGGTATCGTGCTCATATCACTTCAAACCTTTTTTTCTCAGGACTGGGCACGGGTTTTCTCTCAACCATCTTACGAATTAATAGAGTTTAGGCCTTATACAAGCCAGTCATTCAGGCACCTGAGGCTGGCTACCGTGGTATTTTTAGTGGGTAGCCCGAGCCCGCTAGTGTGGACAGAGACTCGTACATACCCCGCTGCACCCCTAGTAGCGGGGACCCATAAAAAAAAGGCCTTATACAAGCCAAGTGCGGGTTGGAGGATGTCACATGTCCTCTATTAAGCGTTTGTGGTCTCACTTATTCGTTGGTAGTATAGTATAGTATTATATTATCTGTGGTAGTATCTTATAAGTATCTATAACGTCACATTTTGTCTTTATTTTATTCGTATTTTTATTTATTGTATAATAAAACATTACACATGTATTTTTATCAGTTCTTAATAAGGTTAAAGGACAATTTGATTACGTACCTATCTGTTTAGGTTAAAAGATAGTATAAGATAAAAAAATTGCTATCAATTCATGCTACTGGAATAATTAGGTATCTAATTACTTAGGTATATTGGTAATTATTAACTTACTCGCGTCATAATTTACCACAAGTGTTATAATATTATTGGGATGAGAAGTTTCATAAGTGTGTATTTTTTAATTTAGGTAATAAACAACAAAGGTAAGCGGTTGTCAAATTTGATCTGGACTCTTTTAGTAGTTTTGACGTTAGAGTAATCCATGGAGCCACCACACGCATTGATTGGTGACCAGAAATGGCATTTTGGACGAGCGAAGAGAACTTGAAACTTAGAAAATGGATAAAAACCTCCAACAGCGTAATATGGAGTAATTAATTTAAGAAATATTTAAATTATATTTACTTTTAATTCAATTTAAATATGAATTCTGATAAATTAAGCAAATAATAAAACATTTCAAAAATATTATTATTCCTAGTACCAGCATATCTGCGGGCACTGCTGCTGCTAATACACAGACCGCTAAACGGTCCAAATATACTTAGTCAATTACAAATTATACCTTTATTTGAGCCGTTTCCGGTTGAAACGCTTGGACCGTGGGGGCCGAGCGCCCGTACACTTTTTAAAGAAACTAGGCGCTTAATAGATTCTACACGTGACCAGAGGGCTGTTTTACATCTTGGTCAAAGAATTAGCATTACCATACAACGTGGCAATGCTGCCAGCCTCCTGGGCACATTCCCCCAAGGCCTCGATTCGAAGGAATTATATGACGTCTTATCTAGTTTTTAAGATAGAATTTTAGAATTAGTTCATTTATTTTATTACGTATAATACTAAGTATAATAACTTATATTATCATATAATATAGGTAATACTATTTATTTACATTATTAATTAAATATAATTATTATCTATATATATCAAAATGAAACCCGTTTTCCGTTGTCACGACATCACGCGTGGCTGGACCGATTTCGCTAATTCTTTTTTTAAAATATTCCTTTAAGTACGAGGATGGTTCTTACGCAGAGAAAAATTAAAAAAAAAGAAAATTTAGAAAGCGAAGAAGTGCCGAAAACCGGGTTAGAGTATTATTTATTATTGGATATATTCGGTAGGACTGGGACCCGGTAGATGGCACTGCTTTACCGGGCAGAACGACGTCTGCCGGGTCCGCTAGTTTATTATATACTTTAAATCTATTTTTTATTTGCTTGAAGGATTTGTTTCTCTTCCACGCAGGAACTAATGACGGATTTTGATGACATTTGGCACACACGCACATGTACTTTTCATATCTTTCATTCTTGTTTCATGAGAAGGTATTTTAGATGAGAGAACATGATTTTTATCAAAATAACTCACGGCCAAAAGTTAGTTAAATGAACGAGAAGACAAAGTAACAATTAATTATGTAATGACAAGGTTGCAGCGCGATCTGCCTTGATCCTATCGATATGCGTTCACTGATACTTGGTGCAATTGACCCTACACTTAGACCTTGCAGTATGCTCACGAATCAAAACATAACTTTGATATCTAAAAATAAACAACTGCTTAACTTGCAAATTTAGGTGGGTAGGCATAGTATAATATTATTGAATTAAATCTGCAGGACTTAAATTGATATAAATTGATTTTAAATTTGTATAAAGAACCGCCATTATTTTCATAGGCCGCTTTTGCGCTGGCGCATGGCGTCCTCAAAGGTCTCAAATCTGGATCGCAATAGTCAAAATGTAAACCTACCTGTATAAGTTGACTAATCAAGTGCGCACACCCACCCGTTACCTATAGACACCGCATCTGGGCCCCACTCGCCCAACTTATGTCGTAAGTGCCACTAGATATCACCCGACCACAAGCTAATCTTGATTGGTTCGTTCAAGGACTAGAACTTGAACGAACCAATCAAAATTAGCTATATTCCCCGATACGGCCAACTTTTGACGATTACAATAACACAGGTATAACACAATAAAGCGGGTCCGGCCGTTATGCCCCCATTCCGGGTTGCCACCGGCCACGTTGCCCCCCCAGTTTCTCTTTTTGTAATGATATTCGATTCAGTACGATTGAGTAGACAATTGTTAAAATTATAAATGGAAATTAAGAGTATAATCACCATGACTGATGTGCGCAGCCAATGTAGATAACAGTAGATTAGGTAGATGCAGTGATGAGAGGTTGCCTACATCCGTCTACAATGTTTTAGGTGATTTTCTAAACTTCTTACTAGTGAGTAAAAGTCACTTTCTTGTTTGTATCATCTCGTTAATTTACATTTACATTTATTCATCTTTATTAATTTACAGTAATGCGGTAACATTACCAATCAAACAAAATATAGGAAATTATTATACAATGACACATAGTATAAAATAAATTAAATTGAAAAACACTTTTGTTTTCAACATTATTTGCTCAAGTGCCTTGTTAAAGTAAAATGGAGGCAAGACGGCCGGGGGCAAACCGGAATAACAAATTTTTCAATGAGGGGGCATACCGGCAGGTGGCAACCCGGAATGGGGGCATAACGACCGGACCCAATAAAGCGATGTCTAATGGGTATCAAGTCGGTGGGTAGGTACGCTGGAGGTACACTGAAACTAGGGACCAGTGTAGTGTTTAAATGAGAAATAACCTACAAAAACTGGAACCCAGTGTTAAACTAATTTTCAAAACACTGAAATTAATTTTACCTACCCACTTTTAATACACTTAAACTAGGGTACTATACTTAATTCAGACAAAAAACGTACTTAATTAATATAATTATATAAGTAAATATCAAATTAGGACATTTATTTATAGACCGCGACGCCAAATACGTAGGTCAACTCATTTCCTTACAGATAACAGTTAGTCGTAGTAAATATTGATTTAAAATAACTGTTAATTACTAATAATCTGACGAAATACTGATAATTGTGTCGTCAGCGCTTCTCTCTGTTTATACTCCCATAAATCTTAAGTAGTTCACACCTATATCATACAAACAAACACGATAACAGAATCTAATTATAATATGAATGCGTTTGATTTGTAAGTTACACAGTTCAACCGGATGAGTAGCTTTGTGGTTCAACCGGGCAAAATAAGCAATCTAGCGGATTGTCTATGAAACGCTGTAACCGAACTGGTAGTCAGGCAGTTTATCCGGTTGGCGAACTGGGTGGCCCTTACCAGAGAGACCGACACTGTCAGACAGTCCTACCAGGCTCAGTGGTTAAACCGAAAAGCCAGTAAGTAAAGCTGTTCAACCACACTGTAAACCAGGCGTTTATCGACCGTCTGATAGATGTTTAAACCGAACCGTTGCCAGACGGTTCAACCGAGCAGGTACGCAATTCGTCCTGATAGCCAGCCAGTTCAACCGCTAAGTTACTATTGCTCGTCGTAGTAGTTACAATCGAACAAATCTAAGAAGTACCTTTTGACGTTTCACTGTTTTCTATTAAATTAGCTTTATAGAGGCGTAATTCACTATTTTTATTAGCTTTCCTGTAGAATAATTGAATTATGAAGCTATTTTTATTTTAACATAAACAATTTTCAAACAAATAATAAAATTCTAAATGTACTACGTTTAGAACTGTCAAGCGGTACTTCTTAGATTTGATGGACTTTAGGGTGGAATGGAAAAAGGAACAGTGGAGCACTAGTACCATGGAATAAATAGTACTAAGTAAATGCACCTTTAGGTATTGTAATAGGTACGTTCGGACTGCTACGAAATCATCGTAGTAGACAACCGCGCCGTAGCAAACAAAAGGTGCTACGAAAAATTGACAATTGTAGCATACAATTCTTACACAGCGATCTACATTCAAAACCATTAATATCGTTTTGACTTCAGTTTTTTGCATTATCTAGTAATATTAAAAATGACCATGTGTGAAAGAGGAAGAATGGAGGAGTAGAATTTCATACGCGTTATTATCTTGAATAACATAAACTGTGAATTTTAGCTCAGCAATAAAAAAAAATTCTGGGACATTAACACACACGGTCATCTGGTCCCAAGCTAAGCAGAGCTTGTGTTATGGAAACCAGATAACTGGTATAATAATATACTATACATAAAATACTTTTCTTTTGTAAAACATTTAATAGATATTTACACCCAGACTCGATACAAACACAAATGTTTGTCTCGGGTGAGAATCGAACCCACGACCTGCGGCGTGAAAAGCAAGTATCTTACCGACCACGCCATCGGCCCGTCAAAGTCATAAGTTTCGTTAGGAATTGGGATGGTTTTCATATAGATAACACACGGATGCACTTGCGATGAATCTTTTTATCTACAAGTAAGGAAGGTACTCACATAACTAACTTGAACTAATACAATAAATATGTGGTACATAATTACTTTAACTAAATGTTTGTAATTAATACCAATACCTACATACTCACTCAAAGCTATCCAGGAAACCTGATTGAACAGAACTAGCTGCTGAAGCATCGTCCCTTTTCTTCGGCGTACTACTTGTAACTTTTCCACAAAAGCGCGGCATCACACTTTTTACTTTTTTTTATAGCTTTTTAACTATTTTTAATACGCTCAATTTTTATACAGATAAATAAGACGCAAGTGTCGAGGTCTATGTTCTGAGTACGATTGGGAGATAAAACGAATTCCGCAGTTAAATTAGTTTGTAATGACGATTTCTTAGTAACTAATTTCAGTTGCGTCTAAAGGTCATAGAGATAGCGGAGTCCTTTCTTGACCTCTCCCCAAATCACTCGGTCCGCTTATGTACTTTATTCATTGTCATTACTCATTACTACCCTTTCTTCATTGGTAATATACCTATTTCAAGGCCAAGGCTAGGCTAAAATTATCAAAAAACCGACTTCGAACAATGTGATCATCTAGAAATAAACTTAATTTAATCAATGAAATAATTTAGTAATTCCATTCAAATGGGATTATGCCGAACAAAGGAAGTCGGTCAAAAATCGAATCGAAGCCGGTCATAATCATAAATTTAGGAGGTAAGCTGACGCTTGATCTATGGTCATAATAAACCCGGGGCAACAATACTGCTGAAAAATAACTAGTTTAAAAAGTTAATAAATCCTGACAAAAAGCATCTGTAAACTCGGGAATCACAATTTGAGAGAAAATGGCTGCGGTGGGAAAACCGACAAAGGCGTAGGTAAGAAGCTAATAGATAATGTTTCCTTACTTTTGTAATTGATTTTATGTACCTATGTTGTATAGTCATTTGATAATGACATCCTGCATTAGGTTGCAAAAAGTTTTAGATTCCTTCTTGGATAAATACTGGTTGGTACGCGTAATTTTTTTGACAGGATTCCATTTAATTTCTTTTTTTTATGTTTCTTTATTAAGTAAATGGCTTCTCCGAATTTTCTCTCACGATACCTGCCAGGAGTAGGAGGTACCTATTAGGTTAGATTCCAAGTTCCAAAAAGGTTTCATTGATTTTTACTAAGACAGTGCTGGCGTATTCGCGTAAAATTTTGGACAGGATGCCATGAAATTTTATTTTTTATTCTGTATTTTTTTTAAATCTGTAACCTGTCAATGTTTATTAACATACCTACCAGTACTAACGTGTTTTAAAAGCAAAAGAGATTCGATTAAAAATGTTTAAATTTTTTATTTATCCCGTGGACAACGAACGAGCATAAGGTTGGTACCAGCCCAGCTGAACGGTATGTGTGCCGTGAAGCGAATGCGGTGCACATGGTTTTAACGGGTAACATATGCTGGTTAAGGAAGGTCTCACTGACACGAGTCACGAAGAGACTTTCGGTGAGGAAGGGATGCATAATACTTTTCCCCCACATAACCACTACTTATCAAAATCAAGGGAAATGTGTAAGTATCCATCATAGTTTAGGTGCATTTGCATTTTTTGTTACATATAGCATTGCTTGCGGATGCCAAATTGTTTACTGAATCTACTTAGGTAGGTGTAGGTATCTACTAATTACCTTAGATATTTTTAAGCTACTTGCTTACTTATTATATTTCCGTAGGTGTAGGTAATAAAAAATCGTACTTACCAAAAATCTAAGTTCTAGAAATGCCCGTATTCTTCGTCTGGTATAAATGTTTTGAATTTCGAATAAACTTTTATCAGACATCCGATAGTTACGACGCGGCGGCTTTTACTCCATAGAAACAAATAATTAATCTACAATTTGTCCAATTACAACTAATTTGTAATTAAAACGATGTAAAACATAACGTGAATATGATAGCGACATTTGATAAACTTAATTGACCCATAGATAAAATAAAAGCAAAAAAAATCACAAGATTTATGTAATAAAATGACTCTTTAGAAACGCATTTTTAAACAGGACTGACATCAACAAATCCTCAGCAAGGACCTCGGTGCACCATACTGCTAGTTAAAAAAATAGCATAAAACGTTTTTTTTTATTATTATTATTGCTAAGAACTAAATAAAGCAATATAGCAAAGGTAAAATAAGAAGTAGGTAGGTATGTAAGTACCTAGTAAATAAAACTTAAGTATATTCGTATCTGCGAATTGCTAGTCGAATAATGTCAGGCGCCATTTAATGAAATAATGGAAAGTGTTCAGTGCTTATTGCAGTAGGGGTGGCGCATCGCTACGGGCTTCGCCTAATAAAATAATGTCGCGAGTTCGATTTCCGGTCGTGCCCACACATCTTTGTGTGAATTGTTTCATCACCACAGCTCAATAGGCAAACATCGTGAGGCAACCGGCTTGTCTTAGAACTAATCATCGAGGACATAAGACAAGCACCAACCCGCAGCCTGTGTGGTTAAGGCCAGATCTCTCAACTCGTAAGATAGCTGAGAGAAGACCCGTGCCCAGCCCGGACCCTATAGAGTTGAATTGAAGTGAGTGTTCTTATTTTCGCTTCAATGGTCCTGGCTGAGCGAGTGGAGCACTCTCTTTTGGTCGAATAGGCGGAGTAATAATTACTTCTCTTTGAAAAGGTGACGCTGGCAGACTTTTTAATAAAACTCCAAATTAAAAACATATCTATCACTTCACCTCCCGAATAAACAAAATGGCATCAATATCGGTCAATCCCTTTAGTTAGGTGTTTCGTGGCAACAATAATTGTACACGCATCAAACTTATTAAGTACACCCCTCTTTTAGGATGAGGTTAAAAATATCTAGGACAAGACAGACCTTAAAAATACCACCAGCTGCCGCACGCAACCATAAATTATTATTTTGACACATACACATAGCGCCATCTGGTCCCAAATTAAGCAATTATATTTGCTTATGTTATGGCTAGTATAGTATTTTATTATCTGTGGTTATTGGTACTGTAGGACGGTTACAATATTTAAATGCATTTTTATGAGATGAGAATTACCTACTAAAGGCAGTAAATATAAATAAAAATAGAAAATTCTTAACAAGTTTATTTACAATATTAAAACTAAAATAAATAAATGACACAAGATTCATAGGTTTAGTTGTTACTAAGAATTTAGTGTTAGATAATATGAAACAATGTGATTATATTTAGTGAAAATGAAACATACATACTTTACTAAGAATAGACACGTCTAAGGCAGCTTGGTTCAAAAATATTCAAAACATAGGTAAAATACAATAGGTATATTGAACTGGCTTATGAACAGATATTTTAACAGATTTGTAATAACAGTTTTTGATAATTACGTAATTTATCAAAGATGTTTATTAGACTCCGCTTTATAGACTTGGTAGATTAAAATGCATATAACATATAGGATGTAACATAGTTTAACTTAACAAAAATTTTGACAAGAATGTAATAATTTACTTAATAAGTACATAATCCTATCCTCTAAATCTCACTAAAATGTAGTAAATAAAAAAAAAATCTCATTAATAAACCCCTATTATGTTAGTTACTCTAAACAATGGTTAACCTCTAAAATAACTTATGCACCTATGCGGTGCTTACAACATTCATTACACTATTTTGTATATCAAGCACAGACATGTCCAATGATTGTCATTTAAAAGTCAAAATAATATTTACTTTGACTTTGACTTTGACAATTGACTTAATAAGACAAATATTTCACAGTTTATAAATTGGAAAATTAAAAAATATATATTCCAGACATTCCATGGGTATGAATGTAGTAGCCAGGATTAACAACAGACATAAATTATTTTAAGTCCATATTACGACACCAATTTCACAGATCACAGACTGATTTCAAACATCAACATTTTCATTTAATAAAATGCCTGGCTATGCCTGCGCCTAAATGGTGTGGCTATTAAAGTCAGCTTTTATTGGCACTACTATAAAATGGTTTTTGTGGGAATTTCCTTAGCATTTCATTAATTAAATGCAATAATGACATTTAATTTAAAATTTTTGAAATCACATTATTACAAACAACTAGTCTACTATCAACATCATTTTAAATGTAAAAATAACAACTAAAAACTAAAATTTTGAAAAATGCCATTTTTCTATTTAATAAATGATTTACAAAATAAACAAATGCACTTAGTGCACTGAATTCTATTGACACTTGTTACTTTAGTGGACAGGCTTTACAGTCAGACCTATATTCTGATATTTGAGAAGCACAAAACATCCCGATGGCTCAAAGTGCTCTGGGTCTACCAGCCCCATTGATTGATAAGATAAGATGATCTGGTATTAAGACATAATGTAACTTAAAATGTGTAATTTGTTTAAAACATAATAGGGAAATTGATGTTACCACTTCTTCTGATAATATTCAGTTAATCATTACATTAAAGTTTTTTACTAAACCACAATAGTATTGTAAGATGACTCAGATATTGAAGCCCATTTTTCTCATGCAAGCTTTGTGTTCATCGATCAGGGGACCACAGTTTTCCTCACCCTTTTCTATTATGCTGAAAATATAACAAAATGTTATCATTACAGAACACAATTATTAATGTCTGCTTGTACAAATGGATGCTATTCTTTTAGATAAAATGGTTGAGCAGAATGGATAAAATATACAACACAAATTGTTAGCAAAGATTTTTGCAATCTCTCCAATGTCAACTTCAAGTACCCGGTGAATTATGTAAGTGCTTAGGTACATGAATACCTGATAACAATATTTTAAGGGTAAACATGACATTTACTACATTACAAATAAATCTTTGATAGTAAGTTTTTAATTCTATAATAGGGAGAATTAATCTAATTCTTGCGAACTCATAAGCAGGTAGGCAACAGGAAAATCTTTTGATGAGAAGTGTGTTATTGTTCGTTCATTATTTAAACAATGGGTCAATGGGTCATCCTAAGGGATGTAAATAGTAATCTTATTCAAATACTAAATTAATTAGTACTAATATTGTAACTATTGCGTAATAAACTTCATGTTTATAACCTTACCATGCATCTCTTGCGCGCTTTGTTTCCGGGCAAGCACAGCATGGCTTGAGTTTAGGCTTTTCTGCATTTGCAGGCGCCGGGGCTTCTGGCACTTTTACGTCTACAGCTTTAGCACTTGCGTTACCCATTTCAAATAGATATGTGTGAAAATTTCAGGAAAAGTTGGAAATTAGCCGAACGATTCGTTAGTCGCTGTCAGCTGTCACATTTGATGCGGTTAATTGTCACTTCACTATTGACTGTCAAAGTCAACGAGCTAACCGTCAACTGTCAGATAGTGATTAATGCCAGCTACACACTAGTATCAATCTATTTCAAGCAAAATCGAAGTTGTAGGTACATAATTAAAGTGCGATTTATATGAATAAAACTCGGGAATAAAAATTGTCATTCCGTGAGGCACCCTCATTGATTTTGTAATGTTTTATTATAAGTGCGATAAGATTTTGTAATGCATTTCGTCACCTGTAATGTTTTTAGAATAAATATAATCCCCGTCTCTATTTTCAATATTATCTCCTGATCTAGGCCACACACACACACTATATAAAAATCTCTAATACTTTTGTACCTACCTAATGATAAAACTCGAAAACTGCCGAATCGATTTAGCTGATTTTGGTTTGAAAGTACCCGTAGAAGTCTCAAAGGTTTAAAAAATGAGAAATGCGTAGTACATTGTGCGTTAGGGAAGCTAAGCTAGTCATAAATAAAACAAAGTATTGGCTGCAAACTTTAATCAGACAAGCAAAACTTAAAACATTTGTGAAAAAATTCTTCTCTTCTGGAAACAGTAAAACAAAAACTAACCAAATAATCTAACACTGAAGTAACTAAAACTATACTGCATAATAATAGTGACACGGTACATATAAAATTAATTTAGACACATTAGTAGGTATATGATTCCATAACCTAAAACTAGTCTAGTAACATATCATAATCATACTTTAAAACAATTAAGGAATCAAAAGTTCATGATTAAAACAACTCAGTATATTAGATATATTATGATCCTAAGAATATCAGTTAGCGAAATGATACATAACTCCTTGGTAAAAATAAAAAGATATTGAAAAAAAAAATGAAAAAATTCAAAGAGGTAATGCACTCAACGATTATGTACCAAATCGTAACAGGAATGTAAAGTATAATCTAAAACTAACGCATTCATATTATATTAGAATGTTAATATTGTTAAAATCAAAAATGCAGTAAAAACTAAATTCATAATCACAAACAATGATTGGATGATAAGTATTAAAATGTTAACTGATTAAAATGTTGGTACAGACGCGCGATACAATTAGTCACTTATCGCCAAATGCTTTTCTAATTAGTCGTATTTAAAATCAAGTCAATTTTTGCTGTCCAAATATGCCGATTATGCGGAAAATGATCATTGAAATTATGATTGTTTGTAGGAAAAATGTCACTTCGATACAACAGCAAATGGTGCCAAATAAACAAGACCAAGGAGAAATTGTCTCTTATTATTAAACCTTGACATAATTTAAAACGATATTTCGTATTTTTTTAACTTCTGCATAAGATTAGAATATTAACACCTTTTGCTTTTATAAAATTGTCGATGGATTTGTAAAGAAAATGAAATCAGAAGTGGGATTTTTCATTAAAAACAATACTCGAAGCCTCCTTGAAATACATATTTCGCCAAATATGGAATTAGAAGGATGCTTTACTTGATTGTTACTCGTTTTCCTAAAACTAAATTAATCAAACATTAAAAGCGAAAATGATCGAAACACATAGTCGGAATGCAATTCTTAAATCTAAAAAAGTGGTTAAAAAATAAAACATGCTCTCCTTAAATCTACAATTAAAAAATTCTACAAAACAAAACTTAAAATGTGTTTTACGGCGCCGGGCCCGTTTACTTCAACAATTGTCTGTTTAGAGATCAAATCGTCTTACGCTTTTAGCTATCGTAAAAAAATCATTAAAAAGAACTTAATCTAGAAGTAAATATCTTAAAAAATCAACGTAAACTGAAGAGCTCATAGCAATCAACATTATATAAATTTTTGTAAGAACTCATCAACAACATTTCAATGTACACAAAACTAAAATAATGTCTACAATCCATTTCTATCCCCCTTACGTAAAAAACATGTAAGTGAAATATTTAATTTAAAACGTTTTCACACTTCAGTTATTCAATATGATATATTGTATACAGTTTTGAAAACCAAGGGGATTTAATATATTAGACGAAGTACCTATATTATGAACTCTACATTTTAAATGCAATATCATTTTGTACTAAATCAGTCTGTTGGTTCAATATCAGTCTTAGTAAAGCTACGTGTATTGAGCAATTTAAAATCATTTCACACATAATTAAATTCTTAACAAAATATTTTTGTTTATAATGCATTTCGAATACTTTCATTACATTTTGTTTGAAAGTTGATTTAATCAACAAATTAAAAATATAAAGTTGATTATATTCTCAATATACGTAGCGGTTATGTCGTTTACCATTTATTGTCGTTGAGCGTGAACTGTGAGGGCGAGCCGACGATCTTGCGTTCATTAGTACCAGCAGCGCTGGATTTGAAGTTGCCCTTCTGCGATTTAAGATCTATACAATAAAAAGTGAGAAAATGTTCTAAGATAAAACAATATAAAAGTGTCTGGTTTTCGTAAAGGCCTTCATTAGATTTGTGGGTTCGATTCCCACACGCGACAAACATTAGTAATGAACATTTGTGTTTGTGTCGAGTCTGGGTGTAAATATTTATTTTAAGTATATATTTACAAAAGAAAAGTATTATATGTATAGTATACATATACCAGTTATCTGGTTTCCATAACACAAGCTCTGCTTAGCTTGGGACCAGATGTCACAGAATATGTATTTATTTATTTTATTGATTATTTATCTATGGTAATATAAAAAGCTTTAGTAGCCCAGCATGTATCATGTGTAAACTAAATGTTACAATACTTAAGCAGTTAACAAGTTCCAGCATGTGTGGGACAGCGGGAGTGTGAGGGCATTTTGGGAGATAATATTATCCCTGAAATTGGTATAAAAACATACCTGCTATCAATAGCAGCATCTTCCTACGAGCGCCGAAGGCAGTAACGCCAATCTCGATGAGATCCGCCTCGTTCAGCGACGTAAACGTCGACATGTCGAGTTCATGCTTCTTGAAGAGGTCTATAAAAAAGTAAAGCTTTTTTTGTTTTGTAAAAATAATCATGTTTATTTTTACAAACAATAATATATTAAAAAAAAGTAACTTATATTGGATCCGCGTACTACCCGCGGCTTTACCCGCGCGTGTCGGTTACCGCGCTAAACTATTCAACCACTTTTTGAGCAGTCGGATAAAATCTATCCTTTGACCCTTCCCGGGTTTCAAACCTCCTTACTGAATTTCATCTAAATTGGTTCAATAGTTTAGGCGTGAAAGCGTAACAGACAGACCGAGTTACTTTTGCATTTATATCTCACATGGATCATTGGGTCATAATTTCTTTCACCAGGCATTAACTATCTTTACAGATTCCCTACAAGTTTCGAGGTTTGATGGTACTCGTTCGTTTGATACTAGTGGCCAACCGCTTCAGGTTGGACTGGGAGCCGACCCTAATAGAAATGGGAAAAAGGCAAGGGAAAATGAAATCGGGTCACCAAGCACCAACGTTTTAATACGTTACATTACATACCTCACAATCTCACTAAATCAGCTGAATTTGTCAGCTGATTTGATAGGGTATCAATATAATGATTCTGGTACGGTTAGGTCTTACAAATTCTGTCTTAGTAATATTATTATGTACACAAAAGTTTCTGAGGTGGGAAGAATGATTTCATATGAATTTAGGGAACATTTACATAACTTTTCGCCATTTTAGGCCTAATTTTAAATAAGAAGACTTGTAAATAAGAAGTAATTTATATATTGAATTGTTTTTCATTTTAAGATTTAAATAATATGACAATTGTAAGATAGTTTTGTCATTTTTGACGTTATACATTTTATTTTTAAACAAATTAAACAAATTTTCTTTACATTTTTATACAAATATATTTTACCAGTTTACTTTTTTTGATAAGGGGGATGTACTGTGCCTACATCATGTATTTGTAATATGTTATTAATTAGTATTGTCTGAGACATCTAATTATACGGACGTATCACCCGACCGTGTTTTATTAGCAATATTCACACTACACACAACAACCAATAGCGTACAGACTTACCAATATACTTATGCAGTCCGACTTCTCTCAACAACCCGTAGAGTTGCTGGTAGCGACACGACGGACTGCTCGGAGAGCTGACGGGCTCGGCGATGTTCGGTCTTACTAACTCTGATCTGTTCCAACCCTTCTCGGGCTAAAAGTAAATCATTGTTTCCAAATTAGCAGTTAACAGAAGAAAATTAAATAAAACGTTGACTGTTTAAAAGGAGCACAGTTGTCTCAACGTTGATTTCTTTTTTAATAATTACGATCCTAATAAAATAGAGGAAGACCAAACTAAACTTCAAGCTTCAACTAAAATATTATAAGTATATTAGAAAAGTCATTATGCTGGACTTGAATCGAACTTGAAACCACACGGTTATCAAGTGAGCATGCTTAGCACTGGACCTTCGAGGCATTTTTAGGTGATAATACACTTTGCTTTGACATTTTTTTTTAATATTTTTGGGACATTAACACACACGGTCATCTGGTCCCAAGCTAAGCAGAGCTTGTGTTATGGAAACCAGATAACTGGTATATACTATACATTTAATACTTTTCTTTTGTAAATATATACTTATAATAGATATTTACACCCAGACTCGACACAAACACAAATGTTCATCACTAATGTTTGTCTCGGGTGGGAATCGAACCCACAACCTGCGGCGTGAAAAGCAAGTATCTTACCGACCACGCCATCGGCCCGTCATTCTTTCAGTATTTCGAGAAAATCCCGGGAGTTATCTTAGGCTAATAACGTACGTAATTTAATAGACACAAAGTATGTTAACTACAAAATAAATAATACAAAATACTCACAGTAACAGCATCGTTATTATCAGTCAAGTTGATAGGTCCGGGCGAAGTGTGGCTGAAGTAGTACCCAGACCAGCGGGTAGTCGGCACCCGGTACCCGGTCCCTACGTTCTCACGCATAGCCTGCTCAACACACAATCATAGATTTCCTGTAATTTGTTCGGCGACGATAGACGACTGTGTGGCTCCAGCTTTAGTTATTGATACAAAATTTTGACAAGTAACATTGTGAGCTGCAATTCAGAACTTTTATCAAATTCGAAATTAAAAAAAAAATAGAATCGAAATAATTACACGAAGATATCTATTGCGCTAGCAATGCTAGCATCATAATAGTCTGTGGATATCTGTGTGGAGTGGAAATGACATGCAGGGAGTCGAACGCGGCCTATATTTCTAAACCGAGGCCACTGCATCACCGCTGCTGTATATTTTTGACTTAGTTTTATACCGAAGATTTAGTTTTACTTACATGAAATCTTATTAGTATCCGTAACGTACAGCAAAATTTAAGTAGGTACCATTTCTCCGACCTTAGCACCATTACTGGTAGGGAACCTTGTGAAGACCTTGTCTTCAGAAATTTGACGTTTTCCGGAATGATCAATCAGTTTAAACTAAGATTTGATATCGGCAAATAAATTGGAAAGATACAAAAAGATTTAGGTTTTGTTGTTAATTTTTGGACAGTATTTTTTTAATATTTTTTTTAACCAGCAATCATTGGGATAAACAGTTCTTGGGTGGACTGATTGGCAGATGTAGCAAGGGACACGCTCAGACTAGGTGAAGTGACAATCTCTACAAAGTGACTGGTAAAAGGATCGATTTCAGAGGGGTGCTGGATATACATGTCTTTCGGTAGTCTAGATCTAGATACTTACAGTCTTATTCATAAAAATCTTAAGACTCTTTAGTTAAAATGGACTTTGTCTCTTTCTTACTAATATAAATGTCAAGAAGACAGACAAAGACAAACGAGTTATAAAACTATTTTTGCTTTAATGAGATTTTATGGCGTTTATGAATACGGGAGTAAGATACGCCATAGTGTTGGTTATGGCTGTATCTTTCTGAATCTCTTACCTTACTGGCTTCAACCTTCATCTTCCTATACTCAGAGAGCGGAGACAACTTATTGAGCGTCTCTAAAGTTTTCTTCTCACAACCCACCGCGCGACGGTCGGATAGCGATAGATCTGATATTATGTTCGCCAATTCTGTATAAAAATAATGCGAGCTAAATATCTAAGTAAAATTATATTTGTAGTAAGTACTTGTAGAAGCGGCTAAACAAGTCATTAGGTATAACTAAAATCACCTCGTTCACATTATCGAATCAAAACATCAAACTAAATAAATTGAATCAAATGACATGATGGCTTAGTAATAAGGCCCTTTGTGTTGTGTTTATCATGTACTGTTATTGTACTATACAAAACTGACGGCATAGGACTAAGAGTTTTCTGATATAGTAGCAACCCAGCTAATTCATGCTGGGTCATCTCATCGAATAATTTTAACTTGTAGCATTCCCCTAATGAGCAGAGGTGACAGAGGTAGGACAGTAAAATAATTTAGTAATTTACCACCCGGTAAATCGTGTGTGTGGATACTTGCATGTCTAAGAAGAACGAATCATTCGAGGACATGTTACATCCACCAACCCACACTTGGCCAGCGTGTGGGGATTAAGGCCTAAACTCTCTCAATTCGTTATATAGTTGAGAGAATCCCATGTCTAGCAGTGGAACACTAAAAAGGGTAAAAAGGGCCATCTGATTCTAAATTTTACCGAAACAACTTTTGTGGCCTAAGACTCTTATGAGGTGTACAAAATCCATTCTGACATTTCTTACCTTGTTGTGAACGCTCGGCGTCGGTGGAAGGTGCAGGACTGTGCGTGTGCGCCTTGCTGATCGGAGATACTGACGGTGACACTACGCTACTGCCGTCGCCACCTATTAAAATGTAACAATTATTTATATTAGTCTGCTGCTTGCACTGACTTCTATTAATCTGGACTGATTTTCGCCATTTCAGTGCTCTGAGCAGTGAACGTCTCTTGAAATTATAACAACCTGGTTAGTTTAGTTTTTAAGATGTCGATAGCATTGCATCACCAACTTTTCTACTATCTTTAGGTCCTATACGTAATAGGGGCGAGCCAAGCTTGTGTTATGGAAATGTTCATCACTAATGTTTGTCTGGGTGGGAATCGAACCCACGACCTGTGGCGTGAAAAGCAAGTATCTTACCGAACCCGCCACCGGCCCGTCATTGAAATTGGTTACAGGATTTTGTTTCTTAGCCAAATTTCTAGTTGAGAAACTTCACTTTTGAAAATCGGGATTCATCCAATGGCTTGCGCTTGAGTATGTGTGAGATACTTACCAGAAATATTCTGCGTGTCGAGTGACACAGAGCTGCCAGTGAAGTTGCTCTGGTACCCACTGCTCGCCTGCGAGCTCGAGTTCAGTAGCTGACTCAGCGTCGTCTTACAAACATAATAACTATTAATAACCAATTCACATCATTCCAGTACAATTACAGACCAACATTTAAACCCAGAGCTAGAACACTACCACGTTAGTGATTGAGATGAATGGTTCTTAGGCCTGGACTATCCGGACTTACCCGGGCCCAAAAAAAACCCGGTTTGAAAAGTTGACGAACCCGGATTCAATGTAGCTCGCGAACATTAGACTTTTTCCCCACTTTAACTACAAAGAATCAGGGGGCCACCTGATACCGAATTTTACCCTGAAGTGACTTTATTCTGTTTTTCTTATTCGGGTCCGAGGATTCCGGAAACTTCCAGGCCTTAAATTATGCAATTAGTCGGTCCTAGCTCGTAGATTTATACGATGCGACATCACTTTTAATTACGTATGAAAAGTAATGACAATGCTTACAGGTCTTGCTTCAGGCATATGCTGATACGAAGGCTGCATCATCATCGGTTGCGGTATACTCACCATCTCCGCGCCGTTAGTCATTGCTGGAGAAACAGAATTATTGTTATAGACAAAACCTAGGTCACAATCTATTTCTGTGCTTAATTTATCTTCCTAGGTCAAGTAGTTTCAAAGACCTCTTGGAGAGCCGTTTGGACAATCTTTGCATATTTTTTAAGTGAAGTTTCTTTTATATATTTGCATGATTTTCTGTTCATATTAACTTTAATAACTTTTCTAATAACCGAGATAGTTTAATATAAATAGGTAGTTTAAAATTCTACGGACGGAGACTGTACTGTCTTTTTACCGACTGCTACTACTGATTATGGAGTTTATTGCCTTAAAATATATAGGTAGCAGTGGCAAAGAGTCCATACAAGCCGATTCCCATCGGCTTCCTTTTTTTTGGTCAATATCACACTTACTTAATAATACCTATATTATGTAACGCCTAGAAGTTTTAAATAGCAACTTAAATAAGTATAGCATCAAGTGTAAGAACGATCGGAGAAGGTATTGAAGAGATATTAATTTCAAAAGTAAGAACTTTTTTGGCTCCGGCTTTCCTTTTTCATACTTCCACCCTTTGCAACTGATAGGTAGGCTATTTATATTCCACTAATATACTAGCTTGGATTTTGGGTTACTTTCGGGAGTTTCACAAGGACAAAGTCGCGGGCGAAAACTAGTAAATGATAAGCTATAGATAGACCGTTAAACTCATGTATCGCCTATCGCCAAGATTCTGACTCCTCAAGCTGCACATACAGTGATGATGATTCAAGCGATATGAATATTAGTGACGAATAGTCTTACATTACTTTTATCTGTGGTTAAATAGTTCTTTATGAGATTTAATTAATGTTTTATGACTTTGTACCTCAGATACGCGAGTTTAACGGTCGGCCTATAGCTATAATGAATACCACGTAACGTAAATAATAAAATATAGTAACTTACGATTCCACGATCCACCTTGATTCTTGTACATAACAGAATTAGGGTTCGGCAGCAAATTAGGATAATGGAACTGTCCACTCCTCGGCTGTGGTGACGGAACCATCCACGCATTTGGAAACACAGGAGGAGTTAACGCTACCGGTGATAATGGGGTTGGATACCCTCCCGGTGTTGGTGGGTTATGGCCATACATTGGACTACCAATGTTTGCGAAGTTGGCTATTTCTGATAGTTGGATATTATATGGGGAGCAAGGAGAGTTGGTGATGTTGGCGTGTGTTGGTGAGAATGGGTTGAAGACACCGAAGTTGGGGATGGTGTTGGTGGAGATTGAAGGGATGTTGTAGGATTCCGGGATTTCTGCTGTGATAACTGGTTCTTTGTCGCCCAGTAGTTCGCGACGAGCTTCGTAGATGTCACCTGGGAATTGTAAATTGGTGTGTTGCTTTTTGAGTATGTTCCCGGAAGATAATTATGTGGTAGAATTTTTAGACACATTAGTTTAGGTTAGGTATTCAGTTTTTTAAGAGCAGCGGTGGTGCAGCGGTATCGGCGTCGCCTTTAAAAAATATAAGGTCACGGGGTCGATCCCTGTTCGTGCTCACACATCTTTGTGTGAATTGTTTCATCTGCACTGCTCAATAACGGTGAAGGAAAACATCGTGAGGGAAACGGCAGTCTAAGAAATAATTCGAAGACACCATCCACCAACCTGCAGTTGGCAAGCGTGACATATCCAGCAGTGGAATAGAATAAGCTGATGATTATGATGATGACATAGATGTTGGAATAAATACTTGACTTCCTTGATGAGCATTATTTTTATTCTTTTAATATTCTCCCATGCCTTTAGTTTACACCTTACGGACAAAGTCACTCGCGTATCTAAGTAAACCACACTTACCAGCACATCTCTCAATCCCCTTGATCACAACAGACGTGATCCCCTGCTTCGGTTTGCGTCGCACGTTGATGTACACATTGTACTTGTGCATCAATTTGTTTGCAGCCTCCACCTCCACGCGGCTAGCTTCGTCCGCCACGTCGAAGATTACTACCAGAGGGAGGCTGCCCTGTTTGGAGACAAATATTTATTTATTTAGCTCTTCAATAATGAGTACACGTTACAATTGTTTTAAAATATACGGTCTGCTTAGATCTAAGTGTCCCATTACTTAGAGAAGAGCACCAAATGCACTAAAATATACGTAAAAATAACAGGTATTACAATAATTCAATTTTAACAAGTTGGGCAGGCGCGTTCCATCGTAAACTACATCATTGTTTAACATCAGGCAAGTTGTAGTCAAGCGGAAGCCTCACTTCAGCCCTTTTTAGTGTCCCACTGCTGGGCACGGGTCTTCTCTCAACTATCTTACTAGTTGAGAGAGTTTAGGCCTTAATCCACACACACGCAGGCCAAGTGCGGGTTGGTGGATGTCACATGTCCTCGAATGATTAGTTCTTAGACATGCCGGTTTCCTCACGATGTTTTCCTTTACCGTTATTGAGCAGCGGCGATGTAACAATTCACACAAAGATGTGTGGGCACGACCGGGAATCGAACCCGCAGCCTTGCATTTCTAGGGCGAGGCCCATACAACTGCGCCACCGCGGCTGTATATAACTACGTGGTGTACTTATGTAACTACATTAATTTAACACATAGGGCAACATACAAACTCCTGTTGGAAAAACACCCTAATCACAGTTCGCCACATTGCTATACTCGATCCTCGATGCTATGTATATGTCGCAGTAAGATAGATCAAGCCGTAATATAGTTATATTATATCCCTAGAGATATAATTATATACCGTAACATAGTTATACGAAAGCGACTCATTACTATCTCACTAGGAATATAGTTATAAAACGGTCTAAGTTTAGTGTTATATTTATATTACTAGATTAAGTTTAGTGAAATAGTTTTCGGAGTGTGCGGCGCAGGCGGCAAGGCAGGGGTCGACACGCGGAGACATGTAGCTTTTTGTCACTTGTAAGTCTCGAAAACAAACCCACCCACTCCAAAGTGCTGTGGGCTTGTTTTGGTGAGCCAACAATCTTAAAGAATTAAACTTCTTACCACTAACTGCTGCCTCGCCGCGTACACATCATTAATATTCCCGGTAATAGTAACACAGCTCTTCTTAATCACTGGTATATTTGGGTCATCAGCGTCAGGGAACATGATCTGCGTGTTAGTTCCCTTCATTATCACCTTCAGCTGTTCCGCACCACGACCCACCACAACACTGTGGTGCATTGGGGATATTTCTAAGGACATTTGCACTTGGGTTTGACTCTGCAAGAAATTGTACGTGTTAGTTTTGTAATAAAACTATTTAATAACGGATTTTATCGCGGTTTATTCAGATTTGAAATGAAGTTTGGTAAGGCCTTGTAACTTAAATTAAATTAGTCTTGAAATAAAACTACTTTTTAACGGATTTTATCGCGGTTTATTTTAGATTTTAGATCCCGACGTTTCAAAGTCTTTTCAGACTTCATGTTCACGGGTGGACTGAGATATTTGACGTCCAAAAATATTAATCACAATTATTACTGACTACCTTCAAACATTAATACATATTTAAGTTGAGTTCCGATTTAAGCAAACTGAGAATTCAGAATTCAAGACACTGTGAGCTGTGAAACGTCGGGATCTAAAATCTAAAATAAACCGCGATAAAAAATCTAAGACAATATTAAATTAGTCTTGTCAATTATTTAATTATATTATAATGGTACCTACATATGTACTCTGTTGCAGGAGAGCGCATTAAGTTGTGAGTAAAGGCATAAATAACAATTATATACCATAAAATATGTACACTATCTTTTTAAAGGTACCTACTTCTTTAACTGAACAATAGTCCATATAATTAAGTGCAACTTATTATGTTTTCTGATGATTATGATGCCTTACACGTGCGGTATAAAACTAATGACCGTCTCGTTATGTATTCTGCTGTTAACCTCCTAGATCCAGAGGAAATGGAGGTGTGGAGGTGTAAATGCACCAAAAACATCAAAATGTGTATGTCCAAAGAAATCGCATGAAGCCTAATGCATTCATGTATAATGGTCCACCTTACCCCTGATGATTACGGCCTCAAGTATCCCCGACAAACAGCAGCGGTTATAGATAAGCTGAGAGGGGGGAGAATACTTGAGGGTTCGGGGAATCACACACAGGTGATTAATAAGGCTTTTCTGTGGGGAAGTACTTGGACCCACACGCTGGGTCGAAGTGCTCTGGGTTTACCATGATATGATAAAGATAGGACAAAGCCTAGATATAGGTACATTGTAAATGTTTGTGAGGCTATATGCAAGGGTCATGTAGCCTCACCTGATGGATGAAACCTTGAAGCTACCTGGATCTACATATGAACAGGGTACTTTTAATTCCTCTGGATGCTGATTCTAAGAGTATATCACGCGGACGAAATTTAAGGGCGGTAGTAAGGTATATAATTATTAGTACTCACGGCAAGTGGACCGCACATATAGTTCATGAGTAAGTTGGTAGCTTCCATGGTAGATTGGACCTCCCATTGCACTCCTTTCACCACCAGCAAGTTAGCGTGCAGCTTCGGACGGTTTCGCAGCATCACCTACATCAATATATTAATCACTAACAAAAGTTTTATATTGGTTTTGGCAACGAGCAGCTAATAAGATTAGGCACTGGCTAGGTCTAGACCTAAATCAGGGTAAATCAAAATCAAGCCCAGGGGCAAAAACCTTTCAAGAACACTGCGCAGGAGTTGTACCCACTGATCCGGCGCTGGTAGCAAATAAAACAGAAATATAATTGTTTTGGATTAAAGATTTCGGGAGACGCCTTCGTTTATTTCAGTATAGTCAAAAGAAAGTGACCTTATCTTGCGTTTGAAACTGACCTGGGACTGGGACCGTCTCTACGATCGGCAGAATAATGGTGATATTATCCTTGTATCACGTAGGTAATTCTAGAGAATTACTGATTCGCGATTGTATGAGAAGAATGTCTCTCAGAGTATACATGGCACGATAATAATACAGTCGCAATCTCTTACTGATTTTTTGCGGATAACCTAACCCTAGCTGGAAGGGCCTCTATTGGTTCACCGGACTTTTTCGGTGAGCCGTCCGAGGACGGTCGAACCGACCTCTTACTGATGATCTCTATATTTCCCAGTAAATACCGATTCACTCGTGACTTGAGAACAGGCAGATCTTTCACCAATTAATCATCATTATGCAATATGAGCTTCTTCTATAGTACAGCATAAGCACGGTTCTTCACCTCTCATCTAGCTTAACAGTCTCCTTACAGAGATCGTAGCTCCACCTAGTCTAATCGTCCGTAGCTACGTTTGTTGTGATTTCTCTTCTCAACAACATGTGATCACTGACCTGGACATTATACTGCTCCTGTATCTTCTGCACGTAAGGTGAGGTGATGTCCGGCAGTGGCTGGGAGGTCGGTACTATCGGCAGCTCGAAGCAGAACACTAGCGGTGTAAGAGCCTGTCAAAATACGTGAAGGTATTTTAGACATGGTTTTGTTTTGTTTCATAGTATCGACGGAAGCCGACCCCAATAGAAATGGGAAAAGGCAATGGGAATGATGATGATGAGACGAAGCGATAACGAAAGATCGAAAAGAATAAAATGTATGAGATTGTTTGTTTTCAATTTGCACGTGAAATTTCGAAGGTGAATGTGAACCTTCTACCGGACTCACACTTAACCCGTTTTTTTATTCTACTTAGCCAAAAAATCAAGTAGGTAATTAGTAATTTCTACTCACTCTGACTCTAGCTCTGGCGCGCTCTACTCGCTCCATATCACCAGCGATAGACACCTGGTTGCTCTTCTCAACGGTACTGGTCCTGTTGGAGTCCGGGAAGTGGATGTGGCATCCTGTTTCCTCCATCACACGCTTGATGGTTAGACCTCCCTAGAAATGAAGTTGGGTTTAAAATAGGTGCTCAGAATATATGTGAGACGTAGTGATGGGACCAGTGGCTGCTTCGTAAGAATGAATGTCATAAAATTGTGTCGATGTATTATTATCTCCATATCAGAAAACAAAGTCCCTTCGCCACGTCTAGCTTCTTTCTGTACCTACGTAGATTTGCGAGAGTCTCAAGAGCTATGTATGAGTTTTTTCTTTACTAATATACGGAGAGATTCACAAGGTTTTGTGTATAGTGTGTATAATTCGGGCGATAAGTCTGAGCGACACGCAGCAAGCAGAAGGTATGATATTACCGAAGTTTTCCCATCATTCCTCTTGATATCCTGTCTGTACCCACTACATATTTAAGTAGGCTACAAAAATTACATGTTTTATACTTTTTTAACTACCATGCAAACGACCTTTATTGATGCAGTTAACTAATACGGCAACTTCGCACGGGTAATATAGATAAAGGTACCTTACCTAACGCAAAACCGTATTGATTAATCTCTTTGAAAACCGGCATGAAAATCAGTTTCACTTATTTTTCAGAAGTTCATGAACAATAAATATGAATATACAGACAGACAGACGCGTGGGGAAATCTATATATACTAATATTATAAAGCTGAAGAGTTTGAACGCGCTAATCTCAGAAACCACTGATAGGATTTGAAAAATTCTTGCACTGTTATATAGCCTATTTGTTAAGGAAGGCTATAGGCATAGATACATAATTTATCTATGCTATAGGCTACTTTTTATCCCACAGCTGGGCATTATATGTAGTTTACGCGAGCGCGTAGCCGCGGCGGAAAGCTAGTGTAGTGACAAAGATGTTAGAAAAATATAATAAGTAGGTAATTTACGCAGTACATACATAATGTATTTTTAGTTGTTACAACAAATAATTACAGTAGTTAAATACTTGTTCTATTATACCCGTATGGTCGCATCTTTTACATTTCGTACTCTCCTACGTGTATATTTTTACATGTAAGTAACTAATTAGGTGTAGATACCTATCAAGGTACCTATGTACCTACGTACATAGTACTTACTCGTATACCTATAGGAATAACACCGGTAATAAAAGGCCCGTAAATTAGTACCATTTTTAACCTCCGACTAAAAAGTGGGGTGTTACTAAGTATAAACAGGTTTTTCATTTTTATCGTGATAAAAAAGAGGAATTGCTAGAAGAATTGAATTTACTCCATCTGTGTACGAGTTTGTTGGCATGTAGCGCTTGAACAGCTAGACCTATTTTTGAAGGGAGTTTAAAACTTGTAAACGTTGTATTTATACATACCTTCATAGCTCTCACATCTGTATCACCCGAAGGTGTAGGCAGAGGCGAACATCACCCACATTTCGTATGCTACAATCTCATATTTACAAATAGGGGCGACTGGCAAGAGTATTGCAGTTTGACAGAATTTTAAACTTCGAGGCAGTGCAGTGGCGGATTTACTCTAAGGCCTAGGGTGGCCAGATTTAGGTGCGGCCCCAATCGTGTCAAAAAACTTAATATAACGTATGGCGGACGGACTGCACTGCATGGTGCAATCTATACAGGTCATTGTGTCTATCCTTTGGGCTCGATTTTGCCCTACTTTCAAAGTAGGGCAAATCGAAATCAGACTTAATTCAGACTATTATTATTATTATTTATTAAAGTAAACTTATGGTTCCTTTTACCCACACTTATTGCCCGCACTTGCGATAGCAAGTAGCTCCGTACAAATTAATTATGTTTAATAATTAGATATTTAAATATTTCTCGCAATTAGTGTTGAAAGTTGATAACACTCGTGTTAAAGTTATCATAAAACTATGTATGCCAAGTTGGCAGAGTATGTTAGAGCAAATAACTAGTTGTAACAACTTATGTACCATTTTTTTTTTCATTTAAATCTTTTTAGATAAAAGTCTGCAATAATTTCATTATGTACTCTAGGTTGATGCTGAGAAAGGGGCGGCTGATGGCTTGGGGCCTAGAGCGGCCGAGACTGCAAATCCGTCACTGCTTCGAGGTGCTAAGTACTGAGATTTTGTAAGGACATATTATTTTATAATAAAGTAGGTATTTCCGAATACAGACAGACAAAATAAAAAACTATGAGTATTTAGGTAGTTGGTTGGAACCTATTGTTTAAAGTAGTATACAAAACAACGCGTGTGAATGACACTAAGCAAAGGAAAACATTGCAAAGAAACACATCCGTTTGTCTGGGCTTAGGATTTTATTTTTACTGACTTTTAACCGACTTGTAGGATCTATTGTTTTATTAAATTTTTTGAGCATATTTTTATGACGGATTTGAAAAAAGAATTGTGTGAATGAAGTTTATTCCGAAGTACAGTTTGTTTGGAATAGTGCCTGATGAAACGGAATAGGCTCACCCTTATTACGTATCACTTCAACCCTTTTTAGTGGCCCACTGTAATTTGGGCACGGGTCTTACGAGTTATGAGAGTTACCTATTACGTATGGGACCGTTGAAAAGTCGGTAATATTCACCTCTGCCTTCACCTTCATGTACAGACGTGATGCTTTATATTATTATTCATTCATTCTATATGTTATTATTCCCTCCTAATTTTTTAACAGACTTCCAAAAACCACGGAGGTTATAATAATGTTCCACTATGTATTCTTTTTTAATATATTTTTTTTCTTAACCCCCTACAAAAGAGAGGGGTAATGTATGTTTGGCGCGTGTAAGTATCTGCGTATAAGTTTTTTGCCAAGTATGTACCACACCACGTAAAGCTATTTTGATTCAGTTTTTTGTACCGTCGCTCTCTCTCTCTCTCTTTCTTCAGGTAATATCATCATCATCATTATCATCATCAACCTATTGCAGTACACAGCTGGACATAGGCCCCTCCCAATAAGCGCCATTTCACCCTGTTTTCAGCTTGTCTGTCATATCTGTCGAAGAACTGATAACTGCTGGGGAAAGGGAGTTGTTGAGTGGAGACCACGTCTTGACAAACATTGTATAGAACGCCCTCCAGCTAGGTGAAGTGACGATCTGCGAAAGATAGCCGGCAGTAGCTGGATGCGACAAGTCTGAGTTCATGTTTAATTTCCTTGTTTGTTGTAAAACAATTCTACGGGGCGGCCGGCCGGTGGCGTGGTCGGTAAGATACTTGCTTTTCACGCCGCAGGTCGTGGGTTCGATTCCCACCCGAGACAAACATTTGTTTAAATATGTGTCTAGTGTCTGGGTGTAATTATCTATATTTAAGTATATATTTACAAAAGAAAAGTATTATTAATAGTATATTACCAGTTATCTGGTTTCCATAGTACAAGCTCTGCTTAGTTTGGGATCAGATGACCGTGTGTGTTAATGTCCCACTATATTATTATTATTATTTAAAAAAATTGTAACCCTTGACGCAATTTTTTTAGTTAATAAGTATTTGTATCTCTTCAGCTTTCTAGTAACGAAAATCGTTTCATCAATCTAGGTGCTATGTGGAAATAAACTTGTACATATGTAGGTACACGCGTACATACAACTTGTACATATAACACCCTTTTTGTAAGGGGTTAAAAAATTGAAAGTTTTATAAGATTTCTCCGGAGCTGGTAACAAAGTAAATACCCCAGTGACATTACAAATATTTGGAGCAAATAATTACTTATAAGTAGTTCATAACAAGTTTCAATATAAAAACCGCTAGCAACATGTTCACCAACCTGTAAACGACATGATTGTGAGTTAAACTTTAATTTTTTTTATTCTTTTTTTATTTATTTGGTCTTGTCGTGAGGACATTTGTTGTTTTTTTTTCATTTGTTTTTTTTTTGTTTTTTGCCCAATCTATTCAATATTTATTTATTTTAGTTTTCGTAAATTATTAATATGATACTAACATAGTTGATAAGTTTTTATACACAGTACCACACTGGGCCAAAGAAGCATGAAAATGATAATTTAGATTTTTTTATTATACGAATATTAGTCTAATTTTACTAATAAATGCGAAAGTTTGTCTTAAAGTGTCGATGTATGGATCGTTTTTACTCCTTCACGCAACTACTGGACGGATTTGGATGACATTAGGGCTATTTGTTGTCCTAATACCACGCAGACGAAACCCCGGGTGGTTGTTAGTTTTGAATAATATCACCATCATAGTCATATAGCAATTGTTATACATAATCGGGTGATTAAAAATTTGCGAAATTGGTCCTTATTATTTCGATCAACACAAATACCTGTGCTAATTGATAATTAACGTAGCGACACATTGAGAGCATACCGCGAAACAACTAATTACACATCACATATTCAATCGTTATTAATATTGCCAATAAGATGATACGTTTGACAAGTTAGTAAAAAAAAGTTACCGGGAATATAAACGTAACACTAGCGTCGGTATCAAGAAGTTGACATTGGAGTAGCTATATTATTAACTATCTTCCACCCGCGGCTTCGCCCGCGAAATTGATATCACTAATCTTGTTTCTCCATACAAACTGTGGAACCCCGTTTCACCCCGTTGAGTTTTGAAAAATCCTTTCTTAGTGCACCCTAGACCCCATAAGGAACCTATATGCCAAATTTAGAGTCTCTGCGTTGATAATTCATTCAGTCAGTCAGTTTCTTCTTTTATATATTTAAGAAGAAGAAGATTTAAATGTAAATGTCGCTGGACATAAGTTATATCGAAAGAGAAGTGGACAATCTAACTTTCCAGCTCCGATTACCTTTCTGATTAATATCGTGCGGGTGGGTCGAAATTGTTGCTCCTTTATGTTTTCTAACCATATGGAGCATCATTCCACTGCCACCTTCTCACCGAAATTCATTCGTAACCACGAATGAATCGGTATAGTAGGCAGGTGCGTCCCATCGTAGACTACATCATTGCTTAACATCAGGCAAGTTGTAGTCAAGCGCAGGCCTATTTCAGGATAAAAAAAGGATCCAAGACAGTTTAGGTGTCCTGGAACTTGGCCGGGTTCAAATCCCGAATCGTTTCACGATGCCGCTGTTGATCCAGATTTATAGGAGCATCAGTGGCGGGATAGTGGTAGTGGCTTAAGTCCCATCATAAACGACATACTAATAATAATATTTTCACATTTTTCACACAGACACAGCGCCATCTAGTCCCCAATTAAGTAACTATTTTTGCTTGTATTATGAGTACTACGAACTGATACGTGTTACAATTTTTGTTTTGTAATGGGTGTTATCTACTTGTGCCTACAACTTTAATTACTATACGCAACCTTTCAGCTTAATTCATAATTTCAAGTATGAACCTTGCAATACCGGCTCAATTAATTTTAGCGCTAGTTACATAGTTGTAATCCTTAAAAAATCTCACCTTGCCAATAATATGCGAGTGGTCTGTATAGCTGACATCGATCTTCATTGTAACCCGGTTATTCTGCGAAAGATTTAACATTATCTTATTATTATATAGGTAGGTATGTTAGTTCAAAATTGGTAAGTGTAATGAGCAGAGGTCGGAGTAGGTAGATTGATTTTATATACTTGCGTCAAGATATTATAATATGGACATGTAATTTTATCCATAATGTGCGGAAAGTACCGGAAAAAGTTCCGGGATTGTAGTTATGGAATAAAATAAAATAAAATAAAAAGCATACAACAAAATCGGCTACCAAAATCGTTTATTATATAAATGATTGATTGAATTCAATGAATAATTATTTTTAATTAAACAAAAAGATAAATAAATTATTTTTAATCCTCATCGGATACAATTTTCATATTTTGGCTTTCAACATTAATACAATTAAATTAAATAATCATAACTATTTCAATATTTTCTATTTAAAAGTATTCGTTTTTACGTCTTTTGAATTGTGTCTAAATTGTGGTATTTTGAAGTCATATCCATATTACTCTCTACGTTTGACGTCAACGACGAGAAATCAATCTACTTAGTCCAACCTCTGGTAATGAGACCTCTAATGATCAAGACGTATTCGGGTCATTCTAAGTTAAGAGGTAATATGTTGTATGAAGCGACGGCATGGCATTTTTTTTATATTTTTACATAAGTATACATTTTATCTAATAGAAACTTTTAAGATGAAAACATTTACAAAGTGGCCAGTCAATTCGTTGGTTTTTTCTCGTTTTATAAGTGACCAGGGTGAATACTCAGTACAGGGTAGAGACAAGATGACCAGGGGAGGATACTTTATGAACAGGGAAGAGAGATAGACATATCAAAAACACGTTTTTTTAAAGAATGAACTGTATTTATTAATTTTTTATTTTAATTATGAAATATCTAATCAGATTCTAATAATCAGATTTGTTATTTCTTAGCAGTCTTAAGCGCTAGGTACAAAAAATAACAAAGTCTTTACTTTTCCTTTCCATCAAAACAAAAATATCTATAACTTTACTATCAATATGAAATAAATTTTTGGGGGCTGAGTCACCTTCGTCCGTGGGTGTAGACCTTCAATTGAATCCCCACACGTGGTCTTCGGGTGGTGCAAATCAGGTTATAATCAACTGGTAGTAGGCTTCGGCCGTGGTTAGTGACCACCCACCAGACAAAGCCACACCGCCAAGCGGCCTTGCAGAGTTCCGGTGCGATGTCTGGTGACACCATTTAGGATGGTGGGTCGGAGTTGTTGCTCCTTTATGGTTTCTAACCATATGGTGCTACATTCCACTGCCACCTTCTCACCGATAATTATTCGTAATCACGAGTGAATCGGTATACTAGGCTGGCGCGTTCCATCGTCAGCTACAACATTGCTTAACATCAGAAAATTTGTAGTCAAGTGCTAGCCTATCGAAGAATTAAAAGCAAGAAGAATATGAAATAGTTACTAATAAATTTAGCAACAACTTCTCAGAGTAACAGTAATAATTTTTTCTTGATAAACTCTCAAAACATTTTAGTTAAAGGAAACTAAAAAAAATCTTTTTCCAAAACCCTCATTCTAAGATATAGATTCGTTAAATGCATAAAATATACGCCTCGCTTTCATTTTCAAGTTAGGGCAAGGTAGTTTTTTAAAACCTGATCTCAGGTGATCACACATCAATTAAAAAAAATATAATTTGACGTTCATCATCTTTTTCATCACCTGTGCACAATGCAACATAACGATATTCTGTTTTTGTATCTTGAAGTTTAACCAGCACAAAGCCCCTATTGCTGAATGTTTCCTTTCCAGATGTTGAGGGCTTTGAGTCATCTTTGTGCAGTTAGGTTTAAATACTGGTAGGTACAGAATGCTGTAGTGTTTCTTGAGGCTTCTTCCTGTGTTCTTGAGATGTGAAATTGATGAGTGGGTCATCTTCGAAATCGCTAGCTCTGTAAATAATCATCAACGCGTAGATTGAATTTACAATGTGTTTCTGGATAATCCACAGTATCCAAATGAAAATGACGACATAACTTTAAGTCACAGAAGCAGCTCAAACTTTTCAATGTCAGGCAATTACGTATATATACGCAATCTGTAACTTAGTGAACCTTTAGTGTGCCTGAAAAACTCATATTAAATTGTAAAGTCAGAGAAAAATGCAGAAATATTCATGAAAACGCATACAAATGTATCTTCCCTGGACTTAAAGTATCTCCCCTGCTATTAAAAGTGCCAGGGGAAATACGCCAGGTGAGAGACATTTTCGATTGATATCTTAAATAGCCGAAAAAGTGTTTCTCAAAAGCAATTCACAATTAAACGTAAGATTGTATGCTCTATTCATAGCGAACGTGTAAGTCTATATTAATAATTTAACGAATAATTTCTAAATGATACTTACCAGAGGAAAGACTACATTCACTCAACATTTCTACATCCAGCGAGCGGTGGGACTGAAATGGCCGTTAAAATGGCTGCTCAGTGGGCTTATGGGGTGCTTGCTGCTAGCTTCACATTACATCCTATGCACTCAAGGTCACAACTTCCACAACTTAGTAAAACAAAACTGAATTTTAAACGAAAACCAAAAGCCAGGGGACGAGACACGAAACTCGGGGGACAAATTTCGGCGTTGATTTTATTTATGAAAAATTGGAATAAAAGTAATTTTACGTATAAGACACTGTAAGTAAGTTATTTTTCTGTATAAAATAAACGATGATAAAGTCATTATTGAATTTTAATACATTCATAATAACTGGCTAACAAATAAAGTCGGTTTGGGGACAGACCAGGGGAGAGACGTTTTTCTTATATTAAAACTTATTGTGACTAAACTACGTACATTTCTGTAATAAATTTAAGTGAGCAAATAGAAAACATTTAGTTTTAAGTAATTAATTAGTTAATAAGGAAGTTAGTATATAAAAAAAGTATTTTTTTGTCCTGGCCATGGAAAGTACCTCTTAACTTAGAATGACCCATTCATCACATTACAAAAGGAATACATATTCGTAGGCCTAAGTATATTTGGTTCACCAAAATTAACAATTGTCAGAGAAAGTAATTTAAAAAGTAATTCTAATTATGTTTTCAATTATTTAGAATGCGAATAGGTTAAAAGCCGCTGACATGCAGTTAGGCCATGTAAGATCCTGACAGCCTCATTTGTACGTTTTATGCATACTGAACTTGAAGTAGGTACCTACTTATTTAAATAAATAGGACTTGATTATTCTGTGATATAGGTACCTAATTATAGCATCTACTTATTTTAAAATAAATTTTAAATAGATCGCAAGTAGTCGCCGCAGTGATACCAGAATTAAAATTAAGGAGGGACCCTGGAAACACGTTGCGTGAATATATTTAAAAAAAATTAATGGTTAGGCAGGCACCCACATCTCTCTTTTAATTTCTATGTACGTCCATCGTCCTTCTAAAGCCACTCTATAAAAAAACTTACTTTACATAAACTTACTCTAGTGTCCAGCAGTTGAATAATCTTCTCACGGGCCAGCTTCACATCGTCAGGTCTACCAGCAACTCTTACATGTGGATCTACACACAATTTTCACACGTAAATAACAAAACACACACCATTACCTATCACATAAAAATTTGTCACAAAATATATTACCAATAACTTCTAATAGATCAATAAATCTATTTTCACGTATTTTTCGAATAACATTGTAAACAAAATCATCACTATTATCACTACAAAACATGTTTTTGTTATTAAATTTAATTTTCTTATTTATTTCATTGCAAAATGTTGTAATTCATGTAACGGACGCACTCAAATAATTTAAAATTTTGAAATTGCGCCAGCCTGGCGCCGAAGTTGGCTAGTCTATTTGGCGCCGGCCCGCCAAAATGCAGGTGTTCCGTAGTGTTCCGTTTATCATTTAAAATAATTATTATTTTAAATCGAATAAAATCGAGTAATGCATGAGTACCTTTTTTTGAACGAGCTCCAATTTTAAGACGTGCAGGCCAATTTATTAGAGTATTGGTTTCAGTCATAACCTGCAATAAAAACATTATAGTTTTATTTAGGTAAAGTGGTACTTTTTTTTTACTAATTTTTTTTTCAATCTCACCCGATGAAAAAATGCTTGTGCCGTTTGCGCTTCGTCCAAATTATCTGTAGAAAAGAAAATTATCCATGTAAAATAGCGTGGTGCATACATTTAAGAAAACCGACGTAAAACCGATTTATTTCACTAGTTAATTATATTTACCAGCAAGCATTGATTCCAAGCGGCGCCGGTCAACGCGGAATCTTTCTTGGTATACATCTTCAGCACTGTTCAGCCCTAGAATCACTGCTAATTTTTGTAGGTCTTCTGACGTCACGGAATTACTTGTCCCACTTTCGGAAGCCTGTAACGGTAATTTCCATTTGCAGTTTTATTGAAGATTCTCTGAAAGTATTCTATAAAATATTGAGCATTTGATACTAAAGGGAACATTTGCTGCAAGGTAGGCGTTCACTATAGACACAAGACCTGATGTGGTGTACCTAAGAATTTTTTACATCTAAGTTTGCTTTCAAAATGGCGGATTCTTCTTAATTAATTAGGAAAAAAATATTTCATAGTATTTTAAATATTTAAATATTATCGAATTACAAATAACTTACTTCACTTAATGTATCTTTGTCTGAACTATGTTTAAACTCCGATAAATGTGTTTTGACGGTTAAAAAGTTGGATGAAGCCATGGTTATAATTAAAAGGTTAACTGTTATTTTCTATATAATAAAAACTGTCAGTTATTGATCAATTCAATAAATAAATAATATAAAATGTTCCATATACATATTAAAAAAAAAATTAAAGTACCGTGGCTTCACCAGAACAACTTCAAATATTGACCGAAACTGATTAATTTTGTAACTGAGATGGATCTGTGCTCAAATTAAAAAAAGGTATTCATAAAAATTTCGCATTCACAATTGTACAGTTATTTTAAAGTACCCTCAATTTTTACTATTTTCTATATGATCCAAAGGCATCTAAGATTAAAAAACACAACAGTTGTTATGATTTTTATGTGTTATTTAATGTTCATAATTTAAACTTTTTAACGGGCTGTATAAATTATTAATTTATCTGACTAATAATTATCACTAATTGTTATTATAGTAGACAAATAGTATTTAAACATAAGTATTAATTACCTACGTTTATACATTAATTAACTCATGTCTATCCAACATGAGCGTCATATTCGCATTCCAAATTTCATCATGTATAGGGCATTTGACTTCAGGTTAAAATACAGCTGAGACTTTACAAAATAAAATTGTAAAAATAGCAATCATCTAGGAAAATTACAATTTGCTGAATGAAATGGAACGTTGACTCCCCGTTGCAAAACATTTGGCGCGCAATTCGTCTCAAACGGTGCAACCACAACGCAAGAGGTCGCGTCAGTCGGGTTTCTGCGCTTGCCGCTGTTGGGTGTGCGTTCTTCTCGACTCTTGAATTTCGTGTCATAATATTTTATATTCAAAACTTATTAATTAAAAATAGTTTTAAGCGTATTTAAACAAATTTAAGAACATAGTGTAGTTAAATATAAGTGTGTAGTTACGTTTCGTTTAGTGTGTTAGAACCTAATTATTTATTTTACTGTTTGAAAATAAGTCGGTAAGTTTTTTCACTATGTCATTGTAACTACCTACTAACTCACTTTTACTTTCTTTTTATTCAAATCTGGTA
This sequence comes from Meganola albula, assembly GCA_936450015.1. Classification (NCBI taxonomy): domain Eukaryota; kingdom Metazoa; phylum Arthropoda; class Insecta; order Lepidoptera; family Nolidae; genus Meganola; species Meganola albula. Next base: position 11,408,458 of record OW388159.1, on the reverse strand, counting down.
GGATGCAATTGTCCTTTCCATGTGTGTGAACCAACAGCTGTTTCTCTGGGCTTAACTGTGCTTTATTGAGCGGTGCCGCGGTTGCCGGGTGGCCGGAGCCATGCCGGCATGCGGCATGCCGGTACACACTACTTCATTTAGCGTTATGATAAAGCACGAAAGACCAACTGCAATATCAAAATCTCAGTAATATTTTCAATAGACTATATCAAAAATAATATTCTCCACAATTTTGTAATATTGATACTAATAAGGTATTATTAATAACTATCCACAAACCATTTTTTTTTCTTAACTTATTTAGATGTATGTATTTTAATTCCAAACGATTATGTATTTTAAAAAATAGCTGTCGAAATTATTACTATAACTAGACATGAAAAGTAATATTTATACAGATGGAAAGTTTCAATGGGCTCTGGAGGGAAACTTTAAATTCCTAGGAGATTATTTTACTTAACAAACCTTCCTTTTTTAAAATAAACAAAGTTCCATTCACACATTCGAAAATACACTTACTTAACCCGAGATGCCAACCGATTTTTTTTTAATTAACAACCTCTATTTTCTTTCATTTTTTTTTATTAATAAATTGTTTAATTTTCATGTGCTCCTGATATTTAAGGTTATTTCAGGGGTCGCAAAAGGGGTCTTGTGTTACTTTATGTCTATAATATCAATATGCACTCTACCGATTGGCCTGAATAAAAATACAGGTGCATTAGATCAGTTTTATGTTCAAGTGAATTAATATTTTTAAAGGTAAATGCAGTTTTGATTCATTTTATAAATAACGAAATGTTTAAAAATAAATAAAATTGTCTACCTTATAATTTTAAAGTGGTTTCCCACCATGGTCAGCTTGCTTACAACTGAATTTACATCAAGATGAGGATCAATCGAGTTTTGATTGAGTTCAACGTTAATCTAAATCGGAAGCAATCAAATATGCTTTTCAACTAATTTAGATCGAGAAATACAAAATAAAATAAAATAAATAAAAAAGCACAGAATAAAGAAAAGTCAATTAACTAAAATGTAACTATTCAATAACAACTTGCAAAAACGCGACGTTAACATCACTAGAACGTAACGCGTCAGCGACGATCTCGATAGTGTTTCGATTGGTTCGGGAGTACTTACGCATTTCGATTATGTTCGAATAGAGAATCAAATACTTACTTATGAAAGATAGAGTAACAAACCCAAAAATTAATCGTTTTCATTTATAACCCCGATGAAATCAGCTCTAGTTAAATGCTGTCTACAGATAGTAAATAGAAGGATGAAAATATTTTACGATATCTGTGGAGGTAATTATACAGTTATACTTACGACGGAAGCATAGAGCAATAGTTTTATTATAGTCCACAGACTACTAAGAGAACCTGGCTTATAGCCTAATCTATGGACGGAAAAGGTTCCGTTCCATTCTGTTTTTTAGACATGCACGGTGAACAACACGTGAGGAAACAAATTCTTACAAAAAAGTATCAAGTTGGCTCGAACTAACATCAAACCCGATAAAATATTTGAAAGCCGGGTTCTAAACCTTTTTATAATAGTACTAGCTTTCCGACAGCGGCTTCGCCCGCGTGTATGTCGGTTATCCCGACAAAACATTACCTTTTTTTTCGCGCAATCGGATAAAAACTATCCTAAGTCCTTTCTCGGGTCTCAAACTACCTCCATACCCAATTTCATCCAAATCGGTTCTGTAGTTTAAGCGTGAAAGCGTAACAGACAGACAGAGTTACTTTCGCATTTATAATATTAGTAGGGATTTACAATAGTAACTACCTATAACTACAAAGGTTAATAGACAAATCTATGACAGTAGCAATTTTTAATTTGCATTTGTTTCATTAACATAAACATTCCTCAACACATTGTTGTTGTTTTATGTATGTACCTACTTACGAACGTAGATAGCAATATCTTCACATACATGAAGTCGCTTCCGCTGTCTGTTCGCGATAAACTCAAAAATTACTGAACGGATTTTCATGCGGTTTTCACCAATACCCCACTTCAACCCTCTCTCAACTATGAGTTGAGAGAGAACAAGTGCAGGTTGGTGGATGTCACATGTCCTTGAATGATTAGTTCTTAGACATGCCGGTTTCCTCACGATGTTTTCCTTCACCGACATTGAGCAGCGGAGATGAAACAATTCACACAAAGACGTGTAGACACGACCTTGAATTCGAACCCGCGACCTTATTTTTCTAAAGCGAGGCCCGTACCGCTGCGCCACCGCTGCTCAATACCTACACAGTAAGATCTATAAAAAAGGTAGGTAATAGGTACTCGTGCGATGCCGGGGCGGGTATTACTCCAAATGTTGACGTCAAGCGATAATATACAAGTACATAGGTATTTGCACGTAATCTAGGTTCGAATTTTATTAGACCCTGAAAAAGGGCGCGCGTCGTTACTGGGCCCATCACATGTAGAACTATTACTATTATTATTATTAATAGCTTCCGCCCGCGGCTTCGCCCGCGTGGTGTTAGGATAAAAATTAGCCAAGTGACAGATTTATAAGACCCCTATAACATCATATCATATTTTTTTATTTGTTATTGGTGGAACCCCGTTTCACCCCCTTAAAGGGTGAGTTTTGAAAAATCCTTTCTTAGTGCACCCCTAGACTCCATAAGGAACCTATGTGCCAAATTTGGAGTCTCCAGACCCAGCGGTTTGGGTTCTGCGTTCATATGTCAGTCAGTCAGTTTCTTCTTTTCTATTTAAGATTGGTACTATTATTATAATTATTGGTCTCCTGTACAAGATTGGCGCTTAGGGGGCGTCCATAAATTACGTGAGGTGTTTTTTTAAATTTTCTGCCCCTCCCTCCCCCCTGGTGAGATGTCGTGAGATTTTATTCCACCCCCTCCCCCATCCCCCAATCTCACGTGAGATTTTTCAAAATGTGAGTTTCTTACGTAAACGCGTTGGATTGTTATTGTAAAAAGAAAAAACAAATTTGCTTCGTGCTTTTATTTACGACTAGTTAAGACTAGTAATTACTGAGAGTTTAATTAAAAGTGTAATAAAAATATAACAATAGATTTTTTTTGTTTAAATCACAAAAGAAATGCGTGATATTTGCCGAGACCCCCCCTCTCCAATGTAAGATTAGATGAGATTTGACTCGACCCCCTCCCCCCCTTAAACACCTCACGTAATTTATGGACGCCCCCTTACACTGGTCTAAACGGAAATAAGTTTATGATAGCAATTGGCATGATACGGCATAGTTACAGCGATCCGACCTTGAACGACTCGTATCAAAATAGATTTCGCGAACTTGTGCGATACTAAAATCACTAACTAGCTTCTGTTTGATATTGATTTTTTCGTTCTCTTTTCTCTTTAACTACTTTTACTATATAATTTTATTCGGGTTCGATTCCCTGGTCAAGCAAAAAATACTTCAACTAATATGCTTAGAGAATATGAAGTTTCGGATTGTGCCTAATGAACGGCAATAGGTCGCCCTCATAAAGATAGTAGACTATTAAAAATCATTTGTTGCCCCCAATCGAGATATATAAAAAATCAGTGTCGTCCCCTATTAAGTTCATATGACCTAACGTTGCGGATAAAAAGTAGGTAAGTGATATACACCTCTGCCAACACCTTCGGGAATACAGACGTGATTAGATTGGCAGTACCTGAACCATCATCTTTCCAGAAATTCTAATATTCCCTTTTTTTTTTTATTCTATAATAGGTTTGCGCTTGACCACAACTTAAAATGATAAATAATTTAATAATGAGTAGAGAATCTTACAGTACAACGCAACGGTTGTATTCTAGCGCAGTAGAATTACATGTTTTGATGTGGAAATTACCTAGAACGGTGGATAATTTCATTGGCATTTTAATCTACTACATATTGCATTACATACATATTTACTAAGACAACTGTGTCGTACTCACTTATACTGTAGATTGTAATAAAAATCGAATTTAAAACAAAATTGGTACATCACCTTCACTTCAACCCTCTATAGTGTCCCACTGTTGGGCACAGGTCTTCTCTCAACCATCTTATGAGTTGAGAGAGTTTAGTCCTTAATCCACACGCGCTGGCCCAGTGTGGGTTGGTGGATGTCACATGCCCTCGAATGATTAGTTTTTAGACATGCCGGTTTCCTCACGATGTTTTCCTTCACCGATATTGAGCAGCGGAGATGAAACAATTCACACAAGGATGTGTGGGCACGGCCAGGATTCGAATCCGCGACCTTATTTTTCTAAAATTGGTACATACTGTGATAGAATTTGATGAATTTTTTTATTTGATAGTGGCTACCGTGACAGACCGCGCAATCGTTTCCATGCGACTAGAGTCGAACGTAATTGTAACGTTACATGTAACATTATTAATTGTAGAAGAATAGGCTGACTTGACACCTACTCAATACATAAATAATTGGCATCTGTATCTATCTGGTTCTATATACAAGTAGTACCTACCTATGTTTTCACGCTGTGCTCGAATGTCGTCACACCCACCTGAATAAAGGTGCAACGGAGCCGTCTCCGTCGATCGTCGTCGTAGTCCGGATCCGTCGAAGCCCATCCCGAATCCCAATTATTGCGCATTAGACATTAATATCTATTAGACAAAAGTCGAAATAAAAATGGCGGACGTATTGTTATCAAAACTAAAGAAATCGCAATTTTTTCGACGTATGTCTAATAGAGATATACATACATAAAACATAGTAGAAGTAGTAGATAAATGTCTAAAGCTCGAGAATCGGGGCTCTAATAAGCCCCAAATCCGCTGCCGCCGCCTCTCGCCCGGGCGCCGCTAAAGCGGCTGTTGGTTAATCCCAGCACTATGGTTCGATAGGTTTTAGTGATAATTTCCATGGCAGCCAGCAAAAAATCACAAGAATTTGACATTAATAATCTAAACGTGAAAGAGAGAGTAATCTGATAAGCTGGTTTGAGCTTGTACTTACTCTCACTGGTATATTAATACAAAAAATCAACTTACATCTTTCAATAAAACGATGTCAATGTGTCCAGTTGTAATTAAAGTAGTTTTTTTTTGCCAATAAACCGTTGGTAACTACCCGTTAGAGTCTGGCGCCGCGTCGCGTCGCGTCGCGCCGATCCGTACTTACTTGACGTGCAACGGTAAACTTTTATTACGCTTGTCATTTTGTAGACCCTGGAGATAACTTGTCCTAAGCCCACAAGGAATATCTGTCATCATCAGTCACGCATGAATGAACGAATCCATCGTTGCTTTGCTTATTCACAACGAGTTATTTTCAAATTTGAAGTAGGTATAGTAGATATCAAATTAAAAAATGACGAGTATAAAATCAAATCTTATTCAAATTGTGACCCTGTAGATATTCTTCTGAAATGCACAATAGCTGGCGAAGCCAAGTTGACCCACCCAGCATCCTGGGGTTAACGATCATTATGTTTAGACTGTTCATTATTGATTTGTTCATAAATTTTGAATACTGTTGACTGCGTGTTAACTGATCCTGTGATTGTAGATCGTGGCACTGACTTGACCATAGAGTAGTCCATTGCCTTAAAGTTAGGAATCTTTTGCCATATTGCATATTCTCCATTTGTGTAGTCTTAGGCGATTGCATCAAAGGAGTAGGATTTAATAACATATTAGCTACCTTGTAGTGATTAACGATATTAATTAAACCTTGTTTGAATTCTTATCCCAGCAAATAGTGAAGTTTATCGGTGACTGAATGACGCCTGCTTTGCAATTTGCATAATTATATAATGGCGGGAAAATGTACGATTAATGTGCGAAATAAGCCTCATTGCTGACGGTTCTCAAAATAATTGTTGTAATTAATGCAGGTAGGTACTTGGTGGGCTATCCAAGGATATCGACCTACACCGTATGAACCACGAAATATCGGAATCCTATGTGGTATTTACTTGAATTGAAGATGTAGGTACTTCCTGGAGATGAGGCGACCTGCTGTAGCCACAGGTTGCCTATAAGGAAGTGGTCATAGTGATGAGCTCAAAATAGGCGACATGGCAGTCCTGGATGAAGATCTATGAGTTCCCAGAGCAGTTATTTAAACACCCAAGGAAAACCACCGTGGTGTTTTTTGTGGGTACTGCTCACTCGGTAGGCAGGGACTCTCAATACCCCTCTCCCCAGTGCCAGGGACCCATAAAGAGTTTCCACCATAAAAATAAGAAGTACTTGTACGTAATATTGAGTAAAGAGCATTAGGTAATTTTAAATACACCAAAAACATGAAGTTTATAAATCTCGACAGTCTACGAAAATTTGTTTGTTGTGTGTGACTGACAGAAATTACAGAATACAATAATTTATTACTACATGGTTGTGACATGAAAACTTATCGGGTGACCACATACATCGCCTAGGCACTTACCGATAGTTCGCCTATGTACACGTGATCTTTCACGCGCAACCAGGATCTATGCTTAAGTCACGTGAAGACACGTTCTAAACAACGAAAAAACGCGTTCAAAAAGACCAATTCTAAAAACAAGTTACTTAACAAATTCCTCAATAAATGAATGAAACAGTGTGCAAAACATATGTGTAATAATAAAGTAAGTAGGTACTTAAAGTATGTAATTGTGTCATGGCAATGTGCTGGCGGAGTTGACACTTCTCAAATGATTGCAATACACACGCACTTTCCAACAAAATGTCAAACTTAATTAGCAGCTTCAACGTGTGTATTACCTAGTGTCATTTTAGTGTTTAGATTTGATAAAATACCACAGCGTTACCCCTAGCACTAATATTCTGTGCCCCTAGTTCCACTGACGAAACACGCACAACAGAACTCGTTGCAAGCGCTATCTCTATCGCTTAGGGATGAGCAGAGAGATAAGAAGACTGCTTGTATCATGTTTTGTTGTCCAGTACAAACTTCTTACACGTCTCTCTCTGCTCTAACAATGCTCCCACCCAACATCTCCCTAAACTAAGGCGACTGCTCGCAGTCCACGTGGCGACAGTAGCAGACACCCAGCTGTCCACCGCTTTCGCTTTTCGTGATAGACACAGTTTCCATTGAAGCAACTCAAATTTTTGGTTAAGTCTCGATCGAGCAGACGAGAGATAGAGGCGGACACCGTGCAGCCTGCTTGCTTGCAACACGGGGTAAGAGAGGCGTCCACTACCGAGCAGTCCGACGGCCTACAGTAAAGCTCGCTGACAGCGAGCTGTTTGCTTATTTATATTTCCAATGTAACGTATATCTATGTAGCCTATATTTAAATTCGTTTAAGTGGGCTACGTTCTTAACGTTTTTCAACCGCTATGACAACAATGATACCAAAATATTGTGTCTTATCTTAGCTAGTTAAACTTATACATCTGTCGGTTTACAGCCTATGCAATTATTAAAATAGATTTACTAAACGGGGCGACTCGCCTACTGAAAAGATTTGCGCGGTTTTAAGCCACAGGGAGAGCCACGAGGCACGAGGTGTGTAAAAGCATCTTCTGAACCTGTAGGACAACCTGTACCCCACTTGGCATATCCTTTTAAACCTTTCTAGGCTTTTATTTAATTGCAACCTTCGAAGTTTCGTCACGGTCACCGACTAATTACAATAAGTAGTTAAATCTTTTAAGTTAATATTAACATTGAATTGGTACTTGAAATCTTGTTAATTAGTGCTTTTAAAGATTCCAATTGTTGGATGAGCCTCAACAGTGCGTCGTCAGAAAGAATTAGTTCATTCCTTTGTTACTTTTGCTCTGCATAATTTACTTGTATTGTTCAATAGGTCCTTAACCTAATCATTGAGTGGATTACAGATTACTGAAATTGTTCGTATTAGTTTTATAAATTCGCCCAGCAAAACTAGATTCTAACCGTCGAAAGTTCGTCAATAACTAATAAAGTAATAACATACTAGGAAGACTTGTATATTGTCACGGAAACTAGAGGCTAACTTTTGCCACCCTTGTTTTATTCAAAGTATACGAGGAACAACGATTTTGGCCATGTCATGTACAACGTCAGAGAATTATGTAGTTATTGTATTATTTAGGCAGTTATGTTATTATTATGTAGTTACTATGTAATTATTATTATGTAGGTAGTACCTACGTGAATGCTTTCTGAATTATATTCTTTCTGTTTCAGATCTAAGTCATTCCAAAGACGCGGACAATGGCAAAGACAGAAAAAACATTCACAAGAAATTTTACAGGTAAGTCTCGTCAAACTTTGGATCTGTTAATAAAATTCTGAGAATAACGCGTGCCTGTGAATGAGTCATGGTTTATCGGACACTGTCTAATCAACTGTCTACAGCAGAGGCCATACAAAATTGCTAAATGTAAGTTTGTCTACCTTTCCTTGTGGCAGGATAAGGCCTCGATTCCCCTTAACGGTGAAGGAAAACTTCGTAAGAAATCGTCTTGGTATGGAGCTAAAATTCTAGGATATATTAAGCTATATATAGTTGTATGACTTACTCAAATGTTGATGAATCAAATAAATAAATAAAAAAAAATGTCAACCTGCGTTAGACCAGCGGAGCAAGCAGAAGGTAGTACAGTAATGAGTTGTTCCTAATATTTAATTCCACTTAGTCTTCCTTGTAGTCGTTGCAGTGAAGAAAGAACCGTACCGTTTCTTAGCCTTTGAATTTCATAAGAATCAAACTTATTTAACTATTTAAAAGCTGTTATCACAATATAGATACTTAAATATTCCTGATGATGATTTAGATTTGTGTAGGACATCCTCAACCAGCCGGCTATGTAAAACGGGAACTGTGACGTTACACTGCAACTTGGCACTCCGCCATATTGAAAATAAACGTGCGAATATTCTTCACACCCGCATTAATATCGTTTCCGGTTGTCTGAAGACCTCGAATTCGTGCAATTTCTATTGACTTTCTGTGTCTGAGCTGATGTCTAGACAAGTAATTTGTTTTTCGTTAGTTGTCGACAAGGAAGATAGTTAATTGAAGCTCATTCATCCGTTAAAGTTCGGAGGTGTGGCTGTGGCTTGAAGGATCGATTTAATGGTCGAATTCGGCGTGACCAATCTTAGACCGTACAATATCGGTTCCCGGATCTTGGATTTCCAGAAAGTAGCATAAGCATTTTAATTTTCATTACGTATCGTGGATTTTCTTCTAAGTCTTCTAAGACTTTTTATACAGCTCACTTGAGTGAGTTATGCTTCTCCTTGTTTTATTATCTGATGATTCACTTACCTCACGCAGTTAACTCTAATATTATTGACCTCTTAACTTGTGGTTCGTTGAAGATATTATTTTGAAACTTAGCCAATTTGTAGTTAAATCAACTAACCTTTTTTTCAACTTGGTGTAAAGTATTTTGTTAGTAACATTTAGGTGGCTAAATCCGTTTTAAGTATAATGAAAGGTATAAATGATCATTTCCTAAGGGTGTTTCTTCGTGCTTTGTCTGTTTTACAATGAGCTCATAGTTTGCATTACAGCTGTCGCTTGTTATGTATTATACTTATACCGCAAGTTTCTATGCAAATTCGGTTCATTGAAAGCTACTAATTTGGTTGTGTGCGTAGTTGTGACCCCTACGTATGTCCCTACAAATGTGTTGTCATGAGACATATAAAACATGTTGGCAACGAAACATTTCTCTAATTAGACAGTTACCTAGCGTAGAATTTTAGGCTTACTGGTAAAGAGACTAGTTATTAAATTTGTGTGTATCCATCTTTGACATAGTGTGTAACTATGTTTCTTTCTGTTTCAATGCTGATTTGATCGAGATGGTTCTTAGCATAGTTTATGAAGGCATTTAGGCATAAGTATCATCAGCTTATTTCTTACTTCACAAATGGCATATTAGTACACTAAAATACATGTGGTTGTGCATGTTAGTTGTAGTGAACTAAAATTGATTTAAGTAAAAGATAAGCGAGTATTTGATATGAATTTCAACATAATACAGCTAGGGGTAGGGAAAGGGGTAGTAAGTATAAAATTATTACAAATATTTTTTATTATTTTTCCTTTGTCAGTGTTATAAGACGTTGCTTTAAACCAAATTTCAAGAGTTCTCGGGAAGTAGGTACCCAGGTCTTAATTCCCTTGCGAGTGTCGAAAATTCTCGGCATAATCGGATGAATCTTTGGTTTTTTCACAGCTCCAAGGGACAGGAGACTATTTGATATGAATTTCAGCTTGATTTCTCCACGAAAAAGAGTATTTACAGACAGACGGTAATCCCTAGTGATACCTAAGTACCTACGAAACCCTAAAAATTACATCAAGTTTGAAAGTGACTGTCTTAGTTGATCAGAGAAGGTAGTTTAACAAACTGTAAAATAAAAAGTTCACGTGGAACCAGTAGCATTTATCTTACCATAAGTTATTTATACATTAAATTTTAGTTTCATTTTAAATGTATACATACAATTAAAGCTAGTAATTGATGAAACTTCATATTAAAACCTTATCTTTGATGCCATCACAATGTTAACACATCACAATGGTGATGCCACACTTAATGATAATTGTACACAGCACACGTAACCACAAAAAAAAATAACAATATAAATATATTTATTTTGTTACAATATTAATAACAGCACTTATTTTTGCTATTTAATTAATTAATTTAACTTCATAATATTTATTTTAAGTTTAATTAAACAAAATAAAAATAGTTTCTGCGTTATTTTTGTTGAGGAAAGCTACAACAATGCCATATTTTTTAAAATCTTTTGAATCGTTTGTCTCATGTTAATACGCCAATCCTATCATAGCCTAAAGCAGTACTACTTTTGGTACCTTTTGGTTTCACCTCTGCCTACACCTTCGGATAATACGGGAGTCAGCGCTACGTAATGTAGTTTTAACATTAGTCTTTATTTTTAACGGTTTTATTTAGGTTGCCGTATTTGTTGTTGTTCGTTGTTAATGGATCAAATCTAGGGACTGAAATTTTACTCAAATGGGTCAGTTGGAAGGAACTGACCCATTTTACCCTTAAAATCCAATAAATCCAAAATGGCCGCCGCCATAACATTGCGGATCACCCATCTTTTTTGCAGCCAATGCAAGGTGGCCGCTAAAATAAAATGGCGGATTAATAGGTTTCTTAAATTTTTAGGAGCTATTCCAGACCGATGCGGATGATGAAAATACATTACCTTAAGAAATAATAATACATAATAGTAATAATATAGTGGGACATTAACACACACGGTCATCTGTTTTCAAACTAAGCAGAGCTTGTACTATGGAAACCAGATAACTGGTAATATACTACTTAAAATACTTTTCTTTTGTAAATACATACTTAAATAAAGATTATAATAACACCGAGACACAAGACAAACAGACGTGTTCATCACGCAAATGTTTGTCTTGTGGGAATCGACCCCACGACCTGCGGCGTGAAAAGCAAGCATCCTACCAACCATTTATTTACTAGAAAATGTTGAAATAACAATGGGTTTGTTAAGTTTGCTTGTAAAACGGTAAGCAAAGTGCATGCTAATGTACACAGGAAAGGTATTGCATTTAGGGTTGCTACATTTGACCGTAAACTAAAATCAAGCAGGTAATCTACCCCGGATTTGACAAGTGCAGTGTTTTTATTGTAGTCGAAGAAGTATGCGTATACGCAAATTTGTATGGGAATTTATCAGCTGTGGGTGCTAAAATACTTCTCGTAAAGGATACAATGTAAATTGACGTGTACCCGGTGCACCTTAACTTAGTGGATAGGATCTGAATTAAAATAGTTAAGAGAATATTCTATTCCCAGTCTTTCCTCTCAGTGTTGGCAACCCTTCTTATAATTTGCCGTTTTTAACAGTACCTTAGTCGAGAGATTAGCAGCTTATGAATGATGTTAGGGTGGTTTTCTGATGGATGGTTAACTCAGACCGAGACCGCTATTATGGCCAACTATGGAAATGAGTTCAGAAATTAACTTATTACCTTGTTTTATTCCAAAAAAATATTTCGATTAGCCCTTTTTGATAAGTGATTTTCCTGTTCGTTCTTACAAAGGGGTATTTCCAGTTTGCTAGATTGTTGAGTCGTGACACGGCTTTCATCCGGCTCAGAAAGATGCCGGACAATTCGGTTTGAGTATCGATCGGGCTGTAATTGTACCGGAATTTTGTTGATACGCTTTGTAGGCAAATGTCTTTAAGCAAACTTAAGCGTGTGTATCTAAATATTATCGATTAAAAATCTTTAATCTTAAATCTCAAATTATTTAGGGTATATAAAGTGTATTTCCAGTCTAGACCACACTGGTCGCTTGTTCCAGATCGTCGGACCTCGTTGGTGGATGTTCGCTGTCCTAACGGTCTCCAATCTAGCATTTGTTCTCTCCGTCTGCAAAGACGGGCTCTTCGGCAGAAGCCAGTTACTTCCTACTTCACTCTGATGCTGTGAGTTGTAGTACATAACTCTTACCTAGAACCTCACTAAGACGCTGTCGTCATTCTCTAGGTGCCATACCCACTACTTATGACTTTGTGGTGGCTTAAAATCGTCAATGTTTCAATATAAATAGCCGCTTCTGTTATGTTCGCTATGGCGTTCTAGTCTTGTTCTAGTGGACCAAAAGGACTTCACAATTACGAAGGTTAGGTTCTGTTGGGAATAAATAACTGTGGTCTACATTTTAAAAGTACGGGCATTTCACCTTAACTGAAAATTAGTACTTAATTGGTACCTACTTCTTTGCTGGTAAATTTAATATATTTTTAGAATGTGTTTCAAAAGTTATGATGACACAGTTGCATAATTGCTAGGTTATTTATTATTGTAGTTCTTTATATAAGTACAGACCGCGATAACCTATTTGTTGCTAGGCGCAGTGAAAGTTGTATTGTGTGTCTCAATAATTTATGTCATGAAAATTCATTTATTATTACGTCTAGTACCAGTGTCGTTGCCTACACTTTCTTCTAAATGAGATTCATGTTTATTATATCATCATACATTTCTACAGAAATCAGCAAAATAACTGTTAATATGAATACACCTCCTATAAACATTTCTCAATAATAGGTTAAAATATAAACTTACCTAGACTGAGAAATTTAAAATGAGTCGAATTTTATAAACCACACACTCAACCTACATATGCCTTGAACATTAAATTAACCTATTTGCAGTGATCGCATGTGGTTGCGGTTTGATTTTCCTGTTTTTACTTGTTGTGGTCATTACATGGAATCTTATGGAATTATAATAACATAAAATTATTTTCTGATACATCTAAGAAATCTTCTAAGATTGAAGATAAGGAGTCATTAGAGTGCTGGTCACGACTTGGCTGGTAACACTCACAGCTTATAACAACCTGTTGCAAATAGACAATAGGAATTTAAATTTAGGTGTCCATATAAAATAATTGCTATACCTAAAACTGGAGATATGATCCGTCTACTATGAATAATTGGTATGTAATTGATATATGAGTATGGCATAGAAAAAGATATATTTTATTAAAATAATAGGTTACACTAATGTAAATCTTCTTAGACGTAGGTTTTATGGATATTATGTAGGTACCATTGGATATCAGGTTGAGGTTATTGCATTTAAATGTTTGCTATCTCTACTCTAAGTATGTATAAAAATAAGTTGGGTTTTCCTTCCTGACGCTATAACTCCGGAACGCACGAACCGATTTCCACGGTTTTGCATTCGTTGGAAAGGTCTCGGGCTCCGTGAGGTTTATAGCAAAGAAAATTCAAGAAAAATTTCAACAGAAAAGCGGGAAAATGTTACATAAAACGAAGCCGTCTGATCGCGAAATGGAGTTCGCCGGGTTTGCTAGTATACATATAAAAGCATTTGTTGTAATATCTAAATAACTAGTTAGTACACAATTGAGTAAGCCTACCCCCTCCTTCATATATTCCGAAAAACTGTAATTCGCGCGAAAAACAGTAATTTAATACCTTCATCGATAGCTCTTTCTTCTGTGATTTTTCTGTAAAAACTACAAAGTAGGTACCTACTGCCAAAAATAGATTGCTTGACTTTGAAACCGGATGTTAATGATGCCCTGCTTTAAAAGGATTAAACTTCCCAAATAATGTTACAAAAACCAAAGCACATAACAAAGTCAGGTGTTATGTGGGAAAACCCCAGTAATTAAAACTAATTACCTTAACCAAATAAGAGCTACAGAATTTGTGTTTCACAACTAATAATGATTCATACATGATAATTGATGTGATTTTAATAGTATTGTTGATCATACATAGGTACCTACTTATCACATTTTAATTAGGTAAGTATTTTCTTTGAAATAAAGCTACGAGTAGGTACCTATGTACCAGTGGTGAAAAGTGGATATCTGAAAAAGGGAAGCCGGAGCAAAAAAGTTGTTACTTAGGAAAATAATATCTCTTCAATACCGTCACTAATGTTTCTAGGGCGACCACCACCTTAATAATATAAGTACTTATATTGATGTACTTTAAAGTCTCAGGCGATACATAATTTTTATGAAGAAAACGATATTAATCAATTCCTAAAGGGAAGCCGATCGGAATCGGCTTGTATGGACTCTCCGCCACTGAGTGGTACATACCTATTCGTCACCTGCAAATCGGCGCCAGACAGTCATATAGCGAAGCGATAACAAAAGACTGAAAAGAAAAAATGTATGGGTGAGATTTACATACCTTCGAAATGTCACGTGACAATATTATGTCAATCCCTTATATTTTGTTATATTCGATCATTTGTTATCGCCTCGCTATATGACTTTGTCTAGGGGCTCAGATAACATCTTGTTTGTTATTATTATTTCGCTAACGCCCCTAGACTTATTAAACTTTTTTTTTTGTATAATCAAAACTTAATCGATTGAACATAAAAAGATTCATATTTTTGTCTCATTTTACCGGCGTAAGTACCCATACAATTTACTTAAATACATATACCCAAGATTTTTTTCTTAACTTTATTTCGGCAAAAAATCGTTCTGTTGATTTATAGTATTTGATTTCTTGCTCCCTGATCCTTAAAATTTAATTGAAATCGTTGGAACGTTGTTTTCATTGAATCGTCGTTTCTGAGATCCTGAATATAGTGGGCCATTTACACGAGGACATTAACCGAGATAGGACAGTAAGACAGGGCAACTAGCCTCTCAAAAGCATCGTGTAATATGTAGTTTACTGCATTGGATTGTCCTGATAGCAGTCCCTATTTAAACGATAATTTTTAGTGTCTGACTGTCCTGTCTTACTGACCTATCTCAGCTATTGTCCTCGTGTAATCATCATTCCCTTTGCCTTTTTCCCATTTCTATTGGGGTCAGCTCCCAGTATAACTTGATGCAAGCGAGCGACTGCCATCAGACCTCGAAACCCGTAGAGAACCAGGAGCCGAGATGGTTAGACCAGGTGTCAGATTATATTGGCTTCTGACTATAAGTAACGATTGTCATAGATGTGTTATATAACAACCGGAACCGACGGCTTAACGTGCTTTCCGAGGCACGGATATTGTCATTTGTTGAAGGTGTTATGTTCAATTTATAATTCTAAATTCTTGGTCGCTTCTTTGGTTGCATTTGATATAAAGAAATTAGGAAGCACACCGCGAATCTGCCGATTGACTTACATTCGAACTCCTTTGTATTCAAATTAATTTAAACTTAATACGAACTGTTACATTATAGTTATAGTAGCACTACTGAAATAATTATAAAATTCCACACAGTTTATTGACTTAATATTAAAACATTTAGTTCTAAAATTCAGCTTCTTATCATTAAACTTCCGATTTTAAACTCACGCGTCGCGTCGTTCTTCCGGTTTATGTGTATTGAGCAAATATAAATTTAAAGCCAAACAGGCCAAACCAAGGTATTTATCTATATTATTATGATATAGGTTGGCACAGATAAGGGCGGCCTCGCATAAAAATGTATAGTGAACTTTCCATTTTAAAACTATCGCAAAGCAGGCGAAATACTTATGTACAGGAAAGTATTTAATCTGGCTAGATATATGTAAACACTAGATTTCACATCACAGACGTGCTCAGCATGGGATGAAAAGTAATCTATAGCCAATCCTCAATAGGCTATCTAACAGTGCAAGTATTTTTCTAATCGGACCAGCAGTCCCTGAGATTAGTGCGTTTAACCAAACAAACTTCATAGTATAGCTTAGTATCACGCCGGTATCACCCGAAGGTGTAAGCACAGGTAAATATCACCCACTTTTCGCCGGCTATGTTATGTAATAGGGGTTAAGCTCACTATTCAAAACTTTCGAGTTGCAACTAAGATCATCTAAATATATTTGAAGTCTTTTTACTCGACCGGAACCGAACCCTAACTCGACTTGAGTTTTATAATATAAATTATAATTAATAATAATTATAAACAACCCACATTCGTAACTAAGCTATTTTTAACTGTTTAGTGCTACCTCGTATAGTATTATATTATCTGTTAGTGCTACCAAGTTTACCAGTCGACATTTGGGTAGCAAACATTTGGTTGGCAGACTACCAGTCTAATGACGCCTTTATAAAGAGGCGATGTGGGGAGCCCACAGAAATCAATACGAGTAAGTGCATTGACACGCTATCTGAACCATGACTTTACAAGTTTTCCATTGACACAAACTTCATTGTGGTAGGTGAGTACCTACCTACTACTGATTATAAGCTTGTATGAGGGTAATGTCATCGAGTTTATGATGCGGGTGCGAATTATGAGAAGTACCTATGTAATTATTAATACATACTTCGCATAATTCGCTAATTTCATCCCTGATACCGCTAGTACTGGTACTTGTAGATTGGCTTGCTAAATGTACCTACCATTGCCTTAGGGAGTACATAATGACGTTAATATCAAACAGAAGAAAATGACCGTCAGTTAGTCAAGACCACAGATAATATAATACTCGTAATATTTTGTAATAGACTTTCTGAGTGACATGTTGATATGTCTGAGTGACATATCAACGCACAACCCAAACCGCTGCGCTCTGAAAGACTGTCTGAGTGACATATCAACGCACAACCCAAACCGCTGCGCTCTGAAAGACTGTCTGAGTGACATATCAACGCACAACCCAAACCGCTGCGCTCTGAGAGATTGTCTGAGTGACATATCAACGGACAACCCAAACCGCTGCGCTCTGAGAGATAGTCTGAGTGACATATCAACGCACGGCCCAAACCGCTGCGCTCGGTCTATTCGATCTATCCAAATTTGCCAGTTCAGGGGTGCACTAAAAAAGATTTTTTCCAAAACACCCAAGGGGAGTTTATCGGGAATTTGAAATTGTGGGCGGATGATAGTATATTATGTTAATCTTACTAACCTTAGTACCCAAGCCCGTGTCTCTAACTACATAGACGATGTTTTTGTTAGTTGAACTACCAATTCACCAAAGTTTGTTAACAACGATTGTTATAACTGTTGACTTATTCTATAATACAAGGACATCCTGCCCATATATTGCACTCTCCGTGACTCACAACAGTCACTACTCCTGTAATAAGCAATATTACCAAACTCGGAATGTTCTCAGTTCACCATCTTTGGTGCGGACTATCACCGGCAAAGTTTATTTTTAACCAACTCCAAAGAGGAGGTCAATTCGGATGTTTACCTATATTTTTTTGTTTGTTGAGGTATTATTTTGGCGATGGATTAGCAAAATAATTTTTGTTTTAAGGTTGTCCGACTGAATCGGCATGGAACCGGAATAATAATTATTTATTGAATTTTTTTTTAAATCAGTTTAGTCGTTTTTTCGCGAAAAGTAATAAACACCATACTCTACAAATTTCCCATAGCAATACAATTAAAATTCATCATCACAGAGGTCAATGTATTCATGGGGTTGTTAGCATAATAAACATGGCCATTAATCACTTTCCACTTTATTACTGAAGCCATCTATTATAATTAGGTAGGTACTATACATTTCTATGCGTTTACGTCTCAGGGTCATAACCTATGCAAATGTTATTTCCATTATAGAACGCATAATTAATTAATCCAGGCTTAATATATCTGTGGAAAGCTGGTATACCTAGCAGGAGTATCTAGTAATTTTTAGGTTCTTCTAGAAGTAAAACCAATATACGTGCCTATGATGTCGTTGAGGTAACCATGATTTTTATAGCCTCTTAAGTACCACTGCTAGGCAAATGCTTCCTCCATAGTTGTCCAACTCGTGCGATATGAATTAGGGATATCGCACGCTTTTCCTGAACAAGTTGTGCCAAACGAACTTGAATAGTCGAGCCAACTGCATCGTTTTCATAGTCTTCCTCAGAGATTACGATTGCCTTCTGGAATCTATCCCATGGAGATCCGGGAGATCTATCTATCCCGATGCATTCGACAAATGTGACCAGCCGAATCCCACTTTAGTTTGTCGGATTTGTAATCCACGTCTGCTATAATATAATATGGTAATAATATAATATGATAATAATTATGATAATAAAATGATAATAATATAATATGAAAATATTATTATTAAATAAATAAATTATGTACTGAAATTATTTAGTCTTTAGAATTTTGTAACTATATCTTTATTTATTTTGTATTACTTTATAAACATTTTAGAAACAGTATTTAAACAGTTCTTAGTATTTAAGTTTAAAATTTTGCATGCCATCAGGCAGAATGTATACGGCTCATATTTATTACTTGTTTACAGCTCAATGTATTACCTGCATTCAAAGCAAATAAATGTTTCTATTCTATTCTATTCTATTCTATTCTATTCTATTCTATTCTATAATATAATAATTATATAATATAGTGGGACATTAACACACACTGTCATCTGATCCCCAACTAAGCAGAGCTTGTACTATGGAAACCAGATAACTGGTAATATACTACATATAATACTTTTCTGTTGTAAATACATACTTAAATATAGATAATTTCACACAGACACAAGACAAACAGACATGTTCATCAAACAAATGTTTGACTTTGTGGGAATCGAACCCACGACTAATGGCGTGAAAAGCAAGCATCATACCAACCACGTCAACGGCTATGATTTTAAACTGTGATAAGGTAGGTTTTTTTTAAATTAAGATAACAATATATTAAAATCTATTTTAGTTATGGAGGCAGAGAAAAATTTTCGTTTTCAGTCATGACGCAAGTAACATGTTTGTAAATAGTCCCACTCGGTAATACATAAAAATATTTGTAAGACGCACATGATTTAAAAACGATGCCAAGTTTTATTAAATGACAATTTCCGCGGAAATAGGATAAACACTTCATTATGTCCGACGCGGCACGTGTGGAATAACATGAGACGGTCAAGGTTCCTTTCCACACAACAAATAGTTTGCGAGCCACGAACCTTGAATCGAAAATATGGCAATTGGCATATTACAAATTCTTCGCACATCTCCTGTGACATCAAAACGTCCGCAGCACTTCCTGGTACGACTATGATGGATATATTCTTCTAGGTCTTATCCTCATGGCTCAGGGATGAGATTTTGGTGCGTACACGGTGCCACCAATGCCACCATTTTTCTCCAGCTCTATCTGTCTATCGCCATTTATTGATGTTTGCCTCTAGGTGCAACAGTTTTGCATGTCCATCGAGTCGAAGATCGACACCTTTTCTTCGGAGTAGCCAGTGGTTAATCAATCTTTCTAATCTAGGTTGGTGTGTGTGGGTTATTACGCCAGATTGTGTCCGAAGAGTTTAAGGACTTTATAGTGTTACAGGTCATGTCTTATTATAAATTATGTAGCTGTTTCAGGATTGCCTCCTTTGTCCGGGGTTTAATCAAGTTAGAAAGAGTCCCAGTCCTGTATGAATAAATGTACTTTTATTAGATTTTCTTATTTAAGCAGCATTTCATGTCTTTAGAAGAACGCACTAGCGGTGGTAGCTAAATCAGATGATAGATTTTGTTCTAGGGAAAAATGATGTAAGGAGGCGAATGTCCAGTTGTACAAATTTTAATAAAACCATAATTTAGTACCTAATTAGTACTCTTTAAGCTTTAATCAAATTTATATCAAAGTTTTTAGGTAACAAAGTAATTATTTGATTACCTTATTAAATACTTTAGTAATGGACAATTCGCCAAAAATTCCTTCGTTTACGAATGTAACGTGCTACAATGGAAAATCGTTATTATACTATTACGCTTGTAAATATTTTAATAGTTATTTAAAAATAATTGCGCAGTTTAGTGGCCATAACTTTGTGTGTCTTTGAAACTTTAGTTAGTACTTACGTTATAGTGTTTAAGTATACAGGTGTATAGGTTATGATGACTATGAATATGACCCAAGTATTGTCTAACGACAAGTACCTACGTAATGTGTTAAATCACTTGAGGGTACGAAACCAAGATGTCAGACTGATGATTATGATGATTCGGTAGTTCCTGTTTCATACAACAACACGTGGAGTAGCCACAGAATAATTAATAGTACTATGTAAATATTAATAGCCACTATGTACCGTCCTTGTGTTTCTTATTAAAATTCGTCGTGTAGATCAGTTACGTAACCAGACCGGTTCGCAATTGGGTTGGCGGGATGCATTGACCTCGCACACCTAATTGTTATTTAGATTAGTTTAATGTTGAATGGCAAATTATTGTAAATACATATAGATTACGGGATCGCGTAAAGGCACTTACACATGGTAGACGTGTGTATACGCGGCGACACATCAGCGTTCACACAAACGTCGCGTCGCTCGCACAATGCCGCATTGCCGGCTCGGCAGTTGGCTAAATAGACAAATTGCGCGTTATGTAGTTTTAATTAATCTTAGTAAAAAATCTAACTTTTAATCACGAGCTTAGGTACTTATTTCAAATTTAAAAGCAATCTGGAACAAAAGCTTTAGTAAGTTAAAATGTTGTTAAGACTTAACAAAACTCTGTCAAACACTGTTGTGCACTAAAATTAATGTCATGTATGAACCACACTTGAAGTACTATACAGAGCTATAAGCTCAGTATTTAGTACAATATATGGCTACTTAGTACCTTAACCTTGCCGTCTAAAGATGTCCGAAATCGCACAACCTATCATAAAATTAATGATAAAAGTCTCACAGACGTCTCGTTTACAAGGTTTCAACGTTAGTGTGAGTTAACCTTAACTGATTCACCGACAATTTCCCAAGGTCTTGGAAGGATTTTCGCTCACCCATATATTCAATGCAAACACTAGTAATTGTTTATAGAAAGTAGTAAATATTATGCAAAGGTTTGCAAACACTGTATTAAAATAGAAGTTCCCACACTTGTTTCATTGATAGTTTGTGTAATTCTATAGCTAATACTTTGATAATAATCATTGTTAAAAATTAGGCAATTTTGTCAGCACAGCACTACGTACTTTTACGTAACATGTAGGTCATAGTAACACAGTAGTCAAAAATATCGAAGTCAGCAAACTGTTATTATGATCTATGTATGCGAAATAAGTAGGCAAGAGATACCTTTTAATGTTTTATCACAAGTACTAAATGGTACAAAATCGGGGTCAGCGTTAGTCACAGAATTTATGAACATTGTTTAGTAAGTATCATGCTATGCAAATAAAATTACATCAGCACTTTATTATGATGAACACAATAGGCTCAAAGCGCCATAAGGAGTAATCACAGTGTGCCGCCACGAATCCGTCACAGCCGCAAACGCACAGTACTTCGTAGGGACTTGGGCGACCATGAGGTTTTTTTCGCTATATAGTTATAATATTAAAGTATGTTTAATTTCGTATATGGTGATTCAAGATGCTAACAACCCAATGCTAACTCTCGATATCAAGACTACATGCAGTACTTATTTTTATGGATAGCAGCACGCAAATCAATATTTTCATGAAACAAATTCATAAGGTTCGTGTATAGCACCGTCGCGTCGCGTCAGTCAGGACACTGAAGCGACGCGCGCAACGACGCTTGAATGCGCACAGAACTTGGTTTTATAAGGCCATGTGGCTAGCACACCTGTTACAGTCATGTTTCACTAAACTTTATTCTTTAAGTAAAGTAACAACAATTAGTTTCCTACTGCTCCTTCTATTTTCCTTTAACAGCCGATGCTTGTCATCAAGATATAAATCATAGTTACGATTGTTCCAGGTTGTCTAACATGTGTACAAGTCTTGAATATAATGGTGCTCCTCGGGTTCATGCTGAACTACGCGCTGCGAGTGAACCTCACGATAGCGGTGGTGGAGATGGCGTTCTCTGACAACCAGACTATCACAAATACTACTGACCTTCACAGTGTTACTGAGGTAAGATGTTATTAGTACTTCATTCATCGTAGAAATCATAGGAGTTATAGAGGAATAGGGAATAGAAACTGTTCATACGATAAAATTAATAAAAATCTATTTTTAGAGCAAATCGGCTGTGACAGATTGATTGATCCTATAGGCTACTTGACCTTAAGGCAAGGAACCGTAAATACAAGTGGACAGTTGTGGCAAAGTGAATAAGATAGTGTGACAGTAAAATAGAATTCTTTTAGGATATTCCTAAAAAGAACAATTGTAATTATTTATTGTAAATTTTCAGAAAGTTCCAGCTAGTTATTTGACTTGTCATTTAAATGTCTTCAAGACATTATTTACGAGCTATTTAGCAATATATACTATTTTAATATGAATCTTAATACCATTAATTAAACTATTAACCTAAAATAAGTGTAACATTAAATTTTATATCTTTTTTTAGTTGATTTATATTGTAGTAATCTTTCAGCACCCAGGTCACATAGAGCAGACACGCTACCACTGGAACACGAAGCAGAAGAACCTCCTTCTTGGATGCTTCTTCTGGGGATACGTCCTCACAGAATTGCCAGGTGGTCGACTGGCTGAAATTATTGGTGCAAGGTAAGTAACCTTAAATCCATAGTATTATTACCTAAATTTGCATGCTTAAATGAAGCTGGATAATGGTGACCTAGATAAAACTAACATCTTTTGTATATACCCATTTTTTTCGCAAATAAATAAATTGAATTGAAATTGAATTGAATTATTATAAATGTGCAAGTAACTATGTCTGCTACAGTGACATAACTAAACTGCTGCTCCGATTTCGATGACTTTTAGTGGTTTTAATTGTACTATAGATTGATTTCATTTTAAACGCACAAGCGGAGAATTTCTCATTCATAAATATTCATAAGTACTAAAAATCACGTGTACTGAAAAATTACGTGTTTAGATGTTTTAAGTTTTATAAATAGCACTACCTATTAGTATTGTACCTACGTATTACTCATTTAAGTCACGTTATTTATGCTGCTAGTTTATCTAGACGTGGCGCCGACTTATATCTGCAAAATCTCCTTCAAGTCTTCCTTCAAGTCCGTTCAATACAATTAACAAGTTGCAACAAAAAAGTATAAGATATTTCATTCACTAGCAACAGGTATGACGAGGGTTATGGGCAGAAAAAAGAAGCTTTATTCTTTTTCTCAAAGGGCAGCGAACGTTATAATTCAGTTGTAAATTCCAGATTTCATTATAGTGACCATGTTGTTCGTGTTTTACAGGACTGGTCCTACTTTATAATCAGATTTTCTGGTGCTACTAAGCAATAGACTTTATGCACTCAATTTGCATACTTATTATAATAGGTATTGCGATTGCGACTAGATAAATAGATTGAAGTACCAATTGTTTAGCGTAGAACTTTCTAGACATCAATAGATGGGTCAGTAGGAGTCAATGAAGTTGATTCAGTTGATTGGCTTGATACTTTTGGTCCTTGCCATTGATGTGAACCATGATAATTAGTTATAATAGAACAATAAGTAAGAACATGATTAATGCGATACATCAGCGGACCGTGAACCGTAAAGAATTATGGAATTTAAAAAGTGCACAATAACTCATTATTTTTTTAGATTTTACCTTAAAAACAAAAGTTGACAAATTATAAAAAAAAACATTAATAGTTTTCCTTATAATTCAAATTAGATCCATGGTTTTAGAAAGAACTAAAATTAGTAACAGTTCATTGAATCGTAATTAATTGAATTAAATAGTCTTTACTCTTGCACTTGGGGCGTGGGTTTAATAAGTTCATAAAACCGGTTACTGACTAATTGCATTAATAACACTACATTCACGGCGCTAAAATCAAGTTAAGCAAGTTCATGTTTGCTTTATTTGGATTGATGTCAATATCCCAGCGCCACTATCCCAACAACAAAGTTGCAAGCCTTGGAACATTTAAATCCGTGAAAAACTAGATAGAATCATAAATTTCTAAGTTTTTTACTACCGAGATGTCAAGAAATGAGTCACGCGGAACATTCTAGATTCTTGTTTCATACATTGAACGTTATCGTGCTGTGTGTGATCATTCGTGAAAATGTATGTCGGCTGTTGCGATGTTAGTCTATGTGGGTAGTGGATTATTTATACTTCTTGCTATGTTTAATCAAAGGATATATCTTTAATTGGGGTTATTAGATTGAATAATTTGCTTTATTTTAGTCTAAATTTAATAAATAAACTAGAAATTCATTATATCGACATGTAAGTTTTAGGGAATTAACTACGAAACGACATAGTACCATGCTCATATCACATATATTGCATTTGTTTTAACATTTTGTTTGCCAACAGGCGGGTGTTCGGCTACAGCACACTTTTTGCAAGTATCCTGACTCTTCTCACACCCAGTTCCGCAGCATTAGGATTTGGGTGGATCGTAGCAGTCAGAGTATTACTTGGTTTTCTTCTGGGTGCGACGTGGCCAGCTATCCTGCCTATGGCCTCCAAATGGATCCCTCCTATGGACAGATCCAAATTCATGTCGAACATGATGGGTAAGCATTTGACACTGAATACTGAATGCAAACCAAATCTCTAGGCACTGCATCTATTGAAGCGCTATTTAAGTTAGTTAATTACATTAAGTTTTAATAAATCTTTATATATTAAATAAATGAACGTGATAACATTAGCTTTTCAGAGATATATACATCTTGATATTTATCACCAGAAAAATCGCTAAACTACCTATTATGATGTTGCCTTGACCGGAAACCGTTTCCTTTCGTCATCTGTTTGCACGTAAGCAGTTCTCGAATTGTTATCGCATAGCTGCAAACATTCAGTAGTGATGAGTGCGTTTGAAAGCGACAATATGGCGGTGTGTGGAGGCGCGCGCAGGCGTGGCCCCTGACGTCAGGGCAATCGCGGCGTATCATTGGCTGTTATTACTTGACCACGCGATTTAACCTTGCGCAACCGTTGCTATGCTGCAGCACGCAGTTACCCAGTTCTGAGAATCCGCTAAGTATTTTTTAGTGTGGGACGTGATTATAGGGGCTATAAATAAAGATAAAAAGAGCAATATAATACCTTGATTCTAGGGTACCTACACTATACATTAAAGTATGGAGTTAATAAGCTAGGTAATGATAGCAAATTACAAGCTTGCCTGACTGAGATTTTATCTAAGCATCATTATTTTAATTTTAACACTAGTTTCTACTGGTAGTTAGTAACTCAAAGCTAGATATAGAAATAACGTAGGTTGCGAGTATGTAATGAATTTCCTTGTACAAAGTATAAGTAAACAGATCATTCACAATAATTACTACCTGCATTACAAAAACAATGCTGTCAATAGGTATTGTAAACGAGATTAACTAAAACAGGAAATGAAAACATTTTCCTGTATGTAAACAATTATGCTAAGCTAGAACTAATGAGTCAGGCAGGCAACGTCTTTAAAATTAAGATGATAAATATAAGTCAGGCACGTAACGTCTTTAAAATTAAGATGATAAAAATGAATTCACATGAATATTTTTTTTTTAATTAAATACAAATTTCAATAGTTACAGTATTGTACATGCAAAATTTGCAATTGGTGGGTGTAAGTGCTCATTTAAACAATTTTTCTACGGGAAAATTAATTTTACAAACATACGAATGATCTCTAATCCATTGATTAAATATTTCAACTCAATGTAGGGTTTCGTATCAATAAAATTATAAATCATTTTAATATTCATCTCCTGTTCGCTATAGTATTTCCATTTACAAGATTTAACAAGAACTTCCTTTGATTGAACACAGTTGATTCGTTGCGTCAAATGATTAATGTTTATGCAATGCTGAATTTATGTTTTGTGTTATGATCATAAATCTTGGTTGTGTTTAAAACACTTATAATAATTTAGATATGCCTGTGTAACTAAAACCAATTGATGAATATGAATACTTGGAGTCTTGTGGTGATTCTCGAACATCTTTGTGTATAACATTCTTCTGTTTGAATCTATGTCTCAGAATTTTTGCAATAAAGTAAAAAGCAAATTTAGCTATTAAAATTAATCCGTTGTAAATGAACCATTTAAAAGCTTTTAACAATTACTTGTGACTTTCGTGTATCTAACTATAATAGTTACCTATCTAAACAAAAAATAACAGTTGAAGTAAAACTTAAGATGAAAGGAATGAAACGTAACATGCTTCGTTAATGAATATACAATTTTACTTACATTTAAAATTGTTGACAACAATACAGATTGTTAGTATTTACTGTTTCTTGTAACAAAATCCTTATCCATTGAAGATTACAATTTAAGGGATATGTCCTAAAACAAAGTAACATTATGGTCACCCTACTTGTACTATTTAATTAATTAACATTGAATCAATAAAAATTAGAATCTGAATTAAAACTTAATAATTGAAATCCTATCAACGTTATGCCCTTCTGAACATCCTTATCAATGAGGTCTAGGCATTTCGGAGGAAAACACCTTAGCGAAACCATTAACATTTTTATTGCTTGCAAATCACGAAGTAAAAGGATAATAAAAACGGCGTTTAAGCCCTTTTTATTACTGTTTTGTACCCAATTGCCAAGGAAGAGTCGTCTTTATTACCTTTTTTGAAGGGTCTTAATTCTATTGATTTGTGTATTTGAGATATATAATGTGATGATAAGAATCGTTTAGTTTTATAAAGCTAGCGAAAATATGTATTATAATACTGGTTTTCCCTCGCGGATTCGCCCGCGTCGTATTAGGATAAAAATCTCTCCGCCAAACATCAAATTCCCTCGTAGTTTTGGCGTGTAAGAGTAACCAATGTTCACACATCCATCTATACAAACTTTTGAATCCAAAATACATATTAGTAGTTTATGATGATAATTTTGTTCTACCAACTTCTGAAGCCAAGTATAAAGAACTAATATAGCACGTCTGGGCTTGTTTTATAGCCATCACATAAAACTAAAATTTATGTTGCTATGAAAAGTGGCTGAAATAGGATTATTTATTGTATCAAAACTTTCTAAACTTTCACGAATTACACTCAGATTATAAATAGGTGCTTGTGTTAATAAAATATAAGTACATATAATAGATCAGTTACGTAAAGAAATTATTGAAAGATTGTCCAAGTCGTGACAATATGCCGGCATCCCTGTTTCCCGATATGTGCCTAGTTAAAATCTGTTTGTTTGCGAGTCACGAGTAAATCATTGCTTGATATCGGAAGCCTATTTTAGCATAAATAAATAAAAATAAAATAAATATTCCGGGACATCAACACACACGGTCATCTGGTCCCAAGCTAAGCAGAGCTTGTGTTATGGAAACCAGATGACTGGTATATATATACAATACTTAAAATACTTTTCTTTTGTAAATATATACTTTTAATAGATATTTACACCCAGACTCGACACAAACACAAATGGACTGAAATTGCCAAACACTGTGATATTTGAAAGTTGTTGAGGGCATTGGTGAATTTAAGACCCATTTTCTGAAACAATCTGCCCCTAAAGAGGCGGGCTAAGCAAATTTATTTTAAATCGGTATCCAACTCAGCATTCTAGCAATCATCATTCACAGAAGACAGCTATGATTGACAGTACCTACCGGATACTTGATCCCCTTACCAATTCACTCCCACGCATGTGTAGGCTGTGTAAATGTGTAACTGACTGTTGACTAGAACGACGGCTTAATCAATTCTTGCAGATTTTGATACAGCTTAAGTTTTCATGCATTTTTTATGCTATTTCTGGTGCC
This sequence comes from Meganola albula, assembly GCA_936450015.1. Lineage (NCBI taxonomy): Eukaryota > Metazoa > Arthropoda > Insecta > Lepidoptera > Nolidae > Meganola > Meganola albula. The sequence goes on along the minus strand of OW388159.1, from coordinate 11,380,372 downwards.
CCTGAGATGTGATGCTTTAAGTAATACTTTAATTTGCTTATCCGGTATTGAATTGGTTGAAGAAGGCCTTTGTTAGCTGTAGGACGTTTAGCGCTAATAATAATAATGAAGTACTTAAGTATGTTTCTCTCAAAGTTATAAGTAGGTAAGTTACGTATTGTAAATAATTCTATGGGATAGTACTTGCCTTCTTTGTTTACCCTATAGTCACTATTATACAAACAATACATATGAGTAACTACTAAAAATGGTTTTAAAAGTTTAATATATTTTTTTATGTTGTGTATATTAGCGGTCATCAACTTTGTAGTGACGTTTTATAGCCTACTGCGACTTCTGTTACTCCTTTAAGGACATAAGAGGGTATCCATTTATGTACTCAAAGGAGAAACCTGTCAATAATATTGAAAATAGAGTCATTCATAATTAAGATTACCCATACGCGTATGGGTAATCTTACTATAGGGGCGAGAACTTAGTTACAATGTAAATGGTCAATGAATGTAGAAATAAATAAATGCAACAGGCGTGTTCAGCGGTTCATGACGTGCGTGGCCTTTTTGGGAGCATTGCCAAGTTCATGATTACATTACTGACCCTGTTGTGTCTATTGGAACAACTATGAAACATTCAGCCACGGAACACAGTGCAGTTGTTGTTTGTTACGTAAAAGAGAGAGAAAACAAGAGCACTTAGACCAAGTGGTTCATTCACAATTTTTTATACTTCGCTTTGATACTATGCCTCGAGTAGCCTTCTCTTTATCCATGAGTGTCCATGACTGTTTCTTGCCGGGGACAAGGCCGTAGAAAAAAGTCTAGATTAATACCAACATTTATAACTTTAGAAGAACCAAACTAAAGCTGATTCAACCAGTAGGCTTATAGTTATATCAATAAACATCCGGAAGTAGAGACAGCGTATCTGACAGAATGTTATAAATATTTCCTGTATGTAAACTAGTAGGACTCAATTCGCGCGGAACAACCTTGTACCGAATACGATCTACCATATAAATAGGAAATGAGTGGGAAACAAATAAAAATATATAGGTACAACTGTAGCATGTTCAGACATTTGCATATGAAGTAATCAGGTAACCGTGTAAGCTTAATAAATAAATAAATATCCTGGGACATTAACACACACGGTCATCTGGTTCCAAGCTAAGCAGAGCTTGCGTTATGAAAACCCGATAACTGGTATATACTATAAATATAAACTTTACACCCAGACTCGACACAAACACAAATGTTTGTCTGGGGTGGGAATCGAACCCAAGACCTGCGGCGTGAAAATCAAGTTTCTTACCGACCACGCCACGGGCGGGTCGATAGTATAATAATAATTATATTTTCACACATACACACAGCGCCATCTAGTCTCAAATTAAGAAATTATTTTTGCTTTTTATAGTCACTAGCAACGAATCTACTACTTATATGCTTTCTTTTTGTAAATACATACATGTAATACGTAAATTACACCCAAACCTAGAACAAACAGTCATGCTCATCACACAAAGATTTGTCCTGGGTGGGAATCGAACCCACGGCTTTCAGCTTAGCAGTCAGTCAGTAACTACTACCCCATCAGGCCAGTCAAAATATACAGACGTTTCTAATTACTTAGAAAAATCTTAGCAGATTTAAAACAGAAGTCGGTCCATATTTTTTTTAAAAACTTGGTAGGTATAGTCAACTATGTAAGGGTGTCCACACATTTGTTTAACAAGAATCTAGTGATAGTATCAAGAATTGCGCTTCCGAAAAAGCAAAACATCTTTAACCAACATTTTCAATTAATTTTACCTACTTACTCCGTATTCATAAACGTATTTTAAGCTTATTATAGCTACTCGTAAAATAGGTTTATAATTCGTTTGTTTGTCTCTCATCTTGACATTTATACTAGTAAGAAAGAGACAAAAGTCCATTTTAACCTAAGACTCCTATAGATTTTTATGAATACAACCTTTAGTGTATACATTTTAAATCTATGTATTGTATAGTATTATATATGTGGTATTGTGTTGCAGCGTCATCGCTGGGAGCAGCTATCACGATGCCGATCTGTGGGTTCCTAATAGCGCACTTCGGGTGGGAATCTGCCTTTTACTTTACCGGTAAGAAAACATTACCATATTCCGCCATTTTTACCGAATAATCGTTCATTTCGACTTACTTTTTTGCACTCCGCAATACCAGCTCTGTGGTATGTTAATATTTTGTATGAACACTTTAGTAGTCAAATAAATATTTAAGTTAATGTCTACAATAGTAGCCGTAGTGGCATATTTTCAGCTTTGGATTGAAATAGTGAATAGAGTGTATGAGTAAACTCATAATAGGCAAGATGATTTTATTTTTTCCGTCTTGTATGCACTTTGTTCGAAAATATTAGACACGTACTCTTTAAATTTTTTACGTTATCAAAAAATAAAGGGGACACATTGAGCCAAACTGTCCCGCGTTCACAGAGTAGTTTTTAGTGAATATAACCTAAACAACTCCCACTTCGTAACTACATTGATAAATCTCAGTATTTTTTTATTAATTCGTAAAAACAAAAACTGCGTGTGCAATATTTTTTAATAATTTACATGACAGACATTCTATTTTTGACTTTTGTAGTGTGGAATCTTTTGTAAACCCATAAAGCTTATATTTCTCTACCATGAAAGTTTTTCTTTACTGATGTCAGCTGTAATTTAGTATGTTTATGTTACCAGGTATAATCGGCGTAATGTGGTCTGTCGCATGGTTTGCGGTAGTGTACGACACTCCTGCGCAGCACCCTCGGATCTCGGAAACTGAGAGGAATTACCTCATGAAGGCGCTGCCCCAGGACTCCAATAGCAAAGGGGTGAGTTTAACTCTATATTATTCTTAACTTACCCCGGTACACTGTTTAAATCTCGCTACGTGATCCTGTAAGACAGGATCAAGTGATTCGATTATGTAAAAAAAAAATACATGTTCAATATTTTCGAACAATCTACAAGACTAAAAATTTTTTTTTCATTTTGCCTATTCCTAAATTAATGGTTTTACTTGCTTGTCTCTGTTTCTGCACTCATTGAGCAACGGCGATAAAACTATTCAAACAAAGATGTGGGGGCTCGACCGGGATCGAACCAACAAATTTATGTTTTAAAGGCGTGGCTGATACCGCTGCGGTTTTGTAAGATTTACTAACTTATTACTTAAACATATCTATTATATAAAATTCTGGTGTCACAGTGTTAGTTACCATACTCCTTCCAAACAGCCAGACCGTTTTTTATGAAATTTTTTATACATATTTAGTAGCAATGAGAATCGGGTACTATCTATTTTTCATACCCATAAGTGACGAGGGTTATTAACATTTACATTATTTTAACATTTTTTTTGGACTAATACATACAACCCTAAATTTTCACCCTTCTATCACCAACCACAATTTTTTAATAGCGAGTAGTAATTTAACAATTTGGAAGGTTTAAATTTAAAAGGTGAGAAATACGTGGTACGAAATTCGCTGGGGCAGCTAGTATTTAAATATAAACCAGTTGAAATGTGAAAAGAAGGCCTAAAGTCAAAAAAATCAGATAAAATGTCATTTGTTACCAACTGTCTTAATTGATTATGTCACTACTTAGTGAACAATAGATTCGTTAATCAACACATTTGTTCAAACAACTTAAAATAAAGTGCGAAAATATCAAATTTGCACACACACAATTGCGTTTAACTTAATATCATGGTAAAATAGGTTTTAAAAGTTATCTTTTAATATTTTATTTTGTGTAGAATAGGGTGTCCATGACAGTTTTATATGAAGGAGATTTAGGGCCTTATTCATAAAAAAGTTTTAAGACTCTTTAGTTAAAATTGACTTTGCCTCTTTCTTACTAGGAGAAATGTCAAGATGACAGACAAAGACAAACGAATTATAAACCTATTTTAGCTATAATGAACTTAAAATACGTTTATGAGTACGGGGGTTAATTTTTAAATAAAATAGTTTTTCTTACCTTAGTTAACATCGTGTCAGATCGTGTTCAATTTTATATATTCAAATGATATCTACTTAGTGTGTCAAAATTGTTGAAAATGAATAATGAAAACAAATCAAACACATTTAAAACCTCTAAATCTACGAACTGTAAGTGAAATATAATGCTTTGTACACTTCAATTTCATCTATTTATTGCTGTGGGTACTAAATCCGAAAAGTCTTTTTTTTTCATAAGTATACTAATAATATAAAGCTGAAGAGTTTGTTTAGTTGAACGCGTAATCTCAGGGACTGCTGGTCCGATTTGAAAAATTCTCGCACTGTTAGATAATCCATTAATTGTGGAAGGCTGTAGTTAGTTTTTATCCCGCTTCAGCGCATAATATTAAAAGTTCACGCGGGTGAAACTGCAGACGGAAAGCTAGTCTCCGATATTAGGATGTCTGATTTGGAATCTAAGATACTTTTTGAGACTACTTAAATAATAACTATTAAAAAATGTATCTCTTTGATATTAATTACATTTAATAGGCAGTAAGAAAAATCTTGTTTTTTATGCTACGTTTTAAGTGTCTTGTCAAACGCTTCCGTATTTTTTGCGGTCTTTTACGAGTATACAGGCTAATTGTAATTAAATTTAATGACCGTTTTTTTATTGGCCAATTCCATTACGTTTTTGAGCATCTGTTAATAATGTGCAAAGTCGTTCAGTCTCTATTAATTACTCTTGATAACTGCCATACATATTTCATTATATTTAAAAGTTAAAACATCATAATTTTATCAAGAAATCTTGAAGATTACTTGACCTAGAAGGTATTGGGTAAGAAATGTTTTACTGAAACTGTATAATGGTCAGCCAAAATCTTGCAGTCAACACTGGTGAAACCGTTGATGGAGAGTTAGTATCGGTGTACAGATTCACAAAGTCACGGCGGTTTAAGAATACAAAAAACTATTGGATATTTCCTTTCATATATTTTTATTAAACAAACAATATAACTAATTTTGTACATAAAAGAACATGGTTTATGACTATTAGCTTGAAGCACCGCTAGGTTAACAGATAATATCGACATAATGCATTTTAACACTGCCATTATGGAGAATACAATACAAATTTATGGCTTTATTCATATTGAAGTAACCGAAGAATGACACAAACTGAATTAAAAGCGGTCATTCGAAGTTTGATTTGCATATATGTAGGACCAAAAGATCTAGCAATGCCAATATGTCCTACTTCTTCATACATATCTATATAACATAGATAGTCAATTTATAACCACTAGATACATTAAAAAAAAACGTATATATCAATATCGGTTCGACCGTCCTCGGACGGCTCACCGAAAAAGTCCGGTGAACCAATAGGAGGACCTTCCGGTCTATTGGGTTAGGTCAACAGCAAAAAATAAAGTACATATATCAATATGATCCTTACGAACAAACTACGTAAAATCTAAAGAAAGTGTAGGGTGCCTCCCCTAAGTGAAGTGGCGATACTTTTGTCTTACCCATTCCAAAGTGTGAGGTATCGTTAAATAGTCGTTTTAAAAACAGGTTAAGGTTGTGGGGGCTATGAGAGTTTAGGTCTTAATCCACACACGCTGGCCAAGCTGGGTTGGTGGATGTCACATGCCCTCGAATTTTTTTTATGTATTTACTCAAAATCTGCATACATGTTACTTAACTACTATTCTGCCAAACTGTTTGTAGGCAGCAGTTCTCGTTTAAGACTAATTAGCTACAGATTTAATTCTTATGATACATATTAATATCTAATTCTACTTATTAGAATGATTAGTGCTTAGACATACCGATTTCCTCTTGATATTTTCCTTCACCGATATCGAGCAGCGGCGATATAACAATTCACACAAATATGTGTGGGCACAACTGGGAATCGAACCCGCGACCATATAAATCTAAGGCGAGGCCCGTACCGCTGCGCCACCGCTTCTCACTTACTGCTTTTCTGTTTACTGAATATTAAACGTCTCAGCTCATAATATTTTTTTTTTTTACAAACAACTAAAACTGAACAGTTCATCGACATTAGTTGTAACTGAAACTACAATACCCACTTAATACTTCACTAATTGCAGTTATAAAAGCCATAATGGTTATTACAGATATTTGTTGTTATTTTAGCCAAATTAACATTTTGTTCATAGCTATGACGTACAGTTGTTTCACTTCTGTTAACTTCAAAATACTTATGATATCTTTAACGCTCCTACGCTAAGTCTGAGAAGTCTAAGAATGCTGGCATTATACTATATTAAATTATTATTACAAACTGCAAATCTGGAATAGCTATAGGTTTTATATCGCATTCTTTTAATTATAAAATATTTATCTAGTCGGCATTTTATAATATTATACTACGAGTAGGTGCTAAGTATCCGCATATCTTCCATTCATTAATTATTACATTAAACATTCTTGGTATTAAATCATACCATTGTTATATATTGCGAGCAAAAACTTAGTAACAAAATCAAATGCTTATTGGCGAAAAAGGTTTTTTGAAGTACCTATCTAATCTTGAAAGGTATAGAATATTATTTTGTGGTAATTACGAATATCACACATAATTTTGTATTGTATATAAATATTATTGTGTAGTAATTATATAATTATATAATACATGCATAAATATGAGTATTTTTCCTTACAGCACATGACAGTCCCCTGGAAGAGTATGTTGCTCTCGCCACCTGTATGGGCTATCATCATAACGCACGGTGCTTCAGTTTTCGGCTACTTCACCGTAGTCAATCAGCTGCCGAGCTACATCGAAAGCATTCTACACTTCAGTATTAAACACGTAAGTTACATTTCAAGTTCAAATACAAATATAAGTTTTCCTTTAATCGATTTACTAAATTTTTACTAAGTTCATAGAATTCCATAAAATTGAAGGTGTAAAACCGTGTCTAAGAATTAAGAAATCGCGCTGATTATTTTGCAGGTGTGAGTTTATACAATAATTATCGTAGCAAGCGTCACAATCAATTTGTATTCGCTAAAGCGTTGTTTGATCATTCATAATTCTATTGACTCAATTCGTTCACAGCATATTACTGTGTATAAATTACAACACATTTCACAGTAGTCTAATTACTAACAATAATATTACGTCACCTTTTGATAGGCTAAGAATTATACCAATACTTAATATGTCATACAAATGATTAAATCGTACATTCGTTTACACAAGACACATATTGTCATAATATAAACTTAAAAAGTTCTACTGCGCATATAATGCAGATCATCTATCAAATACGTTATAACAGTTAAATATAAACTGACAGAGATAATAATCTAATTAAATAACAATTACCTAAACTAACTACAAAAATATACGATTAGGGAGACCATTGTTCAGTAAAAGTAGAGGTAGTATAAAAACAATCTAAAGAAACTATGCACAAACATAGCACGTAGAAAACGAAATAGCTTTTTGCTTCTGTCTTTTGGGTTCCTAAACGATTTTAACACGCACGGTTTTTACATAGAATTCGATATTTCTTGACGAATGGTTGCAAACGCAGGTTGACTCGCTAGTACTAACTGAAACCGTTCTTTAAATGCAAATGCTTTAGCTAAGATAGAAGCCAGTCTGGTTACTTGTCACCTAGGCTTTTATAACACTTATAGGTTATTAATTAATGTATATTTTATTATTATTCATTCACACAAGCATATTAAAATCTGGTACACCAAGACCTCTGCAAAATGTGGTCAGAACATTTTGGACTCTTTTTCAAAGACCATTTGATATAATTTCCCTTGATGATGACACCTAGAGGAAGCATCATGCAAGTGCCTTGTAATATTGCGTCAGCCAAAAAGTTGTCAACCTCAAGATCTAGGCGATTCTACAGTAAGAGCAGGTTACCCCACCTCAATGTGGTAAATGATAGGAAGCTATAATTAATGGGTTTTCAATGGCTAAGTATGAGAATTGATACAGTAGTGAGAATGAGAATCAAAAGCTAATTAGCTCGAGTCGGATCCACACATAAAGGTGTCCTGACAGTTTATAATTTGCTGCCGTCAAGGCAATAGAAATACATGATAAGTAAAATGTACACCACGCCTAAATTTTTAAACTCTTGCCGCGTGGTTAGGATTTATCTCCTAATAGCCCACTAACAGACAAGTAGATAGACTGTTGCATATGTTATGTATGTTAGGTTGACGTTCCTTTTTCGATTATTTTTTGTAAGTTTGTTAATATAACAAACATAGATCTATCCGATGGAAACCTCGCGAAATTTGTTGTATTATTTTATTTATCATATTGGCTGTTATTATTATATCTTAAGTATAAATTACAGAACCATAAATAATAATTCAAAAAGAATATTTAAAAAAAAATTGTACCCGTCATTTATAATCAATTCATTGACTGTCCTAAATCGGACTTTAATGGATGGTCACCCTAATTTACATAACATTAATGAAATTAAATTTTCCAGTAGCATTCTACTGATATGCACACCTAGTGAGGTATATTATCACCTATTCTCTCATCTTATAAGATAGGTGAGAGAATGAAGACTCATTATACTTACCAACATACCTAAATGTTTAAAAATCGTGTGTCTATTTTTGCAGAAAAAAAAATCCAACCAACTATTTTATTGTTCCGGAAGAGGGTTTCTACATAAAAAATGAATTAGCTATTAAACGGTTTTATGAGTATAATCGATTTCCGTTTTCCTTATAATATACCAACCTAATCTCAAACTGATGAGTAGGTAGTTAAACCGCGTGTTTCCCGGTTGGAAGTAGAAGTTAGGTTCGATTCCGGGTCAACGAATTGGCAGACCGGTGCTTTTGGCTTCTATCTGGCCCTTCTTACAACTCACTATTTCTCTGCGCAGATTTAAAGCAAATAAAATTCCTGTACACATTAAGATATTTAAATGTTTCAGCTCTGAAGGTATGGCTTTTGGCATATATTATTTTAATTGTTGAGCTTCTCAGCGTCATAGTTTAAATTCTTGCGATTTGTATTACTCTACCAATGTTAGTAGGCCATTCAGTGGCTCAACAATTAAAATAATAATATGTCGTCGTATAAGCCAGCCTGCGCAGGCAGAATTGTGGTGAAGCTTGTACGTGTGGCAGGCCTATTACAGGCCGACCGTTTAACTCGCGTATCGCCTATCGCCAAGATTCTGACTCCTCAAGCTGCACAGACAGCGATGATGATTCCAGCGATATGGATATTAGTGACGAATAGAATACATTATTTTTATCTGTGGTTAAATAGTTCTTTAAGAGATTTAATTAATGTTTTATGACTTTGTACCTCAGATGGCGATACGCGAGTTAAACGGTCGGACTATAGTGCGTCGCTGGGTAAAAAATAACCGATACTGCATTTCACTTCAACCCTTTTTAGTGTCCCACTGCTGGGCACGGGTCTTCTCTCAACTTTCTTATGAGTTGAGAGAGTTTAGGCCTTAATCCACACACGCTGGCCAAGTGCGGGTTGGTGGATGTCACATGTCCTCGAGTGATTAGTTCTTAGACATGCCGGTTTCCTCGCGATGTTTTCCTTCACCGATATTGAGCAGCGGAGATGAAACAATTCACAGAAAGATGTGTGGGCACGACCAGGATTCGAACCCGCGACCTTATTGTCGCGGGTTGGAATCCTGGTCGTGCCCACACAGCATCGTGCCCCATACTGCATTTGTCCAGTTGTAAAGGAAATAAAGCATCAAGCTTGTGCTAGATCTGTTATTGGTAGAAATTGATGGTAATTTAGAGTGACGGGTAAATAGCAGGTTATTGGATAAGCACTAACTCACTTCCGCTACCGAATTCGTTCGCGTAGAATAACCAATTGTGATCCTACGGTGCATCCACACCGCAGTTACATTTTGTTGAGCAACATTTTGCAACAAGGTAACATTATATAACAATCTCTAACTTGACTAGTTGTTACTAATTGTTTAGTGCTTAACAAAAGATAACAAAGAATAACTGTCGACAACAATCGAGCACGACATATATCGACGCGTTGTTGAGGTATGTCGTGCTTATCTAACAATGTTATCGATTGTGAGAGCAACATTGACTAACACGGCAACATTTACTAACATTGAATAACTTATTGCTATCAAGTATTGCTCAGTAACATTTGGAAAAAGTTGCTCAACAAAAAGTAACTGCGGTGTGGATGCACCGCAACGACACTGCTCTCAGTTATCAGTGTTAACATAGACGTGTTATATGAAATTGCCAAGAGAAACTTGAGTCTATAGAAAAACGAAAATACCTAGTGATAAAATACTTGAAGGGTATCCCCCGTATTCATAAACGTCTTATAAGCTCATTATAGCTAAAATAGGTTTATAATTCGTTTGTCTTTGTCCGTCATCTTAACATTTATACTAGTAAGAAAGAAGCAGAGCCCATTTTAACTAAAGAATCCTAGTTTATTATGAATAAGACCGTATGTGTTTTTCTTAGTACGAACGCCTGATTTATTTTTTCTAGAATGCAGTCAGGTTAGGTACCTACTTAAGTTAATGACCACCTAAGTGGTTTAAGTAAAAGTAGCTACTTAGTCATTTATTAACTGACTTCTGAGAAAGAAGGGTACCTTCTTAGTTAAATTGATAATTTTTAACACGCATTTACTAGCTTCACTTGTATGTTTGTAATAGAATCTTCGAACACAATTTTAACCCACTTCAAAACGTCAGATTCTCTTTTAATTTTTCAAATTAACCCCCGTATTCATAAACATCTTAAAAGCTCATTATAGCTAAAATAGGTTTATAATTCGTTTGTCTTTGTCTGTCATCTTGACATTTATACTAGTAAGAAATAGACCAAGACCCATTTCAACTAAAGAGTCTTATAACATTTTTACGAATAAGACCGATATAGTCTAAAAATGTTATCTCGAAAATTGAAGATGTTTTTTTACTTTTTAGTTAATTTTAATGGTGTTGAAGCGTGTTTTTCTGAGGATTTTTTTTATCTACATGGTGAACTAAAAAGGCTATACCGTGCCTTAAATTTTACGCTATAATATCGTGGAACAGTATTGTTAACAGTTTATTTTCTTGGACCAATCCTCACTTTTGAAGAGACCGCCAATTGTCATATCTTTTATTGGTCAAAGAGCGTTCAGAAAAACAGCTATTAGGGTTGCGCCGCGCGAATTTTTTTGCAAAAACTTAGCACATCATAAATCGTATATCAAAACTAGCTGCTCCAGCGCACTTCGTACCGCGTATTACTAATGTAACGTATGTATTTTTTAATGCCACATTATACAAAAAGAAAAACGTAAAATTTCGTCCAAGAATTATAAAAATAATAGATAGTAGCCGATTCTTAGACCTACGCATATAAAATTTGGTAAAAATCGGTCGAGCCGTTTCGGAGGAGTACTGTAACTAACATTGTGACATGGAAATTTTATTTATTAGATATAATGCAAATTAATTTCTGACTTCACATAGTTAATAATAATGTCCTGAAGAAGGTCCGGTTTAAAGTACAGCCTTTCCAGTTTAGGTTGTATATAAATCGAATTGGGCAGTTAGCATTTGTATAACGTTTAATAATAATGATGTTTGTCAACAGAACGGGCTTCTGTCTTCACTCCCATACCTCGGCAAGTACTTGTGCGCGCTCGCGTCCTCAGTACTCGCTGATTGGCTCCGACGCAGTGGGAAGCTCTCCACCACCGCGGCTAGGAAACTGTTCACTGGATTCGCTGTTGGATTACCTGGTACTTAGAATTTACTTATTAAATTCGTGCGGGATCCAAGACAGTTTAGGTGTCCCTGTACTGGCCGTGTTCAAATCTCGAGTCTCTTTGCACGCAGTTGTTGTGGTGGGTTAAGTCCCATTAAAAAATATATTAAAAAAAGCCCTGCTGGTCACAGGCATTAATCCACACACGCTGGCCAAGTGCAGGTTGAGAAGTCATAGGTCCAAGTTAATAATTTCTAAGTACCCACTAAATACTAGAAGACACAAACTATTGTATGAAATTGTGCCTAATCGCCAAAAGTTGGCGGGGTACCGGGAAGAATAGCTAATTTTGATTGGTCCGTTCAAGTTCTTGGCCTTGAACGATTCAAAATTAGCTTCACCATCTTCTTCTTCATCATCATCATCATCATCATCATCATCATCATCATCATCATCATCAGACAGAAAATTAGTAGCGGCGATGAAACAATTAACTCAAATGTAATGGACGTATTTCAAAGTCGAGTTCGATACCACTACGCCACCGTTACTATTGCAAGCTATTAATATGGCTATCAATACAGTACACACTAGTAGAATGTCTGTTCTGGTGTTTGGTTAGAAGAAAATTAATATGTGTATTTATTTATCAGGTCTACTGATGATAGCACAAGCACAGCTGGGCGGCGAGAGAGTATGGTCAATCGCAATCTTCACATCCGCACTCACCATCAACGGCGCAGTCACTGCTGGGTACCTCGGGAACGGGCTTGATATCGCTCCTAACTTCAGTGGTCAGTATTACCTGGTTAGAACTAACGAAACATTTTGACTGACCTGTTACCGTAGTGGTTAGTGACCCTGACTGCTAAGCCGGAGTGTGTGGGTTCGATTCCAACCCAATACATACGCACAGCGCCATCTAGTCTTAAATTAAACAATTATATTTGATTGTGATTTAGGGGTACTAGGAACTGATATTATAGATAAATTACACCCAGACACAACAAACAGTCATTCTCATCACACAAAGATTTGTCCTGGGTGGGAATCAAACCCACGACCTCCAGCTTAGCAGTCAGGGTTATTAATACTACGAAAACAGGCCAGTCATTGTAAACTGAATAGAACTTATAATATTTAGGTACTAAAATCAATATTTAGGTACTAAAATCAATATTTAGGTACTAATAAATTTGTTTTTACTAGGCACAATATTCGGTATGGCGAACACATTGTCTTCTACTGGCGGCTGGCTGTCTACCTTCATGGTCGGAGAGCTCACACATGGAAATGTAAGTTACTTCACACCTGTACAAACCAGAAGGTGTAGCGGTCACGCCGCAGGTCGTGGGATCGATTATCGTTATCTGGGTTTCCATAACACAAGGTTTGCTTATCTTTTGATCAGATGACCATGTGTTAATGTCCTAGAATATTATGATTTTTATCGATGGTACGTAATAATGGACAAAAGCTAATATAATAATAATAATAAGCTAATAAGCTAAAATAATAATAATAATAATATAGTGGGACATGAACACACACGGTCATCTGATGCCAAACTAAGCAGAGCTTGTACTATGTAAACCAGATAACTGGTAATATACTACATAAAATACTCTTCTTTTGTAAATATATACTTAAATATAAATAGATAATTACACCCAGACACAGGACAAACAGACATATTTAAACAAATGTTTGTCTCGGGTGGGAATCGAACCCACGACCAGCGGCGTGAAAAGCAAGTATCTTACCGACCACGCCACTGGCCCGGCAAAGTATAGTTAGTAAGATCACAAGTTCTAATCTTTTATAATTTTTCCCAGAACACACCAGAGCGATGGACAATAGTATTCTACATACTCGCCGGTACTTACGTAGTAGGTGCCCTCTGCTTCGTCTGCTTCGGCTCTGGAGAACTACAACCGTGGAACTCTCCTACTCCTGTCAGCGAGAAGAACGAAGTACAACCGTTAAACGAGGAAAAGAGGAAAGAAGAGGTGTGAGTAAGTTTGGATAATGTCAGATGAAGTCAAGTGAAGTGTAACAGCCTTATTACCCGACTGTGAAAGAAGGGAAATGTTTTTCTTGTAAAATTCTTTATTAATTTGTATCTTTCAAATAGGTTGGATTAATCTCAAAAACACAATTGTTTATGGATAAATGTTAATAAAGCAGATGTTTGCCGCCAAAAGACTGATGTTGGAATTTTTGATTTTCATATTTAGTTTGATATGACGTTTGAAGGTATTTCAAAACTAAAGTAATCCGCGTTTAATACTATAAAATAGTTTTATTTCAACGAAGCATAAATGTTTTTAGTTTCATAATTAAAGCGATGTTTGACATGTTTTTACGTGTTATCAAATCACAATGTAACGCAAGATGTTGACTATATTAACATCTATAATTAATTCATAACTAATAACTTAGTAAAAAATAGTAATTTTCAAATTTTAAATATTGCACAAGAAAATCGTTACTATTATAGGTACACGTCTGACATTTTTAAAACAAAAAAATGTATGTTTCAAATAGGTAGACATTTTAATTGATTAATGGTCACTGGTAAATTTCGGTAACACCTTACACTAGAGTGCGAGTTTTTATATGTATTTACCACCGACTAGATACCTATAGACACCGGATAGCTGAGTCCCGCGCTCACCTGACTATGTTGTACCACTAAAAATCTGACCACAAAATAATTTTGATTGGTTCATTCAAGACAAAAACTATAGGCCGACCGTTTAACTCGCGTATCGCCTATTGCCAAGATTCTGACACCTCAAGCTGTATGCAGCTTGCTCTATGGACAGTGATGATGATTCAAGCGATATGGATATTAGTAACGAATAGTCTTACATTACTTTTATCTATTGTTAAATAGTTCGAAACGATTTAATTAATGTTTTATGACTTTGTACCTCAGATGGCGATACGCGAGTTAAACGGTCGGCCTATAGAACTTATCTTCCCAGATACCCCCCAACTTTTGGCACTAACAATTTTATACTGTATTTGAATAAAGTAATGTCTGTAAGGTAGCCAATGGTATTTACAAAGTAGTGAATTAAGTACATCAGCTGTCTGGTTTTCATAGTACAAGCTCTGTTTAGTATAGTATCTTCAACTATCTTATGACACCATATACTATTATTATTGCAGTTGTAGGAAAGAGAATTAGCTGTACACATTGTATAGCGGCATCTCTCTTCCTCAACTCCAACAATACTGCAAACTGTTGTGGTACGTTATAAAGGATAAAAAAAGAAAAAAATAGGCTGTTAGGTGTTCAAAGTTAATGTTATGTGTATAATGTACCGGCGCACTCATTTAGCTTCGTACTGTTTAAATACAGGGTGTCATTTTTTACATTAAAATTATTTAAAAAAAACACATCATGTGAGCAATCAATCGCCTCTGAAGAAGGTGTTTTTTTTGCAATTCTATGTTCTTAATTAAGTATACAGTTACCGAGATTTCCCAATGTCCATTTACTGTGTAATTTCAGTGTTTGACATTGTTTATGCACTAGTTAATTATCTTATGCAAATTGTTACAGCATTATTCTAAAACGAGGTTTAATGGTAGTCTGAAGCTTATTTGCAATTATTATAAGGTTATAAGTCTGCATTTAAACATCGTTTTAGAATAATCCTACAAAGTTTAGCAGGTGTCTAATATTTTCTTTTCTATCTTTTTTTTTATCTACCTTTTTTAAGAATATATTTTTATAGAAACTATTCAGTGCAAACTGAAATGTCTTTAACAGTTGAAAACCGTTTATATCACAAAATCTAGGTGATATACAGGGTGAACCGGAAAGGCTACGTTAACGCTACATTAAATTGTACGTTATTTCAGCTATATGCAATAATTTCGTTTAAATTTTAATAAATTAGTTGAAAAAAAATTATGACTAATCCCTACAAAATAAATATATTATTTTTCAATTTCTTCTCAAACAACCCTAATTTTTGAAGAGACTGCCATTCAATGTTTATTTGTCACATCTATTATTAGGTAGAGTTCAGAAAAACAGTTGATTATGGTTGCGCAACGGGAAATTTTCACGAAACTTTTCGCATCAAAAATCGGATTAAAACATAATTAATGCAAATTAATTTCTGTCTTCACATGGTCTTTAGTAATGATATAAAGAATGTCTGGTTTCAAGTATAAAATAGCCTTTCTGGTTCTGGTTATTTATTTGAGTTGTTATTATCATCTAAAATAATTGGATGATAAATCAACAATAAATATTTCAAACTGCTAAACTTTGATATTTATTGAAACTTTTCTCACTTCTTAAAAATAAGTCGTGAGAAAATATTGTTATATTTGTTAAAAATACGTTATAAAGGATAAAAAAAGAAAAAAAAGGCTGTTAGGTGTTTAAAGTTAATGTTATGTGTATAATTTACCGGCGCACTCATTTAGCTTCGTACTGTTTAAATACAGGGCGTTAGTTTTTATATTTAAATTATTTAAAAAAAATCACAGAATTTAGATTTAAAATTTAATAAATGGTTCTTTTCCTAAAAATAATAAAAACAAGTTTCAACAATACTATTAGATAGCTTATTTTTATAATTCTGAATTTTATTTCAATGATTGCGTGAATACTTTTAATAATTACAAATAGATTATAACAATTATAAAAAAATATTTTAAATTCAATAACCTTTTCAGTAGAAAACTTATTTAAATTCTATAAATCTGGTATTTAAGCAGTGCAGAGCTAGGCATAGGATCGTAAGAAACCCGACTCATGTATAGTGCTAAGTATCATTCTGCGTGTGCGCATATTATGTACAATGTGCAGTAAAGTTCTCTAACAATTACACTTTGAGGTTAATTTTAAAACTACTATAAAGTTTTTATTTAATTCACTTTATATTAAAAACATTTCTGTTTGCTTTTTAAATTATATTCGCTTCCACTAAGGTTCTATTTAGTTATACGATTTAATTATTTTTTAGAGTATAAATTGCCTAATTTTAATTTTACATTAAGCCAAATATGGGCTCAGTGCGGAAAAAGGGTTAATATTTTTATATAACAATACCGTGTAAGTCGGATAATGCTGTTTAGAGATATTTGTGTAATATATTAACGTTGAAAAGAGAACTTTACTGCACAATAATATTAGGTAGGTAATCAATTTTGTTGCCTTCAACGCCCTTTTGGTAGCGAGCATGTATTAGTATTTATGATCAAGATGGTAAGTAAACATATAGTGGATTTATAATAAATGCTATTTTTAATAACTTCATAATTTATAATACAACAACTAATTCAAAATTTTTGTACACAATATAGTATTTCTACGGCCCAAGTGGCGTTTATAATCCGGTGGAATAGACCAATTACTCAAGTTCTCTGCAGCGGTGCGGTGGCACAGCGGTATTGGCTTCGCCTTTGAAATATAACGTCGCGGGTTCGATGCTCGGTCGTTCCCTCACATCTTCATGTGAATTGTTTCATCTTCGCTGCTTAATATTATGAGGAAACTGACATGACTAAGAACTAATCATTTGAAGACGTGACACCCACCAACCCAAACCTGTCTGTGTGTGGCCTAAAGACAAGTGCACACAGTGACAGTGTGACACCATTGCGTATGCGATCTTTTGTAATTACTCTGGCCATACTCATGTGTGAAGTTATTATTGCCAATCAAAAAACGCATTTATTCTATTCACTATATAGTTTACATTCTAACGGCTGTGTTAACCAGTGTTAGTATAGTGCTACCGAATTGTACTGATAGATGTAAGAGCACCAGGGACCAAAGTTGTTGGACAACAAATCTTGTCTATATTGAGCAAAGATTGCTTTACAACCGCGTCAGTTCGAAAAACTCATACAGAGCCTTAAATTGTAAACAGCGCTCATCCAAGTACTACAACGTCAGATTTCGTTTAATCACCCAAAGATTAGCGTCATAAGGGGCAACTTCGTATTTTTTCTTTTTCTGAGGGAGCTGATTGTGGTGCGCAATCTGTGCAACCACACTTCTTCAGCTTACCCTATCTTGCGCCATTGATCGACCTTTGCAAAGTTACACTCACCTTTAGATCATTTAAAAGCAGTCTCAGCTCAATATGACAAAACAATTTTAAGCTAAATATTTTTATTATTAAGTGTTTTATTTTTTAAGTATCTTTATTTATCTTTTGTGAAAGTTTAGGAAAATTCTGAGCCATTTAATTGTACCAGTAAATACCTGACCATAGACAAGTTTTGTAACTTTACAGTAAGAAATAGAGTAGTCCACTTTGCACTTAGTTTTATTAAGGTTTGCCAGACGTGCGGGGATGTTTGCAAAGATATGTGAATAGATATTGTTCAAATATTTGCTCTCCTGAATAAACTTCGTACCTTTATAATATGTATGTAACTTACTATTAAGTTTCCGGTAATATTTGTGGTAATTCATATAAATCTATCGTGAAAATTAACAGCCCAATCCCCAAAATAATGAGTTATACAGCAACTTCTTGAATCACGGTTCGTCCGCACATCGAGCCTTCGTGGCAGTTGTCTCAGTAATTGTCATTCACTGTACTGTAGGAAAAAAAATGAAACGATTATGTGTAGAAGCACTCTCCAAGAAATAAAGAATATTATTGGTTCATTTCATGTCATTTATCAATTACTATTGTGCTTTTCTCCAACACGCTCTTGAGTTGAGAGCATTTATGCTTTGGCACATGCTAAGTGTGATTAAGCTTAAGCACTCTTAATTCTTGAAATAGCTACTCGCTAACCCACTCACAGGTGCTAATACATTTTAAATCTTAGTAAGAGAGCTTCTAGATCTCTGCAAACATGTCACATCACAATCGATCTTATTCCAAAACTAGGTTTAAAGATAACTCAAACTTATAGGGATGTTTAAACTTATTGGAATTAGGTCTATTGCACCTGGCAGCCATTTTACAAGGGACAATGCATTATAATAGTAGGTATGCATTTCAACAACTGTGATAAATGCTTCGTCTATGGTTTCTAGATTATTATTACTATCAAAATTTATTACAACTTTTGATTTTACGGCTATATGTAGTTCCTAAATTACAATCAGTATTTCGTCAACATTTTTAAATATATAAGAGATGCAGAGCTTTACAAAAAACATATTTTCTTTTTAATTGTAAATATTCTGGTAACAAATTACTTCTAAAAACGGCCTTGTTCCAAAACAAGTTTAAACTCAATCTAGATTTCACACTGGGAGGCCAATTGACGTGGTAAGGCCAATACTTACCTTTTACGCTAAAGGTACAAATTTGTATGCTATTAAAAAAATATAGTGTTATGTTATGTATGTAGTATGTCAGATATATGGTATCCATTGTACAAGATTAACTTAGTTTGGGATCAGATGGCAGTGTGCAACATATTAAAATACTCCTTTCCCTAATGTTAACCCATAAGTTACATTTTGGAATAAAGTCGTATGATTTCAAATAGCGATTATTAATAATTACAGCGATGCTAATGAATAGTTACATATCATATATTTTGTACATAGCTTCTCTCTTATATATTTATTAATAATACTTTGACTATTATTTATTTATTTATGTTGTATTATGTATTAGAGTTGACAGATTTTATTATTACCAAGATTATAGAAGTTACCAGCATTGTTCTACTTCTTACCCGATATAGTAGTTGGTATATCGCTTTTGGAGTTGCATGTATTTTGTTGCATGGACTGGTCGTATCGTTTCGTGATTGGTTAAGAAATACCACGTGTTCGATTTACGTTAATACTGTCGAGCGAAACGACCCATTCCCCGCCCCCAATAATAATAGTTTGGTAATAATTTGATCTGTATAATTTTTTACTATAAGTTATTAAACAAAATGGCATGCCTTATTACAAAACGAGCATTAAGTAGATCTTAGATCACCTTACTTAAATCTTGTTTTTGAATAGGGTAGCGGCAGTGTATCGAAATTTTGTATTATTTCAGAAGAAATAGATTTTTCATGTATGAGTGAAGTAATAGATCTAAAATTTGATTAAAATTAAATTATTAGTTATTTCCAAACGCTAAACGTTGTCCTTTCATCATTTGCAGGGTAAAATGTACATAGACTACACTCAAAACAGTAATAATAAGTTTTATCTGTGGAAAAACTATTATTCATATAAGAAAAATCTAGCAGTTTTCTTTGTTTCGCTTTAGCTGCAATATAATATTAGGAAGAGTACAAGGCAAGACACTCTTAGACTATTGTTTGACAGAAACTGAAGATTACACTGTAAACAAAACGTCTAATAGACAAAGTTAATGCAAAATGCTTACAATAACTGTATTAAGACAAGCGTTACGTTTGACTATCATAGCTTATAGGCACACTTTATAATTATTGTCTTGACTATAAAAGACAGTCTATACAGCAATCTAGTGGACAGTATTTTCACCGGAAGCAAAAGTAACTCACAACTTCCACAGATCAAAAATAAGCTAGTTTAGCCTGTTCATGAATTTGACAACCATAAACAATATTACAGACAGAGTTAGAGACTAGTCGTTTTAGAGATTAGCAATTTCACAAAAACACTTTTGTTATTTAGATGTCAAAACATTACAGTTTATTAGAGGTGTTTTGTTAGTATTAATTTTTAGTTATCTAAGTACCATTTGATTGTATTGGGTAAAATAACTTTAATTTCGTTTTTAATTAACATCACGCCTTGAAACGGTTTTTAATCATTTTAAAATAAAAGATGGCGCTATTGTAATAATAATTCATTTAAATCTAACTAATAATTGTCATATAAATAAAAATTCTAATTTAGTTTTTTATACCATAACTAAAAAACATAACAGGAATACGTTCTTTAGTATCTCTGAAATAATAGGCAATAATTTAAGTTTTAATTACACTGTTTTTAAGGAAATTGCGTTATTATGAGATAACTTTTTTTAGTGAAATTGGACATATACCGGATCTAAACCAATTAAATATGGAGCCAGAATTTATCTCAAACGTGCAATTTTCCTGGATGTCCATAATTAAATATTCATCACAATAGCTGTAAAAGTTCATTAAGAATGTATTGGATCAAAATAATTCTCTATTACATAGTTAATTGTTTTTTTTTTACTTAGATGTTCTAACTTTGCATTGGTTGCGATAGCCTTTAGCAAAACAGCCTGTTAAAAGTTTGATTAGTTTAGTGTAGAATACTTTAACGTGACAGTACGGAAAATAAGAAACAACTTTGCTATGTTACCCCTAGTTTTCAATGGCGAAACATTCACAAGAAAACATGTTGCAAGCACTATCTATCTTTTTCGTTTAGAGTTGAGTAGAAAGAGATAAGACTATGCTTGTATCACGTTTTGTTGTGCAGTGCAAACGCCCAGTTACAGTTTCTTGTAACTGTTACAAGCACCTACTTACTGTTACCGACGTATGTTGTGTTTTCCACTAATAACTTATCACCTGTATAGGTATCTATGTAAAATGTAAAAATATATTTTTACATCTGGAAGGTAGTTAGAGATTGGCACGTTAAACAAACTGAAATTCAATTATATTAGTAGGTATAGAAAATAAATAAGTGACGATGCAGTGAAAATTGAGTGTTTGTTTTGCTATAAGACAATAGGTAGGTATTTATGTATATTAATTAATATTACGTTGCATGTATAAAGGTAACCATGTTATGTCCAATGACAGCTATACGATTTGTGAACAATTTTTTTGAAATAAACATTTTACATAAATAGTTACGTTGTTTCGCTTTTTTAATTTTTGTTTACCTACCTTTTTTATCCCCGAGGTACTATTAAGCCCCAGCAACAGGCGGTTCGGAATAGTCACATTTTTTATTGTTGAGGCTACTCAATATTTTAATATCTGTGGACTTTCAATTTTGGTCCAAGTAATATGCGGTTCATATTTATGTCATAAAATAATATAACCTACCACTATTGATAGTCTATTGAATGAATGACAACAACTGAACACTTATCGTGGAATGTTGAGATCTTATAATTTAAAATTTCTAATTATTGATATATTTGCAAGCTCTTATACCCCATTTTAAACGTAGCAAAACAAAAATTTTACATATTTATCGGATGCTACCATATTTTAAATTTTTACTACGCACTCATTAACTTAGTATGTAATCCTAATGGATTATGTAAGTTTTTATTGTTGTGATATCTTGCTTTTATATTGTTTTTGTTAAGCTGATGATAATGTGATGAGCTGCAATATTGCATACAGTATGTACTATATGAAATCTGCTAAACTTTATTGTTAGATCTTTGTTGTAGGTGTTTATTACTCCTTATATATATAAATAAACATTCATCGTACATACGGTTAGCAGCAAATAACTTTGACAATGGGACGTAGTAGGACAGTGTGTACTTCGCAGTTAAGACCGAAGGCTAAGTTATTTGCCAGGACTGCACTTAAGTTTTATTGACTGCGACTCATCAGGGTAGGTTATAATGAAATAAAAGACAATTTTGGGTAACTTACAATAATATGTTTATTGAAGAAACATTACATTAGCACAGCCTAGCTGTTCTATGAAGCTTTCGCTCCTCACTACCGATAGAAGGCATGACGTACTTATCAACTTGCTTCACAAATAGCATTTACCAATTCGCGGATCCATAACAACCATTACAATAAGCTTGAAAGAAAAGAATGAACAACAATGAAGCTTGTTTACTCTCAGTTTAAACGTTGATAGAGAATTTGCTTTTTGACCGCGGGAAATCGGCAGATCAAGCGTACGTAACCTCTCCCGCGAAAGACTTGGACGTAAGTGAGTGAGCTGTGGGGTGAACGAAATCTAAATGCAATCTCTTCGTTCCGTCCCGCCTCAATTTGTGGCGGGAAAAAGCGAGTTGATAGTATATTTCATGTTATTATAAAACTTATAATATGACATGTCTTTATTTAGTTCTAAAAGATTGTGGACTTCCTTCACATAAAGAGAAAAAATGGATCTCAATAAGAGATTTTCATGCTATTTCTAAGCAAATTGACTTAAGTGACTAATGTGACTAGACTGTAGTCTTATCACAGGTTTCCCTATCATATACCGGTGACTCATAAGCATTTGTACAATTCTTCAATTATCTATACAAATTTGTAAATATTGACAACAATTTTTAGAGATATTTTATACCATGGTACTGATAGACATGTCATTAAGAAGCATACTTACACGCTCATTTGTTGAGATAAGCAATAGGCAAGCTTATTATGAGACGAGCATGCTCGCTCTTTTGTTCAACATTGTGGCTATCACGAGACGAGCATGTACTTTTTTATTCAAATAAGCATACTTATAACGAGACGAGCACGCTTTTTCTACTGTTGAGATGAGCAAGCTAATTTTTTTGTGTAAATATACACAAGTCTTTAAGTGCTGATTACTTATTATACTTTCTAACATTGAGCATGTCTATCTGTATCAATAAATCAGCAAAACATTGCGTCAAAATTCACAATAAAACATGAAATAGTGAGAAATATTCAGTAAATATCACATGAATGAGTGCAATTTATAATTAATTAATAATATATTTACGTGCTAAATATTATGTTCATAACTGTCATGTTTTATTTGTTGTTTAATTATATTTTGTGATTAACACAACAGATTGCAGTGCTTTTAGTTGATGTATCTCTGAAAACTTTCCTTTTTCGGACGCCATCTAATTATTCCAATTAAAAAAATGCTTCTATAAGCTATATGCTAAAAATAATTCAGAAATTTAAACGTTCGAAAGGCAGCTTTAGAACGTTTAAATTTCTGAATTATTCATTTACATACATACATAACATATAAAAAAAGACATGGAAATTGGTGTTTCAGTAGGTTCACGTTATTTATTGCACGGAAAAGGAAATTGGAATTTAATTTCTAGAAAATAAAATTTGACTAGTATAGCCGACAGCATAGCACTGTATGACAGTTATGAATGTAACAATTTAATAGGTACCTATTATATATGACTAGTTTTTATACCAATTTTTATTAACCAATCTGACTAGACAGAGTTTCAGTTCAACTCTTTTTAGTGTCGGACAGCTGGGCACGGGTTTTCTCTCAACTGTCTTATGAATTAAGTGGGTTAAGAGAGTTTAGGCCTTGATCTACACACGTTCGCCAGTGCGGATTAGATGGATGGATTGGTTGAATGCCACATGACCTCGCATGATTACTTCTTAGACATGCTGGTGTCCTCGCGATGTTACTTCATCGGTATTGAGTAGCGGCAAGAAAACTATTCATACAAATGTGTCGGCACCGGGGATAACACCCGCGACCTTATAACGACGGGCCGGTGGCGTGGTTACTAAGATACCTACTTGCTTTTTACGCCGCAGGTCGTGGGTTCGATACCCATCCAAAGTAGACATGAATAATGAACATGTCTGTTTGTTTTCGAGTCTTTGTGTAATTATCTAATATAGGTATATATTTACGAAAGAAAAGTAGGATATATATTAGTTATCTGGTTTCCATAACACAGATCTGCTTGACTTGCGTCCCAGAATTTATTATTATTTTTCAAAGGCGAGGTAGACACCGCTGCTCTAAATAAATAACTCTTAGTTCCATGAATATAGATAGTAGTTAGTTTATATGTATAATACATACAAAACCTTCCACCTAAATCGCCCTCTGTCGATTGTTGAAAACCGTATGAAAATTCGTAACCATAGAAATATACCGACAACACTCATCCTTTGCCCGAGCCAAATAATAGCCAGCCTCTGTTCTCGTATTGTCAAATAACGGTTTTGACAATTTTAAAAGGGAACCCAAGCCCCACGGCCAGTAGGCTAATTCACGTAATTAAATAAGTTCACTTGCAGTGCAGTTTCGATCAACAGCGACAGCCCTTTTCGTATTCTTGTAATTTTGACAACTACTGTCAGATACGCTCGCGTCAAGTTCGCGTCACGCGAGCGCTTTAGATTTTAGGTTATATTATGACAGTTACAAGAATACCATTTTGCAGTGCGACGTAAACCCAATTGCAACCGCAACGCAATTTGATAGGTGCGTCAAAAAATTACGAGATCGGTCTTTTATCGGATACACTTCGGAGAGTGTGCGTTGGAATTACACAATCTTATTCCCCCATCCCCGTTCTTCCATCGGTCAAGTAGAGGTACCTACGGATATGCGCCACAGATATATGGTGGAAATTCCACGGGGCACGCACAAAGCGCTTTGCCTCCACTTTTATTGTGCGAACTGCAACGAATTCCACATTCGTCGCCGGCATCTCTGTTTCGCGATAACTATAATCTACCTGTCTTCAAGTCACGAGTGAATCGGTATTTATTAGGTAAGCGCGTTCCATCGTAGACTGCAACATTGCTTCACATCAGGCAAGTTGTGGTCAAGCGCAAACCTATTATACGATAAAAAAAAACGTGAATTAGCCAACAAATCGTTTCAGCAACACGGCACAAATACGCAACTAGGTTGGTTTAGCTGTTTTAGTATTACATTTATATTATCACAGATAGATTGGTTATTAAAATTTGACAATATACCATTGAAATTTAGTTATTGCTTCAATTTTTATCATTTTCCTGATAGAGATTTCTCGAGATGGTCCCTCCATATTTGAAATGAAATAGATCCAAAAGGTATGTTAAGTGCAGTCTCTAAATTTCAATGTTAATTATGTAAATTGACTTAATCTAAGCGATTTGTACTAAAGCATGTATCACCGACCCTACATTGTACAATAGTGTTGATGGATCATCTTTATTACTCACTAGCGGATACCGCAGACGTTGTTCTGCCAGGTACCTACCTATGCTTTACAGGTATGCGTTACCTACCGGGTCCATAAATAGATAACGACCGATTCTCAGACCTACTGAAAATAGATTTCATAATAATCGGTCAAGCTGTTTCGGTGGATTTTTTATTTTATTTTTCTCTGCGTAAGAACCATCTTCGTACTTCAAGGAGTATTCTAAAAAAAATTAGCGAAATTAGTTGAGCCGTTCTCCAGATTTGCGCTTACCAACACATTTAGTGATTCATTTTTTTTTATATAGATTATCAGGGGTCGGACTTCGGCTGCTATTTGTGTACTTGCATCGAAATGTTGATATTAATATGGATCTACCCGTTAATTTTAATGGATAATTCCGGAGATTGTCCCGTCACATATGGCAATACAAAAAAGAAAAAAACCACAGCGGGTCAGTATACAGAACTTTCTTAAATGCATCTAAACAAATCAGGGGCGGGTATTAGTAAATATAAAACAATCCATCAACAGTATTGTAACAACACATAACTGACATAACTCCATAATACTCTATACACTATAACTATGTATTGTATGAAGGCGCCTTAATGGTAATCTTTTATCTATGGTTCACTTGAAATTTATAAAAAAGTAATTAAAGAAAGCTTTGATATACTATTAGAATTATTATGAGAAATGCATTAAGAAATTTCATTTTTTTTTATAACAGATTATAAATTTTAATAATTTATTTTTAAATATTATTATTATCCATTTCCAAACACTTTTACTTGTTCCCAACATCCAAGTTTAACAAAGACATTTTTTTTAACAAAAATACAACCACCTACCTACCTAACTTTTCTTTAAACGAAAAATACGATCAAATGAAACTATATGTCTTTAATGTAATTAAAAATTAAACAATTTGGTCAGATAACATGTTTATAAGATGTTGATAAGACCATAGCTTCGACTCTATTGAATAAAAACTATATAAAATTAGAGAATCACTAATCTACCGCCTCAGGTACTTTTTTATGCCTCGCTTTTAGGCAATTTGCCAATTACAAAGTTGAGATAATTTACTTAACTGTGAAACAAATTAATTTAAAAAAATATTTTGACTAACCTGGTGGAGTAGTGGTTAATGACCCTGACTGCTAAGTCGATGGTCGTGGGTTCCCACCCAGAGACAAATTTTTGTCTGATGAGCATATTGTTTGTTCTGTGTCTGGGTGTAATTCATTTATTATATTAATTATTTACGTGTTTAAAAAAAAGTATAAAGTAGTATATCCGTTCCTAGTACCCATGACACAAGCAAATATAATTGCTTAATTTGGGACTAGATGGCGCTGTGTGTATGTGTGAAATATCTTTATTATTATTATATGATAAACCTAAGGAAAAAATTCTGACAAAACATAGCTTTATCCCCGTATTCATAAAAATCTTATAAGCTTATAAATAGGTAAAATATGTTTATAATTTGTTTGTCTTTGTCTGTCATCTTGACACTTATACTAGTATGAAAGAGACAAAATCCATTTTAACTAATGAGGCTTATAAGATTTTTATTAATAAGACCTTTAGAGTATTAAAGACCACCAAAAATTGCCAATGAGTAGAACTTATATGGCCATTTTAA
Organism: Meganola albula; assembly: GCA_936450015.1. Lineage (NCBI taxonomy): Eukaryota > Metazoa > Arthropoda > Insecta > Lepidoptera > Nolidae > Meganola > Meganola albula. Next base: position 11,353,180 of record OW388159.1, on the reverse strand, counting down.
TAAACAAAAATGAGCAAATATTATGTATATGCGACCTATTTTTGAATGGTCGGCACAAATCAGCACATTCTTAAAGATATTGTCTGCAAGTGTGCCAAACCATAATTAGCTTGTGGTCAGATAATATATAGTGTTAAGACATAAATGTTGGTGGTCTGGTCAGTGGATGGTCATTAATATCATAAGTTTGGAGAATATTTAATCAATATTTTGTTACTTCCAAATGATTTCAAAGTGTCTTAAGACAGAAAAAGACAAAGCATAGGCTAGTTATTTTTCGATAATATTATAATAACACTGGATTTGGCGTCTAGAACAAATTGCTGAAAGCGAGTTTGTTCGACCTAGATATATTTATATCCCTTTCACACTCTACTATTGTAACTGGCCAGAAAAAGACAGAAAACATAAGAGTTGTTGCTTAAATGTTTAGCTTATCTAGTTCAAGGCCAAAATTCCTGTCTTCAAACATTAAGTATATTTAAATTGTATTTTATATTTTAGATCTTATTCTGTATTTATGTGTATTTTTAAGAAAATAAATTATGTTTTTATTATTATTACCCAGCTTTCGCCTACGGCTTCACCCACGTGCGTGGTACTTATTAGGATAAAAAGTAGCCTATGTGTTAATCCAAACCACAAATAAATCTCTAAGCTAAATTTCATCCAATCCCGTCCAGTAGAGTTTTTGCGTGAAAGATTAACAAACATCAATACATTCTTACAAACTTTCGCGTTTATAATATTAGTAGGATTTGTTTTAGACGCAAAATCTAATGTTATAATATTGTTGAAGGCGGCTGATAACTGACATAGAACGGCAATATTCTACTAAGTTGTGGTTAGAGCTGTTTTGACGACACGTGAAAAACATGTCGACTAAAATCACGGTGGAGTTCTTACTTGATTTACAGCTACCTATAACTGACGCTGTATAACTTTCTGTCTGTCAGTTTCTTAGTAAAACATAACGATTCTCTAATTTACCTGAATCGAGGATAATATATAGAGAAACTTTAATAATTGACTTAATTAACTACCTATAATATAATAACATATGATAAGTTCAAAAGATCTAATTTATATAATTTATGTAACAATAAAACAGTGCAAGTGAATTTATAGATAACTTAATTTTTAAGAATTTTCAAATTATTGTTAGTAATTTATAACATTAGTACATGTGGCCGGTTTAACCAGTTGTTGATGTAGGTTCTGTCAGCTATATAACTTAGAACACCATCCACCATTAAAAAAAATGATGAAAAGAACCGCCTTTTAAACAGTGAAAAATAATATTTACATCTGTTATTAGAAAAATCGGTGCTCATATCTCACAAATCATTGTTTTCGTCATAAGTACATACTGTCTAATCTACCGATTTAGAATCATAGACTTCAATTATAAGTTATAAACATAATTTTTTACTTTTTAGAAGGCGGTTCTATATTTTCTTGATTTTTTTTTTCACATTTTTTGTGGTGTATTCTATAATTTACTTATCGACTAATAAGTCACTTAAAGACAAACACAACACCAGTAACTAATGAAACAGTCCCTAGCTATAAAATAAATAAAAATTTGAAACACTACTTAAAATTAGTATCTACATAATTATGTTGGTCCTAGATTAATTAAGATAAATTTAATTTAATTATTTTAAATAATACATAATTAATTAGTGATTGGTGTTTTAATTTGATAGCTTTGAAGTTAGTAAATTATAAAAGTAATTAATAGGTTAAATTGATATTATGTACGTTCATTCTACAGGGTGAATCGGAAAGGCTATATTATGACTTAAAATTATAAGTTATTTGAGCTATATGCAATAGTAATGTGACGTTTAAATTGTTATAAAACAATTATAAAAATAATTTTTCAAAGTCTTTTCTTAGAAAAACCTAACTTATGAAGAGACCGCCATTTGTCACATCTTATATTAGGTCAGAGAGTTTAGAAAAACTGATCAGGGTTGTGCGACACGAAATTTTTAATATAAATTAGCTCATCAAAAAACGTTTGAAAATCCTGCTTCATGTATAGAATAGCCTTTTCGATTCAGATTGTATGTCATATTTTTATATATTCTCAATCCCGTTGGGAAGTGTGTGTGTCCAAATTAATTTGTAGTCAACAATCTGTTCGACAGACTTATAATATTGCTTCGTAAAGTGGATCGAAGTGAGAGAGAAAAACTTATATGACAATTCAACTAAAGAAACAGAGATAGCGAATCTCAAGATATGCATCAACGGAAATTGTTTGTAAGGTCCTATATGATTATGAATGAGGCTTCATAAGAGTAAGCTTGCCTCAACGAAGTATTATAAGTCTGTGATCTATCTATAGAAAAAAAAAAGATTATTTCTACTGTTTCAATATATATTTAAACAACATTCAATGAAAACATTCTTCTAAACGAATGATTTATTTAACCAGATTTTCTTTAAGAATGTTAAGTTATATCTAATGCCTGGTTTCACCAGTTGCAGATAAAGTTGCTGACAGCTATCTGACATTAAAACGCTATCTACTATTTCAAATTTAAGTTTATCTGACGATATTGCTATTAGTAGCTCGTGGAACCCAAATTTGCCATTAATGTGGCTGACAAGTTCCGTGTAGGCTATCTATAACTTTATAAGCAACTGGTAAAACGGCCCCTAAATGATTTATTTTATAAGGCGATGTGGTGAAGCGATGTATTTATTTATTTATTATGATTATTATTATTACTATTAATTCGTGAAACAACCGGTATTTTTAGTTTTTTTTAATATTAAAACCAAATTATAATTATATTTAGGTAATAATATACGAGTAGGTTTACATTACAACAGACCGATTTGACAAAACATAATTAATACCTACTCGACAATAGCTCAAAATCAATTTACTAAAACTATAATTTACCTTAACTTACTCAGTAGTATTTAATTAATTAGCACTCATGTTAATTATTAGCATGTCAAAGCTTTTTTAACAAATAAATGTAGTTGCGAAATTCTGTGAGGCATGAAGCGAATTAATCACTCGCTTCATCTTTAGCATGCACCGCGCGCGCTCTCCCTCACACGCAATCACGTACTATATCTCTGTTTCACGTGACTGGTTGTCATCGTTCGCGAGTAAAATTATTAGCTCTTTAATTCGCATATTAACGAACATCAATATAAATGCATTATTATTAACAATTATCATCGTATTCAAAATTGGCTTAGCATTAGCAATAATTATTATTAGCATTCTTAGAACGCATTGAACTCATGAATTTGAATGCTTATAAATTCGCATTAATTACTACTGCAGCATTTTAGCAGTGTTTCTCAATAGGTGCCATGTCATTCTATGCACGACGACGGTGGGGAAAAGAAATTAGTCGATTTTAAATACATAGTCACCTCTCAAAAAAGCAACATTAAAATTTTTTGTCTTCGGTCTATTGTAATGTTAGCCGGGTTTAAGAAATAATTTATAATTTTGCTAATAGTACTTTTTCACTATATAGAATTGACAATTATATAAACGAAATACTTAATAATATTAAAGATTTTGATATAATTATATTGCTTATAGGTATTTCTGATAATAATTAGTGTACTGTCCCTATACAGCAAAAGGGCATAAATTGTAAAAACAAAATTTTCAGTCAATTTACACTTTTTATGACATAAATCAGTGGTTTCTAATTAGTTTTGGTTACGTACTACTACGAAAAAGACCTTTTCTAGTGCCCGTAGCTAAATCGACATGCAAACATTTTCTTTATTTAATAACATGTACATCTTTATTATTACAATAATACAGTACAAAACAATTAAGACTGGTTGCATGCATAGCTAATGAAATAATGCAGCGGGCTGGACGCTAGAGACAAATGGTCGCAAGAGCTGGACGGTTGAGTGGTTAAGTAAATGGTTTGGTTAATTTACGTATAGAGCAAGAGCTCTAGACAGCTCAATTTTAACAAAATGTTACTTATGACCTTTTAGTGTATGAGGACAGAATTACATTTAATTTAACCGAAGCAAAATATGCTTTAAGGATAAATTATAGTTAGAAGTCCCTTGTAGTAGGTGTTGGGGGGTCACCCCACTCACCTGTCCTATGGTATGCGGACTGATTGGAGGACTTTGCTGGCCTGGAACAAGAGTATTTTAAGTATTTTTTTTTACTAAAATGTGTCTTTTTAAGCGATCAGTAAATGTTCTTAATGTGACAATTTAAATTCAATCGCTTCCTACTGATTAAAGTCGTTAGTTTTTAAAACTGTGTAAATAAAAGTTTGAAAAGATGAACTTTTACATGTGTAAACAATTAACATAGTGTTTACACAGACTTAAATGATATAATATAGTATGATTTTTTTAGGTAGGCGTTCATGGCCAAATCCGAACAATAAGTACTTGAACGAGTCTTGTGCCAAATAATTTGATGAAAGCTAAAAAATCATCATCGGAGTGTTCGTACCCCCGAAGCCAAGGAACGAATCTGTCGATTTTTAAAAAAAATATGGGACGAATACCGGAAAGTATATAATGAAATACAATAAACTGAACCCAGACCTCATACTCGTCGTGTTGTACAAGTGTCCCACACACACAGAGCAGCTGGTACTGTCGCGCGCGCAGGGCGCCGCTCGCTCCCACCGTGAACACTTGCCGCACCTTACATAATACTGACCTCGTACTCGTCGTGTTGTACAAGTGTCCCACACACACAGAGCAGCTGGTACTGTCGCGCGCGCAGGGCGCCGCTCGCTCCCACCGTGAACACTTGCCGCACCTTACACAATACTGACCTCGTACTCGTCGTGTTGTACAAGTGTCCCACACACACAGAGCAGCTGGTACTGTCGCGCGCGCAGGGCGCCGCTCGCTCCCACCGTGAACACTTGCCGCACCTTACATAATACTGACCTCGTACTCGTCGTGTTGTACAAGTGTCCCACACACACAGAGCAGCTGGTACTGTCGCGCGCGCAGGGCGCCGCTCGCTCCCACCGTGAACACTTGCCGCACCTTACATAATACTGACCTCGTACTCGTCGTGTTGTACAAGTGTCCCACACACACAGAGCAGCTGGTACTGTCGCGCGCGCAGGGCGCCGCTCGCTCCCACCGTGAACACTTGCCGCACCTTACATAATACTGACCTCGTACTCGTCGTGTTGTACAAGTGTCCCACACACACAGAGCAGCTGGTACTGTCGCGCGCGCAGGGCGCCGCTCGCTCCCACCGTGAACACTTGCCGCACCTTACATAATACTGACCTCGTACTCGTCGTGTTGTACAAGTGTCCCACACACACAGAGCAGCTGGTACTGTCGCGCGCGCAGGGCGCCGCTCGCTCCCACCGTGAACACTTGCCGCACCTTACATAATACTGACCTCGTACTCGTCGTGTTGTACAAGTGTCCCACACACACAGAGCAGCTGGTACTGTCGCGCGCGCAGGGCGCCGCTCGCTCCCACCGTGAACACTTGCCGCACCTTACATAATACTGACCTCGTACTCGTCGTGTTGTACAAGTGTCCCACACACACAGAGCAGCTGGTACTGTCGCGCGCGCAGGGCGCCGCTCGCTCCCACCGTGAACACTTGCCGCACCTTACATAATACTGACCTCGTACTCGTCGTGTTGTACAAGTGTCCCACACACACAGAGCAGCTGGTACTGTCGCGCGCGCAGGGCGCCGCTCGCTCCCACCGTGAACACTTGCCGCACCTTACATAATACTGACCTCGTACTCGTCGTGTTGTACAAGTGTCCCACACACACAGAGCAGCTGGTACTGTCGCGCGCGCAGGGCGCCGCTCGCTCCCACCGTGAACACTTGCCGCACCTTACATAATACTGACCTCGTACTCGTCGTGTTGTACAAGTGTCCCACACACACAGAGCAGCTGGTACTGTCGCGCGCGCAGGGCGCCGCTCGCTCCCACCGTGAACACTTGCCGCACCTTACATAATACTGACCTCGTACTCGTCGTGTTGTACAAGTGTCCCACACACACAGAGCAGCTGGTACTGTCGCGCGCGCAGGGCGCCGCTCGCTCCCACCGTGAACACTTGCCGCACCTTACACAATACTGACCTCGTACTCGTCGTGTTGTACAAGTGTCCCACACACACAGAGCAGCTGGTACTGTCGCGCGCGCAGGGCGCCGCTCGCTCCCACCGTGAACACTTGCCGCACCTTACATAATACTGACCTCGTACTCGTCGTGTTGTACAAGTGTCCCACACACACAGAGCAGCTGGTACTGTCGCGCGCGCAGGGCGCCGCTCGCTCCCACCGTGAACACTTGCCGCACCTTACATAATACTGACCTCGTACTCGTCGTGTTGTACAAGTGTCCCACACACACAGAGCAGCTGGTACTGTCGCGCGCGCAGGGCGCCGCTCGCTCCCACCGTGAACACTTGCCGCACCTTACATAATACTGACCTCGTACTCGTCGTGTTGTACAAGTGTCCCACACACACAGAGCAGCTGGTACTGTCGCGCGCGCAGGGCGCCGCTCGCTCCCACCGTGAACACTTGCCGCACCTTACATAATACTGACCTCGTACTCGTCGTGTTGTACAAGTGTCCCACACACACAGAGCAGCTGGTACTGTCGCGCGCGCAGGGCGCCGCTCGCTCCCACCGTGAACACTTGCCGCACCTTACATAATACTGACCTCGTACTCGTCGTGTTGTACAAGTGTCCCACACACACAGAGCAGCTGGTACTGTCGCGCGCGCAGGGCGCCGCTCGCTCCCACCGTGAACACTTGCCGCACCTTACATAATACTGACCTCGTACTCGTCGTGTTGTACAAGTGTCCCACACACACAGAGCAGCTGGTACTGTCGCGCGCGCAGGGCGCCGCTCGCTCCCACCGTGAACACTTGCCGCACCTTACATAATACTGACCTCGTACTCGTCGTGTTGTACAAGTGTCCCACACACACAGAGCAGCTGGTACTGTCGCGCGCGCAGGGCGCCGCTCGCTCCCACCGTGAACACTTGCCGCACCTTACATAATACTGACCTCGTACTCGTCGTGTTGTACAAGTGTCCCACACACACAGAGCAGCTGGTACTGTCGCGCGCGCAGGGCGCCGCTCGCTCCCACCGTGAACACTTGCCGCACCTTACATAATACTGACCTCGTACTCGTCGTGTTGTACAAGTGTCCCACACACACAGAGCAGCTGGTACTGTCGCGCGCGCAGGGCGCCGCTCGCTCCCACCGTGAACACTTGCCGCACCTTACATAATACTGACCTCGTACTCGTCGTGTTGTACAAGTGTCCCACACACACAGAGCAGCTGGTACTGTCGCGCGCGCAGGGCGCCGCTCGCTCCCACCGTGAACACTTGCCGCACCTTACATAATACTGACCTCGTACTCGTCGTGTTGTACAAGTGTCCCACACACACAGAGCAGCTGGTACTGTCGCGCGCGCAGGGCGCCGCTCGCTCCCACCGTGAACACTTGCCGCACCTTACATAATACTGACCTCGTACTCGTCGTGTTGTACAAGTGTCCCACACACACAGAGCAGCTGGTACTGTCGCGCGCGCAGGGCGCCGCTCGCTCCCACCGTGAACACTTGCCGCACCTTACATAATACTGACCTCGTACTCGTCGTGTTGTACAAGTGTCCCACACACACAGAGCAGCTGGTACTGTCGCGCGCGCAGGGCGCCGCTCGCTCCCACCGTGAACACTTGCCGCACCTTACATAATACTGACCTCGTACTCGTCGTGTTGTACAAGTGTCCCACACACACAGAGCAGCTGGTACTGTCGCGCGCGCAGGGCGCCGCTCGCTCCCACCGTGAACACTTGCCGCACCTTACATAATACTGACCTCGTACTCGTCGTGTTGTACAAGTGTCCCACACACACAGAGCAGCTGGTACTGTCGCGCGCGCAGGGCGCCGGCGCCGCGCCGCAGCAGGCGCAGCGCCGCCGCGCCGCTCGCGCCCACTGTGAACACTTGCCGCACCTTACATAATACTACGCATTAGAAACACTCAAATGTCGTATCCTTTGAAACACTAAAGATGGAATTGACTTAGATTTATATGATAAAAAATTGTGACATGAAAAAAATCTATTTAAGCTATTGCATAGCTTCTATCGCGGGCCTTGAACGTGGAGACCGAATCCAGATATTCCGTAACGAAAATAACCTAACACCCCCCCACTCCGACCGGCACAGCGGTGATACTTTTTAGTTTTGCCATCTATCGATGAATAGCAGAACTTTTAATGACTTTTTGAAATATCACGCTTCTCTTTAGTTCAGCAACTTGCCTCTAGGTGGCATTGGTTGTATCGGTTTGCATTGGTTTGCCTTCCAAATTGGTTGTATCGTTGTATTAATAAAAGAAAAAAAAAATGTTTTCTTATCGGTCACCACGCTCAAAACTTAAAACACTTAAATTAATATCAAAGAAAAAAAAACAAAGGAAAAAAATACTACATAAATAAAATAAATATATAATTATAATTACTTATGTTGATAAAAAATGTTATGCAATAGCTTTACCGCGGCAGTCTCCGAGTGCCACACGTCTTTTATTTTTTCGGATTTTTGACTGTACTGTAAAGTCGACTTTTGGTACTTACACCCTGTGAACCCCGAGGTCAGTATCAGTATGTGATGATGTGAAATCTAGCTTTCTATACTATATATTATAAAGAGGAAAGATTTGATTGTTTGTTTGTAAAGAATAGGCTCAAAAACTACTGGACCGATTCCAAAAATTCTTTCATTATTGAAAAGCTACATATTTGCTGAATACCATCACACCTGAGTTGCGTGAAATCAAATCTGACTTATCTGCTCTTAAAGACGAAATAGTAATATTCAAAGTATCCATGGATTTTCTTAATTCAGAATTTGAAGATATAAAATCTGATATGAATAAAAAATTAGAACTAACCGAACGTCTCCAAGATAATATCACACAGTAGGAAGCAGCTAACAAAGACCTAACACTTCGATTGGCGAATATTGAGCAACATTCTCGAGCCTCTAACATAGAATTACAACGCATACCCGAACACAAAGCTGAAAATTTGTTGAATTTAAATAAGCAGCTTGCTAAAACAGTAAAATTCTCTTTGGATTACTATGATAGTCCCATGTGCACGAGAGTTGCAAAAGTTAACCCCACTTCATCGCGCCCGAGATCTATAGTCATTAAGTTGTGCTCCCCATTGGTTCGTGACAGATTGTTGGCTGCAGTGATAAAGTGAATAACTTAATGCAGCGCATTTAGGGATTGGTGGAGATAAGAAATATTTATGCGGCCGAACATCTTTCGATGCTTAATAAAGAAATCCACAAAGCTGCAAGATTGAAAGCTAAAGAATCTCACTACAAGTTCGTCTGGGTGAGGAGCGGCTGAATTTTTGTTCACCAACAATCGTAATTAAGGACCTTGCTTCAGTAAAAAACATTGCATAATTATTATTATTTTGTTCAATCTTTCCATTTAGAACATAAAGCCTAACTTTTATAAAATTCGCTCATATTAATTGTTACTACCAAAATTGTAGAGGTTTGAATATGAAAACTGATATGTTTTACACTAATGTGTCACTTAACCAATACGATCTAATAGTTGTTACTGAAACCTGGCTTCATAATAATATCGCAAATCCTGAACTATTTAATGATAGATATACTGTATACAGGCGGGATCGGGATTTGACAGGTCATTTATCCAAAAAAACCGGCGGTGGTGTTATGATTGCGGTAAGTAAGAAGTTGGAAACAGTTAGATTGCATGAATTCGAAAGTGTCGGCAGGATAGAAGATTTGTGGGTAAAAATTTATTTTAAGAAGGCTAACAGCGTTTGAAAAAATTTTTATTTGTGCCGTTTACATACCACCACCAGTCCGTGCTGTAGACCTTGAACAGTTTTTGGATAAAGCTAGCGAAAACCTTTTTAACAAGACCAATCTTTAATTCTAGATGATTTTAACATGTCCAATTTAATATGGGTTACAAATGATAACAACAGTACAAATTTACAAGGATCTTCATGCCCTTTTTACCATCTCATATCTGAATTTATGGCCATCAATGATTTAAAACAATATAACCTTATCCTAAACCACAAACATAAATTTCTGGATTTAGTTTTTTCAACAGAACCCAGTCTATCAAAAGAAAAAAAAACTAATGCTAACGATGTTCTTACTCCAGTCGATAACTACCTTCCTTTGGAAATCGAGTACACAATGAATTCAGATAGTTAGCTTGAGTCTCCTCAAAAACCTAGACTTAATTTTTACAAAGCAGACTATAGTATTGTCTTAGATTTAAAAAGTAGTTTTATTTCAAGGCAAACTATGACACTATTTTTGACAAATTGAGTACAAATGACTGGATCGGTGTATTCAAACCATACCAGCAGGTGGATGAGATGGTGTCACGATTTTTCGAAATCTTAAAGGAAATAACAAATAGGTCTGTACCCATGACTACGACTAAAAACCACAAATACCCCATTTGGTTTTGTCTTGGACTAATCAGAAGCCTTAAAGAAAAAATCAGTTAGAATACGTTTTAAAAAATATAAAAACCCAAAGGATAAACTTATACTTACCGCCCATATTTTTAGTTAAGTGTGCTAAGTATCTATCTTACCCATTGTCAATCATTTTTAACAAATCTCTTAATACAGGAACATTCCCTAAATATTGGAGGACGGCAAAAACAGTACCGATTCATAAAGATGGCCCCAAAAATAATGTTAAAAATTATAGACCTATATCTATATTATCTATAATACCAAAAATATTTTAGTCATTAATTTATCCCTATCTATATAACTTGACTAAATCACAATTGATCGACCAACAACATGGTTTTATTAAAAAAAGATCCACTACAACCAATCTTGTAGCCTTTGCTGATAATGTATCTTGCCATCTTGATCAAGGAATCTGCATAAATGACATCTACTTGGGTTAGATGTCATTTATACAGATTTCAGTAAGGCCTTCGATAAGGTAGACCATGGTATACTGTTATTGAAATTAGCTAGTATGGGTGTTACGGGTTCGATATTGAAATGGCTGGAATCGTATGTTGGCAATCGCAAATCTTACGTAGAAGTGAATGGTGCTCAATATTTCTCATTTGTTGCCACTTCTGGTGTAGCCCAAGGCACACATTTAGGACCCCTCTTGTTTTTGATACTTATAAATTCCATATCAGAATGCTTTCACAATACGAGTTTTTATCTTTTCGCTGGTGACCTCAAAATTTTAAAACCTATTAAAAACCTAAATAATTGTAAACTTCTCCAAGATGATATTGGTCGGCTTTTAAAGTGGTGTGAGCACAACAAAATGTTTTTAAACGTTCAGAAATGTTATTACATCGATTTCACGAGAAATAAAACAAAAATAATAACATCTTACACCCTAGACGATCACATACTCAAACAAGTTGATTGCATACGTGATTTAGGAGTGTTAATGGACAGTAAACTAAATTTTAATGCACAATTAGACAAAATAATACTAAGCACATCCAAAATGTGTGGTTTTATAGCCAGAAACACCAAAAAAATTCTAAAATCAGGTACTAAGATTCTCTTATTTAATTCATTGGTTCGTAGTATACTAGAATATGCCTCCCAAGTCTGGTCTCCACATTAAGAGGTGCATAAAAACCGGCTCGACCGAATTCAAAGGAGATTCCTAAACCATCTCGCATATACATAGAATTATGCAGTTCGCTCAAATCATACAAGGTTCGTCTAAAGCATTTTAAGTTAATATCACTTAACGATAGACGTAAGCTTCTTGACCTATTATTTTTATATAGTAGTAGATAGTCCTGAGTTAACGACGAAAATCCATATCTCAGCTCCAAGTAGGTTGCCGCGTTCGTCTACAAGCTGTTTTATGTGCACAGATATAAGACTAATCTAGGTCTTATCGCACCCATAACCAGAATGACCAAGTCATATAACGATCTTTCCCGCCTGTTAGATTTAGACATATTTGGGGACAAGATGTCCCAAGTCAAGGAAAAAATGGCTGATCACATTAGGTCTAAACAGTAGTAAAATTATTATGAATATTTCTAAGTAGGTACTTAGTTCTGTGCATTAATGCTTTTGAATATATTGTTAATTGAAGCAAGTTATTACTAATTTTAGCTGTGGTTACCTATAACTAAATGAACATAGCGGTCGAATCTTTGTACAAACTACTTATTTAATGTACGAGTAATTGTGTATCATTTGTTGGTGATCCAAATAAAATAAATAAATAAATCTTAAAATATGCAATTGTAACGCCAGTACAAATTAGACTCAATTATTCGTACCTTGGTCCTTAATCCTTCTCTAAATAAATCACGATTTTAAAGCTTTTTTTATTATTAGAAAGCTAAAGTGATAGAGATCATTCTTAACATGAAAAATGTGTCGGGGTTAATATTTCTTTAATTCATTGAATTATATGGCTCTGTCGCAAAATGACCACTTCTCAAAATGACTACAGTTAGCAAAATGTCCCTTTCTCAGTATGTCCCTTTCGCAAAATGTCCCTTTCTCAGAATGCCCCTTTCACAAAATGTCCCTTTCGCAAAATGTCCCTTTCTCAGAATGTCCCTTTCGCAAAATGTCAATCAAAATGTTCAATCATTAAAATATGGGTAGGTAGGTGCATGCACATAAACTAAAATAAAAATAATAGAAATCGAATCTACAAGAACAGAGATATACACGAAAATATGGCTAATGGTTCCTGTATGTTTAAATAAATGTAACACCATGGCTATATCCCTCACGGGGTAGACAGAGCACCAAGAGTGTAAGTATGTGATGATGAGAAATCTAGCTTGGTCTATTACTTCGTTCCGGGTCTGCCAAGAGTGTGTTAAAATTTATATGATTCCTATGTAAGTAAATGAATGTAACATCACGTCTGGGTAGGCAGAGCGCCAAAGGTGTATTACTTAAGTACCTTTCTTTTGCCTGGTGGAAATCCTTTATGGATCCCTTCGCCCCGCGTGTGCTCAGGGCAAGGGGTACGTGAGACTCTCTAAGGGTACCCACTAAAATCTCCCGGGTGTTCCGTGGCGTATTTGTGCCAGGAGGAGGAGGTTACGCGAACCACGTGTGACACAACCGGGACCGTTACTTAAGTAGATACCTAACATTTATCTGGGTGTCTATCTGTGGGTTATTGCGGCAACATACCTATTAAACTAATGATTTTGATGCTCTGAGTGCTCTAAGAATGCCAAGAGGGTGATAAAATGCAGGATGATTAAAATTTTTGTCTAATACCGATATCTACCCGTGCGAAGCCGGGGCGGGCCACTAGTGTTTAGTACATATGTGCCTAAACATTTATGTGTGTAAGTTATTGCGGCATCATAGGTTACATAGATTCCGATGGTTTATTTTGTCAAAGCAAACTTGTTCGAGTGTTTTAAGCATGAGAAGTCTGCCAAAAGTGTGTTAATATTTTTTTGTTAAATACCGATATCTACAGAACCAGTGGCGCTGGCAATAGCGAGATTTAGGTAGTGGGTTAAGTTCCAAAAATAGGATGCTTTAAGTAACTCTATAGCGTGGACAAATTCGCGGGAAGGGGCTAGATCGAATCGTGTATACACTTACTTGTGCTGGTGAATGTGATGGGTCCAACACGAGGAGTGTAGCTTTGCCGTCTTTGTGTTTCTCATAGCCAATTATTGTTCTTGAGTGACCTGTAACACAGACATCACTATTACATACTTCTAAATAAATAATATTACACCTATACCGTTGATCCGACTTAGGAATGGACTGCCCTACCCCTGATAAGTTAGCTAAGGCATTGTCTCAGATAATTTAACACGGAACTGGTATTGAGTGTTCCCCTCTGCTGAGGTACATTGAAAAAGACGTGTGGTATTCGGAGACTGCCGCAGTAAAACCATTGCATAGCATTTTTTATCAACTTATGTAATTATATATTATTTTTTGTGCAGTATTTTTTTTCCTTTGTTTTTTTTTCTTTGATATTAATTCGAGTTACACTTTTTGAGCGTGGTGACCGATAAGAAAACATTTTTTTTCTTTTATTAATACAACGATACAACTAATTTGGGAGGCAAACCAATGCAAACCGATACAATTTCTGGATTCGGTCTCCACACTCAAGGCCCGCGATAGAAGCTATGCAATAGCTTAAAAAAAATTGTAGCAGTGCCGTGTGTCATTGTGGCTATCAACTTCTATGTAATAATTATTGATAAGCAAGTAGTTGTTCTTTGAAGTAAGAGAGTTGTACTTATATTGTTGTTGTCACATATGACCGGGGCCAGCTGAAAATCAGTGCTGTGCGCTAGTACAGCAATTACTGAGTTGGATCCCGTGTTGCACGCTACAACTGTGATCAATATTTTTGTGTGATTTCTTGTGATTGTAACAAAATAAATGGTTTATATGGTTTTTAAATGGTTGAAACAGTTTGTATGTTTAAACTGTTCATATTTGTACTTTAATTGCTTAACTTGGTACCTTTCCCATAGCACTTTGACTCAAAGTGCTCTGAGTGTATCAGTCTTATTTGATAAGACAGTCACGAGTGAATCGGTATTTACTGGTTAAGCGCATTGTAGCGTAGACATTATTAGTGCATAACAAAAGGCAAATTGTGGTCAAGCGCAAGCCTATTATAGGATAAAAAAAAGATACCTTGATGTTGTAGATAGAGAGGCGCTTTGAACCCAGCCGGGTTGTCGGTGAAGTACCGCAGCACCCAGTCGAACAGCGCCGGGTGACTGCCGTCTGCACCAGTGGGCTTGTGGAAGTCTATCAGCTGACACCTGACACATTTTATACCCTATTTTATACCCTTACCAATTTACAACTGTTTTAGAATTATTTTCAAAAAAGCAGCGGTTGCGCAGCGGTATCGGTCTCGCCTTTGAAATATAAGCCCACACATCTTTGTGTGAATTGTCTTATTGCCTCTGTTCAATATCGGTGAAAGAAAGCATCGTGAGTCAACTGGCACGTTTAAGAATTAATTAATAAATAATAAATAAATAAATAATAATAATAAAAATTTTGATAAATTTCTTTTATCAAAATCAAAAATCTAAATCAAAATATGCTTTATTTTTTTTAAGACGCGAGTCTACATTTAAATAGTCCAATTTCTTTTCCTACCGTGCAGTGAATGACTGGCTACTACTGAGAAACACTGCCAAAAAACTCAGTAGGCTTTTTTACTTTTTTAAATGAAGTACTTATATCTATTACATTTTGTTTGTTTATTGTGTTCAATTAGAGCGACTTAATTCCATGCGTTTTTATCCGTTAGATAGTCTGAAATTTTATAATACGCTTTCTTACATAACGTAGATTTTATAGTTATTTTAAATTTGTTAATAGTCATTTCCTTAATATTATTTGGAAGTTTAGAAATAAACTTATAATTTGATAAAAAAAAACAAATAAGTATAGGTTATCCAGGTACTTTAATTATAATCATTTAAGTTATACCTTATTCTTAGCGACGACAGAACAGTGACCACTTCGCATGCTCCAATCCATTTCCTAGTGTTATGTAACTTTGAACCTAGTTGTTCTGAACCCTGGAACAAATGCCTTCTTTGAGTAACTATAAAAAAATTGCTTAAAATATTTAAGTCATTTAATATTTTCACACCTACACATAGCGCCATCTAGCTCCAAATTAGGTAAAGTAATTATATTTGCTTGTGACATCAATATTTTTTTTTGTAAATACTTATGATAGATAAATAACACCCAGACATAGAACAAATAATCATGCTCATCAAACAAAGATTTGTCCTGGATGAGAATCGAACCCACGACCTCCGGCTTAGCAGTCAGGGTCACCGTCATATGATGTAGTATGATAAGTACAATTTGATATTAATTAGGGACATGATTAACGTTGTTTTCTACCTGTGTATCAAATCCAAGTTGCCATGCCCTTTCCACAAGGAGCTGCAACCGTGGTATTGAAGGCACACACTCGCACTCTCTCTCAGTAGTGCCACTTAACAGATTCGCATACTCCGGGTTACGCATTAATGATGATAACACCATCTGCATGTTTCTGTAATAATATCATATAATAATATCACAATCTGTAGGCAGAGAGTCCTTAAGTTCTTCGGGCACACAGTTAGGAGAGACCCTGACAGTCTAGAAAGGCTAATTATAACTGGCTGTGCCGAAGGAAAAAAGTGTAGGGGCAGATCGCCAACAAGATGGACACACACTACGCAGGAAGTCACAAGAGCCACATTACAACGGTATATCCAAATGACGCAAGATAGGGTATGCTGGAGAAGGGTGGTTGAACAGATTACGCGCCACAATTACTGCCCTCAGTCATGAGGATACGACCAAGAAGAAGTAATAATATAAATAATATTTTACACTTACATACAGTACCTTCTAGTTTAGTTCCTAATTAAACAATTATGTTAGCTTGTGATGGGTACAAGGTACTTTATTTTATTTTTGTAAAAACAAACCATATTCTATATAAAAATAAATTGACGGATATTTGTATTGCTAAAACTAGAGAAAGGCTGAACCGGTTTGGCTGATTTTGATTTAAGGGTTAAAAGGTGAGAAATAGGCGGTACGAAGTTCGCCGGAAAACGTAGTGTAGGACATCCCAGACTAGAAGGAATGATGATGAACAGGTCTGCTTGCAAATACTGGATAAGAAAAGTCGCGGATCGTGCTCAGTGGCGTGCTTTAAGAGAGGCCCAAGCCCAGTGGACTAAAATAGGCTAATAACGTAACGTAATGGCGAAAGTTGCGTGTCGATTTAATCAAATTGAGCTCACAGTAACTCAATTTAAATAATAATGTTTGTAGGTAATCAGTAATAATTGTGATTTATATTTTTTGACGTCAAATACCTCAGTCCACCAGTGAACATGAAGTCTGAAAAAGCTTTGAAATCTAAAATCTAAAATAAACCGCAATAAAATCCGTTATAAAGTAGTTTTATTTCAATGTGTGATATTCGCGTAAATCTAAGACAATACTATTTAAAACTTTTAGGCGTTACATAATATTTAATTAAGTACGTTAAATTGACCAATTCCGAGAGGGAAGCCGTTGGGCATCATGTTATATGGACTCTTCGCTATTGTAACGTACCTGTATCCACAACCCCATCCTCTGTCTCCATAAGTACTCGCATAATGATCCACTGCGCTACATAAGTAAGTTTTTATTATGCTCGGATTTTGAGCGTTTAGTTGAGATATTCTTTCTAGCAAACCTGAAATAGATAACAAATTGTTATAATCGTAATCTGTAAACTAGTTTGGTGCGGGATATTTTCCGCAACTCAACTTCCTGTATGTGCGCCTATTATGCGTGAAACCAACTAGCTATTGTAAACTAGCTGTCTGCCCAAGTTCCGCATGGGTGGTATACGTTACGAACAATTTTTTTACCTTACTAGTATATTCATAATAAAAATCATTTAATAAAATCACATATTGACCGATAGTAAAGTAACTTATCAAAACTATTTTAACTTAACTTAACTTTCTATCACAGACTCACAGTATAGTACTTAGATTATAGTGTATATTTCGTTTTGACAGATTCAAAACACACTCAATATATAATACCCTCTAACTGTTATGGTGCCTACACACGGCTACACATCGACCTCTCGTTGTAAGGAAATCTCATACTTTGCAACACAATTCAAAAAATTCAAAATTCCGGACAAAATTTATTTCCGGACAACATTGATCCATTTGTTAGCAACATTTAAACTTAAGTCTATTGTTAGTTTACTATACCTATTACTTAGAATATACTAATTGTTAATAATATACCTGAGAAGCACACCGTGCGAACGATACCCGGAGGAACAATTGTCATTTTGCATCGTCCGCACGAAGTGCTTCACCAGGGGGCCACGAGGATCATCTGCCAGGGTACTCAGGATGATGTTACTACTCCCCCGCACTCTTCTCAATAGTGACATCACTTTTTTGCGAACTACCCCATGAAAGCCGTCAGTTCGATTCTGCGCAAACATATTGGAGGCACTGCAGAAGCGGGGAAGGTTTAACATCATCCTTAATATGTTATTGTTAATGTTAGTCTAAATTAAATTAGCCTAAAAGATCATTATGCCTAACAAATTATGCTAAAGTAAATTATTCTTAAAAATATTAATAAAAAATCTCAATTAATGGCACTTGAAAGACAAAAATGTACAAAAAGTCGTAATTATTAAAAAAATATGTATTTTTATTAAACTATATTTAGCTCATGTTGTCATAAGCATAAGCGAAGCTATATTTCATAGCAATTAGATTCACCCATTCTGGGACACTCTGTATATATATTTTTATAGATGTCAAAGTAATTGTAAGAAAAGAAGGACCTAAGAACTAACCAATTGGTGACAAGTGACTTTGACTCATGCTTGGCCAGCGCAGCGGTTGGATTAAGGCCCAATCTTCCTCAACTTTCTTAAGAATTTAGGCTTTAACCCAAACACCAGCAGTGTGACACTAAGGTGTTGTTAATCTTACCAGTGGTTCTTGAAGAACCGGTGTCAGTCCCTGACACAGCTGCTTTTCGTAACCCGAGACTTCTCTCATAGTACCCAGCTACTGACAGGGCTCCACTGTACACTGCTCGTTTAAGGCTGTTAGTGGCTCTGTGAGTGTAACCCTCTTCATCATCTTCTTCCATGCCATATTGAGCCTGGACGAGAGTCAGTGATTAATTCTTAATATGTACTGTTTTATTTACAAAGGAGTCGAAGGGGTGTATTTTAAGGTGCCTGGGACGTTGCAGATTTAATTCTCGCCTTGGACTACTTTTGTGTGATAAAAAAGAAATGTTTTGGTGTTGGTTGGTTGAGAGACTACTTCCATGCCTCGGAGAGCATATTTAACTGTCGTACCCGGTTGTCATTTAAAACTTCTATGATATATGTAACTAGTGGTCAGAAGCCTTATATAATCTGACACTTTGGTTAACCATCTCGTTTACTGGTTCCAGTTGCTTGTTTAATTCTGCTACCTAGCTACATCAGGTTAGACTGGGAGTCGACCCCACTAAAAATGGGAAATAGGAAGGGGAAATGATCATCATTTGATGACTGTAAACCTACCTCCACCCTCAGGTAATAAAGGTAGTGCTATGTTATGTCATATTTCGCAATAAGTGTCATGGTAATGGTCAAGACGAGAATGTTGTTGAATATTATAATTAACACATAAAATACTCACTCTTAGCAATTGAAACTCATGTTCTTCCCTGTTTCTCTGAGCCTCTCTCTCAGCAGCACTAAGACCTGATGAGGCACCACAGTCTTCACCTCTCTCAAAGTGTTCCTCTATGTGTTGTATCTGCATTCAAGTCAAAATTACAAATGCATTTTCAATCATGTTTGGTACTGGGATTAATTTAGTTGCAGCTGTTAAGCTTATAAATTGCTTAAATAATCTATTTCTCTTTATTGTGCCTTGTGATAATAATATCCTGGATCATTAACACACACGGCCATCTGATGCCAAACTAAGTAGGGCTTGTATACATGGCTACACATCAAGCTATACATTTCCAGTATAAGCTGATCTCACATTGTATATTACTAATATTATAAAAGTGAAAGTGTGTTTGTTCCTACGGGAGAGGGAGTAGGATCCAAGACTTTTCTTTTGTAAATACATACTTAATATAGAGTTACACTCAGACTTAGGACAAACAGACATGTTTCTCACACAAATTGACGGGTCGGTGGCGTGGTCGGTAAGATATTTGCTTTTCACGTCATAGGTCGTGGGTTCGATTCCCACCCAACACAAACATTTGTTTAAATATGTCTGTTGGTCTTATGTCTGGTTGTAATTATCTATATTTAAGTATATATTTACAAAAGAAAAGTATTATATGTAGTATATTACCAGTTATCTGGTTTCCATAGTACAAGGTATGCTTAGTTTGGGATCATATGACAGTGTGTGTTAATGTCCCACTATATTATTATTATTATTAAATGTCTGTCTTGGGTAGGAATCGAACCCACAACTAGCAACATAAAAATAAGTATCCACGCTTCTATACCACCAGCCCATCATGTCCGATATGGTAGCTAAAAGTTAAAAGCTACTGAGTAACATGTTGTGTTTAGAGATGGGCGGTGAGTAAATACTGTTTTAGTATTTACTGAGTAAATAGTAAAAACTGAGTATTTACTCATTTCTACTCAGTATTTACTCTAAAGCATGAGTAAATACTTTTGACAATAGTGGAGTGTCTTTTTTGCGAACTGACTGCTATGCCGGAGGTCGGGGGTGCGATTCCCGCCCCGAACAAATCTTTGTGTGATGAGCACGATGGTTTTTTTTTAGGTCTGAGTTAAAATTTATCTATAAATAACGAACCCGGTTGACGTCGTCCTGCCCGGTAAAGCAGTGCCAACTACCGGGTTTCAGACCTACCTAACAACCACCCAAATATAACCACGGCAGTTTAAGTCATGAGTACTACTTGCTTTTCCTTCGGCTTTCCTTCTATAATATCTCGCCCAGTTTTCGGCCGTGACTTTTTCTTTCGGATAACTTCTGTCTTTCTAATTTTCCTTTCCCAATTTCTTATTTTTATCTTTTTTTCTTAAAAAACAATCTCGTACTTCAAGAAATATTCTAAAAACAGAATTAGCGAAAGCAGCCGTTCACGCGTGATGGCGTGACCAAGGGAAATAGGGATTAAATTTTATATAAATAGATAGATTAGTGACCGACCAAAAGTTCGGTTTCGGTTGCGGCAAGTTTTGGCAGGAAAATGCAGCTGCTATGCCAGTTCCGTTTTCGGCAGAAAAAGTGCCGAAACTGAACGAAAAAGTAAGCAATTTTCTGAGTAGACTGCGTTTTGAAGAGCGTAGTATAGCATACCCTCCAGTTAAGTGGAGTGACGATCTGCGAAAGGTAATCGGCAAGCCGATAACAGGGTGAAATAAATTGTATTGGTAGAGATCTATGTCCAACCGTGGACCGCAATAGGCCGATGATGATGATGAACCACCAAAACAAGTTATACTATGTGTGACCTTCAGTTACTTTGACTTTCTTTTTATCCTAAAATAGGGTTGCGCTTAACCACAACTTGCCTGATGTGAAACAATGATGCAGTCTACGATGGAACGCGCTTACCCACTAAATACCGGTTCACTCGTGACTTGAAAACCGGGAGATCATAGCTATTGGAACACATAGATGCCGGCAGCGGATTCCACAATTTGGCAGTTCGCACAATATGCGTACCCGTGGAATTTCCACCATATAACGATGGCGCATAGCCGTACCTCTACTTGACCGATGGAAGAACGGGGATGGGGGAATAAGATTGTGTAATTCCAACGCACACTCTCCGAAGTGTATCCGGTAAAAGACCGAAAGACTAGGAACTATGCGGCGATGCTCCAGACTTTTCAATTTAGCCTTGACGAGGGATTCGTTGCCAATAAGCTTCTTGGCTCGCCTTACTATAGACTCTAACGCCTCGTGTTGGTATTTAGCTGACACAACCCAAAGATGCGAGCAGTACATGCATGAACGAACTTGTGCTTCGTATAGCTCGAGCATCTGTTTCGGCCTGAAGTACTGACGCAGCTTCGCGAGGACACCTAGCTTTTTGGCAGCTAGTAGGGCCATGGACTCAATGTACGGGCCAAATGAGGGTCGAAGTCATATTGACGCCAAGAAGCTCAAGGTGGTCTGTAATAGTCACGTATACACCTTGAAAAGTAGGAGCCAATTGAAATGGCTTTTTTTTAGCAGAGAATAGACAGCCTGGGTTTTCGCAGCATTAAACTTGACTAGATTGGCGTCACCCCAGTCGGAAACAGCTTTAAGAGACAAGTTTAAGCGCTCCACCATGGCCTCTCTAAGGGACTAGATCTCAGCCGTACTGGCAAGTGGACTAGACATATAGCTCTCTACAACTGTGCTATGTTAAAACGTAGTTCATTCCATTTCCTAGCCAGCTTCAGCCACTTCTTTTATTAAAGGGAAATGTCTAGCATCTCCTCGCCCTGGACAGACACGGGGGGAGTGGTACTCCTGTTTGTAGCAAGGGTAAGCAAGACCCAGCAAGGTTTCCAGCTTTAAGCAGCTAAGCCCGGTTCACCCCCTAAAATCTTTGGCAGTGGGCTAACCCGCCGGCCAGCATCTGAAGCTGCGGAGCGGGACGATGTTTGCCACCCTCTCTTGTTTCCCAGCCATCGCGACCAGTCTATGACGGCCACATCGGGCACTTGGTCAGCGTATGCAGCGCCATGCCCTTCAGCCCCGAACTGGTGGCACTCGGGTGACTTCTCCCGTCCGAGGTGATTTAGGTATCTAATTGCAAAAACTCCCATGCATAGCCTGTAAGTGCCTGCGTCGTTCATAAGTCGAGGGTCACTTGGAGAGGATGGACCTTGCTCTGCCTCAGCTACCTCGCCTCGCCCTTTTCCGCATACCGCGTAAGGTCTATCTAATTATTTCGGAAAGGTAGGTTTCTAGTTCTTAGTATACCTACTATTAGAAAAAGAAAATAATATATTTGTTGCATACTTTAATTATTGTTACTTTGTCATTTTAAAATATTTGCGCGCGCGTGTGTGTGTGTGTGTGTGTGTGTGTGTGTGTGTGTGTGTGTGTGTGTGTTAAAATTAGATTTACCTACTTTATCGAATCGGTTAATCAGTTGGTCTAATTCAGGACTCTATGATAGTTCAATTAAAATAATTTGCTCTATTCCTATATGTAAGTACCTATGCCTACAGAATCAATAAATCAGAATAGGATCCGTAAGAATAAGCCAAATTCAAAATGGATTTACAACGTAAACTCACACGAGCGCACTCTACGACTGAGGAACACGAATAAGCATGTCCTTGATGTTTGTTTGATTTTGCCTCTCATTCTATTATTTTCTAACTTCATTAAAAAAAGTGACAGAGAAACTAATAGCAAGTCGCATACCTTCTATTGTTTTATGCAAAACATTATATCCCTTCAATGTAAAACAAAGAAACCTTACATATGTAGCCCTTTAGTGTAGTTGGTGATATGGACTTTAGTGTGTTATAATTATTTCATATTTTTGGGTACGAAATTATCAAATTTAAGCAATACCTAGCTAACTTATCTATTTTCAAGCACATTTCCAACTAGGTACTAAGAAAAATTACAAGGAAAAGTTACATTGGTTCGGCATTTGTATGAATTAGCTAAAGAAATTAAATCCTTAGCGGGTCCTATCCTCAATGGGTCGTATTTTCTATGTCAAGCTCCTGGAAAGAACCAATTAATGTGATAAAAAATGAAAAAAAGTATTTACTGTCGATTTTTAGTAAATACTCAGTATAAAAGAGTATTTACTCAGTATTTACTCACGTGACAGTATTTACTGAGTCTTTACCCATCTCTGGTTGTGTTCAATTACCAGTTCATGTTGAGAAAGTGGTAGTGGCTGGCAACAGACTGGACAGTTGCTGACGGGGCTCTCTTCCATCATTACTACATCCTCACAGGAAGCATTGTCAGTTTGATCCTGGTGATTGAAAAGACTGGTATTACCATCTGTTTAATTTATCTAATCAATATTTAGTAATGACTGGCAGATTTATTTAAAATAATAACTAGAACAAGTCTACAGATGACCTCAGTAGTGGAGCAGTGTAAGCGGCTTCAATTCCCGCCCTGGACAATATTTGTGTAACAACAAAAATTGTTTCGGTGTCTGGTTGGTGGAGGGACTACATTCTGTGCCTCAGAGAGCATGTTAAGCCATTGGCCCTGGTTGTCATTTAACACATCTATGACAATCATTAAATGTAGTCAGAAGCCTAATATAATCTGACACTTGGTCTAACCATCTCTGCTACTGGTTTCCTATGGGTTTCGAGGTCTGATGGCAGTCGCTCGTATAATTCTGGTAGCTTGCTGCATCAGGTTAGACTGGGAGCCGACCCCAATAGAAACGGGAAAAAGGCAAGGGGAATGACGATGAACTAGAACTAGTCTATATACAGTTTAGTTGACAACATTAAAATAAATAAATCAATGTTAGACAAATGAGGAAATTTCTATGCTAAGAAAGTCTCTATAATCTCTGAACTACCCGTAAAGGAAAATAATAATACCAGGACTACTTACAGATTTCTGTGGGCTCAATATATCTTTATGTTCCACATTTACATGAACCTCGATCTCATTAGCATGGTCGAACTCTCTCTCACAAATTGGGCATTGGTACGTTGAACTGTGAGGCCCGGGAGACATAGCCATAGCACTCAACGCTAGGGTAGGATTATCCAAGGTTAATGTAGTTGTAAGTCCCGCTGTAGTGTTGACTGAGTTCGCATTAGCGTTTAAAGAAGGTGATGTTAGATCGAAATGCGCGCGGTTTATATGTTCCTCCAGTTGCCGCGGACATGTTGAGGTAAAATCACATAACAAGCACTGCAATACAGATTTCTATATTTTAAACCTTAGTTTTGGTAGACGTTTCATACAAGAATTTAGATTTATATTTAATATTAAAACTGTAAAATGACGCGGCGCGGGTAAAGTGAAATTTTCAAAACATATATGACAGTTGACAGATTAACAGCTGATGATAAAAATGACATTGAGAAATGACAATTTTATCGAATAACTTTTTTATTAATTTGTTATCGACTAATGTGGAGGTTTTGTTTTATTAATCCATGCAGTTAATAATCCATATCATACCTGCACAGCTGGACTTGGAGTTGGAGCGCTCTTTTTAGGTGTATTGGGTATTAATTTTAAAGCTAATTGAGATCTAAGTGGTGATCCTTGCCCGGCACTGGCCATTGACAACTGAAATAATGCAAAAAATATTGTCAATTAAAATCTTTGTACTATTTATCACTATCTATCAACAAAGTTGAATGCAGTGAAACTAAGATTACCTTATTTTTGCTAGGTGAATTTTCATAACTACTAGAACTATTATGACTTGGACTGGACCTTGGGCCTGTAAAAAATATAGCCAAATTCAAATTAATCAAGACCTAAGTACCCAACTAAAGCTCTGCGTGTGTGGCAAAAATGGCAAATTGTCTTTCTACCTTTTCTATCTATTCCAAATACATCATCATTAGAATTTTGCCTGCTTTGAGCTTTTTTAGGAACTACTCCATTACTTATATTAATATTTTTTAACCCATTAACAAGATTTATATTTTTCGGAGATCGTGAACACTTTTCATCGTCCTTTTCACTCTTGTAGCTCTCTTTCTCCTGGTATCCGTTGTAATAGTTGATGTTTTTGGATATTGCGCCGTTGTGGTATTGGGAGGAACTGTCAGGACTGTGCCAGCCGTTGATGGAGCCCGGAGTATTGTAGCTGCAGCTGTCTGTGGTCGTCATTTTTGAGTCTTCATCGAAGCTGGAAATTATAATTTAATTTATTAACTTTTCTTTCTACATTCATCCAGAACTAAGCACAACTGTAGCTTGCGATTTCAATCGAAAAAAAAAAACTAGTTAGTACCTAATGTAGAAAATCTATAGCCATCTTTATGGTCTCATCCAAAGAGTATATAATCACTACGTTTTAGTCTCATCACTCTCATCAGTCACCCGGGGAATAGTGTAATAAAGGGCATTTTGCGTTTTTTTAAACAAACCAGATTCGGATTTCTACCGGGATCTTTTTTTTTCTCTAATTTAGATTTGACTCAATTTAATTTTATTAATAGTATAAAATTTATTAAGTAACTTGCCCGTAACAGTCCTAATATGGTTAGTTTTTAAATAATCTGAAGAAAACGCAATTGCCGTTAAGTTGATTACTGTAGGTCACCTAAAAGAATTTAAACCTACTTAGACGTTGCAAAGTTAAGCTTAAGCATGCAGGAGGCAGCATGAGTCAAAGGAGGACTATAAGTTTGATTTCTGTATCAGAAAAAAATACTGTTCTTTTTTTAAATTAATCACCTCGTTATGAAAGAAATCTGTCAAAGCTGAAAGAGTTTTTCTGTTGTAGTCATCAAGTCAGTAATCAAATTGAATCTCACCTCGGGCTTTGGTCATCAATAAACGCCATCAGCTCTCTCTCCGGTGTTAGATAATGTAAATGCGCCTTCTGGACATGTCCAACTAACTGCGGTTGTGGCACCGCGCAGTCACAGAAGGGACACTCCGGCCTGCCAGCCACGTGGGCCTCTAAAGTATGAGACCGCATCCCTTCATCTGTTAAACCTTCGGCCCCGCAGAGTTCGCATGTGTATGGAAACGGACTGGTTGACATTTTGTCTGGAATTTTTTTGGAGTGTTGTAAGTTAGGAACTTAGGTACTTACCTACCTACCTATCACTTCACTTCACTTCAACCCTTTTTACTGTCCCACTGCTAGGCACGGGTCTTCTCTCAACTATCTTAGGAGTTGAGAGGGTTTAGGCCTTGATCCACACACGCTGGCTAAGTGCGGGTTGGTGGATGTCACATGTTCTTGAACGATTCCGGTTGCTTCACCAAGATGTGTGGGAACGACTGGGACTCTTATAACTCTAAAGCGAGGCAAACGACGTATTGACGTTTAGTGAGATTTTCCAAAACGTAAAAATTATTCCGTAGAAAATAAATGTAGCTATTAAAAAAACTAGTTAGGTATAATTTATGTTGTTAATCTTACTCCAATCTTGTGGCAAATTATTGACCAAAGAGTAAAATACGGTGAGTATTTAATAATAATAATAATAATTTTTTATTTGCCTTAAGCGTTGCTTGTAGGTAGTTATAGAAGTTTTAAAAGTAGTTCATATTTCAAACACTTAGTCAAGAAATTAGACATGCAAATATGATCATTAACATCATAGAAATAATTAATATTAAATATAATAAATACAATTTCATCAAAGACTTAGTTTAAAATAATTTAGCAAGTTCTCTATTATTTAATCGTATCAATTTAATTGACACTGATTTTATTACCTACTCGTGCGGAACAAAACAGAAAATTGTATCGACTATTATAAATATTAATATAATTTTCCAACACAAGACCTTGTGTTTGACCTTACAATAGCGAGCTAATGTTTAAAAAATTGATTTATCAACTCGTCTTTGCATAGAAACTCGACTATATTGGGGCAAAAGTGTCGAATCGATAAAATTACCGCAGTTTTGTTTTTGATTTGATCATCAATGACAGAATAAAATGAACTAACCTAGAAACTAAACTCTATAAAGATCAACCTCATTTTATGGCATAATAACTTTAATACCATTGCGTAACAAAATTATTAATCTAAAAAACAACATTAGTGTTACTTACCTATTATTTTGTTTTATTGTCATAGAATTATCCGATGTCACTGTTTTACACCAGACACTACCTAATTGGTACTATTTTATGTTTAATTCCGTAAATAACTAGCATTTTCTAACATTAAAAGTAATAAAATACATTTATTATACTATTGGCGTTAGGTTGTGATTGACCCTCATTCATGAATTTTGGGCATTGAAAAACAAGGAACACCATTACGCATGCGTACAAAATTTTCCGCACTGAATCATTCAAGCTAACCTCATTTAATTTTAATAAACTTCAAACACTGTAATAAAAAAAAATTGAAAATTATATTTTGTTAGGAAAATTGCTAAATTTTTCATAGCTTTCTTCCAAAAGCAGGGATTTAGTAAAAAGTTGTTTAGCGCCATCTATGTAGGAAGCGGAAGAAACGCTGATATTTCAGGAACAAAGGAGGTTGCATGGTTTCAGATCTTTCCTATTTCAGTAGGTACAAATGAAAAGCCTATTGAAAGATGGAGTTGCTGTTTAAGTTTGTATGGATGGTTATATTTTTTTATTCCTACAAGCTTCCAACTTTTTGACCCAGGTAACTTCGTACCGCATATTCTCACGTTTTGAATCTTCATTAGTTCTATAATATAAACACATTAAAATAAACACATTAAAACTAAAATCATTGGGCTGATTTAAATATCATAGAGTGTTTGCGAAACAAACATCAATTCATTTGGCGCCAACTGAGATTCACTATGTTAAACGTTTTTGGGCGCCAAATATGTGTCAAAGATTGAAGTTTGAAGCAAGTTAATAATATTGATATACTGATTTTTTTAAAAAGCTATCTAACCTTTTTTTTTTTTTTTTTTTTTTTAATGGCTCGGTTGTAGACCATTTGCCAATATCAAAGTTAAGGAAACTTATAAAACATTAAAACAATTTAATTTAGAGCGGATGGAAAAACCAGGATAGGATTTGGGAAGGATTAAATTTTTAAGTTGGTGTTTAAGTTTATAAAATCAACTAGAATAGAATATATACGAGGGTTATTATGATATAGAAGTAACTGGATAGAAGTAGGTAAAGGGACAGGAATAGATATCAAACTATTATAAAATGAATAGGAATCATAGAGGGGGCAGGAAAAAAATATGTGATTTATATCAGCTACACCGATGCCACATTCGCATTCGTCAGATTGTAAGATTTTGAGACGGGCAAGATGCGCCGGTGTGCTGTTGTGGCCCAATCGCATGCGTATAAGTGAGGAAGTTGAACGTTTATTAGAAATTAGTTTGAAAAACCACGGTTTGCTCGGGATAGAAGGCTGGACTGTTTTGTAATATTTGCCCTTTACCGTAGAACTCTCCGCCCAGAGGCTATTCCAAGAATCTTGAAGATAGTCTGTGGGTAAAGAGCCAAGGTCATGGCAAAAGTTTTTATAAGGAAACATATCACCATCGACGACAGCCTCATTGGCCAGTTTATCTGCTCTACAGTTACCAGAGATGTTACTGTGACCAGGTATCCACGCAAAACAAACAGAGTAACCCGAGATGTTGCACATGTTTAAAAGCTGACGTAACTTAATGATAATAGGGAAAACGGTTTTTAACTTAAAAGGAAACTTCGATAACGATTGTAGCGCACTCATAGAATCGGTAAAAATTATGGTTTTCTTTAACTGTAATAAAAGGACTAATTCTACGGCCTTGAGGAGGCCATAACATTCACCAGTAAAAACAGAGGTCTGTGGAGGGAATTTCACCTTTTGAACTATTTTAGATTGATGGTGGAATATCCCAACACCTACGTTACCTGAAGAAGAGTTTTTAGAGGCATCCGTATAAATGTATTGGTAGTCTTTCCAATCATTATTTAAGATGATGTTAAATCTTTCATTAGCCATGGAGGTGTCTTTATCTATGCCGAAGTTATATGTTATGTCAATAGATCTTACTAGAGATTCTAGGTCGCTGGAAAAGAGAGGGTGTGTAGGAGATCGATGCGTGGGGGCTTGTAAGGACATAAACT
Organism: Meganola albula; assembly: GCA_936450015.1. Classification (NCBI taxonomy): domain Eukaryota; kingdom Metazoa; phylum Arthropoda; class Insecta; order Lepidoptera; family Nolidae; genus Meganola; species Meganola albula. Next base: position 11,323,798 of record OW388159.1, on the reverse strand, counting down.
TACGAAAACTGACAACAGTGCATGGAAGTGGTTTATGAGACCAGGAATTACATGTTTCAATAAGAGTAGACAGAGCCTTAAGTTTATCATATAAGGGATGGTTAGAAAATTGAAAAGCTCTAAACAAGAATTTATCACATAGATACTGACGGCGAAGGAACATAGGAGGATCGACACATTCTATTTGTAGAGCATTGATAGGACTTGACTTCATAGCCCCAGATACTATTCTGAGAGCCTTAGCCTGAATGCGGTCAATTTTAGCAAATGCAGCCAAATTGCCAGGGGCCAATAAAAATGTACCGTAGTCTAGGACACTACGTATGAGCGCGTTATAAATAAGTTTTAAAGTATAAGGGTGAGCACCCCACCATTCCCCTGCTAGGCATCTAATAATGTTTAGAAGGCGTTCGCATTTCGAATTTATATAGTCACAGTGTGGAACACCTAAAAGTTTGGAATCTAACATTACTCCTAAGAATTTAACATGGCTCTTTAATGGGATTGGTTGGCTATCATAATATACGAGAACAGGAGAACGAAGACGTTTTCTGGAAAACAGCATAACGGAGCTCTTGGATGAAGAAAGTTCAAGACCGTTATAATCTAACCAAGTTTTCAAACTATTGAGTGCCGAGGACAGAGAAGTACAAGCGGACTCGATTGATTGGTGAGAACAGTATATAAGTAAATCATCAGCGTACTGTAAAACACTAACAGGGCCATTTAAAGAGGATTCTAGATCATAAGCGTAAGTGTTGTATAATATTGGACTTAACACTGAGCCTTGCGGTAAACCTTTCCACACAATGCGTGTTAAATTACGCCTTGTGTGGAAAGAGTCTTCTGAAGAGTCGGCGTTCGGAGTTTGCAGATGTATGTATCTACTGGACAAAATATTAATAATAAAGTTAGACAGGATTACAGGGATATTAAGAGCATTTAATTTTTGATATAGAATACTTAATACTACATTATCATACGCAGAAGTAATATCTAAGAAAGCAGCCACGACTGATTTTTTAGATAAGAATGCTAACCTAATATCAGTTGTTAATATGCTGACACTGTCCAAAGTGCTTTTACCACGGCGAAAGCCATATTGAGAAGGACTTAACAGCTGGTTACTCTCAATGTACCACTCCAACCGGTTTTTAATTAGGTGTTCAACGATTTTGGTGACAACGGGAGATAAAACAATTGGCCTATAAGAAGAAACATCTGATGAGTCTTTACCAGGTTTTAAAATCGGTATGACTTCTTGTACTCTCCAAGAAGAAGGTACATTACCAGTAATCATGATGTTATTGATGACATCTAGTAGGTAAGAAAGGAAACTGTCACTAAGATGAGAAAAAAAAGAATAAGTAATTCCGTCTTCTCCAGGAGTGGATTCTTTACTAAAGTTATTAACTATGGCTTTGAGTTCTGAAAGGGTAAATAAACTACTAATGAAACCTAGTGTACCTTCAGTATTTACCGGTGGTCCTATTAATAAAGGGATTTGCTCAGCCACTGAGGGAGGAGAAAGTTTATCCAAAAATGAATCAGCTAGAGGTAATGGAAGCGTTGCAGAGCATGTTTCTTTAAACGCAGATCTAAATCTCCTGATGTTCTGCCAAACTGCAGACGGCCTAGTTTGGGGGGATAAGGATAAACAGAAAACTCTCCAACTTTCATGTTTCTTTTTCCTAAATAGCTTTCTAGTTTCTCGGATGGAGTTACAAAGAATCTCAAAGTTTTCGTTTGAAGCAAACTCCCTATACCTTAGTTCGGCCACCTTGCGATCCCTGATAGCTTGAGTGCAATCATTATCCCACCAGGGAGGGGATGGAATATAATTATGATGGCTAGACTTTTTCGGGAATGTTGCATCCGCGACCTCTATAATGACATTTGCCATGGCAATGGCAGATTCATGTTCGGAGCCCTGAGTGACATTGGGAAGTTGTGACAGCTTGTCATCTAAACGTTGTTTGAACAAATGCCAATTAGCGTTATCTAGTTTGTATTTAAAACGGGATTTACGTTTAGGTTGAGTTTCAACCGCAAAAGCAAAATCTAAAAGTAAAGGATAGTGGTCGCTTCCGTATGTATAAGGGAGGGATCTCCAAGTAATCAAAGATGCAAGATCCGAAGTGCAGATTGATAGGTCTGGTGCACTGAGCCCCTCCGTTGGGGCTGAACGCCTTGTTGGGGAGCCCGAGTTTAAAATACATAAATTATGGGAGTCAACTATGTCTAAAATTAAATTGCCATAACTATTTGAAACAGAGCTTCCCCAAGTTTGATGATGACAGTTGAAGTCTCCGATTAATATAAATGGTCTTGGAAGAGCCGTTATGATTGTGTCTATTTCAGATAATATGTCATTAGTTGGACGGGGAATATAAATAGTAACAAAGCATATGTTCTTAACAGTAACTGCAATAATAGAGTAATCATTGTTGTGAGGTGGAATACTAAAGTGAGAAAATAATACTGGGTGGCGGATAAGCAATGCTACCCCACCATAACCATCAGAGCGGTCTTCTCTGACACATGCATAACCTGGAATCCTGAATATGGACTCAGGTTTTAACCATGTTTCTTGGACTGCTATGATAAATGGTTTGTATTTATTGATTATATGGATTAAATCAGATTTTTTTGATATAAGACTACGACAATTCCACTGAATTATTGCGGACTGATCCATTATTGTTTTTAATAAAAGAAGAAAATGCTTCAAGTAGTGGGGCAGCGTTTGACGGTAAAACTTGAAATTGGGAAAGCAAAGTAATTAAGGAGGAAAGGAAATCATTGATGTTAATTTCTGTATCATTTTCTTTACTTTTATTTGTAATGGCACACCCATTAGATGGCTCAGGCATCGAATATTCGCTGATAATTTTTCTATGAGCGTCCTTGTCATATCCCTTTCTAGGGCTAGGAGGAGGACGAGGTTTACTAAAAGTGGTTTTTTTATAGCTAGATGAAGTGTTTTTTACAGGTGGTGGCAAATTAACAGGTAGGGCTGTGGGTTGCGAATATGCAGGGGAAGATGAAAATGAAGTAGCAAGAACAGCATCTGCATATGAGACCCTAGAAATGGGAGGGTGTAATTTTGAAGCCTCTAGATAAGAAATACATGATTTTGCCATAACTTCTTTTATATTTCTTTGCCGAACATACTCAGGGCATTTCTTGTCAATAGCAAGATGTGCACCGTTGCAGAGGCAACATTGCACATAATCATCATCTGCTGAACAGCCATGGCCAGAATGGCCTTGTCCACATCGAAAACATCTTGGAACTGAACGACATTGAGCCTTAACGTGTCCGTAACGGCAACAATTATAACACTGAACTGTTGGATAAATGTATAATTCTACAGGCAATGAGTTATAACATACAAAAATTCTTTTTGGCAAAACCTGACCATCAAAGGATAAAACTACCGTTTCTGTTGCTTTAAAAGATGTAACACCATCAACTACTACCTTTTTATTTAATCGTCTCACTTTGATAATGGGGCCGCAGCCTGTAGGAATATTAGTGTTTTCTTTTATTTCTTCTTCAGACCAATCCGAAGGGATCCCTCTAACTATACCTATTCTCGTAATGATAAAAGAAGGGATAAATGCTTTTAGGTTGCTGGTTAGTAAATCAGTGTTGCTGAGGAAAATGTTGGCGTCATTTAACTGATTGAAGGAAATAGATAGGCGATTTCTGCCAATGCGTTTTAAACTACCATTAATAACATTTTTTATGTTGTGTTTTTTTAAAAATCGACCAAATGTAACAGGGTGTAATGTGGTACCATCATTTTGAGACTGTGTTTCTTTTACAATATGTACAACATATGGGGCAGAATCACTGTTGGTAAACAAAGACCTTACTGGTGGCTGTTGGGGAAGAACTACTGGGGGCTGAACAGGCTTTTCCACGTCGGAACCACAACCGCAATATCCGTCGATCTTTTTACCATCTTTATTGCGTTTTGTATGTTTTTTGTTGCACGTCCTGCAAATACGTTTCGCCGCAATTCGTTTTCTTTTGTCGCCTCTTAATGACACGGATGAAGCATCTGTGTCCATGCTAGTTTCAGCATTATAATCTATAGTAACATTGTGGGCAATGTCGGGTATTGTACCCCCGGGATCCCCGGGGGGATCCATGGTAATAAAAAACTATATGCTAAAACTTACCAAGCTCTTCTGGCACTAATTTATAAATATACTTATATTTACATAAAAATGTACAAAATTATATTACATACATACAATTACATATAAAGAGTTTAATTTTAAACCTTATCCTGGGTAAAAAGTTACTTAAAATAATTTTTTAACTGAAACACTAAAAAACCGCGTCAGCCAATTTTTAGGTTTCCCGCGCTTCAAAGGTTAAACTTTTTTTTTTTTTTTTTTTAATGGCTCGGTTGTAGACCATTTGCTAAAAGGTTAAACTTGTATTTAGATTCATTCATATCTCAGTGATGTTCCAAGTCAATTTCAGGGATGCCGTATTTCATCAAGAAAATAGCCGTATTATAGAGAAAATATAAAAAAATCTGTCTAGTGTGAGTCGAACTCGTGTGCCGAGCGTTCCTTACCTATTTAAGGTTAGTGCGGTATTATACGGCAATTGCCGTAACATGAAAGAAAATACTATAGGAACATCATTTCCAAACGTCGTTAGCGCTGCGAAAAAATAAAACGTATACCGTTTACGAGTTCAATGGACTTGTCACGCAAATTAGATGAAGTTTAACGTATTCGGTGAAAACTGCGGCTATTCGTATTTATTTATACGAATGAAAACGTACCGCATTAATTCTCTGACGACTGTATTACCTATGTAACTACGTCTAAAATCGAACACTGCAAGAAATATGCAGGACAATGCCATGTGAACCCAGCCTATAATACTTTACCAATTTACTTTTGCGATCATTCGTAACATTGTTATAAAACCGCTTAAGATACCTATATTTAGAACGGGCCTTTATAAATTACACGAAAAGGGTCAAATTGGCATTTAGCAGTGAATATTTGGAGAAATTACTAAAGCCCGCCATTACAGCTAACCGCGGGTTTTGAGTGTTCTTAATTTGAATTGATGACTTGTTGGCGGGGTGAATATTAAATTTAGTTATCGAGAGGAGTATGAATTTATATTAATATTAATAATAGTAAGCGGTACTGTTATGTGAGCTGCACACTTTGAAGTTAGTTGATTTGAAATGATTAGTGACTGATAGCCAAATAGATAATGAGTAGGTATCAGTGGTTAACTGCGTGGAGGCAGAAGGAACAGCCGTCCACGTGATCTTATACTGTCCAGGACTGGCAAAATACAGGGCTGAACACCTCGGGTCGCCGAGGTCGCTCCAGGAAGCCGTCGGCAACGTAAAGAGTCTGCTAGGATTCCTCCTGGAGCTGCGCTGGCAGTAGCTATGCCCAAAATAGGCGCACAACTGACGTCGAGTTGCGGAAATCCAAGCCCGCTACAATCTACAGGTATCAGTGGCGAAAAGTCCATACAAGCCAATTCCAATCGGCTTCCCTTTAGGAATTGGTTAATATCACGTACTTTATTCATTAATATGTTACGCTTAAAAGTTTTAAATAGCATCAATAATAGGTAGGTAATATATAATATGAAGTTGGTAGTTGCCATAGAAACGTCGTTGACGGTAGCATAGATAAATAATATTAGTTTTGCTATGACGGTAATGAATTATAATTAGAAGAATAATTTTCTTAAGTAAGAACTTTCTGCTCCGGCTTCCCATTTTCAGTTTTCCATCCTTCGCCACTGGTACGTACTAAGGAATACTGCTGAGTGTGAATCATGTTGATCGTGTAGTGCCGTGTAACGAAAATAACCTAACACCCCCCTACTCCGACCGGCACAGCGGTGATATTTTTTAGTTTTGCCATATATTGATGAATAGCAGAACTTTTAATGACTTTTTGAAATATCACGCTTGTCTCTTTAGTTCAGCAACTCGCCTCTTGGTGGCATTGGTTGTATCGGTAAGGTTGTATTGTCGGTTGTAATTTGTTTTCTTATCAGTCACCACGCTCTAAAACTTGAATTAATATCAAAGAAAAAAACAAAGTAAAAAAATATTGCATATAGGTAGGTATAAAATAAATAAATAATTATAATGACATAAGTTGATAAAAAATGCTATGCAATAGCTTTACCGCGACAGTCTCCGAGTGCCACACGTCTTTTTTATCTCGATGACGTGTAATGATAATTTAGGTAGGTACTATGCGTTTCAAATAAGAATAGGACTGGACTAACGGCTATTGCAATAAACCCGCAGAATTTTCAGCTTCAAGTATTTAAGGCGCACTTGTAGAACGGACCGGTGTAGGTACGTATGGACTTAAACATAGCCAGCGAATTTATTTTGTATTTTTGCAACATAATTTGAGTAGTAGATTAAAAAAAAGTCTTAAGATCTGTTTCCCACCTACCTTAAGTTTATACGTTTCGTTATAGTATTTTAACATTACAAGTTTTGTATGGTACCTATCAGATTCTGTGGTGGTCTCTAATACAGGTTGCACCTATAATAGACACCTAGGCTAATTCACGTAATTTAATAAGTTCTGTTGCGTTGCAGTTGCAGTTAAGTTTCGATCAAATCCTTTTGGTATTCTCGTAATTTTAACAACCGCTGTCAGATACGCTTTTAACAACGGTTCTACGTTCTATCAGGACATCTTAACCAGTCTAAGGTTTACAGCACAATGAATGTTCCGAGCCTGTGTCTGTTCCTCGAAAAATAACGCGTCACGCCCTGTCACGCCACACTGGCTTTCAACTAATGGCTGTGAAATTGGCGCGAAACCGTCTAGTCAATCACATTACTAATTATACATTAAACAAATAAAATTAAAAACTATCTAGAATACAAATGATCTAAAATTAGTAGATACTATAAATAAAATAATTACGCCTTAAAAAAATTTTGACTTACATTTTACAATCTACTAACAAAAAGCTAACAACAAAATGTTTATTGTTTAGACTGATATGAGTCCTCTAGGAGTCGTTTCGTATGATAACCTGCAGATTGTCCCAGATTTCGTATTTGTTTTCCTCAAACACGGACCGCTTTACATTTGCTTATTAAGAATATTATTATAAAAGGTTTTGTTTACTCTATATCCGCAACTACTTCAGTGCCGGATTAGCCACGTAGCAAGAGTAGTTTTTGCTACAGGCCCCGCGCAAATAGGGCCAAATTGGGCCCCGCGTATACCTCCAAACATTAAACCTTATGGTGTTAGTAAGTAGTGGTTCAGATTCATCATCATTCACCTTGCCTTTTTCCCATTTCTATTGGGGTCAGCTCCCAGTCTAACCTGATGCGGCTAACTACCAGAATTACCTATACGTGCGACTGCTATCAGACCTCGAAACCTCGTAGAGAACCAGTAGCCGAGATGGTTAGACCAGGTGTCACGGTACGGTACGGTCGAACAAAATGGCAATTTGTTTTGTTTTTTCAATGACAACAGCCATTTTTTTCGACATTTGAGCGTTTTAGACATTTATCTATAATAGACAAATGTCAAAAAAATGGCGAATATCATTGAAAAACAAAAGAAATCGCCATTTTTGTTTATTAGAGATATGTAGTTAATGTTTAAATTGCAGGAATCGAGGCCCGGGTTTGTTGCATCGTAGCGCCTGAATTTATGGTCCGAGTTAGATAATTCTGCGCTAGGTTAATAAAATTAAGGAAGGTTATTAAGTTTTTAATTTAGTGTTTTAAGCATGATCGGGGATCGAACCCGCCACCTCATATTTCAAAGGCAAGGCCGATACCGCTGTCTCCAAATACCTTATATACACGCATTTTATTAAATTTTCATGTAGATGTGATTATTTTTTCAAACAAACGTTTTTGCCCACTGTACTAAAAATTGTGAAGATATCGCGCATACCGGTCCAAGATGGTGGATTTCCATTTTCCAGTCCTATTCTTATTTGAAACACATAGTACATACCTACACTTGGAGATACTTGCTCTACATTATAAGCAGGTATGTACTTCAAGCTGATTTTCATTTCACAGAATCTCAGGTAGAGTAGGATCATTATTTATAAACTGCGAACAATGAATCAAGTTCCTTTACGTGTTATGTAATTTCACAGTGTCTTCCCTGATGTATCTTGAAATGAAATCTTGGATCATAGCCAACGCGATGAATGGCCTTCTTGCTAGGGGTGGCATCATGAAGTGTAGGAAAAAATGGAGAGCGCATTTTGATTAAAACTGGAATCAGTTATTTACCTACATATTATTCGGCAGGTAATCCACCTTTTTTTCAATACGTATACTAATGTGGTACACATTATTTTCCAGCTTGATAGAAAGTCCTGTTCCAGAGAGCAAGAAAGCTTCAAATTGTTGTTAGAACCGTGATCTCCATTTTAACCGATGACTTCATGGCATAAAATATTTTTTTACTTTTTTTACCAACGAACTTTTTTTTAATTCTGCATTTTGTATATCAGCCAGTTTCTAATATCACAGACCTCTTTTGTAACTGGCCACTTACACCTAACTGAAATAAATACAGAAGCAGTACAAAATACTTTTGTAATTTTACGATACGTTTCTGATTATTTTTTGTTTTTTAGATTTGAATTTTATTCAATCTACAGCCCATCAAATCTAAGAAGTACCGTTTGACAGTTCTAAACGTAGTACATTTAGAATTTTATTTTTCGTATGAAAATTGTTTATGATATGTTAAAATAAAAATAGCTTCATAATTCAATTATTTTACAGGAAAGCTAATAAAAATGGTGTGAATTACGCCTTTACAAAGCTAATTTAATAGAAAACAGTGAAACGTCAAAAGGTATTTCTTAGATTTGTTCAATTGTAATGTTGTGTTTCGATTGAAGCTTAAAAACTCAACTCTCATTGCCCTAAAATCCTGTACAATACTTTGTGTGTACACAGTACACACTATTATATTTTTTAAAACAGAAACGTGACATAACGTACCTAATGTTTTGTAATTCATGAATATTCAGCCAACATTGCAGTTATTCACTGGATAATTTGCTATTTGTCAAAAAAAAAAGGCTAACAAACTCAGCGAAACATGACAAAAGTTATGAAATACGTTTATTTTTCCTTTTTTACGGTTTTTGTCCTTGCTTTTTTCGTACGCCGTTAATTTCTGTGGCAGTTAGATTATTTTTGTGCGCAACCGTATAAATAAGGGATGCGTGTAAATAAATGGTTAGTAAGAATTTAGGTTTATCTAACGACTTAGGAGACTATAGGCCGACCGTTTAACTCGATAAAACATTAATTAAATCTCATAAAGAACTATTTAACCACAGATAAAAGTAATGTAAGAATAGTCACTAATATCCATATCGCTTGAATCATCATCACTGTCTGTGCAGCTTGAGGAGTCAGAATCTTGGCGATAGGCGATACGCGAGTTAAACGGTCGGTCTATGAATTGTATTATGCTATCCTAAAACATTAACAGAATATATACCCGGAAAAATATTATGTTTGTTTTTTATACGTATAAAGAGCTACCGAAGAAGATAAAACAGTGTTATAAATTTTATAAGTATGCAATAGACAAAAGATTTATATCATGCACCAAAAAAAAAATATTTTTTTACTTAACTTCTGTATTAGAAAGTGTATATTTTTTAGAGGATTGCACCTTCTTGGGCACCCGATAGAGCTTAATCCGGCCGGTCTTATGAGTAAATTCTTTAAGCTTAGGTGAATTTAAACAACATTAATCTTTTCATTCATAAAAACTTGAGAGGTGTCAAGGGACACCCGGATGGAACGAAGCTCCTTTCGATTAATTATTGAAGGAATTGTAATAAAATATTTTTTTTTTTAAGTTGTAATAATATTTTGTTTATTATTAACAAATATAATGTAATATAAACTTAATCAGTAAAAAAAAGAAAAAAGATAGAGAGAGGGAGACAGACAGACAGAGAAACATGCGCACGCCGCACAGCTTACAATAGCTTACTATAGCAAAAAGTGTCGTGACAACTTTTCGTAAGATTTTTTCCGTCTAGCCCCCTTTCACAACGCGCGATAAGGAACTTCGTTCCAAAAACGTTACATATCTAATCAACTTAACTGCCTCGATAGTCAAGTGGTTAGCGTCTTCGCTTAATAACCGCGAGGTCTCTGGTTCGATATCCGGATCGAGGAAAAAATTCTAATATACTTGAAGAATCTTACTTACAGCTCGAAGTTTGGAATTGTGCCCGATGAAAGGCAATTAGGCTACCCCCTATTACGTATGGGACCTAAACCGGCGAAAACTGGGTGATATTCAACTCTGCCTACACCTTCGGTTAAAACAGGCGTGACGCTATGTTACTTACCTCATCATCTTCATCATCATCTCCCTATTCTATAGCCCTCTCTTAAAGTACGCCACTGAGCACGATCCGCGGCTTTTCTCATCCAGTTCTTGTCGGCCGCCCTGCTGAGGTCGTCACTCCACCTAGTCTGAGGGCGTCCTATGCTACGTTTACAAATTCGTTTTTTTTCCTGAAGTAGGCCTGCGCTTGACTACAACTTGCCTGATGTTAAGCAACTATACCGATTCATTCGTGGTTACGAATGAATTTCAGTGAGAAGGTGGCCCACCCTCTTAAATGGTGTCACCAGACATCGCACCGGAATACGGCAAGGCCGCTTGGCGGTGCGGCTTTGTCAGGTGTCTGGCCTACCACCAGTTAATTACTAGTAAACATAATTACTAGTTGATTGTCACCTGATTTGCACCACCCGGGGGCAACGTGTGGGGATTCAGATAAAAGGTGCACTCCCACGGACGAAGAACTTGTTTCAATATTTTCTGCTAACAAAGCGAGCTATATTTCTTCCATATCTGTGAGGTAGACAAAATGACGAGAATGAATATTCAGACAGGACGTTGCGGAATTTAATGAGGAAATCAACATGGCGGCCTACCCCTTGAAACGGGTGCTGTTAACCTGGTTTAAAATTGCAGCATCTATTATTTTTAAAGAATATTTTTAACAGATTGTGGTTAATAATTACCTAATAAATACTTTTTAATTTATTTGTTTGAGGATTGCAAACAAAGAAATATTATTGCTACTTAAAGCACCTTTGTCATAAATAATAACAAAAATTGAATTAATATGCGTTTTAAATAAGAAGAGGACTGGACTGTGGGTCGGAATTGTTGCTTGTGGTTTCTAAACGTATGGAGGCTCATTCCACAGCCGCCTTCTCACCGATAATCATTCGCAATCACGAGTGAATCGATATACTAGGCTGGCGCGTTCCATCGTAGAGTACATCATTGCTAAACATCAGGTAAGTTGTAGTCAAGCGCCAGCCTATCGCAGAATAAAAAAAATCTTCTAAATACATCTATCAAGTTTCGTGAGTTGTACAAGAGTTGATGTACAATATGTATGTATGTTTGTTTGTCTCACGATTACTCTAAATCTAGCCATCAGATTGCAATGATATTTATTTATTTATTTATTTATTCAGTGCTTAATAATTACGGTACAAAAACCAATTACAATCATTAATATGTCATACTTAGAATCTACAAAAATATACAATAAACAAACTTATAAATTAATATTTAAAAATTACTGAAATAACTATAAAACAAATATTACATCATGCAATCGTCCTCGCAAAACGTCAGGCAGGCCAGCAATAACGCCCTCCACTCATCCGCAAACACATCACACTCTGGGTATTTGTCCAGGAGAGCATTAAGTGTTGCAAGCGATCGCGGCACAGGAGATCGCGAGAGAGATACTGTACGACACGCAGGGACAGCAAACAGCCTATGTTTACGGTTCCTCCGGTAGTTATTAGGAACAAACAAACGACAAAGTTTGGAAGTTATGTCTGGGGAGTCAATTTTACCACGCAAAATCTTGCACATCATTGCAAGTTGGTTATAAGATCTTCTAACTTCTAACGAGTTGTACATGAGACTTCCCAATAGATAATTAGTAGGGTACATATATGGGTAGTATCCGTAAGCACGCTTGTATAGGTACCTTAAAAAGACTTTTTGCACTTTCTCAAGCAACAGTGAATATTTAGTTTGATAAGGATGCCATACACATGAACTAGACTCGAGTTTACTTCGGACCAGGGTATTGTAGATGAGTTTTATCACATGAATGTCCTGAAGGTCGTTCGAGTTTCGAAGTACAAAACCCAATCTGCGATAGGACTCTTTAGCCACTGTTGTTATATGATCGTGGAAGGTGAGATTTTGATCGAAAGTTACACCCAAATCTTTGGTTGTATTAGTTCTTGTTAAAAAATCAGAGCCAAGTCTATATTGAAATTTTATTGGGTGTCGCATTCGACCAAAAGTCATTTGCAAGCATTTGCTGGCGTTGAACTCCATTTTATTGTCAACACTCCACTGATAAATTAGATTGATATCATGCTGCAATTTTAAACAATCTTCCTCGGTTTGTATCTCCATGTACAATTTCAGGTCGTCAGCGTAGAGAAGACATTTTGAATTTAAGATGACACTAGGAAGGTCATTTACCATTAAAATGAAAAGGAGTGGTCCAAGCACTGAGCCCTGACTCACACCAGAGAGCGTGTGATAAGGCTGAGATTCGTACGAACCGAGTCTAACAAATTGCTTACGACTGCGAAGATAATTTGTGAAAAAACAGAGAAGACCTGGTGAGAAACCCAGACAACTTAACTTCCTTAACAGTATGTCGTTATCGACTCGATCAAATGCTTTCCGAAAATCAAAATATAGTACATCTACTTGCCCCCCACGATCCAACACGCCAGAAACAAAGTCCGAAATAATCAAGAGATTGGTGTCGACAGACCTTCCCTTCCTAAACCCATGTTGCTCATTACACAAAAACGACTCGACCTGTTTATAAATCTCAGTGTGGATTATATGTTCAAAGAGCTTTGCTAATGTTGAAAGTATAGCGATTGGGCGATATTCCTCTATAGACGATTTATTAGAGGATTTTGGAATGGGAGTAACTCTAGATAACTTCCATTGGGAAGGGTAATGTCCAGTACTCAATGCTAAGTTGAAGAGATGACATAGAGGAAGAACCAGAAACTTATTACCTTTTTTAATAAACCAGGATGGAATGCCATCAGGCCCCACAGATTTACTGACTTTAAGCTTTTTAATTGCCGTGGAAACGCTAGAGGGAGTAATCTCGTTAATGTGGACATTATTATTACTAGCAGATTGAAGAGATGTGGATTTTTGACTATCCAATTTAGGTGGTTGAGATAAAAAGACGCTAGAGAAGAAGTCTGCAAATGCCTCTGCAGCTTCAACACCATTCACCATGGTACCTTTGTAGTCAACGCATGACTCAAAACCCCCCTTGGACCGCAAGCTCGATATGTGTTGCCAAAATCCACGTGGATTGGATTTAAGGTTTTTCTCCTTATTAGCTACATATGAGTCATAGGCGAGTGTGATACGGTATTTTAAGCTACTACGAAGGTTGGAAAAGGATTGATATGCTTTGTCAGATTTAGTTTGCTTCCAAATGCGATGTAATTTCAGTTTACGCTTAATATCACGTATAATGTCTTTTGTGAACCAGACTGGGTATCGCGTAACGTTCGATTTGTCACGACACTTTTTAGGGAAGCAAACGTCAAATATACGATAAATAGTATCGTAGAAAAATGAAACACTGAGTTCGATATCTTTTAGCTGATATAGGCCCAGCCACGATATTTCAGAGAGCATGCCGTACAGGATATCACAGTCACCTTTTTGAAAGTTCCAATCTCTGTCAGGAGATATATTACTTGGCTCAGAACGATCGCAGTGACGTACATGACGTACATCCTCCCCTTGATATTTTAATACAAATATCAAGGGGAGGATGAGGAGGATCTGGTGCCACTAAGCCATCTGTTGCTAATACTTTTACCTCGTTTGCGCCACTGTTTTCTCGGACTAATACCACATCCAACATTCCACCATATACATTCTTTTCTGTATTCATATCTGTCAAGCTACAATAGGTTAAAAAATAATAATAATAATTGCAGATATTTAACGATGCACTTTTTAAATTAAGGTCACCATAGATCAATACAATGCCTCTCAAATTACTGATGATGCTTTCAACTTTACAAAACCATAACATATAGTCACTATCATTAGCACTTGGTTTGATATATACCACACAAACATAAACGGTATGTCCTTGATATTGGAAACTGGCCCAGAGGTCCTCTCCGTTGTCTGTTTCCAGCTCAGCACGCCTGCGCAACGTGATAGGAGCTCGAGCCGCGAGAAGAACGCCACCACATGGCGTTTCTCTGTCTCGCCGCAGGACATTCCAGTTTCCTGGAGCAATCTCAGAATCTTCAACAGATGTATCGAGAAATGTTTCAGTAATAGCTACAAGGTTATGTTCCAGTAATAACAGGTTGTTTCGCCATGTTCGCAGCTTAGTTTTAAGTCCACGAACATTTTGATAAAATACATCTATACTGTAAGATTTACCGTCTCGGGTCTGGCTCACGAAAGGACTGATGCTGAGGGTTAATTTTTTCTCTGGGAAATCTGTTAATCCAGGCTTTTATTCTTGCGTTGACTGGCCATATGTCTGCAGAGTAACATTTATCATAGAGATCCAGTGGAACGCCAATTTTGTATGATTTGTAATCTCCTTTAGGGTTCAATTCCTCCACAGAGCATACTTCCTTTGGGAACAAGTGTTGCAAATAATGACGTATCTCTTCAGCATTGGATAGCATGTTCCATACGTGTAAATATTTCTTCGCCTCGACAGCTTTCAACGATGTAGCTGAAGGTCCAGCGGTACCGAAGATTGATGTAAGTCGTGGAGCTCTCTTTGTAACCTCTATCCACGGCTGATTATCAATATTTTTATTCGTAGTTTCAGTACTTTCAGATGAATCATTGACGAGAGGGAGTGAACAACTATTATTGCATTCACTAAGTATCGCATTAGTAGGTATACTGATTTCTGGTTGATTTTTCTCAGGCTTCCTTTGCTTTTGCTTTATCGGCTGGTTGGAAGATTTACTCTTACGTGCAGGTTGCTGATTGGCTGCAAAATGTTGAGGTCGGGAAACTACTACTGACTTGGGCTGAGAGATTTTTGATAGTTTCGGTGTTTCTGCAGTTGGCAATATAGGCTGAGTGCTTTTGTGGACTACTGGTGGTGAACTGGATTCATACATTTCATGTTTTTGTAGTTTCTCAAGGAGTACAGTTATAGTTTTCTCGTAATTCTCCATTTTTGTTTCATAGCTTGTCATGATAGCTAATAGTCGATTTAGCTTTGCATCATAGTTTGTTATCATGGAGACAGCGTGACTTAACTTGTTATCATAATTAGTTATCATAGACGTAGACTCCAAAAGCTGTTCTTTTATAGTTATAATTTCTTGACGCAAATCTTGACACTCATTACTTACACTCTGATCATCAACAGTTAAATGCTCTCGGCCCATATAACAGAACGTTTTCTGCACTCAGCTAAGGAAGTATTATTTTTTATTCAGAGCTGGCACCGACCTCAAAAAAGTCCTTGGGTTATGAACCTAGGAGGAGGCATAATTATGCTTTTATTTGGATTTTATCAATGGTATAATTTTAATTTCACCCTTTTTTGAAGTCGGATTAATTTTTTAATTTATTTTTATTTAGGTATTGTTCAGAAGTCCACTGTCTGTATCTACTTACTCGTATGCGCTGAACTACTGATCTTTTGATATCAGGGATTTTTTTCAGGCTGGTGACATTGATTTAGAAGTTACAGATAAACAGGTTTTGAAAGTAAAACAAGATTAAGTATAGATGACATCCTAATTTTAACAGAGAAAATGGTTGGAATATACCACCAGCTTGGGACTCAGTGCTTAATTTACTTGTACCAAAACCCAAGCAAAATCAACTCAGAATTCAAGACACTATGAGCTCAGTTTGCTTAAATCAGAACGCAACTTAAATAATAATGTTTCGTTTCATCGATGTGGAGGCATACAAAAACATCATAACACTCGTCCGCGAGAAGGGGCTAATTGGACACACGTTTAATCGAAAAGACCAACGATGCTTTCGGCTAGTGATAAAAAACCTTCACCACACCACACCACACAGTGAGATAATTCACGAAATAGAGAAGACTGAAAACAAAGTCCAAGGTGAAATTATAAATGTAAAATATGGACCAGAGAAAAAGCCAACGTCAACATTCTTTGTTAATTTAGTCCCTAGCCCAAACAATAGCGCCGTCAAAAATATAAAGTACATTTACCATCAATCTATAATTATTGAAGAACCACGTAGGAAACAAAACTCAATTCCTCAGTGTCAAAGATGTCAACAATATGGCCATTCCAAAAACTATTGCATGCGACCCTATCGCTGCGTAAAATGTGCGCAATCGCATAAGACATCAGAATGCCCTAAAAAAGATAGAAATACGCCCGCAACTTGTGCATTGTGCGATGGCTCACATCCCGCAAACTACAAAGGGTGTACAGTATACAGAGAAATCCTCAAACGAAAAATGGCCAAGGGCCCTCAATCAAATACCAGGAATCAAACCCACTACAATCGAAGAGAAAAAACAAACGAGCAGCCAGAAATACAGACCACGGATACAAATGTGTATGGTGGTAAAAAGCCCTCATATGCTGAAACAACTAAAAATCACACACATCTTGAAACTTTGCTCACACAACAAGCTGAAAAGCTAGATAAACTTCTGGACCAAATGTCGACCCTAATGAGTCTACTCACAACAGTGGTTAGCAAACTTGCACGATGAAATGGCTGTGCTCAAAGTTGCTACCTGGAACATAAATGGTTTAGTAAGACATAAACATGAGGTTGAACTATTTCTCAATGAGCACGATATTGATGTACTTTTAATATCAGAAGCACGCTTTACTTCGAACCACGTCTTTCATATCAAAAACTTTTGTGTTTACGCTACATACCATCCTGACGGAACTGCTCATGCTGGAACAGCTATCATTATAAAAAAACACATCAAGCACGATATTCTGCCTGATTATAAAACAAACGAAATACAGGCCACTAATGTTATGGTGCAAGACGCACAAAGCTCATTAATCATGTCTGCTATTTATTGCCCACCTTAACACATTTTAAAAGAAAACTTGTTCACATCGTACTTTCACACTCTTGGGCAGCGTTTCATATGCGGCGGTGACTGGAATGCCAAGAATACTTATTGGGGCTCAAGGCTAACGCAACCAAGAGGTCGAGAATTAAAAAATAGTCTCGACAGTAACAAGCTTCTTATACTAAGCTCAGGAGAACCCACATATTGGCCAACAGACCAAAACAAACTACCTGACCTGTTAGACTTCTTCGTCTGCAAGGGACTCTCTAAGCTACACCTAAGCGTCGAAAGCTGCCTTGATAGCAGCTCAGACCATACTCCGTTAATTGCTACCATTAGTACATTATTGATAAGCAAACCTAAAATTGAAAAAATATGTAGCAATAAAACGGATTGGGATGCATTTAGACAATACATCGATGAAAATGTTCAGTTGCAGATATCACTTAAAACTAACGACAACATTAATGAAGCCACAATGCTTATTACAAACTTAATACAGACAGCGGCATGGAAGTGTACGCCCGCTGACTCAGCAAAAGGCTTAGCAGGCAATAACATCCCAAAATACATAAGAAACATGGTTCTTGAAAAAAGGCGTCTACGTAGAGTTTGGCATAACAGTCGTCACTCTTTGGACAAAAAAGCGTTCAACAAAGCAGCTGCAGAACTGAAACTAGAGTTAAAAGAAATTGAAAATGAGACTTTAAAATATAAACTTGAAAATCTAAACCCTGCGTCCCGGAATGAGCATTCTCTTTGGAAGACCGTCAAGAACAGCAGGGCAGCACCACAACCTGCACAATACCCCATAAAGCTGAGTAACAACAAATGGGCTAGAACTGGTATTGAAAGAGCTGAAGCCTTTGGACACTTCTTGGCAAATGTATTCACCCCCAATAGTGGGGACGACTCATTCAACCAAGAGGTAAATGACTATGTAGATACTGATTTACAACTCTGTCTACCCATACCGAGCTGCTCACCAAGCGAAGTTTGGCATATTATCAAGAACCTTGAAAACAACAAAGCACCTGGTTACTGTCTTATAACTGCTGAAGTGCTTCGTCAACTCCCAAGAAAAGCCATCGTCTTCTTAACGCAGCTCTTCAATGGAATTCTAAGAACTGGCCACTATCCAACTATGTGGAAGGTATCTGAGATAATTATGGTCCCGAAACCAGGCAAGCCACCACAAGATATCTCCTCATATAGGCCAATCAGCTTACTCCCAGTGATCTCAAAAGTCTTTGAAAAAATTGTTGCTAGGAGACTTAACTCAATACTGTCCAACGACAACATCATCCCTCAACACCAATTTGGATTTAGAACAGGTCACTCAACAGTGGAACAAGTGCACAGAGTTGTAAACAAAATAAGAGAAGCCTTAGAACAGAAAGAATATTGTTCGGCTGCTTTTCTAGATGTGCAACAGGCATTTGACAAGGTCTGGCATCAAGGATTGTTGTATAAGATAAAAAAAGTGCTTCCTAATAATTTGTACGTACTTCTCAAGGAATACCTGAATGATAGGATTTTTAGAGTGAAAATCAACGATTCCTACTCTGAATTCCACAGCATACTAGCTGGAGTACCGCAAGGCTCCGTTCTGGGTCCCACTCTATATCTAATATATACGGCAGACATACCAAATAGCCCAGAAGTGCTCTCTGCCACATTTGCTGACGACACAGCGGCTCTATGTAACAACAAAGACCCACATGAAGCATCGACAATGTTACAGAACCACCTTGACAAGGTCGATGACTGGATGAAACAATGGCGCATTAGAGCCAGTGCTACCAAATCCGTACACGTGACATTTACTCTAAGAAAAGATGACTGCCCACCAATTAAACTGGGGACAAACATTCTTCCTCATAAAACAACTGCGAAATATTTGGGAATACACCTCGACAGAAAACAAACTTGGAGGCACCATATTGAAAAGAAAAGAGATGAGCTAAACTTCCAACTATCGAAACTGAACTGGCTCTTAAGAAGAACTTCACGAGTTTCGCTGGAAAACAAATTGCTCATATACAAAACAGTTCTAAAGCCAGTTTGGACGTACGGTATAGAATTGTGGGGTACAGCAAAAAACTCTAATCTTGCAATACTGCAAAGATTTCAAAATAAAGTTCTCAGAAATATATCCAACGCACCATGGTTTACAAAAACGTCTGAACTACATGAATTTCTACACATAAAAACAGTGAAGGAGGAAATAGAATACCGGACAAAGTTATACAAAACCAGAATTACATCTCATTTAAATAGCTTGGCAACTGCTCTCGGTTTACCGATATCGGTACAACGACTAAAGCGCCACCACATATGGAGTCTGATTCAGACAGATGAGGAATAAGAGGGATATATCTTCATTGGAAGATAAACCTCACATGACCATCACCAACAAAACGTCTGCTAATGGTTTGGGAAACCGATTGCAAGACTCTCACGGGTAAAAAAAATAATAATAATAATAATGTTTGTAGGTAGTCAGTAATAATTGTGATTAATATTTTTGGACGTCAAATACCTCAGTCCACCCGTGAACATGAAGTCTGAAAAGACTTGGAAATGTTGGGATCTAAAATCTAAAATAAAACACGATAAAATCAGTTAAAAAGTAGTTTTATTTCAAGATTATGTATAATGGATTAAATAACATTTACTTAAACTAAGACATAATAGTAACTTAAATTAACTGATCTGCACAGCCCACAGTGCTTTGCTATGTAACTATGTAGAGTCCGTGTCACGAAAGAAGTCCCGCGGCATTCAGTGGAACTAATAATTAAAGATCGGAAATGTTTTTCAATTTGCAAGAAATTATAACAATAAGAATGAAGCCTGAAATTATTATAATTAAAATTTGGAGTTGAGAGGGTGTCCTCTCAACTCTAAATTTTAATTTGACTGTAGAGTCGCCTAGCAGCAGCATCCTAGCGCCCCGGCTGCGGGACTTCTTTCGTGAAAAGTACTCTAGCGATGATGCGAACTAATATTTATAAATACAAACAATTTTAATAGACATCGACAGATTTGGTCTTTTGGCAACCTTGGCACCTGGCGTCACACTGTGGGAATATGGACATTGCTGAAATTCAGTGCTGTGGGTCGCCTCTAGTAGGCACTCACAGCGTTTACTGAGCAATGTCCATGTATGACACTGATGGGTCACACACACTTACTCTTGGCTTTTTTCTTCTTTTTAACTGTTTTCATTTAAGTTTTTTTTTTCTTTTCATGTATATTTTTTGTTATTTGATTCTGTGTGTCCTGTCAAAAAAATGTTTTTCTTTCTTTCTAATATGGCCGATGACCCATTGCTGCTTCAGGACTTCTAGACAAATTACTGTACCTAGCGAAAGGAACAAGATTTATAGAATTGAAATTCACCTTCGAAATGTCACGTGACAATCTTATGTCAGCGGTGGCGCGGATGAGTACCGGTGGCGCGGCGGTACCGGCCTCGCCTTTGAAATTTAAGATCAAGGGTTCGATTTCCAGTGTTGCTTCGCCGCTGCTCAATATCGGTGAAGGAAAACATCACGAGGAAACCGGCCTGTACAAAAACTAATCATTCAAGGACATGTGTGTGGATTAAGGCATAAAAGAAGAGCCGAAAACACACACAAAAAGTAAAAAAAAGGGTTGAAGTGATGTGGAAGACTGGTGGATAAGCCTTAATCCACACACGCTGGCCAAGTGCGGTTTGGTGGATATTTCATGTAGTTTCCGCACTATGTTTTCCTTCACCCATATTAAGCAGTGGCGATGAAACAATTCACACAAAGGTATATGCACGACCGGGGATCGAACCCGCGACCTTATATTTCTAAGGCGACGCCCGTACCACTGCACCCCGCTACTCTTCCTCCATATATCTGATCTCAATTTGTTATATTACAATAGCGGATATTAACAATATTGTATCCACTGGCTACAAATTCTATAAAAAATCTAGCACTTAGCAGGTGTTGTCTTCGTTTAATCATACTCCTAACGCCTTACATTCTTTTTACGAAGGATAATTCTATAGTTTTAATCTGCATTCTTCAAATCTCTTGAGCCACTTTCTTCCGTTCGGTGACCGGTCTAGTGGGGCGGTGCAACCGTACCCCCCGTTACCGTTGATCATCATGTAATCATAGCAATTTGTGACTCCATCACCGTTGCAATCCTAAACAAGAAAATAAATTATTTGAAAGCTGATTTTAAATTCTAAAATGTCATTTCCGGAACAATTGAACCTCTTACAAACAAAAAGAATTTTACAAAGCCGTCTATGACATTATCGGCAATTTATTCTCAAACAGTATTGGTCATCACAATAATTTGTATTTAATATTAAAAACTAAACATAAAACATAAAAAACGATCTTAATCCCTACTAATATTATAAATGCGAAAGTAACTCTGTCTGTCGGTCTGTGTTGCTTTCACGCCTAAACTACTGAACCGATTTGGATGAAATTGGGTATGGAGGTAGTTTGAGACCCGAGAAAGGACATAGGATAGTTTTTATCCGACTGTGCTAACAGAAGGTAATGTTTTGGCGCGATAACCGACATACACGCGAGCGAAGCCGCTGTCGGAAAGCTAGTATTTAAAAAAATATATATTATTATAGGCCGACCGTTTAACTCGCTCCAAGATTCTGACTCCTCAAGCTGCACAGACAGTGATGATGATTCAAGCGATATGGATATTAGTGACGAATAGTCTTATATTACTTTTATCTGTGGTTAAATAGTTCTTTATGAGATTTAATTAATGTTGTATGACTTTGTACCTCAGATGGCGATACGCGAGTTAAACGGTCGCCCTATAGCTTTCCGAGCGCGGCTCTGTCCGCGCGTATGTCAGATATCACGTAAACCATTAACCTTTTTTTGTGCAGTCTAATAAAAAGTATCCTATGTTCTTCCCCGGGTCTCAAAATATCTTCATACCAAATTACATCCAAATTGGGTCAGTAGTTCTGGCTTGAAACGAGTTACTTTCGCATTTGTAGATAATATTAGTAAGGATTATTGAGGAAGTAAGGATGATAATGAAAGAGCTATAGTTAGGTACAGTTGACAATGTATTGACGGTAGGTGGCGGTGGTTGAGAGTAGGAGGCCTATGTCCAGCATTTTGTAACCTACCATCGTGAGGAAACCGACATGTTCTTGGAATTTAATATTCGTTATACAACAGTTTCTCAATAGGCTAGCGTAGATATACTTAGACTTATTTTTCTCAACTCTTAAGATAATTGAGAGAAGAGGACACCTCACATTAACTTAACTTACGGAGTGTACTCACTTTACCAAGTTTCTGCATGTAACCTTCAATGATTCTCTTAGCGCAATGGTAACTCCTGGCGCAGTCTTTCCAAGCTGAAATTAACCATGAACATATAGGAAATGTCACGACACGTCAAACTTATAAAAACCCGTCGTTTTTGCGTCGGGGTTAATAAAAATGAAGCACTAAATGTGTTGCTAACCGCCAAACTCGAGAACGGCTGAACCGATTTCACTAATTCTTTTATTATAATATTCCTTATAGTACAAGGTTGGTACTTACGCAGAGAAAATATTAAAAATTGCCTGAAAAAGTCTAAATACAAAACTTTCTATACTCCCATACAAACGATTCGTAATAATACTTGATAATCAATTTGAACTTTAATAGGCTGTTAAGCGGTAAGAAGTTCACAGAGTCAGCTAGTTATCAATACAAACGTATGCACGCAGGTCAGCCAAAACGACGTTCATAGTATGCTCTTCTAGGACTTCCTCTCCCGCCTTTCCAACATTCCAATTTTTTGACAATACGTCAATTATCTATCTTCCTCTCGCCACTACCCAACGGTAGGAAGTTACAGGAAGATAAATGATGTACCATGCATACATATATTTTTCTACCTACTTTTATCACTGACTGGATTAATGTAAAAGATATATTTGGGGACTAAGTCACCTTCGTCCGTTTCAGTGCACCTTTTATCTGAATCTTTTATCTGCTCCCCGGGTGTTGCAAATCAGGTGACAATCAACTGGCAATTATGTTTACTGGTAATTAACTGGTCGTAGGCTTCGGCCGTGGTTAGTGACCACCCATCAGACACAGCCGCACCTACAAGCGGCCTTGCCGTGTTCCGGTGCGATGTCTGGTGACACTATTTATGAGGGTGGGTCGAAAATGTTGCTCCTTTATGGTTTCAACCTTAAGGAGCCTCATTTCACTGCCACCTTCTCACCGAAAGTCATTCGTAATCACGAGTGAATCGGTACCTTGGGCTGGCGCGTCCCATCGTAGACTACACCATTGCTTAACATCAGGTAAGTTGTAGTCAAGCGCCAACCCATTCCAAAATAAAAAAAATCATCGTATTAGATAGTACTCTAGTAGAAAGGTAGGGAACATGAAGATATTTACCATTGTTTCTCTCCGGCTCATCTTCAGGTAACGTTACCTTCCCCGCTTCAACCCAGTACACTCTGGATATGTTGAAAGGTCCGCAGTACCCTGCAGTGCAGCCGTGTGCCATATCGCATTCAGTAGCCACATGACAGAGACATCTATAGCACTGCTCTGATAGGTTGGGGATGAAAACTCCTGAAAATATTACCAAAGGTAAATCAAAGCTATTATTATAACCCGTATTCATAAGTCATTTTGCTTATTATAGCCAAAATAGCTTATAATTCGTTTGTCTTTGTCTGCCATCTTCACATTAATACTAGTAAGAAGGAGACAAAGTCCATTTCAACTAAAAGGTTTTATAAGATTTTTATGAATAAGATATGTTCTACGGGCACGACTTTTACGGTGAGAAGATAGAACGTCTCACATTAAGTTGTTGACCACTGCCATGAGGGCTCCTCATGCGGGATGAACCACAGTTCAGGGCCCCGATTCTCGCGCTTTAGACATTTATCTCTAATAGACATTTGTCGAACAAAATTTTTTTTTCGACATTATATAGGCCAGGTCGTTGCCGGAAAACTTTTTATTTTGGTATTGGTATGTTGATTAGGTTCAACGTTTATAACGTCCACTCACTTTAACCCTTTTTTAGTGTCCCACTGCTGGGCACGGGTCTTCTCTCAACTGTCTTATGAGTTGAGAGAGTCGTGGATTAAGGCCTAAACTCTCAACTCGTAAATATGAAAGAAGACCCGTGCCTAGTAGTGAGATACATAAAAGGGTTGACGTGAAGAATATCAACAAAACTACATCTATCTTATACTAATGCGTCTAAAATTCTTCCGCGTAGTCATCTTCCGGACACGTAGGTACCTTGACTGAAGGCTAGCGACATTACTGCTTTGGAAGAAAACTGGTTATAATCTATCAAAAGCCGAATACTCAAAGCTCGCTGACGTATAAAAGCTATGAAGTCTCGCGCTAGTGTCGCTTTTGTAATGCACCGTCTGCTCACGTGTAGCCTCTTGTCACAGAGTGCTGCTGAGTCGACAAAGAGATCCCGTACATACACCCTGTACTTCAAAGGTTCCCTTTTCAACTCGTATTTTGTATTTTATTACAATAACCACATGAGCAGGTGTATCCATTGATTTAGCATGTCACAGGATTATCGCCAATATTCTGACTCCCCAAGCTGCACAGACAGTGATGATGATTCAAGCGATATGGATATTAGTCTTACATTACTTTTATCTGTGGTTAAATAGTTCCTTAGGAGATTTAATTAATGTTTTATGACTTTGTACCTCAGATGGCGATACGCGAGTTAAACGGTCGGCCTATAGCATAGAATAAGGCCATCACGCAAAAAAGCGTATCTACCTAATGTTAGAAGGTACTTCCCAGTTGTCTTTTTAAAATATTCAAAATCACATATAGCATTACTGTTTAATATTGAACTGCAATTTGAAGTTTTTATTAGTATGACTGGTATGTACTTCATGCGCGCGACCAGATCTAGTATAACGGAGTGTTTAATGTACAATGAAATGATTAATTATGAGAAAATGCTGTTTAGCACTTTACTGCATCGTTACCCTTGCTTATTTCCCAATTCTATTGAGGTCCCAGTCTAACCCAATGCGGCTAAACTACCAGAGTTATAAAGCGACTGCCATCAGACCTCGAAACCTGTAGGAAACCAGTAACTAAGGTGGTTAGACCAGATGTCACATTATATTAGGCTTCTGACTAACTGTATTAAATGGCATATGTGCTAAATAATAACGGGGACCGAAGGCTTAACGTGCTCTTCGAGGCAGACGCAGAATAGCCCAATCGGACGGCTTACACCGCTCGACTACCGAGTTCGTCAACATGTAGCACTTTACTGCTTAAGATTTAATAATCTTTATTATATTTTAATTTTTATATTTTCTAGTTTACTTTTGTCGTCCGATGTAATTGACACTACCCTATTGTTAAAATACGATGTTGTGTAACGATGTACGAGAGCCCTGATACCCATGCCACAACTTAAATCTTATTTGGGTATCAGTGATCAACCGAACTAGGTATTTGTTATTAAATAAGACTGTTTTTACAAAATTGTCATCCACTGTCTGTATATTTCTGAGGCAATAAATTATTATTATTATTATTAATCTACAATAGATTTGCTGATATAAGCTTTACTGCCTTGTAATACGGATTACGAGAAGTCGAGTTGCGGAAAACCAGGCCGCTTCAAGCTATAAGTCAGCGACGACGACGGTCTGAGAAACTGCAAGGAAAAACCATATCAGACGTCCGCGAAAGTTGTATTACCAAAACCCACTTTCTGTTTAATTTATTCGTCAGACAGCTCAATAAAAATATTTTTGTGCTAACAACAGGTAATTTTTGAATTCGAAAGCTACTTTCAATTTACCTTTTGCTAATATTTTGACGGGCCGGTGGCGTGGTCGGTAAGATACTTGCTTTTCACGCCGCAGGTCGTGGGTTCGATTCCCACCCGAGACAAACATTAATGATGAACATTTGTGTTTGTGTTGAGTCTGGGTGTAAATATCTATTATAAGTATATATTTACAAAAAAAAAGTATTATATGTATAGTATATACCAGTTATCTGGTTTCCATAACACAAGCTCTGCTTAGCTTGGGACCAGATGACCGTGTGTGTTAATGTCCCAAAAATATTAAATATAAATAAATTAAATATTTAAGTCTTCTGATAACTATATTCATTGATATCGTGATTTTTATTTAGATATTTGTACGAGACATCAATCGTACCTAGTAACGTATACATATATTCTGAGTGTGGTTCAACTGAACAACTTGCTTGAGGTTTTTAATATAAAAATTGAGTAAGCATAGTGGAGCACTTCAGCTCAGTGAAATGATGAATAGGGAAGACTGCATTTATTTTATTTTGGCCTTCCGATAAATCAATTAAAAATATTTCTTTTTCTTGTGTGATTAAAGATTACACAGATACGTCAAGCGAAATCGAAATCGCCATACTTAGGTAGGTACCTATCTGAGTTTCATACCTCTGTCTGTTTGACTTACAGCACTCCTAAGTCCTATTTGACTTTAATGCGTTATATATTACCTAATATTGTTTCATTTCAATGATAAAGCAAAAATACGTGTCTGACATTTTTCATAATCTTACTAAAATACGATTACTATATACGATACGATCTTACTTATTAAAATACGATTTTTCATACCTTATCATCCTATTGCAATAGATCGCTGACAGATTGTGAGTCGCATAAAGTCGAAGATGGGGTAAATTGGCCTTGATGAGGTCTAATGTCCTACCGTAGTCAAATGTATGGTAAATGGTGACTAAAATATCATCGACTTTAATATGGAATTGTTGTAGCCTTCAAACCCTTTTTAGTGTCCCACTGATGGGCACGGGTCTTCTCTCAACTATTTTATGAGTTGAGAGAGTTTAGGCCTTAATCCACACACACTGGCCAAGTGCGGGTTGGTGGATGTCACATGTCCTCGAATGATTAGTTCTTAGACACGCCGGTTTCTTTACGATGTTTTCATTCACCGATGTGACCGATGTTCAGAGTTCTGACATTTCATTTAAATTCAAAGCAAAGAAAGAAAATAAAGCATATTGGTTGGACGGTTTGATTGACTTTAATTAAGTGTAACGGTCATTTGTGTTTGAATTTCTCCGTTTTGGCTAACGAAAAACCGGCCCACAAAAATATTATTTTCTGTAAATGTATACCCGTACCCCGGCCATTAAAATTTGCATTTGGGATTTTTGTAACGCAATATTAATTTGGGTTTTGAAGATATTAGTTACTAAACAAAAATACAGATGTTTTTCTTTTGGTAAAAAGTTTTATATCAGATTTTTACATTTATACTCGCTGGTTCGTCCGAAGAGATGATATATACACATGTAGTCACACACACAGTGACGCCAGGTTAAGCACTAAAGTTAAGATTTAAATCCTCTTTTTTTTTTTTGTAGGGTAGATATATGCAGTAGATGTCACCCGCTGACACCCAACCGGCAAACTGCCATTCACATTATAGTGCCCCGCCAGT
Organism: Meganola albula; assembly: GCA_936450015.1. NCBI lineage: Eukaryota > Metazoa > Arthropoda > Insecta > Lepidoptera > Nolidae > Meganola > Meganola albula. The sequence continues at coordinate 11,296,101 of OW388159.1, read as the reverse complement.
TAGCACATGAAACATTTTGTTACGGTTTCTGTACAGTTTTTTCAGCATTTCAGAGTGATAATATGGGCAAACGTAAACATTCAAAGGACAGTTATGACTATATCGCCAAAAAACTAAAGAAATTGGAAAGAAAACTGAATCGCAAGCGGGAAAGACAGCGTGATTGCTCACCTACTTACCGGAACGGTTATTCGTCGTCAAACAAAGAAGGTTAGCGTTTCATTGCTCGTATTATCTAACAGCTCATTACGACCCACCCTTCAGACAGTTACATGATAAGTCTGTGTTGGAATTTATTAATTATAACCACACTGACAATACGGTAACATAATATTGTCAATTTATTGAAAGCCATTGTCTCACCTGTGTTTAATCCTTTAAAACATAGGTAGTTACATGATAAACCAGCAATTATTTAATTTCTGGTAATACGGTAACGTTCACAAAACATGTATAAAGTTAATTAGGTTATCCTAACTAACTAATAGCATGACAAAAAATATAGTACCTACCTATCTACCTTAATGGGTGATTAGGTACCTAGCTGTTGTTTTGTACCTCATTATGTCTGCTCACTACATAAGTCTTTATATCATAGGCTTAAAAAAATATATATATATATATATATAATAATAATAATAATAAAAAATAAAAAACAATATAATTTTAAATATACGTCATTTCAGATGACTCAACATCCGAAAGTAGCATAATTCCCCTGGACGGGGATATGCATAGTTTGGAGCAAGCGACCACTAGTGTCACCGAAACTATACCTACATCTAATGTAGAACTCATCGAGGTTGGAAACTTGCCCTCCACAGATTTAACTGCCCCCGTTTTAGAGCAGGAGGGTCAGATTACCGAGCAAACCGCTGAAGCAGACATTGATAACGCTATCTTTGATTTATTAGGTGACGATCCCTCCGTCACTAAGTCATACGGCAAAGAAATTAACTCTGACCTAGCAATAAGGCTTCAACACATCGTGACAACAGGCCTATCAAAAGAGATGCGGAAGGACTTGCAGGCAAAATACCTACCGCCTAGCAACTGCACTTTTATCGATGCTCCAGCCCTCAATCCAGAGATCAAGGCAGCTGTAACCGAAATCGTTCTAAAGAGGGACAAAGGAATTGAAATCAAACAGAAAGAACTAGGTTCTGCTATAGCTTGCGTTAGTGAGGCGGTATCAATTTTACTCGCGGAAGAAAATAAAAACACAGCTGTTATTAAGCTTCTTATGGACGCGTGCCGTCTCATTTGCGACTGTCAAAATACAGATTCAATAACACGTCGAAATTTTATACTTTTTAATCTTAAGAAGGATATGAAAGAACAAATTCGTAAAACTAAAATAGATAACCTTCTTTTCGGCTCAGATCTGGCTGAGGCTTTAAAAACAGCGAAATCTATTTCGAAATCAGGAGCAGATTTGAAATCGGCTCCACCACCGAAGGTGTCACACAATATCAGAGAGACTTCTGCTTCCTCCTCCCAAAGGAATAATTTAAACTGGAAGGCTCCCCTAAGTCGCAGGCCGAAGGGGACTCAGAAGACGAAGGAGCCTGCACAGAACAGTCAGCACGTGAACTCCTCGCGACCATCGTATCGAGCGCAACCACCACCACCGGCACCTCGTCGTGGCCGCCGCTAGATGGCGAGGTGAGACATGCTGGCAGACTTATTTATTTTTACGAACAATGGTCCATTTTAACTAATGACCCCACGGTATTAAGTTGGGTTTCTGGTTACGAAATACCCTTTTCACGACCGGTTGTACAAAATAGTATTCCCAAAAAAGTAGACTATTCGCAGAGCGAACAAATTAAGTATCAGGAATGTATTAATGATCTGTTATCTATAGGTGCAATTTCACCGTGTCAACCATGTGAAGGACAATTTCTATCTAGTATCTTTCTGGTTCCGAAACCAAATGGTAAATACAGATTCATATTAAACCTAAAAAATTTAAATAAATTTATAGATACAGACCATTTTAAGCTTGAGGATCTGCGTACAGCTATAAAACTAGTTTCTGAAAACTCATTCATGTGTACAGTAGATCTTAAGGATGCTTATTTTTTAATAAAAATACATGATAATTTTAAAAAATATTTACGCTTTCAATATGGTAATAATGATGAATTGTTTGAATTTAATGTTTTACCATTTGGTCTCGACACGGCACCATTTGTTTTCACAAAGATTATGAAACCTGTAGTCAAACTACTAAGATCTTGCGGTTATCTTTCCACCATATTTTTGGACGATTTTTTCCTTATAGGCGATACATATAATCACTGTTTAGATAATTTACAAGTTACAAGAAGACTATTAGCTTCATTAGGATTTATTATAAATGACGTTAAAAGTAACTTCCAACCTAGTACATGCTGTAAGTACTTAGGCTACATAATTGATACTGAAAAATTCCATATTAGTCTACCTTCAGACAAAATATTAAAAATTAAAACACAATTAGAACAGTTTAGTAAACTAAATCGTTGTAAAATACGCGATTTTGCTCGTCTGATTGGTCTACTTACATCCGCTTGTCCTGCAGTTGAATATGCATGGTTATATACGAAGAATTTTGAAAGATGTAAATTTTTAAATTTAAAAAATGATCCTGACGGCTATGACAGATATATGACCTTACCAACGACATTACAAAACGATTTTGAATGGTGGTCTCATGCCATGAATAATCCTATAAGCAGTATCAAATATGATGAATATTTCATGGAAATTTTCAGTGATGCCTCAACTAGTGGGTGGGGCGCGGCATGTGGTGAGGAAACTGCCAGCGGTGTATGGAGTGCCGAAGAACGGACTAGACATATTAATTACCTGGAAATATTAGCTGCCTTTTTTGGCCTCAAAGTTTTTGCTAAGGAACTGCATGATTGTCAAATTTTGCTTCGAATAGACAATACTACTGCCATCTCATACATTAATCGTATGGGGGGCGTACAGTTTCCTCACCTCACGCAGGTCACACGAGACTTGTGGCAGTGGTGCGAATCTAGGCGTATAATAGTTTTCGCAAGCTACATAAAATCGGCAGACAACTCCATTGCAGACGCAGAATCCAGACGAATCCACCCGGATGTCGAATGGGAACTTGCTGATTTTGCTTTTAAAAGAATCGTAGATAAATTTGGAACGCCTGAAATTGATATTTTTGCTAGTAGAGTAAACAAAAAATGTAGGAAATATATCTCATGGAATAGGGACCCTGATGCGTTTGCTATAAATGCTTTTACCATAAATTGGTCGGATATGTTTTTCTACGCTTTTCCACCATTTACTATGATACTTAAAAGTATCCGTAAGGTTATTAAAGATAAAGCAGTAGGCATTTTTGTTATTCCTTGGTGGCCGACACAGCCATGGTTTCCCCTATTCAAAAAATTAATTGTTTCAAAGCTTATTCTTTTTCATCCCAGTGAGGATCTTGTATTATCTCATTCCAGCAATCGACAAATACACCAACGACTTACCCTGGCTGCCGCAGTCTTGTCAGGGCGTCGATGTTAAGAAGACAGGTACCGCAATCTTCCATACACATAATGATAGCTTCTCTGTCTGACAACTCCATCAAACAATATGATGTTTGTTTAAAGAAATGGTTTAATTATTGTAAAGAGAACGACCTTGACTTATTTCATATGTCCATACATAATGTCATAACATTCCTTACACAGCTTTATAACTCAGGTTCACAATACGGGACTCTTAATAGTTGCAGGTCTGCATTGTCCTTAATTTTAGGTTGTCAAATTGGATTAGACGATAGTATAAAACGATTTTTTAAAGGAGTGTATCGTTTACGGCCACCCTTACCTAAATATAACATTACTTGGAATACATCTCTTGTGTTAAATCACATGTCTAATTGGTATCCAAACGAATCATTAAATTTAAAATTATTAACTCAAAAATTGGTAACCCTGTTAGCCCTCGTCACAGCTCATAGGATGCAAACTCTTTCTAAGATAGACATCAATAATATCGAACATTTTCCAGAACATGTAATCATAAAAATTACTGACCTTATTAAAACGTCACGTATTGGTTCGACACAGCCGGTTCTTCTATTGCCCTATTTTCGCAAAAAGCCTGAAATATGTCCAGTTGAAACTCTACAGGCATATCTTAAAGTAACTGAACTATTGAGAAGTAATCATAGTAATCTTTTTGTTAGCATTAGAAAACCACACCTAAAGGTGACAGCGCAGACATTAAGTCGGTGGGTTAAGAAAACTCTTGAAGAGTGTGGCATAGACGTGTCAATATTTACAGCTCATTGTACTAGACATGCTGCTACTTCTAAAGCTAAACAGCTGGGTATTAACCTTGATGTGATAAGAAATACAGCTGGATGGAGCGGCAGCTCTAATACATTTGGTAAATTTTATAATAGGGCCATTGTAAGCGAGAATCAACAGTCCTCTTTTGCAAGGACTATAATATCAAATCAACTACAAGAGGACTAGTTAGTCCTATTTTTGTAGAATTTATTGATTATTATTACACGAAGTTGTAAAATTAATACTTAATTGTTTATTTTGTTTCTAATTGTAATATTGGGTTGTTTTGTTCCAGTTTGGTAATAAAATAAACTATTTTTTCACACGATAAAGTGTCTAAATTCTCTCAAAATCTACATGTGTATATATCATCTCTTCGGACGAACCAGCGAGTATAATTAATGATTAAACGAACTTACCCATATGTGAAGTTCTATCATAATTATACGAGCTGGTTCGTCCGAAGAGATAACAACCCACCCACCCTATAGGTAATAACCCTGTGTGAAAAAATTTTCAGCTCTTAACTAAATGACAGTTTGCCGGTTGGGTGTCAGCGGGTGACATCTACTGCATATATCTACCCTACAAAAAAAAAAAGAGGATTTAAATCTTAACTTTAGTGCTTAACCTGGCGTCACTGTGTGTGTGACTACATGTGTATATATCATCTCTTCGGACGAACCAGCTCGTATAATTATGATAGAACTTCACATATGGGTAAGTTCGTTTAATCATTAATTATAACCTATAGATAGAAAGTTTACCTCGCGTATCGCCATCTGAGGTATAAAGTCATAAAACATTAATTAAATCTCTTAGAGAACTATTTAACCACAGATAAAAGTAATGTAAGACTAAGATATTAGTGACGAATAGTTTTAAGGCCAGGTTTTAGCGAAAATCCGCAAAAACATGTATTTTGAAACACTTTTTGAAGCAGTGAAAAGCAAAATAAAAATCTGAAAAAAATGTATTCATATAGTCGAGAATATAATCTAAGGAATACGAGGACTGGAAACACGATTTGATAAAGTTGGCTCGATAGAATAAATTTATGAAGATACCTCTTCTTCTGTAATTTAATATTCTTTTTTCGGTTTTATTTCCAAAATAAGTGATTTGATATCATGTTTTATTTTTTAAAATAAAATTCACAGGTACCTTTAGGGATATATCAGAATTGATTTTTCCTACAGCATTTATAATTTTTTTAATCGATCTTTTTAGTGATTTTTGATTCGTTTGGCTCTCGCCAGTGTCCCGCGGGACGTTACCGAGGTGAGACCTATGCCAAATTTCTCTAGCGCGCGCTTTTATTCCGCTACGTACTTACCACAGTATAAATAACATCAGTAGGTGTAAAAAGAAGAAAAATAGAATGGTTATACTCAATTTATGTAACTCAGTGCCGCGTTGATGAATGAAGTTGTTTATGCTTTTAATATACCTACAAACGAAAGAAGTCACTCGAAAACCGCGGCAAATTTAAAAAATCCTCGTCTTGCAACCCTTAAATTCAAAGCATACTTGGAGTGGACTAGATTGATACTTTGATTTTATCATATACTTTTATTCAATTTTATAGTATTAAAAAAAGAAATAACAGTTAAAATACATCTATTCTATAGCTTTCCGCCCCGTTAATTTTACTGATATTCTACCTCTTTGTGCACGAGTTTCTTACATTGCCTATATTATCATCCTATGTCTAGTACTTTCAGAGATTTTTAATAGGTACATGAGTAAATGACAGAGTGAGAGACCTTTGTTTTTGAAAAAGAGTGGCCTTCTGAATGAAATATATTACTCCATCTAAAGTAAGTATATTTATTCCCACTCTGCTTAGTTTTATTTGAAAGATGGACCGAACTCGTAGAAGTTGCAATAAAACCACTCGGTCAGACAGAAGAGAGAGAGGCACTTATAGGGAAAGGAAAATGAGGCGAGAATGAAGAAATTAGAGAGTGGTGACAAAAGTGGTGCGGTTACTTTATAACAGGGTTTTATTTTTGTTAATACTCATTTAATGACTTTTATTTAAGAAAATCTTGCCAAAAATTCTTCTAAAATTTCTCTTACACATCATGCAGTTTTAGAAATGTTAACCTTATTTTACATGTTTCTTTTCTTTCTTGCCTTTTTAACTTGATGTAAAGCAATGATGTAGTCCACGATGGGACGTGCCTGCCCAATATACTGATTAACTCGTGATTACGAGTGATTTTTGGCGAGAAAGTGGCAGTGGCAGGCTCCATATGGTTAAAATCCAAAAATGAGTAATAATTCAAACCCACCCTCTGAAATGGTGTCACCAGACATCGCACCGGAACACGGTAAGGCCGCTTGGCGGTGCGGCTTTGTCTGGTGGGTGGTTACTTTCCACGGCCGAAGCCTACCAGTACACATTTACCAGTTGATTGATTGTTACCTGATTTGCCTGTTAAAGACGCAATCGATGGATAGATTTATGTTATTGATTAATAACAAAGCGCTCACGCCTGTATTAACTGAAGATGAAGACAGAGGTGAATGTTACCCACAATTTGTAGGCTATGTTTTAGGTCCCATACATAAAAATGACCTATTGACATTTAACGGCCACAACCACAAACTTTGAGCTGCTATACTACGAATATTTATTTTAGCTACTGTATCTACCGATTAAGCACTGACTTCAATTACCAGATGTGAAGAATTAATTTTTACTCACAGATAATACTCGTAGATAAACAGTAGAAAGCCAAGGTGTATTCTAATTGGTTTTAAAACTAATACATAAATTTGTATTTTTTTACTCTGTATTTTATTTACCTTACTAAACTGTATTCCTTAACTTATCATCAATGTAAATGAAGTTAGACCACGAAAATAATATTTAACGTGACATAAAATACCTTACCTACTACGTGTCTACACTGTGTCGCAATACGGACCATGCTATTGCGCGCGTGATTGAAAGAACACTAAATGCCTACTTTACTCGAATAAGACAGCCTTAAATTACTTTTATCTGTGGTTAAATAGTTCTTTATGAGATTGAATTAATGTTTTATGACTTTGTACCTCAGATGGCGATACGCGAGTTAAACGGTCAACCTATAATATCCATATCCCTTGAATCATCATCACTGTCTGTGCAGCTTGAGGAATCAGAGTCTTGGCGATAGGCGATACGCGAATTAAACGGTCTATCTATAAATTAGTAGGTATATGTACCTACCTACATGTAATTTTGTAATTAAAGGAAAATCAGCAGATTTTCAGAAATGTAATAAAAAAAATACCTGTGGAGCCAGTTGTCCAAAACAAAAATACGCCAGCCAAACAAGCGGGCAGCAAAACAGTGAATTTTGAGTACATTTTTGTCTGTTGTATCTGCAAAAAATAAACAAGTTTATATATTTATCTGTGCTAATTATAATAAAGTTTGAACCAACGATTAATGTCGTAGTTCGGATATTGGAACCGATTCAAAATCGTTTGTTTTAAATGTAGCATTTGGTGGGAAAAAGGTACCAAGTAGAGAGAGCCATCCATAATATTTGTTACATGAATTTTATGATTTTTGACTCCCCCACTTTCTTGTCACCGATGGTCACATTTAGGAATATTTTTTTATTCTGCAATAGGCTTGCGCTTGACAACAACTTGCCTGATGTTAAGCAATGATGTAGGCTACGATAGGACGCGCCCGCCCAATATACCAATTCACTCATGATTACGAATGATTATCGGTAGGAAGGTGGCAGTTGAATGAGGCTCCACATGGTTAGAAACCATAAAGAAGCAAAAATTCCAACCCACTCTTTTAAATGAATTCACCAGACATCACACCGGAACACAGCAAGAGCGATTGGCGGTGCGGTTTGTCTGTGGGTGGTCACTAATCACCGCCAGTTAATTACCAGTAAACATAATTACCAGTTCATTGATTGTCATCTGATTTGCACCACCAGGGGACCACGTGTGGGGATTCAGATAACAGGTAAACTTAGCTTAGCTTAGCTTATCCACCAACCCGCACTTGGACAACGTGTGTGAATTAAGGCCTAAACTCTATCAACTCGTAAGCAAGTTAAGAGAAGAACCGTGCATAGCAGTGAGACACAAAAGAGAGGAAACTTAGTTCCTAATGAAAGAAAACTAGGAAAGAAATTTAGAAAAAAGAAGACCTGTTATGATTACCTAGGACATTTTCACTTATATTGTCATTGAATAGGACCCTAAATACGTATATGGCTCAGAAAACGTGTATGAATATCACTTTTAGGTATGAGGCATGTCGGTAAGTAGTGGGTAGGTTCCATTGCCCCACAGCAGGGTATGGGCTTTTCCTTAATTCTCTTAAGAGCCTTCTAACCCATCCAAGTAAGGGTTGTTACTCGTACGTGTCTTTAAATATAAGTTTTAAGAAATACCGCTTTCTTCCTTTCCCCCCCTTCGTTATGAAACAACTCACAATCAATACAAAAAAAATTTCGAATACTATCAGTAACATGTTAAGATATTATGTTAAAAAGCACTTACTACCGACTATTTTACCTATTTTGTTGCCAATCCATTTTATTCTACCTATTTCTAGCACTTCAATTTTCTTTTGAACTAATGTTTTGAACAAAAGAAATGTATTTGAAAACGCACATTTTGACAAGATAGTATTCGAAAACATTTTTCGTAATGTTGAACTCGTAATAAGGGTACTGGTAATCTTTCTATCACTATTACTAAAAAGTATGCTAGCCATATCTGTCGAAGAACTGATAACCGCGGGGGTAAGCGAGTTCTTGAGTAGAGACCACGTCTTGGCAAACGTAGTGTATGACGCCCTCCTATGTGGAGTGACGATCTGTGAAAGATCATCGGCAGTAGCTGGATGCGACAAGTCGATGACTGGGTGTTAACGCGCTTATTGCGAGGGGCCTATGTCCAGCTGTGGACTGCAATAGGCCGTTGATGATCATTAAAAAGTAGAAACTAAAAGAGAGGTAGCGACCTTAGAGTGAGTAACAATGACAATTTTATGACTGAGATAGCGTACTTGTTATTACAATTAATTACTTATCTTAACACAAAAACAGTTACCGAGTGATTACAAAAAACCTTTACCTTTAAATAAAACTTCGTGTAACCTTAAAGCAGAAACTGCATTGTAAAATAATTAATATACAATTATGACGCCACTTCCTAGGAAATAAATATCACTTTCACTTCTTCGAAACGATATTAAGATTTATTAAAGCACTTCACTAAAAAGTTTAGTTTATAAATTTATTTTGATTAATATTAACAGCCTTCAACTTTTTATGTCTGTTCTTCTCGAGTTTATGGAAGAAACTGTTTATAAAATTGGTATGTGGATTCATATATTAATTTATGTATGTTACGTAGCAATCAGGTTTTCAACTTGCAGTTTTGTTTTGATCCGGTGTAGTGATGGGTTTTATATCTATACTAGCTGCCGCTCGTGACTTCTGCCACGTGATACAAACATTTGTCGGTAGTAAAAAAAATCCAGTAAAGCCATAATATAATCACTACTAATATTATAAATGCGAAAGTAACTCTGTCTGTCTGTCTGTTACGCTTTCCCGCTTAAACTACTGAACCGATTTGGATGAATTTGGGAATGGAGGTAGTTTGAGACCCGAGAAAGGACATAGGATAGTTTTTATCCGACTGCGCAAAAAGATGGTAATGTTTTGGCGCGATATCCGACATACACGCGGGCGAAGCCGCTATCGGAAAGCTAGTAAACTAAGCTAGTAAACTATATACGTAAGAGTATGTGCCAAATTTTGTCCAAATCTATTCAGGCATGCGGTGAAAGAGTCCTATCCTATTCTCGTTTTTGGCATTCCTAATAGTGAAGGATTAGAAATTGTCCCAGCTTTTACACAACTGCCCCTGAGGTATTGTTTCTCGTGCGTATTTCGTATATGTATGTTTGCAAATTTCTTTATTACCACCTATCTCCCAAATTAGTGAATGGATTCCAACAACTGAGGTAAGTTTAGATTCGGCACAATTACTCAAGTGTCCTTACATAAGTTTTGCTTAAAAAAACATAGCATATATATATGGGGCTAAATTTGAAGTCGTTAATATTATTTTTTACTTATTTAAAGTAGATTACTAAAATATATTTAAATATTAAGTTTGTCTTATAAGTGCATCGCAGTCGGTTTTTTTTATATTAACATGACTATAGTAGTAATAATCTTTAGTTTTTCGCTCTTTTAAAGTTTAACCTTTAACATGGTTTAAAGAATATGGTTTTGACTACTTAGATAGGCAGACAAATTATTAGTATTTATGTATTATATAATATACTAGCGGCCCACCCCAGCTTCGGCCGGGTAGCTTCAGCCCACTCAACAATTTACATTAAATGGGATAAATAAAGAACCGCTCAACCGATTTTGTGCAAACTTCACTTAAACCATCTACTAAATAGTCCAAACAATGCCTAAACATTTGGTTTGAATAGGTAAGCCCGTTTTTGAGTTATAAAATTACAACGAAAAGTGGCATTGATTTTTATATATATAGATTTATAAGTACCAACATATTATGTAATGTTAGTATGTAGGTATATGTATGTATTTAAAGTTATTTGTTGTGCACTTCTACCAATTCCACAAGTTTTCTCTACTGGAGGTTTGCTGGTAGAAAATTCTATTTGAATTAAGCTTGACTGTGTACATTATTGTTTCCTATTTATAATAATTTCACAGAGAAACAGACTAACAAACAGCTATTTTGCTTTGTAATCTATTTTAGAAACTTGGGAATACATAATCAGGAAATTAAAACATCAACAGATTATCATTTTGTTTGCCTTCACACAGCCCATCATTTGATTAGCCCAATATCGAAATAAGCAAAAGATGCCTGATTTCGGTAGTGTTACGTCAGTAACTATAAAAAATAGCCTTTTCTATACTAATATTACAATGAGTAGGCAGGGCGATGAGAAATCTAGCTTGGTCTAATAAACAAGTACTTTTTTATACCGGGAGGAAATCCTTTATGAATCCCCTGCCCCGTGTGGGCACAGGGCAGCTATGTGTGACTCCTAAAGGGTACCTACTAAAACCTCCCTCCCTCCACATTTATACCAGAAGGTCGGGGAAACTACCCGATATCTCCCCGTGCGAAGCCGGGCGGGCCACTAGTCATATATAAAGAAGCACTTTCTCAAATATATAATTTGTGATTGACTTAGTCGAAACTACACATTACTAAAGATCTCTGGAATTGAAGTCAGTGTTTTATTTTTTATCGATAAATTCAATAGTAAATACCATCCTTATGATCCTTGGCAATGACCGCTGCTTCGTTTTATCGTCGTAATTATGTTTCTCTGGTGATACTGATAGTTATTACTTAGCGTGGGAATTTATATTAAATAACCGGTTAGTTCAAGGCTCAAGGTGTTCTTCAATTTTACTTAAGTAGCCTCAATAGCTGACTTGTAGAACGAACAATATATCCAGCATCCAGAAACATAGCTTTTTGATCACTCAACCAAAGGCCGACCATTTAACTCGCGTATCGCCTATCGCCAAGATTCTGACTCCTCAAGCTGGACACAGTGATGATGATTCAAGCGGTATGGATATTAGTGACGAATAGTCTTACATTACTTTTATCTGTGGTTAAATAGTTCTTTAAGAGATTTAATTAATGTTTCATGACTTTGTACCTCAGATGGCGATACGCGAGTTAAACGGTCGGCCTATAGACAAGATGGGATAATTCAGTGATTCTGCTGACTATAAGGTGGTTAAGGTGGTTCTTAATCTTTAGGTATAAGGAACCATTTTACTGCAGTACTAACTGACAGGCATGTATGAGCAGCGGTGGCACAGCGGCATCGGCCTCGCCTTTGTAATATAAAGTTTTGTTGTCATCATCACTGCTCAATATCGGCGAAGGAAAACATCGTGAGGAAACCGGCATGTCTAAGAACTAATGATTCGGGGACATGCGACATCAAACTCTCACTTGGCCAGCGTGTGTGGATTAAAGCCTAAACTCTCTTAACTCGTAAGATAGTTGAGAGAAGACACGTATCAGCATTACACTAAAAAGGGTTTAAGTGAACTATTTGATAGTTACACAATGCTCATGCGTCGCTGTAGAAAAATATTGACTGGTCTTGTGGGGAGTTATTTAATATTTTTAGCGAGTATGCCCTTTTAGGTGTTAAGAATCTCTGACCTTATCTCTTTTTATGATATAAGGAAGGACCAATATGAAGGAGACGTGACTCACGGGATACGGCTGTTGGAGACTAGTAAAAAGACTTGGATAGGTAGAACTGTAAATTTATTGCTAAAAGTGACATTATGCTAAAGAGATGGGAATGGTTAAAATGAAGCTAAAATGAATGCGCCCGGTTTGCTGTCGGATTATGCACTGTCGCTCACGGTACTGTGCGCGGCTAAGTCGCTAAGTGGCTAGATCAGCAAATCGGTGTTCGATCGTATTGTATCGAACAAGCTGTGATAAGCTGTTGTCGGTGTAATGATGCGTAGTTTCCTCCATTTTACTTCCTTTTGCCTCCTCACACGTTATGACGTCAACCTTCTCTTTTACCTGACTCATGTAGTTAATTTTTGCCTTCCTCTTCGTCGTTTTCCTACTATCTTTCCTTCCATGACGTTTTTATGACCAAAACTTAATGCGAGAAATTTAACAATCAAAATGAAAAACCCGACTGCGTCAACTTCTACCGACTTAATTGTACGAATTGGCGCGAAAACACCTAATTTTTTCTTAATTATGATGTACCCAGTGTCACTCTTATGATAAAACAAATCTAATGATACCTATCAAGGTCAGATGCGACAAGCTGTTTAAGTTCTAGAGCGTCTCAAAGAAATATTCACACTACCTACATATAACCCGAAAACATAACCCTCCTTCTGCCGCAGTCGGGTAAAAATACCTATTTACATCATGCCACTGCTACATCTATTCCATAATTAATTCTTAAAAGATAAAAAAATGATTGCATTCCTGTCTGTAGCTTATAATATCAAGCACGACCAACGACATCCGTCTAGAGGACGTGGAAGTTAGATAGTCAGTAAAGTCCCTTCTTCTGTGGCACTGGAGGATCGGCTGGTAGTGACTTTCCAATGTAAAGGGAACTGTTACCCCACTGTTCGTTTTTGGAAGGTCCATTGTTGGGTTCTCCGGACTTTTTCGGTGAGCCTTCCGAGGACGGTCGAACCGATCAAGTACTATTACAACTGCCATGAGGGCTCCCATGTGGAGACGAACCTCGGCTCAGGACGTTGCCGGACACTCTAGTTTTAGGGGATCGGGCTGTCCAACTGATTTTGTCGGGAAGTTGTGTATATGCTAATCGTCGGTGAAACTTTGCTTGTGCGACTCAGGATTACTGAGACATGATTCTTGAGTGGTGTTAGGTATGTGACTCCGCACTTCAATAGATACGGGACCTTAATTTTACTTACCTAAACTATGTAGGATGTACCCTAACTGCACTGCCCTTACACGTGATCCTTCTTCTTCTTCTTCTAGTGCCTGTCCACTACTGGAGGTTAGCCATCAGCTCTTGGAAACTCTTCCTCTCCTGTGCACAGCGGAATAGTTGTTCTGCGCTGGTTACTCATGTCCATTTCCAGATGTTCCTAAACCATGACTTTTTACGTCTGCCAACGCGGTGTTCACCCATTACCTTGCCGATCATGATTAGTTAAAGCAGTTGATATCTTTCATTTCAACTTTTTTCTTCTTGGTTACGTGACGTGATCCTTATCTGGTTCTATATGAACTTTTTCTATTCACTACTTTTATCCGTTGTTAGTCACTTTTAGTTGAGTCGATTTGTAACCTAGTAAGTTGGTATTGTTGCTAGCAACACAAGTTATTAATAATCTGTAGATTTTTATATCAATCTGTGCTAGTAATTAGTTGTATAGGTACTCTATGGTTATATTCATGTCACTTTTATGTATCCCACCAAGCCATAACGGTTCTCTTAATAGTCTGTGGCATAACCTACACACAGTCTATTAACAACCTTGAACCTACACTTCTTTGTACTGTAAGTAAGCCACATTGTAGAAATATAAATATCTGCTTTTAGTTGCTGCCTTTAAAGTAGTTTTTTTCATCAAGGGACCAGTCCAACTCTAAATCCTACAGTCCACGAAGCTCCCGTCAGGTATCGCATTGTAGCCAAACTCCTAATAAAAATAATAACTTCAACCTTTTTTAGTGTACCACAGCTGCGCACGGGTCTTCTCTCAACCATCTTATGAGTTGAGAGAGTTTTAGGCCTTAATCCACACACGCTGGCCAAGTGTGGGTTGGTGGATGTCACATGTCCTTGAATGATTAGTTCTTAGACATGCCGGTTTCCTCACGATGTTTTCCTTCACCGATATTGAGCAGCGGAGATGAAACAATTCACACAAAGATGTGTGGGCACGACCAGGATTCAAACCCACGACCTTATTTTTCTAAGGCGAGGCCCGTACCGCTGCACCACCGCTGCTCAAACGCTTAATAATTTCCCATAATAATTAATCTTAGATTAGTTTTTGGGATCTATACAAACGTTTTCGTTTACAAACCAACATTGCTCTCCGAAGATCTCAATCCAATTAAGCATCCATTTGCATTCAGTGGTAATGGTCAATTTATACATCTGAATCTCTTGATAACCCAAATTTTAAGCAATTAAGAGACCAATTAATATAAATAGAACGGAGCCAATGTTAAAACGTGGTTTAAAAACTCCAATAAATATGCACAAAATTTGCAGATTTCGTTGTCGTTCATACAATCGTTTTTATAATTTACATTGTAAAGATGTTTTTCACTTCCAGCTTCATTATACGGATAGCAAAGGCATGAAATAGTCTTGTGAGATGTCTATTTTACTGAAAAAATAAATATAATCTTAACTGCTAAGGAATTTTTCATCCAGTTTTTATCAGTCGCCCTGCTTAGTCACAGCACCTAGTATAATAAAGTAAACTCAAATAATTTATTTTATAAAGAAAGAACATCTACATCAATACGTCAAAATTAGGATTAAGAAAATCCTATTGAGTCTAATCTGAGGGAGTCCTACGTGGTCTTTACGCAAGAATTTGAAGGCTGAGTCACCTTCGTCCGTGTCACCTTTGATCTGAATTCCCATACGTGATCCCCGGGTGGTGCAAATCAGGTAACAATAAACTGGTAATAACCGGTAAAAATTGGAAGCTTCGGTCGTGTTTAGTGACCACCCGCCAGACAAAGCCGCACCGCCAAGCGGCTTTGCCGTATCCTGGTGCAATGTCTGGTGACACCATTTAAGAGGGTGGGTCGGAATTGTTGTTCCGATATGGTTAGTAACTATATCGGGACTCATTCTACTGTCACGTACGGGTTTCATCGTAGACTACATCATTGTTTCCCCTGAGGCAAGTTGCAGTCAAGCGCTAGCCTGTTGCAGAATAGAAAAAAAAAAGAATGTGTTTACCCCATTAGCTGTCAGTTCTGTGGCAGATGTAACATAGCGTAACGCCTGTATCACACGAAGGTGTAGGCAGAGACGAATATCACCCAATTATTAATAGGGGGCGAGCCTTTTGCTTTCATTGGGCACGTTCCAAACTTGGAGCTGCAATTAAGACAAAGCAGATATGGCCGGCCCAGCTTCAGCTTACTAATCTGCTATTAGGTATAACTTACCATTCGGTAAAATTGAGGACAAAATTTGTCTTACATAAGTATGGTAAGGGAGACAAATTTCGGTAACAATTTTAAGGCCTGTGACCGTATTATGAGTGTTTAAATCGACAGCGATGGCGTTGAAAGAAAGAGATGCGGATATACGCATTGTATAACCGCATCCCTTTCTTTCAATAGAATCAAAATCGCTTTAAATGCTCATAATAGGGCTACGTTTTGAATACTATTTTGAATGTGTCAAAATGTTTCTTCAAACTGGTTTTTTATTCATTCAAAACGTTCGATAGAAAGAAAATTTAAATGCTAGAAATACAATATCATGGATTAGATATAGATTAACTAAAATAGTTTATAGACTTTTTAGCATTTTAACTTAGGTTTGTAGTGATAGGTCCATGATAGTTCACTGTTTTCGTATTAACGACTCTTACTAAGGGTAAATCAAAATAATTTATTCACATGGAATACAGGTAAAATAATGGTGACAAATGTATGTAATACAGCCACATTCCGCCATTCCTAGGCATGCAAATATTATGCAAACAAACATACTATGTTACCTACTTTAAATATTCATAAACAGCTGTGTATCAGCCATTTCTTTAACTCTGTTTTGAATTTGTGTACAGGAAATTCTCTTATATTTTTTGGTAATTTATTATAGACTAGCTTTCCGACAGCGCCTTCGCCCGCGTGTATGTCGGTTATCACGTCAAAACATTACCTTCTTTTTGCGCAGTCGGATAAACACTATCCTACGTCCTTTCTCGGGTCTCAAACTACCTCCATACCCAATTTTATCCAAATCGGTTCAGCAGTTTAGGCGTGAAAGCAACACAGACAGACAGAGTTACTTTCGCAATTATAATATTAGTAGGGATTGTAATACACATGTGATAAACATTATTTATACTGAGGCTAGTTCTACAGTTATGATATTACTACTTTGGATGGATCTCTAGATTTAGGTACTATTGTTTTCTTGTGTTTTAAATAGGTTAGGATATTTTCATAGGTAGGTAAGGTACTGATAGGTATTTTTTGACGTGATAACGTCTTTAAAATCGTTTTAGTCGGGTGACATGTTCAGAAACTTGTGTCACACCAAAACCTCACGAGCGCGATCGCAGGTATAACGAGAGGGAGACGGACCGATCTCCCGTCTCATCTCGAGCGCTGCCAGTCCTTCCGTGAAACTTGTCACGCGGAATCCTCACGAGCGGAGGCTGGCATAGCGTTCGAGTGAGTGGATCGATCTTCCGTCTCTCTCACTTATATCACCAATAAGACGTTATCACGTAAACATCTCGATCGTAAACCTACTTTACAAACAACCAATTTTTTTTATTCTTAAACTAATATCAGAAGTATCTTGATAAGTCTATATAGTGTTTCAATAAATTTTCATTACGAGGACCTCAGTAATTTTAATGAGAGTATATAACATTTTTCAGGATAATCCTGTAATTTGGGGATCCTAATTCAGTAAAGTACCGTTTTACGACACGATAATAAAAATAGATTTTACCTTTAATGTTAGTTAAGTAGAAAATTTGGTTTATATCAAGGATCGAATTTCTTTCGACTGGCCTGGTGAATAGTGGTTAGTGACGTTGACTGCTGCATCGTGGGTTCGATTCCCTTAGTGTGATGAGCACGATTATTTGTTGTGTCTGAGTGTAAATTATCTATTGTATGTATGTATTTACAAAAAAAGTGTATTAAAGTATTATATCCGTTCCTAGTACCCATAACCAGTCTACATGCTAAATCTATCCCCATAACACAAGCAAAAAAACTTGAGAGGTGTCAAGGGAACGAAGTTCCTTTCGATTAATTAGTGTTTTTGTATTAAAGTTATAATAATATTGTTTTTTTTTTCTATCTCGATCGAGAGAGAGAGAGAGAGAGATAGAGAGAGAGAGAGAGAGAGAGAGAGAGAGAGAGAGAGAGAGAGAGAGAGAGAGAGAGAGAGAGACATGCGCACGCCGCCGCACAGGTTGCAATAGGTCACTGTAGCAAAAAGTGTCGTGACAACTTTTCGTAAGAATTTTTTCCGTCTAGCCCCCTTTCACAACGCGCGATAAGGAACTTCGTTTCAATATAATTGCATAATTTGTGACTAGATGGTGCTGTGTGTATGTATGAAAATATTGATATTATTTTTTCACAGGAAGGCATGTGCTAAGGTGAAAGTGACTGATATCAATCCAATTTTCAACCGACTTCAAAAAGAGGGACGCTGTCAATTACGCTACTTAAGTTATATCTTCTATATATATAAGTAAGTAAGTATAAGTAAGTAAGTATTCTGGGACATTAACGCACACGGTCATTTGGTCCCAAGCTAAGCAGAGCTTGTGTTATGGAAACCAGATAACTGGTATATACTATACATATAATACTTTTCTTTTGTAAATATATTATTATACTACTAGCAAACCCGGCTTACTCCGTTTCGCCACCAGATGGCTTCGTTTTATGTTACATTTTCCACTTTTATGTTGAAATTTTTCCTGAATTTTGTTGGCTATAAACCTCACGGAGCCCGAGACCTTTCCAACGAATGCAAAACCGTGGAAATCGGTTCGTGCGTTCTGGAGTTATAGCGTCAGGAAGGAAAACCCGACTTATTTTTATATAGTAGAAGATATATATAAAAATCAATGCCACTTTTCGTTGTAATTTTATAACTCAAAAACGGGCTTACCTATTCAAACCAAATGTTTAAGCATTGTTCAGACTATTTAGTAGATGGTTTATGTGAAGTTTGCACAAAATCGGTTGAGCGGTTCTTTATTTATCACATTTTTTGTAAATTGTTGAGTGGGCTGAGGCTACCCGGGCGAAGCTGGGGCTGGCCGCTAGTTTTACATATTTTGTATGTATGTAACGCGATAATTCGGCCAATTATTGATTGATTACGAAGGATAGACTTCCCAGGTGTTCCCATTAAAATTTTATCAAAATCAGTTAAACGGGTTTTAAGTTATAGCTCAAATATTGTAGTCGGTTCGTATTCTTTATTATAAAAGCTGTTATCTTGTTAGTTGATATAAAGCTAACTTATAATAAGCTGATTTTAGATCCCGACGTTTCAAAGTCTTTTCAGACTTCATGTTCAGGGGTGGATAAAGAATGGAATACGAAGCTGATTATTATTAGGTATTAGGTTTAAAACTAGACGAAATAAACTTAACAAAAGTTTATTGAAGAGCTCCCCATTCTGTTTAAACGTTCATGTGATACTTGCATTTTGAACGGAATCGTACCTAACATGGTTTATCTTTAGCAGGAGACTTTGTATCGCTCGTAAAATTTATACACTGTTAGCTTTCATCTCCATCCTTTGTTTAAAGAGGGAGACAGCTAAATAGATTTATGTTGAGGGGGTTGTTTTGTAGTAAGTACGATGGAATTCGTACGTTACGATAAAATAAATAAATAAAAGAAAATAATTTTATTGATCTCCTAAACATTGCGTTCTATTTATATAAAGGAAACCTCAGTGAGTTGTAAAAACTTGTGTTGAGGTTTCCTCGCAACTTCCCTATTTTATCTGACAATGTTAAGATTGAACTATACCCAAAGTGTGAGTGTGTGTGTGTGCATGTGAGTGTGTGTATGTGAGTGTGTGTGAGTGGGTGTGAGTGTGTGTGTGCGCGTGTGTGTGTGTGTGAGGATGATGCGTCAGCATTTTACTTCTAATGCACCATTTTCAATTACAATTATTCATCAGTAGGTTACCTGCAGCGGTGGCGCAGCGGTAAGGGCCTCGCCTTAGAAAAATATGGTCGTGGGTTCGAATCCTGGTCGTGCCCACACATCTTTGTGTGAATTGTTTCATCGCCGCTGCTCAATATTGGTGAATGAAAACATCGTGAGGAAACCGGCATGTCTAAGAACTAATCATTCAAAGACATGTGACATCCACCAAGCCGCACTTGGCCAGCCAACTCTCTCAACTCATAATATAGTTGAGAGAAGACCGTGCCCAACATTGGGATACTAAAAAGGGTTGAAGGGAGGTTCCCTAGGTACGTTCAGAGAAAGCAAGGTAATCGTGCGTGTTCAGTATCATTAAAATCATAGTTTTATCTTAAATCAGTAGTAAGTTCTATAAATCAATAAAATCAATTAATTTTATATTATTATTAATCAAAATACTGTATCATTTTATCAAGATCAATAGCACATAAATCAAATTAAAAGTTGTCGAGGTTAATCAAGGACTACACAGTTTAATAATCACTGAGGATAACTTTAGCGAGCCTTTAGATGTCTTACAAATTTTATGGATATGGCCGTTAGACTTTAAGTAAATCAAAACGTAATTTAAATAAGAACCTTTTTTGTATGATCCTGTTCAATGAGCTTCCATGGTATTTTCTTAGATTTACGATTCTTTTTTCGATTTCTTTATTTTTTTTTAAGGTAAGATTGTCCGAGGCGGGAATCGAACCTGAGACCTCCCGGCTACAGTATCGCCGTTGTTTATTTGTTGGTATAGCCCAATCGGACGGTTTATACCATCCGACTGTAGAGATCGTCTGGTTATTGCACCTATACATTAAGACAACTTATTATACTTACGCAATTTCTAGTACTAAATTGTTTCCGCCAATTTCGCCTTACATGCTCACACACATACAAAAAGTTGAAGCGGCTTTACAAAGGCACGAGTAATTAAAAACTACACACAAACACAGAACATGAAACAGCTCATAATATCGCTTAATATAAGAATAAGAATTATTTATTAAACTTTAGTGGTTGGTACACTTGACTTAACTTACTATAAAGCTTACACTAGGTAGACTAAGAGTTATAATAAAATTATAGTTACTTAAAACAATAAAAAAACAGCCATTATAGCAAATCTAGGTATACACTTAAATATTTATATGGTACCTCAGATGTGTTGCCTGTGGTACCCAAACTAGGCACATGCCTGTATCTTAATTTTATATTATATTGCCTTACATAAGCCGCGAATTAATAGTAACCTTAAAGGACGGATAGTATTGTCTTAGATTTACGCGAATATCACACATTGAAATAAAACTACTTTTTAACGGATTTTATCGCGGTTTATTTAAGATTTTTGATCCCGACGTTTCAGTCTTTTCAGACTTCATGTTCACGGGTGTGTAAAAAGTAGTTTTATTTCAACATATAGGACGGCTTACATCACTCGACTACAGAGGCCGTCTGCCTAAAGACACTGATATCATCATCATCATCAGCCTATTCTAGTCCACTGCTGGACATAGGCCTCTCGTAAACTACGCCACTGAGCACGATCCGCGGCTTTTCTCATCTAGTTCTTGCCGGCCGCCCTGCTGAGATCTTCACTCCACCTAGTCTGAGGGCGTCCTACGCTGCGTTTGCTAATTCGTGGTCTCCACTCAAGAACACGTTTACCAGCGGATTTACTGATTGATTACACTAATACTTAAGTAAACAATATATCTCTTCTTCTTCTTCTTTTAATTATGGCCTCTCTCTACAGAATATATTTTGCAATTTTGTCAGTGTCAAGTTTAAATACTCGTAAGTTAAGTTTTTAAAGATTAGTAGTAAAAGACTACAAAAATACGACGTTCCTGTAGGTACTTAAAAATTGTAGAAAAATGTTTCCGACATGAAACTACTTACAAGATTTCATATTTGACATTATTAAAGCACTCAAATCTAGATAAAAATACGTGTTAAAAATTCAAAGGAGGTTCTTTGTGCAAGCAACAAAGAGCTCTCATTTCATTACCCAAACTGCGGAGCATGCTCTTTATAGTACCTACTTACTATTTAATAGCAGAGTACTAGAACACGGATTTACATAACTGTGTAAGTGTACAGAATTACGATCTTATTCATAAAAATCTAATTCTATAGTTATGCGTTTTGTCTCTTTCTTATTAGTACATATGTTAAGATGATAGACAAAGACAAACGAATTAGTTGTAGTCAAGCGCAAGCCTATTACAGAATAAAAAAAAGAGAGGAAGGTTTCTCCTCTCATAAATTTACAACAGAGAGTTGATATGTGCCATTTTGAACTAGCCGACGCGACGTAGCCAAAACAGCTAGGATAGATGTTACGTATAGTATTACATATATTATATGTGATATTACTATCGTTTTAACAGGCGGGTAAATACATACATAGTTGTGACGATGCCTCGGACTAGTGAAACGGCACGTACGTGTATCTACCGATACCATCAAGATTAAATCTGTTGAGCTTGATTGTAACGTAGCTATAGTTGGATTCAATTAATTTGGCGCTTATATGTTTAACCTGAGACAGCTAGCAGTAACTTGACACATGTAGACAAACTAAAGACGTACTGCCCAAAATTAAGGCGGCATTGGCACGTAGACTGAAACGGCTCACAAGGCCACATCTACGTCTAATCACCGGCGTTATAACTACTCATGCCTTACTAAATAAGCATCTCTTCACCAGGTGTAGACAGCTCTCTATGCAGAGAATGGAAGAGGGAGAAACAGCAAGATATTTTTTCTCATATTATAGGATACATACCTACTAAGTCATAAGTATACCTATATACATTATATCGGGGTACTTATATCTACTTATTTACAAGAAACAGAAACAATTTAAACATAGATAATTTTCACCTCTGCCTACACCATGTATCTAAAGTAGCAATCACAAAAATCTGCGACATAATCATTCTAAAAGGAAACTATCTCATTTTGAAACGACACAACGCCATTTCCTGAACGAGAAATTCGCTTCAAAATGGCGGCTATTGCTGACAATATTTGTTCAGGATCGTCGTTAAATGATATTGCATTGATAATTTTGTGTTTCGGGTGATATTGTTACTGCAGTACCTATTACTGTATTTCAGCAAAGAGTCGAGCATGCAAATTGTCTCTCAATTGATTTTGAATGAGAAAACGTGCTTTGTTTTAAGGTGCCCGATATTTTGAAAGAGATATAGAGTTCCTTTCTAGAGTTCCCTACACAAATGTGTTAATGGGGCCTTAATTGTTAGTACGCCTCCGCTATCCGACCGTTTGCATTAATACTAATCTGTCGATTTAAATGTCCGTCTGTGGCGGTGACAGCTTCCCCACTGCACAAAACGGAACGTAACAAATACGTCCATGGTCGGACCGATTCCTATTGGTCGAATAATAGATAAAGGCAGCAAGTGTTTCCCGTTCATAGACGTTTAGAGTGTAATGTTTTAGTCAGCGGTTCTCTTAATAGTCTGAAGTTTTAGTTCAAGTAATGCCTACGGTCATGAGTGTTATGAATTCATAATAAATCTATTTGTGTACTGAATTTCACTCATGCATCTATCTCGGAGCAAGTAGGTACCTACCGTAAACGTTTATATACTCTTTGGTGCCTACATGTTTTTCATCCACCTGTATCAGGAGCTGTAATAGATAAGAGACTTATGAATAACCTGATAGTCACAGATTCCGTACGCACGGCTGACATCCAGCTATATTTTTCAGTATAGCTAGCTAGCTGACGTCTCGTTGTATGGAAATCCCATATAATGTGAGATCAGCTTATACTGGAACAGCAAAGATTGATGTGTAGCCGTGTGTACTTCTATTCTCAGTATACAAATAACAAACTCGTACGGAATCCTTAGTGAGTACGTAAGTCTGCCTAGCACTTAAACGAAATTTTAATTGAAAGTCGACAAAGTCGCTTGAGCTTAACATGCGTATATTAATTGTATCGGGGCATCGTAGCGGGGCGATCGTATGTTGTTTTTTCGGTTATCTGCCTTATCCGTCTGTTGAATTTAATAGAACCGTTTTTCCCCCTTAGGGTAAAAAACGGATATTTAGGTTTCAGCCGTAGCTTGAACCACATTTGAGATTAACGCCCCTACATTCGTCGTCAACATCTTCTATCTCGCTCTTTCTCAAGCTATACGCCCGTAGACGCTACTATATCCGTCCTTGTCTCGAGTCTGGCAGGCAGCGCACGGCGGCCATCTTCCTCAGTACCTTAAGCCGGCAAGGCCCTTCAGTGTGGTTCAAGCTACGGCTGAAACCTAAATATCCGTTTTTTACCCTAAGGGGGAAAAACGGTTCTATTTAGGTGTTCGAGCCTATGCTTGAACCACATTTGAGATGTGTTTATTATCTGCCGGCGCTGCCTGACTAGTCTTATTCGATACTAGTGATATGCGTACTGTGATTTTCTCATCTGTCATGTTGGTATGTAGCAAGAACCTACCTACATGACCGTTACATAAGCCTTAATAATAATAAACTACAGTTAAATTAAATAACTGATTTATTACAAGAGATTAGAGAGTAGGTAAATCAACAACAAACTTAAATTGGGCTTCCCTGCAGAAAAATTAACAATTTTATAATTTGTTATTATCACAATATTAATCATTCAAGATAATATCTATCTATTTACTCTATAGGAGTGAAGCTTTTACTTAAAGTATTTGGATTACAGCCAGATTTTGGTTTTATTTCCCTAAAATAATGCTTAAAGAAAGTATTTTTAGACCTCCAGTTGCCCCTTCTTAGGATTTCATCGATATTACATTGATTACTGGTCCAGTTATATGATGAAACCATTGCTCTAAAGCTGCCCGCTGAGCCAGATAGGCCGGCTTCCTTAAATAATGTCCTTATCCATCCCGCTATCACTGTACGAGAAGCATTTTCGACGGCACCTCTTGTGGTAATAAATAGACTGTCGTTATGCGTCATGTTACGGCGTGCTTTAGAAATTGAGATGGTTTTCTTAACCCAAAAGATTGGGTCAAATCGGGTAATAAGGTCAGCTCCGTTTTTCAGCAACCAGCCTGATTGTCTATATGAGGCTGAGTCGGTCTTAGATCCGAATTTAGGCCAAAAGATAACTTCGTTTCCGTTATCCTCGAAATCATCATTTCCTATTGATAGAAGAGTTAGGTCATGGGCTCTTCGTCCGGTTGCCAGCAGAAGTAACAAACAAGTGTGTCTTGATACCGCAAAAAGGCTGGTGTCGTTGATTTCGTACGATTGTAAAAAGACCAGTAGATCTTCCATTTTCCACGAAACGATCCTTTTGGTGGGAGGATTTTTTGTAAGGATAGCTTTTAGCACTTGCTTAACTAAAGGATGAGAGCTAAGCTCACAAGATCTTAAAGGGTTTCCAAAGGTTGCTACAACCGATTTGTGCACAGCTATGGTCCTGGGCGCTAGCTTCATGACTTGATAAAGGTAGCACAGGTACTTCGCTAAATCTTGTGGGCTGGGATCATCTATCGGTATGCCACTTGTTTGTGCCCAGTTGCACCATCTTGACCAAATCGGTTTATATGTTTTTAATGATGATGGTCTCCAAGATGATTCCAAAAGACTCACATCGGCCTCAGACCAATTATTTATTTGTTTGGCCCAGCCTGTA
Organism: Meganola albula; assembly: GCA_936450015.1. NCBI lineage: Eukaryota > Metazoa > Arthropoda > Insecta > Lepidoptera > Nolidae > Meganola > Meganola albula. The sequence goes on along the minus strand of OW388159.1, from coordinate 11,270,646 downwards.
CCAGCCAAGCCGCCAATTCCAAGCGCTCTACCACTTGAGGAGCACGATTGGTTCCGAGATCTACTAGATTCCTGTCGAGGTTCGGTATAAGGAGGGGCTGTCTCTGTTTCATTCGGTCCAGTGTAGGTTTCCAAAAGACTCTGTCCCAGTTGGGTGCTATCAGTATATACCGTCCCCTCGATTGATGTAAGTGATGGAGAACCTGCAGAATCCGGGCTGGTGGAGGGAATATCCATCCCAGTCTGTAATCCCATTTCCTGCTGAAGGCATCGCAGAATTGGCTCTGGGTATCGGTCAGATCTTCGCTGACATATTTCGGAACTACTGCTGACGCCTTGGAGGCAAATAGGTCTATATCTGGAATGCCGTACTCTTGAAATATCCAGGACACTATCATCTTGCTGAGGTGCCATTCTGGTAATGGCTTGCCCCTCGAAAGTCTGTCCGCTATTCCGTTGTATATCCCTGGAATGTAACGGGCTTTCGCGTGACAGTTCATTGAACAGCACAGCTTTAAAATGTTTATTGTGGCCTTTAGCAGTCTTGGCGACCTGGTGCCCTCTTGTTTGTTTATGTATGCCACTGTCGTTTGATTGTCCGATTGTACTACCACCGTCTTGTGGGATATTTTTGTTCCCAATATTCGGAGAACCTTGAAGACAGCCCACAGTTCCTTTAGGTTGCTGTGCCACTTCCTCTGAGCACAAGTCCATTTGCCCCATAAGTAACGGCCGTTCACTATGGCTCCCCAGCCCTCTTCTGCTGCGTCTGTCGTGATGAAGAGCGAAGGCCCTGGATAATGAATTGGTGAGTTCTTCTGTAGATTTATTAGCCACCAATTCAGTTGTTCCAAAACAGCATCCGGTAGGGGGTGTTTTTGATGGGGCCGAGCTTGTGGTAGGCGGCGGGATGCTATCTGAATGGGACGGCAATGTAACCGGCCCAGAGGAACTGTGTAACTGGCGAAGTTCAATCTCCCTAAAATTATTTTCGCATCGTGCCAACTCCATCGGGCTTTCTTTTGTAGTGTCTTTATATGCATCTGCAATTGTTGAATCTTCGCTGCGGATAAACCTTTGGTGTTTTGATTTGTATCCCAGGTAATTCCCAGGTACTCTATGGTTCTCGAAGCCTTCATCACTGATTTTGTTTGATTGAGCTGCCATCCTAGGGTCTTCAAATATTCTGCGGCGAAAATCGTTTGTTGCTCTAGGATTGCTTGATTTTCGTGCATGATCAAAAAGTCGTCGAGATACACTGTCACCCGTAAGCCCTTCTGACGTAGCTGTTGGGCCACCCAGTTCGTAATTTTTGCAAATGCTGAAGGTGCGCTTGCTAACCCGAAAGGCAGACAGGTCATTTCGTATAATTTCCCTTGATAAGAGAGTGATAGGTAACGACGATGGTTTTGATGGACTGGCACGTGAAAGTAAGCCTGCGAAATATCGATTTTTGTCATGAAGTCCCTTCTTTTTAGATGCGATGGTATTTTTTGATGATTTATTAGACGAAACTTTGGTGCAAGTACGTAGGCGTTTAACCTTTGTAGTTGTTGTTTAATTACTTCTGATCTCCGACCGCATACGTATTGCAACAAGGCATCGGAGTTCTTTCTGAATCCGGAATTTGCTGCTATAAAGTCTCTACCTACGACATCTTTAATATCTTTTGGCAAACACTCCAACAGGTTCTGGAATATCATCCTTTGCTAAATAAGCCCATTTGTTATGGCCCCTAAAGTTGAGTCAAATTTATCTAAGACTTCTACAGACTTCCAGTTTGGAGTCATTTCTGCCAGCAAGTTGTTTGGCATCAAAGATGTAAAGACTGGTGTCGCCTGAAATTGCTTCTGCATCTCTGAGTATCGGACACTCCGCCAACCAATTTCTCCTAACCTCTGACACCTGAGGCCATGCTCTACAGCTAATGGTTCTGCCCGAGCAACTTTGGGCTCTTGTTCTATGGTTGTGGGCGTAAAGTCAAATGTAGAGGTGTTTGTCTTATCATTGTCTGCTAGTGCTGCTAGTTCTCTCTGAGCGTCTGCGATCCTTTTACGAAGATCATCTTCTTTGGATTTAAGGGAGATGGATGAATATGGGGAGCGACCAGCATTCTGGACTTGGTTGTCATTCTCTTCCTCAGATTGTGTACTGTCCGGGATAGAGTCGTAAGAAGTGTTGAGGTCCTCCTCGTGATGACTATCTGGTGCAGAGCCGAGCTGCTGATTTTGGATAATAGTTTTAATATTTTTGTTTTGTTCTGACTGCATACTAAGCATTTTGTTAAAGAGCAACATTTGCTGGCTAAGCACTGAAGCCAGCAAGTGTTCACTGCTACCCTGTGCTGGTGTGGTTGGCGCCCCAGAAGGGCTGGATGTGATCGAGACATTTGTTAAAACAGAACGCTTTGGATGACTGCGATAGTCTTCAGCTGAATCTTCAATAGATTGTTTCGCACAAGTGGAAGTACTCGACTGTGCTTGCGGACTATTGCGCTCCAGTTCCTGCGAGGCTTCCCGTCGTTTAGTGAGTTTAGGTTTAAGCTCCTTTACTGTGTTCATAAAAACGTCGTAAGAAGGAGAGTGGATCTTCTCCATTAAGTTATGCGGCGCATAGAGAAGCGTTCTTCCTAAAGGCCATTTTAAAATGGTTGTTCTTATAGCCCTATATGACCGCTCGGACAGAGATGTTGTATACGGATTGAAGGCTCTGGCTAGATCTACTGTAGGAATAGCAAATCTAAGCTTTGCTTCTACTGCCGATGAAATTTGGCTTCCAAATAGATCCTCAAACGTGTAGTTATACACTTTCCAGTCCCTCCAGTCGGATGGGAAATGTTGATCTAACGAAGCAATAATTGCTTGTAAACTCTCTTCCCTAAGCTCCTCGCAAGCCTGCTGTGCCAAGGCACCCATTGAAGTTAGTTCGGCCATTGTTCTGTAAATAATCAATGCGCAACATGATTATACGTCGTAAGTCAACGACGACTACGTTGTAAAAAAAAAAGTTACAAAGTTCAGACAGAGCAACTAGCGTCGTGTCGTCTCAATCGAGAAGTCAGTCGGCCGCTGATGCGGCAGTAGTGCCAACCGTAGCGGCGGTCGCACCGCGGGGTCGCGGTCGTTCGAGGCGACCTCTCATGAGGTAGCGTTAGGATGAGACGACAGTCGTCTCGACCAGCTCAACTGAGGCGACGTTTGGCACTTCGAATGATACGACGACCGGTCTCGACAGTGGCGTCGAGTACCAATTAGGATTAGAGTAATGTATGACTCTGTCGTCGCTGGGCCTTAGGGCGCCGAGCGGGTATAAGATGCTGTTGGGCACGAAGGCGCCGAACAAATATTGTAGCAGTACTTACTGAGAGTGAAAGCGTGTTGACTTCACGAATGTAGAAAGCGTACTGCGGAAGATGGCCGCCGTGCGCTGCCTGCCAGACTCGAGACAAGGACGGATATAGTAGCGTCTACGGGCGTATAGCTTGAGAAAGAGCGAGATAGAAGATGTTGACGACGAATGTAGGGGCGTTAATCTCAAATGTGGTTCAAGCATAGGCTCGAACACCTAAATAGAATAAATTTACAATTGGAAATAGCTATGAACTACTTTCGAGATTTTATTTGTATTGAACCAGTTTAGGCCTTGCACTTCAATAAGTACCTACCACAAATATATTACTATACGAAGATACACACTAAAGTTATCTAGTCGAGTAGCTATCACTCGACTAGATCACTTTAGTCATAATAATGTATGAAATTATAATGGTTCAAAGTTGGCGGTGTATCGCGGAAGATACCTAATCTCGATTGGTTCGTTCAAGTTCTTGTCTTTAAATGAACCTATCAATATCATGCATGTAGTGTAGTGGTACCTACTGACATTAAATTAAAAGCACATCGGCTAAAAACACAAATATACTTATTTCCTTCATAGCAATAGCCATTCACTTGTGCTGGTTGTTAGTAAAAGATAGGTAACAATTCTCTTATTTTACCTTTTACCTTCCATATACTTCTGCGAATATTTCAAAATGAAAAGCAGTCTGTTAGTCGATCTCGAGTTATAGCGTAAACAAGAAAAGCAGGAAAACACGGTCGCCAGGCATAAAACCTTGTTAGGTTATATTTTCCCTTTTTACTCCTTCAGACTCCATACCCCTTAAAAATAGTAAGGTGTCCTTAATGTGCGAGTCCGACTCGCACTTGACCGGTTTCATTTAGATAGAAGATAATATTTGTAGCCTTTTCTTTTTTCACCTTCCTCCATTTAGCCAGTCAGTGTTAAAATTAGCTAATTAAGTAGGTAAAACAAAAAGTAAATTCTAACTTTTCTAATTTTTTTCTAATCCTTAAATTTTAGAAGGGATATATATATATGTTCACAGTCTCAAAGATGTAATAAGTTGAGGACTATTTTCGCGTCGCAAACCCCTGAAGGTACTTTTTTAATAATATGGGACAGAATGTTCCCGAAATTTTGTCACGTACTTAACTGAGCCCCTAATATTGTTCACAGAAATGAGGGCCGACGCGACGCAACGGTCCGAACTTCCTATTTTTTAATAAAAAAGTTTTATGAAGGAGGTTAGTAAGCTGTTTATAGTGGTAGGTATTACTATAATAATTTTTGTTTTACCAGACTAGACGTTATGATGATTATGTTTATAAATTGGTAACTAATCCTGCATTTCTGCAACAGATTTTCTTTTATAACTATCCTTGTTTTAGCGATTTCGTACAGATAATTATCGTCTCTGTACGCGTCTCATCATCTGATCCATTCAACAACTTCAAGAATTTTTAAAAATAGAATACGTTAACACAACTCAAAACTATTTCAGGCGCAGAAACGGATACGATACGCATTCGAAACCGTCGACATCGTGCCGGACGCGCTCACATGTGGCTGCATGCGTGCGAATTTGTTCCTGTCCATGGGATGCTGTTTCATGGAGATGGAGATTTACGGTTCTTACCTGAATACTGGTTTAAATACTCGTTAAGTCGAGTGATTTTCTATGAGAAGGTGGAAGGCTAATGAGGTTCTATATGGTTAACCCCCGATAAAACCATAAAGAATTTTTGATTATGGCACACATGCGAGTCGCGGTTTGAAAAGAAAACCATAAAGACGCAAACCAAGGCTCGAGCGGGGATCGAGTCCACGACCTGCGCCACCGCTGCATATACCTACGTTTAGTTAATAAACACTTTTGCCGTCAAATACCTTCACATTAAGTAAAAACGACCGCTTATATTCGTAGATATTACAGTAATATCTTTATCGTCGTATAATATTATCCAATCTCAGTTTTGGTGCCAATAATATAAGGCTGTGTTCATATTTAGGGTACAAATGTCGGATCTATATAATAAAGTATTACAGCCTGTATTGCATACAAGAACAATCGAGGTGCAGCGGTACGGACCTGGCCTGAGAAATATAAGGTCGCGGGTTCGATTCCCGCTAGTTCACATCTTTATGTGAATCGTTTGATCGCCACTGCTCAATATCGTTAGGAAACGGGCATATCTGAGAACTAATCATTCGTAGACATGTGAAATTCACCACCCGCACTTGGCCAACGTTTGGCCAATTCTCTCAACTCGTAAGATATTTGAGTGAAGACCCGTGTCTAGCAGTGGGAGCATTGACATAATATTATATAACTCAAGTAAGTACTGAGTGGGACATTAATAATACCAAAAGTTTAAAAAATAAATAAAAGAAAAGCCTTTATTTAACAAAATCTTGTATACACTTTATTTTTCTTTTCCAGCATTTTCATTTGATACCCATATTGTAGGGGGTTTTTAGGAAAACGATAAGTCGCCATTACCGTCCGCCATATTGGATTCAAAATGGATAATAATTTTAAATCTTGTAAATGTCATCACAACTATAAGTGTCCATGCAAAATTTCAGCTCGAAAGCTTTAGTCGAAGTGGGTAAAATATTGATTGCAAGATTCCAGGACATATATAACTATTTGTACAAAGATAAGAACGTGAAGTTGAAGAAAAGCTTTTAAAAAAGGGTTCAAGTGAAAGTATCTATTGCATAAACTTAGTTGTTTTGTGAAAGAACATTTTTCATGGACTACTAAATCCTTGAAAAGTATTTAAGAGGTATAAAAACAAAATATTTTTTACAAGATAGTTACAAGTTCGTGGCAAACTATGCGTGTCATATATTTCTTTTCAAGATTATAAACTTGAACGGTTTTATGCTATCTGTGATTCATGTATCAGTGTACAAAATGGCTTTGCCCGTATAGTCCCCCTTACTTTTGGGGTAATCCTTTTTTAGTACCACCTTGACCTCATACGGAACCAATGCGCCAAACTTGGAGACTCTAGACGCAGCGGTTTGGGCTGTGCATTGATATATTAGTCAGTCAGTTTCTTAATTTATATAGATAGAACTTGTCGAATTTGCTCTAGATTATTTCCAGAACAAAAAACAAACGGACTGTAGGCAAAAGGCTATTTCGTGATTTTTTTATAGTGGGACATTAACACACACGGCCATCTGATCCCAAACTAAGCAGAGCTTGTCTATGGAAACCAGATAGCTGGTAATATACTACATATACTACTTTTCTTTCGTAAATACATACTCAAATATAGATAATTACACCCAGACTCAAGAAAAACAGACATGTTCATCACACAAATGTCTGACTTGGGTGGGAATCGAACGCACGACGACGCAGCGTCAAAAGCCGACTTACCGACACCGGCCCGTCGTTTACCCTCCATTCTGCCATGTAGAATATCGCTGATGACACAGCTATCTCCTGTGTTCTGTTGACATGCAGTACGAATACGAGTTTCCCTTAAATAGTTATTCGAGGTAAGACTTTCTGATGTTTTTAGGAAAGTAAGCAGGTATTTGTTACGATACGGTTATGGTTATTGTTATATTTTTCGATATTACGGACGTGTTATGGTGGGTAAAGATTATAGATGTATTAAAAAAAATGGAAAAAAACGAAAAAAAAAAATAAGGACGTAAGTACCGTGTTTACCGTCATTTTTTTTATTCTGAAATACCTAGGCTTGCGCTTACTTGCCGGATGTGAAGCAATGATGTAGTCTACGATGGAACGTGCTTACCCAGTCAATACCGATCTCACTCGTGACTTCAGGCAGATTATAACTATCGGGGAATATATATGCCGGCATTGTATCCCACAACTTGACAGTTCGCACAATAAAAGTGGGGGAATAGCGCTTTGTGCATAACCGTGGAATTTCCAGGATTTAAGGCTAAGCGTACCTACCTTTAATTTTTCGATGAAAGAACGGGGATGTTTATTTATATTAACATTTATGTCGAAAAGTCAGTAAAAGTGAAACAAAAACCTAGCTAATCACATGATTATCTAGGTTTTTCTTTCACTTTTACTGACTTTTACTGAATTTTTCGATTTGTAACGCTTTCATTTTCAAAGAGCGGAGTCGGACAAAATCGATCATAAATTTCGGTCGTGGGCGGGCAGCCTAAACAGAACCCACTCACAATTAAATAAAAATAGGACCTAAGCATGCCCGTTGAATGTGGGCAGTAATATTTGGATTTTTCTGCAGGTGCAACTACTCGATACAATATTTATTTCGCCATCTTAAAACGAAATGGCATAAAAAATATTTATGTCACCATCTTAAAATAAAATAAAAAATGTTTTTTTTAAGAGCTAGTAAGAAATCTACTATCGATGGCGAAGTATTGCCACACGGAAAAATCAGTACTTGTTTTCTTGGATTACTGAGAGGTCCCTTCATTACTGGTTCACCACCCTACGTCTTCGGCTATGGGTATTTTAAAGGGAATAAATAAAACTCGAAAATCAAAAACACTGAACGCTATATTCAATATCTAGAAACAACATTTAAGACGCTTAACTGTAAGTTAAAATATGTCCTATTTATACTTAGTAAACAGTTATTGTTAAAAAACTTATCCGAAGGCCCTCTTGCTTGTATGAATAAAGTTTTCGCTGACTTTTCAATGAAAATCTAATCTATGGTAAGATTTGCAACCTCATTTCTCGCTTAAGTTAAATAAAAAAAAACTGTCAAACACAGAGTAAGTAGGTAGCTATATCTACCATAGATTTAGTGTAATGTGCTAAATCTATGATATTTCGACATACTTTTTAAGGCAAGCAGGGGTTTAGTCAAGTTTTTTAACTTTCAATTTATAACATAACATTTAAGGCATTTTAAAACTCTGACGATATCGTGTAAAAAATATTGGTGCCAATGATGTTCTAAATGACAAGATAAAGAGGTTGTAGGTGCGGTAACATTGAGTATTAACAGATTTTCCAAAGCGAGGATAATTCTAATCCGGTCTTATAATAACTCTTAGACCCGTATCTAAAAAACTTAGTGTCTTTTCATTTCATTCATTGCAAGTAAGTACTAGATTATTTCTCAGTAACTGGATGTTTTATATACTTAGGTAACTCCTTTTCAGCTTTTAATTCAGAACATCATTGCCGCTAATAGACGTTTTATTAAAACTTTGCAGACATCCAAACTGCTTCGAACTAAGGAGGTTAATGTAAAAAGTTTATTTAAATTATTATAGTAATCTGTACATAAAGGATACCTATCTGATAATAGCGCGCCCGTATTTTTTTTTACTTGACCATTAATTTGCATAGATGGCGCTAGATTAGCATAGATCGCGGTTGTGTTTTTTCTAGGATTTATTTTTGTTAATTCAAGATAGTTAATATGTTCTTTTTGATTTATTATCCCGGTTTATTTATTTGTCCTGTAAACAAATTTATAATTTTTTATACCTATACGTATTACGTAATATTTTACTAGCAGACATTTTTAAGTTATCATGTCTTAAAAAAATATAAATCAATATTGAAAATTATTTCATTTGAACAATTTGAAAAAATAAAATTAAATTGACTCTGAATTATTCAAAGTTGACAAACATTGAATAATTCAGAGTCAGTTTAAAATATTTATTCTTACCGTAAGAAATAAAAAAGTTGAATAAAATCGGCCAACTCATTCTCAAGATATGATATGAAAGGATGACAGGGATTAATTTTTATACTTAAATTAATTACATTGATAGCGTCAGAGCTAATATGAATAAAAATCTTACATGATATGTACATTTATTAAAACATGAAACAATAAATTAGATTTTTTACTTTTAACTGATTTGGTCGTATTTTCGAAAACGCCAGGGCGGAAAGAACAACAAAATTCAGTTAAAAGTAGTTTCATTTTATAATACCTACTTATTATACAGTCACCCGGGGCATTTGCGGCTAATCAATATAATTAGTGAAATACACAAATATTTCGGACGCTACAGGCTTAAAAGTAAGTACCTAACAACCATTTAGTGCCCCACAGTTGGGCACAGGTCTTCAAGGGGGAATTGTGTATATTTGAGATTATATAAAAGCAAACGGACGAGACATCTGTCAGAGAGTATTAGATTACACTAAAATTTTCGGCGCAAATTCTCCGGGTGAACAAGTACACTAGTAATTAAATGTACTAACCATTTACAATGATTATAAACATTACAATACTTAAAACAATAATAATAATTAAAGCTAACATCGAATTTAAAGCTTTACATCAATATATTTTACAATGGTTCAAAATTAAATGTAATTATTTAGCAGGAGACCTTTTAATCAACAACCCAATTTGGAAATAGTTACGAGTTTGGGTTTGTGCGTCATTTACAAGCCCAAAGGTACTACCCCAAACAATTAATGTTAATTGATGTTAATTAATGTTGAGTTTACGAAGACTAATAAGTGTAAGGACAAACCAGTGATGACATAAAACTACTTTTTAACGGATTTTATCGCGGTTTATTTTGGATTTTAGATCCCGACGTGTCAAAGTCTTTTCAGACTTCATGTTCACGGGTGGACTGAGGTATTTGACGTCCAAAAATATGAATCACAATTATTACTGACTACCTCCAAACATTAATATTTAAGTTGCGTTCCGATTTAAGCAAAAAAAGAAAAAGAAAAATAAAACCAGTGATGGTTTATGCGACACTGCTAATGTAAACGTTTCTAATTGTCTATTACTTTTATTAAATAGGTAAATAAAAAAAATGCATACAATATTATAGAACAATTAAATGTGCAATATGTACTAGTGGTTGCCTATTGGTACCATTCCACTGGCCTGGTGGTGGGGGTTAGTGACCTTGACTGCTAAGCCGGAGTTCTTGGGTTCGATTCCCACCCAGCATCTTTGTGTGATGAGCACGATTGTGCGTTCTGTGTCTGAGTGTAATTTATTTATTTATCTATAATATGTATGTATTAACCAAAAAAATGTATATATGTATTATATCCGTTCCTAGTACCCATAACACAAGCAAATATAGTTGCTTAATTTGGGACTAGGTGGCGCTGTGTGAAAATATTGTTATTATTAACATAATAATAATAATATTAGTGAGGTACTGATTACCATATTAAAAAATATACAGGAAATCTTTTTAACCAGGGCGCAAATTTTTTTGGTGGTTCTGAACACATTTCAGACACAGAACAAACAATTGGGCGCATCACTCAAAGATTTGTCCTGGGTGGGAATCGAACCCACGACCTCTGGCTTAGCAGTCAGGGTCACTAACCACTGCGCCGTCAGTCAAATAATATCGATGAAAGCGCGCGGCGTATTTCGCGGTCGGTAACCTTAGCAAGCACACAGCTGATACGGTGGCGAGAGGGTGTCATTACCCTTAATATCAATAGAAAATATCTCTCGTTAACGATTACTTTTGTTACAAAGACTTTAATATAAATAAAAAATATCTACGTGTTTGTTAAATTTTATATTTTTTTAATTTAAATTTTTACTAAATATATTTTCTTAAATTATGCACTGTGGTTAAAAAAAAAATCTGTATAACTTTCTACACTTCTTCCAATCTTTACACTCTCATCCGCGTAATTTTCTAAGAAATGTGTACAAAGATTTTGCTTTATGTATTTATGTAGTGATGATGATGACTTTCATCACTTTTGAGCAATACAGTTGCTTACTAAAAATAGTACACAATTTATCAGCAGCATCCGTGTTATGAAAATTAACCTCATAAACTTATTACTAAATAAATAAATTAAAGTTATTAAGTTTCCTTTCTACTAAGGCTTGTGTATAGTTAAGAATTACGTTATAGGGTTTCAAAGTTGAAAATTATTTCGATAACTTAAGTTAGGAAACAGCGATATAAATTAAATTTGTTACTGCTTTGCAATCCACTAAGCTTCCATAGCGTTGGGGCATCGTTGTTGCGTCACAAATAACACATTGTAAACCAATAAACTTTTAGAATCAACAGGACAGTAGGCTAATTCACGTAATTAAATAAGTTTAGTTGCAGTGCAGTTGCAGTTATGTTTCGATCAAAACAGCCCTTTTTGGTAATTTTGACAACCGCTGTCAGATACGATCGCGTCAAGTTCGCGTCACGCGAGCGCATGGAATAGATATGACGGCTAAATAATTACAAGAATACCATTTTGTACTAAGACGTAAACTTAACTGCAACTGCACCGCAACTTGATCGGTGCGTCAAGATATTACGTGAATTAGGGCACAGGGCTACAATTCTAGCGCTAAATCTATTTATCTATAGAAATCTATATCTATAATAAACAAATGGCAAAAAAATTCTCTGTTTTTTATGCCATTTTTTCTCGATATTGTGTCTATTATAGATAAATGTCGAAGATAAAATAAGGATTTCATTATTTTTCTGACTTTTTAACGACATTTGTCTATTAGAGTTAAATGTCTAAAGCGTGAAAATCGGGGCCCAGTTGGCGTCCTTGGAACGGTAGGTACTTGCTTTTCACGCTGCAGATCGTGGGTTAGATTTTTACCAATGACAGCCATTTGTATGCACAAAAATGTGAGTGAGTTTAGGTGTGGTGTGTAACTAGATATTTACAAAAAAACGTACTTGTAAGTAGTATATCAGTTATTTGGTGTACATTATTGTACAAGTTTTGCTTAGTTTGGGATCAGATGGCCGGGTGTGTATAATGTTCTAACGTATTATTATTATTAAAATAAGGCAACACCAGCGATGCATTGAAGCTGGGATGTTTTAATCCATTGATAGTCAGGCAACTGTTATGGGGCTATTTTGAAAGGGTTATAATTACGTTGCTCGTAATATTTTGCTTTGGAAATTGTATTTGGGGCAGTTTGTACTCAAATTTATAGGAAGGTCAAAGGCTTTACCTTACCACGATGTGATATATACGACTTTTCGAATTTGTTTTCAAGCGAAAGTTACTTTACAGTTTCAAGTTGATTTACATCCCTTAAAACTGACTGAATAACATAACATCGAATAGCAGTTTTTTAAGTGTAGGTATATTTATTTTTAATGGGTTGCGCACTTGTCCCCAACTCATTTGCTACTGAGATAGTGATTAGTTGCGAATATTAAATCTTCCCGCTAAACAATTATTAGATAGTAAGTAATAAAAACAGTATAAAAATAAGAAAAAGAACAGTTGAAAATAAAAACTTTTTACTAATTATTTCTTAATTTCTACATGTAATATTAACCACAGACAACAAGCAACATTTATTTATGTAAACGTACAAAATACTAATATCTAACCAACATGGACGTGAAACTAACTAGCGAATGGACCTCGATCATTTTGTATTGTCCACCATTGTGCATTTTGTTTTAATTTTAAATTTACGTATGATTATCACAAAGAAAATTTTTACCTGACATGTTTTAAAATAATAAATTTCTACAGTAAAATTATTAGCAACGTTGCTCCTAATGAAAGTAATCAATTTTTAACTTCAAATGTTTCTAATGTGTTTCCTGCTAACAGATTTTATCGTAAATGCTTTCACATCACTTTTTACGAGGGAGTGTTTCAGTTGAAAAAAGTAGGTATTTTTATTACTTTTCGTTTCACGTTAAATGTGCTTACGCTGTCATACTTTATAGTGCGACGTAAAAGGGTAAAAAATCAGGGCGACACACGGAATGATTTTACTTTCCGAAGTTCCCGAGTACTCTACGACCGTAGCTATTAACAAAGTCTGAACTTCGTTTAATCGCACCTAAGATCTTAAAAAACCTATATCAGAGACCTCGCAGTTTCAAATGTAAAAATATTCACAATCGTAGTTTTTCTTTGAAGCAATAAAGTTGTAAGTTCTAAAAGTGCCCCTTTACGCATAAATCTTTACTACACTGAAAAGTAGCGTTTTTGTAGTTGCGACATTGTTAATAGCTGCTGTCAACTTTTATGTCGCACTGTACTTTTTATTCGTTTCGTATTTTAATACATTTTAATAAGACGTGATAAAATCTGTAACCAGTAATAGTACTTTGATTCAAGTTTATTTTTGGTATCTATTTATATAATGAAAACGCTACTATAGAGAAACATCAAGTTATACTTAGGTAAATTTAAAAATCGTATATTTAGTGTATATGAAAACATACAGAGCATATTTAGGCCATGAGGATTAATACAATTTCCTTAAGAGCGTGTCGTTGCCTTTTATTTCAATCTAAAATTTCTATTTTCTCACATAGTTTCTATTTTTATCTTTATCACAGGTTTACGCTCCAACCCTGAGGACTAAACTTACATTGCACCTTTTTCACTGATACATACACATAAAATTGAATGAACTTAGTTCCATTTCGATTTTGATTAATTTTACAATACATTTATAATAATAGTTCTCTATTAGGCTTTTGATACTGAATCACACTTAAATTAATACATTTTGTTTCACATTTAATATATTTTATCTTATTTTATATCTTAAATGCATAAATACGTGACACTAAAAATATAATCCACGTTTTTGTTTCTTCCATAAATGGAATAAAACACGTCATTGGAATTTTTTTTGGGTATACTGCAAGGCGCAGTTTTAGGCCCAGTATTGTTCCAATAAGGAACTTTAGGGTTCAGTTATAGGGCAGTGGTCGCCTAACAGTCGTGCGGCCACCGAGATGGGTGGCCGGCTACGGATCACATGACGCAGCAACTTTTCGCACGTCCCTTTAGCTCAGCTTTCAGATCACGCTTGCTTTTGCTGCGGCCAACTTGTTTCTGTTAATACAATTGTAAAATTAGAAAATGTTGTCAATTCAGTTAATGTAGTTGTTTTAGTTTTTATTACAAATCTAACCAAGAAATCGTGTTAAGTCTTTCGTTAATACAGGCAAGAATGGATAATATACTCCTAAGATTTTGAGGTATTGGATAGTGATTACATACCTATTTTTGAATCCTTTTGGGATGCTGTTCCCCGGGAGAAAATTTGGAAAGTATGAAGTGGGAAGTAAGTATTTATCATTTCAGTTTAAATAAGCCAGTGTTTACCTGTTGCTTCATTTGTTGCTTGTTAAGTTTTCCTAGTGCAGCTAGAGCTGCTACTTCGAAAGCGTCCTTGACACCCTTGGTGGATGCTCTGGCTGATGTTTCTACGTAAGTCATAGCTCCCAACTGCCTAGCTACAGAGAGTGCCTGTGAAAAATAATTTTGAATAGGTAGAGTTGGTTATTTGTCTGTTACTTCCTTAACTTTATTTATTTTTTATTCTACTTTACACTAGTCACTATAGGTCCCATTTAATGCCACTTATTGTTGTCTTCATTTTATCTAGTTTGGTAGGTGCACTAATCAGTTCTATCGTAGATAGTTAACATAAATATGTTATATTATCTCTTATACAAAACGCAGTTCAGCTCATTTTCAGTGTTTTTATCCAGAGCGAAAGCGTATAATAAATGTTATCAAAGTCGTTAGTAGTTATTGTTAGTTACTTTGATACTTCATCAAGTGATTGTAATTAATGTAAACGCGTAGTTTTACAGAATTTTCTTAGGCTAGCGTCATTACCTATATTTTTGTCTACCATGAACTAATCAAAGTTTGTGCAATTAACTAAAGCAAGTTTTAAATTGATAAATGCTTTATTCACTTGTCCTCCACCCCACTTTTAGTACAAGATGACCTTATTTGACCCCTCTGGATTTAAATTGAAACTTAGTATTGGCCAACTTTCCAACAAACTGTACCAAAATTAATAGAATTCGGCTTAAATTACTGGCTATACTACAGCTGAAAACTTAAATTAGAAGAGCTTGCGCTACGAACGTCCCAAAGAATTTCAATGTCAGGACAATTTACTACTAAACCACGGAACACAGCTGCAAGCAGCGCGATAAGCGATTTTAATTCCCATTGCATAATGGCTTTATCAGTTTGTATGACAAACGAACACGAGTACTTAATGAAGTGTTTTCGTTATAATGTCTAATGGTATTTAGGTATGTTAATTGAGAAACGCTATCGAGAGTTTTACTTAATAGTGATAAATAATTGTATGTAAAGAAATCCAGCTCTCTGCGGTTATCGCAAAAAAGGTCTAAAGCTTTCCTAAGGAAGAACATATCCTTCCGTAGGTCTTAAACTATCTCAATGTGGTCAAACTGTGTAATAGTAACAGACAGATGAATATTTATTCAAGCAAATGAATAGTAGGACTAAGGATTTTTAAAATGAAGAACATGTGTTTACGCCATAAATCGCTAATAGTACCGCCCGTCGCTTTGTACTATAGCCAAATTGTCTATTCGACCCATTCACGAAAGCAAGTCAATTAAAATGTTCCCATTCAGTAATGGTTAGCAGTCGAATAAGATCTCAAATTAATTGGTCCATCCAGGTCTGAATTGGCGACCGAGTTTTCAATTGCTTTTATAACGTGTAAAGTTACGGGATGTTTCAATTTGGATTAGAATGTTCATGAATAGAATTGACGTGTTACTTTAGAATATTTAGTTACAGTACCACCGACAGATCTTGGCCGGGTTGAAGCTAGGCACTCCACGACACGCCATCTTTTTTTACCTATATAGGTATGTAATCTGCGCTGCCATCTGCGCTAACTTCAACCCGGCTGAGATCCGCCGGCCGTACACTAAGTAAGATTAATTTAAGATTGTAACATTTCTGTGTATCATTATGTCGCCATTTTGCAGTTAGATTCTGAGCTACTTTTATCACGAATTTTGTCTCGCAGTAGTGGTAGGATAGTAAACAGTTATACTCTGAACGAGTAAACACTTGGTTTAATAATGTTGTGACCAGAGAGGTCAAATAAACCGGCCAATGCGTGTTGGGCTACTCGGGTAGTTTCGTAGTCGCCTGAGTAGTCAAGATACTAACTTAGGTTAATCTAGAAATTTCATATTGGACAGAAAATAAAAAGAAGGTAAATCCATTTAACATTACTCTAAAATTAACAGAGCTAGCTTAGCCGTGACAGTTTTGCTAGTACTAGTAAAGTACAATACTAGTAAAATTTCAAATGTAGGTAATTCTAGCGAAATTTCAGCTTCTTAATCTTTCTAATAGTTTTAAGCCATGGACAGTCCAACAGACATGACGAAACTATAAGGGTTTTGTTAGAACTCCGAACTTGCTTTAGTCTACTCCATAGCGATATCTCTTATTATCTCTCCTGTGCTCTTCAATCAACTAGATTACAACTCCATTGTTAATATTTTGTGTCTCTCAAAAAATTGGGATATTTGGTTGTCGTATTCAAGATTTTTGGAGCATTACATTTTTGAATGGAATCACATCATATACATTTTAATACATCTACGCGTTCAGAATATTCTGCAACATCAATGAGTAGATATAACTGACTGGCCGGTGGCATGGTCGGTAAGATCTTGCTTTAACGCCACGGATCAAGGTTCATGTCCACCCGAGACCATGTTTGTTTTGCCTTGAGTGTGTGTCTAATTATCTATTACACCGCTAAATAAGTAATTACAAAAGAAAATAAGTATATTAAACGATGTTGATATCTGGTTTTTCTTAGCATGAGCTCTGCTTAGTTTGGGATCTGTTAGGC
The DNA here is from genome assembly GCA_936450015.1 of Meganola albula. NCBI lineage: Eukaryota > Metazoa > Arthropoda > Insecta > Lepidoptera > Nolidae > Meganola > Meganola albula. The sequence goes on along the minus strand of OW388159.1, from coordinate 11,253,689 downwards.
TGTCCTAAAATTTTATTATAAAGTTATTTTTTGTACCACAGATTAACTAATGCTGATACCATTGAACCAACTAGATCTCTTTGGTGCCACCACTGTTTAAGGCCAGTGTGTTTCAATCTCTTTGAATAAATTAAAATCAATCTTTTTGTTTCTTTCTCTTTTTCTTTACAGGGTGAATATTATTGAAAAAGTTAAAGATGAAAATGTTTTGCGTTAATGTTTTCTCTATCTTGGTTATTTTAATATGATCTACACTCAGCAATTGCTGTGAGTTGTGTATATCTCGTGTTTTTCAATCTGTGGGTCGGTTAGTCAAATCATTTTAATTTGTATGAGTCTATACAAAATTATCCAATTTATTGTTCCTTCCATGCCGAACAGCGAAGCAACTACTCAGAATACTTAGGGAACCACAAATTGAACACTGTTCTAAAATAACAAACTAATAACATCAATTAATTACAGAAAGATCATCCTCATGCTTATGTAAGCAATATTAATTTCCATAGTAATTAACAGTAAAGTACGAAATCCAATATGAACGTAGAGGTATATTATGTTATTATGTAGATATGGTTATTGAACGAAATGTGCCAACTCAATTACTACTATTGCAATTAATGTAGGCTGTTGTATGAGTACATCTTATTAATATTGTGTGCATATTGAAAAAGTAACATTGAGGTTACTGGATTTATTATTATTTAATGAAGTAATTGTATTACCTATATCTCGTTACGCAACGCATAGTGTTTTGTTTAATTCAAGTAACTAGCTTATAATATTAGAATCTTAATTTCTAACTTAAAATCAATACCAAACTAAAAAAATTGCTAGGTAAATGCAACGCAAGAAAAAAGAGAGTCACCCGTGCGCGGCCATTTAAGATTCTAAGAAGTAAGTTTTAACATGTTAAACTACGTATGTAGTGATTACTTCAATGGTTTATGCCTTGCGAGGTGCGTTTCACCGTGTTTAAAGGTGAACCGTTAATTACTTTGACATTACTGAAGTCAATAGCTATGGCCGTCCTTTTTGCGTTGCTTCTTAGTAAAAGATACCGACTCTTTAATTTAGGTTATTCTACAATAGAATTGTGTTTTGATGACTCTGTATTTAAATTCACCATTGTGTGAAGAGTTTGTGCGTTACCTACCTCTTCGCTAGTGACAGGATGTGTTCTGAGTTTAGACAGCATGGTGAGCGTCTCCTTGTCATGCCTTAAATCCGCTTTACAGCCACACAGGAGTACGGGGGCTGCTCCTCCGTGTGTCCGTACTTCACGGTACCACTGAAATAGATATCAAAAACTCATTAAGAGGAATAAAACCAATAATAACAACCTAAAAAACGAAATTGTCAATAGTGATAAGATAAGATAAACGTATCTTTTATGGATACTTCGTGCTCGTGGCCTTGAACACTTTTTTACAGCTTGAAGGTAAAGTTGTTCGGATCAAATTCTTTATTCAGACAAAGGCTGTATTTGTTCTGTATTCTGAGGCTGTACGTTTGAGTTTCCGATAGCTAGCGCGACAATGCAAATGATGCGATGGAAGTTGCAACAGGGTGCATAACATAAGTTTTTAATTTAATCGAAGAAGTAAGAAGTTTTAGCTGCGCCACCTGGTGGAAGAAATTCCTTCACTTTACTTTAGCGCTTGTAAATTAAAGTGTGAGCTCTCTAATCTACAAGCGCTAAGATCTAAGGATTGACTTGTTCTTTATATATTTCGGTATAGCTCATGCAACAAAACGGACGTCGAAGAGGCGGCAGATTGAACGACAGATCAGTAGCTATACTACTTAATATCATTTATGTGATATTTTTTATTATAGAAAGAACTTTGTTGAACAGCAACTACGTCTCTCTATTGTCATTACAAACCATTCTACATAGAATACAATGAAATATTAAAAGAAAATAAAAGTTACTCTTCACTTAAACCTTTTCTACTTATTCTAACTTCATTGTTACACCCTTATCCATATACTTACCCTTACAATATGCAACTGATGAATTTCTATCAACCTAACTCTAATAATCTAATCTAGATCAGCCTCTTTCACATATTCTCAGGCTAATTTATATCAAGTGATAGCAGCTAATAAACGGGCAGCTGAAGATGACTTCACCGATAAATAACTTTGTCTAAATAACGTAGCGAAGAGTGTGGCCTATATAACAAGTTCAACTAAAACAAAGGAGGTACCTTAGCAGCAGCATTGTGTAGCGTTTCAGGTTCAGCGATATTGAAACAGAGCATGAACACACGAGCGTCTTGATACGCGAGAGGTCTCACTGTGTCGTACGCTGTTGTACCTGAAAAGACGATACATATATGAATACATAGCGCTTACGCCTGTGTAGGTACCCCGAAGTGACGCCCCTGTTATGGGTCTTTTTTTATTATTCTGTTACAGGTTTGCGCTTTACCACAACTTGCCTGTTGTTAAGCAATGATGCAGTCTACTATGAAACGCGCTTACCCAGTAAATACCGATTCACTAGTGACTTGAAGACATGCAGGACTTAACCATGGAAGGAAGAACTTAACCCACTACCACAATCCCGTCACTGCTACACGTGTAAGTCAGCCGGATTAACAGCGGCACCGTGAAGAGAATCGGGATTTGACCCGGCCTAGACCCGGAACACCCATACTTTCTAGAAACATAGAAAGAAAACTTCTAACTTTCCAATTTAGTAGAAGTTGGAAAGTTAGATTGACCATTTCCCTTCAGGTAAAGGGGGAAACAAATCGGTTTAGGGATTTATGGATAGACAAACTGCTTGACCACAGCGCCACCTATCATTACAAATACTCTTTGAATACTAATTTTTACTTTTAATAATTGAAGTAAAAAAATATATCGCAGATTAAAAAAAATGCAAAATACAAAATATGGAATCTGCCGAAACCCGGGATTGAACCGGGGACCTTTAGATCTTCAGTCTAACGCTCTCCCAACTGAGCTATTTCGGCGATATCTCAATAAGTCAAATTACAGTTTTATTGACTTCAATATGTATCAGTAATCTATAAAATAATATTTATTAAGGTCAACATCCATCATCAACAATTTTTATCAGTAAGTTTTATCTCGCAAAATACCTAATAACGTCAATTTTAATATAACTAGAAATATCATTGTCTCGGTGGTCCAGTGGTAAGCATGTTCGCTTAATAATCGCGACTTCGATTTCCGGGTCTAGCAAAAATACTTTTCTAATATACTAAAAGCATCTTAGTTGCAACTTGAAGTTTGGAATTGGCGAGGTAACAAAAGTGTATCTACACCACCGACATATTACCTATAGACACCGCATAGCCGGGCCCCGATTCTCCCGCTTTAGACATTTATCTCTAATAGACAAATGTCGAAAAAAATGGAGTTGTTGGAGGCCATGAAAACCTGCTACAATATCATTAGAATACGGAGGCAAATATCGCCATCATTTATAGGTAATGTAAGCTCAGGTGAGTCATGAAACCAGATGGTCCCGATTCAAATCCGGGAAAACATTTTTTATTTTTCTTTTTTGTGTGAGAAAATCTGGGAGCCCTTTATCATTCCTTTATTTTCCAAAAAAATTAGCAAAGGTCCGTCATCCAGGTGTATTATATCTGTGCTGTTACATAAAAGCTTTCGGTATTACGGACAATGTCACGGGCGGAAGCTATAGTTACTATTTAAATTAAATTCTGTGTACATACATACTTACTACGTGGGTAGGTAAGTAGGTATTATTTGTAATGAGTTATTATTATCAGTACAGGTAGGCGTGAGAGCGGAATCAAGTTAAACGATACTTGGTGTCTGTAACAGTATTGCAACACTAGACTTGGGTGTAGCGTTCAAGTTATAATATACTAGCGGGCGCCGCAGACTTCGTCCTGCCCGGTATATCGGTCCTGCCCGGTCGTAATCTATTTTCGGATCCGGTAGGTAGTACTCTACCGGGTCCGAAAATAAATTACTACCGATACTCAGACCTATCGAATATAGATACTTATAAAATTCCATAAAAATCGGTCAAGCCGTGTCGGAGCAGATTTTTATTTTATTTTTTCTCTGCGTAAGATCCATCCTCGTACTTCAAGGAATATTCTAGAAAAATAATTAGCGAAATCGGTCCAGCCTTTCACTGATGATGGCGTCGTGACCAAAGGAAATACGGTTTCATTTTTATATAATACTAGCTTTCCGACAGCGGCTTCGCCCGCGTGTATGTCGGTTATCGCGCCAAAACAGTACCTTCTTTTTGCGTAGTCGGATAAAAACTATCTTATGTCCTTTCTCGGGTCTCAAACTACCTCCATACCCAATTTCATCCAAATCGGTTCAGTAGTTTAAGCGGGAAAGCGTAACAGACAGACAGAGTTATTTTCGCATTTACTCGTATAATATTAGTAGGGATAGATCTACACATCAAGATCTATAAATTTCCATTATAAACTGACCTCTCGTTGTACGGAAATCCTATACAATACGAGATCAGGTTATGCTGGAAATATATAGCTTGATGTGTAGCCAATAGCCTTGGCTTTGTCTGCAAGAAATAGAAAGTGAGCAGAGTTGTTACTGAAATAATAACAGATCTATAAATACTAGACATCTCTACTAGCGTAATTATGACGATCGACCGTCCTCGGACGGATCACCGATAAAGTCCGGTGAACCAATAGAGGCCCTTCTGGCCGATTGGGATAGGTCATCAGCAAAAAAAAAGTAGGTAATTATGACGTGTTAGACGCCGGACGTTCCTGCATGCATTCATATTTTTTCCAATACGACGCAACGCGCGCCATTTGATGGAAATCGTACCTACATTAGATTATTAATTTGTTTTGAGTTAGATTAGAATGAATTCCTAGTTATTATTGTCGTCGTAAATGAAAATACAGTAACTTTAATAACTTCAATAAATCCTTACCATCATAAATATATAAAAGAAGAAACTGACTAACTGACTGACTGACATATCAACGCAGAACCCAAACCGCTGGGTCTGGAGACTCCAAATTTGGCACATAGGTTCCTTATGGAGTCTAGGGGTGCACTAAGAAAGGATTTTTCAAAACTCACCCTTTAAGGGGGTGAAACGGGGTTCCAAAGTTTGTATGGAGAAACAAGATTAGTGAGATCAATTTTGGCGGAAGCTAGTATCTAATATATAAAATTCTCGTGTCACAATGTTCGTTCCCATACTCCTCCGATTAAAAAAATATGATTTTTTTATGCATATTCAGTAAGTCTGAGAATCGGCCACTATCTATTTTTTTATTCTTTTATTATGTGGCATTAAAAATACATACAACCCTAAATTGTCACCCTTCTGTCACCAACCCCTATTTTTTAATGGTGAGAAATACGCGGTACGAAGTTCGCTGGGGCAGCTAGTATATAGTCTTATTCATAAAAATCTTATAAGTCTCTTTAGTTAAAATGGACATTGTCTCTTTCTTACTAGTGTAAATGTCTAGATGACAGACAGAGACAAAATAATTATAAACCTATTTTACTTATAATGACAAGCTCTTTATAGCTAAAATAGCGTGTGTAGATTAAGGCCAAAACTCTCTCAACTCATAAGATTGTTGAGAGAGTTTTGGCCTTAATCTACACACGCTGGCCAAGTGCGGATTGGTGGATGTCACATGTCCGCGAAATATTAGTTCTTAGACAGGCCGTTTCTCCATAACGTTTTCCTTCATCGATATTGAGCAGCGGCGATGAAACAATTCACACAAAGACGTGTGGGCACGACTGCTTGAACCCGCGACCTTATATTTCAAAGGCGAGGCTGATACCATTCCGCCCCCCCTTTCTTTACTTTACCACCGATTTACTCATCATCGTCATCAGTCTATTTTAGTCAAATTTACGCATTACCATGTAATCCACTATAGGGCGACCGTTTAACTCGCGTATCGCCATCTGAGGTACAAAGTCATAAAACATTAATTAAATCTCTTAAAGAACTATTTAACCACAGATAAAAGTAATGTAAGACTATGCGTCACTAACATCTATATCGCTTGAATCATCATCACTGTCTGTGCAGCTTGAGGAGTCAGAATCTTGGCGATAAGCGATACGCGAGTTAAACGGTCTATCTATAGTGCAAAAGTTAACACAGGCAGAAATATAGCAGGTACACATAGATGCAGGTCTTATTATGCTTAAAACCTTTCAGCTCATATTCCAGACAAATAAATAAACGATGTTGAAACACAGGGTGCAGAACAAAAAGATCAGATATTGGATAAATCGTAGGTTTCAATAGCATTGACCCGTGCTCTGCAATGGACGTAGAATTGTACACATGAGGACAATTAAAGTGGTCACTATTTGTGAGACTGCCACTATAAACATTGTTTGTTGGTCTACAGTTGACACCTCTATGGTTTGGAGATAATATTGCAGTTTATTTTTCACTAGTAAGGATGGATATTATTAATCATGTATCAGTATCTACTTATAGTGCCTACTAAAAACCGACCAATTGCGTGTTAGACTCATATGCTAAAACACAATTTTATTATTTGTGCTGTAGAAATAAGAATAAATTTGTGGAAATTTTAAGATAAATATACCTATAATTTAAATTAGCTTCATAACTAATTTTAATTTTGATCATTTTAAGGATGCTGGCATGAGTTAGATGACGGTAGCAGCTAATAGTGCTTAGTAGTGAGCATTTGAAAAAAGTGTTAAACTTTGGTCATTTCAATGATGCTGGCAACAACTGAATGACAGTAGCAGTAGATGGTGCTTAGTAGCGAACATATGAAGGTTTACCAGCAGAAGATTAAAATAAAATAAAATATCCATCTTCAGATGGTGATACTATTTTGGCCACCAATGTACCTACACTGTACAAATAGGAGTAGCAAATGCATTGAACAGTTATAGCTGATGTACCTTATCTCGGTGTGATAAGACCCAATTTGCAATAAACATTCAAGGATCAGCATGTACATGTAGCGTATAAATACAGGGTGTTGTGTGCACTGCGGTCAACCGAATCCCACATCAACTGTAAATCTCGCTGTCACCGAATGCAAGTTGAGTGAATGAAATGCGTTCCAGCAAATGTTTTGATTAGCTACCTAATGAATGGGGAAAATGAGAACAAAGAATGAAAACCAACTCTAAATTTAAAAAAAATAGCCTAGCTAAGAAGAACCATTTTGATAAATATAACTTTCAAATAAAAAGAACCGCATCCGATTTGGTCCATCTACTTAAACGTTACAAGGAAACAAGCTTGTACTCCGTTACCAAGGGTGAAAATTATAACATAACACCCCTCTATTTAATAAATTTCTTGTAAAGTTATCTGTTAACAGAGTAAAGATTTGTTTCGTATAAGTTGAATGTGATAAATTGAAGTGGACTATCGAACTTTCCAACTCCTCTTATTACCTTTTTGATTAGGTTAGGTGTCCCGGGACTTGGCCGGGTTTAAATTCCGAATCTTTCACGCCGTTGTTATTCTGACTGACATATGACAAGAGTAGCAATGACGGGATTGTGTTGGTGGGATAAGTTCCATAAAAAAAAAACAACAACATCAGAACAAAATCGCCGAAGGCGGCAATAGCGGCGGCGACATAGTGCGTGTAAGGCTATGTGAAAGATATGCCAACAATAATTATATTTCTGTTTTTGTTTCTGCTGCGGCTAATAAGTTTGAATACTTTAATCCCCCCCCCCCCTGTCCAAAGAACGTCGATACTTGTGTATCTGTGTGTACAAAATCTATCGCCGTAGACCCGGCAGGGTCGCCTGGGCTGAAATCAGAAGTCTCAAATACATCTAGAAGTCCCACTCGAGGCAAAGGGATTTCTAAAGGTAATTCTCCTGTGTTAAAGAGCGGAGCTACAATGCCACGGATTATTTTACACCAATTTCCAGTCGACTTGTGTACCGCAGCAAGTAGCGGGTGTGATATTCAACCTACTCATGTTGCATATTGTCATCATTAATAACCACGTCTATCTCTGGGAAGCACGCACTTATTAGCTTGACAAATTAACATAATTTGTATATGAGCGAGATTTTTTGTTATTTTGATTCTACCTAGAATAAGATAAATACATAAGACTCCAGATTTTTTTCTGTCGCAATATTCCGGAGATATAATTCTATTTCAGATCTTCGTACTTTAAAAGAGTCAAAAAAACCCTTAACGAAGTTTCTACTGTCTCTTTCAGCAGACTGTATTTCGTGAATATTGCAGCTAACAATGTTAGCTGCAATATTCTGTCATAATAGTACCTAACAATCAATCCTGACTCCCACCCAAGTCAGACATTTGTGTGATGAACGTGTCTGTTTGTCTCGAGTCTGGGTGTAATTACCTATAGTAAAAACCTATGCATTTACAAAGTACAAGCTCTGCTTAGTTTGGGAGCTGATACAAACTGGTACAAACGACAAGAAATCAGATTCTATCGGTATAGTTTGAATTCTCCAAAGTGGGGTGCCAGTACAAATTTGAAAACGCTGTAACTTTTTTTGGTTTGAGGTACAAACAAAAAAAAGCGGTACAAACTGGTTCAAACGAAGGGTTATCGATTGGCAAATTCAAAAATAAAAAACAAAAAAGTCGGGTGCTAAGTTCACAGTGGTGAGCAAATACTTATTTTCGTATGCCCAAATGTCACTTTAGAGATAAGTCTAACACTCCACGCACGACATGCAGCGAGTAGTCTATAGTCCATCTATATCGACGTCATATTAAGTCGATTAAATTAGTTTTTAATCGTATTCGCCACTGCTTTGGTGTAACCCCGTGCGCGACTGCGATTCGCACTTGACTGATTTTTATTCGCATTAGAATAGGTAAAATAAATTTAAGGACAAACGAATGGTAATCATTAGAATAAATTTCGAGACAAAATTATACTATCTTGTTCAGAATAAATCGGCCATCTTGGAATCGTAGGTTTTCAGAACGCCTACGAGATTTCTAATCTAATCTCATAACTTTTATTTTAAAAATACTTATAAAGATTTTCCTTGTATTTTTCCTTACAAGAATTATTTCAATTCAACATCTTTTACGTGGAATTATTGGCAAATTAAGTTAATCCAAGAGTAACCTCATTTCTACTTAATGGTAAATTGGAAGAAGGAAATAAATATATTTAATAAACGAAGTTTAATTACTTACTTCATAGATTTCAATGAAATTTATTAATTAGTTTCTCAAAGAATCCTACTTCCTATCACAGATAATAATTATTACTATACTAGTATTCCTATTAATATTACAAACGCTAAAGTTTGCAAGAATGTATGGATGTTTGTTTGTTACCTACTATTTACGTATTTGGATGAAATTTGGCACAAAGATAGATTTTGGTTTGCATGTAGGCTACTTTTTATCTCAATAAGTATAACACAGGCAAAGCCGAGGGCGGAAGCTAGTACAAAATAAATTGTACTAAGCTTTATTCGATGACAGCATTCGAGACTAAATCTATGGATAAAACCACGTACCTACTATATTTCTCTGTTTCACGTGACCTTGAATGACATTGTTCGCATATGAAATTATTAGGTGTTCATTAAACTTTATTATTATTATCAATTATCGTCATATTAGCAATTGAATTAGCAATAACCAATTAGCATGCTATGAATCATGAATTCACATTCTTATGCAATTTATGTGAATTTGCATAATTGCCGTTACTAAAGGGTGTGGTATGATGAGAGTGACAGGTTACCTGATGTATCCCAAACGGAGAAAGTTACTCTATGGTCAGCTACTGGGCACGAACAACCGTACTTCTCGAAACCCGTCGGCGTGTATGCCTGCAACAAAATATTATAAGGTAAGTAAATTGGACTTCTACCCCAATGCTGTGCATAGAGTCACACTGCTGGGCAAAGGTCTTCTCTCAACTATCTTATGAGTTGAGAGAGTTTAGGCCTAAATCCACACACGCTGGTCACACCGGTTGGTGGATGTCACATGTTCTCGAATAATCAATTATTAGATATAATAATAATAATAATAAAGGCTTTATTGTCTCAAATTATAAATGTTTATAAATGTTATATGCCGGTTTTGATACCGATATTGAGCAACGGCGATGAAACAATTCACACAAAGATGTGTAGGTACGACTGGGAATCGAACCCGTGACCTTATATTTCAAAGGCGAGGCCAATACCGCTGCGCCACCACTGTCACAAACACTGTTGCACAGGTCAAATTTATCTCTAACTCTTTTTCGTTAGAGGTTAATAAAATATGTATGTAAATCAAAGCCAACTAAAGGAATCATTCCACCAAGTCAGTATCTTCCTGATTTATAACATTTCTCCTAAAATCCCTGTCCAAACTTGAGCAGTAACTTAAACGGCAGACATCCAATCCAATAGTTTTAAAGTAGTGCGAACTATAGCCCGCCCGCGACCTCGTACTCATATATGCCGGAACAGATTCCATATCAAAATTAAAATCAAAATATACTTTATTTTTTTGAGACGCGAGTCTACATAAAAATAGTCAAATTTCTTTTCCTACCGTGCAGTGAATGACTGGCAACTACTGAGAAACACTGCCAAAAACTCAGTAGGCTTTTTTTCTTTTTTAAATGAAGTACTATATCTATTAAAGCATTTAGGAGAATACATAACGATCCATTCTTATCTGTATCATCATCATCTTCGACCCGTAGCAGCCAACTGCTGGACATAAACCTTTCCCAATAAGCTCAATTTCTCCCTGTCTTCGGCTTGTCGCATCCAGGTACAGCCGGCTGTCTTTCGCAGATCATCACTTCACGAGCTGGAGGGCGTCCTACACTACGTTTACCAAGAAGTGGTCTCCACTTGAGGACTCGCTTACCCCAGCGATTTTCAGTAGTTCGACAGATAATTAATTAATTAATTTGGGGTCTGAGTCACTTTCGTCACTTTTTCCTCATTCTCAGTGGCTCATTCCACTGTCGCCTTCTCGCCGATAATCATTTGTAATCACGAGTGAATCGGTATACTGGGCTGGCGCGTTCCATCGTAGACTACATCATTGCTTAACATCAGGCAAGTTATAGTCAAGCGCCAGTCTATCGAAGAATAAAAAAAAAGATATGGTCAGCCCGCTGCCACTTCAGCTTGCTTATCCCTTGCACTATGTCGAAAACTTTAGTTTTTGTCGGATAACCTTCGAAACTGAGATTTTAATTGCAATAGTTTAACTGTTTAAATAGTTTCTAAATCGAAGGAGATTGTTACACGAGATTGTTACTCGACTGGAGGCAAATTCTTAACAATACAACACACTTGTAAAACTTTAATCGTCTCAACTTTTGTAAATTACAAATGCACACGTAAATAAAAACTACGAAAAACACGAAACATGAACAGTTTATGCATACAAACTGTTCATGTACCTCGGCAGTGTGCAATTACAGTTCCGTGTTAATATTTCTACGGTTAGTAACAAAAATCCTTAATGTGTTTACATAAAAGACACGTACACACGGCCACACTTCAAGTTACACATTTCCAGTATAAGCTGATCTCGTATTGTATAGGATTTCCGTACAACGAGAGGTCAAATTATACTGGATTTCTATAGCTTGATGTGTAGTCGTGTACCTAAGTGAGCAGGTAGTTACCAAACATATAAAGTATTCTATTCAACAAATGGATTTTCCATCGTTTTAGTTTTAACATAATTTAGTACTTTATATTCTCAACTACGCGGCTTTATTTAAAATCTGTATCACAAATCTGTTTAATGAAACTGTTGTGAATCACCAAATTGTATAATACGCCAATAACACTTGAAGGAAATAAGTAATCGAATCTACATAAGTAGAATATAATACAATTATTTCCATTTGCTTTTATGAAACATTAGCTTTCCGACAGCGGCTTCGCCCGCGCGTATGTCGGTAATCGCGCCAAAACACTACCTTCTTTTTGCGTAGTCGGATAAAAACTATCCTATGTCCTTTCTCGGGTCTCAAACTACCTCCATACCCAATTTCATCCAAATCGGTTCAGTAGTTTAAGCGAGAAAGCGTAACAGACAGACAGAGTTACTTAGGCATTTATAATATTAGTAGGGATTACATAACAATCACTTCTTTTGGCGCTATATTTCGACCAGCTATTTAAAGTTCGTAGAGTACTTTCTTCAATAAACGCACGCATTTGACTCCCTACACAATTTCCCAGCCAGTCCAGTGACCCACTTGACACAGTTCCAGACGATTAACTTTCATATCTAAAATGTTATAGTGTTGATATGACGTCACTTGACATAGCTGTGATTAATTGCCTATTTGAGTCCCTAGGGTACAGATGAGCCTTATTATACGCTAACATAGTTTTGATGAAGGTTAATTTTCACAGACTAATAATAATAATATATTAAATACATGTAGAATAATCCCAAATTAAATACATGTAGAATAGTCTCAAATAAATCTGATGATAACACAAAGATAACAATTTGTTAGACAACAATTAAACGTAACATTTTATCAATATCAAAAAAACAAGTTTGACATTGAATTGAAAATGAGTTTTGTGTTTTAATCTATAAATTCGTCAGCTTCTATATCTCCCGTATGGTCTAGTGGCTAGGATACCTGGCTTTCACCCAGGAGGCTCGGGTTCGATTCCCGGTACGGGAAACTTCTTTTTGATGTTTTTTAACGTTGTTAGATGGTTTTAATTTATTTATATACGATTACCTTCCACTGAGTCGATTTTAATCGAATTTTAAAGATGTGCAAGTTATTTGAATGTTGAGGTCGGATAAATTTTTACCCCTCTCCGCAATAAGAGGGCAATGGAGACACATAAGATAAATTAAGTGGGAAATAATTTAGTAGCAATGTAATTCGTAGTTTAATTAATAAACTTCTCGTGTGTTGGGCGTCTAACCGCCATTTTGAGCTGAGGTAGCCTAATAATAATAGTTAAACATTCATTTCATTTCTCCAGTTAATTATTCCGAGGTGCCGTAAATTTTCCCCATTTAGCGTGTCGGGGAGATGGGAATAATATTTACATAATAAAATTATGCTTAGTTCATTTTAAGGTTTGACATTAATTTTAGACAATTTAAACGTGGAAAACCAGTGTTGCCAACTCATTACCCCAGTGCAAGATCGTCATACGAAAAAAGTTTTCGAAACTATTTTGAATTTTTAATGCGAAAATTTCAATCTCCCAAATGTACTTACAGTGTGTTTAAATGAGGATCTGTACTATGCACTTACAGAATGTCAGGTACATATAACCACTAGAGATTCTACATTAGCAAATTTAAAGGTATACAAAGGTATAAATATAAATGTAACTGACTCAGGCTGGCTGGTGCACCTAATAGCTATTTTGTTCTTCCTGCATCTCAGGAATGATTATTTCAACATTTAATTTGATTTAAAACAGACATGACTAATGTATGTGACTAAAGACTGACATGTTCTATGACAACAAAGTCCCTTTAGATAATGAGATTAAAAAAAAATATCTTGAACCTATCAAAATGCCTAATGTGTTAGTACCTAATATTTTTAAGATATGAATGTTTTAATTTATTTTTAACTAGCTGCCCCAGCGAACTTCGTACCGCGTATTACTAATGTAATACGTAATGTATTTTTTGATGCCACATTATACAAAAATAAAAACGAAAAATTACGTCCAAAAATTAAAAATTAAGGGTGAACAACCCTTATCAGTTAGGGATATGAAAAATACCCAGACCTACTGAATATGCATAAAAAATTTCATAAGAATCGGTCAAGCCGTTTCGGAGGAGTACGGAACAAACATTGTGACATGAAAATTTTATATAACTAGCGAACCCGGCAGACGTCGTTCTGCCCGGTAAAGCAGTGCCATCTACCGGGTCTCAGACCTACCGAATATAACCAATAATAAATAATAGGTATCTACCCGGTTTTCGGCACTTCTTCGCTTTCTAACTTTTCTTTTTATTATCTTTTCTCTGCGTAAGAACCATCCTCGTACTTAAAGGAATATTTTAAAAAAAGAATTAGCGAAATCGGTCCAGCCGTTCACGCGTGATGTCGTGACAACGGAAAACGGGTTTCATTTTTATATACATAGATTACGTAACTTGGTAACCTCGCTAATAATGTGTCACGTACTTACTTAAAATCTACTAAATAGTAGATTGTTATAATAAAGTACCTACTAACCTGCCCATATGTTTATAGTGGAATGAAATTAAAATGAATAAATGATAAATGAAAATGAAAATGAAAAGGGGGTTAATATCTTTGGATAATTACTATTTTATAATAAGACGTTGCCAATGCCACGATTAAATTAAAAAATATATATCGAGACGTGTCTTACAAAACCATAAAACCATTGAAACCTCTTTTCATATTCAAATCCTTTTCCAAGAAGCGAAACAGTATTTTTTATAAAAAAAATCAACGAATGACAGCTGGAAGGCGTAGATAGTACAGCCATTTTAAGAAGACCTTCTGATTAGTACTTTGTAGATGAAGTTATAGTTCTATGTATAGTGGTGAAGTAAGTGCAAGATGTAATGAATGCACTTGACTGAATGGCGTGGGAGCTATTCGAGCTAAATGAACCGCAGTGAAATGTGGTAACGGGTGAATGGAATTTGTAGTGGTTTTAGGGTGATAGTGAATAATACTGTAAAATACTTGTAAATTTCAAAAATTTTCTTAAAATGTAACAAATTTAACATCTCCGTCACTTCAGCTTTCGAATAAAAAACTCATCAAAATCGGTCCATCCGTTTAGGCGATACATGGCAACATGCTAGTACACAGATACACAACACGCAGCAACTCTTTTTTATAGAGATTGGATTTTCATTAACAGATTTAAAAAAAAATCTATCTTACCTTGTTTTTGTTTTGTAAAAAGAAATCTTGGATTTATTTTCATACAATAGCTAAAAAATACGTAATAGACTTATCTAACTAGACATTTGTAAATCCTAAATATGCACATCCACGAAAATCTTCACAATTTTAGTTTGTATGAATTTCTAAATGAATTATTGAAATTTAACGCAGGCTGTTTGCTGATATTGCAATGTTCAATGAATACTGAAAAAAGTAAAAACAAACTTAAAAAAAAATAACAAATCTTTCCCGCTCTTTCAAAAGAAAATCAGTCTGCTTTCTGTTACCGCATTGGTTTCGTTCAATGAACGAGCAAAAACTGGCAAAAAGGCTAATCACCAGCGCAAAGAGAACAAAACAGGTATACGTATGTAACACTCTATTTAGTACCTTATATTTATCGAAATAGAATGGCATTTTGTATAACACAGCATTAAAACTAGCTGGAGAGCTAGATTTTCCTGGGGAATCGAGACGAGTGTTTTCAAAGGTAATCGGCACGTAGCAGGTACGAAGTTTATCAAAGAGTTTTCTTGTAAAATGCTATTATTGTACTCTCTGGTTAGAAAAACGGGTTTTATATTTAAAAATACTTGTTTTGAATACTAAAGTAGGTGTATTGATAAGTAGGTACTCTAATAAATTGATAAGAACCTGTAAACAATGTACTTCGAGCGCAGACTGCATTTAGTTCTGAGTCCTTTTGACAGCGGTTTTTACTAAGTTATACTGGCTAACCTGAAAGCCATAGTCATACTCAACTTTCAGGTTGGCCAACATATCAGTCAGAAGCATTTCTAGAACATAGAGACTGGACGCAGAAACTGTGAACGGACTGTTAAGCAAGTCAGTTTCTTTTTTATTAAACCTAGCATCATTACCTACAGAGTTTGCAATAATCAAAACCGCATCTAAATCGGTACACCCGTTTAGGCGCTACTTGTTAACAAACACAGATACACAAATACATGCATCAAAACACGCCTCTTAGTCAGGGTTTAAAAACCAAAATGTAAATAAAATAATAAAAAAATGTTTGTATGCATTGAATTGTATGTACGAGTACCAAAACGTAGGTAACTTATGTAAAGTTATACTAGTTTACACAGGAAGCGATCATTAGCGGTGTGCTTCAGAATTTGACACTCGGTAATTCGAAAAAGCTCTTTTGAGATTTAGTTCAACCATCTACTTTAGTGGTAACTTACTATCGGGTACTGATAATATCTAATAATAACAATTTATATCACGCTACAAGGCCCACATAAAATATAAAAGTATAAGTTTTAAAATAAATACAAATCGACTTTTATGTACCAAAAATAACATAAATACGATTATGAATTTTTAGATTTTTTCAGAACGATTATTCGATATCTTTGAATAATCGGTGAATACATAAAAATATTGTAGAACCTCTTTTTAAGTCACAGGTAGAATAAAATAATAGAAGAATAAATGAAAATAATTTATTAAATTAATTCAACTTCAAAAAGGATGAAATATAAACTATGCTGTTGATAAAATCCAAATAAAAGCTTAAGTAGGTAGGTATGTCTCCTAAATAAGTTCAAACCAATTACATTTTTGAGGTCGGTGCCGAATGATAATAAATTATTTTTGTCGAATTGATAGTAATGTCGTACATATTGTCTTAGATTTACGCGAATATGACACATTGAAATAAAACTACTTTATAACTGATTTTATCACGGTTTATTTACCATACTTAATCTCTTTTTTTGGAGTCGTTTAAAAATAAAAAGCCAAATGAAGGTGAGAGTGAAAGTAAAGTGTGTCAGTGCTACCCAAATTATCAACCTGCAACCGTACTATAACACCGTATAGTAGTATTATTATTGTAGTTGTACGAAAGAGAAGGTGCTCTACATATTGTATAGCGGCATCCCTCTTCCGCAGCTCCAACAATACTGCTTTAAGCTGTTGTGGTACCTGTTCTCTTTTGCTTTTCATTGATTGCATTAAGAACAACTTTTAAAATATTAGTTACTAGCTTTCCGACAGCGGCTTCGCCCGCGTGTATGTCGGTTATCGCGCTAAAACATTACCTTCTTTTTGCGCAGTCGGATAAAAACTATCCCATGTCCTTTCTCGGGTCTCAAACTACCTCCATACCCAATTTCATCCAAATCGGTTCAGTAGTTTAAGCGGGAAAGCGTAACAGACAGACAGACAGAGTTACTTTCGCATTTATAATATTAGTAGGGATTAGTAGGGATTTGTGTGGTTTGGTTTGGCACATTTATTCTAATTCAAATATTTATTTGCGTAAAACGTGGTATACAAATGTGTTAACAATATAATATGAGATCATTCATGTTTTGCTTACATGCATAAAGCATGCAAAATAGTCACGAACTTAACATCATAATTTTAAATGTTTTTAATATTTTAAATGTTATTTTATTAACCCCTCACAAAAAAGCAAAGTCTATAACTATATTTACTTTTAAAAATAAAAGATATTAAACCTATGGCATTAGCTTTTAACCATCTTGAACACTTACTGTCTTATTCATAAAAATCTTATGAGACTCTTTATTTAAAATGGACTTTGTCTCTTTCTTACAAGTATAAATGTCAAGATGACAGACAAAGGCCAACGAAGTATAAACTTATTTTAGCTATAATGAGCTTATAAGAAGTTTATGAATACGGGGCTTAGCTTTCAAGTTATGAAAAATCTATTTTTGCTTTACTATTCATGTAGAATAAAAATTCTTACACAATTATTTTTGTCTTTGACTTTGAATAAAGAGAACTGCTTCATAATGAATGCCCTAAACTTGTTCATAAGTATGTGTTAATACACAAACCTACAGATCCACACGTTAAAGTTCTTTAAAACACCCCTCTTTAAGTTGGTGGTAAAATCGAAATGTTTTCAGATTTATTTCGATAGTACCACAGATGATACTGAATAATATCTTCTCAAAGACGCAATGTAGGTACTTGGATTACGTTACAACATAAAGGTTACAGATTTGGTTCCCATTGTGTTTAGTTGCGGAGGTGTGCGGTAGCGGCTGAACTCAAAGAGGATTAATTAAGTGAGGTTTAATATGAAAACAGATAGTGTCACAAACGGAATACTTGTATGCTTCCGTTGGCATTAAGTTGTTAACATGACTTTTAACCAGCTTGTAAACTTAAGCGCACATTAGAATCTTTAAATAAAAATCAATGCCACTTTTCGTTGTAATTTTATAACTCAAAAACGAGCTTACCTATTCAAACCAAATGTTTAGGCATTGTTCGGACTATTTAGTAGATGGTTTATGTGGAGTTTGCACAAAATCAATCACATTTTTTGTAAATTGTTGAGTGGGCTGAAGCTACCCGGGCGAAGCTGGGGCGCGGGCCGCTAGTAGCATATAGAATTTAAATCACAAGACGACAAGGGGAATGATGATGATAGCATACATAGTTCAACGATATCGCACACCATGCATTAACTATGGACACGTTTACACTTAACCATACGTATTATATAAAATTAAGTTATGTTGTGCCATATCGTACGCCTTCCTATTCCTACTCGCTCACCCTCGGTCATCCCGCAAGCAGCAAAAAATCCATACACTATAATATATGCTTATACTATAATATAAACACTATAATATTTGCTCTAAATTTGATTTATGAACTGTATAAATTATTATTTCACCCTTACATCACTTCAAAGTATACTTTATTTTAACTCCAATTCATTCACAATATCTGTGCCAATAACCTACTACGTATTTTTGGAGGATTCAAAACGTGCGAATCGTCCAATAAGCCAACCTTTTCGAAATCGGATTAATTTTCTAAATTATATTAAATCAAATAGATATAATGGAGTAAATATATCTAAAAGTAGCCTTCGTTTACGAAAATTTTGGTACTATAAAGATAAAAATCAAAGTAATTCCATTTTCAATACATTTAACCCAGTTCGTTAGGATACTACATTGTAATTCAGTCATTTGTTCTTGTCCAGAAACACGGCGGCCATTTTTAAACTGTCAATCAGTCAAAAAGGCTTCGTTTTTTGGCTTTTTTGCTAATGGACATAAAAGAGAAAAGGTCTATTTGAAAAATATATATATATATACATATTCTGTCGGTGGGATGTTTGACTATACCTAAACTGCAACCGTATTCTGAGTTATATTACGTCAATATTGCTGTGTTTTAATCATTCATTCACATTAAATCATTCATTCAATCTCGGGTTTTATTAACATAAAAAACTGACCACAAACACACATGTTCTCATAATCGTGTTAACAGGATGTTGTTTTAGGTTTAACTACATATACAGAATGGTTTTTGTTTTTTTTAAACACGTCCCCATAAGAGTAGAGGTGTAAAATTCTTTCCCAGTGTGTAAATTGTTGGATAAGCTCATTCATGTTTAGAATTTAAAGCTAAATTTGGTAAAATTGCATTGTCAAGTAGTGTTTGTGTGTTTGATAAGTGTGGTAGGTAATATTTTTATTACCTAAGTACACACTTATCAAACACACAAACACTACTTGACAATGAAAGAGATAGAGCTGTTTTTTTATATATAAAAAATGATGTGGTGTCGTGGGATACCAATGTCGGCTAATGTAGAAAGAACGTAAAGAAAGAGGGAGAAAGAGAAAGGTATTATACACTACTCGCTTGTGTATGCGACTGTCGCGCCTGCGCACGGTTTTATTCCACGCACTTTTTTCCACGGATTTTTTCTTACGGTTTTACTATCACATTTTTTTCAGTTCGGTCGCGCAGCAAAATCCCTATCCCCTCCAAGCCTGCCGTAAAGAACTTCGTTCCAATAACATGCTATCCCCGCGACCTTTGTCCACCGTAATTATCACCTTTTGAACCTACCTTAGCCTGCAAGGATTACTCAACCAGCCAAAGTCAAAGTCAGCGGTCAGCATCTTGACATGTATATTTAATTTATATTTGTAAGAATAAATTCATAGTAACTAAAGAGTCATAAGATTATTATGAATAAGACGGTATAAATACTACATAAAATATATTATTTTTTCCACGTTGCACTGTGAGTGTGTTGCGCGATATCAGGTATCCGACCCGTTTCTCCGCTCCGTAGCCATTAACAGGCAACATTACAATAATGTCTCCTGCATACTTGGCTAGTCAGCTAATAACAGACCGCCGCCATCTCGAAATACAACTAGGATAAGATTATTACCCTATGATAATAATAAATAATATAACATATTTCAAATAATTAGAATCCTTTAATTGTCTAAGTGTGACGACATTCGAGATTTCGCTTGGACGTATCGCCGTAACCTCTAAACACACACAAAAAAAAAATTGTTCAACATTTTTAATTTATCTATCTGACGGATAAAACAAAAAGATTTGTCGTCATCCTACTAATTTTTATGCTAGTAAGTAAAAAACAAATAAATAGGTACTGGGTAAGCGCGTTTCATCGTAGACTACATCATTACTTAACAACAGGCAAGATGTGGTGAAGCGGAAGTCTATTACGGAGTATATATTACGGAATAAAATAAAAAAAATACTGACCTGGTGGCGTAATGGTAAGTGACCCTGACTGCTAATTCGAAGGTCGTGGGTTCGATTCCCACCCAGGATAAATCTTTGTGTGATGTTTACGATTGTTTGTTCTGTGTCTGAGTGTAATTTATCTATAAAAAAAATATTTAAGTAGTATATTCGTTCCTAGTACCATATCACAAGCAAATATAATTGCTTAATTTTGGGACTAGATGGCGCTGTGTGTATGTGTGAAAATAAATAATAATAAAAACAAATTGAACTTGGCAAAACTGACCTCTATAAAAGTATCAGAGACAAATCTCTGGACCAACGAAGTCTTCCCGCACTGAGTGTCTCCAACTAGGACCACCTTTACCTCCTCCTCTGCTGTTGGTGTCCCAGCACTGGCGTCTGAACCCTTCTTGCTCAGCCACATTGTCAATTCTGTAACAAAGGAAATAAAATCAATGTATTATAAAAAAATCAATATTATTCAATTTAAAATTAAAAAAAAAAGCTTTGCATTGCGCACAAAACTTTTACTGTGCGAACTGCCAAGTTGTGGAATTCGTTACCGGCATCTCTATTTCCCGACAACTATGATCTGCCTGTCTTCAAGTTACGAGTGAATCGATATTTACTGGGTAGGCGCGTTTCATCGTAGACTGCATCATTGCTTAACAACAAGGCAAGTTGCAGTCAAGAGCAAGCCTATTACAGAATAAAAATAATGTATGGATAGACAGATGTAGATGTGTTTTAGATAGAAAAGCATTTTCCTTCTGAAGCTAAAGAATACCGAAAAAAATAAGGTAAAATCTCTTTGTCTCAAGAACTGAAAGGTCTTATCAAGTTAAGATTGATTGATTAGCCGAGCAGGCGTTTAAATACTTGCTGGAACAAAAGGGAAATTTATCGACTCCTCTTAACAATCTTAAATCTTAAACTGAGGGATTAACGACTTATTAAATTATAGTCTCAGTAGCTTACTCCCGATTCTCGATCCCAATCTCATTTGTAACACGAATTGAATCAAGAACATTTGCAATGTTCGTATAATTAAATTTTTCCTCTAATTGTAAATTTTATGACAACTTCGCCGGATAGTGGCGACTGACTAGCCTAGTGGCGTAGTGGTTAGTGACCCTGACTGCTAAGCTGAAGGACGTGGGTTCGATTCCCACCCAGAACAAGTCTTTGTGTGATGAGCATGATTGTTTGTTCTGTGTCTGGGTGTAATTTTATCAATAATATGTATGTATTTACAAAAAAATATATATTTAAGTAGTAATATATCCGCTCCTACTAGGTACCCTTAACACAAGCAAATATAATTGCTCAATTTGGGACTAGATGGCGCTGTTTGTATGTGTGAAAATATTTTTATTATTATAGTTATCCTGAAACCTACCTAAAAACTATCTCAAATACCTACTACAGATTAAAAAACCGCATTAAAATCGGTCCATCCTTTTAGGCATCAAGGTAACAAAACTTGTACACATCGATACGCCCCTTTTATGTATCAGGGTTTTAAAATATGTCTTCAGTCACAAATTATTACCAACTAGCTCCCGCCCACGGCTTCGCCCGCGTGGTACTTATTGGGATAAAAAGTAGGCTATGTGTTAATCCAGACAATAATCTATCTCTGTGCTAAATTTCATCAAATTTTGTCGATTAGTTTTTGCGTGAAAGAGTAACAAACATCCATACATTCTTACAAACTTTCGCGTTAGTAATATTAGTAGAATTATTTATTTTGTAATTGATTTTTATGGAATTGTGTAGCGTTCAAAAACTCTTAACAGGTTCTCGAACCTAATGCTAAATTTAAAATAGGATCGAAAATTAAAAGTAAGCTTGCTGGCGAAAAAATTGGAGTCGAGCGGGCGAATAGTGTAATGATTGTTCAGCAGTACCTAGCCTAGATAGCGCATATCCAAATCTAGGGGTATCCAAAAGCCCAGTGCCTTGTATTTAAACTAATTAAAAATATAAATCAGGTAAAATAATCACTTTTCTAGGCGTATCTCGTCACTGTAGCGCGTAGGTATCTAGGAGATATTAGCACAGACTTATATTAGGGTGCACTTTTTTTTTGCTGATGACCCAATTAGCCGGAAGGGCCTCTATTGGTTCACCGGACTTTTACGGTGAGCCGTCTGAGGACGGTCGAACCGATATTAGGGTGCACAAATGTGTGCAACTTATGAATGAATGAAAATGAATGATGAATGAATAACCTTCTCTGTTCCCTTCACTCTCAGAGTCCGATGAACCGCTAGGTTCTCTTAGTAGTCTGTGGTCCGATGGGACAGGTTGGCGAACATAATTGGCGAGTCAAGGATGGTGGTCTCTTCAACAAAAACTAGTTACGAAGTTTTCTAAGCTATTTGTTTCTATCATTTTATCATCTAATTTTTAATGTTTTTTTATAATAAACCAAATATAGACTCGTGCCAACCGCTGAGGATGTTCCAAAATTAGGTTAGGGTTTTTTAGTAGGTAGTCTGTAAAAGTTACTCTGTGGGATATTCTAGTAATCTGCACAGACCTGTGATGATCTGTAACTCATAGGTAGAGCAGCTCGGATGGATGACGTTAGTATCTACCTACGAAACCTCTTTTCATAGACCTTTTTATGAACGAAAACAAAAACATCCACCCACGTCTATGGATAAATCTATCCTATTCATCGCAATAAAGATATTTTTAGATTGGGAGCAACCTAATTACAGCTAATAATGTTTAGATGATCACGTAAATATTGTGTTACTGATCCGGGCATTGAACCAGGAAGACCGCACACCTGTGGTACACTTATTCTAAGTAGGAATCTTCGATATATTTGAGAGTATTGTTTACGCATCTATAAACTGTGAAAAAGATACTGCAGGTATTTTCAACGTTAACTGGTCAAAAGTCAATGCCCTTAGAACGTAACGTAAATATTTGTTTCAACCTTTAGTGCGTTCATACAGATCGGCTCGGGAAGTCACGACTCGTCTCACGACCCGCCCTTGTAGAGCACCCATTTGGATCTGAGTGCATCCGCTCAAAAACACTGCTCTTCAAGCCGGTCTATGTGAAACGGCGGTGTGCTGTGCATGTAAGACGCTTTTTGGATTGGTGACATCTCGTGAGGTCGCAGTTTTCACTTCTATTGGCAGTCCCTATAGCTGCAATCTTCTTAAGATTCAGTAATATATTGTTTCATTGGTAGTACCAGTTAAGTTTATAAAGCCATATTAAAAACATTTTATTACCAAAAAACTTTGTATAACCCAAGCAAAATTAACGAGGAAACATGAAGATACATTGTGAATAAAATATTTCGAGACTTTTACTTGTCATGACATAAAACCGCCGTGAATGAACCAACTTTTTATTTATTAGCTATGGTTGCTTAATTATCTGTGCCAAACCATAGATTAAGAGCACTTGACGAAACAGCAAAAGCAAAGACAAAGGACGGAATAGCGACCTCTTTTTTAAGTATTGACGGATTCTGAGTCCAAGTTGAAGTAAATTTTGCAATTTTAGGTAGATAGGTAGATACAATGGTTAGATAGACCACATTTAATTATTTACAACGTTTAATCAGCATTATTAACTTTTGCAAGTTAGGAAATTCAAGTTGAGTGTCTATATTTAAAAGCTCCTTTACGCAATTAATTAACTTAAAACCTTTTCAGGGACAATTAGGATGTTATTATAAGATATCGGCTTTTGGATAAGTGTATAATTAACTTATCCGGGCCAGTGAAACGAAGAGGAAGTGTCCAAAATAACACCCTGATATGCCAAGGCAACGTGCTAAAAATATACAAACTCCTTGCAGTCGGAGACTGGCCGGACACGCCGTCAACGCACCGTCACAAAAATAAAACCACACAGGTCAATGACGTTTGACCTGTAATTCAATAAATAAAAAAAACTGTATAAATTAGATTACAATGGATTTAAGAGAAGACAAGTTCAAACAGGAAGTGAACAGCTTAATGGCCTCACTACGGAAGTTTTTGCCAAAGAAAAAGGAACTCCTCTTCATTGAACCCAAAAGAGTCAAATTGACAAGGCTAGGTGACATCCACGCCGAGGCTAAGAATGCTTTTCCCAAGTGTTTTATCGGTGCAAGGCTGATGGTGCTCAGAGAGATAATGGATAAGGTGAAACTCATTCAACAATACAATTTTGGCAAGTCTAAAGAGTCGTACAAGTGCTATTCTACACTGCTTCACAAAGAACTGGAGCCAAAGAGCGTAGATGAAGGCCTGCTAATAGACTCCTCCGGCTCTGCCACGGCAGTATACCACGAAACCCTTGAAGGCTCGTACGAAATGAGACTCACTTCAAAAATCAAAGATTTGGTGTCATCAGAAACCGAGATAATCTTTGAAAAGGAAAGTGATAAGTCTTTAGGATCAATTTCGTGTTCTGTGAAAGATGTAGACCCCAGCACTCTGAGGCTGGTGATGCAATGGATGTACAAAGTGATGCCGGAACTGTGTTTTGGTACTGAGTTTGGTTTCAAGCCTTTAAATTATCCCCTGTCGCCGGAATTTTCGATCAGTTCCCGTTACGAGCGGGGATCGTTCACATTGACTACAACGGTCAGTAAGATAGGCCTGCAGATGTGTCTTTTTAAGCAGTTTTCACCAGATTTACGATTAGCGGCTATCATAGCTGAAGGCAGTCGAACCAAAGCAACAACGTTTAGCCTTGGTCTACACAAGAATTATGCTGGTTCTGAACTAAAGATATTTGTTGATTCTCAGCGTTGTGGGGGGTTCACCTTCCAAAAAGATATCCTTTTTTATGAGCCACATAACGAAGTTCGTGTGTTGCGTCTAATCGGGAGTACTCTCATTGATAGACAGAGGCGAGTGCGCTTTGGAGTTGGATTCAATCTAGACTTTTAAAGTGATTATGAACAGTAGAATATCTTGGACAATCCGTGTTATATTTCCTTCCATAAGTGTCGGCTCTTACATATTTTGTAGATTTATACATTTGTACATAAGTATACATAGGTTTTAGTTATCGTTTTATCTTATAATTAATGTTTCTTGTGCTACGTTTAGAGTGCTTAAATTAATAAAGTTAATTAGTATATTTGTTTGTTTAATCATTAAATCCGAAATGTATTTATATAACAAACAATTAGTTCATGATTTGCTCCTTCTAAAACATACAAGATATTTTTCATAAAATAGAAGTAAGGAACAAATAAATGATAAAATAGCATGCTTATTCTTTCAATATTTGTTTAAATTTTATTTGTGATTACCGTATTAAAGTTCTTATTTTTTATTACAAATTCTTTCTTTTTCCTCCACGCTATAATAATTTGATTTTGTTAGCACGTAAAAGTAAACAAATGTTGGAAGTCTGTTAGATTTGAACCGTTCGTCAATTAAGATTATTGAGACCGCTAAAGTGAAGAGGAGCGGAGATGAGTTTGAAACAACGCATACGAGCTAAGACGGTATGGGTAAATAACGAAATTCTTTTGGTTGTAAAGTAAAAAAACAGTTTGTTTCAGCTTCGTTCGTCTTGCGTTGGTGGAATCTCAGCCTTATATGTATTTTCGTTTAGTTTGCTGTCAGCTTTTAGATTTTTGGTATCCCTACTTTATATTTTTGGGATCGTGAAGGTAAACCTACTTATAAACTGTTAAGTTTTAAAAACTTTTTGTACCAAGCGGGCACTTTAAGTAAAACTTCTAGGAACTTTTTTCTCGTTGTCTGGCAGAGAGTAAATACGACAATTTGTTTTGATACAGAAGTTTTTACACCGCTTATGTTGTGGCTTGTGGGAGTGCTAAAACATAAACTAGGTGTGTGATGAAAAGTATAGGACCCATCTAATCTAGACTATATTAGTATATAGCTAATTTTCACTCAAGGTATTATAAAGCTGGTGCTTAGTAATAATAATATTATACCTAGCGAGTCAAAATCAAAATCATTACTGCGGTTTTGAAGAAACCGGTAAAATAAAGATGCATACCTACTGCATTTTTTTTACTTACATTCCAGAGAAGACGTAAAAATTCTTGGTTTAAATATTAGGGAAGCATTTTTGAAGTATGGTAAACAGATTTCCCTCATTTTCAGTTAAACTCTATTGGGGGCTGAGTCACCTTCGTCTGAGGGTGTAAACCTTTAATTAGAATCCTCACACGTGGTCCCCGGGTGGTGCAAATAAGGTGTCAATCAACTGGTGGTAGGCTTCGGCAATGGTTAGTGACCACCCACAAGACAAAGCCGCACCGCCAAGCGGCCTTACCGTGTTCCGGTGCGATGTCTGGTGACACCATGCAGCGAGAGTGAGTCGGGATTCTTGCTCCTTTAAGGTTTTTAAGGAGGCTCATTCCACTGCCACCTTCACACCGATAATCATCGTAATTACGGGTAAATCGGTATACTGGGTTGGCGCGTTCCATCGTAGACTACATCGTTGCTTAACATCAGGCAAGTGGTAGTCAAGCACCAAAACAAAGTTGGTGTATTATATACTACTTTCTACTTTTTACTTAGTTAAGTGAAAAAATAAAGTAGATAATATTCTGCACTCCACGCACAAGTTAAGTGATGTTTCTTGTACTCAATCCTTCAGGCAAGGCAGCTGAAACGTGTCATATTTCGGTCGTATACTTATAGATACTTATACATTTACTTATTTTCTCTGTATAGAGTGCGCTGTTCGACAGTGAACCAACCTTTTACCCGGTTGGGTTAATTAATACACGACATAACCACGTTTATATTCGCTACCGGCATCTCTGTTTCCGCTAAGCTATAGTCTACTTGTTTTTGGTATTTATTGGGTAAGAGCGTTTTATCATAGACAACAACAGGCAAGTGTGATCGCAAAACTATTATAGAATAAAAAAGTTTATGTTTTTCGCGCTTATCTTGTAGCTAATTTCTTTCAAGGTAATAAACCTTGTGTCTTTAAAACGGCTGGATGAATTGCGATGGATTAATCTCATTAGCTAAGTTGTTCTACACCTTTACCAAACATGGTAGATTTTTGTGCCAAAAATATTAGGTATTATTATTGTTAAAAATTAACAATATTAATACCTAATATTTTTGGCACTTTTTAAAGTCCTAGGTAATAACTTGAGATTTATTGTTAGCCACGACACAGGCTGTGCCTAGTGTGACTAACATAGCGAATTATTGTTATGTATATCTGGACTGCAATAAACATTTTGTTTTTTTTTTAATGACATTTAAGCGGTCGGGTTTCTTGATATTGTAAATTATTTGAACTAAATTTTTTTACTAAATTATGTAACTTGCTAGTATTGTTCTAGTTTCAGTCAGTCTTATGTTGCCAGGGGCCTTTCAGGCAAACTAAAACTAAAAAATACTACGATCACAAAGGTTTGTAAAGGTTAAATTTGTCTTTCTTTCTCCTTAAAACTTCTAGTCGAACTTCGAACCACTCGTGTTGCAAATTCATACTTTTACGGAGGTTTAGAGTTTAATAATGTAAGTATCAGGTTGGTTAGGGGTGCGTTTAGATCTCCCCCTCCCTATCCACGTGACGGGGCTCGCCTGAAGGGACGAGCCAGCATTCTGGGTGTCGCGGTTGTGTCACATGTGGTTCCCGTGACATCCTGGCCAGGATGCGAGAAGGAACACCCGGGAGGTTTTAGTTCGGGTAACCAGTATGGAGAAACACATTCCCCCCGCCCTGCGCTCATACAGGGCCATAAAGACGACGGGCCGCCGCGCCGGTGGCGTGGTCGGTAAGATACTTGCTTTTCAAGCTGTAGGTCGTGGGTTCGATTCCCACCCGAGACAAACATTAGTGATGAACATTTCTGTTTGTGTCGAGTCTGGGTGTAAATATCTATTATATGTATATACATATTTACAAAATAAGAGTATTATATGTATAGTATATACCAGTTATCTGGTTTCCATAACACAAGCTCTGCTTAGCTTGGGACTAGATGACCGTGTGTGTTAATGTCCCAGAATATTTATTATTATTATTATTATTGTAAAGGATTTCCTCATGGTAAACAAAAACAAAGGTATCAGGTTGGTCATAGTATAAAGGACAAAAGATCCAGCTGGGTCAAAGTACTCTGTGTCTATTAGCCCCATTTATAAAATAAGATCAGGTTGGTTCACCCACCTATGTACCTACTCCTAAATACAATAGGGGACACGTGCTTCTTTTTTATATACAAAGGTAGCATTAGTTGTGAGATTATTTAGCGCTCACGCCTACATTACCCGATGGTATAGGCAGAGTTGAATATAACCCCATTTCGCCAGCTATGTTCTACTCCTATACGTATTAGGGGTTGAGCCTATCGCCATTCATCGGGCACAATTCAAGATATAAGAATTCTATTGAAGAAGTATTTTTGTTCGACCCGGGATTCGAACCTGAATCTAACCAAAACATCTATAGTTAAAATGTCTTAGATATAGACGAAATCATAAATTAAATGTTTCCTTTATAGTGCATAATTTTTGTCTTGAAAAATTACTTAAATCAAAATCAAAATACCGTCCTCGGATGAAGCCAGGATGTTGTACAAATTGGTGTCTTTGTGCCTGAAACTGCGGTCTCAGCCACAAAATGATAACTAGTTTACTTGTTAATTCTGTTTTGTATTTATTTCATTTTGTAATCAATCATAGGGGTCACATCTTCAATACTGAAGACTCCCCTTAAATAAATAAAGATTTAAAAAAAAAAAAAAAAAAAAATTATTGGAATTAGAATTGATTGAATTAGAATAAGAATGAAGTGGAGTAGTTTTATAATTTCCTAAGCCGTATGCGTCCTTAAATAGTGTGGAAACTTTATGATTAATAACAATAACTATACTATTGTGTAAACTTATAAAAAACACTATTATTATTACATCATGTTATTCGCGGCTCCCGCCCGCGCTGGTGAGCGCGCGCGTATGCGCGTAGGCCTCTTCTTGCGCATTCGGATAAAACTTCCGGTTCAGTAGTTTTGACGTGAGAAAGGTCGACCGACAGAGTTACTTTCGCATTTATAATTTAGTAAGGATTAATATTATGTCAATAATATATCTATTACCTATATAAAATTTCCATGTCACAATGTTTGTTACCGTACTCCTCCGAAACGGCTTGACCGATTCTTATGAATTTTTTTATGCATATTCAGTAGGTCTGAGAATCGGCTACTATTTTTCGTACCCCTAAGTGATAAGGGTTGTTCGCACATAATTTTTTTTTAATTTTTTGGACAATTTACATTAGTAATACGCGGTACGAAGTTCGCTGGGGCAGCTAGTATTTAATATCCACTATCCACTTAACTATTTGTTATCTCAAATTGTTATTCAGTTATTAGATTAATTAAATAATAAGTTTAATTAAAGAATGGTATATAACTTTATTTTCAAATGTCATCTTTTTTCTTTCATGTATTGAAGAAATTTATCATATATTCTAGGAGATTAGTTTCATAACCAGTCAACATCTCGTAACTGTTTCATATCCTAGCGCTTAGCCAAGCTTACAGAGCTTAAACCTCTAATACTACCTAGTAGAGCTTTAAGCTTTCTCAAGATCAAGTAATATAGAGATCGTCTAGAGAAAATATTTCTACTGAGTATACTTATTACTTATTTCTACAGCTAGAACTAGGGCTCAGAAATTAGAAAAGACTTCACATTCTTTCTTTTCCGGCACGAGATTTGAACCCGCAACCCCGATTTTCGCGCTTTAGACTTGATTAGGTCGTGGGTTTGATACCCAGCCAAGTCAGTTATTTGTGTGATGAACACGTCTGTTTGTCTTGAGTTTGGGTGTAATTATCTATATTTAAGTATTTATTTACAAAAGAAAAGTATTCTAAGTAGTATATTACCAGTTATCTGGTTTCCATAGTACAAGCTCTGCTTAGTTTGCGATCTGGCCGTGTGTGTTAATGTCCCACTATATTATTATTATTATAACTAATGTAATGTCGAAAATAAACAATGCATGTTTTATTGCCTTGTGACTAAGACATTTGGAGTTGAATATTTAGATACGAACATATTTTATTAACTTCGACGACAAAAACCGTAGATAAAAGTTAGAACGTGTGTTTTTATCAGTGTATATGAATTTGTGTGCAAGTTTGTGGTATCCTAGCGCGTAAATTTCCATATGTAGGTAGCTTTTTAATTACATACTTGTGTAAAGTTTTCACATAAATCACTTTTCCATACATTTCAAAATAATATTATTGTCTGTGGTTTGACATTTTGTGCTGACGCTACTTTTGCTTGGTTTTTGGTATGAAGTTAGCTGCTAGTCCAGTCCTATCCTTATTTGAAACGCATAGTAATTACGTGTTGGTTGTATAATTTTAAATAAACTTTTTTTACTTAGACGGGCCTATGTCCAGCAGTGGATTAGTATAGGCTGATGCTGATGACAGATATACGCGTCAAACTTGTTCATTTTTAGTCAGGGGTTAAAAAGAACATCCAATAGGTTTCAAGTTGCTTTGTTATACTTAGATAAATTATTCCATCTCTCAGAAAATATACGCGAAAAACGAAACAAATTCAAATTTAATGGATTGTATTCATGAAACGATGAACGAATATTAATATAATGCGTCTTGCGAGGAAAACTTACCTACAGAGTTTTTGTAGGGTAACTGTGTCAGTTCTGGTGAAGCTATGGTTTTTTGTTATTGTTATATCTAATTATATAAAAGAAGAAACTGACTGACTGACATATCAACGCAGAGCACAAACCGCTGGGTCTGGAGACTCCAAATTTGGCACATAGGTTCCTTATGGGGTCTAGGGGTGCACTAAGAAAGGATTTTTCAAAACTGACCCTTTAAGGGGGTGAAACGGGGTTCCAAAGTTTGTATGGAGAAACAAGATTAGTGAGATCAATTTCGCGGGCGAAGCCGCGGGCGGAAGCTAGTTCAGAATAAACTTGGAAATATCATAGCCCTCATGTCTGTATTACCCTAAGGTGTAGGTGCGAATGTCACCTACTTTTCGCCGGCTATGTTTAGGTTCCTTAAGTAACTGGTGGTAGGCTTCGGCGGTGGTTAGTGACCACCCACCACACAAAGCCACACCGCCAAGCGGTCTTGCCGTGTTCCGGTGCGATGTCTGGTGACACCATATAAGAAGGTGGGTCGGAATTGTTGCTTCTATAAGGTTTCTATCTATATGGAGTCTCATTCCACTGCCACCTTCCCGCCGAAAATCTTTCGTAGTCACGAGTGAATCGTTACATGTAGTCAGAAGCTAATATAATCTGACACCTGGTCTAACCATCTCGGCTACTGGTTCCCTACGGGTTTCGAGGCCTGACGGCAGTCGCTCGTATAATTCTAGTAGCTAGCCGCATCAGGTTAGACTGGGAACCGACCCCAATAGAAATGGGAAAAAGGCAAGGGGAATGATGATCAGGTTTTCACTTGGCTACAACTTGCCTCACTTACTCACTTCAACCCTTTTTAGTATCCCACTGCTGGGCGCGGGTGTTCTCTCAACTATCTTATGAGTTGAAAGAGTTTAGGCCTTAATCCACACACGCTGGCCAAGTGCGGGTTGGTGGTTGTTACATGTCCTTGAATGATTAGTTCTTGGACATGCTGGTTTCCTCACGATGTTTTCCTTCGCCGATATTAAGCAGCGGAGATGAAACAATTCACACAAAGATGAGTGGGCACGACCATGATTCGAACCCACGACCTTATGTTTCTAAGGCGAGGCCCGTACCGCTGCGCCACCGCTGCTCGTTGTTGATGTTAAGCAATGATGTAGTCAATGATGGGACGCACCTGCTTATTTATACAGATTCACTCGTGATTACGAATGATTTTCAGTGAGAAAGTGGGAATGAAATGAGACAAAAAATATGTAAATGACAGCCGTATGCAGATCAATGGTATCATTGACAATAAAACATGATAATATAAGTGTATACTGATATACCGTGCCGTGAATCGGTGAAAAGCAAAAAGTTGATATTCAGAACACAGAACTGTAAAAATAAGTTTAGTGGCCGTAAACTGAAGGCAGCTAACGTGTACTGAAGTAAATTCCGAACTTGTTAACACCCTGTTCACGCTTTGCCGGTTTATACTCTGTTGCAAACGTGTTTAAGTTTTAGGCTGGTAATAAAACTTATACTCTGAGGTCAGAAAATGTTGAATACAGTTTATATTGTTAAATACAACAGCGATTTTATTAAAATGGGTGCTCTAATTTTTTATACGATTCTTCACTTTAGGTGTTTGCAGTCCTAACAAAACAAATCCACCAACCCGCACATTACCTGCATGTGTGGATTAAAGCCTAAACTCTTTCAACTCGTAAGATGGTTGCGAGAAGACCCGTGTCCAGCAGTAGGACACTAAAAAGAGTTGACGTGCTAGTCCTAACCATACCTCAACCTCGTTTGTCCTTACTGACAATGGATTAAGGTGTGAATTCTATGCTTTGTCTCTGTCAAAAGTTATAAAATATCATACAGGAGAAAAAGACAAAACATAGAACATCTATTTTAAACATACATCGTGTATTAGTGATAATAAAATAATAATATTGAACATAACTTTACTTTCATAATCATATTTTGGATATCTACAAAAAAGAACGACCGATGCTCAGCTATCTATAATGTTTAAGCTTTAAATGAATACCCAAAGCTAATGATTGTACACGAAACCAGCTTGAAATTTAGTAACAATTGTAACTACATTGAAACTGAAAAGTTAGAGGTCTAACTCAACTCCTCTTATGACTAGTATTATTGCAATGAACAGTATGAACTAGCCTGGCATTAGAAACGCGAGCTGAAACTTTTAATGAAATGCTCAACAAGCTGAGTCCGACAACGGGTACGTTTACCTTATCTAATTTGTTTTAAATTTCGTGTGTCTTTGTTATGTGTAAGTTTTAGTTACTTTGTAGGCAATTAAATACTGTTGTACAAATTGTGGTTTGCTGTTAAAATATGGTTAGTATTAAGTAGGTTAGCTGTATTTCATTTTAATAAGGTCTAACAAAAGTTATTACATGTGCACTAAATTTAAGTGTTTAAACTACAGTGGCGAAAGATGGAAGTCTGAAAAAGGGAAGCCGGAGCAAAAAAAATCTTAAATAGATTAATAACATCTCTTTACTACCTTCACCGACCGTTCTTACATTTGATGCTATACTTTTTTTTGTTGCTATTTAAAACTTTTAGGCGTTACATAATGTATTATTAAGTGTGATATTGGCCATTTCCTAAAGGGAAGTTGATGGGAATCGGCTTGGATGGACCCTTCGCCACTGTTACACAATACTGTATAAGCAATTACAGGTAACCATTGCATGCGATGTGTTACAAAACAATATTAAAAGAAAAATTTAGGTACTAAGTAAGTTCTACAAAATTTAACTTAACTTTTACTTTCTAGTGCAAAAAAAGTACCTTCAATAAAATATACTACAAAAATAGCTTTTAAAGACAAAAATCAAGAGGCAGACAGCTCGACTACAATTTCAATTTTAATTTTAAATCAGAATGTGAATGGACATTTATTTGTTTGTAATTAAATTAAAGAGGCAAATTAGCGCTACGAGTGAAAGCTGCAAGACTATCTGAATGCAAGTCGCTCAGATCACTTAGTTGATTTACCTACTAGTCTGCACAGGCGTGGTACAGGGAGTTAGCACGAAATTTAGTTCGTCTAGAAGGAGGGGTCCGTGTCAATGGTCGAATGGTGCGATGTGGCGTGGTGCGAAGGTATAGGTAGAGGTGCATATCTCTCACTTTAGAAGTAGTATTTATTTATTTACTCGCTCCTCCCTCGTTTTGCCTAGAGGGAAGTGGACAGTGTAACTTTTCAACTCCTCCTATTATCTTTGTGATTAAATTTATGCGGGATCCAAGACAATTTAGGCATCGCGGGACTTGGCCGGGTTTAAATCCCGATAGACGATATCATTGCTTAACAAATCCAAGATGTTGTCAAGCGCAAGCCTATTAAAGGATAAACACGAATTTAGGTAGTCCCTACCTAAAAGACAGTTATTACATCCGCTTTGGTTCAAAGCGTGAATATGAGATGCAATGCAAGGCATCATTTTCTTGCACGTTGCACAGTGGGCAGCTTGCCAAAAATATAAAACAAAATTCAGCACTTCAAAATGTGTCCGCATTTTTAGGAAAACTTTTAAGTTTTGACGGAGTGTAAATTATAAGAGTTACCTTTGTTATTGTATATAATAAATGAATTAATATAATTTCGCTTTTATTATTTGATCAGAAATCGATACTAGAAATAGGTACACTTTTTAAAAAAGGTGGCCACGGATGGTTTTGTTGTCTTTGAGACACCCGATTGGAACAAAGTTAGGAGAACGACTTATCTTTATCGTTATCTGTATTTGGCTGATATAATTCCACAATTTAGCAGATATTTTCAGTACGTAACTGAAGAAACGTATTTTTGATTTGACCTATCAAATATGAGAATTAATTAATTTAATTATAAGTTATTATAAAAGAGACAAAATCTTTTTTTTAGCAAAGATTCTCAATGTTTCGCTAGTGGGCGTGGTCGGTAAGATACTTGTTTTTCACGCTGCAAGGCGTGCGTACGCCGAACGTACGCTTTCGTACGTTCGATTCCCACCCAAGACAGACATTCCAAAAGTAGATAATGTAAGTATGTTACCAAGAGCCAGGGGAGATTTTATTCTAAGTTTGTGCTACAAACACTTTGTTATTACAACAAGACTGAGAATGCCCTAAGGAGAACGTTGAATCATTTATTATAAAGCAGGTACTTCATTTCTGTCGAGAGACATTTGTTGAAAATCTCCGTATATTTGTTGTAGCTCAGAAGCTAGACTTCCTGTAATTTTATCTTTTTTAATGTGTATGTTAGAGAAAATGATACACTATGAAGCGGTGACTTTTTAATAAATAAATATTTTATACGTTCGTTTTATTAGTTATTTTATTATTTATTCTGAAAACTGATTGCGCGTAGCTGCAACTTGTCTTCGATGGAATAGCTCAATATATCCATTCACTCGTGGATGAATGTTTTACAGTGAGAAGGGGGCAGTTTAGTGAGGTTTATATGATTAGAAACCACATAGGAACAACAAATACGACACACCCTTTTAAATAGTGTCATTAAATGGTTTAATTTAAATATAACAAAATACAATTTAGATAAGCTATAACTTAAAAACTAGTTAGGGCGTCATAAAATTCCTCCAAATTTAGGCCTTGGGGGAATGTGATCAGAAGGCTGGCAGCGTTGCCACAACAACTTAGGTATTTAAATGCATGTATGTCGTTCCACAAGAATCTATGGGTTTGCTAATTTAGTGGACTACCTATGTCAATCACTTCTCTGTCAGGTCTTATTTAATCACATGTAATAGAAGTAGTAGAATAATAAAATAATACAATTTAGTTTTTATATTGTTAGTTTCACACTTGCGGTCTTATTCATAAAAATCTTAAACACTTTAGTTGAAATGGACTTTCTCCCTTTCTTACTAGTACAAATGTCAAGATGACAGACAAAGACAACGAATTATAAACATGAGCATAAAAGACGTTTATGAATATGGAAGAATATTAAGATAAACTACAGTGACAACTGATCTCCAGGACTGTTTTTTAAGAATATAATGGCTTAACTACCTACCTAACCTAATTTCTGTAAAAAAAAATACCTTTTCCCTTTAATAACTTCAAAAAGTCCAAACAGGAAAGTTGTATCTACTTTACTAAGTTTACAAGAAATCTGAAGAAATAACAGTAAATATGTTAATTTGACTTTATTTGTTTGTTTGTTTTTGTACTAGAAACGGAAGGCCAGAATAAGAAATTCAGTCAAGGCCTTCCTCCTTATAGAGTTTTATGGTTACAGTGTTTTTCAATGGTACTTAAATCCCGTAGCTACGTTGTTATGGCAAGCTTGCGTCCTGCTGTGACATAAAATGTGTGTACAATCTTATACATATAACGTTTTTCGATCCATAGTTTCGTACGACAAAGTGTCGTATAGATGTTAAGTATTAACCCCTTAGTGTTGCTGGGGACGGGCCCTCGTCTATCTTAGGAGTTAAAAGAGTTAAATCGCACCTTACATTTTAATAGTAACAATAAATAAATTGATCCATATAAACATGTCCTAATTTATTAGATGTCTAAAGTAGATATCGAATCGTACCACTGTGCACGTAGTTGTCTGAATAAAGTACGTTGCGGCACTTTTATGACAAAAATTATGACACTAACATTTGTAATAAAAACTTTCAAATGATATCGTAAACTTATTGAATAAATAACATACGAACAACGTAGAGACAATAAATATTTTTCTCGAATTTGACGACAAATAAGTATTTAACAAATTCTCCTGAAATTTAGGTAAAGTTATTAATTGATGGGTCAGTTTGGTATGATACCTACTATCTTTTCACGCAGGTCGTGGGTTCGATTCCCATCCCACATCAGTATATGAACATATCAATTGGTCTGTGCCATTTCATCCCAAACTTAGAAGAGATTGTACTACGAATACCAGTTAACTGATAATATACTACACGTAATACTCTTCTTTTGTAAATACATACATAAATATAGATAATTACACCCAGACTTAATACAAACAGACATGTTAATCACACAAATGTCTGACTTGTGTGGGAATCGAATCTACGATGCAGCGTGAAAAACAAGTATCATACCGACCACGCCACCGGCCTTCAAATATCTAAATATATAAAAGAAGAAACTGACTGACTGACATATCAACGCAGAGCCCAAACCGCTGGGTCTGGAGACTCCAAATTTGGCACATAGGTTCCTTATGGGATCTACGGGTGCACTAAGAAAGGATTTTTCAAAACTCACCCTTTAAGGGGTGAAACAGGGTTCCAAAGTTTGTATGGAGAAACAAGATTAGTGAGATCAATTTCGCGGGCGAAGCCGCGGGCGGATACTAGTCTATTATATGTATTTAATATTTACAAAAGGAAAGTAGTTTATGTATAGTATGTCAGTTATCTGGTCTTCATGAAACAAGCTCTGCTTAGTATGGGATCAGATCAGAATGTCTCAGAATATTATCTCCGATTCTAGAAGTATTTTATAGGTGGAAATCTATTTTAGAAATTACTTCAGTCATAGTATTGTCTTAGATTTACGCGAATATCACACATTAAAATAAAATTACTTTAAACGGATTTTATCGCGGTTCATTTTAGATTTTAGATCCCGACGTTTCAGTCTTTTAAGACTTCATGTTCACGTGTGGACTGAAATCCGTTTTAAAGTACTTTTATATCAATACTTCAATCATAATTAAAAATTATGTACCTACCTAACCTATGAAGATTTATTTTTGTCATCTTTATCACTTCATCTTGGAGTAAAAGAATTAATATTTATTAATTATATTCGTTTTCCACCCCGGTCGTGCCCACTGTTCAATAACAGTGAAGGAAAACATCGTCAGGAAACCGGCATGTCTAAGAACTAATTATTCAAGGACATGTGACATTACCAACCCGCACTAGGCCAGCAGCATCCTTGTGTCAATTGTTACATCAACATCGGATGTGTGGGCATGACTGGGAATCGAACCCGCGACCTTATATTTCTAAGGCGAGGCCAATAACACCGCGCCTCCACTGGTCCTAGACATAAAACATTACATTTTTTACAATAAATGTCCCATAAATCCAGTATCTATTGCGCAGAAAATGGAGTACAGATTAAACTTGTTTTATGGACATAGAAAAAAGTAAGGTTCTTCGTTTAAAAAATGCAAATTTTCTCGATTATCAAGCAAAACATCAAAATTACTTTCTACATTCGAGGCCTACGCACAGTGGGCAATATGCCAAACAAGCGGACATAATAAATGGCACCCCGAATAGAATTAACGTCGGCATTTCGTACCAGTCTTTCTCTAACAGATGTTCCGCTCCGATTTTCTGCACAGTGGCCGGAATATACCTGAAACAAAGAAAAATAACGTTTATTAATATAACTACTGACAAGTTCATTATTCGTGGATGATGAAGTTATATGGAGTTGGTTCGTGTATTGTTGGGAATGAGGGCATAGACTATAACATTATTATAGATGGTACCAAGCACAAATACCTTGTTACCTATAAGTGTTAAAATCAATTTCCTTCAGAGCGTGCTTTACTTCAACCCTTTTTAGTGTCCCACTGCTGGGCACGGGTCTTCTTTCAACTGTCTTATGAGTTGAGAGAGTTTAGGCCTTAATCCACACACGCTGACCAAGTGCGGGTTGGTGGATGTCACATGTCCTCGAATTATTAGTTCTTAGACATGCCGATTTCCTCACGATGTTTTTCTTCACCGATATTGAGCAGCGGTGATGTTACAATTCACACAAAGATGTGTGGGCACGACCAGGATTCGGACCCGCGACCTTATTTTTCTAAGGCGATGCCCGTACCGCTGCGCCACCGCTGCTAGAGCGTGCTTACTAGTGACCTTTCAAAAAAAGGTTTTTAACAAAAGTATTTTTCGACTACATGGGACCATTTCGTAATAAACCTCTTTTAAACAAACAATAAAATCTCTATATATATTCACGTAATAATGTAGAAACAAACAACAAAATATAAACAGGAATTATAAATTCTCTACTTTTTAAGTTTTAAAAGCAATATTTGCGTTAGATTCACATTCATTTATATTCAGAAATAGACTTGCACTTTACTAAAACTTGCCTGATGTTAAGCAATGATTTAGTTTGCAATGGAACGCGCCTGCCCATTATACTGATTCACACGTGATTACAAACGATTTTCGGTGAGAAGGTGGCAGTAAAATTAGGTTCCTTAAGGTTAGAAACCATAAAGGAGTAACAAAACCGACCGTTGAATTTATTTAATAAATATAATACGTTCTTCTCGTTTGCACACTTCTTTCATTTGATTGGTCCTTTGGCTGTCTTTACGCAGAAATATTATAAGTCTGTGGATTGGATTTATTATGTCTTGAGTAGAATTGATATCTCAGATTTATCTTTTATTATGATACCTACTTATTTTTATGCTTGTGTAATAAAACTGAAGTTATCCATTATTTTTAATATACGTAGGTATCAGTAAATTAAAAAAACGACGGGTTGCACTCCGGGAGTGCCGGCAGAAGTGAAAACTTGATTATTAACGTTGAGCATGTTTGATATTTTGGAATGGTTAGGGAATAATTTTGCACCAATTGCTTTATCAGTATAAAAGTACTATCATTTATGTGGTAGAATACAATATTCATTTATTGCGCTATCGTACACAAACATGACAATTTATATTACATTAAAAATTTAACACTTTAAAACTATTACAATTATTTTACATTAAAAAGTTTATATCTCCGAAAAATCAACTTTACGAATACACAACAATGTGATCACTACACAGACGGTCGAGCCATCAGCTGTCACCATCCATGGATGCGCGTGGCACGCTGTAACATACACGAACATTCGCGCAAGCGCCCTGCGTCCGTCTTACGCTTTTTCCGACTTTTTCGATCAGGGTCACGTGTCCTGACGCGAGTTTAAGATTTTATACCCATTACAGAAAAAGTGCTCAACGCCGCTAAAGAAGTTTTCACTTCAAAAAAATCCTAATTTTAACAGAGAAAACGGTTGGATTATACCACCAGCTTGGGACCCAGTGCAATTTACTTGTACCAAAACCCAAGCAAAAACCTCACACTGTGAGCTCGGTTTGCTTAAATCGGAACGCTAATTAAATAATAATGTTTGTAGGTAGTCAGTAATAATTGTGATTAATATTTTTGGATGTCAAATACCTCAGTCCACCCGTGAACATGAAGTCTGACAAGACTTTGAAACGTCACGTCGGGATCTAAAATCTAAATGACCTGACACAGTAATAATTTTTAATAGTTAAATTACTATTTTATTATTATATTTTAGTTAAATTTATGCCGATTGACAATTGTAGTTTTGACATTGTAATTAATGGAATTTCATGTATGCCTAAGCATGATTTTTGTACGCCGACTTCTGGCAAAACATGCAGGTCTTATTTCGTTTTTAACACCTTTGTTTTTATTTACTCATGTTTCTACAAAAAAAAAAAAAAAAAAATAAAAAAAACCGCGAAAAAATCTGTTATAAAGTAGTTTTATTTCAATAAATCACTTGTTTTTTTTATGACAAAAATAATTTATGGCAAATTATTATAATGCGTATCTGG
This sequence comes from Meganola albula, assembly GCA_936450015.1. NCBI lineage: Eukaryota > Metazoa > Arthropoda > Insecta > Lepidoptera > Nolidae > Meganola > Meganola albula. The sequence goes on along the minus strand of OW388159.1, from coordinate 11,212,977 downwards.
TGGTCAAAGATAAAGCAGTGGCTATTAGGCTACCTAACGAAAGTTCAAGTTGGCAGTGCGCCAGAGTATCAATGTACCTCAAACTAATGAAACCAAGTATAACATTTAACGTAACCACATTAAGGTACAAAATTCATCTTTTAACATCATAAATTCGCACAGTGGGCAGTTAAGTCACGCTCGTTAGACATCAGGAAATAAAAGAAACATTAGTTTATCTTAATGACAGGCAAATAAAAACGCAAACTTTTGTTAAGCTGTAGCACTATTCTGAAAGAAAAACCACTAATGACTTCTAGTTAAAATATATGGGCGTCGTTATTCGGGTTTATTTACCATTTTCGAGACAATGGTAGCGTTAATAACGCCCTTTTAATGAAGCTGATTTAATGGTGAGATTTATGGAACCAAGTTCTGATATAAGTACTTTCAGTTATTATTAAACGAAACTGGAAATATACTATATTTTATACCAAAACATAGGGCTCATGAGGTATAGGTAGAGGTAAATGTCACACTTATTACTAGACCAACTTATTATATTATTTCAAATTTCTTTATTTGTAGAGATAGATAAGATACAGATTTGACACTTATTAGAAGTAGGTGTATTAAATGATATCTAGGTATAAAAATAACAAAATACAAACAATCGTCCTCGCTTTGCTTCGTGTGACTAAGATAGCTATGCTAATAGGTATGTAACACCAAGTTTGATAGTTTACATAAAACGCGAAACGTAGAACGTATTCTAATTACATATGATATTATATTAGGTAGGTAATCATTGAGGTAAGTAAATTAAAATCTATTCAATTACAATTACAGCAGAGAAAATTTCTTAAACAATATGAATTCATTTTACACACAACTTAACACCATTCTTCATTTAATTCGAGCAAGTTTTAAAACATTTTCTACAGCAGTGTACATAGAAGTTTTTTGTTCACATAAGCGTTTTTCAGCACACTGTGCTAATGCATGTACACTCACGCGAAAAATGCTTTATACGACCTCATTAGAAGTAAATGAACGTAGTCAAAGTGGTAAATAGGGATGTGATTTTAAGAGCTACTTATGAGATTCTACTCGTCTTAAATAAGGTTCATTAGACACACAACTCAGCGATTAAGTATTCAGTACCCCTAGTACACACGGCTACACATCCAACTACAATTTCCAGTATAAGCTGACCTCTCATTTAACGAAAATCCTATACAATGCGAGATCAACTTATACTGGCGATGTATAGCTTGATGTGTAAGATTTTGGTCAATATTTTGAACCTGTCAAATACCGATTTCGAATATTTTGATGGTTTTGCATTTTAACTTAGTATCTTGACAGATTTACGATACTACACTTTCTAAATATATAAAAATCAATGCTACTTTTCGTTGTAATTGTATAACTCAAAAACGGGCTTACAAATTCAAACCAAATGTTTAGGCATTTTTTCAATCAAACAATTTAATTATAGTGATAATCATCTCTGCCTATACCTTTGGGTAATACAAGAGCCGCATGAGCGCTATGTGTACTAGTTTTATTATGAAAATTCTTACAACATACGAAATCTCAAGTTATTCATTGTTGTAAGCAAAGTTTCTCTTTAAGTGAACAATGTAATGTTCTTTGAGAAATAAATGATCTTTAAACCGAACATACGAAATCTAGATTTAATAAGACACCGAAACATAGTGTGTGAATTCATGAAAAATCACTGACGCGAAAATAGAAGTGGCGTCCTACCGCTATAAATCACTCCGCAAGCCAAGTTTTTCATTCCTCCTTGTATAGGGCTGAACCGTTTTAGTTATTTGAATATTCATAGCTTTGTTAATAAGACATTAATGAGAGTAAACCAAGGACTTTGAAATATCACTTCAACCCTTTTTAGTATCCCACTGCTGGGCACGGGTCTTCTCTCAACTATCCTACGAGTTGAGAGAGTCTAGGCCAATATTATAAAGCTAACGAATCTGTTTAATTGTTTACTTGAACTCGCTAATCTCAGGGACTACTGGCCCGCATAGTATTTTCACACAAAACCATTTGGTTGGAACATACCATCGCTTGAGACCCAGTGCTTACTTTACTTGTACTAAAACCCAAGCAAAATCAACTCAGAATTCAAGACACTGTGAGCTCAGTTTGCTTAAATCGGAACGCAACTTAAATAATAATGTTTGTAGGTAGTCAGTAATAATTGTGATTAATAATCTTGGATGTCAAATACCTCAGTCCACCCGTGACCATGAAGTCTTGAAAGACATTAAAACGTCGGGATCTGAAGTCTAAAATAAACCGCGATTAAATCCGTTATAAAATAGTATTATTTTAACTACTGGCCCGATTTGAAAAATACTTGCACTGTTATATAGTCCAATAATTGTGAAAGGCTACTACTATTTATCCCACAGCTGGGCATGATATAAAATGTACGTCACGATCGGAAAGCTAGAAAATTAATGTTGTCTTTAATGTTTCTTGCTAACGAACATAGGAGATTTATAATAACTAATGAAGAACTAGTAAATTTTTTAATGGAGAGTATATGTGTTAATGTTGGACCCTCGTGTGATAATGAGCTGTGCAAGGTGATTGGTAGAGCGACATATCATCAAAACGAGCGTTCGAGCAGTGGATCAAACGTAGCGTTAAAAACGTTTTGCTGAGAGTGCTTTTTCATTGTTTTTTCCGGACAGTGACAGCCCTGACAGATACTACCGAATATCTTGAGGTCAGAAACATGTAACATTTCGTCTCGGGACATAAGTTACATACCAGTACTCATCTGTATTTCTTGTAGATTTACTCGCTAGTTTAAGTACGCACCAGTGCCGTAGCGTGCTATGGCGGGGCCCCGTATAAAAATTTGTTTGGGGCCCTTATAATCTTTACCATTATACCATACCATACCAATAATCTTTACCATTCATAGAATGGTAAAGATTTCCAATAATAAAAATGTTTAAATGCATAAAAAATGTTTACATAAAATGATAAGAAGTATTTATTCATCATGATTATCCGTCACTTTATCCAAAATATTTACAAAAAAAAAATTAGGGAAATAAAATAAAACCATGACCATTCCACTTGTGACGATGAAGTCTAAAAAGATAGCGGCGATAAAATCCGTAGAAAAATTATTTTAAAAATATACCTACACTCTTGCCCATATTTCGTCAAACTGATTTATAAAATCATTAATGATGATGACTCTTTTTTTTAATAAATTTACTAAGTCGTTTCTGGAATAATAAAAATTGAGATTTTATTAACTATTGCTTACGCACGTCGGGGGCCCCCGTAGCTTGGGGGCCCCGTATAATTGATACGTCAGATACGGCGGTAGCTACGCCCCTGGTACGCACTTAAGTAGGAAAAGAGATGAAAATATTGGAAAATATCATAGTTGAATTGGTATTGTGTGGGAATCAAGAATGTAGCGAACTGAAACTGTGTGGAATGGGAATTGGGAATAGGTGGAATAGGAATGATGATAAGCTATGGAAAACTGTATTTTAATAAGTCTGTCAGTAAAATTATAAAGAAATGGTTGAGACGTATTTTTTGCTTTATCATGGAAATTAAACAATATAAAATATCGTTTTAAAGTTATGGAGTGGGTGTGCGCTACGTTATATAGAAGTTTAAAACTTACCTACGCGTGACGTCATTAGAGATTTCGCTTGGACGTATTGTCTTTGATTACACAAAAAAAAATTGGTTGCCTGTAAAGTCGGTATACGGGCGAAAGTTTTACGTGACAACGACTTTGAGTGGTAAAATAATTTTAATGTGAATATTCATTCGTATAGTAGGAAGAAGGATGAAATAATAGTAACAATTTAAAACATTTATTTATACAAAGAATTATATTTAAAACATTAATTTATACAAAGAATCTCGCTCTTAGGCGGGCTAACTGTGCTCGAGTGGAAGGGACGCGTGCCTTTCACTTTTTATGTCTGTCTCTCTCGCTCTTAGGCGGGCTAACCATGCCCGAGTGGAAGGGACGCGTGCCTCTCACTCGCTCTCATTGTGAGCGCATAACGTGAGCGGAGCGTAACGCAGTTTCTTGAAGTGTCACCCGGCAAACCAATTTATAAGACGTTGTCACGTCAAAAGAAAAATAAGAGTGCAATATTTTTAAATTTCTTGTCTTTAAGACGGACAAAAGATTGCCCTATTGTGTTTGCGTTAAATGGAGTATATACCAATTATTTGTGTGTATTGGAATAGTGTATAGGAGTACCTAGATGTAGCTATATATAACTAAATGATACACAAGCAACAATTTTCAATAAACTGATAGATTACACAATATTGTCCAACCACACTCAATTTCCTTTATGGCGCCGTAGCGAGAGACAAATAATTAAAATTCAGATACGTAGGCGCTTAACAAAATCTTTATCTCCCCGGTTATAATAAGTTCCACCTTTATCATACCGGCTAGAACTGGGATCGAGGTAGAGATTTGGGGGCTGAGTCACCTTCGTCCGTGGGAGTGCACCCTTTACCTGAATCTCACACGTAATCCCCGGGTGGTGCAAATCAGGTTACAACTAACTGATAGGTAATTAATTATTAGTTTACTAGTAATTAACTGGTGGTAGGCTTCCGCCGTGGTTAATGACCACCTACTAGACAAAGCCGCATCGCCAAGCGGCCTTGCCGTGTTCCGGTGCGATGTCTGGTGACACCATTTCTGAGGTTGAGTCGGAATTATTGCTACTATATGTTTCTCTCGTTCCACTGCCACTCATCGAAAGTCACTCGTAATCACGAGTTAATCGGTATATTGGACAGGTGCGTCCCATCGTAGACTACACTTGCTTAACATCAGGCAAGTTGTAGTCAAGCGCAAGCCAATTTCAGAATAAAAAAGAAGAGATTAATCCTTAATGACACCCACTCTGGTTTAGATTAGTAAACAGGGATTTATTTTGGTAAGAAATATCTTCCTTTAAAGCAAACGCATTCCAGCACTAGGCTGCTAAGTCGTAGGTGCTATTCGTGGACATGGCTAGGTGTGCTTCACGCAGATGCTCTTCAGATGGGTACTCCAAGTGGATTACGTAGTTCAGATACCTACTCACTGGTCGTTCCAACTTATCCTTTTTTAGCAAGGAGAAATAATTTACTGTGTTCAAAAAGTTGTACCAAAAAGAATAGAAGGGCGGTTTACTTCTAACTTGCGGTGTACCTACACGAATGGTGAGCAATCGTAAAGGAATAGGTAGAAGGTAGGTATAGGACTTACTTGGAACCGTCTCCTTTAGTACTTGCAGGTACCTGCTTTTCCCAGTCGTTATGGAGAAACTGCACGGGCTTTCTAGGTGTCCAACACTACTCGCGATTATTGGTAAAAGTTCTTGGTCAATATTTGACCCACGCGGTTAATCACACTGTACACTCTTGTAAAAATTGTCTGTGAGGGAGGATCCGCCTCACAGACAATTTTAGCGATGCGCCGTCGCAACGCAGTGTTGTGAACGAGCCTTTAATTATAATTGAAGATAATAAAAGCGTTTAAAGAACCACTTTTTCTAATAAATAGAACAATAAAAGGGTGACTCTTAATGTTTATTCTATATTCTATTTATTTACTCTTCTTTATTCCCATCGCTTCGGAAATATGAATGGGAATAACTCCAGCCATAATTCCGAAGCGATGGGAAAATATAAATATTAAACAATAACGAGATCGGTACTATGGGAAAACTCACATGAAACCTAATTACAATATTAATGTTGGAATGAATATTAATAGTATTGTCTTAGATTTACGCGAATATCACACATTGAAAAAAAAATACAGGCACAGGTCTTCTCTCAACTATCATACGAGTTGAGAGAAGACCTGTGCCCAGAGCGGTACACTAAAAAGGGTTGAATGTGTTGTGAAAGAACTCGATTCGTATCAAATCATGTCTTATGATTATTGTTACAAAAGAATTTATTTTTTATACATTGAAATAAAACTATTTTATAACGGATTTTATCGCGGTTTATTTTAGACTAGCTACCGTCCACGGCTTCGCACGTGTGGTAGGTGCTTGAAATGAAATAAAATAATATTTACATATATAGCCAATTCTGTCCTGTAGTTTTTGCGTGAAAGAGTAACAAACCCATACATTCTTACAAACTTATGCGTTGATAATATTAGTAGGATTTTAAAACCCGACGTTTCAGTCTTTTCAGACTTCACAGACAGTTTTTCAGCACCAAACATAACTAAAACTCGTCATAGTTATATGACGAGCAATTTGTTCTAGTTCCTAGACCGACAAAGTTCTAGGTCGTTAGGAGACACATGCTGTGGCAACAGTAGTGCCAACACCACAAACTTGGAGTAAACTTGCTAGTGTTAAATTCTTATGAAGTTTCCGGCAGGTATTTTATCTACTTTGGTATTTTACAAATTTATCTACTTTGGTATTATACATAACTGCCGGGGCGGTTCAGTGGTAAGCGTGTTCGCTTGATAACAGCGCGGTCCTGGGCTCGATTCCCGGGTCGAGTAAAAAGGTGGGGCAAATCAATTGACAATGAACTAGTAATTATGTTTACTGGTAAATACAGGTGGTAGGCTTCGGCCGTGGTTAGTGACCACCCATCAGACAATACCGCAACGCCAGCCCGCCTTGCCGTGTCCCGGTGCGATGTCTGGTAACACCATATAGGGTGTGTCGAAATTGTTGCTCCTTTATGGTTTCTAACTAGCCTCATTCACTGACACCTCTCCAAAAATCATTTGAAATCACGAGTTCACGAGTGAATCGGTTTATTAAGTAGGCGCGTCCCATCGTAGACTAGATTATTACTTAACATCAGGCAAGTTGCAGTCAACCGTAAGTCTCAGAAAAAAACATATGTACTTAGAAAATCTAAATTGGAGCACGAAGTTAGAAAATGTACCCAATCAACATCACAGCGCAGAATAACTTTATGTTACTTATATTGGTTAAAATAGTTATAATATAATGACGTCACAAACTGTCAGATCCCATTGTCAATAATGTAGCGTCCTTGAGATGGGTCTGATCCCATACTTAGCTGAATCATGGGTTTTCCTGTATGATTTATCTAAGTACGGTTTACGACCCCTAAAATTTCTTGCCGTAACTGCGATTTTGTAAAATTATTTACCACTAGCTTGCCGACCGCGGGTCCGCCCGCAGGTATGTCAGTTATCCCGCTAAATCGCTGTAGAATAATAACTATCCTATGTCCTTCTCCGGGTCTCCAATTATCTTCTGTAATCTGTAATTATATACTCAAATTAGAAGTCACACCCCCTGACTAGAGAAGGCCCACAGAGTCGAGCCGGCCCCAGTTGGGGGTTAAAGATTTTTATGTTCTTATGTTCTCACTGTAGGTGTGGAACACACAACACAACACAACACAACACAACACAACAACAACAACAACAACAACAACAACAACAACACTCCGGGTTTTTTGCACCGTTCAGGAGTTCCACAGTATATGTGTAATGTACTATCACGAGGATAAAGTCACACACTAAAGCTACAATACACTACTTATACGAGTAGCAATAGAGCACTTGATTTATTCATCTAACTCGGGGTTTTTTGCACCCTTCAGGAGTTTCACAGTATATGTGCAATTTATACACTATCTCGAGGATGAAGTCACAGACGAAAGCTACAATACACTAATTAAACGAGTAGCAATAGAGCACTTGATTTATTTATCTAACTCGGGGTTTTTTGCACCCTCCAGGAGTTCCACAGTAGTGCAATGCATACTGTATCACGAGGATGAAGTCACAGACGAAAGCTACAATACACTACATAAACAAGTAGCAATAAAGCAGTTGATTTATTTATCTACCAATTAAACAGTACTAAAGTGGTGAACTTTAGAACTATACACAATTAAAATTGATAAGTTTATCCAAACTTAGTATTTGTGAAGCCACCGATCACTATCGAATCAATGGAATAATTAACCGATCTACGAAACTACGGAGTTTGTAACTTTACCGTTTCACAGCTGAAACCATTGTACGTGGACCCATACAGTAGGTACCTATAGTGTACACGCAAGTACTAGACACCATACGAAAGCGGTTAGATAATCTTATAAACAAAATTTCTGTGTCACAATGTTTGTTACCGTACTCCTCCGAAACGGTTTTACCGATTTTTACCAAATTTTATATGCGTAATCAGTATGTCTGAGAATCGGCTACTATCTATTTTTCATAACCCTAAGTGATAAGGGTTATTCACCCTTAATTTTTTAAATTTTTGGACGTATTACATTAGTAGGTAATACGCGGTACGAAGTTCGCTGGGGCGGAGTACATATTTAGATTGTTATTCAGTTAGATCAATATTCTTATCAATTGTATATATATATATATATATATATATATATATATATATATATATATATATATATATATATATATATATATATATATATATATATATATATATATATGATTTAAAACCTCCACTTTGCAAGAAGTCATAAAATTTGAAAGTGAGAAAGAACGTAGAAGATAGAGTAGAGTAAGAAGATATAATGCTAAGGCTGTACGTAGCTCTGCGAAGCTCTGAATAAGGCTTCGCGGTCCTAAGGGTAACTGACTTAAATAATGAACATTTGACAAAACATCTTAACCAACATTTACAAAACAAGTTTAAGTACTTAATTACAAATTTATACTTATTTCGAAGAGGTCTTTACAAAAATTTCCTCGAATTTTTCTCAAACCTAAATAGAAATGTTGCGGAAAAGGGAAATGGAACGGGCGAAAATGTAAATTGTTTACCAAAATACTCATTTATTCTCCAAATTAAGATGTACAAATTACAACCAACTCTTTGGATTTTCTTGAAAAAAGTTTTGAAAATACGATCAGTAATTTTGGTAAAAAAAAAGAAAAACTTTTTTATCATTTCCTTTCAGAGTTTAGATAATATCTTTGTTAGCAAAGTTTCTAGAAATTTTTGAGTTTTATTTGTAACAACTCTGGGACAAATTTTGCAACTTGCAAATTTAAATTATGTCTTATAAAACACTGACAACAAAAAAATACGACTCTAAATTAACTTTCTTTTATCTTAGTAGTCATAACTTATCGCTCACGCCCGTATTACTAAAAGGTGTATGCAGAGGTGGATATAACCCACTTTTCGCTTCTATTTTGCTGTCCAGCCTATTGGCGTTCAACAGGCACCATTCTTCTTTGAACTGGAACAATTCCTAACTACATTAGAAAAGTCTTCTCTCAACCCGGAATTCGAATCTGGAAACTCGTTGTTATAATTTATTTTAAATATTTTAATCCAGTCTACAGCGCGCAACAGTATCAGACACGGCTTTTAAATCCAAGATTCGATTCCAGCTCACGCCTACACATCTCCGTGTAAATTGTATCATCGCCATTAATAATAATAAGTTAATAATTATTGTTGGTAAATAATAAAAATCGGCAGCTGATTACATGATAACTAAAATCTGAATTATTATTTATTTCAATTCCAATGTCAATTTAGAGGGCTGAGTCACTTCGTCCGCGGGTGTACACTTAATTGAATCCCCACACGTGGTCCAAATCAGGTGACAATCAACTGGTGGTAGGCTTCGGCCGTGGTTAGTGACCACCCACTAGACAAAGTCGCACCGCCAAGCAGCCTCGCCGTGTTCTGGTGCGATGTCTGGTGACACCATGTAGAGGGTGGGTCGGAATTGTTGCTCCTTTAAGGTTTATAATCTTAAGGAGGTTCATTCCACTGCCATGTTTTTCAACGAAAATCATTCGTAATCACGATCGAATCGGTATATTGGGCGGGCGTGTTCCATCGTAGACTACATCTTTGTTTAACATTATGCAAGTGCAAGTCAATTACAGATTAAAAAAGCCGCATTTTTTTAACCTGTTTTATAAGTCATCATCATGTATTTAGTCCAAACTTAGAAGGTATTTAAGAAAAATCCTGCAATATCTAGGACACTAGCCTTAATTGATTGGCCTAGCTGTCTTAGTCATCCAATTACATTTTATTGACAATTCTCTAGAGGACTGTACTGATCGCGGGATCCTAATGAAATAACAGCCTATGTACTGGCGGCTACAAAAGTGTTAAAACGTTTTTATTTTTAGAGAAATAATGTTCTAATATATAAAATTCTCGTGTCACAGTATTAGTTACCAGTCTTCCGAAACAGCTTAACCGATTTTTATGAAATTTTACATGCATATTCAGTAGGTCTGAGAATCGGCTACTATCTATTTTTCATACCCGTAAGTGACAAGGGTTATCCATTCCTAACATTTTTTTATTTTTTTGGTCAATTTTTCTTATAATGTGGCATTTTAAAATACATGCAACCCTAAATTTTCACCCTTCTATCACCAACCCCTATTTTTTAATCGCGATATCAATAATTTAAAGGTGAGAAATTCGCGGTACGAAGTTCGCGAGGGCAGGGATTTACAGTTGTTGTATTTCAAAGTACCTACTTCATCTTAGTAGCATTGTATAGCAGAAAAAAATCGGACGTTTCGCTCCCTTATTATTATTTTAAACTAAACTAAGACTATATAAACTATGTTCGAATTTCTCTCTGTATATTCTCCTGAAAATGCAATTTATCTTTAAGTACAACGAAAATCTCGTAAAACATTGTCATTTTATGCAATAAACCAAAATAGAAATGAAACATCTCATAACTAGTACTAAATTTGAAGGAAAACAATCATTTCACTTGTTATTGTTACGTTCAATTTCATCTTGCAGCACTTTTATTGCTGACTGTACTGTGTTGTGGTATAAGCTTTATTTATTAAGCTCGTATTTTTGAAACGAACTTAACTTACATAAAATCTGAAATGTATTGGACAAGTTTGTAGCAGAATAAGATTGTATGTCGGTTTATATCATGAGATTATGATGTCAAACATTTTTATGTTCTGAATACAATACTGTAATGTGTTTTATGAATGAAGAAAATTAAGATAACTATAAAATATTTTATAGTGGTTTATACAGGTTCAGGCTTCACTTATTTATTTATTTCGACAACCAGTATTATTCAGGGCGGTGCAGTGTTGAGGCTGCCTCAATTCTGCAGCGCATCGGCGCGCACCGATTGCTTGCACGCAACTATACGTTAGACCTTTGCCTCGAATCTTGCGGGCAGCGGGGCGGCAGCGGCGGCGGCCCGGGAGCGGGGCGGGCAACGCAGACCCGTTCTCGAGCAGCGGGCAGGTCGCGCGGCATTATAGCGGCGTAGCGTTGTGTTCGTGTTTGTGTGGTCGAGATATTTGTTTTTATTCGCAAACGAAATTTCTGAACTAATTACCTCTAGCATGTCCGAGGATATTTCGACACGTCACAAAAATAAATTGCACACACAACACTACAATGCAGACGCGCGGGCGGTCACCGCTTGACCTGGTTGTCCGCTCCCGCGCCGCTGTTTTCGGGGGATTTTACGCATTTGATCCTGCCATTCCCGGGCCGCCGCCGCCGCTCCCCTGCCCGCAAGATTCGAGGCATAGGCCGAGGTGCGCGTCCCTGGTGCGCAGTCAGAGCCAGCTCCAATGCAGTTCTAGCGATGATTGCAGGTCGTATGGACTGCCACTATATCCGGCACTGCTGTGGCAGACATGTCATATACAGTGCTGGGTAGAGCGACGGTCATTTATATATTATTTACATTTTATTTATTTTTTCTTTACCTATTAATTTTAAATTGTATAAGTTCATTTTTACCTGAAATAAAAGAATTTTAATGTTAATTTATTTTTAATTACATTATTTTAAATTTAAATGAACTAGCACTAACATTGTAATTAAATGCATTACATTTTAAGGTGCTACAGCATGCGTATGGTTAAATATAATGAAAAAATGGGTTACACTAAGACTTGATAAAGTAAGTACTTATTACAAAAAAATAACCACGCGGTTGTTGAAGCCGTGGGCGGAAGCTAGTATTACTAGTATAGTATTATATTATCTGTGCTAGTATAACATGTTTATATAGTAGGTAGAACATTGATATGTAGGTGTATTTCTTTTTAGATAAACCTAAACAAATATAGGTCAGAAAAACAATCTATCCCTTTAAACCGAGATGACAAAAAATAAATCCTATTCATCACATTTAAAGTTCATTTGAGCGGTCCCTCTTCATTGTCTGCACAGTGGGCGGGTTGTGCCGGCAGTGGACAAAATACGTTGACACCATAGAACTTTAAATTCTGCGTTAGTACTAGACGTGGCACCGTTAAGTAGTTACTACTAGAATTACGTATTGGAAGATTTTATTTAAGCCAATAACAGATTACCTTACGATTCCGCAATGTTGAAAGTAATCGAGACGAAGTGACCAATCACCATCCCCAATAATCGTCATATCCGTATTATGAAGTAATAACAGCCTTTTGCCATTATTCATTATATCGTCTTTAATTACAAACTTTCAGCAGCTACAAATATTTTCTAAAATCACAAAGACCGAGAATAAAAAGGCAAGAATGCATTCGTTAAAGACTAGCCATAGGTCGCCGGCGACACAACAATTATGGAAGTCGTTGGGAGAAGCCTTTGCCAAAAAAAAATTAAAGTGGAGTAGCAATTTTCGTTTGACTCGAAGTGATAAAGTAAACACGCTTGCGATCCTGAAGTTAGGTACTTTTGTCATGTGTAGAAAAGGATTTTATGCTCTGTGGTGGTAATAAATGATGTTTTGCGAGACACGTTATTCTGACAAACTTAGTACTTGGCCAGGATTTGGGAGTTTGATAATACCACGAAGGTTTTGCGAAGATTTTAATTAAATCACTACACTAAACTTTACACTCAATTTATCTAGATTATTATAGATTTAAGGGACATACAAACTTTAAGGTCTAACAACTAACTTGCTCTCTCTTAGCTTTGAATGCAGATAAAAAATACATGACAGAATTTTAATTCAACGTGTAATTTGATTTTTCAGCCATTGATGAAGTAGCATTTTCCTAGATTTACGCGAATGTCACACATTGAAATAAAACATCTTTTATATACGGTTTTAGCGCGATATATTTTGGATTCTAGATCCCGACGTTTCAGTCTTTTTAGATTTCATGGTCACGGGTGGTTATTTGAGACGTCGGGATCTAAAATCTAAAATATACCGCCACAAAATCCGTTAGAAAGTAGTTTTATTTCAAGTTTAATGAGTATTTAACTGTTTCTAAAATTAAAAATTTAAAATATGGAATATCTGTCACTTTAAGGCGTTGCTTTAGTATTTTTTTTACTACAGAGCACTATTAATATTGTGCTGTATACACCCGGCGCACAGTGGGTCGCTGCCAACGTTTTATGGACAAAAATTCAGTTAAAGAGATTGTCATTTTTCAAACGACATGAATTTTTGGTGAACCGTGATTTAGTGGAAATGGTTTATAGTGGATTTATTTTTGATTTATAAATATTGGTTTGAAATATTTGTTGTAGTTGTGTCCTGTGTTGTATTACTGAATATTCTGTTTATTGTTATCAAAGTATTTCAGCTAGCGATAAACTGACATAGTAGGTAGTTTGACAGTTCTGTCACGGTCTCCAATCTTGTATCATTTCGGAAATCGATTGCTAAACTTATGTGATTTGAGATAATAACAGTTAATGATAGTCTGTAAAGTGTTCCGGTGCGATGTCTGGTGACACAATCTGAGAGGGTGGGTATATTACCAGTTATCTGGTTTCCATAGTAGAAGCTCTGCTTAGTTTGATTAAATAAAACGCATTAGGATTTAGTATAGTAGTATTTTTAGTTATCTACTATTTTCCAAGTCCACTTTTTCAAATTTAGTTTTGTGGAGACTGGAGGCTCGGATGGTAGTGACTCTCCAGTGTAAAGGGGAGATCTTCCGGCCGGACGAAGTGAGATGTCAGGCGACCGCAGCCCCCCCAACTGTTCTTGTCGGGAACTTGTGTATTATTAAACGTCGCGCGTCGGTGCAAACATTGCTTGTGCGATTCAGGATGTAACAGGACTACGTCATACTCTTGAATGGTATCAGAAATGTGACGCCACAGTTTCATTTAATTATTTTTATTTAGTTGTTTGTTTTTTTAGACATTCAATGCAATTGTTCGTGAAAGTCTATCCTCGCGAATAGCTTGTTTTATTAACTAAAACCACTCTGAACGAACCGCATAACTTGGTTCATGTCTTGTTTTGTTTTATTTTGTTTCACTTCTGTTTCAACAATGAACGCTAATTAAATATAGTTTTCTGCAGAGCGGAGCTTGTTTCTTTTGCTGACAGAAGACTAAATAATTGCTTTTTGAAACGAAGTCCTTTTACACGACTAACAGAATTTTGTTGTAACTTTTGGTTGTGTTACTGGGTGTGAGTAATGCAGCCAGGTCCGTCAACATCTAAAGGTCGGATATAAGAAAGTGATGTAGCAGGTTTTGTAAGCGTCCCTATGCTACGGTGATCGCTTACCATAAGCTCGGCCTGATTCTTGTTTGATGATGTAGTGGACCTATCCTACTGATATTTTAAATGCGGCATGTATGTGTAATACATTTTCACGCAAGAACTGCTAGACGAGATTCGAATGAAATTTTGCACATAGATAGGTTATAGTCTGAAATATTACCTACATAGCCATCTAAACTATGCTTGTGCTTGCCCACAACTTGCCAGATATTAAGCAATGATGTGGTCTACGATGTAACGCGCCTGCCCGGTATATCAATTTATTTGTGATTACTAATGTGGCAGAGGAATAAGGCTCCTTAATATACATATTATAACCAACCATATAGGAGCAACAATTCCTTCTCTGAAATGGTGTCACTAGACATCGCACCGGAACTTGGCAAGGCCTTTTGGCGGTGCGGCTTTGATTGGTGTGTGGTCGCCAACCACAGTTAAAACCTACCACCAGTTTATTGTCACCTGATTTGCACCGCCCGGGGACAAAGTAAATAATAAATAAAGAATTTATATTCTGGGACATTAACACACACGGTCATCTGGTCCCAAGCTAAGCACAGCATGTGTTATGGAAACCAGGTAACTGGTATATACTATACATATATTATACTTTTCTTTTATAAATATATACTTTTAATAGATATTTACACCCAGACTCGACACAAACACAAATGTTCATTATTAATGTTTGTCTCGGGTGGGAATCGAACCCACGACCTGCGGCGTGAAAAGCAAGTATCTTATCGACCACGCCACTGGCCCGTCTAAGTGCAGGGATGCAGATAAAAAAAATTCTTTTTTCATAATAAAATTCAATGCAATATGAAACGATGAGTGGAACCGAAGTATTACTGCAATAAAACTAGATCAAAACCAGTCCATGTTTACTGCTAGTCGCATCCGCTATCTATGGCCGATATCCTGATCTTGCGCCGACCGTAATTCACTTCCTTTGTATAGGGTAAACACACACTGTTTCGGCAATGCCGCGGCTGACAGGTTTTAATAATAATAATTATAGTGGGACATTACCAAACACGGTTATCTGATCCCAAACTAAGCAGAGCCTATACTATGAAAACTAGGTAACTGGTAACATACTGCATATTTTATAATACCTACCTTTTGTAAATACATACATAAATGTAGATAATTACACCAATTACTAATATATTAATTATTATTTTGTGGCAAAAGACTTGGTATTTCGTGCAAGTAATTTACATCTGTACTGTAATACGGTTACATGTAGGCAGAGGTGAATGACAATCAATATTGTTAATTAATCCTTAGGTATAGTTGTTTCTCAGTAGCTAACTCGAAATTCTCTTTAGACTTCAAATCTTTGCGAATTTGAGTTAATAAGAATAACTGACAACACAAAAAAGAGTAAGTACTATTTCGGCGTAGAATACCCAGAGTCATTAGTTAAATATACTGGTCAAGAAGTTGAGCAAATTTCATAGTACAGGTACCTAGACGAACTCTTTACTGTTTGATTGTAAAATTTATAAAATCAGCTAATTTCTTATTTAATTTATTGGTCTAGTGTAGACACAGCTTATTTAGATTCTCCTGCGACATACTTGAAGAGAAAGTACTGATTTAATATCAACTAAACAGGTTTATGATTGAGATAAGAAGAATATTAGCAAATCTCGATATATATTTACTAGATGCCCCAGCGAACTTCGTACCGCGTATTTATTTAAAAAATAAAATTCACTTAGGGGTATGAAAAATAGATAGTAGCCGATTCTCAGACCTCCTGAATATGCATAAAAAAATTCATAAGAATCGGTCAAGCCGTTTCGGAGGAGTTCGATTACGCACACCGTGACACGAGAATTTTATATATTAGATTTCTAAGAGAGGATATAAGGAATTAATTGTTGGCAACATTGTATGACGTAGGCAGCGCGAGAGTAGCGGCTGCCAATATAGCGAGCGAGATCTACTAACACTTGCTCATTCATTCAGAACGGAGTCATTGATTGGCTCTTATGGCTTTTTGATGCATTCTTTGAGAAAGCGCGCGACACATTGTAGTCGGAATTGATATTGGATTTATAGGCGGTTAAAATAATTTGTAGAATAACAATATATATCCTTATTATACTTTACTTATTTGATTATTGAGTTTAATGTGCAAGTTTTAGGTCTTAACAGATATTAAGTTAACATAATTGTGACCTACGTTACAGTCTCGGAAGCCAAATTAGTTTTAGACGTATAAAACGCGTGATTCGGTCTGTCTAAGTTGTCTATTGCGCCCAATGACCGTCATTAAGCTTATTCCTTACTACGCACATACTTCCTATTAGGACGTTAACACAGCTGGTGAATGGAAATGGAGAGATCATATAAAAGTTTATAGCAAAACATTTTGTTTTTTCGTTTTTTTCGCAATAGTTGAAAAGTTATGTAAAAATAAAAATTAATTTTTGAATCCAGTACCGAAAACACGCCAACGGTTCCCGAACTAACCCGAGCGCGTGTGACGTCATAATGTTAGTTTTCACTCATTGCAGTTGGTTTCCCAGGTTGTAACTGGACACGCAGTTTAAAACCGCATATACTGTTACTAAATGGCTATAACATTATGACGTCACAACAATGGTGACCAATTATGGCGCGTTTATAGTCACGTGATTTTTGATTTTATCAATTTTTAATTGTTCATAATTAATTGAATTTTTTTTCCGAGTTTTTTGCATTAAATATCAATATTATTAATAATATAGTTTTAAAATACATAAGAAAAATCAATTTTAATTTTTTTTCAACCACCCAATTGTGGATATTAGACACATTCACGTCGCACATTTTTGGGTAATACAGATGATGTAATATTAAAATGTTCTATATTTAACTGACATAAACACAACCTTCATAACGACGGTTATAATTACTAAATCTTGCTTATCCTAAAAACGGGCTAACTCAGCTAACAAAATGTGCAAAATATATTATTACATAAGGCCCTACATTGACCCCGCTACCCTATTTTACAAATCGTTTTGGGTACAGATTAATTTTTAGGGACGGGTTGTTTCAGTTGGCTTAGCTTTCAAGCTTTCGGAGATCGTGAAATTTTTTATGCTAATTTTCATTTAGGTTTAGGTAATTCAGAATATTTTATTATGTATCTCACATGTTATACAGATTACAAAAATAAAAAAAATGTAGTATTATCTTAGATTTATCCGAATATCACACATAACAAAACTACTTTTTTAACGGATTTTATCGCGGTTCATTCCAGATTCTAGATCCCGACGTTTCAAAGACTTTTCAGACTTCATGTTCACGGGTGGACTGAGTAAAATAATTTGGAATGAACCGCGATAAAATCCGTTAAAAAACAGTTTTGTTTCAAATAAAAAAAGTACTTATTGAATAAAATTCACATACACCGGGCTTAGATATTTCACTTCAACCCTTTTAGTGTCCCATTACTGGGCACGGGTATTCTCTCAACTATGTTACGAGTTGAGAGAGTATAGGTCTTAATTCACTCGTGCTGGCCAAGTGCGGATTGGTGGATGTCACATGTACTCAAATGATTGGTTCTTAGTCTGCTGGTTTACTAACATTGCTTTTCTTCAGCGATATCGAGAAGCGGCAATGTAACAATTTTCACAAACATGTGTAGGCACGACTGGGAATCAAACCCGCGATCTTATATTTCTAAGGCGAGGCCCGTACCGCTGCGCCACCGCTGCTTGTGATAATTAGAGATCCTTTTATCCTAAAAAGTACGCACATGAATTTTGTTTTAGTAATATGTAAATCTAAAAATTAATAGATATAAATAATTATATTGTGACTGATTAAATTAGGTAAGTAACAGGTTTAAATGGCATTCACTAGGATTATTAAACGGCCTGCCAGACTACTAATACTAACGGTCTAATGGGCCATTTACACGAGGACAATGGCTGGGACAGGACAGAATGACAGGATAGCAAGCCACCAGAAAATACACTGCCTTTATTTATAAGCCTATTTCTGACTAGTATAAATGTACACAAAGCGCTTTGCCTCCACTTTTATTGTGCGAACTGCCAAGTTGTGGAATTCGTTGCCGGCATCTCTGTTTCCCGATAACTATAATCTACCTGTCTTGAAGTCACGAGTGAATCGGTATTTATTAGGTAAGCGCGTTCCATCGTAGACTGCAACATTGCTTGACATCAGGCAAGTTGTGGTCAAGTGCAAACCTATTATAGGATAAAAAAAAATGTGGAGACGAAAAATTAAGACAAAAGAATTATAAACCTACTTTAGCTATTATAAGCTTATAAGACGTTTATAAGGGGGTAAGGTAGACAAGTTTAAAAGACGGTCACTCAAGGAAAAATTAAACCTCCAAAGCTACTTGACCTAAATCTGTATTTCCCGTTAAATAAAGTTTGTCATCAAATCACTATCGAGTCAATTTTATTCTGAAATAGGCTTGCGCTTGACTACAACTTGCCGGATGTTAAGCAATGATGTAGTCTACCATGGAACACGCCTGCCCAATACACCGATTAACTCGTGATTACGAATGATTTTCGGTGAGAAGGTGGCAGTGGATTAGGCTCCTTATGGTTAGAAACCAAAAAGGTGCAATAACTCCGACCCACCCTCTGAAATGGTGTCACCAGACATCGCACCGGAACACGACAAGGCCGCTTGGCTGTGTGGCTTTGTCTGGTGGGTAGTCACTAACCACGGCCGAAGCCTATCACCAGTCTTTGTCACCTGATTTGCACCACCCGGGAACCACGTGTAGGGATTCAATTAAAGGTGTACAACCACAGACGAAATTATTTTAAATTTGTTAATAGTCATTTCTCTAATATATTTTGGAAGTTTATTGTAGAAATGTATACACTGCTCCATAAAAGAGTTGCTGATTTTGTGGAGACGAGTATGATGTGCTACAAGATCGTTCTTATTTCTAGTATTCAAACTATGCGTGTCGCTTTTTTTTTAAATTTCGTAATATTTTTATGTACATACAATAAATTTTCATAAATAAATATTATTGAATTTCTCTTATAATAAAAGGGGTGAAAATATTTTAGTTTGTTTTGTTACGGGTTGGGGAGGCCGAAATAATCTACCTAGGTACTAAATATTTTTACCTATTCTGTAGGTGTTCACTAAATATCTTTACAAAAGTAAGACATTCAAAGTTTACGACGTGTGCCGTGTTATCTGTCCGGGACATTACCCGGGGCTCACCGGATCCCGTGTCCCGTGCCGAATACAAATGAAACTATTATCCGGTAAGAATCGGTAGAGGTCAGGAAAAGGTTGTTCAGAGCAACTAATTAGGTATTTTATTACAACCAATTGCTGTTGGTGGTTGAGAGAGAGAATTCGGTTGATTTTACCGACTTAAAAAGAAAGGGATGACCACGATCCCTGTTCACACAAAAATGTGTGACATCGGGAAATGAACCCGCGTCCTTTTAATTTTAAAGCGAGGCCCGTACCGCTGTGCCACCGCTGCTCATGATGTCATATAAGTAGCAATAATATCACTTAATAGTATAAAACAAAGTCGCTTTTTCTGTCCCTATGTCCCTATGAATGCTTAGATAGATCTTTAAAACTACGCAACGGATTTTGATTCGGATTTTTTAATAGATAGAGTGATTCCAGAGAAATGTTTATAAGTATAACACATTGCACCCGTGCGAAGCTGGGGCGGGTCGCTAGTAATGTATAATTTATACAACCGGCTTACCGGATGCGGGCTGATCCGATCTGTATAGCGGTATTATCGTTTGATTGCGTTGTCTGTCGGTCTTTATTAGTGTCGACGTCTTGAGAATAGATAAATAATATGTCATGACTTTTGAGGAACTTATTTATCACTCTCGCACATTTCCTCTCCGAATATTGGACAATAATAATGGACCATCAAAAAGGAAAAACTTAGGGATTTCCCCTGCATTAGAACGACTCCAAGGCAGTAAGCGGTACTGTCGGTGCAAAGAACGAATGGCTTCGACTCATCTACCTGACAGAGAATAGGAGCGCACATGAGGAGAGACCAGAGTCAAGTGTAAAAAAAAATCTCTACCAGCTAATCCGAAGGCTGTACCTATACCCCTTACAAGTTAGTTTCCTTCAACCGTGGTTTACCCGCTGGGGTCGTGGGTTCAAATCCCACTCCGGATAAAAAAAAGTGTTGACACATACACAGCAATACGCCTGGATTACCCGAACGTATAGGTAGAGATGAATATTACCCATATTTCGCGGACTATATTTCGGTCCTATACAAAGAACATAATGAATTAAAATACTTTTCAATTATTAGAGACACGAGTCTACATAAAAATAGTCTAATTTCTTCTCAAGCATAGTCTTATCTCTTTCTACTCATCTATAGGAGAGGGATAGATAGTGCTTGCAACATGTTTTCTCGTGCATTTTCCGCCAGTGGAAGCTACGGATTATAGTGCTATTGTTAAGAATCGGAAATAAAGGTAACACTTTTTTTTCATTCACTTCAACCTTTTATTTAGTGTCCCACAGCTGGGCTCCGGTCTTCTCTTAACTATCTTACGAGTTGCGCGAGTTTAGGCCTTAATCCACACCAAGTGCGAGTTGGTGGATGTCACATGTCCTCGAATGATTAGTTCTTAGACATGCCGGCATCCTCACGACGTTTTTCGTTCACCGATATAGAGCAGCGGCGATGTAACAATTCACACAATGAAGTGTGGGCACGACTGGGAATCGAACTCGCGACCTTGTTTTTCTAAGTCGAGGCCCGTAGGTACCGTTGCGCCACCGCTGCTCTAAGGTGCAACTAAATGTGTTTAATGTCACAAGGCGATTTATACTATACGAGAAGTTGCAATAATGTAACAAAGGGTTGTTGGATCGACTCAAAGACAAATCTGCCTCCAGGGATCAAGCTGATTTATGTCATAGACACATCTGTTTCAGCTAAAGGCAAAACTTTTTTTTCCATTGCTAAGAAAAATATTTTTTGTATAATGGTAAATGAGGCGATTATTGAGTTTGATGTAAGGGTGCAGTCATATTAGCGACTGTCGGACGCTCGAGGCGGTTTGAAATCGCTCTGTTTATTTATTTACTAGCTGACCCTGCGAACTTCGAACCGTCTAACAGTAGATTCTTTATTGCCGCGCATCACAGGTCAGTCTTAACCAAATTGTCGATTCATTTTTATTTGCAACGAAACCAGACTTGCAAAATCTTCATTATCTTCAAAGTACCTACCTGACTTCTATACTTACTAAGATTATAAATGCGAATGTAAGTTTGTTTGTTACGCTTTCACGCAAAAACTACTGAACCGATTTGGATGAAATTGGGTATGGAGGTAGTTTGAGACCCGAGAAAGGACATAGGATAGTTTTTATCCGACTGCGCAAAAAGAAGGTAATGTTTTGGCGCGATAACCGACATACACGCGGGCGAAGCCGCGGGCGGAAAGCTAGTAGATTTATAAAATTAATTAAATAAAGAATTTTTATTTAGTATATTATATTTTTGACTATATTATATCATCATCAGCCTATTCTAGTCCACTGCTGGACGTAGGCCTCTTCTAAAGCACGCCAATGAGCACGATCCGCGGCTTTTCGCACCCTCTCATCATACCTATTGTATCATATTTTTTTAAATACATATTTCCATAAAGCTAGGTCAACTAACTGCTTTTGAAGATATTGAAGATATTCTAACCGACTCTTTGTCATTACGATCAAGTTTATTAATCTTAGCTGTTATTAGGCCTTAAATTTCTAAAGTTCAGCGAAATTGCAGCCCCAATAAATAGTAAAAGTAAAAGTTTGAATAGATAAATCCTTACTAATCCTTACCTACTAATATTATAAATGCGAAAGTAACTCTGTCTGTCTGTTACGCTTTCCCGCTTTTGGATGAAATTAAGTATGGAGGTAGTTTGAGACCCGAGAAAGGACATAGGATAGTTTTTATCCGACTGCGCAAAAAGAAGGTAATGTTTTGGCGCGATAACCGACATACACGCGGGCGAAGCCGCTGTCGGAAAGCTAGTAATATATATTTAGTAAGGTTATAAATACTTATCTAAAAGATCTTACATTTAAAGACGGCAGTGTACGCCACATTGAACAAAAATCGTTCACAATTTACGATACGTAGGTAAACTAAAGCTTTGATCATATTGAGTTATATTTAATTTAAAGCATTTTATAGGAACAATATTTGTGACGACTGTTTACGGTAAGTGACAGACAGTGTTGACACTTGAAAATTCAGCCAGAAAGTAAAATAATCACATTTTTATTTATTTTATTTATTTCTTTTATGATGGCTAATTGGTTGGCTAGGTGGCATTTGATTTCTTTTCACTTCACCTCGCCTCACCTCGCCTCGCTTCACTTCACGACATTTTATTTCATTTCAGACACATATAATTTTTACAGTAAAAAAAATTGTGTAGCAATTTAGCTAATTACAAGTGATGATGAACAAAACAAAAACAAAAATTAAAAAAAACATGTGTCATAGAAAAAATGTAAATTTAATCATTAATTAGAATTATTGTCTATTTCTTGTCTATTATAAAATATCTAAGGCAGTAACATGAAACTTTCTGAATTTCGTCACAGGAAGTGGATACAGTTTCTAAAGTAAGGTATGCGTTTAAAAGACGCTACATTTTCCAATATAAAATCACCCTTATGTATAGAAAACTCCCAATTTTCCGCGCGAACGAAGTTTTTTTCAATATTCTGATAGATTCCACTTGCCTGTTTGTTCGTCAAGATTGGGACGAACTTTCGCAAGATTTATAGGTTTAATTAATTTTCAGCTGAACAATCTACTTTGAAGACAAGAAGACGTATTGCTGCTTTTTGTGTAGTTAGCAAGTTTTTTTTCTGTAGCTATTAATTAGACCCTTTTATAAATAAATTAATTCTAAACTTTAATATAATTTAGTACACAATACAAAATACCAACTAGTAACAAAGTTATCTAAATGCGAAAATAATTTGATACAAAACACTGGCTTCATGTTTTATTTTTAATTTTAAAGATTTTTGCATTGTAAGAGAGTTCAAACAATAGTAACAATCTAAATATGAGAACTTCTAATGTCGATTTTAAAACAAATTTTTAAGTAACTTTAAAACGAAACAGGTTATTCTATCTATACAAATACCTGCCAAATAATTTAAGTGAAAGGACTTTAAGTGACTTTAACAATAACATTTTTAATTATTTTTGAAATGTTGTAAGACATTGTTCGTACATTGTCAAGCAGATTTCCACAGAAGCGACGTCTATTAAAAATGTTTACTGAGATCTTGTCAAGTTTGTTATTGAAAACATGAAAATGAACAAAGTTTGTGAATTTACAGGAAATGTTACTTACAGTACCTGGTATATTAATTTTTGATAATTATTAAAAATTTAAGTTACTGATTTACTTAATAACCCCTTTTGTTCGAGGGTAAACCTTTAATTTTTTTTTTATTTGTTTATGCATCAGGGCCCCGATTCTGGACTTGTGTCTAAATAATTTTGCAAGGTTGCGCGCTTAGCGTAAACAATGAAGCTTCTTTCGACATAGCTCAATAACTACTGGTCAGATCTTGATCAAATTTAAATGGGACCACACGGAAGCATTTACTTGCCAACAAAAAAAGAATCATAGAAATCGGTTCACGTATAACAAAGATATTAGGTAACAAACATAAAAAAACATACAGACGAATTGAAAACCTCCTTCTTTTTGAAGTCGGTTGAAAAATGGCGATTTCTTTTGTTTTTAAATGATATCCGCCATTTTTTTTATATTTGTCTACTAGAGATACAATACATGTCTGAAACGTGCAAATGTCGAAAAAAAGTGACATGTGACAAAATGTGACATCCACCAACCCTCACTTGGCCAGACTCTCTACTCGTGAGATAGTTGAGAAAAGACCCGTGCCCAGCTGTGGGACATTAAAATAGGTTGAATGGATAACAATACTGATTAATTTACAATCTGCCAGTCTGAATTGGTATTAACTAGGTAAGCGCGTTTCATCGTAGACTGCAACATTACTTAACAACACGCAAGTTGTGTTCAAGCGCAAGCCTATTACAGAATAAAAAATAAAGATAAAACTAGCTATTACAAACTATTTCTATTTCGTTCCGTACAACGTGAATGATTGCAGATCGCCATATCCGTGACATTTTAATAACCATCAAAATTATCGTAACACATCTCAAATTCACAC
Organism: Meganola albula; assembly: GCA_936450015.1. NCBI lineage: Eukaryota > Metazoa > Arthropoda > Insecta > Lepidoptera > Nolidae > Meganola > Meganola albula. The sequence goes on along the minus strand of OW388159.1, from coordinate 11,188,216 downwards.
GATATTCTCATAAATCAGTACCCTTACTACGAGATAAATTTAGTTTTATTTAGTTAGTAAATTTAATTATGTACTAATTTATTTAAACAATAATCTTTTGCTAGGTAATGGTTTTACGTACGTTTTAAAAAAAAATACACCATATTTTTTTAAATTAATGATAAACTCCACAGGCTACAACTTTTTATTTTATTATTATGTAAAATCAGAGCTTCCTCTCGTCTAACACTTTCGCTGTGTCCCACAGGGTCCATAATGATTATATATTAAGCACCTACCACCTAAGCATCTACTTACATATGGTAAAGCAATAAAGTTATTGAGTGTTGAGTTGTCAATACGAAAAAAAATTGGTTACCTGTAAAGTCGGTATACGGGCAAAAGTTTTACGTGACAACGACTTTGAGTGGTAAAATAATTTTAATGTGAATATTCATTCGTATAGTAGGAAGAAGGATGAAATAATAGTAACAATTTAAAACATTTATTTATACAAAGAATTATATTTAAAACATTAATTTATACAAAGAATCTCGCTCTTAGGCGGGCTAACTGTGCTCGAGTGGAAGGGACGCGTGCCTTTCACTTTTTATGTCTGTCTCTCTCGCTCTTAGGCGGGCTAACCATGCCCGAGTGGAAGGGACGCGTGCCTCTCACTCGCTCTCATTGTGAGCGCATAACGTGAGCGGAGCGTAATGCAGTTTCTTGAAGTGTCACCCGGCAAACCAATTTATAAGACGTTGTCACGTCAAAAGTTTTCGACTTCTATCAAAATTGAAATCAAACTAAAATCAAAATATGCTTTATTTTTTTGTGACGCAAATCTACATAAAAATAGTCCAATTTCTTTTCCTACCGTGCAGTGCAGTGCACATAGATCTACTAATTATTTTACCCATTCTGTTTCCCATCCACTTTATTATATTTCTAACACTTCATTTTTTTTTCATGTGTTGTACGAAATATATAAATTTGCAAAACGCATTTTCACAAATTCAAGATAGTACCTATTTTAAAACGTTTTTCGTATTCATAGACTTGTACTAAGGGTATTGATAATGACTTGCACCATAATGTGTCGAATAAAAATGTAAACACCATTTTAATTTCATTCAAACAATTTTTTTGTTTTGAAATAGGTATGTCAAAGAGCCTGTTGGCACATCTACTTCTCAATGCATCAGCTGTCATTTTATACTACCATCGCGTCCGTCTTTGAAGTCAGCTGTCATTCGAAAATGACAATATGAACGAACGAATGAACATCGAGCACGGGTGAAGCGGCCATCTTAAAATGGCTGACACTGTGTGTTGCACCGTTGCGTCGTCGGGAAGTGCAGATTCAATAACGTACTCGGTGAACGTTACGATTTAATCCAACGGAATCTTAACGATCTGTAATTATCTGGTAGAATTAATGATTGCGCTATCGAGAGATTGGGGTGAAGTGATATTTGCCGTAGTTATTTTATTAAAATACTTACCGTCTTCTTACCCGATTATTCACGCCTACCTAAAGTTGTCTGCTAATTCTGATATTTTTAGTCTAAAACCTTCAAAAGCCTTCAAGCCTTTTTGTAACCACACGTGATCCAAAGACACTGTTGTACCACTACAGCTTAAAACAGTATTATTGGAGCTGCGAAAAAGGGATGCCGCTATACAATGTGTAGAGCAACCTCTCTTTCGTATAACTGCAGTAATAATATTATGCGATGTTATAGTACGGCCGCTGATTCACCAATTCTTACAGATTTTTTTTTAATCTGAAATTGGCTTGCGTTTGACTACAACTTGCCAGATGTTAAGTAATGATGTAGTCTATAATGGGACGCGCCTACCTAATATACCGATTCACTCGTGATTACGAATGACTTTCGGTGAAAGGGTGGCAATGGAATGAGGCTTAAATGGTGTCACCAGACATCGAATTTAACACAGCCGCGGCCGCTTGGCGGGGCGGCTTTGTACCACCCGTTAATTACCAGTAACCATAATTACCAGTTGGTTGTCACCTGATTGCACCACCCGGGGTCCACGTGTGGTGATTCAGATAAACGGTGCACTCCCACGGACGAAAGTGATTCAGCCTCAAAATCGAAATACTTATACAGAATACCAGAATACACCAGAAACGATATTACGTATTCATAAGTGCATAAAAGGACCCAGGGTTAATAAAGGGCTTCAGTTCAACAAAGAAGCTATAAGGTCATTGAACTATTGTATCAATTGGGTGAAAGTGATCGTTATTGTGTTGGTGTTGAGTAAGCGCACGCATAGATCGTGAGACTCGTCGACTGTAAAGCGAATCGATTTCGCGGGAATAAAGGTGAATTTTTAGCAGAAATTGTGAATTTATGAATATCCTCGGCTTACTGCAAGAACTCATGAACCACTAAACATCATTAAATACGTTTTTAAACATAATGAAATACTTTTGACATATTCTTCACTCTAAACGTAAGACTAGCTGCCCCGGCGAACGTCATACCGCGTATTTCTCATTATTTAAAACTGTCCTTAGACTTGTTTGAATACTTTAAGATCAAATTAGTCAAATCAGTCCATCCTTTCTCGAGTTATAGCGAGATTAACGAACAGCAATTGATTTTTATATGTAAGAATTTACTCACCTTTTAAATCTTCCCTAGACCTCCACAAACTTTTGAAGACCAAGATAAGATAAATCCGTTCCGTTTAGTGGGACACTAAAAAGGGTTGAAGCAAGCATGTAAGTTTTGGGTGTTTCATCATCACCATATCTCGTATCTTCCAATAAGCGCCATTTCACCCTATCTTCAGCTTATCCCATCCAAGTACTGCCGGCTATCTTTCACAAATCGTTACTTCATCTAGCTGGAAGGCGTCCTACGCTAAACTTGCCAAGACGTGGTCTCTACTTAAAAACTCGTTTACCCCAGCGGTCGTTCGACCGATAACTTTTCTTCGGATTTGAAAGAAATTTGGCACAGAGATAAATTATAGTCTGGAATAAATAGCACTACTATTTTATCCTAATTTCTACAACACGAGAGAAGCCGCGGGCGGGATTTAGTAGAAAATCCTATAAATTTATCTGTTGAAACCCCCGACTTAGGTAGAGATCATATTTTAGCGTTCTTATAGGTGCTATGAGTCTAGAAACTTGAACACCAACACACAGAAACACATACACTAATACAATCAAACTTGTAAAACACTCCTCTCTTCAGTCTGGGCTTAAAACAGTTTAGACATTGAAAATAATCTAAACTTTTAGTTTTAAAGAACAAAATTAAATGAAATTACCGACGTTAGGAGTAGCAACAAGAAAATGTACTTATTAAAGTGCTTTAATCCTAGTAGAAAATTCTAGACTAAAACTTTCCTAAGAAATGTTGAAGCAGACGTTTAATTAAGGATCTGTTTTGTATAACCGTGACACATTTTTTATTTAGTAAGGTTGTATTTGAATACTTTAATAACCCTTACTAATATTATAAATACGAAAGAAATTTTCTGTGTGTCTGTCGCGCTTTCACGTCAGAATTACTGAACCGATTTCGATGAAATTTGGTATGGAGACAGTTTAAGACCCGGGGAACGGTTAAAAACAAAGAATTTAAAAACGCATTTTGACAAGTTCAGGATAGTATTTAAAAACTTTTTTCGTATTGATGAACTCGTACTAAGGGTGCTAAGTAGTATTTGTAAATTGAAACAACCCGGGATCTGAATTCACGACCCCAGAGGCTAGAACCGAACACACTATTCTCTAAGAAAAAAAAAATTGGTTGTTTGTAAAGTAGGTTTACGATCGAGATGTTTACGTGATAACGTCTTATTGGTGATATAAGTGAGAGAGACGGAAGATCGGTCCACTCACTCGAACGCTATGCCAGCCTCCGCTCGTGAGGATTCCGCGTGACAAGTTTCACGGAATGACTGGCAGCGCTCGAGATGAGACGGGAGATCGGTCCGTCTCTCTCTCGTTATACCTGCGATCGCGCTCGTGAGGTTTTGGTGTGACACAAGTTTCTGAACATGTCACCCGACTAAAACGATTTTAAAGACGTTATCACGTCAAAAAAATATTTCGTAAATATGTATAAACGTAGATACACGGCAAAATTCGAATGAGTTTATGTGGCATCTTAAAAATTAAGAACTGTACTATCTTTTTTATTAAATAAATAAAATAAATAATAAATAACCTAAGCCATCGAGGAGCACGATAACTACAGCTTATTTAACAGTTACTGTGCAGTTTACAGCTGGAATTAAAAAGTTTCAAACTATTCAGCGTTTGATGGCCAAGTTTCTATAGATATGGTTTGAATTGCCAAGTTGTATTAAGTATTTTATAGTAAATCAATTTTATTATCTATTTTCCTCTTTATTTTTGTATTATTCGGTTCTCAAACTGTCGATATACAAAAAGGAATGAGATTAAAGTTATAATTAGAATAAAAATGTTATATACAAAAATTATGAGTCTAAGTTAAAAACCACGCTAAATAAGAATTGAAAAAATCGTTACAGTTTATTGGTTCTGGTGAACATTTTCGTGTTCGGTTTCTTCATTCATTGCCCTTTGCCTGTTCCCATTTCTATTGGGGTCGGCTCCCAGTTTAACCTGATGCGGCTAGCTACCAGAATTATACGAGCGACTGCCATCAAACCTCGAAACCCGTAGGGAACCGGTAGCCTAGATGGTTAGACCAGGTGTCAGATTATATTGGCTTCTGACTACATGTAACAATTATCATAGTTGTGTTAAATGATAACCGGGACCGACGGCTTAACGTGCTCTCCGAGGCACGGAGGGTAGTCCCTCAACCAACCAGTCAGCGAAACAAATTTTTGTTGTTACAGAAATATTGTCCGGGGCGAGAATCGAACCCGCGACCTCCCAGGCACAGTGTAGCCCAATCGGACGGCTTACACCGCTCGACTACCGAGGTCGATTTTCGGTTTCTGCCGAAGATGTATTAAATTTCTTTTTGCTTTGTTTTATACACATATGTAGGTATGTATCTACTCCTAGCACACAGCACTCTTTGGCGCCCATCATACTAGCTTCGCTTAGTTTCGAAGCCAAAGATAATAGAATATTATGACTCTTTGTACACACGGCTACACAAGCTATACACTACCAGTATAAGCTGATCTCGCATTGTATAGACTTTTATTACGGATTACAAGTTTGTTACCACGTAGCGTTGAAACGGATGGACCGATTTTGATGAGGTTTTTTATTTAATTGCTAAAGTGCTTAAATTGATTCATAGCTTCATACTGTTCAAGAAAATAGACGTCAGGGAGGGATGTCATATTTTTTTTTATTTAGAGTTAATTTCTCTATTTGAGTTTGAGCATTTAAGCAAATACAGTATATAAATTTGAATAGATAAAAATTGTATAAAATAGATAAAATGCGCGTCGGGGGTTTACATCTGAAATTTAGATTTTTTTAAGTTAGAACATAGTGACGTTTTTCCATAGGTACCTTTTGAAATAAATCAACATCGTGTAAGGCTAGTTGAGGTAAAAGTGTGGTAAAGGAACGTTATAGTAGGTACACGAAGGTCCTCGACACCTATTATAACTTATTTAATTATATAATTTGTAGAATGAAAGCGCAAAATTAATATAATGACTTAAGTGCTTGTCTGTACCTAAGTACTTCACTTCACTAGAGAAAGTCATGAGTACAGTTCAAAAGAAAAACGTTAAGAAACTATTATAGCACATTTAATGGCACCTGACGTTAGGAAGTAAGTACAATCTTGCACAAAAGTGTTACAATGTAAAATATGAGCTGCACTCTAGCTTTATTCACTTTTATACTAGCCATTATAAGACTGTAAAGAGTTGTTTCTGAACATAAAAGTTGAATCAGAGCTAAGTACTTAAATTTGAATTAAGATTTATTACAAAATAATAACATTGTCCTTCATCAAATCTAACAAAATCAAAAAAATAAGTACCTAAATGAAACTTAAACACAAGTTATACTAAGGATTTACCTCCTGTTAGTACATTTACCCTTTCGCAAATCGTCACTCCACCTTTTTTTTTGTTTTTTTTTTGCTGATGACCTAACCCTTTAGCCGGAAGGGCCTCTTTCAGTGAGCCGTCCGAGGACGGTCGAACCGATCCGTCACTCCACCTAGCTGATAGGATTCGTAGACTATGCTTACCAAGATGCAGTTTCCACTCAAGAATTTGATTACTCTAACGGTTAAGTACCAGTATTTCGACAGATTTGACGTTTTAAGGCAAGCTCTCTGCAACTGCAAATAACTAATTTCTGGTAACTCGATAACTAGAAAATAAAGGCTAGGTTCCTTTTAAGCAGCACTATTGGCTTCGGCTTTGAAATGTTAGGTCGCAAGTTCAAACCCCAGTCGTACTTACACATCTTTGTGTGGTTTTTTGTATCACCCTTTACTAATATTGTAAAACCGGATGTCTAAAAATTATTCATTCGAGGGTAATTGTGATGTCCAGCGACCGGCACTTAGCCAGTGTGTGGCGATTAAGGCCTAAACTCTTTCAACTCTTAAGATAGATAAAAGCAGCAGTTGTACATAAATGGGTTGTTATTCAATTCCTTTTAAGAGCCAGTCTGTGACGCTCCGTGGATTCTAATGTTTGTGTGAATGAATTTGTGCGGTCTTGCGAATAAAAATAATATATTTCTTATCACGGTTCTATCAAATTTATTTTCTTATTCTAAAAGTTTGATGCGCTCTCAGCGTGACGTTGAATAATAATAGTTATTGACAATAAACACAATATTACGATCAATTCTCAACTGCTTTCATTTAGCGAAGCGTCGAAGCAATTTAGAATATTATATTCGGTGAGCGCTCAGACATTTTCTAAATGTTTATCATAATAGACTCTGACAGAATCAATCTCTGAAGGTTAGTACGAATTTTACGTTATTTTTCAACAAGCTTTAAATTTGTAAAAGTTATTTTGCAAAGTGGGGTTTAGCTTTATTAGTTCCAACCCATGCTGAGTTGACTATTAAATCGAAATCAAATCAAGTATCTACTTTATTGAAGTATAGTATAGTAGTATTCAATAAATATTTCATTTCGTTTACTGAAATTTTATTTATTTGAACTATAGAAAATGCGATAAAAGAGAAATGAAGAGAATTTATGCATTTGACAGCAAAATTATATTTATTTATTATGTGGTTTAGTGCCGTACTGTTAATTATTTTGGGTTAGTGCTAAAAGTAAGTAATACTGCAATACTTACCACTCTGTCTTATCGTTCTTACTTTGTTTTATTTATTTATTTACTTAGTAACCACTTTACAACTCTCATTACAGGTTATTATATACCTAATGCGATAGCGTAGTTTTGTAAGTACTATTCTACTAATGAATTTAAATGTGCATGCAAACTTATTATTGTTTCAAGTAATAACACAATATATACATTGTCATTCTTGTGAATTCACTCTTAAAACAGGTAAACAAGTCTAGCTTTTCTGCCACAATATTTAGACTGCGAAATGCGTGCGTCATGGGCGCCTCTTTGAGGAGTTTAATGCGACCAATTGGTACCCTCAATAACTGATAACTAATATTATAAAAGCAAAAGTTAGTATGTGGATGTGTGAATGATTGCTACTCGAAAGAGTTACTAACTACCTAACTAAATAGTCGGATTTTGATAACATTTTACCCATAGATAGATAAAATAGAATATTGGGTACATGTTACCTTGATACCACGCGAGCGGAAGCCAGTAGTTAACTAATTTACACGTGGGATTGGTTCGCGTCGTAATAGTATACCTGTTAGCCTGTTAATTATGTTTACTGGTGTAAGACGTGCGCTTTAAGCTCCAGTTTAGAAACAATGCGAGCAAAATTTTATTTAAATATTTTATATTTTTTTGTTTAACACTGTATTGTAACAAATATCCTAACACAGACATTCGCATTCAGGTGTAATAGTACCTCGTTTGATTTAGAAAATAAAATTGGACTAGTGTCTACAATGTGCATGTCGGCATATGACATTTGGTACGTATTAGAATTAAACTAAAAAAACATCAAAGTAAGCACAGTCAAAAATCTACCTAGTTCGTTAGTCAATACAAAATACGCTACGAACTAAAAGCTGCAGAAAAACTACGAAAAAGCACTCTTGTATTCGACGGTACCGTTTCAATACCGTCGTTTTGTAATTACAAATGAAAAACCCTCAATGCCTGCCGTTTTCATTTAAACGGTTTCAATATTTTAACGGTGTACGCGACTGTACTGTAGTGTACAGTGCATTTACTGATTAAAAGAGCCAACCGGTTTTGTTGGAAACTGTATAAAGGCGAAGTGAGCAGAACAAACGGACAATTTCTTTAAGTAGATATATAACATAATCTTTGCATCTGCTACTGCACCAAATGTGAACTACCTGGGAAAACGAAAACAGTCCGTGCATGCAATGGATACACCCCAGCCACCGAAGACCCTAACAATAGTTAAAGAAAAAAAACATTAATAAATAAATAAATTTAGATAAAATGTTGTTCTGCGGCCGCCGTCATCAATGGAGCTCTTCACTGGACTCACTCACAAAAAATCTGTGGGTATGACCGGGTATCGAACTCGCGACCTTAAATTTCAAAAGGGAGGTCGATACTGCTGCGCCACATCTGCTCTTCAGGTGTTACTAACAATAACTAGACAAAATATGTAACTTTTAGGGCCGAAATACATAAGCGTAGTGCTAGAACATTTTTCCTATGTAGAGGCGGGCGGCTCTGCCGATTCTTGAGGGGCAACGCGGTGATGTGTTTCGGCCCTTAGTGATTTTATATTTACCGTTTGTGACTATGTTGCTACTAGTAAGATGACACGAACAGTATTATCATTACCTGTAACAAAAATTATGAATTAATATTAGTTAAGTACATTTTTTTTTAATAAAATTCTGTGTCTATTTTGAAATAAAACTACTTTACCTCAGTCCACCTCTTACCATGAAGTCTGAAAAGACTGACTAAAATCCGTTAAATAGTATTTTATATTTCAATGTGTGATATTCGCGTAAATTTAAGACAATACTCTTCCCGTTTTTATCACAAACCCAATTTTAAATAGCAAGTATTTCTTGGTATAAGTATACCTAGTTCTGCATTTTTGATGTTATTTAAAACTTTTAGGCGTTACATTAAATTAATTTAGTACGAAATATTGACAAATTCCTAAAGGGAAACCGTTGGGAAACGTGTTACAGACTCGTCGCCATTGGTAGGTACCTACTAAATAAGTCTTATTATAAAACATTACTAACTACCCTCTTATAAAAGTACAACAGAAAGCCTTTTATGACCTTTGTCCAACCCTTACATACTTTTATTACCCACATCATTAAGATCCCTCATTAAACCTACAAGTACCGTTAGCAAAAAAAATTGGTTGCCTGTAAAGTCGGTATACGGGCGAAAGTTTTACGTGACAACGACTTTGAGTGGTAAAATAATTTTAATGTGAATATTCATTCGTATAGTAGGAAGAAGGATGAAATAATAGTAACAATTTAAAACATTTATTTATACAAAGAATTATATTTAAAACATTAATTTATACAAAGAATCTCGCTCTTAGGCGGGCTAACTGTGCTCGAGTGGAAGGGACGCGTGCCTTTCACTTTTTATGTCTGTCTCTCTCGCTCTTAGGCGGGCTAACCATGCCCGAGTGGAAGGGACGCGTGCCTCTCACTCGCTCTCATTGTGAGCGCATAACGTGAGCGGAGCGTAACGCAGTTTCTTGAAGTGTCACCCGGCAAACCAATTTATAAGACGTTGTCACGTCAAAAATATTGTATCTATTAAGTCTTATTTAAAAATGAATAAGAAATAATAGATACCATTATAATTACAATATAAAAGATACAATAAATAATAGATACAATTTAATTGTCGAACAAAAATGGCGGTTTCTTTTGTTTCTCGATGATATTCGCCTTTTTAAGTCATTTTTCTATTGGAGTATATGTATAAGCGCGCAATTAAAAAAAATGGCGGATGTGTACATTTAAAAAAAATCAGTCAACAATTGGGTTTTAGCAATACAAACATACGTTAATTCATGATTATACTACGACAGAGATGGTTTGTGTAAATATTGTTTGTACAAAAAAGAATTAAAAATCAAAACAATAAAAATTGTCTACTAGTTCCTAGTCACAAAATTAAAAGAGTTGTATAAATAATGAAAATTTATTTAATAAGCATATAAGTATGATTAATTATAAACGATTTATATTATCACATCTGGTTATACTAAATAATATGAAGTATTTGCATCGAACATTACATTTTTTTATTTTTTTTCTTTATTTAAGTATTACAAAAAAGTTTGATCTCCGTTGCTGACGGTACTATACTGTTATGGAATACCGCAACATTTTTTGCCAGTTACAACGGTTAGTTGCACCTGCGGTTAATGTCACGAATGGTGCAGTTTAAATATCGGCTTAGCAGTTACGTAATGGAAATGTGTTAGCGAAAAGGTTAACTTTTAATAATACTTCAGCAGGTATGTTCAGACAGCGTAACCGACTTTTGTTCCAAAGTCTTTGTTTTTTGGTATCTTGAACTATTAATCGCTCTTGACTCGCTTTAGATGCAATGTATTATGTCAAGGGAAGGGTTATCATTTATATTCTACTTGTTTTACGGAGCGGCTTAGCCCTACTCACACATCATGCCCAGCAGGGGGATTAAGAGAAGCCTGTAGGTATGTAGCCTTCTTTAATAAATCGGATATATAACAGTGCGAGAATTTTTCAAATCGGTCGAGTTATTTGTGAGATCTACGCGTTCTACCAAACAAACAAACTCATGATGTTATCTTTAGATACCCTAGGGCGAAAATGCGTACGATAGGTATGTAGGTGATTTCAAATTGTGGGTGGATTTACCTCTACCTACAGCTGCAGATAAACAGGTAATGACTCACAGCATTGTCCTTGCTCGAGATAACGCAGAAAAAATATTTCATCAGACTTACATCATCAACGCATTACTTACACAATTTGTTCATTCAAACTTGATCCGAACTGACAAATGTCCTTGCGTGAGTTATGTATTGTTTGTTTGTGGTGTTGGCGTTACAGACACTGCGATTCAGAGAGGAATCTCAAAGTCAAAACTTAACTCAGAATTGCAAAAACGCTTCACCTCGCTGCTCTGTTACTATTTGAAAATGTTCATATTTCTTGCCATGTTGCTTAAATATTTAATGACGAGAAAGCTACTGATCCTAGCTTCCAATTATAATTAATTTCTTTTTGTCATCTACCCTACTAAATTGTAAATATGTATAAACATAGATATTAAGTAGTAATATTATGTCGATGATACTGATGCACGGTAAAACTCGAATGAGTTTATATCGCATCTTAAAGATTATGAATTGTACTATATTTTTTTTAATCAATAAATAAAACCGGTTTATTGAAATAAAACTACTTTTTAAAGGATTTTATCGTGGTTTATTTTATAGATTTTAGATCCCGACTTTTCAAAGTCTTTTCAGACTTCATTTTCACGGGTGGACTGAGGTATTTGACGTCTAAAAATATTAATCACTATTATTACTGGCTACCTACAAACATTATTATTTAAGTTGCGTTTCGATTTAAGCAAACTGAGCTCACAGTGTCTTGAATTCTGAGTTGATTTTGTTTGGGTTTTGGTACAAGTAAATTAAGCACTGGGTAAGCGTCAGGATCTAAAATCTAAAAAAAAAGTTTTATTTCAATGTGTGATATTCGCGTAAATCTAAGACAATACTACCAAAGTTTATAGTTGAAATTACACCGCACGCGTTCATCGGTTTTATTACGAATACATCGTCCATAATTGGCTGAGTTTATGTCGAAGAAAACCTATTGAACCATTAATGGAAGTGTTTTGTTACTGATACAAAACCACCACAAAAAATTGGGCATTGGTTAAAAAGATTTTTTGTATTAAAAATGGCACTAAAGAATACCTACTGGTACAAAAATGTTAGCTAAAAATATTTTAAGTTTAGTTTAATTTTTTCAGTCATTGCATTTTAACACAATTGGATTAAATAGAAGAGGTCAAACACACAGCGGGGCATCAGATCATAAACTTTCTATGTGAGATTAATGCAACTTTGGTGAAAAATTAAAGTATTCTCAAAATTATTATTTAGTCCTCTCTGTTTAAAATTGTCTATGCAAACCACAGTGTGTAATTCAGCGTGCGTTGAATTTGCATCCACATTTATCTACGAATCAGCTATTAGTTCATTCTGCTGCATAGATTTATTCATAATTTGTATCTACACTACAGTGATGGAATTAATGTGTGTATGCATGTGGTTTGACATACTATTGTAAAAATGTTATCTATGGTTTAACATATCGATAAACATTCAGTTTATCAGATTTAGTTCTTGTTTACTTTGATTTTGGTTTTGAAATTAATATACTATCAATGGTGGGTCGATATTGTTGTTCCTTTATGGTTAGTATCCATATTACTATGGAGCCTCATTCTACTGCCACAATCTCATCGAAAATCATTCGGAATTACCAGTGAATAGGTATATTGGGCAGGCGCTAATCGTCTTGCCAGTGATGACATATGGAACCGAAAGGTGGTCCTTAACAGCTGGCCTTATAAACAAGGTCAAGGTCGCTCTGCGGGCCATGGAGACAGCTATCCTCGGAATTTCTTTATGTGATAAGATCTACAATAAGGAAATCTGCAGAAGAACTGAAGTCACCGACGACATAGCGATTAAAGTGAGCAAGTTGAAGTTGCAGTGGGCAGGCCACATCGCAAGAGAGAGAGGAGAGAGAGAGAGAGAAAGACAGAGGGTGGGTCGGAATTGTTGCTCCTTTATGGTTTCTATCCTTAAGGAGGCTCATTCCACTGCCACCTTCTTACCGATAATCATTCGTAATCACGAGTAAATCGGTATATTCGTAATTTGAAAACACTAGTTGCATAAACGCTAATCCTCGGTAAAACTTGGCTTGCGCGATTCAGAATTGCTTTGCAATCACTCTTGAGTGGCGTTAGGTATGTAAGACAAGAGTGAGATACGTTCAACTTCACAAACATTGCATTTTAAACCGTAGTAGGTAGTAATGAATGAGTAGAATAATTATAGCTACTTACACACCGGATGTGTCATCATCTTGTCTAGTAATCCTACGTAAACACCTACGAGATGATTCTGCAAACGACGAGCGATTATTTTCAAATTATCTCAATGCATTCAAGTTTATGTAGATTACATCACAACATATGGAGCGGTATATTACAAACTACATGATTAGTGGAAAATTGCAAGCATCCCCCGCTACAATAATTACTGGGATTGAGGTAACCATTTAACAAACCATTTTTTTACTGGTCTTTCGCCCGCGTGATCATCATTTTACATCACGCTCAGAAGTGGCAAAAAAGCAGCTTAAAGCCTTCCTCAATAAACAGAGACTATCTAACAATGCAAGAATTTTTCAACTCGGACCAGTAATGGTCCCTTAGATATTCGAGTTTAACCAAAGAAATTCTTCAGCTTTATAACATTAGTATAGATGACTGGCCTGGCAGCGTAGTGGTTAGTGACCTTGACTGCTACGCCGAAGGTCGTGTGTTCGAATCCCACCCAGGACAAATCTTTGTGAGATGAACACGATTATTTTTTCTTGTCTGGGTGTAATTTATCTGTAATATGTATGTATTTACAACAACAAAAAAATGTATTTACGTATATTGCTAAATTTGGGACTAGATGGCGCTTTGTGTGAAAGTAAAAATATTATTATTAGTCCAGATAGATTTCCGATAGGTCGGTCCAGATAGGTGCAAAGCCATTTTGTTTAATCAATTGTTTATAAAATTTAAATAATTTCTAGATTTTAGGATTAAAAAAAATACTTGTAGCTAAGTCTTAACTTCACATCTCTAGAAGACATAATATAGCTAGAATTAGATTACAACTATAATTTAGATACCCTTTATAAACTCGATAGGAACTTCAAATATGATAAGTTGTAATAGTTTGAACTGTGGTTGAATTCTTATAAGCCGAGTATCATTGAAACATCGTTTGTTTTATCGTTAACTTGTCTAAGGATATTGCCTATGGGAAAATTGAGGGGCTATTTTAACAGTTGCTGATAAAGTTAATAATAATAATAATAAAGTGGGACATTAACACACACGGCCATCTGATCCTAAACTAATCAGAGCTTGTACTATGGAAACCAGATGACTGGTAATATTCTACATATATAATACTTTCTCTTGTAAATACATACTTAAATATAGATAATTACACGCAGACACAAGACAAACAGACATGTTCATCACACAATGTTTGACTTGGGTAGGAATTGAACCGACCACGCCATCGGCTCGTCTGTCTCGTTATAAAAATTTACTGAGCTTATCAGCCACATTAATTAGAGTTTCACAGGATTCAGATAATAATAACTCACAGATTAACTGAAAGAAAAAGAGCTTAATTTAAATAAAACTATTTAGTGGTGTCTTAAAGCTCTTGACAGCCTTAATAGCAGCTGCCTCAGCTGGTGATGTAACAAGCAATTTAATAGATATATTGAGAGTAACAATTTCTATCTATTTAAAGGTCATGCTTTTAACTACAATAAGCTTTGATTTTGTCGCTCATAAAATCTATGCAAGATTTCCCGTTCCCGTTTAAATTTACTATTCTAGTAAAATTATTTACTTATCATTTCCCATCTTTATCCTTCAATCTGCCAATGTATTTTCTCACTAAACCATCATCGGTAAATTTACAGCTGTTTAATTTGAGCGAATAACACCGAGTAGGGAACTGGGTTGTCATAAATGTTAATTGTTTTGAATTATTATGGAGTTAGTGAGGCATTAATTATAACTTTGCTGTTAAATACATTTGCTAAGTCAACAGGATAGTTTATTAAACCATAGACCGACTTACTTACTACGTCAGTACGAGTTGTCAATTCGATAAAAAAAAATGAAAAAAAATAACGTGTCAAAATAACATAAATATTTCATCCATTCTGTTTTCAATTGATTTTATTCTATTTCTAGACTTTCATTTTCTTTTTATAGAAAAACTAGCTTTCCGGTAGCGGCTTCGCCCGCGTGTATGTCATTACCTTCTTTTTGCGCAGTCGGATAAAAACTATCCTATGTCCTTTCTCGGGTCTCAAACTACCTCCATACCCAATTTCATCCAAATCGGTTCAGTAGTTTTTGCGTGAAAGCGTAACAAACAAACTTACATTCGCATTTGTAATATTAAGTAGGTATAGAAGTATAGAGGCTTTTACATTCTGACAAATTCAAGATAGTTTTCCAAAACTGTTTTCGTAGTGTAGCAAGAATTTATTTGTCCTCTTTTTTGCTGGCAGTTAAAAATATTGTATTGGCGTCACGATCCTTTCTAGGCATAGCCCGACCAGTGGGCTAATTCACGTAATTAAATAAGTTCAGTTGCAGTGCAGTTGCAGTTAAATTTCGATCAAAACAACCCTTTTCGTATTCTGGTAATTTTGACAACCGCTGTCAGATACGCTCGCGTCAAGTTTGCGGCACGCGAGCGCTTTAGACTAGATATGACAGCTAAACAATTTTAGGAATACCATTTTGCACTAAGACGAAAACTTAATTGAAACTGAACCGCAACTTGATCGGTGCGTCAAGAAATTACGTGAATTACGGAAAATAAAATATCTCGCCATATTGCAGAAAACTAATTAAATATTTTTACCAAAGACAGATGTCATAAAGGCCTGATTTTTTTAAATTTAGTTATAACGAATAATAATATAATACTAGTACCTACCTACTACTACTTCAGTGACACGAAAACTGACAATTACTTAATAACTAACTAAAGTTTACAATAGTTAAAAGAGCACAAAATATGAAATCCTGACGAACCCCCTTTTCGACGCATTAGTTTAGGTTATGCAAAGTTGAATTTATAACAATAGTTTTGTTCTTCATATTAAACTTTGCATTCGCTTTTGTCGTCTTTCGTAGTGTTTACTCGCTCTGTGGTCGTCTTTATAGAGTAGTATTAATGTCTATGCCAAAGACTATTTCTATAAGTTTAATATTTCAACCGCAAAGGTCTTCTACAAACCACAGATGCAACAAGATGGATAATGTTAAAATATGATTATCACTTCACTGATGGAACACCCCACCTTCCATGATTAAATATAGGTACCGAGTGGGGTATAGTTTTAAATGCAATTGTATAACGATTTACAAAAGTTTTAGGAAAGTATGGGATGCACCACAAAAAAAATGTAAAAAAAACAGGTCTGGCTTCTAAAAACAGAAAAAAAAAGGTATTCAAATCTCTCGGTGCTAAACCGTTGGATTATTAGACAGTAGGTATTCAGGACAAAAATAACGATGTGTGAGAAATTAGCAGCAACTTCAAAATAGATTTATAATTACAGTGAAACCTGGTTAAGTGAGACCTCAAGGGACCTGAAATGTCGTTTCACTTATTCCGCTTTTAGGTATTCCAGTTACCCAGTGTCTCAGATATCCAGGTATAAATAAATATCTGTCTCATTTATAGAGGTAAAACTGAAAGTCATTGACGCTCAAAATTACTTACGTACTTAAGTTTGGAATTTGTGGGTAGAATAAGAATGAGTAAACAAACAAAACAATGTTATCTCTGTTACAGAGGTTTATGCATATAAAATTTACTCGCTGTCTCAGTTAAAGAGGTAACTATGATGATAAATCGAAAGAACAAATCCCAGATATAGAGGCTTACTTCGTCCTACTAACAAAGGTAATTCAGTGCCAAAGTGTTAGGACCTCAGCATGAGTTTCAGTTATGGAGGTTTCTCACTTATCCAGGTCCCACTTAACCAAGCTTCACTGTATTTTCCACTTTTTAAGAATCGGTTCTGTTTTTGTTTTAAATTTTTATTATACCTAAATGAGTATGGTATGGATGGATGTTTATTACATCCATCTGTGTCCATCTATCTTCACCATCTTCCACGTAGATATAGTAGATTTAGATTTAAAAACAATATAAATAAACCACATGGTTCTAGTGAACGTATTTATATAAATCAATCTGCCGATGATGGCAAAGCGACGCCCAGAGCCTGCCCGACGCATAAAATAAACATTCGTCCGCCTGTCACACCGTACACAAAAAAAATATACAAAACAGTAATAGGATAGATTTAGATTTGTGATAAAATAGATTGGATTACTATCAGATAGACAACTCAAAATATATTTACATAGAGTGCGGCAACGACGAGCTTATTATAAAAACTCACCACCACAACTTGCCTGATGCTAAGCAAGGATGCAGTCTACGATGGAACGCGCCAGCCCAGTATACCGACTCACTCATGATTACGAATGATATCGGTGAGAAGGTGGCAGTGGAATGAGCGTAAAACACCAGCTAGGAAGAGTTGGAAGTCTCTAGAAGTAATTCGTGATTTATCTCTTGTTGCTAAAAGTATGAGCATGTAAAATTACTAGCAATAACATATTATTGCTTTCAATATCTTTACAGAAGTATAAACACACAGTGGTATGTTATTATGCCTCTATTTGTTTATACTTACGTAAAGAATTTTACATTATTATTAACAGATACTACAACTGGATGTTTTGAATAAACAAAGATTTACTTAATAAATTGTCCTATCGATGGGCCTTTATACAAGTTACATAGCGAAGCGATAACGAAAGATCGAAACGAATAAAATGTGTCGGGATTATCATATGACATTTTGAAGATGAATGTCAAACCAAAATTAGGATAGTTTTTATCCGACTGCGTTAATGGTTTTGCGTGATAACTGTCATACGCGTGTGGAGTCGCGGTTAGAAAGCTAGTAAAAAAAAATTAGATATTTACAATACAGACGTGGACGCTATGTTATTTCGGTGTGATACGCGGTATATAACCAGTTTTCCTATATCTGTGCTAAAAGGATTATCGTTGCGTTGAGCTAAAATATTGTTTCTTTGATTCTCTCTTATATTTGTCACTATTAAATCTTGTAGATACCAAAACAAATCACTGACTTTTCACTTCAACCGTTTTTAGTTTCCCACAACTGGGCACGGGTCTTCTCTCACTATCTTATGAGTTGAGAGAGTTTAGGCCTTAATCCACACACGCTGGCCAATTGCGGGTTGGTGGATGTCACATCTCCTAGAATGATTAGTTAGACATGCCGGTTTCCTCACGATGTTTTCCTTTACCGATTTGAGCAGCGGACATGAAACAATTCACACAAAGATGTGTGAGCACACCTGCATTGGAAACCACCATCTTATATTTCTAAGGCAAGACCCGTACCGCTGTGACACCGCTCAAAACAAATCGAATAGACAAATTCCAGCAACTGCTGGTTTACTTAGAAAAATCTTATTAGTAGCTCAAAGTTACAGGTCCAATTAAGTAGGCCCTAAAACATACTTGGCAAAATCTGTGTGATATTCAAATCTACGGCAAAAAATGAAACAAATTTTTTATAATCATACAGACGGACTAATTAAAATACGATTTATCATATCTTTGGAGAATAGCTGAACTTATTTGGTTGATTTTGTATTTGAAATATTGTGGTATAAAATTCGATGGTTTAGCTAGTTTTAAATAAATTATACGAAATACGAAGAAATATAGCCGACACATATTGAAGAAAATTACCTGTAACTTGGAAGTAGGTAAACTGCCTGAGAATAAGTTGTAGACCCTAGTTAAGGCTGAAAAGGGTCTGGCAAGGTCTAACTCTATTTTAGGTTAAATGATAAGAACAATGTTATACAGCTTAATAGAAACTGATTTACTGCCTTGTTGGTTTGGTAGTAAACGTGTTCTTGCTTCTTCTTCTTTGTTTTTTTTGCCTTGCGGCTTAGGGTTCGAATACCGAGTCGAACAATAACTTATTAAAAATTAAATAAATAACCCGAAGTAATTGGGAAACATTTCCATCACTTCGGCTGTAAAATTAAAAAAGTGCATCAAATTCGGTCTATCTGTTTGGGCTCTACGTGGGAACAAACTTGTGCACAGATGTTTATAAAACTTTGTTTTTCTTGAGGGTTACAAATGTATGACAAATTTGTTAATAGTCATTTCTCTAATATTATTTGGAAGTTTATTGTAGAAACGTAAACCTACACTGCTCCTTAAAAGAGTTGAGTTGATTTTGTGGAGACGTGTATGAGGTGCTACAAGATCATTCTTATTTCTAGTATTCAAATTATGAGTGTCAAAAAAGTGTTAAGCGATAATCGTTGTACCTAAGCGCGGGTGGAAATCAAATGCTAGAATATTTTAGATACTAGAAACTAAACAAAAATTGAAATAAAACTATTTTTTAATGAATTTTATCGCGGTTTATTTTAAAATTTAAATCCCGACGTTTCAAAGTCTTCAGACTTCTTAGTCACGGGTGGACTGAGGTATTTGACGTCCAAAATTATATTAATCACAATTATTATTACTGACTATCTACAAACATTATTGTTTGTAGAAAAAAAAAGAAAATTGTAACATCGAATTGGTTAGCTGTAAGGATGTTATAATACTGTAATAATAAATAAATAATAAATAAATTATTATTTAATTTGCGTTCCGATTTAAGCAAAAATAAACCGCGATAAAACCCGTTATAAAATAGTTTTATTTATCTAAATGGAATAAGAATGTGTTGAGACGTCAACATTTTATTGGTACCAAGAAATTTATGTTGCATTCCGTATGCGAAACCGGTTGTAAATATTTAACACCTTTACATACTTTTTGTATAACTGTCAAAATGTATTCTTATTCTTATTCTTTATTGTACACAAAACACTTACATATACAATTATAAATAGGAAACAACAATGTACACAGGCGAGCTTAATTCAATTATGAATTTTCTACCAGCAAACCTCCAGAAGAGAAAACTTGTGGAAAGGGTAGAAGTGCACAACAAAAAAAAAACTTTAAATACATACATATACCTACATATATTATACGATATATACAAATAAATATATATACTAATGATATAATATTTTTAATCCATAACATAACAACTACTCGAAGGTCTAGGCAGAGGTGAATTTCACATTTTGCTATTTTCAAGGCAATTTAAAGTCCAATAAATGTCGATAGTGAGACTCTTTTTCTGACGTGGAGCTGCTGCTGATAGAGATTTTTTTTTGCTTAACCCAAGAATCAAAAAAGGATCGCCATACTTATAGATCAATCCCTATTTCCTCCGCATTTTAATTATAATTTTAATTATATTAGAGCCTGTGAATGCCAGACCTTGGTAATTTTATAAAAGCTGAAATTTTGTCAGCGCATGCCCCCAACATAGGTAAGAACGATGAACCCATTATGAAGTTTGGATCATCGTGGTTTTGGTAAAAGGTACTAAAGCAGTGTAATATAAATCCATCAAAATAAGAGTGTGAATTTTTGGTATTTCCTTCGGGATATTATAAAAAATTTCGACATTCTTTACCAAACACTTAACATTGTGGCATCCATTTGCCAGACACTATTAAAATCCTTTAAAATCATTCATATCAACTTTAAAAGTGGTTGCAATGATGTCTTCGAATAAGTATAATGACCGCCAAAAATTCAACTTAGGTATGCAAATTAGGTTTTATTCGAAGTGGTAAAAACTGTACCTGAGGGTACCTATATATGGTCAATTTCCGTACTTACTTAATAATCTAAAAGCAAAATCACTCAAGACCTTACAAAGCTCTTTCTTGAAAGTAATGCCCTGAACTGATTGCGAGGCGACGCGACGTCAACTATTTCTGATAAATTACCATAATATTTGAAGCAATCGATCAGGCTTGACGTGCTGAAATTATTTGTCAGAGGCAAAACATTTTAGGCCGATGTACAGTCGAGAGCAAAATAAGACACTAGTTTTTACTTTTACATAATAATATCACAATAATTCCAATAAATTTTATATTTTACTTTTTTAATTTTAATTTATTTAAAATCATCAAGATTTCTTTATCATGCGTATTAAGTCAGTTAAGAAAAATCGGGTTATGATTTTTGGCGTCGATTGTACTTTTATATTTAGGTGAATATTTTTTACTGTATGTAGGTGAACTGTTTATTATTCTAATGCAAAATACATAAATTGAGGTTGATAGATTGCGTTTTGAATAATTGATAGCAATGTGACCGATCAGGGGCGGGTTGAGGTCAAAATTGCAAATACAGTAGCTCAAGTTGCAATGTTACCAACAACTAAATTGCATTTGCGTTAGATGAATTTTTTTCTTAAAGTTGGGGATTATTATGGTCATTATCATTTTTATCTCAACTTACTACTCAATATACACTTCAACCCATTTTAGTGTCCCACTGCTGGGCACGTCTTACTAATTGAGAGAGTTTAGGCCTTAATCCACACACGCTGGCTAAGTGCGAGTTGGTGGATGTCAATGTCCTCGGATGGTTAGTTCTTAGACATGCCGGTTTCCTCACAATGTTTTCCTTCCCCGATATTGAGCAGCGGAGATGAAACACAGTCACACAAAGATGTGTGGGCACGTTCAGGATTCGAACCCGCGACCTTATTACCGCTGCGCCACCGCTGCTCGTAATTTATGGCAATAATCTTATTGTATTAATGAATATTACGTAATGGACCTTGAAATTCCAATTACTAAGCTCAGCGAGTTGTAAATGTCTTACTTGAAGCTTGAACCATAATTATGCAAAATATTTACTTAGGTTAATGTCTATTTACCTATTTGTCACCTGTTTACCTACTTATATTTTAATCTAGCTTCCGCCTACGGATTCGCCCGCGTGGTTCTTTAGGGCTGTCCATTAATCACGTGTTTTTTTTTAACATTTTTAACCCCCTTCCCCCTTTCCTTTGGTGAGTTTTAAAACTAAATAATGAAAAAATAAATACACGTGATATCTTACTACACCCCCCTCCCCCTTGTGACATTTCGTGATTCATCAAACCCCTCCCCCCCTTTCAAGCTTCAAGTGATTAATGGACGGTCCCTTATTAGGATAAAAAGTAACCTATGTGGTTCATCCAGACCATATAATTTTTCTGATTAATGATAATTTTCGTTATTCAGAAAATTATCATTAATCAGAAAAAAAACATTTCGTAATAATTCACAAACCACATGTGGTCAATGTAAATAGAAATCAGGCCACTTAATGGAGTTGTTTCCAAAAATATACGCACTTATCATACTTGTAAGGAAGAAATTGTGCTCCCGCTAAGAATATAATTACAAGCAATTAGCGAAACTCAAATTAGTCCGATTCAATATGGACGGATTTTCATGTGGTTTCAGCCGAAGATGCTAAATGTGTAGTTACTAGTAAATGTCGTAGATGGTGGTGGTAAAAGATCTTTCAGGATTTTTTTAAATTCAATTACTTTCAAAGCGTAAATAAATTACAGTGTGTGCTTCTCCTGGCATCCTTAAATTATTTTGATCAAAATATAAATGATTAACCAAACTGAAATGGATCCAGGTGACTTTAAAGCACCGTGAGTTGTAGCGCTCCCTTTTTCTTGGTCCTGGCTCAAATTGGGTTTTTGAAAATATTTTTTTTGTGATAAATGGAAAGATCATAATAAATAAGTTTATAACAAAACATTTTTTTTGTTTTTTTCGCAATAGTTCAATTAATTTTTGAATCCAGTACCGAAGACACGCCTACCGCCAAACTCGAGCGCGTGTGACGTCATAATGTTAGTTTTCACTCATTGCAGTTGGTTTCCCAGGTTGTAACTGGAGATCACAAAGTGGGGCTCAGTTTAAGACTGCATTTAAACTGTTGATAAATGGCTATAACATTATGACGTCACAACGATGGTGACCAATTATGGCGCGTTTATAGTCACGTGATTTTTTAAATCTGACGCGCTGGAGTAAATCCCAAAATCTTTACTCCAGCGCGTCAGATTTGATCCATGAAACTCCGAATCCTGCGCTTTAGACATTTCTCTCGAAAACATGTCAATTGAAAACTTCGTACATTGGCGCCTGACTTCACACTGTGGGAATTTGGATATTGCTGAAAATCAGTGCTGTTGGTCGCCTCTAGTAGGCACTCACAGCGTTTACTGAGCAATGTCCATGTTTGACACTGATGAATCACACTTACTCTTTGTTTCTTTTTTTATTCTTCTTTTTTAATTTTAGCTAACTGTTTTAATTTTTTTTCTCTTTTCATGTGTTTTTATTATTTGATTCTGTGTGTCCTCTGTCTGTCAAATAAATGTTTTTCTTTCTTCTTCATTCTTTCTTTTTTACTCTCAGAATGCCACGTTAGAGTTAAGTCTACCACTCAACGTACGACAAGCCACAAATAGTCTTTTGCAATCCACATCATAATTGTGATTTCATTAGTTCGACTCTACATTCACAATTCTTTTGGATACATGTCGAGTTCGAGATAAATGTATAAAGTGTGAGAATCTTGTAATTCGACGGGTCGGTCGGTGGCGTGGTCGGTAAGATTTCACGCCGCGGGTCGTGCGTTCGATTCCCACCTAAGTTAAACTTTTGTGTGATGAACATGTCTGTTTGTCTTGTGTCTGGGTGTTATTATCTGTAAATAAGTATGTATTTACAAAAGAAAAGTTATATACTTAATTATGTAGTATATTACCAGTTATCTGGTTTCCATAGTAAGCTCTGCTTGGATTGGGATCAGATGGCCGTGTATGTTAATGTCCCACATCATTATTATTATAATTTGTACCCGTGCGCAGCCGGGCTGAGTTACTAGTATATCTTAAACCCGAATTGATAATCATTTGTTTAATAACTTCAACCGAATATTGAGGACAAGATGGCCTACATACTGCTTGTGTATTTCAAAACATTTCTGATAAGATAATAATACAATTTATACTAATGATAACTATTAATAAATTGATTTAATAATATACTTATCTTATACAGTTAACTACATAAATAAATAAAGAATTGATAACAATGCGACAGCAACAAGAGACAAGTAGGATAATTCACGTACTTAAATAAGTTCAATTGCAGTCAAGTTTCGATCAAAACAGCCCATTTCGTATTCTCGTAATTTTGACAACCGCTGTCAGATACGCTAGCGCCAAGTTCGCGTCACGCGAGCGCTTTTAACTTAGAAATGACTGCTAAAGAATTACAAGAATACCATTTTGCACCAAGACGTAAACTTAATTGCAACCTGCACCATAACTTAATCGGCGCGTCAAGAAATTACGTGAATTAGGGACTAGACCGTACACACGGCTTATACTGGAAATTTATACCTTGATGTGTAGCCGTGTGTACTAGCAAAGAAATATGTAATTCTACAAAATTATATACAAACTAGCTTCCGCCCGCAGCTTCGCCCGCGAAATTGATCTCACTAATCTTGTTTCTCCATACAAACTTTGGAACCCCGTTTCACCCCCTTAAAGGGTGAGTTTATAATAATCCTTTCTTAGTGCACCCCTACACCCCATAAGGGACCTATGTGCCAAATTTAGTCTCTAGACCTAGCGGTTTGGGCTCTGCGTTGATATGTCAGTCAGTCAGTTTCTTCTTTTATATATTTAGATAGAACTTAGTAGTGCATCGTTACGGGCCTCGCCTTAGACATATAAGGTCACGAGTTTGATTCCCAGTCGTGCTCACACATGTGTGTGAATTTTTTCATCTCCGCTGCTCGATATCGGTGAAGGAAAACACCGATCCACACTTGGCCAGCTTGTGTGGATTAAGACCTAAATTCTCTCAACTCGTAAGAAAGTTGAGAGAAGACTCGTGCCCAGCAGGGCATTAATTGAAAGTTTTTTTCAAACTTAATGGTCACGGGTGGACTGAGGTATTTGATGTCCAAACTTAGAAATCACAATTATTACTGACGATTTTAAATTGCGTTCCGATTTAATCAAACTGAGCTGTCTTAAATTCCGAGTGAATTTAACATTTATCTTAGTATAAAATTACCTTTCCACAAATTTCTAAAACAAGACAAAATTTCACTTAATCATTAATCTAATCATTGCTCAAAATAATTTAATAGTACCTTGTATTAAACGTCAAATTTCTTGCGTCTTCACCTCACCGCCAAGAATTAACGGGTGGCCTTTCATCATTTGTTAGCAATTGTACCTACTCAATTTGTAACTTTTGTGACATTTACAAAGTCCCGCAATCAAGATATAAATAGCCGACTTTCAGTCGACCGAATTTAGTCAACAATCCTTCAAAAATTAGTACTTCAACTTAATTTCAGACAACTCTTTGTAATGTAAATAGTTGTTACAAATATAAACCGCGACCCACTCCTGCTTTGGACGGTCGTAGTAACCTTTAAAAAGTATTATTTTCGTAATAATATAAAAGAAGAAACTGACTGACTGACATATAAACGCATAGCTTAAACCGTTGGGTCTAGAGGCTCCAAATTTGGTACATAGGTTCCGAATGAAGTCTAGGAGAATACGGAAGGATCTTTCAAAAGGATCCCTAAGGGAATGAACGGGGACCACAGGGGCGAAGCTAAGGGCGGCTAGTAGTATCATAAAAAGACCGAATGTTGTGGCGTTTATGAGAGGCCTAAGTCCAGGATGATGATGATGGTTATAAATAAAACGTTCCTGAAAAGTTATTTAAGTGAAGGTGAAAATTGGTGGTGTTCTTTTCTGAGTTGATTTATTACAAATATATAAATCACTAGCTTCGCCTGCGTGTATGTCGGTTATCGCGCCAAAACATTACCTTCTTTTTGCGCAGTCGGATAAATCCTATGTCCTTTCTCGGGTCTCAAACTACCTCCATACCTAATTTCATCCAAATCGGTTCCGTAGTTTAAGCGGGAAAGCATAACAGACAGACAGACAGAGTTACTTTCGCATTTATAATATTACTTAGTAGGGATAATCACCTAATAAATGCTCAATGTGATCAAGCTATACAAAACCAGTATAAGCTGAAATTCTATACAATGCGAGATCTAGTAATTTCTTGACTTGCCGATTGAGTTGCGGTGCAGTTGCAATCACGTTGCATTTAAGTTTACGTCTTAGTGCAAAATGGCATTCATGTGACTGTCATACAAATAACATACACGCTAAAGCGCTCGCATGACGCGAACTTGACGCGAGCGTATCTGACAGCGGTTGTCAAAATTACGAGAATACAAAAGGGCTGTTTTGATCGAAACTTTACTGCAACTGCACTGCAACTGAACTTATTTAATTACGTGAATTAGCCCACAGTATATGCTGAAAATCGATAGCTTGATGTGTAGTCGTGTATACAAAAACGTACTTGACTTGTTTGTAAATAGAAAAATGTTTATAGAAATACTTTAGTTCTTGTAGTTCAAAATAGAAGCATTACTTGAATCAAATTTAGTAAAGTTTTCTTTAAATAAATACTAGGTTTTTGTCTAGAAAGTCATTCTATAAGTTTGTATTTCAATTCTTTTCATTCTTTGACTCAAAATCAATATTATGAGTGAGTACTTAAAGATCAAATTTCATTTAGCTTTATAAAATCTTATTAACCTAACTAGAACACCAATTAAATTCTGTGCTACAGATAAACAAGTGTTCGGCAAAATTAGTAAAGTAATAAAATTACAATGCAACAATACGTAGCGCTGCTTATTTTAGAAAATACTATAGTACACATACCTACTTACTACTTGAAACTTCGTGAGTGGTTTCCGTTTCGCAGTGAATGTTTTTTTTTATTGTTGTTTTTTCAGGTTGGCATAATACGTACTATGTATTAAGGCTTTATCGGTCTGAAACAACGCAGTAATGAATTTGTCAAACACGAAGATCAAGTATTAATAGCGTTCGACCAAGTCAAGTGACATTCCAGTGATAACATTAATAATTCAGTAAAAGACATTCTTAGGCACATATTGACAAACAAAATGCAAAAATGTTCATTGCAGACATGTTCAAATGCTACCTAAGATTTATTTCTTTAAAATTCTAAAAGCATACTACAAAGTTTAAAGTATGTATTTATCATTAAAAAATACTTGTTACATCCTGTGACTACAAACTGTGAATAACAATTAGACAATCGAAATATCGAATCGTCCGAAACGAAAACGGAATCCGTGATTCTAATGATAACAAGCAAAACAATGTGTACCAATGCGATCAAACGTAAAATTGCAAACCGAATACCTTCCCACGGTTGACCGGACGAAAAACCGGTCGTTGCATACAAAAAGGAAATCATGCTCGGTTCCTTACTAGTAATTATTAAAAACACTCAACTGTTTGACATACCTTATTATTAATCCAATTTAAATACAGCTAAAACAACACTAACACATACAAACACACATGTTTTAAACTTCACAAATAAAGAATAAATATGTGAGTCATTAGATAGTCACTTTCAATTTGATTTCGCACACGCGTTCACCGGCTTTTGGAGAAAATTTGCGCAGACGTCCAACTACGGCGAAGTCTGGAGCAACACTGACTTTGTGTTGTGAATGTGAGCGGATCCATTCTCGAATACTACGCTACGGCCATTCAGGTATGTGAACAACCTCAAGATAGAAATAAAACAATAGAAAATCAACCATAATGGCCAATGAATAAAGTCAAAATTGGGTTAGAGGCGTGGCAGTGATAAGGCTGCGTCGATATCAGAGCTGCGTCTAGGATTTCAAATAAAGCGAGAAAGGAACACAATCTAGCAGTGAAGGAAAGAGAAAGAGGATTTTAGACAGTAAGATGATTGGAGCGTGAAATTTTTATATTCAGTTTGCAGCAAAAGCGCAGCAACAGAACAATAGACTGTATTGAGAGTACAGGTTTCTTTGTCCCTTAATATAAATTGGGTTGGAAAAAGAGGATATTATTTTCTTTGTTTAAAATCTAACAAAAAACTATGACATTTCGTAATTGCATCGAAATTACTTATGGTTTGAGAAATCGCTACAGTATCTTCAGTCAAAGCATTTATTAAAAAATAAATAAACAACAAGAAATGTTGACAATACTCATTTAGTTTAGAATTTGGCGTTGAAACGTTCAACCAACGTTAATATGTTACAAGAACAAAAAAAACAACTTCATAGTAAAATTTAAAAAAAGCACTTAACAAAAAAAATATTGGAAGCCGCCAATAGGTAGGTAAACAAACTGTTAACAGATGCACAAACAAACAAAACAACATTTAGAAGTTCGTAAAAACGAAAGTAGTTAGGTATCTTTATACCATTCTTCACAATTTCTACAACTTGCAAAATTAAATTTAGATTAGTATTCTCTAGAATTATTACTCTCAATGTAAACGTTTCTAACCCATCAATTATTCAAAACTCCATTGCAGAAAACATTCAAATACTTGAATACCCAATGTCATTTTTAAACGAAAGAATTTTCTAGAAATGCAGAATAGTTTCACGAACTTTATCTCTTTAAATTTGGTGTAGTAAAACATAGCATCATTTTTTAATTCAACAATCTCAATGCAATTCTCTTTTGTGCAGAAATTTTAATTCAACAGGCAACTGTAAATTAATGTGAATTGACTAATATCACAAAATAAAATAATGCAAGATTATAAAATGTTCAAAAGCGCAGTAGGTTTCCAAGTAATAATAATAATATAGTAGGACATTAACACACACGGTCATCTGATCCCAAACTAGGCAGAGCTTGTACTATGGAAACCAGATAACTGGTAATATACTACATTTATTACTATTTTTTTGTAAATATATACTTAAATATAGATAACTAGCGGACCCGGCAGACGTCGTTCTGCCCGGTAAAGCAGTGCCATCTACCGGGTCTCAGACCTACCGAATATAACCAATAATAAATAATAGGTATCTAACCCGGTTTTCGGCACTTCTTCGCTTTCTAAATTTTTTTTATTTTTTTTATTTTCTCTGCGTAAGAACCATCCTCGTACTTAAAGGAATATTTAAAAAAAGAATTAGCGAAATCGGTTCACCCGTTCACACGTGATGTCGTGACAACGGAAAACGGGTTTCATTTTTATATATATAGATTACACCCAGACACAAGACAAACATACATATTTAAACAAATGTTTGTCTCGGGTGGGAATCGAACCCACGACCTGCGGCGTGAAAAGCAAGTATATTACCGACCACGCCACCGCTGCACCGGCCCGTAATCTTAGTAGAAGATTAAGAACAAGATTCCTAAATATTTTTTTTAAGAAAAAGACAAGTATTATTTAGAAATAAATAGATTGTAGAGACTCTTCGATCAACAAAAAATAATTCAGCAAATCCGATTATAATGTTCGGGTGAAATTATGAAATTTTATAAGTGCAATAGGTTTAAAAATAGTTTGTTAATACAAACCACAGTGCAAACAAAGCAATAGGTACTACTTATCGCGACGGTACTACTGTGTTTCGGTGAGGACTTGTTCTATGTCTCAGAAGTCAATACAAACAAGTACAATTGGAGTAATTGGCAAACATTCTTTACTACATAAAAAAATGCATATGAACAACCACAATGAAATGAAATGAAATGAAAATATGTTTTTTTTGTCTACATAAGTACCTAATAATAGTCTCATTTGAAATAAAACTACTTTATAACGGATTTTATCGTGGTTTATTTTAGATTTTATATTCCGACGTTTCAGTCTTTTAAGACTTCATGTTCACGGGTGGACTGAGGTATTTGACATTCAAAAATTTTAATCACAATTATTACTGACTACCTATATCATTATTATTTAAGTTGCGTTTCGATTTAAGCAAACTGAGCTCACAGTGTCTTGAATTCTGAGTTGATTTTGCTTAGGTTTTGGTACAAATAAATTAAGCACTGGGTCCCAAGCTGGTGGTATATTCCAACCATTTTCTCTGTTAAAATTAGGATGTTTTTTAATTTCAATAGCTTCGCGGATCATTCTTGGTAGGTACCGGTTTTCTAATAGTCTAATTTCTTTTCCTACCGTGCATAGAACCTTATATTTTTTGAGGAGTCGCTAAAAATGCTTATTAGTCTTTAAATATACATAAATGATGGAGTTTAATGTTTCTACGTCTGAAAAACTCTTAAAAAATTAACATAATTTGATTGATAGCCTTTTAACCTTTCTCTACCTTTGTAATAGTATTAAAATGTTACAGTTGTGTTTAATAGAATCGTAGCTGTCAGTTTGGCATGCAAAGGGTTCGTGATGTCGTGTTGTGTCACTCACCGCTCGTGTTTGCCCTCATTACGTATGCAGGGATGCTGGAGCCACGCATCGTTGCGTCTTCATTTGCTTCTATTCAACGCTATAACGTGCTTCTTATATTCTCTCTAAATACAAAGATTATCCTAACATTGTTTTAAAAAACTTTATAAGAACAGGTGAATTTTTGGTAGATACTCTTTTACGCAACGAATGGATTGCTTATTCTAATGCGTAGGAGAATATTTTTTTTTAATTTAATTTTTTTATAGATAATTGTGCCAAATTATCAGGACATCAGGACAGCCTCGCTTCGTGACCCACTGATATTTTTATATTACCTTTATGATTATATTTGGCAAGAATTCGACTAGGTTTATATTTTTTGAAGTTTATGTAAATTTGAATTAAGAAATGAAATTTAGTGATTCTTAACAATGATAAAATTACCTGTAATTGTAATGAAAATAATACTTAGGTGTTAGAGCATTTAAAACGGGAGGTGTTAAACCTAACTTCAAGTACTAAATTGTTTCTACTAGTTGTTAAGGGGGAGGCGAGGTAACTACGTTCAGCACACATGTAAAAGTTGAAGCGCCTTTACAAATGCGCACGTAAATAAAAGCTACTTACACACAAACACGAAACATGAACAGTTTATGCATACAAACTGTTCATGTAATAAAATAATAATACCTTGTTCACCCTTTTTAGTGTCCCACTACTGGGCACGGCTCTTCTCTCAACTATCTTACGATTTGAGAGAGTTTAGGCCTTTATCCACACACGCTGGCCAAGTACGGGTTGGTGGATGTCACATGTCTTCGAATGATTAGTTCTTAGACATGCCGGTTTCCTCACGATGTTTTCCTTCACCGATATTGAACAGCGGCGATGTAACAATTCACACAAAGATGTGTGGGCACGACTGGGAATCGAATCCGATCGAATACCTTGTTAACTTGTACCAAAAGCCAAAATCACGCAAATATTGAGATTAACTAAGATTAACTAACTAGCAATACCTAATTCCGGATAGTTAAATAAAACTTGAAGACTCATTCGTTTTCTAGCCAAGATTGCAAAGTCAAATTCTCAACACCAATATTGTCGGAATTCGTACAAAAAAATGTTTACACCCCATCGAGTTTGGCTCCCACAATTATCTCAGTTAATAAGGTCTCTTTCATGTCCCGGTATTCATCAAACACTGGTACCTGCTAAACGGGAAGACCCTAGAGGCAAAAAAGAATATAAAAAATGGTTTGAAAGTAAATAATAATGAGAATTTACACAGTTACCTACAAGTTCAAATTAAACGCAAAAGTTTGAGAAAAACTGCCTACTTGTGATAAAAGAATTTACATGGCGAGTAAGTATCTAATCTTTGCAAAAAAAGCCATAACACACTTATGTTTTGTGCAACTTTACTTTTTTTATAATTGAATAGCGGACCCCGCAGACGTCTTCCTGCCGGTAAAGCAGTGCAACTGACCCGGTCCGAAAATGGACTACGACCTATTCTCAGACCTACTGAATATAGATATAAGATTTCATAAAAATCGGTCAAGCGTTTCGGAGGAGTTTTTTTAATATTTTTCTGTGCGTAAGAACCATTCTTGTACCGTTCGTGTTTTAGAATATTCTTGTAAAGAATATTCTAAAAAAAATTAGCGAAATCGGTTCAGCCGTTCTCGAGTTTTGCTCTTAGCAACACATTTAGTGATTCAGTTTTATTAAGATAACCAGGCTTCACCATAATTTCAATATTTAGAAACTGTAAAAAAAGACAATATACCTACTGGTAGGTAGTAGGCTTTGACCGTGGTTAGTGACCACCCACCAGACAGCCATGTTCCGGTGTGATGTCTGATGACACCATGCAGAGAGGGTGGGTCGGAATCGTTGCCCCATAAGGTTTCCAACCATATGGAGGCTCATTCCATTGCCACCTACTCACCGAAAATCATTCATGAGTGAATCGGTATACTAGGCTGGCGCGTTCCATAGTTGACTACATCATTGCTTAATATTAGGCAAGTCAGTGGTAGTCAAGCGCAAACCTATTTCAGAATAAAAAAAAAATTTACCCTCGTATTCATAAACGTCTTTTAAGCTCAATAGAGCTAAAATTGGTTTATGATTCGTTTGTCTTTGTCTGTCATCTTGACATTTATACTAGTAAGAATGAGACAAAGTCCATTTTAACTAATGAGTCTTATAACTTTTTTATGAATAAGCAAGTACTTACATACCTATAATGTACGTTTACACCTACACGCTATTTCTTACTCAAGTGTAAATGCTCCATTTACATAAAATGTAAAGAAAACATGCCGAGACGGCTGTTAAACTTAAAACAACGAAATTTAACACCCACTGTCACTCGTGACTTGACATTTAACAACACTTTGACACTTTTGGAATGTTATAACAAAAAGTCTTCACGACGACAATGTTCTGCAAACACTTAAGAATACACGTGTATTTACTAATTAATGACAAAGTTTATGAAACTCAAAATTTGACGTTTATTTTAAGACTAGGTACATCCTCGTGAAATATGTAGGAGGTGCTTAAAAAGCCTACTTAAAAAAGAAGCTTAGGCTAAGAATTGATTATTGATGTTTTATGTCACTGTCATGTGATTTCAAAGTATCGTAAAGAAGAAAGGGACAAAATAAGTTTTAGCTATTCTTATTTATTTTGTAAAATATATAATATATTTTGTAAAATAGGCTGGCGCTTGACTACAACTTGCCGGATGTTAAGCAATGATGTAGTCTAAAATGGAACGCGCCAGCCCAACTTACCGTGATTACTACAGATTCACTCATGATTACGAATGATTATCGGTGAGAAGTTGGCAGTGGAATGAGCCTGCTTATGGTTAGAAACCTTAAAGGAGCAACAATTCCGACCCACCCTCACTGCATGGTGTCACCAGACATCACACCGGAACACTGCAAGGCCACTTGGCAATTAAGTAACAACCCTTACTGTCCCACTGCTGGGCACGAGTCGTCTCTCAACTATCTAAGAGCTAAGAATTAGTGATGGATTAATTAGCACTCATATTAATTGTTAGCATGCGACTGCTTTATTAGCATTTAATCAATTAAATATAATTGCAAAATTCTGTGAAGTAATAAGCGAATTCACCACTCTCTTCACATAATTTACTTCTTTAGCACACACCACAGATAATATACACACATTGCATCGGGCGTGACCGGGTCTGCGTGCGCTCTCTGTCGCAACCACGGGAAGTTTGGCACGTCCTTCGGCGTAGCAGTCAGGGTGACTAACCACTACGCCACCAGGCCACCAATTCGCATATTAATGAAACATGTACTTATTGTACACACGGCTACACATAAAGCTTTACATTTTCAGTTTATTAAGCTGATCTCTCGGTCAAGCCGTTTATGAGGAGGTTTTTTTAAATTTCTTTGCGTAAAAACCATCTTCGTACTTCAAGGAACATTCTAAAAAAAGGATTAGCGAAATCGGTTCAGCCGTTCTGGAGTTATGCGCTTACCAACACATTTTGCGATTCATTTTTATATTATAGATTATTTACATATTAGCAACAAGCTTAGCAAAACCAATTGGCACACGTGAAATCGCATGCTTATTAAATTTATGTGAAATGGCATCAATTACATCACTATTAATCCTTATTCCACACGATAACATACAGCTTTATCTGAAATTAAGAGGGATAGTGTGCGTTTGCTATTACTTAGTTACGGAACTCTTCAATCCATTTCCTGAATTGGTAGTCTGTTTCCATTGGACCGGAAGTAACAGATACCAGTAAATCTGTCGGCCGCATGAATAGAACATGTTTGAACTTGCCAATACATGTACAGATATGTCACATGTGTCGCCTTTATAGTAAAGGCGTGAGTGCATGCGTCTGTTTCACTGTAACGTGAAATTGAAATTGGTTTGGTTAGATTTTGATGAAGTCAACAAGCAACATCTCTATTTTACAAATAGTAATATTTGTAAGATAGAGATGTTGCTTGATGACTTCAAATTCATAAACAAAATGTTTCCAAGAGCTAATATATGTATTTAGTTCGAGTGAATGAAGTTTATGATTGGGTTCATATTCTTTGTCGGTTTTAACTGTACTGTTTAACCTATTCTAATGAATTAACTGTTGGACCACATGCTAACTAGTTAGACGTCCGCTGGCGAATCAGGAGACCAACTTACGAGTAAGCCGAGCGGTCGTGAGTCGTGTGCGCGGCTAACTGCCTTTAATTTTAGTTTTACTTACTGAATCCCCTAGGACCCTATAATAGTAGGGAGGGAGTAGGTAGGCTAATTTGAGGGTTACTGTTTAAACCGTTAGATTTTAGGTAGGTGCTTATCATTGTAACTACTTACAGATTTGGCATAACTTAGTTAATTTAGAAGACCATCCTGACACTTTTTCTGCAATTCTATTGAAGTTGAAGTATAGTCTCTCCGAACCTAATTCTGGTTGACGGTTTGTTTGGTTTACACCCCCTCTTACAGTTAGAATTAACTCGTCTAAAATGATCTTCTAGGTTATCAAATGATTAGTCATGATGACTTTAAAATCACTTATGGAAATATGATCCAGAAAAGTTTGCGTAATCCGACTTTTTTAGCATCATTTAATTTACAACGAAATAATTTTATTTAATCTTTTAATTTACAGCATTTAATTTAAATATTTCCCTTGCCAGCAGCGTTGGAACTCTAGAGTTTTGTTAGTTGTTTTTTTTTTGCTGATGACCTAACCCAATTAGCCGGAAGGGCCTCTATTGGTTCACCGGACTTTTTCGGTGAGCCGTCCGAGGACGGTCGAACCGAATTTGTTAGTTGTTATGATTACCATTAACTTGTTATCATTCCCAGATATACTCGTAATAGTTAAACACTGTGAGAATGTGGTCATTGCTGAAAATCAGTGGTATGGCTCGCCTCTTGTAGGGATTTACATCGTTTACCAAGCAATGCCAACGTTTGACACTGACGCATGACGTGTCACACTCTTTACTTTTTGTTTTTCTATTATATTAATTTTTTGACACGTGATTTTTTTATTTGATTTTTGATTGAGTGTGTCTTGGTTGTTGTCGAATAAATTTATTATCTTTCTTTTAACAGTGCTTTGATAAAATGTTGCTTTAAAGTAGACTTAACTATCTCGAGGAATTCGAGCACATAGCATATGTTACCAACCCGATTTGCTACTCCACTTAGCTTCAACAGTTAGCGAACAGCATTCTATACTACTTAGTAGGTATCTTAATAAAAACGAAATTCCTTTTCAACGCGATTCCTTGTTTTTTGTGCTATCGTATCCACAAAGGGTCAAAAAGTATGTAGGTATACCTATTTAAAAGTTACGAAATATATTGAAGATATCTAAACGTTATCGACTGAGACCTTTGGGAAATTGCTTTCCTCAAACTTTTGTGTTACGTTTACGAACAATATTATGATTTTGTAGAAGTTTTTGGAGGGTATTGGAAAATATACTTATTAAATGCTTAAGTTTAGATTACTTAAATAATATTCAAAGTGAAATACTAAGTACCTAAAGTACATACACTTATTATATACCTAAATATAGGTAGGTAAGGTCTCTCCAACGCATTTGTGAATAATTTGGGGGAGATCACATCCTCTTATCACACTCTGATCCACTGATACGCTTAGTCTGCTGTGACTGTATTTCGACGGATATAGTTGCGGTATTATACAAATCTCAACGCTTGGATATATATCGCCAATCGACTTGGCATCACTGCAAAGATTCCAGAACCAGATTTCGATCGAGTCAAACGCTTCCTCATAGTCCACAATCGCTAAGCATATAGCTGATTATACTCTTCGGTTTTTTGTATAATCTGCCGCATGTGTGGATGTCAATTGAAAACTAATTTTCGTTTTCTCGAATGTCACGATAGAAATACGTTTACACTCAACGCACGACTTGCAACGTGTAACTTCAATCGACATTCATTTTTTTCGATATAATATATCAAGCTCGAGATAAATAAACAGGGGTGCTGTTCTTAAATTGCTTTAAGACCGAGAATAGGGAGACAAGGTGAATTGCTTACATAGGTGGTGAAATGACTCGGATGACGTCATTAATGATAGCACGCGAGATTGATTTCACCTCGTGGTAAGAGACAATATAGATGAAGTAAGTGCATTTGCAGTTGCACAATTTCAAGTTCGGTCTCTTCGTCTGCACTGTTGCCTGAGGTACAGTACGCCGATCACTAATCTCCTATCCCATCCACTTCTTGTTTTCTTGGATTTGATGACCTATGCTAATATCTATATTAATATTGTCTAAAGTATGATATGTCTAACATAGGTATTACAAAATAGTCAAAATATACATAATTATTATATTACAGAATAGTTTCTAACTAAATTTCGGAGAACATTTCATATTTCCTAATAACCAGAAGTGGCCGATTCCTTTCCAAGACCTCACCGTAATTGCCCGAAGTTTCGAATGCCTTTTGACTTTCAAATACCCTTCAACATTCCCTACACTTCAGCTCTATACGAAAACATTATTTATGTATAACTGAGCAACGGTAAGTATTTAAAACAGAAGATACATTAAGGAGTAGCTAAAGCTTGAACTACCGGTGAATTCGTCAGCTTTATTTTTCGACAGTATCCCATGAGAATTTAATACCGGTATAAAAATTTGGTACCATTTCCTGTGCAACGCTACACTACATACATACACTACACACATACACTAGTATTACCTACCAGTTAATAGATTACATCTGTGCAGAATTTAATCTATATCTTATTACAATGCTCTAACATTCATACTGGGTAAAAATATAAGTAAGTAAGTAATTCGTGTTAAATGCTTTATCTACCACGTGGTAATACTCATGATTAAAAACAATTTCCCCAAATATTTTTTTTTATTCTTGAATAGGCTGGCGCTTGACTACAACATACCTGATGTTAAGCAATCATGTAGTCTACGATGGGACGCGCCAGCCCAATGTACCGATTCACTCGTGATTACGAGTGAATCGGTGACTTTCGGTGAGAAGGTGGCAGTGAAATGAGGCTATTTAAGGTTGAAACCATAAAGGAGCAACAATTTCGACCCACCCCTCATAAATGGTGTCACCAGATATCGCATCGGAACACGGAAAGGCCGATTGGCGGTGCGGCTTTGTCTGGCGGGTGGTCACTAACCTCGGCTGAAGCCGAAGATTCAGATAAAAGGAACACTCCCACGGACAAAGGTGACACAATCCCCAAAAATTTACTGGATTACTTTTTTATATGAAGCTATTAATATAACTTTGGCAACTCATACCCCATTGGAGCATGGCAACAGAAGGCGATCTAAATGTGACGTCTACACACGAAGCAGTCTGTGCAGCGATTTTCCAATCAAGCGACCATTTCAATCAACAGATGTATACAAACATTGTATTTAATTAAATTGCCACACATGAATTCCCGCAATACTTATTTATTTTGTTTCATACAAATGTTTAATCTCTTTGCACAAAATAAAAAAAATACTCTATGCTCTCTATTTTGGAAAAATATTTATGAATTTGTGTTTCATGTACTTTATTAAGGATCCATTAATAAATATGTCATTTCAGCTAAAACATATTAAACTCGACAATAAAACAAAAACATGAAACCTACAGAACGCATCTTTCTACAAACATAAATATTATTTTATTTAAATGCAAAGGAAAATTTAGATAGGTAGGTAAGTTATACTACACAAAAATATAAAAATTAATACCAAATTATTTATCTTTTCCTTCTACGTCACTTTAAAATCAAATCAGTGTCAAAATTAAAGTGTAACTCAAGTAGCATATCTAAAGAAGCAACTCATATCTCAAACGTCGTATATATAAGGTCCTTAGTACATTATTACGACTCATGTTTTCTATAAAGTGGGTCCTTGTCAGGAATCAAAGGAAAGTAATACGTAGGTCGTGGTATGTTGGTTCCTTTTTCTGTGCGTATATCGATCACCGCTCCACTTTCTGCCATGTCTACTTGAAGGCAAACTGTTCATGAAAATTTATTATTAAACACTAATCTAGATATGTGCATAATTGAATTATAAGTAAAACCTTTTTTAGTGTCCCACTCCAGGGCACTGGACTTCTCTGAAATACTTTCCAAGGTAAGAGAGTTTAGGCCTCAATCCACACACGCTGGCCAAGTGCGGGTTTGTAAATGTCACATGTCCCCGAATGATTAGTTCTTAGACATGCCGGTTTACTCACGATGATTTCCTTCATCGATATTGAGCAGCGGAGATGAAACAATTCACATAAAGGTGTGTGGGCACGACTGGTAATCGAACCCGCGACTTTATATTTCTAAGGCGAGGCCCGTACCGATGCGCCATCGCTGCTTAGTTCTGTTTGCTTCATACTTATGTTCATCTAAAACTAAGAAAACTCACTTGAAATTATGCTCAAAATGCATATCCAAATATTAACATTGAATATTACAAACATTTTAAAGCCGGTATCATGAATACTATGGGGTAATAAAATAACATTCAATTCCGGTTTTATTGCTCTACATTATTCCTAACTTGCGACACAAATCCGCAGAAAATATGGAGTTACTTAAAAATGAGGTTTTAATAACATTACCTATTTAATATTAGCAGTTTACCTTTTTTTTAAGATTGTAATTATATTTATTTTTAATAAATTCAGCATGATTATCAATTTCAACATTAAACTAAAGTAAATAATGTCTAACCTAAACTTATGCGTCAAAAAATTCTTCCGCATCGTTATCTTCCGGGAACGTACCCAGAAGTCTAGCAGCACGACGCGTTGGATGACAATACTGATCCTTTGCCCGAGATACAAACCAGCCTTCTGGTCACGTGTGTTGTCAACTAAGTGTTTTGAAAACTCCTTGAAAAGTGAATGTGTTTCTGGGCCCCACGGACCCAGAGTCTCAACACTAAACGGCTCAAACACGTAATTTCCTGCAAGGTTTGTGTATTTGCGCCGCTTAGCGCTCTCAACTCTCAGCCGATGCGGCAGCAGTACTTTCTTGACCCGCAGTTACCTACATACAATTATAATATACCTACAAAACATACACACACCGATACACTATTTATTCTTGGGTCAAAAAAGTGCCGTGTTCTGACGGTATACAATGTTAAAATTCATTCATCATTCATTTATTATACTTGCAAAATTTTGTAAACATAATTGTTATAAAAATATTAACAATCTGAAAACAATCTATAAACAAGCTAAGAATAATGACGATTACTTCAGCTTTGAAATGAAAAAAATCACATGCCAAGTGCGGGTTAGGGGATGTCACATACCTTCGAACTATAAGATCTTAGATTTGCCTGTTTTCTCATGATATTTTCCTTTGCCGAATAGAGCAGCGGCAATGAAACAATTCCCACAAAGGTGTGTGGGCACAACCGGAGATCGAACGTGCCGATATATTTTAAATGCAAAGTCGATACCACTGCGCCACCGCTGCTCTCAAACTGCTGTTAATTTAATTCTTATAAGCACTCATAGATCTTTACCTTCCCTAAATATACCCAAATCGGCTCGATGAATTCTTTAACA
Source organism: Meganola albula (assembly GCA_936450015.1). Classification (NCBI taxonomy): domain Eukaryota; kingdom Metazoa; phylum Arthropoda; class Insecta; order Lepidoptera; family Nolidae; genus Meganola; species Meganola albula. The sequence continues at coordinate 11,148,323 of OW388159.1, read as the reverse complement.
CAGCAGTAAAGGTAAAAATTAAACGCTAAGTTTGTATGTACGTAGTATCACGTTACAAAATCTACATGCATTAAGTAAATACACATTTCATGTTTTCGATGTAGAGATTTGAAAGAAAATGGAAGCTATATATTGAGCCACTATTATAATAATTAGTGACGATCGCTTTTATTTTGTATTCAGTGTTAGTTCGGAAATATCTAAAGCCAATATATTTGTCACTAACAAACAAAATGTTAATATATTTGATGGGAACTATTTTATGGTTGCATAATGTCCATGGATTACAAAATACAAGTCTATGGAATCGGTATTCAGATAAACCACAACCATTTGACGCAATCCCCAAATGTATTACAAGGATAAATTCTTTGAAAATTAACTATAGACCAACCGTTATTATTCTAGACAGTTACGAGAGTAACCAAGAAATTAATAAAGCAACTGAAAACCTGGTAATCGAACTGGTTAGACGCAAAATTCCGTATATGCTTCCAGAGAATATGAAAGCGATCAATAATATTAAATGGATAAATCCTATAGTTGTCCAATATATTGAGAATTGTGACAAAACTGTTCAGTTTAGTATTTATTTTGACGATGTTGATGTAAAATTAATTATCGTGATACAAGATGGCATTTTCAAAGATTGCAGTGAAAAATTAATTGCGATGGGGAAGTCAGTTTACAAACATGATGTAACATTTATTCTTAAAGATATTATCAATGACGATTTCAAATTATTTACGTTTATCCCTCAAATTGATGCAAATACATGCGAAGAAACTGTTTACTACCCAGAAGTTATTAATATTTGTTCTAAAGGGATTTTAAAAAATGATGTCATATTTCCGTTGAAAAATGCTCAAAATTTTAATAAATGTCCACTTAAAGTAGGTATGGCAAACTTATTTCCATTTTCTCGAATATTCGACAGGAAAAATCTTAGCAACTATGATATTATTAAGGACATAAAAGGATCTGATATGGAAATAGTTAAGACTTTCGGAAAATATTTAAACGCTTCTTTAGATCTCCGATTCATTAATAGAAAGGAAGAAAGTCCTACTAATGACTATGATTACTTAAAGTTCGTAACCAATGGAAGCCTTGATATTTGTGCTGGAGGTCTTTACAGAACATATGGTAGTAATGTTGCCTATTCAGGAATATACTCAAAACAGGCTGTTGTTTGGTCATACAATGCAGAAAGAGTAAAGAGATCCTGGGAAAATTTTATTCCTAATATAGCAAAACTCTATTACTTCATCATATTTTACATCTGCTACACAATCATTTGGTACTTAATCTGTAAATTTGATAAAGATTCAGTGTCTTTCATTAAAACACTTTTGCTATCCTGGGGAGCTTTAATTGGAGCGTCTTCTTTACAAAATGCAAGATCTACTAAACAGAAATTAGTAAATCTGGTATATTTAATTATGTGTATTCATATATCTGCTTTCATAAGCGTACATTTATATGCATTTCTAACCATACAAGGCCCTCCAGAAACGTTCAAAACCAACGATGACATCATAGACGCAAGAAAAGTACCATATCTTAAAGCACCTACAAAATATTTTATGAAAGACGAAAAATACACACGTTTCGCGAACACTTCTGAAGAATGTTCTTCATTAGAAAACTGTTTTCAGCAGTCTTTTCTCAACAATGGTATTACATTGTTATTGGAAGCAAATTTTTATCAATACCAGGCCCTTACCGCGGTTAATGATGAAGCAAGGATATTGAAAACAAGTGAAAATGTCTTAACCATGTATAATGAAATGCTTATTAGTAACAGGAGTAATGTTATAGTTGTAATACAAAAGGTGATACAACGACTATTTGAAGGAGGCATAACTCAAGAATTGTTTGATAAAGCCATAGGGCTAAATGTGATGGGAAAAGCAAAAAGTGCTAACAGCCATATGATTACTAATAGTTATAGTTGTCAAGAAGGCTGTAGCATAACATTTGATCAATTCCTGGGGGCGGTTTATATTTGGTTAATTGGTTGTGTATTGTCAAGTGTAGTTTTTATACTGGAGTTAATCATCAAATAAGAAACTTAAGATCAGCTGAAGTCAAAGAAAGATAATAGAGTTGCATATCATATATTAAAGGTTTTCGTTGGTGGGGAGGAGAGTAAATTAGATGCTATCAAATTCAGTGTTCCAAATGGATCCGTGGGCATAATGCACTTAAATAGTATGAGTAATGTTCTGAAAAACTTTAAAGTTGATTTGTATAACTAATTTTTAAATACATAATAATGTAACAAGTAGAATTAAGTAATTTATTATAAGAATAAAATCTGTGACTTAATTGTAAATGGGAACTGCTGTCGACTAAAGAACTATTATGCAGTTTGGCAGATTTGTAGAAGAGCAAACATGTATGCGATTTTATGTAAATAAATAAATAACATAACGTAAAGGACTAAATTTATTGCAGTTACTTGAATCAAACACCTCTAGCTTCTGTAAAACTTTTCTGAAAAAAGATTTTCGATGTGAATCATTATTAATTCAAAATTATTTATGATCTTTTGATCAATCTTTAGCAACAGTCTGGATTTGAATGGCGGATGTCATTGTAAAACCAAAGATATCGCCATTTTTGTCAAACAAATGTCTATTAGAGATAAATGTCTAAAGCGCCAGAATCGGCGCCCTGATTCTTTGCTCGAGATACAAACCAGCCTTCTGGTCACGTGTGTTGTCAACTAAGCCTTGTGACAACTCCTTGCAAACTGAACGTCCTTGTGGGCCCTACGGATCCAGAATCTCAACACCGAACGGCTCAAACCCGTAATTTCCTGCAAGGTTTGTGTATTTGCGCCGCTTAGCGCTCTCAGCCGATGCGGCAGCAGCACCTGCTTGACCCGCAGTTACCTATATAATGTAATTATAGTATACCTACAAATATACATACACCGACACACCATTTATTATTATAATACTTTATTGCCAATATTATTCGACGTTACTAGTTCTTGAGTCAAAAAAGTGCCATGTTCTGACGGTATATAAGGTGTTAAAAAGTTAACTTGCCGTGAGGATACTTGATACCGAAATATTAACAATCCAAGAATTAAAAAAAGATTTAATTTTTTTCACTAAAAAAATAATTCATCAACAATTTCTTACGCTAACCGTACCCACAAAATAATGTGGCCCGCGACTCCTGAGCCCTAGGCCGTGTCGCGATGATTGAAGAAGTACAGTGCGCATAGTTTTACTTATTAAACAAATAATAGAATATCTTTGAAACGGTAGCCTTTATACTAAACTTTTTCAACGTGATAATTAATGAAATATTATCAGGAACAACTCCTTGAAGTTTGGCACCTTAATTTTTTAACACCATAAATAGTAGTATCTTTACGACACCACACAGGTAGTAAGTTGAATAAATAATTATCATTTTTTGGGTTATTTTGATTTAATACTTTTGCGAAAATAAAATTATACTTTAAGAAAAACAATAAATAAGTTAAAATATCAACAAAAAAAACCGACTTCATGGATGCCATTCTCAGAACTAAACCAAACTGAATTGGGACCACACGGGAAGCATCAGCTTTCAATTAAAAAAATATATATCAAAATCGGATTACCCATCCGAAAGTTCTGAGGTAACAAACATAAAAAAACATACAGTCGAATTGATAACCTCCTCCTTTTAGAAGTCGGTTAAAAATAAAATGTGTCCCTTACGTATATTCAATGTTCAAATCACAGACTACTTACTAGGAGAACCTGTTCAAATTCAGACTGCTGCTAAAGATCATAAATAATTTTAAATTTAGACAGATTCATATCGAAAAAAGAAAAGGATGAAAGGAGGTTGTAATAACTTTATCACAGTGTATATAGAAGCTAGAGGTGTTTGATTCAAGTAACTGTAATAAATTTAGTCCTTTACGTCATGTTATTTATTTATTTACATAAAATTGCATACATGTTTGCTCTTCTACAAATCTGCCAAACTGCATAATAGCTAATCAACAGCAGTTCTTGTTTAAAATTAAGTTACAGACTTTATTCATATAATAAATTACTTAATTCTACATATTACATTACTTATTATGTATTTGAAAATTAGTTATACAAATCAACTTTGAACTTTTTCAGAACATTACTCATACTATTTACGTGCATTATATCACCTGGTGGGCCATATTCCTACGGTGCCTGTTGGAACAATGAATTTAATAGCATCTAATTTACTGTCCTTCCCACCAACGAAAACCTTTAGTGACCTTAAACATAGATGATGTGCAACTCTATCATCTTTCTTTAACTTCAGCTGATCTTAAGTTTTTTATTTGATGATTAACTCCAGTATAAAAACTACACTAGACAATACACAACCAATTAACCAAATATAAACCGCCCCCAGGAATTGATCAAATGTTATGCTACAGCCTTCTTGGCAACTATAACTATTAGTAATCATATGGCTGTTAGCACTTTTTGCTTTTCCTATCACATTTAGCCCTATGGCTTTATCAAACAATTCTTGAGTTATGCCTCCTTCAAATAATCGTTTTATAACCTTTTGTATTACAACTATAACATTACTCCTCTTACTAATAAGCATTTCATTATACACGGTTAAAACATTTTCACTTGTTTTCAATATCCTTGCTTCATCATTAACCGCGGTAAGGGCCTGGTATTGATAGAAATTTGCTTGCAATAACAATGTAATACCATTGTTGAGAAAAGACTGCTGAAAACAGTCTTCGAATGAAGAACATTCTTCAGAAGTGTTCGCGTAACGTGTGTATTTTTCGTCTTTCATAAAATATTTTGTAGGTGCTTTGAGATATGCTACTTTTCTTGCGTCTATGATGTCATCGTTTGTTTTGAACGTCTCTGGAGGGCCTTGTATGGTTAGAAAGGCATATAAATGTACGCTTATGAAAGCAAATAAATGAATACACATAATTAAATATACCAGATTTACTAATTTCTGTTTAGTAGATCTTGCATTTTGTAAAGAAGACGCTCCAATTAAAGCTCCCCAGGATAGCAAAAGTGTTTTAATTAAAGACACCGAATCTTTGTCAAATTTACAGATTAAATACCAAATGATTGTGTAGCAGATGTAAAATATGATGAAGTAGTAGAGTTTTGCTATATTAGGAATAAAATTTTCCCAGGATCTCTTTACTCTTTCTGCATTGTATGACCAAACAATAGCCTGTCTTATGTAGATTCCTGAATAGGCTACATAATTACCATATGTTCTGTAAAGGCCTCCAGCACAAACATCAAGGCTTCCGTTGGTGACGAACTTTAAGAAATCATTATCATTTTTAGGACCTTCTTCTTTTCTATTAATGAATCGAAGATCTAAAGAAGCGTTTAAATATTTTTCGAAAGTCTTAACTATTTCCATATCAGAGCCTTTTATGTCCTTAATAACATCATAGTTGCTAAGATTTTTCCTGTCGGATATTCGAGAAAATGGAAATAAGTTTGCCATACCCACTTTGAGTGGACATTTGTTAAAATTTTGAGCATTTTTCAATGGAAATATGACATCATTTTTTAAAATCCCTTTAGAACAAATATTAATAACTTCCGGGTAGTAAACAGTTTCTTCGCATGTATTTGCATCAATTTGAGGAATAAATGTAAATAATTTGAAATCGTCATTGTAAATATCTTTAAGAATAAATGTCACATCATGTTTGTAAACTGATTTCCCCATCGCTATTAATTTTTCACTGCAATCTTTAAAAATACCATCTTGAATCACAACAATTAATTTTACATCAACATCATCAAAATCAATATTAAACTGAACAGTTTTGTCACAATTCGCAATATACTGAACAACTATAGGATTTATCCATTCAATATTATTGATCGCTTTCATATTCTCTAGAAGCATATACGGAATTTTGCGTCTAACCAGTTCGATGACCAGTTTTTCAGTTGCTTTATTAATTTCTTGGTTACTTTCGTAACTGTCTAGAATAATAACGGTTGGTCTATAGTTAATTATCAAAGAATTTATACTAATAATACATTTAGGGATCGTGTCCAAAGGTCGTGGTTTATCTGAATACCGATTCCATAGACTTATATTTTGTAATCCATGGACATTATGCAACCATAAAATAGTTCCCGTCAAATATATCAACATTTTGTCCGTTAGTAACAAATAAATTGGCTGTTGATGTTTCCGAACCGGCACTGAATACAAAATAAAAGCGATTGTCACTAATTATAACAATAGTGGCTCAATATATAATTTCCATTTTCTTCCAAATCTCTACATCGAAAACATGAAATGTGTATTTACTTAATGCATGTAGATTTTGTTACGTGATACTATGTACATACAAACTTTGCTTTTCATTTTTACCTTTACTGCTGTGTTAAGGAATTCATCATGCCGATTTGGGTATATTTGGGGAAGGGAACGATCTATGAGTGCTTATAAGTGCAGCGGTGGCGCAGTGATATCGACATTGCATTTAAAATATTTCAGTGCGTTCGATCCCCGGCTGTGCCCACACTTCTTTGTGTGAATTGTTTCATTGCCGCTGCTCTATTCAGCAAAGGAAATAATCATATCGTGAGGAAACAGGCATATCTAAGATCTCATAGTTCGAAGGTATGTGACATCCACTAACCCGCACTTCGCCAGCGTGTGTAAATTAAGTCCTAAAACACTCTTAACTCGTAAGATAGGTGAGAGAAACCCCTGCCCAGCTGTGGGACACTAAAAAGGGTTGCAGTGATGGAATAAATCCTACGTGATGTATAAACTACATCCCTTAGCTAGTTTTAAAGAAAATTGGGCGCCGCGGCCGTCAAGGGTGTGATTGAATTTTTAATGTAGAGTAATTTATTAAGGGAGTAAAACACCTTAAATAATGATAATTGCTTTCAACTAAATATGTTTTAAACCAAACATATACATTTTGTATTCCTTTATCTTTACACGATTGAACTTTCAGAGTTCACATACCCCACAATTATCTCCTGCGAGCTACACGGATTCAGCATTTAGATAATTAATACTTTATCCATTTTCGTGTCGTCGAAGTTTTAAGCGAGTATGTAAAGTTTCAGAATGGGGACCAAAATGTTATTATATGTAAGGCGCTGTTAGATTCTGAAGATACAAACTTTCTCTTTCTCGTTCTCTCTGCTGATAGAGGGTTATCATTATAGGTAGGTAAAAAGAATATAAGGTTTTAATTTATACAAGTTGAACCGGAAAGGGTATATCATGGTTTAAATTCTACGTAATTTAAGTCATATGCAATAGTACTGTGACATTTAAATGTTAGTAAATCAATTGGGAAAAAAAGAATAACCATTGCAAATAAAAATATTATTTTTCAATGTATTTTCTTAGACAACCTTAACTTTCGAAGAGACCACCACCTGTCATTCAGTTGTCAAATTTATTATAAGTTCAAAGAGAGCTAAAATACAGCTATTAGGGATGCGTGGCGTGAAATTTTTACAAAAATATAGCACGTCATTAATCGGCTTAGATGGTGATTCGTCATCGCGTTATTGGTCGTCACAAAGGAACGAATCGCCACCTTTTAAAATAATGTAATTTTTGTGGTGGTGACTCGTCACACCGCCATTTTCATGTATGACGAATTGACGCCTGGGAAATATACTTAAGTGGCTATTTGCACGAATTTTGACATGAGGGTATAAGTAGCAGAAAGTACAGTCAGCTCCAAAAGGAATTTAATTTAAATTGTTATTAAATATATTGTTTATTCGGAAAATAGAGTCTAACTAAATATTGTCGCACAACTAAATGTCAATGTCAAATCGTCATCCATGAAAATAGCAGAGTGACGAGTCGCCACCACAAAAATAATATTGTTTTGAAAGGTGGCGATTCGTCTCATTGTGACCAATGATAGGATGACGAATTGCCACCTAAGCCCAAAAAGCATATCAATATAAATACAAATGAATTTTTGACTGGTTTTCAAGTATATATTAGCAAGTATAGCGTTTCCTTTTCAGGTTGAAGTTATTGTAGATATTAATAATATCAGTTTATACATCTACAGTAGGTATAGTTATAAATTTAATTACAACACTAGCTGCTTAAAGATTGGATCTGTACTTCATTTTGATGAGGAAATTAAACCTCTCTTTCTTTGTTTATGCTTTCCCAATTTGCCTGGAGGGACAACGTATCTTCTTCAACTCCTTCTGATTAAATTTGTACGGGATTCAAGACAGTTTAAACCAGGCCAGGTTTTGATACTTTCCCGTATTTTATTTAAATAACAATGAAAATAATTTGGGTAAATCTCGAGAATCTTTTCATTAACTCACAGAAAATACTATAATACTAAACTAAAGATATCTATTATCAAAAACTGAAAGTTGATCGGATTTTACATTGAATCGCATTGAAGACTTCACTTCATTTCCCTTTAGCGATCAGTCTATAGATTCTACGAGCTAATTAAAAGTTACTTGTTCGGCTTCATCTCAATAACTATTGAGTTTTACCTATATTCTTTAGTTTGTTAAAAATGTTAACGTAATAATTATGTAGGTACTACTAAAATATAGAGAATTAGTAGGATTGCAATTTTGCATCGAGATCAATTCAAAAATCAGATAAGACATCCGATTCGAAACACATCTTAATCGATTTTTATAATTTTATCTAGTAATACTATAAAATTATGATAATCGATTGGAATGTGTTACATAATTTCTTATGGCTTAATGCCTGCGATAGTTTTCTTTACCTCTACTGAATAGTGTAAACGGAGTAGGTAGTATGATATTCTTTACCTATAATCTACTCTGTTACGCTGTGATCTATTCGTATTCTTATTCTTTATTGTACACAAAACATTTACCCAATTAATAAATAGGAAACAGCACATGTACACAGGCGAGATTAATTCAAATGTGAATTTTCTACCAGCAAACCCTAGGTAAGGAAACATTGTGGAATGGGTAGAAGTGCACTACAAATAATATTAAATATATACCTACATACACCTACTTGCTAATATTGCATACATACTATGTACAATGTACATTAAGTAAAGTACAATCTTTAAACTACAAGGTTAGTACAGAATTTATTTATTAAATTTTTTATTTAAAAAAGCATGAATATAACATGCAATTTTGACATTTTTCCTTGGCTGTCTTAAATTTTGCCTTTATTTAATGAAAAGTATTTAGAACTTACCAGTTTCCATAGTCTGTGTGTCCTTTGGCTCTTTCACAGAAGCAGTAGATCGCTGTCATCCATAGTTCCAGCGATCTGTCATCTGTCACTCATAGTCTTCATAGATGGCTGACAAGTTGAATAAGTGTCCAGCTGTAAGCTTTAAGTAACAGTTCAAAAACCTTCCAGAATGGCGCTAGCGTAGAAACAGTGTAGGGTATGAATGTAGCAGTTGTTGGATTGAAGTGTGCCCAGTTTATTTTTGTTGACTAAAGTAGTTAGTAACAGTATGCAATAACATAACGAAGTAGCATAACGAAGCGGAAGTTGTTCTTTCCTTTTTTACTTTTCTATCTTACTGTAATAACTTTTGGCGTCGTTTTTAAAATTTACCCTGATGCGATTGCGCCACCCTAATTTAACACATTTCGACGGACACTTTATCATACACAAGAGATAGTCCTCCTTAATTACCTCTACCCTGCATATTCAGAACTCACCAGCAAGCACCTTGCTGCAACGCTGTGTGTTTTTCATTTAACATTACCAAAGAGCATACCTATTGCATATCTATCTCCAAAACAGCTCCTATTTCTGTATTTACACAATTAGTTGATTCAGTATTCAGTGTCAGTACTAGCAGTAACATAGCTATGATTTATAGATACCTAGATACACCAGCAGACGAAACACGAGCAGCTCCAGGGAATACAGCACAGCTAAATTACACTTGTAATACGATGCTGGCGCGTGCAATATTTACATTTATAGTGAACTAGCGGTTGTTCGTGCTCCGCTTTAGGTGCAAAATTATTATGTTCGGTGTAGCCACAGCATTGAGAGAACAGGTTGTTATATAGCTTAATGTTAGAGATATACTTTACTGTTTTTTATAGCAGTTCTCAAATTAAAATAAGTAATTTGTTGTAAATCCACCAGTTTTAAACATTAATGAGGTTAAAGAAACAACAAAGAGAGAACGCAGGTTCTAGATAATCATCCGGAATCGACCCCGGCCTCAGACTAGCCCGGATTCAATCAGACACTTGAACTATCATTTGAACTTTCCCCGCGTCGATTATAAAGGATCATGAGCCTCCGCACCCGATTTACACCCGGAAGCCACCATTGTCCTGTTTCTGTTTTCGGGTCCGGTGATTCTGAAATCTCATGATCAGAACTAACTCTTGCAGTTTTGCCATGACTACCAAGTACAAAAAAAAGGTAATATTGAAAAAATATTAAGGTTGTATGAAATTTATTCATTTTATCTAAGTCGTTCATGATTTATTAAAAAGGCTGCATTAGAAAAACAGTCAAGACACGCCAAAAAAAAGGATTTCCGACATTTCAAGTGTTAAAAATGTGTACTAAAATAATTAAACTCGAAAAATTGATAAAGACAAATTTAATACCGGTTTTCGCAGAGTTTGTTACTTACCTGTCATTGGTCTATTTGGTAAATAATCTAATATATGAAATTCTTCTGTCACGGGGTGCGTAATCGAACTCCTCCGAAACGGCTTGACTGATTCTTATGAATTTTTTTATGCATATCCAGTAGGTCTGAGAATCGCCTACTATCTATTTTTCATACCCCTAAGTGATAAGGGTTGTTCACCCTAATTTGTTTTTTAATAAATACGCGGTACGAAGTTCCCTGGGGCAGTTAGTAATAATATAATAATATAGTGGGACATTAACACACGGCCATCAGATCCCAAACTAAGCAGAGCTTGTGATATGGAAACCAGATAACTGGTAATATATAATACTTATAATATGTACTAACATTTAATACTTTTCTTTTGTAAATATATATTTAAATATAGATAATAACACCCAGACTCAAGACAAACAGACGTGTTCATCACACAAATGTCTGACTTGCGTGGAAAGCAAGTATCGTACCGACCACGCCACCGGCCCGTCAAAAAAACACAAATTAATAAATAGCACATTTATTTACAACGGGAGTACGTAGCACTTATTATATTTTTGGTAACATCAACAATTAACAAATAAGGATAGAAAAAATATAAAATATAATGCTCCAACGAAACTTGTACCTAAATTAAAATGATACAATAACAAAAGTTGTTTTTAATTAGGATAACACTTAATTACTGAATTTCAATAAAGATACATCATTCTTTTAAATAATGAATAACACAATAATGACTAGAATGATATCACGTGAAGAAGAGAATTTTATCAATATCGCAATTTATAAGAATAAAAAAATTGTAAATCTAAAACTGAGATATTGCTTACACAAAAGTTAATAGGTACATTTAGATAGTCTGTTAACATTTTTTTTAATAGAAAAGTACCATAGCATTTAGTAAGAATACCCCAGATTTGATACCAAGACTTGTATAACACAATAAAGTTGAAAAAGTACTTAAAAAAACTTGTAAAAATAAACAAACTAAACTTTTTAATTAACGTTAAGTTACCAAAAAACTGAAACATTAATTCACGAAATAATTTAAAGATTTATTGTCTGACAGATTTTAATCTGAGGTTTTAATAAAATCAAATTTTTGGAGCTCGGTCAAACCGCAACTGAGCGATATGAAATTAGAAGTTACTTTTACATTTTAAGAATTTTTAAGAGAACACTTCAAGGTGACTTATCTTGTCCATATTTTTGGGAAATTAAAAAACTTCTTCATGTTTGAGCCAATTAAATTAGTCAAAAATTTTATGCAAATTTTAAAATACACTTAAATTGGCATTTTTGTAATTAAAGAGTTCGACGCTTTCAATTATATCTAATTATTTATCCATGAGATCCATTTATTTATTATTTATACATGTAGGTAGATGATGAGAAGATTCCCAAGATAACTGAAGAAAAAATACAGTTCTAAAAACCTAACAGCATGGGCCGAAGTTAGTAGTTTTCTGAAGTAATTATAATACAGTCAGAACCGCTCTGTATTAGGTACATGCTTTTTGCAAGTTACAAGATACGAATACAAAGTAGACGTAAAAGAACATATCATCAATATAATACAATACACAAATGCCAACTTTAGTGCATTGAACGAAAAACTCTTTTCCAAAAACCTAGTCCTCTTTATCAGCCCAAATGCTATCGCCGTTGGCAGTGCTGGTTCCTCTTACGAATTTCTGGATAGCTGGTAGTTTGTACAGGTACACGGAGAGAACAGACCCGGCACAGGCTCCTATCCAATAGACCACCGCGTGTTCCAACATGGTGTGGCCCTCGCAACCCGCCTTGAGTGATGTCGCAAGCACAGGGTTGAAGTAGCCACCGGAGTAGTCAAATGCTGTAAAGAAAAGATAAGATAAGAAACTGTTTCTATCTAAAACGTAGCTCAGATCGGATCAAGAGGATAAATTTCTTGGGACTTTTAAAATATCAGTATAGGCTTTGAGTTGCCAACACAAAGATTATTTTAATAAGAATCTTATAAGACAATTATAAACCTGTCGGCCAAATACCGACTAAACACGATTTTAATATAGTAGCCTGATATAAGCCTTTTGTCTTTTAAACTATTGAACTTCTTGACTATTGAACTAATAAATTGAAGCCTAAACTAATCACAGTATTAGAAAAAAGCGTGTTAAATAGAGATAAAGCTACAGATGAAAGGAAAGATGATAATAATGTGGTGAAGTATTGTGGTGGTGAAAATGTTTCCAATAATAAATACGAGTTTCCATGCGCTACTTTTATTTCACTGTTAGTGGACATCAAGGACTAATACGATCTTCATGTTATTCCTCTTTAACTAACTTGCATTGTATTGTCTTCGGATTTAAAATGGAACGGAAAACGAGTTATAACTATGAAGAGATTAAACGGTAAAATTTTAAATTATACTTTGCTGCATCGCAGAATTGTTCAGCTCGATGTTATGCTGGCTTAGAAAAAATTGAATTTTATTCTAGCTAGCCAAACATAACATTACATCAGATGTGCCATTTTGATAAAAAATACCGTCATTGTATCGATTTGGCAGTACCTACAATGCTTAGGAGAGAAATAACACAAATCTCGTGCTAACCCAATTACACAAGTATGTACCTTTTCCTAAATGAACTTTGCAAAAGACGGACACGCTTAAGTCCGCATTGGCACTATTGTCCTGATACCGGTAGACGAATACCGTGTGCCTAGTGAGGACCCCTGCAACATGGATAGCGTGTGTCTTATTAAGTGATTAAGCGGGCAGAAGCTGTGAATACAGGGACAGTACGAAACTGGAAAAAAAATCGGTACTTAAGCACTGAACTCCAGAACGGCAAGGAATAGGATAGCAGAACGATTTCAATAGAGTTTCAAACCAGCGAATAACCGAGGCGGACCAGCGAATAAAGGGGAAATGGTAAGTTTAAAATAGAATCGAATTACACGAATATTATACGAATTTAATATTTAATCATCTATCCATCTAACAATATAATTAGGTACCTAACAACCATTAGTCATTTGCAAGATGTTGATAAGAAATCGTAATTTCTAGAGCCTAAAACATATTTAGGACTGGTGTGTTAGGGGTTTAAAAAAGAACAATCAATGTAAAAAACATAAATGTTTCGTGAATAAATGAAATGTGAAGTGTTCAAACAGTAGAAATGTGTGAAAGTTCAACAAACTTACCAGCAACAACGAGAGATGTGCCAATGAACGAGTCGATAGCTGTAGCGAAGCGTGGGTTCAGATCTCCAAGAGATTTGGAAGCCAAACGGCAGAGGCATGTAGCAATGCCTTCAACTACTGCTCCATATAAGACTGGCACCTGAAGTTAATTAGATTACATAATATTAATTAACAAAAATATTATTTAAAACTAGTGGTAATTTGAGTAAAATTTGCAAACAACTAAAATGTAAAATAAATCTAAACAATAAAATTATATCAATAATTTCCAAGATTCTATAAACATTCTCGAATATGGAAATAACTTTTATTATGTTACATCTTTGTAATAAGGGTGTCAATTTTCTACAAGCTAATAACTAAGCTAACTTCATGCTACCTTCATTCGTATGCAAATTCGCAAACAGTGGAAAAGCAGAACAGAAAAGTTCGTAACTATTTCCGAAAGAATCATAAAAATTTGGTTTATTTAATTACATCTTCGTAAATTGAGTAATAAATTATTATTATTTATTATTATTATTATTATTAAAGAAGGTACTTGATAAAAGTATATATCTGTTAGTATACAAATTAATTAAATAATAATTTATTTATTTATTTATTTATTTATTTATTTATTTATTTATAATGTATCCTAACTAACTCTAGAATGCATTTACAAAAATGCAGCCCTGTCTGGATAGGATATACTGTTGCACCTCGATTACAACTCGATATTTATACAATCGAATTGACCAAATAATCCGAAGTGCTTATAATTAATACAGTCAATGTTATTTTTTTATTTCAATGTGTAATTTTCGCTTAAATAAATAAAATCCGGTATTTCATATTTTCATATCAATAATACGTTTTAAAATAACCAACTATGCATTAATATTCAAACTAAGTGCATGCAAATTTAACCGCAATAGGTGTCTGGGGCAGCGGTAGGGCAGCTGTACGGGTCTCGCCTTAGGTTTATAAGGTCGCGGGTTCGATTCCCAGTCATGCCCACACATCTTTGTGTGAATTGTAGCATCGCCGCTGCTCAATATCGGTGAAGGAAAACATCGTGAGGAAACCGGCATGTCTAAGAACTAATCATTCGAAAACATGTGACATCCCACTTGGCCAGGGTGTGTGGATTGAGGCCTGAACTCTCTCAACTCGTAAGGTAGTTGAGAGAAGACCTGTGACCAGTAGCGGCACACTAAAAAGGGTTAAAGTGAAGTGAGGTGTAACAGGTAAGTAAGACTTATAAGTTCCGAGATACTTGTTTAACAGACATTTACACAGACATTTTATAAATAGAAAACATCACTTGTACGCATGCGAGCTTAGCTCAAATGTGAGTTTTCTACCAGTAAACCTTAAATTGAGGGCTTAATTTGGGGGCTGAGTCACCTTCGTCCGTGGGAGTGCACCTTTATCTGAATCCCTACACGTGGCCCCCGGGTGGTGCAAATCAGGTGACAATCAACTGGTAATTAAGTTTACTTGTAATTAACTAGTGGTAGGCTTCGGCCGTGGTTAGTGACCACCCACCAGTCAAAGCCGCAATGCCAAGCGTCCTTGTCGTGCCATTGCGATGTCTGGTGACACCATTTAAGAGGGTGGGTCGAAATTGATGCTCCTTTATGGTTTCTAACCATAAGGAGCATTATTCCACTGCCACCTTCTCACCGAAATTCATTCGTACCCACGAATGAATCGGTATAGTGACCAAGCGCGTCCCATCGTAGACTACATCATTGCTTAAAATCAGGGAAGTTGTAGTCAAGCGCAGGCCTATTTCAGGATAAAGAAGAATTGAGCATAAAGAAAAAATATGTTTCAGTTTGAAAGACTTCACCGGCTATAATTAACGTGGATTACAGTATTGGTGTTCATTCGAACTAGCTATTTAAAAACCAGTCAAGAATTCTCTGAAGCAGTCAGCTTTTAAATAACTTAAAATAAATTATTTTTACTGAATAAGTATGTAAAAACATTAACCCGTAAAAAACCTTTCAGGTCCCTGTATTTTGATGCAAATATGCCAATATTTTGAGCTAGTGCTGTATATTTTGCCTGTCTGAGTGCTTTCCAACAGCATTTTTGTATAATTTATCAGCTAAGCTCACTACATAATCCCATCAGAATACTTATAATCCAAATGTGGTTTGGTTTTCGAATTTGGAGACTGAATTCAAACAGCCCTGGGCCCTACTATTTCAAATACCTACTGCTTTCGGTCGAATTCAGTCGTTTCTTTGGATTTTTTTTAATTTAATGATTATCTAACTATCAACAGACTTCAAAAAGAAGGTTCTCATTTCGACTGTATATTTGTATGTATTTTACGCGATAATTCCTCCTATAATTATGGATCGATTTTGATAATTAATTTTTTTTCAAAGGGTACTTATACTTTTTAGGTGGTCTCATCAAAATCGTTTAAGTGGGTTTTGAGTTATTGTTAAAACATTGAAGTCGTAAAAATTGGCTGTGTACTTAATATACATCAAACCCTTTCTGCCTTGTCATTGCATAGGTGCATTAGGTATAACGTATATAAATGTCGCTAATGTGTCAAGTAAAACAAAATTAATAGGTACCAATAAATGTATTGATCATAAAATATGCTTTAGTACCAATTCAATACATCTAATAAACGATGTATAAGGTGTGTGTCTATGTTTTATCTCTGTCGAATGATTTAAAAGTGTCCTTTAAGAGAAGAAGACAAAACATATAGAAAAAACACATAGCAGGTCTATGTATTTTTTTCTATATGTTTTTATTTATTACATTGCTTACATAGTAAGGGGTTTGTCAATAGTTGACGACTTCATTCCGATTCTCAGACGAATCAAAATTGTGGTAGCCTTCCACAACAGGCCAAAAATGAAAAATTGATTTGAATTGAAAAATTTGACATGAGTAGGGCTTACGTAGGTCGTAGACCTACTTGGTATTGACTTTATTAATCTTTGATTGAATTGCCTTATCTCAAACTCAGTTTAGAAGCTTTTACTAAGTTTTAATTGCGTTATTTTCAACATTGGAAAATAAAAAACACTCAAAATAATTAGCACTACCGATCATTATTTTATTGACAACAATAATCGCTATATACCTATAAATGAATGACGTAGTCCACTTAGAGCACCATTCTGAAGAGCACCTGCACTAAGCGCACCTAGCTTTGTTTGATTTTTTGTCTTTGTTTTTTGTTGCTTTTTTTAGTTCTTTTGTTTTGTTTTTGATTTGACCCTATGAATATTTTGGGTAGGTGCTCTTCGTGGACACTAATTTATTGTTACATTTTTGTCCACGAAGAGCACCTAAGACTTAGCATCCTAGTACTGGAATGAATATGTTTTTTAAGAAGATATTGAATTAAAGATATCTATAAAAATCACTAGAACCTATATATTTTTATTACACATACCTATATATTTAAGAACCTAAGTACAAAATCTGTTTAGGCAACATTTAAAACCTAACAAATATGTAATTGGCGGTCGTTCGGGAGTGTTATATTAATTTTAGTTAACTATATGTTATTTTAATTAATTACCTACCAGTAATTTAGACGAAATTTTAATATAGGTAAGTATAGGCCGACCGTTTAACTCGCGTATCGCTATCTGAGGTACAAATTAATAAAACATTAATTAAATCTCATAAAGAACTATTTAACCACAGATAAAAGTAATGTAAGACTATTCGTCACTAATATCCATGTCGCTTGAATCATCATCACTGTCTGTGCAGCTGGAGGAGTCAGAATTTTGGCGATAGGCGATACGGTAGTTAAACGGTCGGCCTATAGGTACCTGATTTTGTTTACAGTAAAAGCAAGTAGATTTTATTTTAAATCATGAAAGATTTAAATAGGCAACACATATCAAACACATTACCTTTCATTCAATTGAACAATAATTTGTTGCTTTCAATTAGCTTAACAATTGAACGACCGCAGTTTGATCACTCATTACGCTTTATTAATATAAACGATTTCAAAGTCACATTTCAGACTTCATTCCATTAGTAAACATGCAATCAAAACAATTAATTATTAATAATAATAATAATTATTAATAATTGCTTTTCACGCCGCAGGTCGTGGGTTCGATTCCCACCCGAGACAAACATTAGTGATGAACATTTGTGTTGAGTCTGGGTGTAAATATCTATTATAAGTATCTATATATTTACAAAAGACAAGTATTTTATGTATAGTATATACCAGTAAGTAATATGGTATCCATAACACAAGCTCTGCTTAGCTTGGGACCAGATGACCGTGTGTGGTTTTTTTTTGGGCTTGAGACAAAGTGTAAACAAAGAAAATGACGTTTCTCATCCAAGTTGATCGAAATTAAAGATGGCGGATATAACCCGACCAATGACAAAACGTTATTTTTTAAACATTTTACATGTTCGCAATATGTGTGGTCTATAATTGTTTTTTAGTTTTTTGTGTGTTAAATGCTCTCAGATTTATTTAGACAGTCTGATATGTTATAATAATCTGGATTTTATAATTATTTTGAATTTGTCTATAGTCATTTCTCTAATATCATGAAGATTGTTGAAGGAACGTAGTATACATTGCCCCATAAAAAATTACTGATTTTCACCTGTAAATCAGCTTTGCAGTCTTCAAACGCCTTGTCCTTATGTGTTTCAGAGATCTCCAACGCCCAGTACATTTGTACATACTTGAAGACTAGAAGACCTCCTGTCAGCTCCGCCCAGGTTTTGAGAAGCGCTTTCCGGATATCTCCTTTGCCTGAAAGGAAAAGGATATAACTAACCAACATAAGGGAAAGATAATGGTACACTGCTACACATCAAGCTTATACATTTCCAGTATAAGCTGATCTCGCATTGTATAGGATTTCCGTAAAACGAGAGGTCAGCTTATACTGGAAATTATAGCTTGATTTGTCCGTACTATAACACCTTAAAGTATTCTTATTGCAGTTGTACGAAAAAGAAGTTGCTCTACACACTGTATAGCGGCATCCCTCTTTCACAGCTCCAACAAAACTGCTTTTAGCTGTTGTGATACGACACCAGAATCAGCAAGATGAGGTGACAGTAAGTTTAGACAGAGAATCATATCTGTAGAATTCCCGTTAGCCACGCTGTGGTAAGGAAGGTATTTCGTACCAGCTATACATGTTCCATATATGATAATATATTGTCTATATATGTTCCATAAAAGAAAATATTTTCTATGGAACATTTATAGCCGGTACGGCCGTACTAAATTTTCTAATCTTACTAGCAGTTTTTGCTCGATCTGCCTTACTACGATCAAATTGAGCCAACGAGCAATTACTTTCTTGATAATTGTTAGATTCCAAGAAACACAGAAATATAGAAAGTATCCCTAGACCAAGCCCACAAGGGCATGAAATGCAAACATGAGACTAGGCGGTGACAATCTCTGCAAGGTCGGTAAAAATTGATTGCATTGAGTGTAGCCGAAGACTATGTCCAGCTGTAAGAAAAATCTGATAATTAGTTCGCCAATAAGACAAAGTCAAAGCCTGTGCTTTTAACCGTATTCTAAAAGGAGGAGGTTATCAATTCGACTGTATGTTTTTTTATGTTTGTTACCTCAGAACTTTCGAATGGGTGATCCGATTTTTTTAATTGAAAGCTGATGCTTCCCCTGTGGTCCCAATTCAGTTTGGTTTAGTTCTGAGAATGGCATCCATGAAGTCGGTTTTTTTTTGTTAATATTTTAACTTATTTTAGTTTTCTTATAGTTGAAATTTACTAGCTTTGATTATGTTCTGTAACGTTTCTAGTACTTAACGCCAATTTGTTTAAAATTACCGACCTTATGGAGCCATTTCACATCCACTTTCTCATTAGAAATCGGTATAAGGGTAATCATGTACCATTGTACACCATATATTGCTTAAGAGCAAGTAAGTTGGGACCACGTGAAAGCCTAATTTCGAATTTGAAAAATACATAAGTTACCTTCAATGACATCTTCGATGTGTGTGTAAGGGCAGGCAGTAGCATCACCCCAGTTTAGAGACCACCAGATCGTGAGAGCAAACAGGAATATGGCGTATGTAGCTACACCGAAGTTATCCGCAACTGAAAAATGAATAAATATATAAATATAATAAATATAATTTGCATTGGTCAGGCAGGGGCCATAGTCCATCCATAGTCCTAGTTACCAATCCATTAGCACCCACCACCATAACCTAGATTTTAGTTCCTATATTCTGCAATAGTCCTGCTCTAACCGGGGATTGTCCTTTGGTGGTGCGAACAGGGATAATCGTCGGTTGGTGCCACATTACATTTAGAGCAAAATTGTCTAACGGGCCTCTAAGTGTTGGCTTCGGCCCCATGCACGCCTTTTAAAAGTCCGAAGCTCCATAGCTCCGAGATAAAAAAAAAGACAAACAATAATAATATAATGGGATATTAACACACACGGTCATCTGATCCCAAACTAAGCAGAGCTTATACTATGGAAACCAGATAACTGGTAATATACTCCATATAATACTTTTGTTTTGTAAATATATACTTAATTATAGATAATTACACCCAGACACAAGACAAATACTTAAGTATTAGGTGGCAGTCACTAGGTGGTAGCTCACAGTAGGACTGCTCCATAAATTCAAAGACGCTCAGCGAACTATGGAAAGGGCTATGCTCGGAGTCTCTCTGAAGGATCGAATACGTAATGAAGTGATCCGACAGAGAACTAGTCTACCGGATTAGTAAGCTGAAGTGGTAGGGGGCCGGTCATATCTGTCGCAGAACTGACAACCGCTGGGGTAAACGAGTTTTTGAGTGGAAACCACGAATTGACAAACGTAGCGTAGGACGCCCTCAGACCAGGTGGAGTGACGATCTCTGAAGGGCGGCCGGCAAGAACTGGAAATTCTGATAGCCTTCAGGGTACGTTCTCGGAAGATAACGTTGAGGAATTTTTGACACATTAAGCATAGATAATATAAGTTTAAGTTATTGGAAATACACAAACTTGTACACAGATATACAGACATACACATAAAATTTATGTCGTTACTGATAAAAAATACCATAAGAGATCTACTGCGGTGGCGCAGTAGTATCAGCCTCACCTTAGAAATATAAGATCGCGGGTTCAATCCCCAGTCGTGCCCACACATCTTTGTGTGAATTGTTACATTGCCGCTACTCAATATCGGTAAAGGAAAACATCGTGAAGAAACCGGCATGTTTAAGAACTAATCATTCGGGGTCATGTGACATCCACCAACCCGCACTTAACCAGCGTGTGTAGATTAATACCTACCCCACAACTCGTAAGACAATTGAGAGTAGACTAAAAAGGGTTGAAGTGAAGAGGTCTACTTACCCACGATCAGCTCAAAGCAGCAGCCACATAGCTCGGCAGCAGCTATCGCCTCTTCTAGAAGCAACCTCACAAACGGTTCCTTGATCGTCTTCTGGACTATTCTCCTCGCGCAATGTGCTAGCAGTGACGTCAGGAGAATGAACAGGGTTGACACCACGAGAGGCGCGAAAGTTACTTTGTTTATCTGAAAAAGAAAACAAAAGATTATGTAGGATGAAAAAAAAATGCAAGTATGTCTCTTTCACCTAGAACTAAGAAGTGTGATCTAAATAGAGTTATCTATCTAAATAAAAATCAATGCCACTTTTCGTTGAAATTTTATAACTCAAAAACGGGCTTACCTATTCAAACCAAATTTTTAAGCATTGTTCGGACTATTTAGTAGATGGTTTATGTGAAGTTTGCACAAAATCGGTTGAGCGGTTCTTTGTTTTATCATATTTTTTGTAAATTGTTGAATGGGCTGAAGCTACCCGGGCGAAGCTGGAGCGGGCCGCTAGTAGAGTTATAAGTTATATAATGTGTAGGTATTATCTACCTGAAGGAATGGTTAAACAGGAAAGGTTTTATTCAGTGGGCTACTATTTTTTTAATAACTTGTCTATCAATAATAGAGCAGTGAGAAAAAGACAGTCAATTGGAGTGGAAAAAAATATTCTGGAGGGAAACCACTTTAAATGGTACAAAAGATTATTTTACTTCGAATAAGCTTTTTAAGAAGCATTTGAATATTTTTGAAAATAAATTTGCCACTCCAAAGAAAAAGCATGTAAAAAAATTAAATAGGGTTCCATGAACAAAGAGACAGTGAAACTATTACGAAAGTGTAGTGTGTAGGCTCCATAACAATAGTTAAATTATATTACAAGTGATGGTAGTTAGAAAAAAATTTGTTCTACGGGCACCGTCATCAACGGAGCTCTTTCGCTGGATCAAACTGCTTGCGACCACGACCGGTGCAACCCGTGTCGAAACGTAAAGCCAATTTAAAGGTGAGCGCGTTAATTGCCCGTCATGATAAATATATATTTTTAATAATGCAACGCGAAAGTTTAAAAGTTTAAGCTAAATATTACGTAAGATCGAAAAGTACGAAATATATGGCAGTGACATAAGATTGTCACGTGACATTTCGGAGGTGAATATCAAACTCATAATTTGGTATGTTTCGATGTTTCGCTTCGCTATGTAATTTGTCTAAAGGCACCACAGACTACTCAGAGAAAGGCACTAACAAATTCAGCTTGACTACATGTCAAATTCTGTCTACTTTTCAGTAAAAGCGTAGCTCATCATAAACTCATAATAATAGTCAGAGTTGTTCCATGATTAGTTCCGAACACCACCGAACAAGTTCTCTAGGTACTACTAAACTTGTTACAAAATGAAACTCCTTTTAAGTTGACTTAATATCGCTCTAAAATTGAAGTCTGAAGTCGGGCACTGTTTCAGGGACTCTCACAAAGCCACAATTTACACTTGAGTTCATTTCGCTTATTTGAGATGGTCCAATAAGCAAGATGAATAAATTTTATTTTTAGCCCGTCTTGTAGATTGATTGTGAATGTTGAATACGTATTTTTTTACTTTTTTGGGTATTTTAATAATAAAGGCGGTACATTGAGCCAATAGCGAACTTTAAACTTGCCCACTTTGATCGCTATGTCGGCCGGTGACTTTAGTTCTTCTGCGGCTTTCCTCATTACGGAAAGAAACTGCGAACATAGTTCTCTCCATGGCCCGTTGAGGTACCTTAAGCTTATCTATAAGGCCATCCGTGGAAGACCTCTTTTCGGTTCCTTAAGACATCACTATTTTTTCCAATATTTTTTTATAATCTGAAGGACGGACGAAATAGAATTTTGATTTTCGTACCCTGGAATCATTCCTATTCGCGTGGTTAGTAAGATACATAATATTTACGCATTTTTCAGAGACATAACTTGAAGTTAAAAATTGGTTGCCTGTAAAGTCGGTATACGGGCGAAAGTTTTAGGTACGTGACAACGACTTTGAGTGGTAAAATAATTTTAATGTGAATATTCATTCGTATAGTAGGAAGAAGGATGAAATAATAGTAACAATTTAAAACATTTATTTATACAAAGAATTATATTTAAAACATTAATTTATACAAAGAATCTCGCTCTTAGGCGGGCTAACTGTGCTCGAGTGGAAGGGACGCGTGCCTTTCACTTTTTATGTCTGTCTCTCTCGCTCTTAGGCGGGCTAACCATGCCCGAGTGGAAGGGACGCGTGCCTCTCACTCGCTCTCATTGTGAGCGCATAACGTGAGCGGAGCGTAACGCAGTTTCTTGAAGTGTCACCCGGCAAACCAATTTATGTCTTATAAATGTCACGTCAAAATCCTAAATCCTACTAATATTATAAATGCGAAAGTAAGTGTGTGTGTGTGAAGGTTTGTTACCGCGTATCTCCATAACCACTTAACCGATTTTATTGAAATTTGAAATGTAGGTAGTGTATACCCTAGAATCGGACATAGGCTAACAATATTTTCAAAAATCATCCCCTAAGAGGGTTAAATAGAGGGGTGAAGTTTGTATGCAACTT
Source organism: Meganola albula (assembly GCA_936450015.1). Taxonomy (NCBI): domain Eukaryota; kingdom Metazoa; phylum Arthropoda; class Insecta; order Lepidoptera; family Nolidae; genus Meganola; species Meganola albula. The sequence continues at coordinate 11,124,540 of OW388159.1, read as the reverse complement.
TTTATTCCTTGGTCCTATTCATTTAAAATTCGGTACACATAAACCTTAAGACAAATAATGAGATACGGGTTTTTTATTTTTCCATAATTACACCCATGAGGTGTGGAAAATGAGATTTATTGGTAAAAATTAAAGTTTCTCTGGTTCTGTATAGTCTCAAGTCCGATTCACTCCAAATTTGGCACACATATACCTTAAAAGAAATCATGAAACACGTGTTTTTTATTTTTCCAAAACTACTCCCTGTGGGGGTGTTAAATGAGTTTATTTGGAAAAATTAAATATTCCATAACTGTTTAGTCCTTGGTCCGATTTCCTTCAAATTTGGTATAAATAAAGCTCAAAACAAATAATGAAACACGTGTTTTTTATTTTTTCAATTTTTTTTATTTTCATCCTAATACTAAGCGGGCAAAGCCTGAGAAATTATTCTGAGGGTGATTTTCTTTAAAGTTGATATCATAACTCCTTCGTAATTTTGATCTAAATTACTTTTTATTTTGACACAATGACATGTTTGATAACTCAATGCTACGAATAAAATTCGAAATTTAAATTTCATTTCTTATAAGTCGTCTCTAAGAGCCGTAGTATTTTTAAGAAACGCCTATTGATTTATGGATATACCTATGGGCGCTTGACGATTTCAAAATGTTGCTTACACTCCTACACTACTGAACTAATTTTGTATGGAGATTGTTCGAGACCCGGGAAAGGATAGTTTTATCCGACTGCGAAAAAATGGATTAATGGTCTAGCGCGATAACCAACATCCGCGGGCGAAGCCGCGGGCGGAAAACTAGTAATATTATAAATGCGAAAGTAATTGTCTGTCATGGATGACATTTGGTGTGGAGATGGTTAGAGGCCCGGGGAAGGACAAAGGATAGTTTTTATCCGATATCACAAAACGGCGCAAAGCTAGTAGAATGATAACTTCAGCCTACACCTTCATGTAACACAATCGTGAGTTCGGATATTCATCAGTAGGTATATATCATCATCATCACCATCAGCCTATTTTAGTCCAATGCTAGACTTAGGCCTCTCCTAAAGCACGCCACTGAGCACGATCCGCGGCTACACTCATCCAGCTCTTAACAGCTACCTTGCAGAGATCGTCATTCCACCTAGTCTGAGGGCGTCCTACGCTACGTTTGCCAGTCCATAGTATCTGGGTATATATCAAATACTAGTAAAATAGGACGTATAGCACAATTATTTCGGTCCACATCTCACCAATCATTCAACTATCGATTTGAAGATACACGCTGTGTTGAACTGAAACTAGATTTGTCAAGTTGATGTAGAGTGTATTGCGGTTGACTGAATGTTACACTGCATTAAAGATGTCAATATTCCGATTGATGAATTGTTTAGATAGTCATATTTACGCTGTTCCATATTTCCACTAAACCCTTTACGGTGTCCTTTCACAGGTCTCAAACTATCTCCATGCCGAATTTCATCCAAATCGGTTAAGTAGTTTCGTCGTGAAAGCGCGACAGACGAAGTTAATTTCGCATTTATAATATTAGTATGGAAGTCAAAACTATCTCGCGAATCGCCATCTGAGGTACAAAGTCAAAAAACATTAATTAAATCTCATAAAGAATTATTTAACCACAGATAAAAGTAATGTAAGACTATTCGTCACTAATATCCATATCGCTTGAATCATCATCACTGTCTGTGCAGCTTGAGGAGTCAGAATCTTGGCGATAGGCGATACGCAAGTTAAACGTTGGGTCTATAGTACAAGTCTGAAACGAGCTGTCGACTGTAATGTTGACAGCATGTGATAGCTCAGCCTAACCGTATATATGCTCTTTGGTGACAGATTCCAAGCGCTACGAGAGGCTCGGTACTCGCTGGTTTCCCTGTAACACTACGTACTGACTGTACTAATGTTTTCTGTGTAACATGTTACATTAGACCTCGTAACGTCAATCAGCACCCAGCTTTAGATGTCGACTGTCGCTGGTTACCATACTCACAGCCAAGAACACAAAGAGATACGTCCCCGTTCTGGAAAATTCACACCTCAAAAGATAAACAGCCACACATTAACCTATAGGTACCTACTTCACTACATAGTATAAAACAAAGTCGCATTCCTTTCCCTTATATCCCTATGTGCGCTTAAATGTTTAATGCTACGCAACCGATTTTGATGCGGTTTTTATAATAGATAGAGTGATTCCAGAGGAAGGTTTATAAGTATTACACATTGCGCCCGTGCGAAGCTGGGGCTGGTCGCTAGTTTCTAATATATGCTGATCTAATATAAGTAGGATTACCGTACAGCGAGAGGTCAGCTTATACTAAAAATCTACCTATAGCTTGATATGTTGCTGTATATACCTGTTTATCCTCTTACATCAATGAACACATTAATAACAACAGAATCGTGGGTAAGCGTGGGTAGTTATTTGTTATTAGTAAATGTTTTTTAACATTATATTTTACGTGGATTTCATGATTTGGCAACAAACACCGGTAACAAAAACCTAAACTCTCCTAACGTTTGCCAAATCGTTAAACTTTGAATTAGCAGCCGATGTTCTAAAGGTTGATTTATTAAACAAACAGTCATACTTTTACAATTTCTAACATTTTAAACAACGACGAGTTGTTACGTGGTCGGTAAAATCTTGCTGTTCATGCCGCAGGGCGTGGGTTCGATTCCCGCCCAAGTCAGACATTTGTGTGATGGATGTGTATGTTTGCCTGGGTGTAATTATTTATATTTAAGTATAAGTATAACAAATTAACAAAATAAAAGCATCTATCTAAATATATAAAAGATGAAACTGACTAACTGACTGACTGACTGACTGAATGACTGACATATCAACGCAGAGCCCAAACCGCTGGGTCTGGAGACTCCAAATTTAGTACATAGGTTCCTTATGGGGTCTAGGGGTGCACTAAGAAAGGATTTTTCAAATCTCACCCTTTAAGGGGGTGAAACGGGGTTCCAAAGTTTGTATGGAGAAACAACATTAGTGACATCAATTTCGCGGGCGAAGCTGCGGGCGGAAGCTAGTTAACTATATGTTGTTAATAGGTATATTATCATTATCTGGTTCCCATAGTATACATAAGCTCTGCTTAGTTAGGGATCAGTGATTTAGAAGTAAAAATAAATTAAATTGAATAATGGCGACGAATTTGATCAATATTGCATCAGAACTACATATTCAAAACAAAACTAATGTGCTTGTGTACCATTTCCAACAAATTCTGCAGAAAGTTGCAACAGTTGTACCGAAAAGCATTAAAACGGATCAACTTCACAACTTACTTCAACTTTAGATTGTTGCTAAATTTCAAAATACTTGCATTTCCCAGTTTTGGGTAATGGATGTTTCTAAATATTGCTGAATTTTGAAACTAGAATTGTTTAAATACAACACTACATACAGCTTTAAAGTTTATTTTTGAGTTTTATTGAAGTCGCTGACAGTACAATTACATATTTTAACTGTTGTACACGTTAATTTTGATAAGATTATACATACGTTATTGTGCGAGTTGAATACGAAAAAAGTTTTCGAATACCGTCATGAACCTGTCAAGACGCATAAAATGTACAAATTATTTTCATCATCATCTGCCTATAGCAGGCCACAGCTGGACATAGGCCTTTCTCAATAAGCGCCATCGCACCCTGTCCTCGGCTTGTTGCATCCAGCTACTGCCGAGAACTCATTTATAGCCCCGTCTTCCCTTTTTCAAAGTTCCACTCTTCGCCACTGTTACCTACAGTTTGAATTACTGTTGGTAGGCCACTAAGTAGAAGCAGGAAGTTAGTTAACAAGCTCATGTGATAAAATTTCTCCAACACATAATTTTAACATTAAGTAGGAGCGGAGAATTAAACGACAACAGCACCTTAGAGGCTTTACATACAGAATGAGGTACCAATTTAATTATAACCATGCTGAAACTTTGTAATATTACCCGATTGCTACAGAAGGGCTTAGTGGCCCCGCTAGGAACCGGATGCGATTCCCGAGTCGAGCAAAAACACTTCTTATACACTTACAAAATCTTAGTTGCATCTGTTTCGAATTGTGCCCGATGAACGGTAATAGGCTCGACCTCTATTACATATGGGACCTAAACCTAGCTTGCGGAAAGTGGGTAATATTCACCTCTGTCTACACCTTGGGGTGCGACTACACCTTGGGGAGCAACGGCGATATAACAATTCACACAAAGATGTGTGGCACGGCTGGGAATCAAGCCCGGGATCTTATTTTTCTAAGGCGAGCGAGGCCCATACCGCTGCGCCACTGTTGCTCAATCGCTGAATTGTTTTATAGCCACTGCTCAAAATCGATGAAGATAAACATCGTGAGAAAACTGACATGTATATGAACCAATCATTAGAGGACATAGTGCACATCCACAACCCACACTTGGCCAGCGTGTGTAGATTAATCTTCAAAAAATTCTTGAAAATGCCTCACGTAACATACCCGGACCCGGACGCCTCCTAACATACCCGACAAAATGTGGGAGTTACTTAAAGAACTCTTCCTACACCTTCGGGTTATGAAGTCGAGATGCTTTATTACGTGTGGTATGGTATTGTTGCTTTTTCTCGTAAACTTAAGTTTTCTTAAATGTTTAGAAAATGCGGATTTGGGGCATTCAATGACGACATTATGCAGTAGGAGTTTTTAGATGTTTTTTTAGATAGGTTAAGTGTGTTGTAATTTAATTTATTCGCTATTGAGTAGGTGTGTTAGAGTATTTGTTGATCCAGGTAACTAGGTTGGTCCATGCAGATAAATCTGTCTAATAAACAGTGATTTCATGCTTGATTTTCTGTTCAAATATTCCTTTTGAATTGAAAATAATACTTAACATTTTTCAAAGTAAAATCTAGTGTAGTAATATATTATCTGTGGTAAAACTAAGTACTTGTATACACTGTATTAATTAACAAATGGCGTAACGTACATAACGGTTAACCCGTCATAATATATCGCCTCACTTCAATCCTTTTAGTGTCCCACTGCTGGGCACTCTTCTCTCAACTATCATAAAAGTTAAGAGAATTTAGACCTTAATCCACACACAATTAATTAATAAGTTAATGAATGTTACATGATAAAGCGGAGCAGCGGCGGCGCAGCGGTACGGGCCTCGCCTTAGAAAAATAAGGTCGCGGGTTTCGAATCCTGGTCGTACACATCTTTGTGTGAATTGTTTCATCTCCGCTGCTCAATATCGGTGAAGGAAAACATCGTGAGGAAACCGGAATGTCTAAGAACTAATCATTCAAGGACATGTGATATCCATTAACCCGCACTTGGCCAGCGTGTGTAGATTAAGGCCTAAACCCTCTCAACTATCTTACGACCCGTGTTCAGCAGTAGGACCAAAAAGGGTTGAAGTGAAGTGAACATGATAAAGGTAAAAATACGTGTCTAACATTTTTTTACAATCTTACTGACGGATTATTCAAAAATACTATTTTTCAAATTTGTCGTCATCATTATTATATTTAACTAAAATCAATCTTACTAAACAAATAACAATTTTCTATGCTATTTCCTATCGTGTAGTGCTATTTTCGTATATAATCTACTACAGCGCCTCTCGTGGCAACTGCTTGTAACTAAAACTATTCATACCTACTAAACTACATTTTTAATTCAAGTCGGTTAAAACTATAATACTAGGCTTAGATGATATAATGTTATTAAATTACTAAAGAACAGAAAATGCCATTGGTCTACCTAGAGTCAATTTTGAGGTATTAAAAAGTAATTATAGAATTAGTTTTGCATTGAAATTTTGACTTACTTACCCTAACAACGACTTTCAGAAAAATCCCCAAAACGTCTATTGTGAACTTCATGATGTTCTCTTCAAAGAAACTTCACGAAAACCTTTCACTTTATTCACTTTTCGACTGAAAAACAATACGAATGCCAATTTAGTACCTACTATCATATGTGTTACGCGATCAAAATAAATCACTATTGCTCCGAAAAAACGCCCTTTTCTCAAGTACATCTATTTCTGTCCACAGCACTCACCATTTTCAAAAAAAACACTTTCAAACAAAGCGAAATCTCATCACAATTTTTAAAATTTTACACAAATCTAAGTGACGTCGGTCAAATTCGGGTTCGTTGGGAAAATATAATATGTACTACGTTGGGACTTTATTGTATCAGCTTTTAGCTTGCGTGCACGCATCGCGAGGCCAACAGAAGGCGTTCTTATTATAGATACGAACGAAACTGTACTAGAACGAATCACCCAGGGATAGATTTATATACCACTACTTTTAGAAAAAAAATGCATATGGGACACATCTGGCGAGTAAATATAAGTACTAAGTACTGTGTACTTAAATCGCTGTGTGAGATCGTTTATGAGAAATATTTTAGTACTGTAGGTACTTAAAATTACAGGCTTAATTCATGTAATGTGTATTCATTCATTATCTCGGTAGATTTACCTACCTACCTAGTTGTTAATAGTTTTATATTAAATAAAAAAGTTAATCATTAAATTTTTCATGTGCTTTTTGTCGAGAAATGTTTAAAACGGAACGTAATCCACCTGCTAAAAACTGAAAACTAGTTATCAATAACGACTGTTAATTGAAGTCTGTGATAATTATAGTTTTTACTACAATTTTTTGTTTTTGTTTTAAGTGCTGTCTAATCTACCGAATTAGCATCGACTTCAATTAACAGATTTATAGTTAAAATGTTATTTTTTACTTTTTAGAAGGCGGTTCTTGTTTCAATTTTTATTTATTTTTTTGTGGTGCCCTCCGCATAGGTACATTAACCGATTTTTTTTAAAAGCTTATACTGCTGAGCCGTACCTACCTGCTGGATTTTTCGGTAATATTATTTTATTCGTCATCAGAAACAGTTCATCTTCTTTTATCCTTGAATGTAAAGAATCACTAAATTCAAGATTTATCTTTAATCAACTTTGATTTATTTCAACCCTTTTTAGTGTCCCACAGCTGGGTACGGGTCTTCTCTCAACTATTTTACGAGTTGAGAGTTTAGGCCTTAATCCACTCATGCTGGCCAAGCGCGGGTTGGTGGAATCCACTGAAATCATACCTCACACTGTATACCTACATATTTATTCTCGGAAAATGGGGGTCCAAAACATCTCCCTCCCCTGTGTTTGTGATTAGCCATCGAGGCCACGGATTCGATTCCCGTCTCGGACAATCTTTGTAAAACAAGGAAGAATTGTTTCAGTGTCTGGTGGTTGAGAGACTACCCTTCGTGCCGGTTGTCATTTAAAACATCTGTGACAATCGTTACAGGCAGTCAGAAGTAGGTATAATCTGACACCTAGTGTTTTTTTAAGACAGTTTTGATGTCTCTAGCTGATAATAACAATATTAATTAATAACTATGGACGTCATGATTACTGTTTTCACTACCAGTCAGTCAATATTAGACGAAAAATGAATTCCAGCTTGATACGTTTCAACACATACTGCTATCAAAACAACTTATCTGCAAGGCTCCATACAGTAATGAATGGAAACAATTTGTGTTCACTAGTCGCATTGAAAGTTCCCACTGGCTGTCTTGCTAAGTAATCACATTAACGAAGATTGTTGACACCACGATTTATTAAAACATGGGACAACTCAACAACAACAACAAATCGTTCGTAGGTACTTCGATTACCACAACAACATTTCAAAAATACACACATAGTGCCCTTAGTGACAAGAAAATAGTTGTTGTCTTGTATTGGTTAAAGAATTCGTATTTCTGTGTGATTTAATGATGCCAACCTTCTAGGCAAAGTCCTCCAAGAACTCGACTGGAAGAAATTGTATGATCTAGATTTTAATTTAATTTATAATTTTAGTCGATTTTGTATGGTGTTGTGTACTTAAATTTTAATCCTTGTAATTGAATTATATAAAAAAGATGTAAAATTGAGCCCCAAACTTGAAGGCTCCAATGCACGGATCTGATTAAACGTATGTACTCGTACTAAGTACATATGTTTAAGTTAATATAGGCTAATCCGTGTTAGTCCTGGGATGCGGTGGTATCCTTATGCGAAATAGTCATGTCGCAGAAGGAGGCTGCGGAAAGGGAAAGAGAGATCTCGTCCCCTAACCCAATTCGCAAAAGGTGCACCGGGCGTCGGCGGAGGGCAAATAATGCCCTCTTCCAGCCCCCTTAAACGGGTCCAGGGGTGATGGATTCGGGCGCGTCTATCACCCCCAATATATATCAGGACCCAAGGTGGCGGTGCGAAGTGTTCCACGCGCGCCTCCTTTAGATGTTGCAGGGAACACCCCCCTGACTTAGCAAAGTTTTTCAGACTTGATGGTCACGAGTCACGAGTGAACCAAAATTTTTAATTACAATTATTACTGACTACCTACAAACATTTTATTTAAGACAACATAAACCGCGATAAAATCCGTTATGAAATATGTAGTTATATTTCAATGTGTGATATTCGCGTAAATTTAAGAAAATACTATTTAAAAGTACCTACTTCATGAAGAATGTACCTAGTTGTAATAGAATTTACGGTTTAATTTTACTGTTATAGGATTTTAGCCTGGAATCGTGGAGTTCCTACCCGGGTTGGATGGCAGCACAGTAATTTACGGGAAGGTAAAATGCAAATTTTGCACTGAATAATATTCCTCTCTGCTGTAGTATCTTGACAACTTTTGTGAGACATTTCGAAAAGTGCTAACGTACATAATTCTACTGGGATACAGTTATTGCAACTAGAATGTTTCAGATTTAAACTAGGCTTTTAGCCTCTCAACTCTTTAAGATTTTTGAGAGAAGAATTGTAGCCAGCAGCGATGTTTTTTTATTTGTTTCCCGTTACTAAGTTGTGGTGACTGAACTAATAACAGAAGGAATCAGTTGCCTAAAGGTTCTAACTATGATTTAAGGAACTCATCATTACCAAAGTACTTTTGATGAACATCTATTCCTAATGCAGCTGGTCTTCAGTTAATTCGTAAAACGTGTGGGCAAACTCATGTGTATTCTACATTTCCTCGCGCAAGTCTGATGGGATGGTCTGACTGGAGGTGCAGGACTTATAGTTTGAGATGCTCTGCGTGTGTCACACACTAGAATCCTGACTACTAGGCATTGAGGAAATAGGAAATATTGAAAATTTCTACACTCTTTTTGCTCCGGCGCAGGATTCCAAACTTCCATTTTGAGTTCAACACGTCCTTTCTATTTTTTCGGGGGAATAATCCTTTACAGAACCCCCGCTTCAGGTGGCAGGGCAAGGGATATATGTGAAGTTACAGGGGGATTCCCCTGCGACATTCCTACGGAAGTAGCGCACGAGGCAATCTACAGTCTAAACCTTCAAGTAGTGAGATTATTAGCGTCAATTCCGACTGAAAGAGCAACGGCTTATAGAGGCTTTTAGAGGCAAAATATTCCAAATCATTTTGGATCTTATTAACGTGATTAAAAAGTTCATAGTTAAGATTTAACGTGAAAAAGCAGCTACCGGCGACTGCTATTTTGATGGGAATTGACCCATACTCGTCAAGGAAATTGGCTTATTATTTCGAACTTATGCTTGTATCAATATTAATACATGATTAAGAGAATAGAGTGTTGGTGAATGGTGACATCATAAAAAAACATTTATTAACAGATTCAAACTCATTTATTGCTTGGAGTTAAAATGAAATGCCTGACAGCCTTCGTCTTGTCCCTCTTTTCTTGAAGCTGCAGTAGAGACTTCAATCTCTTGTTCAAATAATCTGGTGGATATGTCACTATCTCAGTCTTAAACGTACCTGGTGACATTTCGACCCGAGGCTTCATTAAGTTGAATTTTCTTAGGAGATTTAATAAAAGTCCTGAATTTGGTGGAGGGTCTATTTGTAACTGTAATACAGAGAACGGCATTTTAAACCCTTAATAAATGACACTCACTTCAACCTTTTTTAGCGTCCCACTGCTGGGCTCGGGTGTTCTCTCAACTATCTTACGAGTTGAAAGAGCTTAGGCTTTAATCCACACACGCTGGCCAAGTGCAGGTTGGTGGATGTCACATGTCCTAGACAGATTATTTCTTAGACATACCGGTTTCCTCACACTGATTTCCTTCACAGATATTGTGCAGCGGTGATAAAACAATTCACACAAAGATGTGTGGGCACGACTGAGAATCGAACCCGCGACCTTATATTTCTAAGGCGAGGCCTGTACAGCTGCGCCACCGCTGCTCTCTTTTGAAATATTTTGACAATCTTAAAAATCTTATAAATAAAAATCAATTGCTGTTCGTTAATCTCGCTATAACTCGAGAACTGGTGGACTGATTTGACTAATTTTGGTCATAAAGGATTCAAACAAATCTGAGGACAGTTTAAATAGTGAGAAATACGCGATATTAAGTTCGCCGGGGCAGCTCGTCTTACAATAAAGAGATGACAAGATGAATATTTTTTAAGTATTCTAATCATAAATTGGAATAGAAGGTATTAATTTAAATTTAGTACTGCTACACACTTATTATAATTTACATACTCATGTGACGTCAAGACCTGACCAAAACACCAAACAAGAACAACCATCTGTCTGTTTTCCTCACGAGTGAATCGGTATTTGTTAGCGTGTTCCATCGTAGACTGCATCATTGCTTCACATCAGGCGAGTTGTGGTCAAGCGCAAGCCTATTTTAATATAAAGAAGGTGTTCAAACTGCATGTCCCTTGACAACGCGAAAATTAAATTCTATACTTACAGTGATGGTAATAGGGTCGTATGATCCATCATCCGGCTATAAATAAAAAAATATATATTAATAGTTACCTACCTTTTGACAAGAAAACACAAGAACTTAATAAAGCAAACTACCCCCGATTCCCTAAAACTAGAGTGTCCGGCAACGTCATGAGCCGAGGTTCGTCCCCACATGGGGAGCCTTCTTAACAGTTGCCACAGTACTTGAACGGTTCGACCGTCCCCGGACGGCTCACCGAAAAAGTCCAATGAACCAATAAAGGCTCTCCCGGCTGATTGGGTCAGGTCATCCGCAAAAAAAAACATTAGTTACTAACTTTTAAAAATATCTTCGAAATCGGATCAGCAGCGCGGCAGCTGCATATACAAACTGATAGGGTGAAATCCGGACATCATTTATGATGATCAGTACATGAAATTAGTTCGGAGTTCAGGAACTATAGGGGTATCCAATAATCAGTACCATAGGGAAACCTTAATAGCGAACTGCCAACCTTTTCATTGGGTCATCAGTCTTTCATTCAAATCGAGTTCTGCGTACAGAGTAGTAATTTTAAATTGTAATGAAGTAAAATAAAAATAATAATCTTAAATAATTAGTTAATTTGAAAATAATAGTATTTACAAATAAAAGTATATATGTATCAGATGTTTTGGAATATGGTGGAGTCCCTTTCGCCCTGTACATATACATATCTACATCATTAGGTACGAATTATGATACTATTCCAACTTATTTCTACGAATTTTTAATATGTTTACTTAGGTACCTGTTCAATAGATCTGCTTTCATCGTTTCGCTGAAATAAAGATGTTCTAAAGATTTAATTAGTTGTTAAAGTGGTACCATTGGGGCAAAGGTGCTCCAATTTTTAAAATCGCTAAATCCTACTGAGGGATTTTTAGCTGACAACACTACCAGATAGACCACCGATCATCAAAATCCTCCAACTAGGGGACAGTGGGTGGTCACTGCTATACATTGAACGTAACCGTTTTTCTTGAACCATGGTCTGTTGAGGGGTAGTGCTAGACGTGGTTCATTTTATATTGGTACGTTGACCTTTCAATTGCCAACTTTACAAAATCATAGATTGGTATTATAAAATGTTGGTATACCTGGCAAAATAAAATAATAATATGGCGTCAATAACAAACTTATACCGGCCGTTTTTGAACGTGTTCCCTTATTTCTGTGGTTATTTTACAGTTACTACTGATTTGTGAAAGAGATTTCGTTATTATCGTGGTGTTGAGACTTTCTGCAATTTCGCGTGAAGAATCCGCCTGTCAGTGTTACAGCTGTGTACTTGTTATATACTGTTGATTATTTTGCTGATGAATATGGCCAGCAAACCAACTCAAAAGTGTCAAATATGTGGGAACAGGAGAACAGCGACTAGCAGATAGTAAAGCTAGTTATTTACTTTCCGAACAAATAGATTCTATTCTAGAACAAATACTCTCTTCTATTTGTTGTGAAAGTACAAACCTTTGGTTTTCATTTGGAAAGGGACAGTTTTCCCATATATTGCGAAGTAGGTATACCATTGTTAAGATTTCAAAATAAATAAATAATTAAATGCTAAGCGTCTTTTTTTTGCACCGATAAAAGTAAAGTTCATCTAATAAGTAGATCCTAAGCTGGCCCTACCCTACCCTGGTAAGGAGTATCGATATCGATATTTTCGTTTTAACGTAACAATAGTATCGATATTTTATAGTACACCTCTAAGCTGTCAGCGTTTATCTACGGAAAGTTGGCAGCAGCCCTATTTACTTTGCAATGTTGGTTGAAAAACTCTGCACGAATTCAGCTCTATGACATGTTCTAAGTGCCGTCTCTTAAAACGTAGTGATTATATGCTCAGTGCTAGGGGACGGTAGGCTCTTCTGCAGGATAAACCTATTTTTTCTCTACAAATGGGTCAGAGTAGGATTCTCTACGTAGTCTGCGAAATGGGTTTCGAGACTGTTCTCTATAAAGTCACTAAATTCTTTTTTAATCTCAATAAATGAAATCATAGTACCGACCCCTAAGTGCACAATTTGTTGTATTGATGCAACATTATGTGTAATTTAATTTTTAAAATTGTTTATGTTTTACTTGAATAAAGTTCTATTTTAATCTCATTGGGAGAACCAAAGGTATAAGAGACACAAAATAAAGAAGACTGCTAAGTAACTACTAGAAACTATCTCATCATTAGACAAATCAAGATTATAACCTTGAAAATTCATTACAAAGTTGATTTCAACACAAAATTCATGAAAGAGAGAATTCAATAAAGAGAAATATTATATCAAATGGTCGTAGCAAGTTCAATGTTATGAAAACGATGAAGATCATTTCTGATAAGTCAAAGAATTTACAAAATTCATTACAAAGTTGATTTCAACACAACATTCATGAAAAAAAGAATCCACTAAAGAGAAATATTTAACCAATAGTCGTGGCAAGTTCAATGATATAAAAAGGATGAAGATAATTTCTGATAAGTCAATGAATTTACTTATAAAATTAAATATATCAAAAATTGCTTAATTTCTTTTTTATACCACAATAAAGAACGCCTTTTGTACTATGATATTAAAATAAGTACTATATTTAAAAGTACATAAAGTATTCAAATTTATTCTTTTTAAATCTATTCAGAATTTATTTTTATGTTAATTGAGCTAGATAGGTAGAGTGTAAAATTGAAAGAAAGAAAGAAAAGATAATATGAAAGAAAAACACTTATATGACACAAACAGCAGACAACCAAATAAAAAAATCATGTAGTCAAAAAAACAGATAAAAAAGAAAAAAATAAATGAAAAAGAGTGTCAGTGTGACCCAGTGTCAAACGTGGAAGTCAGCGTTTGGCCCTCACCGTACAGCTTTTTTCTTTTTACACTGTCTCTTTCAACTTGACGTCAGAATCACTGTCAAAGACGGTGGACGCCAATTTTTTTTTTTAAAGTGAAGTGAAGTGAAGTGAAGTCAAACGTGGACATTGCTCAGTAAATTGCTCAATAAACTTATGGATTTTACATCATGGGGCACTTGATAACTTTGTTTATGGTACATCATCATCTTCATACTTTAAGTATGATCTCTGCAGAAAATCATCCCTCAATTTTGCCAGTGTAAAGTTTAAATAAGTATACAAGCTTTTAAAATAGATATTAGTAATAAAATTAAACTAAAAAAAAACTTCGATGTTCTAGGATGCCATTTTCCTTCACTTCTCTTTTCCTTGAGTTCGAAAAATTACAACTTACATTCACAACAACATTGTCGGAGTCATTCTGTGCTGAGTTCGAAGACATATCATCTGCTCTTTGAGACGGCTGGTTACCTTGCATTATTTGTAGGAATGACAAGATAGTTGACAAACTTCTCAAGATGGCCGTCGGATCCAGGTTCCAATTTACATCATTGCAATATATTGGAGTTGTGACCGCAGTTATGATTATGAAAAGTGCTGAAACAGCTGTTATTAGGAGTAGGTAGTAGAGCACTAAGTGGCTTCTACAGAGTGATTGGTAATTTGTGCAAAATATTTTTACCACGTGGTAGTGCATGAGCAATTTTTCTTAGGAAATTTTGTTAGTAATCATGTAGTTACAAACAAATTTCCCAAAGAAAACAACTTGAGCAATTATATAAATCATAATATCTTGATGTTGTTTGTAATTATGAGCACTGCCACGTGATAAAGTATTTTACACCAATTACCAGTCACCCTATAATGGATTTTTAATTTTCGAAAAGGTATTTTTCGAAATAATTTTGTTGCCTTATAGTGCTTAAAAAGGTGGACCGTTTTTCATGCGGTAATCGAAATGGTTTTTTAGTCAGTTTCACTAAATTTTTAATTTAGAATTTTAAAATTTATAACTTAGTTAAAGCTTGAAGATTGTAATTGAGCCTGATAAAAGGCATTAGGCTCGCCCCTGCTACGTATGAGACCTAAACATAGCCGGCGAAAAGTGGTAGAAATTTTCGTCTCAGGGAACCTCTCCTCTCAGACAGCGTTGAAAAAATGAAAAGTTTAAATAAGCACCACGGATAATGCCGATATTCAACCTCTGTTTACACCTTCGGCTAATACAGGCATGACTGTATAATTGTATATATCTGATTTTTTTAAAGTTAAAGGTTAAAAGTTTACTTACAAAACAAACTCATTGCCTCAAACGCAGTTCAAACAATGTTTAATACACGAATCGTTTACATTAGACAGTAAACACCAAAACTAATTCGGTTATCTAGTTTCAATTAAAGACAAAATTGTGTTTCAATTGACAAGTATTTGCAGAAATTAGATTCGTTGGTTTCTAATTTAATGATGTTTTTAATAGGGATGGCAAGGTATGAATATTCGTATTTTAATTATTAATCCGTCAGTCATCATCATTACCCTTGCCTTTTCCCATTTCTATTGGGGTCGGTAGCTACCAGAATTATACGAGCGACTGCCATCAAACCTAAAAACCTCTATGGAACCAGTAGCCAGTGGTTAGACCAGGTGTCAGATTATATTGGCTTCTGACTACATGTAACGACTGTCATAGATATGTTAAATCCGAGGCACGGAAAGTAGTTCCTCAACCAACCAGACACCGAAACTAATTTTTGTTGTTACACAATTATTGTCCGGGGCGGGAATCGAACCCGCGACCTCCCGGGCACTGTATAGCCCAATCAGACGGCTTACACCGCTCGACTACCGAGGTCGTCCTTTAACTAATCCGTCAGGAAGATTTAAAAAAAAAATCTCATAACTTCCGGTTCAAATCCGGTGACCATATGACATTTAAGTATATACCTCTAGTTTATAGGTAGTCTGATACTTTCAACTATCTAATCCTCAAAACTGAAAGGAAAACAAGTTTTCCTATAACATTCCAAGTTAAGATTAATCTCGAAATTGGATACCAGAACTTAGATTAGCTATCCGCGCTTTTTACTTTAAGTTAGTACCTACTGAGTAAGAATAGTTAGTAGAATGGGAACTTGTTACAAAATGTGAAAATTAAAACATTTTCAAATTTTTCTAGCCCGTCCGTAACAACGACAGTTTGTCAAACTACAAAAATAGAGGACTAGAGTATTTAAGACAATATTTTTATTAAAAACTGCTTCCGGCGGGTGCCGCTCCGCCATATTTAGACCAAAAAATTACCTACTACTTAATACTTTCAAATTACCTACATAAAGAAAACAATTCAGAATAGCATGCATAGTGACGTAAATACTGATTGCTATCATAAACTTTCCTTCATTATAAAAAAAAACCTTATCACTAGGCTAGCTTAAAGCCGTCGAAAACCGTTCTTGGTCCTTTTTTACTTTTACATCTTTACTTACTATGAATAACTCTTGAAGAAAATCGTGTGCGAGATTTCCAAGAGATTCCAAAGGACGATGTCATGCCACTGTCAGTCATTTTATTGTCAAATTACCGATCACAACTGTCACAACAGTAAGTCAAATCAGTCCAAATCAGTCAGGCAAAACAACGTCAATCAAAATAGTAATTTTAAACCTCAACCACCGGTGTTCGTGCTATTTTTTGTAATTCAGTTTATGATAATGTCTGCTTTTCATGGATTTCCCGACCTTCCTGGCCAGGATGAAATACCGTTCTGCAAAATAAACGAAGTGTACTGCTGCGGCAACTCCCGCTATGGCAATATTTCTACGTTTACGAATTCGGTAAGGTTATCATATTTCACTGGCAGTTTTTCTTCTAAGTAAGCTTCTTATTAATGTTTTCTGTATTTCAGACGAAAAACCATCCAGTAATTAATGTGACAAGGGACATACATCTCCACAGAACAAGCGATGAAAACGTTTCCATGTACATTGATGTCGAAGACAACTTACTAAAGAAAATTAGTAGCGTATGGTACAAACAAGGGTTTTTAGAAGCCTTGAGTGTTGCCGCTGACCCTTCGGTGAACAGAGAGAGCCCTGCACTAGCTGTAACAGCATCCTACGTGTTAAAAATAGCAAATGTTTTAACTGCATTTAGATATTTTTTACAACCTCACTTAAAAGATATAGGGCCAAAAATCGTGTCAAATTATTCTAGAACGAGAAACTGGGATCAAGGCCCTATAAAATGTATGGTGTGGCATCCTCATACATCTAAAATGGCTGTTGCAACTGTCGATGATAATGTTCGAATATATTGTTCTGAAGTTTCTTTTGTATCTACTCTTAAGTGTAAAGCCCAAGGTCACGTGTCATCTTTATGTTGGAGACCAAACTCAGCCTCAGAATTAGCTGTAGGATGTGAGCAAGGAGTTATTGTATGGACAGTAGATCCTAATTCAATGTTTACCAAGCCGTCTTCGAGTAATGCTGTATTGTTGAGAAGGCAAGTTCTTTTTTCATTTTATCTTATTCAATGATACATTTATGATAATTTATATATTAATAATACTTTGTAAGGAAAACCTACTAATATAGTGCTATGAAACTAAATTATATTTTAGACACACTTGTGAACAGTACCTACTTGAAAAACCGTGTTGTGACAAAAAAATTACAATTGGTCTCAAATTCGCATCCCTTTCTGTTTAATTGAACTTCCTTGTAAGAAGTAATAATAAAGACACTAACACGTTCATCTAATCCCAAGCTAAACAGGGTTTGTGTTATGGAAATCAGATAACTGATAATGAAGGAGTTCTTACTGGTATGCTTTGGTAGTACTTACAGAGTAATAATGGGTACTTCACTTAGGGTTAATTGTTATTTGAAGAATATTTTAGATGTTCCGACACTATTTACATATGTTTAAATAAAAGTTATTTAGCTATTAAACAATGTCCTTGTAGGAGCAAGCTTGACACTTACGCTGACACGTAATTAGTATGTACAAAACGGTTGATACAATTATCAGTGTTTCCTTAAACTTACACCACATTAGGACCCTAGTACACAGACAGCCACTGCTCCAGAACCCTACATTCCCCTAAGTCTGTGGATAAGCGACACTATATTTGCACCTGTATATACTTACCTTCAGTTCGTAATAGTAGTTTAATATCTTCAGATCTGGTCACAGTCCTGTAACTGATGTAAGCTGGTCACCAAATGGTGATCTGCTCATCAGCTGCTCAGGAGCAGACACTTCAATGCTTGTTTGGGATGTTGCCATGGAAACTGCAGTACCTTTGAGACGAGTCGCTGGAGGAGGAATTGTGTTTGCAAGATGGTCATTTGATTCAAGCAAAGTTTTAGCTGCAACTTCTTCTATTATTTTTAGGTGGGTACCATTAACATTCCACTTTTAGGGTTTGTATAAAAAAAATTAACCAAAAAAGAAAATCTTAAACAAATGTTTGTCTCGAGTGAGAATCGAACTCACGACCTGCGGCGTGAAAAGCAAGTATCTTACCTACCACGACACCGGCCCGTCAATGACCAGCCCAAACCCATTTTAACTTTGCGGACTTCTAGCCCACGTCCACTATGCCTGTTTCGGAGTGTATGACTGAGTTGCGGACTCGATATATAAAATTTGATATATCATTATTGTTGGCGACATCGCTGACAATGACTAATTAGGTTAATAACATAACTTAGATTTGTTAATATGTTTTATAGATAGCTGATAAGAGATAGCATATTTGTTTGTATATTATTATTGTTAGTAAGTTACTGTGTATGTGACTAGGAAGAAATAGTCTCTTAAATGATGTATTATGATAACAAGTAATCTTGTGATAAGGGTAATTAGTAGGGTTTTTTGGAAATAAATGAGGAAACTATAGTGTTTTAATGTGGGGAAACATAATAGGATAAATAAGCAGTAGGTCTGGGAAAAGAAACAAGAAATAGGTAGATTTTATTAAACTAAGGCGCTACGAGGCGAGAAGCCGTTTCCTAGAAAGCGATAAGCCGTTTCTTGGAAGCGGCGAAAAACGTGACCATATAAGGTAATGAGTTATAAAAACCTATTCTTGTAAGGGGGGCTGACCAATCACATTGTAGATTAAAATTAGGGGAAATTTAGCTCCGCCCCAAAACGGACGAGATTGGTCAGTCCTCCACACGGGCTCGTCATCCGAGCCTGTCGTTGTAACATCAATATTTTGCACTTAAGCCGAATAAAGTACTGCGTTGCATCGCAGTCGGCAACCAGATCGTACTATGGTGAATAAATGAACGAGTGAACAGTGAACCATCGGTGTTTTAATCCGGGCACGACCAGCACCGTCGATAAGGAGGTCCTGGAGCCACCAGTCCTCCGTCGGTTCCTAACTGGAATTCATTACAATTATGATATATCGAACTTTTTATATTTTTCAGTATTTGGGAAATTTAATTGCGGAATAGCCCTTAGCTGCTGTGTATTTAAAACACAAGCAATGTTGTTATAAAAACATCAACATTATATATTTTTTCAGGATTTGGGACACAAAACGCTGGTCTCCAGAACGCTGGTGTGCACGCAGTCAACGTGTAGTAGCTGCGTGTTGGGGCCCTAACGATATGTTGCTGTTTGCTGCTAAAGGGGACCCTATTGTGTATGCGCTCACCAATACAGGGCTTATGACTGGTAAGCTAAAACTGGTAAACTCGGCTAAACTACTTAGTTCGCTAAGATCAGCCAGACAGTATGAGATCCAGCTTCAAGATGTTCGCTTTAATAACATACATAATCAAAATCTAAAAATAAAGTCCCTTAATCATAAATTTATGTAAAAATTAGGTTTTTGTTATGTGCGTTATGAACGTAAAAATCTTGCAGGTGGACTTAGCGGACACATCGAGCAAAAGAATCGGGATTATAGGTTGTATATAAATACATGGCACGATGATAATATTGCTGCAAGATTATTCTCTCGTTCGGACAAGAGACGGTTCCTTAGACTAAAAGAGTCTTTGGCAAAGTGAAGTGATCTGCTAGGATTTCCGTTAAAACTAGCTGCAGCAAAATAATGACGTCAAGCCTGCTTGCAAAATAAACTGCTAGACATATTTTGGCTATGGCTGCCAGTCTGTATTATTGCTGACTGACGGCAAAATCAGGCTAGAATGACTAAATTTGATGTCAGTGAAGGCTTCCAACATTGTTGCCTGTGTTGATGTTTTGAGTTAAAATACTTACCGCATACTTTGCTTTACATTGATAGATCGGTAGGATAATTCACGTAATTAAATAAATTCAGTTGCAGTTAAGTTTCGATCAAAACAGCCCTTTTCGTACTCTCGTAATTTTGACAGCTGCTGTCAGATACGCTCGCATCAAGTTTCCGTCACGCGAGCGCTTTAGATTAGATATCACAGCTAAACAATTATAAGAGTACCATTTTGCACTAAGACGAAAACTTAATTGCAACTGCACCTCAACTTGATCGCAACTGCACTACAACTTGATCGGCGCGTCAAGATCTTACGTGAATTAGGGCACAGACAGATTGTTGACCGGATATTATTGGCGTGTTCGGTAAGATACTTGCTTTTCACGCCGCAGGTCGTGGGCTCGATTCCCACCCGAGACAAACATTAATGATGAACATTAGTGTTTGTGTCGAGTCTGGGTGTAAATATCTATTACAAGTATATATTTACAAAAGAAAAGTATTATATGTATAGTACAAGTACACAAGCTCTGCTTAGCTTGGGACCAGATGACTGTGTGTGTTAATGTCCCGGAATATTTATTTTATTTTTTATTTTATTTATTTCCATATTTACAGGTTCACAAGCCACCAAAGCGCTCCCAGTCCTCGACGTAACTAAAGTGGAATTGGCGTCAGGCGATACTGTAGGTGGACCTATTCTAGATATGTGCTGGGATAGAACAGGCCGATACCTAGCGATGTTATTCGAGGAGTCTCATCTGATCGCTGTGTTTTGTACTACACATTTAATGATGCAGTTGAAGATTACACCTTGGTGAGTTAATGGTCTTAAATAATACTAGCTTCCGCCCACGGCTTTACTCGCGTGGTACTTATTGGGATAAAAAGTGCCTATGTGTAAATCCAGACCTATTACTAACTATTTAACCACAGATAAAAGTAATGTAAGACTATTCGTCACTAATATCCGTATCGCTTGAATCATCATCACTGTCTGTGCAGCTTGAGGAGTCAGTATCTTGGCGATAGGCGATACGCGAGTTAAACGGTCGGCCT
The DNA here is from genome assembly GCA_936450015.1 of Meganola albula. Lineage (NCBI taxonomy): Eukaryota > Metazoa > Arthropoda > Insecta > Lepidoptera > Nolidae > Meganola > Meganola albula. Next base: position 11,103,619 of record OW388159.1, on the reverse strand, counting down.
ACAGAGGTTAAGCTGTTTTGGTCCCGAGGCGAAACGATTGCCGTTTATTAGGCACAATCCTTAATTTTCACCAGCAATATTTTTAGAAAGATCTTTTTGTTTGACCCGGGATTCGACCAACAACAACAATTGTTTAAAATCTTAATCGGCATTCGTCGTCAACCTTTTTAGTGAACCACTGCTGGGCACGGGTCTTCTATCAACTATCTTACGAGTTGAGAGAGTTTAGCGCTTTATCCACACATGCTGGCCAAGTGCGGGTTGATGGATGTGATATGTTCTCGAATGATTAGTTCTTAGTAACCGATTTCCTCACGACGTTTTCCTTCGCCGATATTGAGCAGCTGCGATGTTACAATTTACACAAATATGTGTGTGCACGACTGAATCGAACGAATCGAACCCGCGACCTTATAAATCTAAGGCGAGGCCGTTACCGCTGCGCCACCGCTACTCATTGGTTTCAATCATTCTATTTCATCTATTTTTATTTCCAGCTGCTACATATGCGGAATTGACACAGAAGTACCAACAACAATGGCCTTCCAACAGAACTTCAATGAAGGTGCCTGTTTGACTATAGCCTGGTCTAGTGGGAGGGTACAACATTTCCCTATTCTATACACTGATGCTTATTAATTAACTACTTAATTATTCATAGTATGAATGCTTCGAACGTCTTTGGCTGACCTATTAAAAAAATACATCAGAAGAAACAATAACAAGTAAATTAATAGTCGCAAATAGATGTTTGGCGATCTTAAAATATTAAAATTGGGCAGATAGAAAAAAGGATAGTGTGGTTTTATAAAAGTGAAACCTTTTTTTCACTTTAAAGACATTTAACTAACAATATTTGTAATAATATTCCATTAGGGTATAAAAATCGCTTTATCATCAGCTGCTGTGAACTATAGGCGCCGCCATATTGGCCTTGGCTGCTCTGACGAGCGCCTTTCACTTTATCCCTACTCAGCGGCCGACCGTCACCGACACACAGACGAAAAAGTTTGATACGATTTAATAAAAGATGCACTTTAAAAAAGTCATGTTTAAATAAGGAGATAGGTAGGAGCTTTAGTCATAGTCCTAAATCAGAGAATAGATTCAACTCAGGAGCTCATACCAAAAAATCATCTAACATTTTTTACTGCAGCTGGTTAAGGAATACCAATAATGTTATCCTTGTTTCTCAATAGTTCCCGATTCACGAAAAGGTAGAAATAGATGTAGGCATATTGGTAAATTTTATGAAAACTATGATTCTAAAAATGAAATCTTACTGGGCGTTTCCACTGCATAACAAAACATGATACAAGCATAGTCTTATCTCTTTCTACTCATCTCTAAACGATAGAGATAGGTAGTGTTTGCAACATGTTTTCTTGTGCAGTGGAAACTACGTAGTCTCTAACAATATTGGTTCGATTTAAATGGGCTCCATCAGCGACAATGATAATTGCGATTTTTCGCGATGTTAGTGACTTATTTTTATTGTTACTAATTTTAAACTCAGAGTACTAATTCTAAAAGCTTTCGGGTCGATAGTCGTATCCCTTAAAATAAGACGGTATCGTCGCCTGAGTGGAAATCTCTAGAAACGCATTATTATTAAAATTTATTTTATTACGTTTCAATGCAGACCCAATGGACAATCTTATAGTATCGAATAGTTCTTGCTATAAAAGCGCGTTAAATTTCTATATTAAATAATAAGAAATTATAAAAGACTGTACAAATTTTATTGTACAGCTCGCAGATTTTCTTCTTCTAAAGTTACTTCTTTTACACTTGCGAGGATTTCACCCTAAGGCGTTGATATCGACAATCGCTTATCGTTGTCGACGCCAACGTGTCATTGTCAGACGACGCGAGCTTCCATAGCAAATTCCCGCTCGTGGAGCACATTTAAATGAATCCGCGTGGACGTTCACATAATTTAAGTGCAAAATATAAATAAGACTGTAATTTATTAGTTTTGTAAATATGTATACAGTAATAAAATGATTTTAAATTTTTTTTGTTGTCTTTATTTAGACGAATATCGTGTTGTGCGCGTTACGGGGAAGGAACGGTTGTACTTGTTCTTATTAAAACCGGATCGGGCGATGTTCTGAGATTTCGACCCGGAACGTACATTTACCGATACTTCTTCCCACGGTTTCCAAACTGCATGTTTCTTCAACGAATGTTTTAACTCGTCGTCCAAATTAAATTGCATTTTTACAAAAACATAATTATCTTTATCTGATGTCATTTTTCTTCTAGTTAGATATTTACTATTACACACATAAAATGGCTTACATACGCCTTCTAGCAGTTCATGTCGCATGTTTTCTAAATCCAATTTTGTATTCACACCAAGATCTACAATAACAGTCTTAAAAATCTCATTAGAATTTGAATTTAATACCGTGTCAGTAAGCATCAGAACTGATTGGTTTGTCTCAGCTGTAGTATCACTTATAAGCTTTCGGATGTTCATGATATTTTTCTTTCTTTTTTTATTTTTATCAACTTGGAATTTATCTAGATTATGTTTGAATATCTTGGCTACTTTATGTTCAACTTTATTGCTAAGTTTCTTAAGAAAAGAGGTTACAATCTCTTTATCAGACTCAGAATTAATGTTGATTGCATCTCTAACATACATGGCTGCGTAATTTCTGAAAATACTGACACTGGTATCATTTAATTTACTGTAAAAATAATTTAAGAACTCTTTTAGCTCTTCAGAACATAATTTGAAGTTGCCGCATTGGTTGTAAATTTCACTTTCTCTCAAAACGGGTTCGTCACTAGTTCCTAATGACGTTAACGACGTGACATTAAGAGGAGCTTGCTTTTTAAAATGTAAAACTTTACATTCAATCTTATATTCGTCAGGCAAATCAGTTGCATTACCATTTTCTGTTAGCAAAGTTCGAAAAAACTCTTGGAATTGATTCATAAACGAAATTTCTTTGATGCTCTTCGTTTCTAAATACTTGGTGAATTCCTCTCTCAAATCGGTCCATTGGTTGTGAGACATGTTATACATTTTTTGTATCGCTCTACGTGTTTTTATGTTTTGACGTCTGAACACTTGATCTGGTGTTTCTATATTACTTCTCCATGAGCATCGACTCGCCACCATCTGTGCTATCATGTCATCTAATGTGTTTAACACCAATTGCTTCATATTAGATGATATTCTTTCATTTTCCATCATCAACCTCACCTGTTCTCTTAGAGATTTGTATTTTTTTATTGTTTCTTTAAACGTTGTTGGTTCTTTGCCATTATATTTTACATTTTTCCCAGCTCTTAAACGGGCATGTGATGTCGGTGTAAATTCTATTATTGTAGTTTCATCGTTATTTGAATCTTCATGTTTATTTATTATATCGATATGGTCATTATCTTGCAGTAAGGGTAGTAGTTTTTTTACTTTATTTTCGATAGCTTTTGCTATGCTGTCGTCTTTTGTTTGTTGTGATCTAAATGCAGCACCACTAGGGTCATTGTTATTGAGGTTGAGTGTTTTTAAGTACGGCTTGATATATGTTTCTATGAAACTTAATAGGACAGACATATTTGGAAGTTGTTCTGTAACTTTCTGTGCTTGTATGGTGTGGATCGTGCATAATGCTAATACTGTGAAAAAATAAGATACTTAGATACTTCACCACTTTCCACCAATTGAAAGGATAGTGGTGCAAAACTGTCAGGTTCTGCAGATTCATACCAAATTTAATCAACTTTAATAACTAATTACGGGTATCTTGATCACACGTGCCGAGCAAACGGGTGAGACAGTGCTCGGCCGAGTACTCGGTACGTATAAACATGGCTTGCTATGTTTTACGACCGAGTACGTACTCGGCCGAGGGTATCTCGTCCTTAATGTTTTTACTGACCGCTCTTACAATAGTTATTTTTTTTTGTATTTGTTGTTTTAAGAATACTTTGGATATTTTGACAAATGTCAAATTTCAAAATTAATCCCTAGATAAAGTCATTACAATTGAAAAATCGGGCCGTACTTAAGTTATTTGTCTGTCTGACATTACTAAATGTACTACTTTAGGATTACTACAGTTATTTTGTAGACCTAATATTTTTATCACTTCAACCCTTTTAGTATCCCATTGCCGGGCACGGGTCTTCTCTCAACTATCTTATGAGTTGAGAGAGTTTAGGTTAATCCACACACGCTAGCCAAGTGCGGGTTATTGGATATTACATGTCCTCTAATGATTAGTTCTTAGACATGCCGGTTTCCTCACGATGTTTTTCTTCCCCGATATTTAGCAGCGGAGATAAAACAATTTACACAGAGATATGTAAGCACGACCAGCATTCGAAACCGCGACCTTATTTGTCTAAGGCGAGGCTCGTACCGCTGCGCCACCGCTGCTCTATATATTTTTGTGTTGCTTGTGAATAGGTAATTCGTACCTCCAACAGTTCCGACTAACAATACAAAATTCACCATAACGTTTCATGTATTTCAATAACTTTTGCTTCATGATACCATTTTACGATATTTCTTTACATAAAATGTGTTTTTTATAAGTACTTGTTTAGCAATCTGAACCGATATATTTTACGAGTATTTTTTTATAGGTGTATTTTGAGATTTCTCATTTGGTTCGACTCTCAATTTAGTTATTGTGTTGGCAGCAGCATTAACGCTCTAGCATAATATAATAATAATAATAGTGGGACTGGAATGGACTTATCGCCACTGCTACCTACCTATAATCTGTCTTACAGCTTATTGAAATTAAAATACTCTATAAGGGCTTACACACAATCGACGGTTGAACAAATGACAAGGTATGGTATTTTTTTAATGAATTCTATCAACCACTTCTATGTACAGGAGATTATATAGGAGATTCTGTGGTAAGTATAACATATGGGTTTATAAGTTTGACGGGCCGGTGGCGTGGTCGGTAAGATGCTTGCTTTTCACGCCGCAGGTCGTGGGTTCGATTCCCACCTAAGTCCAACATTTGTGTGATGGACATGTCTGTTTGTCTTGTGTGTGGGTGTAATTATCTATATTCAAGTATGTATTTGCAAAAGAAATGTATTATTAAATGTATTGTTTTATTACCAGTTATCTGTTTCCAAAGTACACGATTTGGGATCAGATGACCGTGTGTGTTAATGTCCCAGTATTATTTTATTTGCCAGCAAAAATTGTGTCCTCTATTATGATAACCTGACGGACAAAATCATGCATCATAGTATTGTCTTAGATTTACGCGAATATCACACATTGAAATAAAACTACTTTTTTTAGATAGGTATTTGACGTCCAAAAATTTTTGGACGTCAAATACCTTAGTCCACCCGTAAACATGAAGTCTGAAAAGACTTTGAAACGTCGGGATCTAAAATCTAAAGTAAACCGCGATAAAATCCGTTAAAAAGTAGTTTTATTTCAATCATGCATGATGTTATAGGGTTGACAAAAAAAATATTCTTAAGCAACAGCATTTTATTAACAACGATAGGTACAGTACAGTGATTCAGAAGTAGGCACTGAATACTCATTGGCTTATTAAGTAGGTCGTACAAAATTGCAAAAGCCCACATTAACCTTATTGTCTAATATTGCAACATTGATATCACTTGCAGTTAAGTTCTTAATTATTTCATCAGTATCAAAAGACCTATGCTAAGAGATTGTAGTTTGAGAGCCTTGATAAACCTTATAACGGACCTGGTCAGATCTATCTGACAATTTGCAAAATATTGTTAATTTGTTAGATATATCTGACAATGACAATAAAAGGTTTATTATATGTCTCTTAAACCTAAGTTGAATTATGAGCTTATATTGTCCAGTCCCTTCTGAATAACTATTTTTAATATTTGTTTATGCATAATATCTTTTCTCATAATTATTTTTCGTAAAAATTAAATAAGACAGATCATTATCATTAGTACCTAACTAGAGTCTTAAAACTTGTATAACCATAAGTAGATTTACATTTTTACATGACTAAAGTAAAAATAAGTACTTACATAAATAGAGAGTCGTTTTTGTAACTAAATTTAAAATATGTATCTATTTTCACCATATACATATGAAAATTTAGTTGAAATATAGTGAACAAGGTCAAATTGCGAAATATAATCAGGTATTAAGTACTTAGTCTTTTCTAAATCTACTTAGTCGTGTCGAAAATCTTAAATATTTAATATTAAAGACGATACAATTCCGCGCAACCATCACTTTTATAATATTTGGACTCGTTTCTATTAAAATTTCAAAATTAGCAACGAACATAACTTATTATGGCGTTGCTATAACAATATAATAATATAATATATCTTTTGCAAACCAAACCGCGCGGCGTTTTAATATCAGTTGAACGTTCTACATCCATACATCGAATTCCAATATAAAAATAATAATAAATAATAATGTTATACAAACTTAAAATTTAATAATCACACTAATCTAAATAATGAGCAGATATCATTCTGTTTGACTAAACATTTATTTGACAACCTTAAAAAATATTTATAAAAATGAACAATTGAAAATAACTATTGTTCATTTTTACAAATTATTATTTTACTTTTGACAACCCTAAATATAAGGTCCGCTACAGCCGCGCGGTTGACACGCGGCGTTTTTTCGGACCTAGCGCCATCTAGTAATCTACTCGAGTAAATTAAGTTTGCTGTTAGTTTTACGTAACTGCGCCCGCCACGGTATTATTTTAGCGTTGTCCTCCTCTTCTACGTGTTTACCATTAGTCGTCGAATGACCTGCGAAAATACAAAAATATTAACGTACTAGCGGACCCGCAGACGTCGTTCTGCCCGGTAAAGCAGTGCCATCTGCCGGGTCTCAGACCTACCGAATATAACCAATAATAAATAATAGGTATCTAACCCGGATTTCGGCACTTCTTCGCTTTCTAAATTTTCTTTTTTTTTAATTTTTCTTTGCGTAAGAACCATACTCGTACTTAAAGGAATATTTAAAAAAAATAATTAGCGAAATCGGCCCAGCCGTTCACGCGTGATGTCGTGACAACGGAAAACGGGTTTCATTTTTATATTTTTTTAGATTTGACACTAGTGAGTAACCGCTGCCTAATACAAATATCATTGTATTTAGCAGCATTGCTTTTAAATGTGTGGATTGTTGAATGGAATGTTAAAGAATGGGGTTTGCGAAAAGAAAAAATCCGAAATGGGTGTGTCGAATCTAATCTTAAGATACTACGGGATGAGCGGGGGATGAGCGGGGAATGGACTGTAAATGTCCTATCACAGATTATCACCGATTCGTTGGTAAGGGAACACCTAAACTAAACGAGGATCTGAGCTAACCTGGACTGGACTGGTTTGGACTACAATTATTCTATAGGGATGAGACAAATCATACTGGAAACGGTAGGTACAGGACTAACTAAATGAGGAATAGCAATCGTAGACTGCAGCAATTCTGCGTTTTACTCACCATTACATATCTCAGTTGCAAGTTTAGCCTCTGAAGGGGCACGGACAGGGTGCGATGGCGAGTCGTAGCACATCGATATGTTGTCGATGGAGACGGCACGCTGCGTACCGCTGGGGTACGACCGCCACTCGCCGTTTGTGTGACCGTTCGTCTCTTCCACCTTGGGGGTGTAGAGCGAGTGTCTGGAAATATGCATACAGGTACAGCACAAGTCAAATAATGGAACCAGCTACGTTAGAAATCGGCGTAGAATTAACGTCTAAACGTCTGAAGCCCATTTGTTACGAATATTGCTCATGCTTCCTATGTTTACCTAAATCAAGAACTGCAGACGCTTGAGGTCTTGCCACTATAGGCTATGTAATTTGGAACAACGGCGAAGATTCAATGACACTCAAAATAAAGCAAATGTAAAGTAAATCCTCATCAAAAGATCCATAAAAACAGACGCTATTGAACCTACACCTGGCGTCCCTAACTTAAACAAAACGGACCTCAACCTGTTCTCAGCCTCCTCCCGCCGTTGCAGCAGCTGTCTCTTCCACGCGGGAACAGCTGCCGCTCTCCTCCTCTCCGCTTCACCCGCCAACTGGTTCTCCAGATCTTTCCTAGCTTTTTCTGCAGCTCTTCTAGCGAGCATCTGTCTCTTCCAAGCAGGGATCACGTTCCCTGCCGCGTCCCGTTCCGGTACCTGCGCAGACCTCTGCCATCGACCAACCGTTTTGCACGTTAGGCTTACACAGTCCAACTCGTTTGATTTCGAAAGCTAATGGCTTATGGATTAGTTTTATGGAATGTACAAATGATTTTGGTACTGGGTAACTTCAAAACTGTTTTGGAGTCTGACAATAAGTTTGGGTTCACACGATATAAGGTATCTAATTATTCACACAAATAGTTTAAAATATTTTTGTATTCTATCTTATAATCGTCCCAACACTTGTTTTTTAAGAATATAATCAAAGGATTTTATTATTCGATGCTTTTTATGCTAAACGATAAATTTAGGGAAAGCCTTATACGTCAATTCCATCAAATGGAATGTAACGCAATGTGTGAGGCCAGACTTACAGTTAAGAGCAGGCTTCAAGACAGTTTTGGTAATAACGGTGTAAAGATAGAGTTGATAAATATTTACAGAAATTGAAAGCCGAGAACTAATCTAAACTTATAACTAAAATTAGTAGAAGATGTACAGGTTAGTAAGACTGATTATGTAACTTATGTCTGGATTACATTACATAGGCGAGCAAGTATTATTAAGCACGTAAATGGTTAGGTGCAATAATTTTAATGATTGACGGACGGTACTCTCAAGTACTTACTTGTCTACGTGTAATCCAAGCGAGTTAAATTTATAGGCATATAATATGTACTAGTAAGTATGGCTAAAAACTACCCTACCAAAGCTATGGCATGACTGGTTTTGAGAAAGAAAAATATTGCCTATATCTTAATAATAATTAAGATATAATTAATTTTATCATGATTTATAAACGTTAAGCAACAGAACCGTGCAACACCTTGATAGAAACTCAGGTGGTTATTGAAAAACTCAGTGATAAGTAGGTAAATAAATCAGTTAACAAACGGTTACATAACACGCGATGCGGTGACCGTAACAGTAACAGTTAGGCTAAAATATAGTGTCGAGCGACGCGACTAGCGATTTAAGCGTTCATTTTGCGCTTGAGTTCATTTTTTTTACTAAAGGACTTTATAATTAATTACATTTTAAATATTAGTAGTAAAAAAAAAAACACCGATTTCCTTTATAGGAAAGGACTTTTAATATTTCAAGTATTTGACTACTGTCATGGTGACTCAATGCGGGGAAGAGTCTTGGCTCAGAAAGTTGCCAGGCAACTCGATAATTTGATAGTTCGCCACACAGCGGGTCTGATGATGGAGTCGGAAGGTAGGAAGGAAGAAAGGTACTTTGTAATAAAACTACTTTATAACGGATTTTTTATTAATAAACCGCAATAAAATCCGTTATATAGTTTTATTACAATGTATGATAATCGCGTAAATTTAAGAAAACATTACTCATTAATTTTGGACGATTTAAGGAACTTGATCTTAATATATTATTATGTACTGGTTGAGACGGCTAGTACCAACTTAATAAACAAGTAAATCGCTATCCGCGCCTCTTACTGCTGTTACGTGTTTAGTAGTAACGGCACTGTAACTGCTTAAATCATCTCAGTCAGGGTGCAGTTACAATAAAGTACTACAATTATATCTACATAGTTGTTTAAAGCATTTGAACATGAAACAAGAAAAAGTAAGTACCTAGGTAACTTTTGATTTTTTTATTTTGCAATAGGCTTGCGCTTGACTACAACTTGCCTGTTATTAAGCAATGATGTAGTCTACGATGAAACGCGCCTACCCAATATACCGATTCACTTGTAATTACGAATGATTCATGATTTCATGATATCAAATTGTTTTACCAATACCAATAGTTTTAAATTTGTTCAAGCGATTTTGATAAAATTTAAATTTATATGGGACCCACCTGGATAATGTTAATCTTTTTGAAACAAAGAAATGACTATCACAATTATTGAGCTATAATTGGCGGAATTATCGGGTAACATACCTACCTACTTAAGAAAAATAACATACAGTTGAATTGAGAATTTCTTCTTTTTGCAGTCGGAAAATAGCAGATACATTTATTGTTATTGTAATAAAATACGAATAGAATACTACAAGCTAGATATCAAACATAATCTATATACTTTACTTACTAATATTATAAATGCGAATGTAAGTTTGTTTGTTACGCTTTCACGCAAAAACTACTCAACCGATTTGGATGAAATTGGGTATGGAGGTAGTTTGAGACCCGAGAAAGGACATAGGATAGTTTTTATCCGACTGCGCAAAAAGAAGGTAATGTTTTGGCGCGATAACCGACAAACCGATAATATAAAACAATATACTTAGTGGGCCATTAACACAATCCCAAACTAAGCAGAGCTTGTACTATGGAAACTAGATAACTGATAATATACTACATTTATAAATACTTCTCTTTTGTAAATACATACTTAAATAAAGATAATTACACCCAGACTCAAGACAAACAGACATATCCATCACACAAACGTCTGACTTGGGTGGTCGACCCCACGACCTGCGGCGTGAAAAGTATCTTACCGACCACACCACCGGCAAATAGATCGTTGCTGAATTCACTTGCGGGTGTACACCTCATGACTAAGGCACAGGGGTTTAGTTTTATGCCTATTAAAACTATTTTAACTATTTTTCGAACATATATGTTGAGCGGTACGGCTTTAGTAAGTATAGAAGTGGCGAAGAGTATACAACAGTATTCCCAGCGGCTTCACTTTTGGAATTGGTTAGTATCTATATTGTACTAAATTAGCCTCGTCTTAGAAATTTAAGGTCGCCGGTTCGATTGGATCTTTCTGTGAATTGTTTCATCGCCGCTGCTGAATATCGGCGAAGGAAAACATCGTGAGGAAACCGGCATGTCTAAGAACTAATCATTCGAGGACATGTCGTGACATCCACCAACCCGCACTTGGCCAGCGTGTGTGGATTAAGGCCTAAACTCTGTCAACTCGCAAGATAGTTGAGAGACGACCCGTGCCCAGCTGTGGGACACTGAAAGGGTTGACGTGAAATAATATGTAGGAAACGCCTAAAAGTTTTAAATAGCATAAAAAATGCAGTGAAAGTTGAAGTTTGAAAGTCGCTTAAGTAATCAAGAAATACTGGTAATTTTTTTATTCTTGAATAGGCTGGCGCTTGACTACAACTTACCTGATGTTAAGCAATGATGTAGTCTACGATGGGACGCGCCAGCCCAATATGTACCGATTGATTCATGAAAATGACTTTCGGTGAGAAGGTTGCAGTGAAATGAGGCTCAAGGTTGAAACCATAAAGGAGCAACAATTCCGACCCACCCTCACTGCATGGTGTCACCAGACATCGCACCGGAACACGGCAAGGTCGCTTAGCGGTGCGGCTTTGTCTGATGGGTGGTCACTAACCACGGCCTAAGCCTACCACCAGTTAATTACCAGTAAACATAATTACCAATTGATTGTCACCTGATTTGCACCACCCCGGGGATTTAGATAAAAGGTGCACTCCCACGGACGAAGGTGGCCTAGTTCCATTTAATTTGCACCGTGTTCCCTTTTTTAAATTTCTTCGCCACTGTATAGTATTATATTATCTGTGGTAATAGGAAAACGTATTCTAATTTTATCATACTTTCGAATTAGACAAAATGTAGGTACTGTATTATGAGGAAAGTGGACTATCAAAATCTCTAGCTTCTTGTGATATACTTTCATTCTCTACGCACCAGACCGGATACTTAACAAATCTTAATAACGTGTATTATTTTAGACAAAATTAATTAAGACTAGATATATCATATTCAAGTATAAGAGCAGTCGTGGCGCAGCGGTTCGGTCCTCGCCTTAGAAATAATAAGTCGCGGGTGCGATTCCCAGTCGTGCTCACACGTTTGTGTGAATTTTTACATCGCCGCTGCTCAATATCGGTGAAGGAAAACATCGTGAGGAGACCGGCATGTCTAACAACTAATCATTCGAGGACATGTGACATCCACCAACTCGGACTTGCCCAGCGTGTGTGGATTAAGGCCCAAAACTCTCAAGATAGTTGAGAGAAGGCCCGTGCTTAGCAGTGGGACACTAAAAAGGTTTGAAGTGATACTCAGTAACAAGGACAGTATACCTACTTGTAATAAGGACTCAAGAGGTTTGAGAGCTAAGCCTCTAGCTACGGCCATGGCCATGACACGTGTTTCAGTGGGGAAAAGTCCATATAACATAATTTCCACCGGCTTCCCTTCAGGGATTGGTGTCTTGGTGTACACTGTTAACTTATATTTTTATGAATAAATGATTGATTGATTGAATACGTACTTAATTAAATATCATGTAACGCCTAAGAGTTTTAAATAGCATACAAAATGCAGTATATACTATTTAGTAAGTTTGATTGGCGGCTCACGTAACCAAAACATATTATTATGTCATATATTGTCATTTATGTTGACATATATTTTCATTTTATGTTGTCATATATTGTCATTTATGTTGTCATATATTGTCATTTATGTTGACATATATTTTCATTTATGTTGTCATATATTGTCTTTTATGTTGACATATATTTTCATTTATGTTGTCATATATTGTCATTTATGTTGACATATATTTTCATTTATGTTGTCATATATTGTCATTTATGTTGTCATATATTGTCATTTATGTTGACATATATTTTCATTTATGTTGTCATATATTGTCATTTATGTTGACATATATTTTCATTTATGTTGTCATATATTGTCATTTATGTTGACATATATTTTCATTTTATGTTGTCATATATTGTCATTTATGTTGTCATATATTGTCATTTATGTTGTCATATATTGTCATTTATGTTGTCATATATTGTCATTTATGTTGTCATATATTGTCATTTATGTTGTCATATATTGTTATTTATGTTGCTCCGTCTTCCTTTTTTTTTAATTTCCACCCATCGCTACTGGTAGGTATGGCTACATTTAATTAGCAAAATTTGAATAAAGATGACTATATTTTGTGGAGATAAGTATTATGTTATCTGTGCTTACGCTTTCACCAACGCTAGTCTCGAGCTGTAGTCGTGAGTGCTGTCACGTTTTGTATTAATCTATACAAAGTACATATTGTTAATTATTAGACGGTTCTTATTTAATTTGTATAATCTATTATTCGATATCTAAAACATTTCACGGTTGTTAGTTTTTGGTATTATTTGATTTTAGAAAGTCCCTACATTATTTTATTTACATAAGTCCCCGGAGATTTATAAATTAATGAATAAAAACATTCTTTCTTTAGAAAAGGCCTCTACATAAAAACATCATAATCATCAGACTATTTTTTGACGTGACAACGTCTTATAATTCGATGGAGCCGGCTGCGCTCGCTCTGAGGTGTTCCATTTAAGGCTTGAAGTACAAGTGAGTACAAGTGACAGCGCGGAACGAGCGACAAAGAGGCACAACCGGCCTCCGCGTTCGGCAGCGTTCGACATCTATCTCACTCCTACTTGAGTGAGAGATGCGTCCGCGTAGACAGCAATAAAAAACTAAAATTTTCTTTTGAAAAATAATACCATTCCATCAGTATTTTCTTATGACGTTGTCACGTTCAACTATCGTCAGTAAACCGACTTTACAGACAACCGATTTCGTTTTATTCACAAAAAGATGTGTAGGCGCATCCTTGAATCGAACCCGCAACCTTCTATTTCTAAGAGGCCCGTACCGCTACGCCACTGTTGCTCATTACCGAGTATAATAGGTATACCATAACTATCTATTTTGTATGGATTATTTTAGTTACATAAAGTTGTCGCTAAAGGCGCTATAACTTGAAATCATATTAACCTTTAGTATAAATTTCCTTTAATGTTTTGGGGGCTGAGTCACATCGTAGACTTCATCATTGCTTAACATCGGGCAAATTGTAGTCAAGCGCATGCCTTTTTCAGAATAGAGAATAAGTTCGATATAAAAAGATTTCGCTGGTTTTGTGAAGAAGCTTTAGTTAGTAAATTCGTCAATTCAAGTAAAAATATATTAGCAGAGCGAAGAGTGGAAGTCTAAAAAAGTAAAGCCGGACCAAAAATAATAATAATAATAATAATATTGTGGGACATTAATACACACGGTCATCTGGTCCCAAGCTAAGCAGAGCTTGTGTTATGGAAACCAGATAACTGGTATATACTATACATATAATACTTTTCTTTTGTAAATAAATACTTATAATAGATATTTACACCCAGACTCGACACAAACACAAATGTTCATCACTAATGTTTGTCTCGGGTGGAAATCGAACCCACGACCTGCGGCGTGAAAAGCAAGTATCCTACTGACCACACCACGTTCTTACTTAGGAAAATAATATCTCTTCACTACCGTCATCGACCGTTCTTACACCTGATGCTATACTTATTTTTGTTGCTATTTTAAACTTTTAGGCGTTACATAATATATTATTGAGTACGTGTGATATTGACCATTTCCTAAAGGCAAGCCGATGGTAATCGGCTTGTATGGACTCTTCGCCACTGATAGGTATCTAATATTCAGCCAGTTTCACAACATTCAACGAACGTTAGTGAATGTAAATACAGAGCCAAGAAATCTAATTCAAAACTAATAGCTGCCGCAATTACCTTCAATTTGATTAATAGACTTTACACAAAGCGATCAGCCCTGACAGATAGTAATCTTTTTTAGATACTTTCAAAACGTTGTAATAAAGAATAGCCTTTATGTATTAATGATTTCTGTGCCTTACACTGCAGAACATAACAAGGTACAAGGTACAGTCCATCTCTAGTGATAGAGTGTTTGAAACATGATGTTTACTGGTGAATTTTTCACCGGTGCTTTAATTGTTAACACATTCATAATAATATGCTTACATGCAAACAAACAAATCTTAGGGTTGCTATCCGTTTGCATACTATCCATCCGTTTAGAACGTCAATGCTTGTAGTACAATGCAGGCGGACGCCCATTCTCACCTTATTAATAAAATAATAATAAAATGTATTTATTTCCTCTCACAAAGTGGGGTTAGATTATTAACAATACAAGAGAAAAACTTAGTAAACAAACTTAGTAAAGTTATTATGCTTTTCTGTATCAACTACCATCATATTATCTCCTTTAGCGTAAAGGCTAACCCCCGTATTCGTAAACGTCTTAAAAACTCATTATAGCTAAAGTAGGTTTCAAAATTCGTTTGTCTTTGTCTGTCTTCTTGACATTTAAACTAGTAAGAAAGAGACAAAGTCCATTTTAACGAAAGAGTCATAATAGATTTTTATGAATAAGACCGTAAGTGTTTTGCCAATCGTGTGTTGTCAACAACTTTTTTTTTTGCTGACGACCTTACCCCATCGGCCGGAAGGGCCTCTATGTCACCGGACTTTTTCGGTGAGCCGTCCGAGGACGGTGGAACCGATCAAGTACCTACTGTGGCAACTGCCATGAGAGCTCCCCATGTGGGGACGAACCTCGGCTCGGGACGTTGCCGGACACTAGTTTTTTAGGGGATCGGGGGCATTTAGCGTTCGCGCTGTCCGGTCCTGAAACCTTAATCGACTGGGGGTTGTCAACAACACTGCTGGGTTGTTTTTATCGCCATTCCACTGCTACCATGCCTTTGTAGAGTGGTTTCTAAAAAATACTGTCAACAATACATCAGTTGTGTGGTCCAGTAGGTCGTTGATAATACATGACCTCAATGTTTGAATGAGAATTCAGATTGACACAAAATTGTAACAAATTGTTTCACGGTTAGACAACACGTCCTAGTTAATGCTTTGTGTCCTAACTGGTGAACGTTCAACTGTCACATTGCAAGTTTGCAGTTTAACGCTGAAATTCAGTTACAAAACAATAGGTAGCGAATTCGGTAATAACAGAAATTGTATGTAGGCAAATTACCGTGTGCTCGCGACATAGATCTAAGTGGTTACTATAATAGGTATTAAAGATACATCATACATCCACACGCGACTTCCTCCGCATGGTAAGAATTAAAAGTAGCCTATCGATGTGCTATACCAGACTATCTAAATATAAAATTCTCGTGTCACAGTTTTCGTTGCCATACTCCTCCGAAACGGCTTGACCGATTCTTATGAAATCTTTTATGCGTATTCAGTAGGTCTGAGAATCGGCTACTATCTATTTTTCATACCCCTAAGTGAAATTTTTTTTTTAATAAATCCGCGGTACGAAGTTCGCTGGGGCAGCTAGTAATCTCTAAAATCTACGCCAAATCCGTTCAGAAGTATAAAATAGGATTTTAATGCACTGAAAACGGAGCAAGAAATAGCGCTAGTAGTTATCTCTAAAGAATCGTTTAACTTTTTATTGACAATACCTAATTTCACTGTCTAAAAACAAGGTTAGTCTACGAAATTATTTTGCATTTTTCTAGGTACGAGTAAGGTTACAACTATCTACTGTAATAATTAATTTTAGTAGTGAATTTTGCTTTGTTTCACTACATTTCAACTGTTTTTAGTGACAGCTAAGCCGAAGGTCGTGGGTCCGATTCCCACCCAGGATGAATCTTTGTGTGATGAGCATGTTAGTTCTGTGTCTGGGTGTAATTTTTCTAGTAGATGTATGTATGTATTTACAAAAAAAATGCATTTAAGTAGGTACCAATATCACAAGCAAACATAATATCTTAATTTGGGACTAGATGGCTCTGTGTGTATGTGTGAAAATATTATGATATTTTTTTAGAACTAGCTAACATCTATATCAATTCTCAATCACTATATTTTTATAAAGATTACGATTTTCTTAAAACCGCATCAGAATCGCTCCACTTTTTTAGGTGCTGCGACGCCACAAACTTGTACACAGATGCACATATCTACACGTCGAGTTTAAGGATATCACATATCACTCCTTTTCGTGGGGGGTTAGTTATAAAGAGCGGCGCATACCTGACGCGATACAATCTTGTATCGCGATTAATCGCCAATCGACCGCAAATATCTGGTGTAATAATAATTGGATTACTGTAGTCTATTTCTAAACCTGACAGTAATGTGCATTCATTGCAAAAATATGGTAAATACCACACGATTTCATGCGATGTATGTGTCGATGAAAACAATAAGCACCTGCCCAGTGCCCACTTGGACAGGTAGAATAATAGCTTTGAATAAAACTAACCGACTTCATTGTTTCAACAATAACTCAAAATCCACTGAACCGATTTTGATAATATTTAAATAGGACCACCTGGAAAATATACCCTTTGAAACATTACAAGAATTTATCAAACGGATGATCGGTAAAATATTTGCTTTTCACGCCGCAGGTCGTGGTGGGTGCGATTCCCATTCAAGTCAAACATTTGTGTGATGAACACGTCTATCTTAAGTCTGGGTGTAATTATCTATATTTAAGTATGTATTTACAAAAGAAAAGTATTATATGTAGTATATTACTAGTTATCTGGTTTCCATAGGTACCTACAAGCTCTGTTTAGTTTGGGATCAGATGGCCGTATTATAATTATGTTTTTTTATTTAGTAACTATATCGCCCATAACAATATTATATAGACCTAAATTAAAAATTATTTAATTCCAAAATTAAAACCTAAATTCCGTCCGCGGCTTTAATCATAATCATTTATTTGTCAGAATATGGTTTTTTAATAGACTGTGGTTTTAAGTTTAAAATAGGTCTCAGCATATTCTACCGCAAGCGGAAATATAAGCAGGTCATTAATGTCCTTGACATACAATTTTACAATTCCAATTTCATTTTTTTTTCAATTTGTCAGCGAGGTTTGTTTCACCCTCTTAGAGGGCGAGTTTTGTAAAATCATTAGTTAGTGCACCCTTAGACCTCATATGGAAGTGCCTAATTTTGTCTCTGGACCCAGTGGTTTGGGCTGTGCATTGATATGTCAGCCAGCCAGTCAGTTTTTTATTTTTTAAATATACTAAATATGATACAGTATGACAGTATATAATATAATAAAGTATATTATTATTTTTATTTTTATTATTTTGTTTTTTTTTTTCATTTGATTCTGTGTGTCTTGTCTCTGTCAAATAAGTGTTTTATTTTTTTCTTTCTTTAATGAATAACTGTTTATAATTTGGTTTGAGCTTCGTAATGAGCAGCTTTACAATAATACCTAGATAAATAACTTGCTCCGGAAATGACGTGTCAAAGAGAACGTAATATTGAGACTACAGGATGCTACCATTAAACAATAACAATTAATCTAAATACCCACTTAGGATTTAATATTTAAGACACCCGTCCCGGTTCCGAACTGATGCAATTTTCAGTGTTAAGTACCGAAAATATCCTAAGTTATTAATATGAGATTAAAAGTTAATACAATCAATTATGTCTATTCAGTTAATTCACTGTCTTGGTACCAATTTTTTATCTAAATTCCTCCAGTAGCAATTATCCTTAGTTCACACATTTAATTGGGATCAGCAGTAACGTTAGTTAAAATGGACTTTGTCACTTTCTTACTAGTATAAATGTCAAGATGATAGACAAAGACAAACGAATTTTAAACCTATTTTAGCTATAATGAGCATATAAGACGTTTATGAATATGGGGTAAATATTAAAAAAAAGGCCGAACCTTTTTATTAATTAACAAAAGCTACTACAGAATTGTTGACTTTGTATATGATAGCAATTTAATTTAATCTGACATTTTATTTTAAGGACATCATAATTTATTTTACCATTGACATTACTTTAATATTGACATTTAATTATATTTTCATTATTCACATTTTATAATACCTATTGACATTTCATAATTAAATGTTATAAAAATAAATCATTTGAGTGTTTAATGTTATTTTCATTCGCCTCTTTTGGCAGATTTTGTGATGTTTTTGTATTAAGTATTTACGCAAAATGTAATGAATAATGAATAAATGATATACACCAAAGACTTAGAGACCTTGTTACGATCCCATTAGTAACACTATGCAATAACATTAAAAACGCCCTTCAGAAAAAAATTGCATGGTTTTGTTTAATTGATTTACTCGAAGGTTAATGTGTGTTTAATTATCCGTACGTGTAATAGGAATGATGACTTTTCAACTTACTTCAAAAAGAATGTGTTCAATTCTTCTGTACGTTTTATTTGTTTTTGTATGTATGTTACACGATAACTCCGCCAATTGTGGATCAATTTTGATAATTATTTTTTTGTTTAAAAATGTATACTTTCTAGTTGGTCCAAATTAAATTTTATCAAAATCAGTTAAGCGGATTTTGAGTTATTATTATTTATTTAATGCACATATACACGTATACATGTCATAGTATGTATTACAGTAGTACATGACCTTGTTAGGGTATAACAAATGTAATGTGTTCTTTTTTTAATGTATTATTTAAAATTTGTTATAAAATAGGTCTCTATAAATAATATCGCTTCTCTAATGTTATGTTTCCTTAGACTTAACATTTAATTCTCATCTTCGAAATATTCTTTAACAGTCTGGTAGCAATTTTCTAATAATAATAATTTAGGTTTAGCTTTGAAAATAGGTATTGTGATACAGTCTCTAATGCAGTTAGGCAATTTATTAAATATTTGTATACTACGGTCTTGTGGACTACTTTTAAACATTTCTGATCTAGGGACAGAAAACATTAAAACATTGAAGTCGGTGCGTATTTTTAAATGCTATTATAAAAACGAAGTCCTCGTATTTTCTATTTATTTTCAGACAGAACTCCCGTCTTTTGCAACCGGATTTTTTTTTGTTACAAATTAGTTTTTCCCGCAATCACTTAATTTTACTTCAACGCGTTTTAGAGACCCACTCATGAGCTATATAGATGATAAAAAAGACCCGTGCCCAGCAGTGGAACAGTAAAAATGTTAGGCCAAAATGGTGGAATCATCTTATTGTCGGACTAAAAAAAATTATATCCTTCACCAGCGTCTACGATTAATTACGTCAGAGGCTGGCAACATTCACCTAATCACCTATCGATATTGTAAGATATGGTAACTTACTGTTATTAGGAAATTGTTACGCATGACAGAGTAACGCGACTAAAAACAAATAAAACTACTTGAAACGAGACATTTAATAGACGAAATAACCTTGAGTTGAAAATTCAATATGTACTTTTTCTAGGTTACCTATTTCCTGAAAAGCAATAACTATTAAAATTTGTGTAACAAGTACCGCGAATCGATTCATCTACACTTATTTTTGTTTGAAATTGATTTTAAACACTGTGAGACTGATTTTATAAATTACATACATTATCACAGAGTTGCGTAGGTACCTATAAACTTCTTCGAAGTAGCTACTTACGTATAGTCTAAAGACCTTATTCATAACACGTATGACATAAAAAAACGCTAACGTACGATTTGACAAAGAGTATAGCGAGCCTTTAGAACGTATATGTTTTTATAAATAAAGATGTAATTTTAATTATCATAAAAAAAATCTAACAAATTTAATGACTCGCTAAAGAGTTATTGAATTGAAAAAACGTTATTATAGCGAGACTCTAAATGTGTTAAATGTTTTATGAATAAAGCTGCGCGTTGGTACTAAATTTAATATTTACTTAAGTCTTTGGAAAATATATATTAGCAAATAAATAAATAATAGGTAGTTGGGTCAAAATTCTAATACTATTATGTAAATAGCTCTTCCTATTACATAATAATATACCAAGTTTATAACGAGTGTTATAAAATTTCTATTTATGACTTTGACTGTACTAAACTGCAGTCAATCAAAAGCGCGAATCACTATTTCACGGATGTTACACATAGACAAGCATTTACAGAGATAGCTAAGCGAGAGGGGGTTATGTAGAGCACTAGGTTATTTATTCAGGGTTGCCACTTAATAAAATTCATATAAGTTATACGAAAATGACACACACATACGAATATACGCTGAGTATAATCTGCAACATTATTATTGTTTGTATGGCAGCAAATGTTAACGTTTTAATTTATTCCCATAGTTAATTAGAAAGATCGCGCTTAATTGCACTTATGATTGACATTAAAAGCATTACAAATGATTTTCTTGACACATAGAAACGGTAATTGCACTGTTTTAGGTTAATAATAGGTACATTGATCCCAAATAGTCATTACCCTATTGTAGCATAACGAATATAAAAAAGGGTAAAACGTTATTTTTTTAACACTTATTTTAACACGTTAGATTAAAAAAAATGCATTGAAATATTTATTTACTAAGCGTTATAAGATACGAGATTATATTGCACCCGAAGCATAGCGAGACCAACTGCTAGTATACTAATAAACAAAAAAGTAAAACTTGCATTCTCTTTCAAAGACTCATTGCGGTTTTAAAATTAAAATTAGCGTGAACTTTCACTATTTAAAGATATGCATAAGATAGCTTATAATTGAATCCATTTTTTAATTACTGCTATAAAATGTTTTAAAATGCATTGCTTTGATACGTTTCATACCTATTTATTTTAATTTCTAGGTCTTTAACATTTATGTAAACACTAAAAAGTGTATTAATTAGAATTTTAAATGCAGCGTCATAATTATTTATTGTTGCTATATATTAAGTATTTAATTTTATATATTAACCGACGGAAATAGAGGTTATTTGCTTTTTAAGTGGCAACCCTGATTAGTGTAACTTCTTGGAAAATGCGTACCGCGCATCGAGTGCGTTGCGATCATAATTTTCTTAGTATCGATTTCAGTCGTAGGTATATGAATAGATGAATGTTACGAATGTTGACTACTAAATACATAGTAGATGAATACGATATGATCGATTTTTAGTCCATTGAAATGTTACATTTTTTAGGCCTAACCTTGCATTTTTTAGAGGACGCAATTTTATTTTTTTGATGTGTAGGGGGGGTCAGTGTAAGGCTAAAACCAAGTTTGTGGGGTCGCCACCCTTGTCCCACGGCCGCCATCTTGAAAATAGGGGTTGAAATGGTTTTTACGAGATATCTCGTAAACTATTTATTTAATAAAAAAAATTTGTTAACATTTTTTATTGCAAATTAAATTCTCTACAACTTTGGTCCAGTAACTTTTTGTCGTAAAATTATAAATAAAAAAGTTATAAGCGAAAATATTCAGAAATTTGAGAAAAAAAATCTATTTTTCGAAATAACTTTTTTTTATCATTTTACGAAAAAATAACATCAGATCATTTTTGTAGATCGTTTTTTAAGGAACGACTTTTATATAGAACATTTTTTCATTAAGTCAATAGCTAAGGTTTTACAGCGCCCCGAAGTGAGTACTATTTGTCAGTATTCTTAACTATACCTATAGTATACATGTATACTAATAATGTGTCATCAGTTATTTTTTTTTTCTTTTTTATTCTGTTATTGTAATTTTTTTAATTATAAATTTTGCAATATTATTAAGAATTAAGTAATGACTCTTTTCCACGCCAATACAGGATTTTACAATTATTGATTTTTAAAATAATTTAGAATCTGATGGCCGTTAACAGGAATGCTGTTCAGGTAGAAAAAACCCATGTTACCGTGGGGGAATAAAAGAACAGCTGCCTGCTATTATAATATTGCAAAATTTATAATTAAAAAAATTACAATAACAGAATAAAAAAGAAAAAAAAATAATAACTGATGACACATTATTAGTATACATGTATACTATAGGTATAGTTAAGAGTACTGACAAATAGTACTCACTTCGGGGCGCTGTAAAACCTTAGCTATTGACTTAATGAAAAAATGTTCTATATAAAAGTTGTTCCTTAAAAAACGATCTACAAAAATGGTCTGATGTTATTTTTTCGTAAAATGATAAAAAAAAAGTTATTTCGAAAAATATAATTTTTTTTCTCAAATTTCTGAATATTTTCGCTTATAACTTTTTTATTTATAGTTTTACGACAAAAAGTTACTGGACCAAAGTTGTAGAGAATTTAATTTGGAATAAAAAATGTTAACAAATTTTTTTTATTAAATAAATAGTTTACGAGATATCTCGTAAAAACCATTTCAACCCCTATTTTCAAGATGGCGGCCGTGGGACAAGGGTGGCGACCCCACAAACTTGGTTTTAGCCTTACACTAACCCCCCCTACACATCAAAAAAATAAAATTGCGTCCTCTAAAAAATGCAACCCCAAATGTAACTTTTCAATGGACTATTTCACTTTTGTGAAAATCTGTCGGTAGGTACCTTACTTATAGTTTTCAGCACGTATTTACATAATGGTAGTTAATAGGCAATCGAAGATAAATAGATTTAATCGATAATATTCAAGGAAGTAATTGCAAGCGTGGAAGACCAATTAAGAATAGGTAGGTCTTAACTTTCTTCAGTTAATTATAAGCACACTCTGTTATTTATTGTTAATTAATCTTCAACATAATTTTATTGTCATGCAAAAACTTCCTAATTAACTTAAGATGTTTGCTTAGATAGAGTTAATTATGTAAAAAGTTATATATAAACAAAGAGTTCACTGACCTGATCGACAAAGTTTTCAGCTGTGAACCGCTTCGTGAATTCCGTGAATGTCTCCTTGTCTTGAAGGCTCTCGCGGCGCGCACGTTCCACTTTCAGTTTCTTTATTCCCGTGATATCCTTGGACATCTTGAGTTCCTCTATTAAGTCCGTTTTAGCGCTGCGGAAGTTTTCTCCTGCGCTCGGTATGCATTGTAAGCTAACCGAGCGCGCGGGAGGCGGAGCGGATAAGGTCTTCTTGGCTGGTGTGCGGAGCCTGACCGAGGTTAGGTCTGCACTGCTGATGGCCGCCAGAGGCTGCACGGAGGCGACGGGCGGCTGCGGCGGCGGCGGCGGCACGTGCGGCGCGCTGGGCGCGGTGGGCACCGGGGGCGGCGGCGGAGGTCGCGCCTCCGCCGCGCCGTCGTCCCGCTTGCACGGCGCCGTGATGGTCTTCAAGTATTCCGAGGGTTTGATGAGCTGGTCGTGCGCGTGTGTGGGGAACGCGGGCGGCACGAATGGGAGCGCGGCTTGCTTGTTCACGAGCAGGTGACCGCGCGGCCTGTCTTCGTCTGCGCCCGTCGCGGAGCCGCGCCGCCCCGCTGCAACACGAACACGTTAGGGGGGAGAGAAAGTCCGCGCATCGCCGCGCACGCACCCCGACTGTATCTACGTACACTCGGTGTCGCAACTGTTTGCGTTCTACTAGTGACATTTACATCTGCTTTTTTGTAAAGTACAATCGTCTTATGTCGGATGTAATTAATGATGATACCGACTGTACAGATACCTACAGCACGCTATAATTGTGATACAAACATTACCCAAGTATGTGAATTTTGTTTATAAATTAATAACTTTTACACCAATTATAACTAACATCATTAACTTATTATAATTAACATCTTATGGTCTGGTTATAAAGAACTGTCTGCGAGATGATATATGGCTTTGCATTATTTTCCTTATTCAAGAGAATTTTATCTCCGGCGTGCCTGAGTCGTGTAATGGTTTAACACCCGAGCATCCGTAGCATGTTTTCTAAAACATTAAGCGGTACGGATTAATTTCATATTACTCAGAGCTGTGTTTTCGCAGTTCTGTTACGGTTTGCGAATGAATTATACTTTGGTGATCAAATTAATTTGTTTTATGGTGTGTACGAAATTCATTAGTTTTATTCAAAGAGTGAGCGGCTAACAATTTTTAGATCTATTCTATTCTTGTTGACAAAATAGTTGGCTGAAAGTCTTACTTGCGTAGCGTTTGGCAGTGGAATACGAGTGTAAAGCGTAAAGTGTAAAGCGCATGAATGCATTAGGAGTGGACCGCCCTACCCTTTTGAATACAGCCTTATGCGTCCAGGACTAATAGCAGAGGGTCATGGACAAGCTTCACGGAGAGAGGCTGCTTTAATTCTAGTATCAAGGCGAAGCACAAAAGATTCCAAGAGGTCTAAGTGCTTATAGTAAGATATTATCGACAAGGCACTTGCTGAAAGTACCTATCGGTACGAGCGAACTTAATTGATGTTTCCGACCTCTTTACCTTTCAGAAACTGGCCTTTTATAAACTGTATAGGCGCAAAACGTGTACAATGAAATAAATTTAATTTTTATAATCTGCAACAAAAAATTGTAAGTACTGTAATTGATTTAAAGGGAAAGGGGGGAAACTATTCGGTTTCCAAATTCTGTGAAACTTTTGAAGGTCGAATGGTTATGTTTCAACATTAAGTTAAGTTACTTATTTGTGACTATGCTCGAATGACTATCAATTTTACTTCTGTACCACAGTCGGTTGACAAACGAGATGTCGATAAAATCACAGATTGGCGTTCAGACGCAATGAGAAGACGTCGAGGTAATGAAGACGACGAACTGGATGAAAGAGGCGATGAATCGTCATATCTGGAAGGTGTTAGCGAAGGCCTTTGCCCAGCATGTTCAGGGTTAACAATAATAGCACAGTATCAACAGCCTTTCCTTTCTTTTAATGGGACTTAAGCCACTGTAAGCCAGGATCAACAGCGCCGCCCTGAAGAGACTCGGGATTTGAACCCGACCAAGTCCAGGGACACCTAAACTGTCTTCGATCCCGCACGAATTTCATCAATAAGGTAATAGAAGAAGTTGGAAAGTGGTCTTGACAAAATCGCTGGGTAAGAAAAAGGATAAAAGAAGAGTGTGCTACAACCTACCCACCTTGTGGGGTTACCCCAACAAGGATAAAGCTTCTAGAACTAACCTGGAGTGCCACAATTAGAAAGACAGACACCATTAAGGCCAATAAAGAATTGATACTTTTCATTAGATGAAAATTCAAAAAGTGATAGGAACACACGCCTACACATCAATCTATGCATTTCCAGTATTGGTAATCTGATCTCGCATTATAAAGAATTTCCGTACGAGAGGTCAGATTATACTGGATTTGTATGTCAGATGTATAGCTTGTATAGCTTGATGTGTTGCCGTGTATACCTAAGTTAGAACCAAAGCGCCATTTAGTAAGACTGCAAAATTGAAATACAAAGTAATAAATACGTATAATTTAAGTAACAATAATATTATCGTTTTCATTACACAAGCTCTGCTTAGCTTGAGATCTGTAGGCTAATTCGGGTAACTAAATAAGTGCAGTTGCAGTGCAGTTGCATTTAAGTTGCGATCAAAACAGCCCTTTTCGTACTCGCGTAGTTTTGACAACCGCTGTCAGATACGCTACGCTCGATTATTTGTGACAGTTACAAGAATATCATTTTTCATTAAGACGTAAACCGAATTTATACTGCAACGTAACTTAGTCGGTGCGTCAAGAAATTACGTGAATTAGCCTACAGATAACCGTGTGTATTACTGTCCCAAACAAATTATTATTATTATTAATGATAGCAATAACCGCACCGAAATCTGTTGTGTTAGAGTGGAGTTAACGGACGGTTATACAGATAAACGAACCAAGGAAGCGATTTTGTTTTAAAGACGATAAAAATGTAAACCTACATTTATCCCTAATATTTTAAATTCAAAAGTAACTGTCTCTGTCTTGCTTACACGCCAAAACTACTGAAACGATTAATAAAATTTGATTTGAAAATAAATTGAGACTCGGGTATGGATACAGGATGGTTTTAATCGACTGGACTAAACAATAAATGTAATCTTAGATAGATAGGTATAGGTAAAGACTGGATGAATAAAAGTAGAAATAGAGTACTATGGAAAAAATTGAAGGTGGTCTACACTCAACTTAAGATCCATACCTAAACTAATTTTACTAATAACTATATTGAAATAAAACTACTTTTTAACGGATTTTATCGCGGTTTATTTTAGATTTTAGATCCCGACGTTTCAGTCTTTTCAGACTTCATGTTCACGGGTGAACTAAGGTATTTGACGTCCGTTAAAAAGTAGTTTTATTTCAATGTGTGATATTCGCGTAAATCTTAGACAATAGATACTATGTACTAACTATAGTTATCAAAGTACCTACCTAGTATTAGTACTAACACCATATAATATAATAATAATAGCCCGTGTTTCCGAACTGGTAATAGTCATTTGAACTAATATTTTATTTAAAAGATGTCCCTCAATTCGGTGTGTCTTTTGACATAAGCCTCCTCCAACTGCTTCCACTGCACTCTATCTGTTGCAACTCTGGTCCAGTAAGGTCCCAATGTTAGGCGGAAATCGTCTTCCCACATGTCTGGTTCCTAAACTGGTTCCTTGACTAACACCATCCTGAAGTTCTATTTGACCTTCAGGATGTACCGTAAGAGGCATGGAATAAATAGGCTTTATTATTATTTATATTATAACTAGCTGCCCCAGCGAACTTCGTACCGCGTATTACTAATTTCACTATTAAAAAATAGGGGTTGGTGATAGAAGAGTGAAAATTTAGGGTTCTATGTATTTTTTAATGTCATATTATACCAAAATAAAAACAAAAAATTTCGTCCAACAATTAAAACAAAATTAAGGGTGATCAACCGCATATTTGGTAAAAATCGGAAAAGCCGTTTCGGAGGAGTACTGTGATTAATATTGTGACATGGTAATTTTTATATTAGATTAGATAGGTTAGGAACTGATCACTTAAATAACAATAAGAAAGCAGGCTAGAAAATATTCCACTAGACAATTTGTTAAACAGTAAACAAAAGTTAATTACATCTAGGTGTAAGACTGATACCGTCGCAGTCTGTTTAGTTGCGAAGCTCTTTGATTTACTAATTAGCCATTTCACCGACATAAAGGTGCTATGTAGCTTGTATATCCTAACTTTAAATCTAACTGAAGAACTAGTACACAGCGAATATTAAAGCAAATTAATAATAGTAATTAAATAGTAAATTTGGTATAGAGATAGTTTGAAACCTGAGGAAGATCACAGGATGGTTTTTATCCGCCTGCGCAATTAGAGGTTCATGGTTTAGCGCGATAACCGACACCGGGCGGAACCGCAGGTGCAAAGCCAGTAGATGGCGTGGTCGGTAAGATATTTGCTTTTCACGCCGCAGGTCGTGGGTTCGATTCCCACCCGAGACAAACATTTCTTTAAACATGTCTGTTTGTCTTGTGTCTGGGTGTAATTATCTATATTTATGTATATATTTACAAAAGAAAAGTATTTTAAGTACCTATAGTATATACCAGTTATCTGGTTTCCAGAAACGCAGAGATTTTTTTTTTACCACCGATAGTAAATAGATAAAAAATCTTTAGTTCATGTTTATCGACATCAAAAGTACTTAACCATAAATCAAAATTAAATCATCATATCCCTTGAGTCATATTTGTTAAGAAAAGATTTTACTAAGTATCACAAATAGGTAGGTACCATTATTCACTTCACTTCAACCCTTTTTAGTGTCCCACACCTGGGCACGAGTCTTCTCTCAACTAACCTCGGAGTTAAGAGAGTTGGTGTTTAATCCACACACGCGGGCCAAGTGCGGGTTGGTGGGTGTCACATTTCCTCAAATGATTATTTCTTGGATATTTCCGGTTTCCTCGCGATGTTTACCAGCACCCATATTGAGTAGCGATGATAAAGCAAATCACACAAAGATGTGTAAGCATAACCGGGGATCGAGCCCGCGACATATTTTAAAGGCGGGGCCGAAACCGCTGCATCACCGCTGCTCTACTGCTGACAGCATCGATGTATAATTTTAATAATATTTTACTATATTTTTTTATTCTACAACAGGCCTGCGCTTGACTACAACTTGCCTGATGTGAAGCAACGATATAGTTTGAAGGGATGCGCCTGCCCACTATACCGATTCACTCGTGATAACGAATGATTTTCGGTGAGAAGGTGGCAATGGAATGAGGCTCTATCTGGTTAGAAACCTTAAAGGAGCTACAATATCTTTATTTCGCACTTTTTTACATCCTTGTTAATCATCATTCCCCTTGCCTTTTCCCATTTCTATAGGGGTCGGCTCCCAGTCTAACCTGATGCGGCTAGCTACCAGAATTATACGAGCGACTGCCATCAGACCTCGAAACCCATAGGGAACCAGTAGCCGAGATGGTTAGACCAGGTGTCAGATTATATTGGCTTCTGACTAAATTTAACGATTGTCATATAGATGTGTTAAATGACAACCGGGACCGACGGATTCGACTCAACCAACCAGACACTGAAACAAATCTTTGTTGTTACACAAGTATTGTCCGGGGCGGGAATCGAAAGACAACAGCCTTGTTATTATGTATAACAAAATATAAGATGTAAGGCCATAGAGTTTATTAACCCAGTATCGTTGATAGCATGTTTACAATCAATAAACAGATCAACATAAGCCTCGGCAAGTTACGTAAGATCTCAATACACAAACTTTTTCCGAGTGGAACTCAAGTGTGGTCGCTTTCTAACAATATTACTTTCGTCATCAATAATTTTACATTGAGAGGTAAAAATTACGTAGGCATGGTATGTTTAAGTGTTTTCGTTCCGGATCTGAAAGCCAATGTCGCGTTATGATAATGTAAATATTAACTAACAAAAGTAGGTAAAATTCATCTCTGCCTACTCCTTTGGATAATACAGATGTGTGATATATTAATGTTACTAATAACTTATTAAGTTATTCCCATTTGCCATACCCTAACAGGATCATGTACTCGTGTATATGTGCAATAAATCTTACTAATATTATAAATGTGAAAGTAAATGTGTGTGTGTGTGTGTGTGTGTGTGTGTGTGTGTGTGAAGGTTTGTTACCGCGTATCTCCATAACTGCTCAACCGATTTTATTGAAATTTGAAATCTAGGTAGTGTATACCTTAGAATCGGACATAGGCTAATAAAATTTTCAAAAATCATCCCCTAATAGGCTTAAATAGAGGGGTGAAGATTGTATGCAACTTTTTATTCCTAGGTCCTATTCATTTAAAATTCAGTACACATAAACCTTAAGACAATTAATGAGATACGGGTTTTTTATTTTTCCATAATTACCCCCATGAGGTGTGGAAAATGAGTTTTATTGGTAAAAATTAAAGTTTCTCTGGATCTGTATAAGTCCGATTCACTCCAAATTTGGCATACATACACCTTAAAAAAATCACGTGCTTTTAAGCTCAATTACTTTTTATTTTGACTCAATCCGATTAATAGAATTCGAAATTTAAATTTTATATATTCTTGGATATTAAATGAAAAACTTACATTATGGCCTAAGAGCCGTAGAAAAACGACCTTCACCGGTGTGACAACCAACTGAGACGTATTTTTTATGAAATTCCTAAAGATTTATGGAGATGCCTATGGGGGCTTGCCGATTTCAAAATATTGCTTACACGCCTACACTACTGAACTAATTTTGTATGGAGATAGTTTGAGACCCGGGAAAGGATAGTTTTATCCGACTGCGAAAAAACAGGTTAAAGGTTTAGCGCGATAACTGACATCCGCGGGCGAAGCCGCGGGCGGAAAACTAGTAAATAAATAAAAAAGAAATAAGTTTAAAGTAAGTTCGTTGAAAAGGTATCAATACAGATAATAATAAAAAAAATCGTATCAATATAGCATAAACGACACAGTTATATCCGAATGAATTTGATTGAAAACAAATAACAAATCAAAACAAATTATAATTTAGATAATTATAAAGATTGAGATATTATTATATCTCACATATATGTATTATGAACAAACGCCACTTTCGGATCGACGCAGACTTTCGCGCTATACCTAATTAAATTTCCACTACTTTTACGATCAAGACGTTCAATCTAGAATCTAGGCTATTCTAAATATAGCTAAATTAAGCTGAAATCGCTGAAATAAAACTGAACTTAGACGCTTTTATTAACTACAAGCTTTCCGCGCGCGACTCCGCCCGCGAGTTGTCGGTAATCGCGCTAAACCATTATCCTCTTTTTCGCAGTCGGATAAAACCATAAAGGAAAATAAAGGTCGATAATAGGTATATTATACGATATTATAATAGGTATACGGTTCTATTAGGATATCTATGATACCGGTGAAGGTCGATTTTAGAAGTTTTTCATTCAAAAATTCAAAAGCAATTAAAATTTAAATTACGAATTTTAATCATCACATTGAGTTATCAAACATGTCATTGTGTCAAAATAAAAAGTAATTTAGATCAAAATCACGAAGGAGTATTGATGTCAACTTCGAAGAAAATCACACTCAGAATAATTTCGCAGGCTTCGCCCGCTTAGTAGGTATTCTGATAAAAATAAAAAATATTGAAATAATTTAAAAAAATCATGTCTCATTATTTGTTTTAGGCTTTATTATACCGAATTTGAAGTAAATCAGACCCAGGAACAAACAGTTATGGAATATATAATTTTTAAATGCATACTAGATTTTTGATTTTCGTTTATAGTGCTTCGATTCAACAACTTTTAACTCCTTAGTCAATAACTTATTCTAATTCGACGAGCCGGTGGCGTGGTCGGTAAGATACTTGCTTTTCACGTCGCAGGTCGTGGGTTCGATTCCCACCCGAGACAAACATTTGTTTAAATATGTCTGTTTGTCTTGTGTCTGGGTTTTTATCTTTTATTATCTTTTATCTATTATCTATATTTAAGTATATATTTACAAAAGAAAAGTATTATATGTAGTATATTACCAGTTATCTGGTTTCCATAGTACAAGCTCTGCTTAGTTTGTGATCAGATGACCGTGTGTGTTAATGTCCCACTAATTATTATTATTATTATATCATTATAATGCTAATTAATAAATATTCTGGGATATTAACACACACGGTCATCTGGTCCCAAATTAAGCAGAACTTGTGTGATGGAAACCAGATAACTGGTACATATAAATTATAATAGATATACTATGTAAATAATACTTTTCTTTTGTAAATATGTAAAATAGATATTTAAACCCAGACTCGACACAAACACAAATGTCCATAACTAATGTTTGTCTCGGGTGGGAATCGAACCCACGACCTGCGGCGTGAAAACCAAGTATCTTACCGACCACGCCACCGGCCCGTCGCTAATTGCTAATTGAATGATAATTAGTTGCTGTATTTTACGTTGGACTTGTAGTAATGCTCAATTTGGTGCTTGATTTCTTAAGTGGGTCACCAGATTGGGTAAAGGCCTCCTCCAATGATGTCCACTTTCTCTATCCTGTGCTTTTTGCCACCACAAAGTGGTGTTTACCACTTTGTGGTGGCCACCACAGTACAGAGCTTAAACACGATGACATCATACATAATAATTAAATAACATTCATTAAAACAATATAAGGCACAAAACCGTATAACTTTCTTAAAAACACCGAAATTATTCACTTATTTTGTAATATAAACGAGTTTTAAAAATGAAAGTACTTACCCGGTTATACGCACTATTATTTTAATCGCTTTGCGGTTGCGGTTACTTATTAATGCGGTCAAGCTTCTGGCTAGCGGAGATGAATGCTATTCTTAAGTTATAACCGAGTACAGCATGGTTTAGCCAACAACAGCTCCAATCATATATTTTTTCAAACTAGCTGTTATTAATTTTTATTTGAAAAGTAACTAAAGAATTTGAAACACTATTTTTATATGCGTCACGTCGGGTTAAAGGGATTTCTTTTTAGAAAGTCATTTTAAAAGTGAAATAATTGGATATTTTCATAAGGCGGCATTTAAGTAATCGTGAATTAATATTGATACAAAAATCAAACAAGAGTACTATATTTCTGTTTATTCAACCATTTTGAACAAAGTAAAAATTAACTAACTCGCCAAACTTAATATGAAGTGTGCACCGTGAAAGCGTCAATTTTAAGTAAAATTTTGCACACTGTAAACAGTTGTTTTTTGATCTTGTGTGGTAACTACCACATGAAATAAAAAAACTATTTGTATTTTCTTTAGGCAGGTATTTCTATATTTATTTAAGATGACAATCAAAATATGTACCATAAATATGACTATTTAGCATGAAAAGACATCTTGTACATATATGTACATTTTAAAGCTGCAGTCAGACATCTGTTGTGACTACAGTTTTGAAATGTATGGAAAACCGTAGCGCTGTTATTCTGACAGTGCGTACGACGTTAACTTCGCTCATATTTTTATTATAGCATATCTGTAATTGGAACATCACTAACTGCCCATTACTCAGTAGAAAGTAAAGACACTCATTTTGGCCGGCAACTTTAATTTCTTCTGTATAAATATTTAATAGACAATACTAATTTTCTAATTAAGCCCGAAATGCAGATGTTAATTTAGTTAGAGTTGATATAAAACTACTTTTTAACGGATTTTATCGCGGTTTATTTTAGATTTTAGATCCCGACGTTTCAAAGTCTTTTCAGACTTCATGTTCACGGGTGGACTGAGGTATTTGACGTCCAAAAATATTAATCACAATTATTACTGACTACCTCCAAACATTAATATTTAAGTTGCGTTCCGATTTAAGCAAACTGAGCTCACAGTGTCTTGAGTAGTTTGAGTTCCTCACGGGTGGTGGCATTGAAGTCTTAGTGTTAGTATATTGTACTCTTCAAAGCTAGACAACTAAATCTATAACCTGCCTGACTTCATGTCACGAGTGAATCTGTATTAACTTGTTAAGCGCCTTCCATCGTAGATTGCGTCATTGCTTCACATCAGGCAAATTGTGGTCAAGGGCATGCCTATTATAGAATAAAAAATAATTTCGTTTTCTTAACCGACTGAAAAAAGACGGAGCTTATCAATTACGATGTCTATATTCTTTTTTGTATGTAGGTACGTGTATCATCATAAGATGGAAATGCAAATCTATTTTCAATTTTAAAAGACGTTTGTGTGGTCAAAAATAGTTCCAATTAATTTTTAATTCAGTTTTATTAAAACTCTATTCACCTAAATACTTCATCCTCAGCCGCTTGTATGTCGGTTATCGCGGTAATTATTAACCTCTGTTTGCGCAGTCAAAAAAACTATCCTATATCCTTCCCCGGGTCTCAATCTATCTCCATACCAAATTTTATTCTAATCAGCTTAGCACTGGCGCGAAAGCGCGATATAATCTGTCGCGCTTTCAGAGTTAGGTACTTTCGCATTTATAATATTTGCAAGGATTTTTGCACCGATAAAATTACCATGAACGCACAAGGCTAGTCAAAGTCAGTCAGGCATTCGGTCTCCTTGATACCTTTTAGGTACATAAAGAAACCAAAATAGAAGACAAGGTTATCAGCAGATAGAGCTATTTGTACAAGTTACTTAAAATAATTACTATGCGACGGCCATATACCATCAATTCATAGACTAAGAACCAAGTAACGCCAGGCTTAAGTTGCTGACAGTTTCATAAGCTTAGGCTCCTAACCTCCTAAATATTGTCAGGTAATATTTTAGCAGCGGTGGCGCAGCGGTACGGGCCTCGCCTTGGAAAAATAAGGTCGCGGGTTCGAATCCTGGTGGCGCCCACACATCTTTGTGTGAATTGTTTCATCTCCGCTGCTCAATATCGGTGAAGGAAAACATCGTGAGGAAACCGGCATGTCTAAGAACTAATCATTCGAGGACATGTGACATCCACCAACCCGCACTTGGCCAGCGTGTGTGGATTAAGGCCTAATCTCTCTCAACTCATAAGATAGTTAAGAGAAGACCCGTGCCGAAGACAGTGGGACACTAAAAAGGGTTGAAGTGAATATTTTTCACCTACATAGTATTTTTTTTATTCTGCGATAGGCTGGCGCTTGTATGTATGCTATGTAGTCGACGATGGAACGCGCCAGACTAGTATACCGATTAACTCGTGATTACGAATGATTATCGGTGAGAAGGTGGCAGTGGAATGAGCCTCCATATGGTTAGATACCTTAAAGGATCAACACTTCCGACCCACCCTCTCTTCTTGGTGTGACCAGACATCGCACCGGAACACAACAAGGCCGCTTGGCGGTGCGGTTTTGTCTGGTGGGTGGTCACTAACAACGGCCGAAGCCTACCACCAGTTAATTGTCACCTGATTTGCACCACCCGAGGACCACGTGTGGGGATTCAATTCAAGGTGTACACCCACGAACAAAGGTGACTCAGCTCCCAAATAAAATAAAATGGTATAAAACAAAGTTTC
The DNA here is from genome assembly GCA_936450015.1 of Meganola albula. NCBI lineage: Eukaryota > Metazoa > Arthropoda > Insecta > Lepidoptera > Nolidae > Meganola > Meganola albula. The sequence goes on along the minus strand of OW388159.1, from coordinate 11,068,446 downwards.
TTTTCGCACACCCTTATATGTGACAATTCTTCCTAAACCTAAATCAATGTTTAGATCATATTAAGTGGCCCTATATAGTCTCTACTTACCCCCATCGGAAAAACGTGTATGCATGTATGTCTTCCTAAACCACACACCAGATTCTAAAGTTATTCTCACCACCCTGAAGATATTTTTTCCTACCAACCCGCACTTGACCGGCGTGTGTGGATTAAGGCCTAAAACTGTCTGAACTCGTAATATAGTTGAGAAAAGACCCGTGCCCAGCAGTGGGTCACTTAAAAGGGTGGACGTGACGTGAAATAGCATCTATTGGTTGAAATTATACACAAACTTTTTAATACATACTTCGGTAATGTTTGTAAAACCAAGTAAAGGCAGAAATTACGTTACACGGACTCACGCGCGTATCGAAACTGTGCGCTTGTCCGCTAACACAATTTTTAAGCACTACCTTTTAATGTACAAATTACACCTGAAATCTGGCAACCTATTGACTATTAGGAAAAAATACACAAAATAAAAAATCTAAAAAAAAGCTAACGTTGAAAAAAAAGTTGCAAAAAAGCTAAGCGGCAGCTTAAAAGCTCAATTGTTTTCGCAGTTGAAAAGTAGAATGAATACGAAACATTTGAAGCGATTTTATGTCTCCTTAATTCACAGTTTACACATGACTGTTTCCGAAGGCTAACGATGTTCAGCATTTAACTGGCGATACTGAAGGTAGGTACTTTAGCAATCTATGTTATGTACCTATTTACTTCCATATCGGTTTAATGTTTCGCCGTTAGTATGAATAAAATACAATCGGTAAGTAAATTTTTTATTATTGACAAGATACGGGCACAAGTTTTCTATTGCGTTCTTACGCGGCGTTCAACCGCTGCGTTCAAACGCAGCGTTCAACCGCTTCATTCGACTGCTGTGTAACTCGGTAGGAATTTACTCAAAGCGTTTAAGCATGGCTTTTAAATCCTATAATCACAGGGTGCAGTTCAGTAACAGTAGCAACTCACCTAGCCTCGTCTTCAACTCGGAGGGCCTGAGCGCCGGCTCCTCGAGCACCTGTGCGGGCGGAGAGTGCGGGTGTGCGGGCGGGGCGTGCGGGGCGTGCGGCGCGGGCGGGGCGTGCGGCGCGGGCGGCGCGGGCGGGGGCGGCGGCGGGGGGGGCGCCTCGTCACCTGAGCTGCCGCCGGAGGACACTCCCGACGACGCCGACGCGACCACGGCGTCTTCTGACACTGAAGGTCGGCGGCTTCCTGCTGCCGATGACAGCCGGTTTGCCTGGGTACAAAATAAAATCAAAATCAGTAAACGTTTATTGATTCAAAAATGAGTTTTATCAGTTCAGATAACTGAAATTCTACATCAATTTTTTAAAAAAAAATTAAAATAAACAAAAAGATACAAAAATCGCCTTCTAAAAAATTAACTCTAAACTTAAAAATGATAGATATTTACACCTGATGACTAAAGTTATTGATTTTTATTAGACATCATCCGTTTCACCAAATAAAATGTTTTTGCAACGACCTTAAATATTTATTTTTCCAACCATACCTCGGATCGATGAGTATTTTTCAGGATTTCAAATTCTAATTTTTTTATTTTAGTATAACACAATCCTTAGGTTAGTAATATTGTACTTATAAATAAACCCCCGTATACATAAACGTCTTAAATGCTCATTATAACTAAAATAGGTCTATAATTCGTATGCCTTTCTCTGTCATCTTGACATTTATAGAAACTGTTTACTCTTTAGTTAAAATGGATATTGTCTCTTTTTTCTTATAAGATTTTGTTCTTATAAGATTTTTATGAATAAGACTGTAAGGTTAGTAAAATAAAAATACATTAGACAGTAAATTATTGTACGTAAAAGAACCTTAAATGTACCTATCTTCGAGGCAGTCCATCGTCATTTTTAATTAGGTTTGAATTTGTGTAGGTGTCAATATCTAATTACTGTAATTAAATCTTTATTTTTAATTTTCGAATTTAGTCAAAAAGTTGGTCCTATGTTTAAAATTATTTTATGTACATACCACGTCCTTCTTTGGATCACTAATTTACATAAGCATACCAAACAACTCAATCGGTCCAGTACTATTGGAGCAAATTGGTTGTGACAAACGAACGGACAGATAAGGGTAAAATTTACTTACGAAGTTCTGTGCCTTATGTGTGAGCGCCGCTAATTTTGTAGCTATCGAGGACTTGTTCTGCACCTCAGCAGCAGGCGCGGGTGATACTTCCTCGTACGCCTTGCTTCCGCTGCAACAAAATATAATACATCACTAGATAACATTAAAAACACCTACGACCCGTGTTTGTTGTATATTTCAATCCTTCTGGAGTATCTCCTGGGGATAATATTATTTTAGATGAAGTTTTCAATGTTACCTGTCAACATTATCTTTAGGTGTATAATCCACTACCAGCGCCGCACTGCCAGGTCGGCTGTGACTGCCAGAGTCTCGGGAGTTGCTCCTATACAAATAATTAGGTTATTTTTTAATGATGTTTAAATAAATCTTCAAGAAATGTGAATTAACAACATTTTGTAATTATTCATCCGTTTCATGTGCTGTATCAAAAATATAACAATTTTACCTTCCAATAAAATTGGTATTATGTTTCCTCCGACGTCCGAAGACCATTATGAGAGTGCTGGGTGTTCCCACACCTTCCGCTAGATGCCACTACCGCCCGCTTGACCGCGTCAACGTCACATCCGCCCTGCGAAACGTCAAACATCCGACCACAGCAAGCCACCGTTATACTTCCTCATTGTTCGTCTCATAATGATGTGAACACCAGAAAGAAATCACCTGGTCTTCGGACGTCGGAGGAAACATAATACCAATTTTATTGGAAGGTAAAATTGTTATATTATGTGTTCCGTGAGACGTCCGAAGACCATTATGAGAGACGTGTTTGTTATCTTCTGGTGGCTTGCGAAAAAATGCAACAATGTGATGTCTAAGGATTTTCTATTATGTGTTACATGTAATCACCATGCTAAAAGGCATAATATAGAGCGTATGTTTTTGATAGATTAGGCTATCTTTTCTTAAAAGTAACAGTTTAGTGTTAAAAAAAATCAGATAACGAGTCATTGAAGTAACCTACACCACTAATACAGAGGGCGTTGCACAGAGTACCCCAGCTGCAATAAAATTTACTCCTTGTGGTCTAAGCTAATAAACTCGCTGACATAATAAAGCTGGCGCAGTTGTAATCGAACTGTTAGTGGCCTCTGAATATGGCAAGGATCTGTAAGTTATAGTAAACTAAACTGCGCAAGTCTTTGAACTAAACCTCAAAATTTCAAATATTTAGTTTTCGTTTGAGTCTGATCAAAACTGTTCGGCTGAACTGTACGATAGTGATATCTATAAATTGACTTTAACGAGGCAGAGATAACCTGCAGCGTTGTGGTGGAAGTAGTACCCACTAGCTCCCAAAAAGAACATTGCTGTAATCTATACCTCCATTTCTGTTAACTGGCTAAAAATACTTCCTAGAGCATCTTGGTACTGAATAGGCCATTCTATGCCAGATTCTGTAGACTTCATAGACAAGCAGGGCGAAGTAGAATATTTCTGTGCTAGCGGCGACTTTATTGCTGAGCAGTAGACGTGGCAATGCAATCTTCCCCGGAGGGTGATGAAGATCGCAGCCAAACACGGCGTTTACCCGCTTCTGGTTTAAACTTCCAAATAGATCTTCAAAGTGAGCAGCCAATGGTTGGAGTACACCGCTAGATTGCTAGCAATGGTAGTCTTGATGAGCCGTATATAGTCATAGCAATGTAATCTTCCCCGGGGGGTGACGAAGATCACAAGCCAAACCCGGTGCTGAGCCTCATAAAGCACCAATCTCACAGAGACTAAAGTCGGTTAAGTTCTAAGGGCTAAGATCGGTGTTAGGACATCTGTTGCCCTTAGTACTTAAACTGCAACGGAGACTTCCCCAAGGGGTGATGAAGTTACCGAAGTTGATACGCCTCAAAGGGCTTAAACCCGCTTTAAAGTTAACTGCCGTATAGTGCCGGTTAAGATCCGGGAAACTGCAACGCAAACTTTGAAAATTGCTGTATGACAGAGCTAGGCTACGGGCGACTGAAATATGAACTTCCTTGGGCAGTGGTGGTGAAGATGTTCGTAATCTCAAGGGCTAAGACCCGCTTTGAGATTGAACTGCAGTAACTACAGCAAAGCTACGGGCAACTGCGACATAAACTTCCTCAGGTAGTGACGTTTAAGATGTCTGCAAAGTTAATATATCTCAGGGCTAAGACCCGCTTTGAGATTGAACTGCCGTAACTACAGCAAAGCTACGGGCAACTGCGACATAAACTTCCTTGGGCAGTGGTGGTGAAGATGTTCGCAATCTCGAGGGCTACGACCCGGTTTGAGAATAAACTGCCGTAGATACAGCTAGACTACAGGCAACTGCGATATAAACTTCCTCGGGCAGTGGTGGTGAAGATGTTCGCAATTATAAGGGCTACGACCCGGTTTGAGAAAAAAACCAGCTGTATATACAACTGTGACAAACTTTCTTAATATACTTTAAGGGCTAGACCCGCATTTATATCTTGCGTATGATACTATATAGTCAATTATAGAAGCATACTGTGACTAACGATAGATAAGCAACAGGCAACTGCGGCGTTAACTTCCCTGGGTAGTAAAGGTGAAGAAGTCTGCAAAGACTCACGTCGTACTTCAAAGGCTGAGGGCCACTTTAAAAATAAACTGCCATTGATGCCGTTAAGCCACGAGCAAATGGCCAAGCAAACTCTACCGGGCAGTGACTGTGTTAAGTTTCGCAGAGCTAATTTACCTCAAGGTACAAACATAAGCACATGAATTTTTTGGAACCATCATTAGGTACACCAACATATTTTAGATTTTGGTCTAGGCATAGGCACGGAGATCCCGGTGGCTGTCAGGGACGTTGATAAGCCCTAGGAGCAGAAGCCTGCTTTGTGGATTAACCACAGTAATAATTAAGTACGCCATTATAAAAGAAGATAGAAGGCGTAGGGAAAAATCTTGAGTGCCATCTATTAGGACTTCAGACCCAATTAATAAAATCTGAAGAAACAACCGTTCAGATGATTTTGAACTTGGTACGATTGAGAAACTGCAACAGCCTGATGACGGGTCTACTTAAAGGTATTTATGAAATAGCCACTTTAAGATTAGTGAGTTTTAAATTTTCGTACTACAATTTTAAGATAGGCGTAGGTACATAGGCCAGTAACTTTTACGAAAATTATTTACTGACTAGCTCAGAATTTCGTGTTTACGAGTTACCTGATTCGTCACTAGAGACGATTGCTAAGTTTGTAAGGGTTTAGCAGTAGGTTCAGGGGCGTAGCTACCGCCGTATTTGCCGTATCAATTATACGGGGCCCCGGGCCACGGGGGCCCCCAAAGTGTGTAAGGAAAAAGAATAAAAACAAAAACTAAAATCATCATCAGCCATAAATGATTTAATAAATCAGTTTGCCGAAAAAAAGGCAAGGAGAATGAATATTTAAAATTCGATTTTTATTTGTAAAATGGGTAAATTATGTGATAAATAAATATTTCTTCTCACAATATTTCTTTTCTTTTGTGAAAAATCTTTACCTCCATATAAGGGCCTCCAAAAATTTTTTATATGGGGCCCCGACAAGGCACGCTACGCCACTGAGTAGGTTATAACCTCTCAAGGCTTTTAAGTACCTTTTAGTAAGTCGAAGCAATGTCAAAGGAATCGTCCTAGGCATAGACAACGCTTTCGCGGGTAAATAAATTTGACCAGACCGCGAAATGAAGGTAACGTGTTTATAATATATCTTATGTCGCAGGAAAATGTAACGCGAACTTAAAGATTATATCGATAATGATACTGCGCAAACAAATTCCTTACGAAGAAAAAAGTCTTGCTATAGATGGATTTTAGCGACTGTACCAGAATCTGAATGTCTGAGAAATAATAGTAATAAAGTTGATGCGATATGCAAGACAACAGTTAGCAAATTAAAGATTTATTTAAGTAAGATGTGGGTACATTCAAGTATTACGTTACAAATAATGGGTTATGATTTGTTTGAGATACATTGAGATCTGTTAGATCTTGTCTTGACACATAGATGGTCTTGATTTATCTATAGTTATCCCCCCTCCCCTTTTTAGTACTCCACTAATTAAATACAGTTGGCGAAATTGCAAATCATAAAAATTTTGGTCTACTGCTTTATCAAAGCAGGTTAAGGATAAAAGACGAGGCAAGGGAAGAGAGATCTCACTAAGATAGTAGTATTTCAAACCGGATATGTGTTTTAATATGGTTCACGAAACGAACGCAATCCGGATACAAACCCGCAACCGGATGGAATAAAAGATACGAATACGAAACCGATTAGAAAATCCGTAATCGGTTTCGGTTCCAAACGTCAAACCGGATTCGGACCGGACGGCAAACTGGATATGCATACCGCACCAGATCTTAAACAGAACACTGATCTAGAATCTAGATCATCAAAAGAGTAGTCGTGCTTCAACTTAAAAGTCAATAGTCATATAATACAGCCTGGACCGTAATTACTCTAATACATTCTATTGAAATGGATTTAAAAGTTGTCACTACGCTTGACTTCGTGGAAATAGATGGAAACAAAGAACTTTTAAAGTATGCAAAAGTAACCGATAGGTAAGGTCAACCTTAATAAACGTGGCAGCGTCAGTGCACGGTGCATAAACGCTATATCGTTCGACAAGAAATGATTCGTAGACACGAGAGGTAACAGCGCGGCAACATAGAAACACGCAATACTGTGTATACAGGGCACCGACAGGGCGGCGTAGGCCCGGTTATGTGTAGGTACACGAAATGTAGGTGCGGGGCGGCACGTGACCCCCGAGCTTGGCGGGGGCCCCACGTGCAGGCCCCGGCCCGTCAGTGCCCCGCCACCTACCCACTGCGGTGCACGCATGAGCTCGCACACACACATACACACACTAACACTGGCCACGTGTCGCGACAGCGTGGCGCCGCCGCAGAGAACAAAGGAGCGCGCGCGGCTCACACACGGACACAAGTATAACACACACGGCTGTACCAGAGCGTGACGTCACCAGCCGACAGGCGGAGCGCCTATGTAATGGAACGGACTCACCGGGTGCGGGCTCGTCTCCTCCAACCTGCCGTGTTCGCTGCTCCCGGACTCCGACCACTTCTCGACTGGAACTTGCATAACCTATCCCTCGAACACGCGGTCGCGATATTCCGGCGACGATACTCGCAAATTACAGACGGTCGTAAGTTCGGAAAACGAGTAGGCCGAAACTAAAAACTACACTTTATTGTAACTTTCGACTCGAATCTTTGATAATAACGAAAAACAGATCGAACATTGAAACACATTCGAACATTATCATATTTAAATGTAAAATCAAAAAAATAATTAAATATGGCGGTATTCTTAGAAAATTAATTCTAAGTTAAAATCTAGGGAAGGTGTTCGCGGAACGAACACCGACTCAACAATGAGGAAGTATAACGGTGGCTTGCTGTGGTCGGATGTTTGACGTTTCGCAGGGCGGATGTGACGTTGACGCGGTCAAGCGGGCGGTAGTGGCATCTAGCGGAAGGTGTGGGAACACCCAGCACTCTCATAATGGTCTTCGGACGTCTCACGGAACACATAATACGAGTACTGCAGTGAACGCGTGATAATGTACCTAATTCTTTGGAGAAATCAGAAAACACTTTTTCTGTTTCAAAAACGCGTAGCTGTGATGCTGTGCTTACACATTACATGGACGCAGTATGTGTCAGAATGGCAAAATTTTTACGAACAAGTTGATACTGTGCATTATGGCCTCGCGTTATAAAGTTCTCTTCATCTATTACGATGACGGTGACCCTAGAAGCTATTGCTTCCTAGCATGAGCCCTAATGTGGCTAGCTAAGAAAACCCCCGAGCCCAGGTGTTACAGTACAGTTGCCCTTGAGAGTTATGTGTGTAAGTATCTATTGGTTTGGATACCTCCTTGAGGGCTTAGCGCTTAACATAATTTTAAACGTCTTGTTACTCAGTCATCGTTAACATGTCCATGTTTAACACTGGTGGGTCACACTTACTCTTTGTTTTTTATTTTATTTTTCCATTTGTGTTTTATTTCTCTCATTCTATGTGTTTTTTATCATTTGATTTTGTGTGTCCTGTCTATGTCAAATAAATGTTTTCTTTCTTTCTTTCTTTTTCTTTCTTTAATATTCTTTACAAAAGTGAATACCGTTTTAAAAGCGTGCTGAAGATATAATTGTAAGCTAAGTTAGCTGGTAAGAAAAACAAACCTTCGTCTCTGTGGCTGTTCATCCTTAGCTATATAGATATCTTCATAGTGGTGGTCACGACGCGTCGCCTCTGCACCGCTATCACTATCCGACTGCTCTTGCGCAGTCGTCGCTTCAGCTGACCCGTGGACTTCTGCTTTTACTAAACAAATTATATTTTCTTTAACATCATTTTCTTCTAGGTATTGAAGTTAAAAGCAAAAAATGAGCTATATTTTACAGGCTACTTGATACCCTTTATCAACAATCAACGTAATCAACTTATTATTATATGAATTCAATAAAATTATATGAATATTATTATTATATAAATATCTTAACTTAAAGACCTAAGCGAATATTATTCTAAAATTATTATAAAATAATAAACGGAAACCAAAACCACGTGAAAATATAAAGCATAAAAATAGCATAATTCCCTTGCACATGCAAATATATCAATAAACCAGAAAATTTAAATGGTATCGTTAAATATTAAATGGTTATTTAATTAATATTAGCCACAATTAACTACAAAGATTGCTACTATTTCTAACACCATATACCTAGATAACGTCTTTAAAAGTATTTAAAGCTGATGTTTTTTTGCTAGTTTAGTTTACTGAACGCGGTAATCTCAGGATCTACCGACCCGATTAGAAAAATTCTGGCACTCAGCCACGGGCAGGAAGCTAGTTTATTATAGATACCTAGTTATAGATATCGACGGTCAAACAATTAATATAGAAAGCAAAGAACTTCGATTTCCAATAATAGATACATTGGATATTAATTTAGTTATGTAAATATTATACATTGAAATTGAAATAAATCTACTTGAAAGCAGATTCTATCGCAGTTGCAGTAAATCCGTTACAAAAAAGTTTTATTTTAAAGTAAAGTTTGGAAGTGTTTTCAATAATTTCGGCATTTAGACGCAGAGATTACTAAAAAACAGCCCTGAATCTGTTATTTCAATCATACCAAAAACGTAAAAAGACGTAACAAAGAGGTATTAATATGAAATCAATGTAATGTGTTCGACAAAAAAGCTGTAGGGTTTCTTAAATAAATAAATAAAATAAATAAATGTTAAAGACAAATAAATATAATTAAAATTTATGCCAATATTGACAGTTATGTTAGTTTTACATGTAAAACCTGTGGCCATAAGTCGAGTAATCATGTTAATGATTATATTCGCTTCCATTGTAAGTACTACCTGTCTTCATAAACTCCTTATGTGTGCATAATGTTTGTTATAGAAAAAGGACGTAAGTGCGATTTGTTTTGTTGCGATTGATTTATCTATATAATTACTACCGGTCGAGTCCGTGTCTATATCACAGAAATACCAAAACATGTATTTTAGGAAGAGTCTTTTCAATCAGCCAGCAAGATTTAACGGACGAAGGTTTACCTAACGGACTTTATAATCGATTTCAAACTGGAGGTGGTTCTCAATACGAATGTTTACATTAATATTTATGTACAAGAATTGCATTTATTATTTGGTCCATCAAAAGTTAGTGCTATTTAAATTTGATTCATTTTTTAACCAAAATTTCAGTCTATTAGCATTGTATGTACAACAATTCTAGCACCATAAGCATAACAGACTGAGCCTAAATCTTACCAGTCATCGTGGTCTCATCCTGCTCCTTAGACTGGCTCGAACCTAAACAAATATTTATTTGGGCTCAAAATTTTTTCTAATGTCGTAGAAAAAAAAGCTTTTGAGCGAAACCCACGCCATTTCGAGTTTGGCGTTACGACAAAAGCCAAATAAAAATTTCGATCTTTGAGTACCGGTATGCTGTCAGTTTTATCATAAACGCGTTCTACCGCGAGTGCGTAAGCATGAGCATTTATTTGTCATATGTGGTATACAGGATATGATTAACATTTAAGTACTAGCCATTATATAAAAAAGAGGTGTTTCAACAACACACGCTTGTGGCGCTGTATATTTTCTTTATACAAATAAAAGGGGGGGTTTATTAATTACGTGAGGTGGAGGAGGAGGAGGAGATCAAGCTAAATCTGTCCAAATCTCACTTAAGGGGGAGGAAGGGTATTGGCAAATATCACGAAATTATTTTTCTAGCAGAAAACGGTGTAAAATTGAGTCTCCATGGATGGAATTAGAATAAATCTTTCTTTATTTTTGTTTGATATCCTTTATTTAATTTCATGATTATCATTTTAACTTACGGTAATATTCACAAATACTAATCTTTGCTAGTTTTCAACAAAAGTAATAGAACAAGTTTAGTTTTTTTCTAAGTTTTGAAGAATCCCGCGTGAGATTACGGGAGGGGGAGAGGGAGTTGAGGAAAATCTTACGATATCTCATCACGGGAGAGCGGGTCGAAAAATTCACAAAAATGCCTCACGTAATTAATGAACGCCCCCTAACACACTCACAAGCTTGCACAAGAGCTACGTAATGCTTACGACAAAACTGACACTAGGTATTTGGTACCTACTAAACAAATTAAATCAAAAATTTTAAATTTTAGTTACCTACTCGAAAATAGTCATCTTAGGATTCATCGTCTGCCCAACAAATATATTTCGAGCCTTGAGAATAATGTATATACACATCTCATATCAACAAAATTCTAACATATTAAACTCATTTTTAAATGAACTCTAACACTATGTAACGAGAATTTAACTATATACGTCCTTTCGGATTTAGCAATGTTCATTTTACGATAGTATAGCATCAAGTTTTTGTCATCAAACAAAAGCCTCTTACCGGTAGCTACATATTCTTCCTGGTCCTCAGACTCACTGGATTCTGAAGAATAAAATTTTTAATTTCTAAATGATACTCTTTGGAAAAAATCTGCCGCTGCCTTACTATGGCACCATAAAGTATTATTATTGCAGTTGTACGAAAGATAAGATGCTCTACACATTGTACTATGCGTTTCAAATAAGAATAGGACTGGAATCGCAGCTAACTTCATACCAAAAACCAAGCAAAAATAGCGCCAGCATAAAATCTCAAACCACAGATTTTGAAATGTATGGAAAAGTGATTTATGTGAAAACTTTACACAAGTATGTAGTTACAATGCAGCTACCTACCTAACTTGCACACAAATTCATATACATAGATAAAAACACACATTTTAACTAATAACTCCGATTTTTTTTATCGGAAATTAATAAATTATGTTCGTATCTAAATATTCGACTTCAAATGTCCAATCTTACTCATAAGGCAAAAAGATTGAGGCATTTTTTTTTTCATCTAGATGTAATTATAATATCAAACAAACACATTTGCTCACTGTACTAAAAAATGTGAAGTTGTTGCGCATTCCAGTCCAAGATGGCGGATTTCCAATCCTATTCTTATTTGAAACGCATAGTATAGCGGCATCTCCCTTCCGCAGCTCCAACAATACTGCTTTAAGATCTGCTGATTATTGTCTTGATGATAATCTGATGTAGTGAATTGTCAATATTTCGACGACTTTTTTTAGTTTACTGTCCCAGCTTACGAGATTATTTAAGCTCTTCACTTTAAGAGAGAGAGAGAGTTTAGGCGTTAATCCACACTCGCTGGTCAAGTGCGGGTTTTTAAATGTCGCATGTTACTAGACATGCTAGTTTCTTCGCGATGTTTTCCTTTACTAATATCGAGTTGTGGCGATAAAAAAATTCTCACAAAGATGTATGAGCACGACCTGGAATTGATCTCGCGACCTTACATTTCAAAGGAGAGCCTGATACTCTTTCGCCACCGCTGCTTTTCTCTCGGCTTGATCTCGTTTAAATGGCTCATCAGCAGTAGAGCTAAGCTGTACTTGCAACATATTTTTTTGTGTTTATTTTGTCAGTACAAACCATGAGAAAAGTTGTTATTTAAAAGTAAAGGTCCTCTCGCTCCTATATTTTGTATATGCAATCAATGACTAACATTTTTCTTGTCTCTATCTATAAAAAAATGATATTGGTGTACATTTTTTGTTACCTTGACTATCTCTAAAACAATGAGTGCAAAATCATGCTTAATATTAAAAACTGTTAATTGTTAATCATTATTAGTGATCCATTCTAAACTACTTGTACCAACACCCAACATTTGTTCAAATGTTTGTTAACTCGTCCAACTTTGCATCACCCATCAACATTGACCAATGTATTCAAATGTTTGTATCCAATGATGTTCTTTAAAAAACTGAAGATAAGTTACCACGCGAGTCATGCCGAACTATAGTGGTATTTCTGCTTAGCGAGGACCTAAAGGAGCCTCATTTCACTGCCACCTTCTCACCGAAAGTCATTTGTAATCACGAGCTAATCGGTACATTGGGCTGGCGCGTCCCATCGTAAACTACATCATTTCTTAATATCAGGTAAGTTGCAGTCAAGCGCTAGCCTATTCAAGAATAAAAAAAATTGACCGACAATATCAAGTTTTATCAAAATTTTACTACTAAAGGTTTTCTAGTAGAAAACTCATATTTAAGTTAGGCTCACCTGCGTAATGTTGTTTCTAATTTATAAAAATTGTCTGTATGAATGTTTGTGTGTACAATAAAATAGTATTTACTACTTGTCTATTTGTCTAATTAAAGTACTCTAGCTGTTCTAAAACTGGATATAATTGTTTATAGGCCGACCGTTTAACTCGCGTATCGCCTATCGCCAAGATTCTGACTCCTCAAGCTGCACAGACAGTGATGATGATTTAAGCGATACGGATATTAGTGACGAATAATCTTACATTACTTTTATCTGTGGTTAAATAGTTCTTTATGAAATTTAATTAATGTTGTATAACTTTGTACCTCAGATGGCGATACGCGAGTTAAACGGTCGGCCTATAATATCTAAACACTTTCAACTCTAAATACTGTTAGGAAGGCCCATTCCTAGTAATCGTACGGCAAATTGTAGCAGACTTAATTTTTTCAACACCTGCTATCGTGGTAGTAAAACGTTGTTATTATTAGTACTATTAACTTTAACCCCATCATTCGCTGTGCCCGTGTAACCTATCTTCAACTTTTCACATAGAACATCACCATTAATTACGTTCATAAAAGTTCTTACGTCATCTAATGCTACTATACCTGTCATAGCAGGTGCCTCCTGACCTTCAGCTGGTACTCGAGGACCAGGTGATCTGTTATGGAACAGATCTCTTACACGTTGGTACAGTGGAGCTGGTGCGTTGGTGTTTGTGTTACCGTGGAGGAACCAACCTCCTGAAGTACCGGTGTCGGCGTCTGACGCGGAGCAGGCTGGAAGAAAGACTTACCTTTATTCAGTTTGCCTTTACATGGAATACAATAATGTTTATGTATTGATGTTAATTCAATGAATTAATATATATACTTACATATAATAATTTTCTTTTGTAAACACATACTTAAATATAGATAGTTAAGTAGGTACACCCAGACTCGAGACAAACATACGCGTTTATCACACAAATGTCTACCTTGGGTGGGAATCGAACCCACAACCTGCGGCGTGAAAAGCAAGTATCTTACCGACCACGCCATTGGCCCGTCAATTACTAAACTAACACATACCTATAAAAAATAGGTAGATACCTACTTATGTGTTAAGAATATTTGCATGTTAGTTTATAAAAATACATAAATAAATATATACATACATACAGGGTTATGTTCCAAGTAAATTATTTATCTAAATGAAATCGAACACAACACACCATAATTCACATCACAGACATCCACCCAATCTTGTATCAGAGATCTTTTAACTACATCCATTTTTAGATCATTTTAATCTTCACAAAATATCACAATTTTATTTAATTATAGAATAAGTAAAGTAGAATTCAATAACATAGCCATCTCTGAGCACTTAGCTTATCTAACATATCTAAAGAAATCACACTATTTAAAACGGATTTTATAGCGGTTTATTTTTATAAAATATTTTTATGTCAATGTGTGATATTTGCGTAAATTTAAAACAATACTATATTTAGAGAATCTTATGTATAGCTATAGGCCGACCGTTTAACTCTCGTATCGCCATCTGAGTAATAAAACATTAATTAAATCTCATAAAGAATTATTTAACCACAGATAAAAGTAATGTAAGACTATTCGTCACTAATATCCATATCGCTTGAATCATCGTCACTGTCTGTGCAGCTTGAGGAGTCAGAATCTTGGCGATAGGCGATACGCGGGTTAAACGGTCGGCCTATAGTTTGGAATTGTGCCCGGTGAACGGCATTAGGCTCGCCCCCTATTACGTATGGGACCCGGCGAAAAATGGGAGTTATTCACCTCTGCCTATACCTTCGGATAATAAAGGCGTCACGCTATGTTTATGTCAAAGAAACTTTAATTAATAAACATACAGAGACAGTTCTTAAGTTAGTTCTTTTTAAGATTTCTGTATCTCAAAAAGCACTCTTATAAAATCTCTCAATTGTCAGTCAGTTCGTCTGTCACAGGCTTTTTGCTCCGAAACTACAGGACCGATAAAATTAAAATGTGGTACACTTATGTAAATTCGTGACCCAAAACGGAATGCCGGTGAAAATGTTAAAGTTTCAGGTGGCAGTGTTAATGAATCAAGTTAGATGGCACTACAGCACGTCCGCACAGTTCAACGGTAGGAAGACAACTGCTCAATGGGGTGCAACGTTACCTAAACATACACACTTCCTGTTCACTCACTTCCGTTAGCAATAATTGGATGCGCTTGATTTTTCACGCGTATCTACTTAATGCTAATCTGGCTATTGATCGCTGTAATAAATGCATACTAGATTATAACTTAAAAAAATAACCCCCAAACTAGAACCTTTTTCTATCACTTCAGCTTCCAAAGCATTAAACCAGTGCATTCGTTTAAGCGCTTCGATTCAACAACTTTGAACTCCTTAAAAGTTAGTCCTAACCCCCGACGCCTAATTTTCTTGTATCTTAGCAGAGCCCAAAAGATTTATGCAAATGGTTCGGTTATAGCAAATATTAGGCTGCAATTTTGTGACTGATTAATATTGTAAGCTGTGTTTGTGTAGTAGTACTGAATCTATTTATTTTATTGACAAGTTTTGATTAAATACTGATATAAAAATAAAACAGCTCTTTTGAATTAAAATCGATCCATCCGCCTAGATTTACGCGAATATCACACATTAAAATAAAACTATTCTATTATCGGATTTTATCGCGGTTTATTTTAGATTTTTTTTTATAGCACTTGGTTCCCAACCCAGTGCTTAATTTACTTGTACCAAAACCTTAGCAAAATTAACTCAGAATTCAAGACACCGTGAGCTCAGTTTTCTTAAATCGGAACGCAACTTAAATAATAATGTTTGTAGGTAATACCAGGTAGTAGATATTGTAGGTCAGTAATAATTGGATTTAAAATTTTGGACGTCAAATACCTCAGCCCACCCGTGACCATGAAGTCTGAAAAGGCTTTGAAACGTCGGGATCGAAAATCTAAATAAACCGCGATAAAATGCGTTACAAAATAAAACTAAGTTTGAAATAAAATTTTTTATAACGGAGTCTACTACACAGTTACATAGACACATAAAAAAACCGGTCAAGTGCGAGTCGGACTCGCGCACCGAGGGTTCCGTACAAACCTGCAAGGTTTACAAAGTTCGTTCATTACGACAATCGAGTCATAACTATGGTATTTTTATTGCAAAATGAAATTCATAACATTACAATGGGGAAAGATGGAGGAGCATTTTAAGACAAAGATCTCTTTATCGTTTAAGTAATCCTTTATTTTATATTAACACATATCATTTATCTATAATATAACTGAAACACTTATAGGTACTAGCCTTGCAGCAGACTTGCGAAAGTTCTTTTATTAAAGTTATTTATTTACTAAGTTTTTAGTCACTATTAGGTTTTAATTCCCTTGCGTGTAGTTGCGAGTTTCAAAATATGCGGTATCAATGGTTGTACTTTTGCGTTTTGCGTTTTTGCGTTGACTTAGAATTTTTTTTTTCAAGGGTTAAAGGCAATTAGATCTAAGTATTTGATATGAATTTCAACTTGATAGCTCTACGCGTTCATGAGGAAAAAAGTAATAAGTTTATATTTATTAAAAAATATATATTTTGTAATGTAACTAAAAATTTAAGGTTTTCGGAATTTTTCCTTTATGTGTGCTATAAAACGTTGCTTCATGCCAAATTTCAAGATTCTAGGTCGACTGGAAGTACCCTTTAGGTTTTGATTCCCTTGCGAGTACTTGCGAGTTTCAAAATATGCAGCTTAAATTGCTGTTTCTTTTGATTGCGTTGACATAGACGTTTGATTTTGTTACAGCTTAAATGTATTATAGACCTGAGTATTTGGTATGAATTTCAATTTATTACCTCTACGCGTTTATGAGGAAATGGGTAGTAAGTTTAAAATTATTAAAAAAAAATATATTATGTGATGTAACTAAAAATTTATGGTTTTCGTAATTTTTCCTTTATCTATGCTATAAGACGTTGCTTCGTACCAAATTTCAAGATTCTGAGTTCACGGGAAGCACCCTGTAGGTTTTGATTCCCTTGCAAGTGTCGAAAATTTGCGGCATAAACGGCTGTATCTTTTAATTGCGTTGGCTTAGAAGTTTGATTTTTTCACAGCTTCAAGGGACAGTAGACCTGAGTAATTGATATAAATTTCAGCTTCATACCTCCACGCGTTCCTGAGAAAAAGGGTCTTGACAGACGGACGGACAGACAGACGGACAACAAAGTGATCCTATAAGGGTTCCGTTTTTTCCTTTTGAGGTACGGAACCCTAAAAACAACCATCAAATTACCTGAACTCTCCTCCCCTGATGAGCTGTTATGTGTAATATTTCCGGAGTTCCTCTGCATCGGATTGACATACAGGCCATCAGCGGGACCAGATCTAGCTGAACTGATGGACCCTGCTGTGGATGGGAGCGACCCACGACGCTCCTGCACGCTCCTCTCACGCTCCGGACCGTGGAGGTAAAAAGGGGACCGTGAGGAGTTTGCGTTGATACAGTTTGGTAGAGCGCACTGGAAATCAGATAAGATGTGTATTAGACCAATACTTAAATTAATTTTGCCCATAACCTTTAAAGCTGCAGATGTTTTTCGCATTTTTGAAAAAAATTATGACTCGGTAAGGAAACGACTAACGCAAAATGTCCATTCAAGATTAATGAACACAGCAAAATGTCAACATCATTTACTATGCGTTTCAAATAAGAACAGGACTGGAAATCCGCCATTTTGGACCGGAATGCGCAACAACTTCACATTTTTCAGTACGGTGTGCAAAAATATTTGTTTGATATAATAATCACATCTAGATGAATAAAAAAATTAAATGCGTAGGTATATCTTATTGCCGTTCCAGTGAAATTGGAAATTCGGAGTCAAATATTAAGGTACGAACATATTTTATTAACTTCGGACGAAAAAAAGCGGTGTGATAAGTTAAAACGTGTGTTTATATACTTGTTTATGTATTTGTGTATAAGTTTGTCGCATCATAGCGCGTAAATTGACTTAGGTAAGTAGCTGTATGTAACTACATACCTAAGTAATTTTTTCTACATAAATCACTTTTCCATACATTTTAAAACAATATTATTGTCTGTGGTTTGATAGTTTGTGCTGACGCTACTGTTGCTTGGTTTTTGGTATGAAGTTAGCCGCGAGTCCAGTCCTAATCTTATTTGAAACGCATAGTACTTCCTTAAACATATCCTAAAGGGTAACGGTTTTATTAACTTGTATCCACCATTACATATTAGCGGCCATCTTGGATATACGAGTATTTGATACCATGATGAAAAATCCATTTAAAAATGAAATAAACTTAAAAGTACTTTAAACATAAAATGCTTTCTCTCAACACAAATATAATTCGCATATATTTACAATAAGTTTTAGTATCTCAAAATACGCGTAGATCAGGATTTCGATTTGAATAATGTTTATAATTGACAAGCTGCATCAGTGGGTTTGAATGGACATTTTGCGTTATACTCATTTTCTTATTAGCCCATTTCCAAATCTACAAAGTTGAGATATCTATAAGAGTAGTAGGTATCTTCCTAAAAACAATCCGGGAGTCAGTTTAGTTATGTAATACCATCGAAAGTACTTTTAAAGGCAACGTGTTGTAATCAAAATTATTGTAAGTGCAATGAATGGATGGTGGCGTAATTTTATCATTAAATATTTGATGCAGATCATTCATTAATTCGATACAAGAGTTGCTTACATTAATCTTTAAAGCTTTCGCTGTAATCACTAAAATGGCGCCAATTCTTTCATTTATTTTAAAATTTACTACCCAACCTGCTTTGGTTTACGCAGCTGCAGTAGGTGTTGATAACTTAACCTACCCTAACCTCATGAAAATCCGTTTAGTGGCTTTTGTCATCATCGCAAACACGACGGAGGGCTTTGTTTTATAATTTGCCGTGTTGTTCTTGAGAGCCAAGTTTAGATATTTTTTTTAATCCTAAAATAGGCTTGCGCTTGACCACAACTAGCCTGATGTGAAGCAACGATGCAGCCTACGATGGAACGCGCTTACCCAGTTAATACCGATTCACTCGTGACTTGGAGACCGGCAGATTATAGCTATCGGGAAACATAGATGCCAGCAGCCAATTCCCCAACTTGTCAGTTCGCACAATGAAAGTGGAAGCAAAGCGCTTTGTACGCACAAAGCGCTTAGCTTACACTTTCATTGTGCAATTTCCACCATATCACGGTGGCGCATGAAACGTACCTCTACCTACTTGTCCGATGGAAGAACGGGGATGGGGGAATAAGATTGTGTAATTCCAACGCACACTCTCCGAAGCGTATTTTGAATCAAGTAACCCGAGATCTTCATATTAAGGAGCATGTTCTTTAAATTTTGCTAGCCATGCAGCCACTATTAGTATAAATAAAAACTAAATGAACAATACAGTAGATAGGTATACTTACTCGTGCGTCTCCTGGAGTACATGCGCAGGAGTGGATAGCTTTGTACGGTGACATAGGCTTGTTCTCAGCCCCGGCCGCGCCTGCAGCTACCAACACGTTCAGACACTGCACAATTATAATTATAGATAGAGTACAATTGTGTAATGTGGCTACAAAATCTTTTTAACAATCAATGTGATTTTCCTTTTCGAGATTATTAACAAACATTACAGATGGTTTTGTTCAGTCCACGCCATTGACCTCTGTGACCAAATTGCGTGTAAAAATAATATTTGCTACACTGTACACTTGTCCGTCTATTGTTTTATCGTCACGGTCTAAAGCCTGGGTCGATTCAGTGACCTATGTGACGAAAATGATGACACTATGTTTGACCTCGAAAGGTCCTCTAACTTAATTGCTTTTTTTTTGTTAAGGATAAAATAGCATCTCGCCTGTACTACCTGAAGGTGTAGGCAGAGTTGCATATCACCCACCAATTTTCGTCGGCTACGTTTTAGGTCCAATAAGGTAGGTAGATAAGGTGACACAATTCCAAACATCGAGTTGCAATGCAACTAAGATTCGCTCTGGATAACTATATTAGAAAAGCCTTTTTGCTCGGCCCGGTAATCGAACCTGGGACCTCGCGGTTAATAAGTGAACATGCTAACCCCTGAACCATGGAGGCAGTTAAGGATAATAAAGGACAATTTCAGAATTCGTAGAAATAATTATAGTGATTCTTATGTGTGACGAGAAAATACTTTTTTAACTACATTTCCGCTTGCAACTATGCCTGTGTCTACAACCAAAAGCACATGTGAATAAAGAATTTTTGACTTATGCATCGTCTCGCCGCTGATGTAGTTGTAAGAAACCAAAGAAACGGATCAATATCGTGCTGCTTACACAATTCCTTAGAAGTTCTACTTGCACGTACAACTGTACAACAATACTGTTCTGCGGGTGTTTGAAATAAAACGAAATTAAAATATGCTTCATTTTTTTTGAGACGCGAGTCTACATAAAAAAAATTGGTTGCCTGTAAATTCGGTATACGGGCGAAAGTTTTACGTGACAACGACTTTGAGTGGTAAAATAATTTTAATGTGAATATTCATTCGTATAGTAGGAAGAAGGATGAAACATAGTTGAGTGGGAGAAAGACGCAAGGCATTCGGCGGGCCTCTCTCTCGTTCGGTGACTCATCGTAACGTTACCGAGCGTTACACTTTTTCATAAGTGCCTCCCAGCCGCAACCTAATTTAAGACGTTGTCACGTCAAAAATAGTCCAATTTCTTTTCCTCCCGTACAGTGAATGACTGGCAACTACTGAGAAACACTGCCAAAAAAACTCAGTAGACTTTTTTCTTTTTTAAATGAAGTACTTATACCTATTACGTTTTGTTTGTTTATTGTGTTGAATTAGAGCGACTTAATTCCAAGCGTTTTTATCCGTTAGATAGTCTGAAATTTTAGTTTGATATCTGAATTGGTATATTATAAGTAAAACTGTGGTGATGTCGATGCGGTTTCGTTATTTGTTATAAAATTTATCTCAATTACAGCAGATTATCATACATAAATATTGTAATTTAAAAGTGAGAGCATAGATAATTATAAAGTTGTAGTTCTCTATACCTTAACTAGCTACTTTACTGTTGTTTTATGGCCAATTAATTTCCATGAGCAATTGATTTTCTTCTAAACAAAGGAAATTAAATGGAAAAAAGGAACGGCGAAGTTACTATTTCAGGATTTTATTTAAACATGTTGTTTTTATTCTAAAAGGTTGTGTGAGCAGCGGTGGCACAGCGGTACCGGCCTCGCCTCACAAAAATGAGGTCGCGGATTCGAATCCTGGTCGTGCCCACACATCTTTGTGTGAATTGTTTCATCTCCGCTGCTCAATATCGGTGAAGGAAAACATCGTGAGGAAATGGCATATCTAAGAACTAATCATTCAGGGACATGTGACTTCTACCAATCCGCACTTGGCCAGCGTGTGTGGGTTTAGGGCTAAACTCTCTCAACTAGTAAGATAGTTGAGAGGAGACCCGTGCCCAGCTATGGGACTCTAAAAAGGGTTGAAGTAGGCTGATATGGTGTAAAATGGAACGCTCCAGCCCAGTTGTTTTATTGCAAGTCTATAAAGCCAAAACGTTAACACTTAAAATAGGACTGGTAAATTCATATCAGCTCAGTGAGCTTGCTCAGAAATTGCTATGTTTGAATTATCTCTGAAGGATCGAATACGCAATGTAGTGTACCACCAGAGATTTAGAGTAATAAAATCACACCGGAATAGTACGCTGTTGTGGCAATAGGGCCGCAAAATCTACAACAGATATTCAGAGTCATCAACACAGATAACAAAAAAATCTACATTTTAAACATCTAGTCAATCGTTACATGTAGTCAGAAGCCAATATAATCTGACACCTGGTCTAACCATCTCGGTTACTGGTTCCCTATGGGTTTCGAGGTCTGATGGCAGTCGCTCGTATAATTCTGGTAGCTAGCCGCATCAGGTTAGACTGGGAAGCCGACCCCAATAGAAATGGGAAAAAGGCAAGGAGAATGATGATGAAACATCTAATTTATAACCACTATCTAGTAAGTAGTTAAATTGATAAATTACTAACTCTTAATCTAAAATTAAAACAAACTATCACATTATCCAAGTTAACTCACTTAGAACCCCAAAACAAAAGAAAAGCGACAGTTAAAAGCGTTAATTAGATCCGTATCTGAACTACAAGAGTGGTATTAACTTTCGTTGATGTTAACATGGCAATTATGTGCGCACGCGCCGAATTGTGAGCGCCGGAGTGTGACAAAGTGTGAATTGTTATACTTTCAAAACTTGAATGATGTGATTAGTCTAGACAAGTGCTATGTAATCGTATTAAAGCTGAATTAGTGTTGCGGTAAGAACCGTGACGTCAGTCACGCGGAAACACTTGTTATATTATTGGACATAGAACTAAACATATTGACATAACAAACAGGATTACCACTGTCAAGTGGCTAAAGCTAGCGATACATCAAAGAACTGATAACCGCTGAGGTAAACTAATTGAAAATAAAGAAAGAAAAACATTTATTTGACAATGACAGAACACACAAAATTAAATGATAAAAAAAGAAACACATAGAAAGAGAAAAAAAAAATTAAAGAAAAAATTAAAAACAACAGAAGATTGAAGACAATTGAGTACTGACAATTTATAATTTTAGTATCTTATTTATTCTTTTTGACATATTAATTTTGTAATTTGACTTAATTTATTTGTAATTCAATTTAATTTAATTTTGTACGCCCGTTACCTATAGGCAAAACATAGAGATATTGAAAACATATTATGATCATCTGCTATTGAGTAGAGTGTAAGAGTGATGTTTTACGAAAGATCTGTTATCCAACATAAAAGTCTAAAGTAACTAAGTATAAGTAAAGTTACAGTGGATTTGAACGCTATACTGGTTATGGGCAGGCGATATCTCTCAAAGAACTAAAGGAACCTGTAACTATTAGGGCATGCGAGATCTTGAGGGGAGACCGCGGTGTCTTGGAAAGCGAAATGTAGCACGCTTTTCTCAGCAACTCCCTTGAATTAAAGTCTGTCAGAGCATTTCAAGCCCAGATTTTCAGTTTCTGTACTGTTTATAATCGTCACCCAATCAAAAAAAATATTTCCAATTTCTGCCTACTGATATTTTTAAATGTCAAAAGGCAAGCCATACCAAGGATTACACTAAGCAGAAAATGTCTTCTTTAACATGTTTGGGCTGTAACCGTAAAGTACATTTTTTTCTAGAAATATCTAGAAATATCTATGTGTAGAAGCAGGCTGATAGCCATAATTCAAGTGCCTCCTAAGCACTGCGTTAAAACCAAGTATGCAGACAGAGTGGTATCGTTCTAGACCTAATTTGATGAAAGCCTTGGCTACGGTTCGCACTCGCTCCTGATACTGTGTTAAATAAAGATAAATTCATAATTAACAGAAAATTTACGCGTTTCCCATTTGTTTGGCTTGACGCTTCGGGTCGTCTCGTGACAACCGTGGTCATAAGAGTCCTAACACACGAAATGCTGCAAATCTGATTAAAAGATTAAGACCCGATGGTGTGTTTCCTTTTATCTTTTAAACCTACGTCCTCATCAACATTGTTGGGTACGTAGATATGTGTACTTAAGTACTTAATCATAGAAAGCGCATACAACACATAATCTAACAATTAAGTCGAGATGCGATGCGATACTAGATAGATATTTACGACTCTTTGTGTTCATACGCTTTTCCTAGTTCCAAGTAATACTTAGTTGCTATTGCTCGTAATTTGTAAGTTCTTTGAAAAATAGTATTATTATAATATAACATAATAATAATAATTATAGTAATAATAATAGTATTATAATAACATAATAAAGGCTTCTGCAGCAGAGCCATTATTAAGTTGGCGCAGTGGTGTTGGTCTTGCCTTTGAAATATAAAATCGCAGGTTCGATCCCCGATCGTGCCTACACATGTTACTGTGAATTGTTTAATCACCGCTACTCAATATCGATGAAGGAAAATATAGTAAAGAATTAATTATTCGAGGGCATACCTATGACATCCGTGAGCCCGCACTTGGCCAGCGTGCTTTGATTAAGGCCTAAACTCTCTTAACTGTCTGACAAACCTTTTCCCAACAGTGGAACAGTAAAAAGGGTTGAATTAAAAGGCTTCTGCTGAAAAAATACGCTCTTTTGCCTGACTATCGAGGGGCAATCTGGTCCCGTGCAGTAGTAGCCAGGGCACATCTGAGCAGATGCCTAATTTTTTTCTAAATGAAGGTTTTCAGCTACATCTTGGATGGGACTCGTTCCGTTCCTGTCAAGGTGAAGTATAGCGCCGTAACGCAGTAACCAGCGCACTGTGCTCAGATGTCCTTTAGACCACTGTCCTTATGTATAAACTTACTTCTAAATGATGGTTTTCAGCTGCATCGTTGATGGGACTCTTCCCGTTCCTGTCGAGATGCAGTCTGGCGCCGTGACGCAGTAGCCAACGCACTGTGCTCAGATGTCCTCTGGATGCCGCGAAGTGGAGTGGCGTAGCACCATCACCGTCTCTAGAGTTTGGGTCTACTCCGCGTTCTACTATCTGTAACGAAAACGATTATGTAAGTAATTAAAATACTTTGAGCTCCGAATCTTTGGAAAACATAAGTAGGGCCGAAGCCTACACCTTGTAAAACAACTTTACAGTACATTCAAGAACAAAATGCCCGGTGGATTACCATAACAGAAAAGTTAGTTCCTTTATCCTTATATAATCGTACACTAGATTACAAGGATAAAGAACTTAAATCTGCATTATGGTAATCCATAATGCACATTTTAGTATTTATTTCCTTATTCGCACCTATCAAGATGCTAATGGACCGAATAGCAAGAATTATCCCAAAAACTTAGAAGACTTAAAATAACAGAAAGAGAGAAGTCATTTGTGGAGCAAATTTGGATCAAGCATGCGGGGAGCGTTTGCACCTAAAAAGCCAGTAGTGTCCCACAGCTAAGCACGGGTCTACTCTCAATTATCTTACGAGTTAATAGTCCGTTTGGGGAGTCCGTTTCTACGCAGTAGAACAGTGGTTAGGAGTGAGGCTGTACTAAACTCATTCCTGTGTTGAAGCAATATGCTATGTGCGAGCTATTGTGGATTAATGCGCTTAGAGCGGTTATTGCGCGGCCCGAGTGCCCGTTTCGTGGAACCCTTCAGTTGGAAGTGGTATTGCGGCTATGTCCGTTGTGGCTTCGTGCCAAGGTCAGGTCCCGTGTGACCAGTGTCGAGAATAGTTTAGGCCCTAAAACTTAAACGTTGACCAAGTGCGGGTTGGGGAATACCTCATTTCAATCGAGATCTCCAGAGAAAAACAGGAAATGCAAATTTCAATTTCAATACCTATCTAACACGTTCGGATAGTACTTTTGTTCTCTATTGTGATCAGGAACTAATCTATAATACCCAATGATGGATTAACAGTTGATACGTAACAGTATAAAAGTAAATCGCTCACATGTAACTTTTACGTAGAAATATACCCGTAAGTAATGCATATACAAAGAAATGGTATCTTTACTGTTCACTTTCTCATCTATTTCCTGCTAATACATTGTGGCTATGGTTACATCACCTTGGGTAGGTTTAATCTCTTGACCATACAAATCTTTGTAACACTTATTAGAAATTCAATTACAACTTCACAGTAAATTTTATTGGAATATGCCTTGTAAGCAAGTTCTAGAAATTACGACCAAATAAAACTAAAACATTTTTGGAGGCACTTCATGGTGAAAAATCATACTGGTCCGCCGATAAACTAGCATAATATATCAGTGTTCTATTCTATCCTATTTCTATAGTTATAAAGAAGAAGAAAAACAAAGAGTAAGTGTGTGTGACCCATCAAACATAGTATATGTTTGACACTGATGGGTCACACTTACTCTTTGTTTTTTATATGTTTGACACTGATGGATCACACGTACTCTTTGTTTTTTTTTCTTTTTTTAACCATAGAAACAGGATATCCTAATTATGTGTTTTTAACTATTTTCATTTGTTTTTTTTCTTTTCATGTGTTTTTTTATTTGATTCTGTGTTCCGTCTCTGTCAAATAAATGATTTTCTTTCTTTGTTTCTTTCTTTAATGATGTCGGATGGCATATAAGCAATTTACACGAGAATAGTAGCCAGGACAGGATAGCAAGAACAGCAAGCCAATAAAAAAGCATTATGTAATTGGGTAATTATCACAAAATGTCGAAATTCGGCTATCATAAAATGACAAAAAATATTGAAATTATTTGATATTTATTTTATGTGAATTTGATAGTACTAATGTTACTAGAATTTAATTATGTAGTGGTCCCAAAAATTATCGCCTTTTATAAAAGTTATGAGGACATTAAAAAACAAGCAAAGTGAGGGAATGACAACTTAGGTGAGGGAATGATTATTACAGACTAGTCATGAAGCTTTTTAAATAAAATTAGTTTTCTTTGAACATTTTTTTTTTATTTAATGAAATTTTGTTCTTAATCTTTTCGGGGGCTGAGTCACCTTTGTCCGTGGGAGAGCACCTTCAATCTGAATCCCCACACGTGGTCCGCGGGTGGTGCAAATCAGGTGATAATTAACTGGTGGTAGGTTTTGGCCGTGGTTAGTGACCACCCACCCTTTATAGTCTCACCGCTCTGGACTCGCACTTCTATAGTAGCATCGGGTAACTGGTCCTGGAGGAAAGCGGGATCCGAGGCGCGGTGCACCGCTGGCCGATCGCAGTTAGTAAGAGACCCAAGCAGTGAGTTAGCCACTCGTGAAAGGCTGTCCCGCCAACTTGCGAAAAATCCCAGGATGCGTCATCGTGCCAGTTGGCGACCGGATGAAAGGGCCCGATGGACATCCGCGGGGGGGCTCGGGCGTCCCCGCGGTCTCCATGCTAGTTGCCCATTGGTCAACACCAAAGGGCAACTAGCATGGAGAACAACCTGTAAAGTGTGTCTGCTGGTTAGCCATATGAAGCCTCATTCCACTTCCATCCTCTACCGCAAACCACTCGCAAGAACAAAAAATGATTAACAACAAGAGAAATGAGTCTAAACAGCGGCTGCACTCCGTTTCTTTATAAGTGCACCTTGCACCCTGCAAATATTCGGGGTTTGCACTCTAATCTCATGCCGGTCCACTACCATCTGGAGACCGATAAATCGTCACTCTTGTTCCTAACGAAGACGCAAATAGGTAGTCCGTCAGACGTGGGTACTTGTCGTATCCGGGGTACACACTGAAACACAATTTCAAACCTCACGCGGGAGTGTGTTTGTACGCCCGGGACGACATATGCTGTCGGCGTCTCCAGAACCTCAAAGACCGCAGCTTTTCTGCTCTTTGGGTGATAGTAGATACAGGAATAGAGAAAATTATTTATACCTGTGTCTACCATTTTCATAGCGGTGATCAGGAGACAACCAGGCTCACCGAATACCTCAGCGAGGCGGCAGAAGCGGCTCAACAAAGGTACCCCTCTGCACAATTGGTTTTGATGGGTGATTTGCTCACCATCAAGAGTGGCTCTTCCCCTTCCTAGACACTGACCATGCAAGAAGAGAACCGCGGATGCTAGCTTTAGCATTGAATCTTACCCAGCTAGCCCGTGGTGCCACACGGGTACCAGATGTTGACTCGCACACAGCCTATTGCTTGGACCTTTTGCTGACGACTGATCCAAACAGTTACTCAGTATCAATTTCTTCACCCAGGCAAATCAGACTACTGTCTGGTCAAATCAGTATCTCAACTCCCTCGCCCGACCGCCGCCCTAGGGGTAATCGGCGAATGTGACGGTAAAAGTCAGCAGACTGGGATGAGATGCGGTCCTTCTTTGCATCTCATCCATGGCAGCCCGTATTTTAGGAGGAATTACCAGAAGAAAAGCTTCTTCTGGTAATTCCTCCACCTATACAGAAACCGTGAGTAATGTGCTGCGTCAGGCTATGGAGTATTACATTCCATACGATACGTCTCTATATGAATGAGTATTTTTCTTCCAGTTCTTCCTTTTTTGCCTTCTTTCTCGGGAACTCATTGCGGATATAATAGGTTTTATTTGACTTTTTTCTTTTTTTTTCAGGTATTTGATTCATTCTTTTTGGCGAAGTATTTCAAGTTTTACAGGATCAGCTTAAATTTTTTCCCTACGCTTTTGGCCATATTCTTGCTTTTTTAATTTAGCTTCTTCTTTGTTTATCTTCTTTTTTCTTGACATTTTTTAACCTACAGCAATGTTGCAGCAATAAATTCAAGAGTTAATAAAAGCAAACAATAAAAAAGTCAGTTAGCCCACCCAAACATCATTCCCTCATTATATCATCATTCCCTCACCATCAATTTTTATGAGGGAATGATGGTG
This sequence comes from Meganola albula, assembly GCA_936450015.1. Taxonomy (NCBI): domain Eukaryota; kingdom Metazoa; phylum Arthropoda; class Insecta; order Lepidoptera; family Nolidae; genus Meganola; species Meganola albula. The sequence goes on along the minus strand of OW388159.1, from coordinate 11,040,187 downwards.
AGGGAATGACAAAATAAAGAATAACCGTAAAAGACTCGTGACATAACCTTACTTTTTAAAATGATTTTTTGCATATGGAAATTACTCCCAAAAGCCATCTTAACTGTGCAACTCTTAATCAGTTAAAGTACTTACCTTTTGTTTTTTAGCATGTGATGAAATGACGATCAAAAATTTAATTTAGCCATAAAATTAATAAAACCAATTTGAAACGCAAAATCTGAACACAATCACAGAAAATTCGCCATTTTTATAAATTGACATTAGTGTCAACTTTCAAAAACGAATGGTAGTGTTCGTATTTTATTTAAAATGCGTTCATAACTCCACTGCCATTAATAGTGTGAGGGAATGATTTTTTTTTGTGAGACACATATAATTATTCAAATTCATAACGCGTTTTTTTACTTTATAACGCTAATTGCGATTTATCCCATAGATTTATAATATATTTAAACAATCCAACTTACTTGAATATGATTCGAATGATTTTTGTGCTTTTTTGGCAAATAAATGTAAATAAAATTGGTACTTGGGACACAGTGAGGGAATGTTGTTAGGAACATTATGGTTTTGCCTGTTTATTTATTTAATGAAACAGCTCCAAAATCGCATGTGAAACTTTTAGGTATAGTTATGTGGATTGTATAGAAATATTAGTAACATCAATTTCTTTGTTGGATTTTTATATAAACTCCAAGGACAAGAATTTCGGGATTTCGTGAGAATTACCCAATTATGGGCAACAGTCTTGAGGACAATCCAATGCAGTGTATTTTCAGTGGATTGCTGTTCGGTCTTTCTGTCCTTTCCCGGTATTATCCATGTGTAAAATGGTCGATTATGGTGTAGAGGGATAGACACCGTGGTGTCGGATGACTTGAGTTGCAGTCGGCATTTTGTGCGCACATCAATCAAGAGATGGCGGACACATGCATTCGCATCTACACGTAGCGTGGCTCATTCTACAATACTTATTTGGTACTATTGAGAAATGCCATTCTATTTATACAATCAACCTTTCTTTTGTATACATTTAATTAATTTTAAACTAGATATCAAATGAATGTCGCCATCGTGTATTTCATTTCAACATTATTACAAAACCAACTTCAAAAAGGAAACTAAAAAAGGAAAGTTTAATTTTACTGAGTATAAAGTAATTCGTATTTTGTCTTAGTTAATCAGAAATCTAAATATATAAAAGAAGAAACTGACTGACTGACTGACTGACATATCAACGCAGAGCCCAAACCGCTTGGTTTGGAGACTCCAAATTTGGCACATAGGTTCCTTATGGGGTCTAGGGGTGCACTAAGAAGGGATTTTTCAAAACTCACCCTTTAAGGGGGTGAAACGAGGTTCCAAAGTTTGTATGGAGAAACAAGATTAGTCAAATCAATTTCGCGGGCGAGGCCGCGGGCAGAAGCTAGTGAATAAATAAATCTTTATGAACGTTATATCATTCGCTGTCGGTGCCACGTAAAACCATTACTAGGTTTAGGTTTTATCAATCTTTCTCACAAAGTCAGGTTGTTGTAGTATTCACTTGGCACCGACTTCGAGTGATATAAAATACTTACTAAACCATTAACGAATTTGTGTATCACCGACGAAATTATCCTCAAACATTCGTAAAAAACACGTGAATTTCAGGGTTATCCGCCATTTTTCTAGGATTCGAGACGTGTTTATTACACAAATGTGTGACTTGGGTGGGAATCGAACCCACGACCTGCGGTGTTAAATAAGCTATATATCTATCAATTCAACAATTTTTCAAATCGGACCCGTAGTCCCTGTGATTCAACCAAACAAACTCTTTGGCTTTTTAACATTAGTATAGAGTAGGGTTGCCAACTCCAAATTTAAAAAACTAGGATTTAAAGTTGGAATAACTAGGACAATTCAGTTTAAAAACCGGACGTAGAAATAAATTGATTCCTTTCTTTTGACCATATCGGGAATTTATTAAAGAAAAGACTCTCTCGTCATTGGCGTTATGGTTTACTAAATACACATTCTGTCTTATCAGGGCGTTTTAAAAACCTAGGACGCTGCTGAAAACTATCAAGGGCCTCCCAGGTCTCTGCAAAAACTTGGACGTGTCCTGGAAAAAGAGGACGGTTGGCAACCCTGATGATGATGCCAACCCTAGTACAGAGTTAATCTAAACGAATGAAACTCATACTGACCATCCATTTAACGCAATCTAAACATCCAGTTTGTGCAGCAGCATGTATCGGTAGCATGCCATCTCTGGCTCTAGCGTCCAGCCTTCCGCCTGCCTCCAGCACCAGATACTTGAGAACTGCTAGGTGACCTTCCTGGGCTGCCAAGTATACCGGTGTGACGTCATTGTCCATAGCCGTGTTTGCACTGCGGGAAAAGCAAGAAATTAGAATAGATACCCACATTTTATGACATAACCCTGACAACTGTCTGATAGATAGGTACGTTGTACCAAGAGTGCGTAAGAACGTCGCTTGTTCAGTAAAATATACCTCCAGTGCCCTTAGCGGTGCAGTTTTAAAGACATTTCTTATATTTTATACCTAAATATATAATATGGACATTGCTGAAAATCAGTGCTGTGGGACGCCTCTAGTAGGCACTCACAGCGTTTACTGAGCAATGTTCATGTTCGACACTGATGGGTCACACTTACTCTTTGTTTTTTATTATTTTTTCCGCGACCTTATTTTTTGTAAGGCGAGGCCCGTACCGCTGCGCCACCGCTGCTCGAATAATATTACCGATTCCATAATATAGATATTACTTATTCCATATTTGATATTTAAAGATACAATGAATAATAACATTTATCTAACAAGTATCAAAATTCTTCATCCATTCCCACGTTGGATTGCATCAAACAAGGCCACGATATGAATTGGACATTAGGCATAATCGCATAAAGATAGTATCAAGACGTTGCATCTTTAACAACTTAAGTATAATTCTATTGAGAGGTCAGGTGCTTACAAGGTTAATGTAATATCAATTTTGTAGATAAATATATACTTAGAAGCATCCGTTTTCATAGTATGGCATAAAACAATGGTATTGCCAAAATGAATATTTTAATTGGCACAGTATTTTAAACGTTACAGTCGGCGGTTGTGTGTATCACATGTGGTTCTCGTGACACCATGGCTAAGATGCGCGAAGGGAGTTCGTGTAAGCAGTTGGAGTCCCACATATTAACCAGGAAATCCTTTATAGATCCCGGGTAAATAAAAAAAGGAGCAGAGTTACAGTAATTTATATTAATAGGTCACTGTTCGTATCCTGGTCGTGTCAGAATTTTTTGTGTGTTGTTCTATACCGGTGAAGGAAGATAATGGTACTAATTACTGAATATTCCACTAAAAGGATACCAGGAGTTGGGAAAGTTTACCTTAAGCCTTAACTCTACCTGTTATGATAGTTAAAACAACACCCGCGCCCAACAGTTGGACGTTAAAAGGTTGTATACGTATGATTAGTTTCAATTAGTAAATGATTTACCATTTTTTGTAACATTTAAAGGGGAACGACCTCCTTCGACGTCTTCCACCACTGCCTTTGACTTGTGAATGGACTGCAGATTGTCATTCTACCCTTTAATGATCTACCATGACAACGTCTACCGTCTAGCGCGTCTTGCGGCATCTCGTGAGTGTTTATTTGAGCCAGCCACATGGCCAGCCCACTATACTTATTTTTATTAATGGTATAGGAATAAGTATTCTCAAAAAGGACTTTATCAGTTATCTGATATCCTTAATACACACGGTTACACATTAAACTATATATTTCCAGTATAAGCTTACCTCTTGGTTAGCAAACTGTAAATCTATAGCCTGATGTGTAGCCGTGTGTAGAGTCTCTCCTTGGTTTGGGATCAGTAGAGCGTGTGTGTAGGTATAAAAATATAATCACTAAACATATTATTATTAGGTATATTATATTAATATAGGTTGAGGTCACACTTCTCACTAACATTGATGTTTTATTTAACATTTATTTAAACAAAATGTCAATTTGTCTATTTTGAATAGAAACATTTCCTAATTACATAGTAGGTTTAACACTTGTTAAAACATGTCAAAGGTCTTCAGATGGCTTTGAAGAACTTTGACACTTAGTTGACGGGGCGTACTCACCGAACAGGGCCTAATTCGGTGCAAACTACGTACATAATACAAAAATTTGATTGAAATAAGGTGAATTTTCAGTTCATTTTTCTTTGATTTTTTTTCAAGTTAGCCCAAGTGGCCAACCTTTGCTTTCACTTTTTTATAATCCATATCTGAAAATATCACAATAAAGGAAGATGAATAAAGTACATATTCAATCACTACCACGTACCTATATCTTTTAGGAAAATTAGATGTCGGGTAAAACTTGATTATTTCGGTTGAAGTTGTCAATATGTTGTCTATGCCAAGAATAAACTATTTTAAAAAAAATATATATGTTAGATGTCGGGACGGATGACAATATCTTGCAAACTTTGCAATTCTTTGTCTGCATAACAAAGAGAAACAAAGTCGAGCACTTAACTTCTCTTTATTATGTACATGGAACATAAGCAAAAAACAATTTTTTTTTAATAGCCGAAGATACTCACTGCTAGGCAATGCCCTATAGGTTTCCTACTCTTTCCATCTCAGTTCAAAGAACTCAGTTTTTCGATGCACACATTGTTTCTCAACTAACATTTATCTACTTATTTCTAAATTTATATGCTAAGCTTACGCACTTGCCCATCTCAATATTCATTGAACTGTCAATCAATTTAATGATCCGTATAAAATTTAATCAGTTTTGACACCCAACACAAATTAGAGCTTATCTTGAAACACCATTGTAGTGTAATCCCATGGTGTTAAATCTTGAAATACTTTGCAATAGATTACATCACCGCGTAATTTTAATATCTACTTAACTATCTATTAAAAGAGCAGTAAGTTATGTAACAGTCAACTATTAGGTTATTATTACTAATTTATTTTGTAAACGGTTTGTTACAATTTGTGGTTACAAATTTTTAGTTATTTTGGGTGCTGAAATATAATTTAACCTAACCTGTCTGCTTTTAATATAATTGACCGATGTGGCGTGGTCTTTAAGACGCTTCCACGTCGTGGGTTCGATTCACAAAAGAAAATTAGTATATACTGTAAGTATATACCAGTTATCTGGTTTCCATAAAACAAGCTCTGCTTAGCTTGCGTTTTTATATTTTCAATATTGCTAAGGCCTCGATGCATTTTTTTAGTATTTTTTATTTTTTCATTGTTCTTTTTTGATAAAAGGAGCCGATAGCGTTGGCTGTTTTGCCGCTCTTCAGTAATATAAAGAACTTTGCTTAAATAATGATAATATTCTACAACATTAACACACACGACCATCTGATCCTAAAATTAGCAGAGATTGTACTATGGAAACCAGATAACTGGTAATATATACCACTGGCTACATACATATAGTACTTCCCTTTTTTTATTCTTGAATGGACTAGCGCTTGACTACAACTTACCTGATGTTAAGCAATGATGTAGTGGAATAAACTAGCCCAATGTACCACCAGTACAATGCACTCGTGATTACGAATGACTTTCGGTGAGAAGATGGCAGTGAAATGTCACTTTTATTTTGCTGATGACCTAACCCAATCGGCCGGAAGGGCCTCTATTGGTTCACCGGACTTTATCGGTGAGCCGTCCGAAGACGGTCGAACCGATATTCAGTGAAATGACACTTTTCTTTTGTAAATACATACTTAAATATAGATAATTAAACCCAGACTCAAGACAAACAGCCATGTTCATCACACAAATGTCTGACTTGGGTGGGAATCGAACCCACGACCTGCGGCGTGAGAAACAAGTATCTTACCGACTACGCCACCGGCCCATAAAACTTCCGCCTAAACTCTCTCAACTCGTAATATCCGTATCTAGCTGTAGGACACTAACAAAGGGTTGAAGTTTAAAAATCCGGCTCGAAGGACCAATTTTGTAGGATGCGTGAAGTTTGACGATAAAAAACAATCACTTTGTAGCACAATCACTATATTTAGTATTTTTCACATTAAAAGTAGTAGTAGTACGCACAAAGCGCTTTGCTTCCACTTTTATTGTGCGAACTGCCAAGTTGTGTGATACGTTACCGGCATCTCTGTTTTCCAATAGCTATAATCTGCCTGTCTTCAAATCACGAGTGAATCTGTATTTAATGGATAAGCGCGTTTCATCGTACACTGCATCATCGCTTAACAACAGGCAAGTTATAGTCAAGCGCAAGCCTATAACAGAATAAAAAAAAACGTTCATGTTGCCAACACAAGAAAAATTTGATTTTACATAAATTGGTGGCAGTGTTGCCAACATGCATGAGGCTGGTATTATTTTTATTATTAATCTCTCTTAGCTTACATTGTGGGCCACACTTAAGAGTAAGTGATTGTTACAACCACGATACATTGATCCGAGCACGTTTCACTTTTATTTTCACTTTTCTCTCGACGTTGGTAAGCAACGTGACGTCACAGAGCGCGTTGGGTCAAGTATGACCGGTGTTGTATAATGTTATGTTGGTATTATATTATACTGTTTTAGGATATTAATATTTATAGATAATTAGCGGACCCGAAAAACGTTTCCCTGCATGATATTTCAATCCTTATCGCTTGAAATATAATTAACCTAGATACCGACTGCAGTGCCATCTTCCGGGCTGATTTGTGAATCTAAACCATCCAGGGTGTCATCCAAATTATAAAAAAACATCCGGATGACCGAGCTTTGCTCGGTATTTTTTTTTTTAAATTACATTTTCTAAAAATGATTCCTAGCTAGATCGATTTATCGCCCCCGAAACCCCCTATATACTAAATTTTATGAAAATCGTTGGAGCCGATTCCGAGATTCCAATTATATACAAGAATTGCTCGTTAAAGGTATTAGATTAATATAAAATATTTATTCAAATCGGTCCAGCCGTTTAGGAGTTCAGTGACATACACACGTATAGTAGATTTAAAAGTAAAGATAAACTTATACTAACGATGGTGTAGTGACAAGCGTGTTCGCTTTCCGAGTTCAATTCCCGTGTCGAGTAAAAATTTTCTAATATACTTAGAAAATATTAGTTGCAGGTCGAAGTTAGGAATTGTGCCCGATGAACGGCAATAAGCTTGCCGGGAGCTAAACATAGCCGTAGAAAAGTGGGTAATTCACCTCTGTCTACACCCTCGGGTAATACAGACGCAAACGCTATATATATACCAGCGACCTGCTATATTTTTACAATAGTATAATATACCTTCTGGATTTATCTATTTATCGGTGAAAACTGCATCAAAATCTGTTGCTGGATACATACAGGCAGACAGATTTAATTGTAAACTGACTCATGCTCAAAGGAGGATATGCTATAGGCCGACCATTTAACTCGAGTATCGCCATCTGAGGTACAAAGTCATAAAACATTATTTAAATCTCTTATAGAACTATTTAACCACAGATAAAAGTAATGTAAGACTATTCGTCACTAATATCCATATCGCTTGAATCATCATCACTGTCTGTGCAGCTTGAGGAGTCAGAATCTTGGCGATAGGCGATACGCGAGTTAAACGATCGGCCTACAAATAGGCAAATTTTTACCGTTATTACCGTTTAATTAATTAATTATTACCGTTCCCTGCCCGCATATGTGCCAGCTTTATTCTTGACTCGTTTGTTCTTCTTTGACTTCTTTCCAAACAATTTACTTGTCACCCGACTGTACGACGGGTTCATATTGTTTAAAGTCATTTCCAATATTAACCGAACTTCCAAAACGCAGATCTAAAACTCAAAATTAACTGAATCAATATCCAACCTTAGCACATGATTTTAAAAAGAAAACTGTATTTTTTTTTAACTTATGTCACCTCATTTCACTAAACCACTGCTGTGTTAAACACTGTATTTTAAGAAAAAGTTTCTTATTCTAAAATTAAATAATTACAAATACGTCTTATTCTTTTTTTAAATAGTAGTTTTGAGAGTTTTAAAATTAAAATTAATTTTCAAATTAGAACACATTATTTGAATTGTAAATGAGTTTTCGATTCGAATTCGATTCAAACGCGTTTCCAATTTTGAAAGCATGCACGGGCGCCAATCGCGGTGTCTTTAGTGTTACTGCGGAGCTTAAGGCTTAGCGCAATTTTCACGCGATAAATAGCGAAAGTACTCTATTGTAAGTTAGTTTATTGGCAGTGTTATGTGAACTAGCTAGACAGTTTTATGATAGAAATGTATGACGACTTTGTAACCATTACATACGCCTATTACCCAAACGTATTTCTGATGAATAATATCACCGCTCCAATTTTTCAATTAGCTTTTACGATAACTGCTTTTCCTTGTACTGAACGGTAGAATACTAAAATTGTCGTGTTCGTGAATTATAAATAAATTACTTTGAATTTGTCATACTTAAAAATTGCTTGTGTAGACGACACAAGCAGTTTTTATGGGCCATCTTCACATAAAAGCTTACAATCCTTGTGTCAAATACATTAACGCTTTGAGGACACTGTTCAGATTTGCGATACTGTAGTGTAGATATTGTGTACTGTACTGTAGATACTGTGTACTGTAGTGTAGATACTGTCGGGCATGTTTGCGACGCTAACGTGACAATTTCCAGTCCAGTGACTTGTCTTTACTAATAAGGAACTCAAATTTATATAAACAAGTCGCTATTTTCAATTTATAGTTGCTCGAAGTCTGTGCCCACTTTGTATTTTAGTACACCACTTTCATAAGTTTTAAGGCTTCAAATTTGTTACTGTCGCAAGTTAAAATACTACCTATTGTCAAATAGGCAATTGCAAATTGCAATTACCTACAGCATTTATCTTGTATCATACATTGTAATAACATTTTGTAAGATGATATTTGCAGATGACATTAGCACAGTCTCATAGTTAAAGATCGTTAAAATAAGATACCTAGTTAAGACAGGTCAAAGGTTAATATTACAAAGACTTTACAAAACAAATTTGGAGCCTGAGCGCCCATGATTTTTTTTTATTTTTTTTTAGTCGTTTAATAAACTCTTTACTATTGAACTGATTGAGTTGGGTACACTTATGTGAATTGGTAACCGAAAGACGGACGGGGTATGTAAATTAATTAATTTTAAACATGGTAGCCACTTTTTGTGCTGAACTAGATAATTAAAAGATTTTTTTTAACCACAATGCGCGACATATCTCACGAAAGAACTCGCTAAAACATATTTCTAAAATATATTTATTTTATTATCAAAATGTATTCCTATTAATTACACAGATTTGAAGCTATTTTTTAACTTTTTTTTATTTAGCTATCTTTTTTCTATTTATTTTTTTTATTTGAGATAATTCTTTTTGCAACAACAACACAAAACCGACTTCAATTGTAGGTACCTAGAATTATGCGTTTAGGGCAATTGCACTAATAATTTTGGAAGGCTGCGCGCTTAGCGTAAATAATGACGCTTCTTTCGACATAGCTCAATAACTACTGGTCAGATCTTGATCAAATTTAAATGGGACCACACGGAAGCATTTATTTGCCAACAAAAAAAGAATCATAGAAATCGGTTCACGTATAACAAAGATATTAGGTAACAAACATAAAAAAACATACAGTCGAATTGAGAACCTCCTTCTTTTTGAAGTCGGTTGAAAATAGACGAAAATTTACCGTTTCAAAAGTGACAGAGATTAAAAGAAACACACAAGTTCTTCTGACAAACCTGTAAATGGTAATTATAATAATTAAAAAAAAATCTTTATTGGAACATAAATAACATCATAACATTACAATGTCCAATACTAGCTACATTAGTTATCAGCGGTATTACTGACACATTTCTATCACCCACGTTATTAGTTTCAAACTTAGGTCAGTGTTTATTAAGCGTGCGAAATGAGTGATGACTAACAAAATATGCCGGTAATTATGCAAAAAAGTGAAACTTCAATATTTGATGGCAAAACTCACACTTGGGCAAGTTGTTACAGAATATTCACATGTAACATGTGCAAAAATGTAATAAGAACATTTGAAAAATTACACATTATGATTTAATCATATTACAGTACCTACAAAATCCAATTTAATTTCTGAAATTAACAAACCATCAAATAGAACTAAATTTATTAAATTTGTCTTATTATTATGTGACGATAGAAACTAACGGCCTTATTCCTAAAAATCTTATAATAATTAAAATATAATATAGTAAGTAATATATAATACAGTAAGACATTACCACACACACGACCATCCGAAACTAAGCAGAGCTTGTACTGTCTTTATCAGACAACTGGTAATATACTACATATATAATAAACAATAGATTACTATTGATGAATATGTCGAGTTCGAGATAAATGTCTAGGGTGCAAACATCGGTCCCGGCTTACGTGTAATGTGCTATGTATTTACACGACGAACATAGCCGGGAGATGATGGTAAGACAGGACAGCAAGCCACTACAAATACACAGCATTGGATTGTCCTCAAGACAGTTGTCCTTATTTACACATAGCTTTTTTTAGTGGCTGTCCTGTCTTATTGTAATAAAAGTCTAAAACTCCCAAGGGTTTTTTCGGACTTCTTCTTTTTTAAACGCCAATTAAAAAGTCTGGATGTAAACACTCGATGATCGACGTCGATCCTAGTAAACAAAGTAAAAATCGCTCATTCTTTCAAATTACACCAATCAAAAACGTTTCACTACATCGTGACTTCACATGTCATGTAGAACTTTCGCTGAGGCTGTTCAGACACCCGAATTATGTGTAGTAGCGAATCTTATATCACGATGACTTAAGCGTTATATTATACCCGAGTTCTCTGACCTCTAATCAATGTTTAAGATAATAACAGCTGATTTTCGTTAATAGGTTTTTGTTTTAATCATAATCGTTTGATTCTAGCGTAGGTGTCAATATTGAAATAAAACTACTTTTAAACGGATTTTATCGCGGTTTATTTTAAATTTGAGATCCCGACGTTTCAAAGTCTTTTTAGACTTCATGTTCACGGGTGGGCAAAGATTGAAAAGATTTTGAAACGTCTTTTCAGTCAAAGTGATATTCGCGTAAGTCTAAGACAATACTAGGTATCAGTATTTTAACAACTCTACATTTAAATGATTAGAGTATTTCAGAATTTTATTTGTGTGTTTTACATGTGTATTTTTATTTCATTGTGTGTGTCCCATAGTTTTTGCTTATATTTACTTTATTTGTACCAAAACCCAAACCAAATCAACGTAGAATTCAAGACACTGCGCTCAGTTTGCTTAAATCGGAATGCAAATTAAATAATATAATGTTTGTAGGTTGTCAGTAATAATTGTGATTAATAAGTTTGGACGTCAAATACGTTTAGGCCTCATTCTAGAAAAGGTATGAATAGATATCAGCCAGACAGAAACACACGAAAAAAAAGAAAAACAAAAACGTACTTAAATTGACATAAATTCAATTAACAACTTGGCCTAAAATTCGAATTTTAAATTTGAATATTTCAATGCACGCTTGATTCTTACAAAATTTTGAATTTATTTGGAATTAAAAAAGGTTGATTCAACATTCTATTTGAATAAATGAAGGAATGAATGAAACCTTTTTATTCCATACATCCAAATTGTTTGACAAACTAAACGTTATTTCAGTATGCTTAAAGTCTGATGTTATTTTTGTATTACAAATTTAGCAAAATAAACATTGTAACAGCTCTGACTATTTAAAGTTTACAAGCATAACAATGCCGCATAAATTACTAGGTTGCGTGTAAACCTAACTTTTTACTACTATTTTACTATAAACGACGCTTTGTTACTGAGAAAAATCTTTGATCTATCAAGGTCAGAGCGAAAAGAGTATTTATAATACAAGAGGGAAATCACGAACAATGTTAAGAAAAAAAACTAGGTTTTTGTCCGCCTATTGTTTCTACTCGACGATAGATGGCGCTGTAAGAAGTTCCTATTGCTAATCCAAAGGTTTCATAAAAAAAAGTATAAGAATCCATACATTGTCATTTGCATTTCAATTTTAGAACCTTGCCTTATAGATAGACCGTTTAACTCGCGTATCGCCTATCGAAATGATTCTGACTCCTCAAGCTGCAGAGACAGTGATGATGATTCAAGCGATATGGATATGAGTGACGAATAGTCTTACATTACTTTTATCTGTGGTTAAATAATTCTTTAGGAGATTTAATAAATGTTTTACGACTTTGTACCTCAGATGGCGATACGCGAGTTAAACGGTCGGCCTATAGTATTTTAATTGGTAAAAAAGTTTCAGTTTGTCTATCCGTTTATTAAACGCAACGACCTTTTAGGGTCTTCCGTTCACTATCATAAAGTTTAGACAGTTCAGGATTTAATCCACACACGCGCCTTACCCGGGTTGTCACATATCCAAACGGCGGTTCCTCTTTTTTTTTACCTTCACCATATTGAACAACGGCAATGCAACAATTCACACACCCTAGATCAATCCGATGATCTATACATATTTCAAAGCCTTGCACCACCGCTGCAATATACACATAATTACTGTCAGTCATATAAGATTCTCCTGCAGCGTCGCCTGTCAAATCAAAACTAGGTAGATAATTTTCGCGATTTCCTGTAGTGAAAGTTGCGTAAATTATTGCTGTTGCGTATGTCTATCTGTATGGTTTTTATATTATTACAGAGAGGAAAATTGTGTTCTGACAAATTGATTGCAGTAGGAAGTGATTTTGCTCGTAATGTATTCAGTGGAACGTTATGAGGACGACATTTAGTGCCTATCTTTAAATATTAGGATTAGCTAAAGTTATTAAACAGCCTGCTCAAAAAAAACTACTGTAAATTTTTGAAGTTATACTTCTTTAGGCGCGTTATGAAAAAATGATGAGAGTGAAATTTTAAGATGCGCGCGCATCTGTGACACAAAATTAACAGTATGAAGTTAGGCGCGTTATGAAAAAATGATGAGAGTGAAATTTTAAGATGCGCGCGCATCTGTGACACAAAATTAACAGTATGAAGTTAGGCGCGTTATGAATAAGATGCGCGCGCATCTGTGACACAAAATTAACAGTATGAAGTTAGGCGCGTTATGAAAAAATGATGAGAGTGAAATTTTAAGATGCGCGCGCATCTGTGACACAAAATTAACAGTATGAAGTTAGGCGCGTTATGAATAAGATGCGCGCGCATCTGTGACACAAAATTAACAGTATGAAGTTAGGCGCGTTATGAATAAGATGCGCGCGCATCTGTGACACAAAATTAACAGTATGAAGTTAGGCGCGTTATGAATAAGATGCGCGCGCATCTGTGACACAAAATTAACAGTATGAAGTTAGGCGCGTTATGAAAAAATGATGAGAGTGAAATTTTAACATGCGCGCGCATCTGTGACACAAAATTAACAGTATGAAGCTGTCTGCTTATTTAATGATGCCAAAGAAGTATAACTTCTCACGCGCGTACATAAGTACACGCACCCATTTTTTTTTCGATTTGTGGCAGTTTTGTATTCAAGGAGCGATTTGCCAGACACCAAATAGATTTACTTATGACCTAGTTGTTTTATGACATCACTGGAGTGACAGTGATATTATTAGAGTTAAAAACAAATTGTTTAATACAAGTTCACTCACCCTACATAGCGTAAGCATTCACGCATTGAACTAGAGAGAAAGAGACATAAAACATAAGTTGAGTTAAGAGTTGTCGTATAAATAGCTCGTCAAGTTAAAAGTCCTTGTCTTCAATCATTTTTTCTAGACTCAAACTCGGGTATGACTTAAAAATATTACCTTGTTTAAAGTAAAAAAAAAAAGTTATTACAGTTTTAATCATTACTATTCGCATTAGCAATTTTAACTACACGTTAATTCATTTTTTTGCTATTATTTGCAGCTATTTACTACTCTAGATAATTACTACATAGAGCTTGTAAGTACATTCAGTGGAAACAGCTGACCTACTGCAATCATTTGAATATTCATGAACATTAACTATTCGATGGAATGAAACTAAACACAATTTTTATTTCATTAACGTTTTCTCTGTGGTCCAGTGGTAAGCGTACGCTTAATAATCGCGAGGTTCCGGGTTCGATTCGCGGGTTAAGCAAAAATACTTTTCTAATATGCTTAGAGAATCTTATATGCTGATTAAAATTAATTTAATAAGCTCACCCCCTATTAGGTAGGGGCCTTAACATAGTCAGCGAAAAGTGGGTAATAATCACCTCTGCCTACACCTTTTGGGGAAAACAGGCGTAAGCGCTATGTATATACCAGTAACCTGCTTTGTTTTTACAATAGTATATTATACCTTCTCGATTTATCTATTTATCGGTGAAAACTGCAACACTGTTGTTACGTCGTGTTATGTCATGACATGACATGACAACATGATATGTCACGTCACCATGTCATATCATGTCATGTCATGTGTGTATCATAAGTGATAAGCCTATTGCCTTTGATGATAGGCATGATTTCGAACTACAAGCTGTTACTAATATTCATCTCTACCAACTACTAAGCCAATGACATAGTTTGTAATAGTGATATTATGCTAAGGTACAAACAGACGACTTCGGTAGTCAAGCGGTTTAAGCCGTCCGATTGGGTTATACTGTGCCCGGAAGGTCGCGGGATCGATTACTGCTCTGGACAATCTTTGTGCAACAACAAAGATTTGCTTCGGTGTCTGGTTGGGGTACTACCCTCCGTGCCTCGAAGATCACGTTAGGCCGTCGGTCTTAGTTGTCATTTAACGATATAGGTAGTCAGAAGCCTAACATAATCAATATCACTACATAGTATAAAGCAAAGTCGCTTTTTCTGTCCCTATGTCCCTATTTATGCTTAGATCTTTAAAACTACGCAACGGATTTTGATGCGGTTTTTTTTAATAGATAGAGTGATTTCACAGGAAGGTTTATAATTATAACACATTGCACCCGTGCGAAGCTGTGGCGGGTCACTAGTATTACATATAGGTAATACTTTTCTTTTATAAAAAGGGACATACTTAAAATAGATAATTACACCCAGACTCTTACCCTCTTTAACATAAGACTTTAAATTTTGGCATTAGTTTTGACGAAACTACATTTTACATAATTATTTATACAATGTGTAATCATTATGTTTATTGCATGAAAAACAAAACATTCCTTGCTACGAAACACTGAAACACACAACTATTCAGAACGGAACGGTCCGTTATGGCGCGTGTTATTTTAATTTATTAATCGCATGCGCATCTATTGCACTAAATAGTTACTTGTTAAACCCAATCAACTGTTAACTAAACTATCACGCCCATATTACTTAACGATGTAGATAGCGGCAAACAATCCCGGTTTAGCCCATAAATTAAGCCATCACATAAATCATTACGTCTTGGGGCATTAGAAACATCACCATGTAAATATATCAGATACACCCCCTTCTTCATGCATCTTGATGGGACACAAAGTAACTCCACAGACAGCTAATAAATATTCATATAAAATTTGGATGGAAACGGATGACTTTTTGTGATATCTAATTTGGCTTGCACACACGACGTGCTCACCGTACCAACCTCATATAAATTGTTCCCCGACGTAACATTGACGGTCACAAACAAGCAACCTGCAGTGACATTGACGTCTTGTAAGTTTGACAACTGACAGGCTGAATGCTATCTCAAATTATAACTCACTGTCAGTTTAGGCAACAGCTTACTATAGGTTACACGTTGCGAAAAATATTATTTTGTAAGCACATTGACAAGAGCAACGACTATCGAGGTTGCCTACCTAGTCAGGTACCTTTTTCCTCTGTATTACATATTCTAGGGTAAGTAATATTGTAATTAAATCCGATACTATAGCGATACCTGGACCTCTAGACAAATTAAACAGCGAAGCTTTAATGAAAGATCGAGAAAAAGAAATAAATGTATGTGATTGACATTAACCTTCAAAAAATCACGTGACAATTCTATGCATAACCCACACATCCATTCTTTTCGATCTTTCGTTATGGCTTCGCTATGAAACTTTGTCTAGGAGCCCGAGGCGATGGGTACAAGCGTTATTACTTTGATCTGGTCGTCATGTAGTCTGACTGAAATCGGCAGTTGCGGTAAAATTATTATCAGCCTACAGTCAGATTTATTTTGTCTTTGACAGCTGTTTCTGCTGAGTTATGTTGGCTAACCTAAAAGCCATAGTATTATACTCAGCTTTCAGGTTAGTCAACATATCAATTATAAGGTTTACTAGAACAATGAGCAAACGGGTTAGAAAAAGAACACTAAATGGATTATATTCTATCTTTAAATGAAAAAAATATTTAATAACAAAATATACCTGATAGTCCCAGCCGGTACAGTTTTCGAATATTTGGATCTTGTAGAAGCAGACCGAATTGGTCTTTCCCGCCTTGGACACGTCGCCATGTTTTTTTGTATCACTAAAAGTCACTTTAAAAACTTCACTCGGTCGTTGGTTCACTTAGTTCATAATTCGATTTGTGTTCTATTTTTAAATTGATTTGTTTCTATATTGCAAATATGTTGTTTTAATCTAAACAAAAGTTTGAGGAGGTTTTATTTAAAGGAGATTAACATGCATAAATAACTTATAGAAAAAAAATGTTTTATACATTGCAGGTCAGATTCTAAAGAACCTGACCTGCAATGTGTTTAGTCTGTGTTGCAGATTCATAACACTTAGGATCAAATTTCGTTATAATTATATGTCTATATCCAAGCTCTTGTTATTACGCTTAACGCGCTATCGATTATTATGGTTCTTTAATAAAAAAAGAAATTTTCGCGGTTAATTTAATTGAAGAAAGTCATACTTTTAAACACACTAATATATTATTACTAGAAATGGAATATCTATCTAATCATGATCCGATATGTAATGAAGGAAAAACCATTGCGCAATTTTTTAATGTCAAGTTTAAATAAGTAAACAAGATTTTAAAAAAATTAGTAAATTAGTAGATTAGTAGCTTCATCGCTGATTACATAATTGCTTCATATCAGGCAAGTTGTGGTCAAGCGTGAACCTATTACAGGATTAAAAAAAAATAGAAGTAAAATAACAAATAAAACTTCAGCGGTCTTGTCCGGACTTGTATGAAATACATTAAAGTATCATTAAATAAGTATACAAACTTTTTAAAGATTAGCAATAAAAAAAAAAACAAAAACAACTGCAACGCTGACGTTTACGTTAACGCCCCTCTAATCAATTCTGTCAAATTACAGCTCTCGAAAATAACTTAGTTTTTGCGTCTTGACAGCTTAAGAGGTTTCTTTCGTTGTCAACGCGATAATCAAATGTCTATCGCATTTCCTCACGCGACTGTGCAACGGAAATAATTGAGGTATAACTAACGGAATTTTATCGTTATCGCAATTATAAATTTGTTAGTTTATAGTAGTATTATAAAATAAATAGTTTTATCGTTTTTATAATTATAAGGCACGTACTTTTCCGGTTGTTTCTAGTTCCTTGCATGTAATAATTAACTGACTCGCGCAACTTTGTCTGCATTAGACTTAGCATGATCTAATATAGCCTATTGCCTTTCTCAATAAATACCTATTATAGAATAACCAACACCAAGATTTTTTTTTTCAGTTGGGTTCACCCGCGTGGTCCCCGTTTTACCCACTTAGAAAAATCCCTTCTTAGTGCACTTCTAGACCTAATAGCAACCATGCACCTATGTGCAAAATTCTAAGTAGCCTTTTTTACCTTTTTCGATAAATAGGCTATTCAACACCAAAATATTTTTTCTATTGGGTTCACCCTCGTGGCCCCCGTTTCACCCACTTCCACTTTTTTAGTGCACGCCTAGACCTCACATGGAAGCTATGTGCCAAATTTAGAGTCTCTAGACCCAGCAGTTTGGGCTGTGTGTTGATATGTCATATTAACATAAAAAAAACATAATTATTGGTAACTATCTCTTAATTAATGAGCCTTGAGACTATCAATCGTTTGATTAAATCTCTAACTGAAATAGAGTGTAGCGTATAGTTATGTGAGTACGAAACGCTAATACAGCAAGCACATAATTCTTTAAAATGGCTATGACTTCACAAAAAGATATTTTAACGAAACTAAACAACTTCAAATTTAAATGGGAACATTTATTTATTTTACTTATTTAAACACATAATTTAAATATATTTTAGTAATTCCCTTTAAGACCATTCATTAAGATACCCAACTCGATAGCTTTGTCTAAAAAAATAATAACGACTTACAATTGAACAGTAATATATTATCTGTGATTAAACATAAAAATATTCGCTATTTTTTTTAAATAAGACTGACATTACCAAAAGGAGACTTGGTTTATTGAGACAAATCTAATGATACCTTACTTGTCGCAATCCTATCAGCTGTTTGGAAGATACGTGGTAATAAAAAACTTTACATGCATACATGAAAATACGCGGGAAAAAATAACACTTTTTTGACAGCCGCCCAACAAAAACAATTGCTAATCCGTTTATAAATGACGGAAGGCCGATAGTTCAAAAGACTAGACTTTCGTTTAATAAATAAATTTATCGCTTTGAAAAACCGTTGAGGTAAACGAGTTCTTGAATGGACACCACGGATTGTCAAACGTAGCGTAGTAGCCCTCAGTCTAGGTGGAATGAGCGCTGCAAGGTGGCTGTTAAGAGCTGGATGAGAGTAGCCGCGCTATATCCAGCGGTGGAATAAATAAATAAATAAAATAAATAAATAAATATTCAGGGACATTAACACACACGGTCATCTGGTCCCAAGCTAAGCAGAGCTTGTGTTATGGAAACCAGATAACTGGTATATACTATACATATAATACTTTTTTTTGTAAATATATACTTATAATAGATATTTACACCCAGACTCGACACAAACACAGATGTTCATCACAAATGTTTGTCTCGGGTGGGAATCGAACCCACGACCTGCGGCGTGAAAAGCAAGTATCTTACCGACCACGCCACCGGCCCGTCAAAATATACATGTATGGAAATACAATAAACACGACAAAAATGTTTCTTAGAACCAAGTTATTTGCTTAAAGAACAATTGACCTAGAGTCAGAACAATCACAAACAATTTAATAATAATAATAAATTAATCCTTTTACTGAATTCCAATAATCAACTGTTTTGCATATATCACGTTTATAACAGTGCGTTTAAAATATATTTTTTTATTATTCTATTTATTTATAAAAGCCTTTGTTCACTTATTTAAAAAAATATATCACAGTAGTGTAAAGCAACCAGTGCATCAAAACATAAAACTCAATGCACAATACACGCGCACGCGCACACGCAGTGCATTTCCTCCAACGCTGCGTCAACTGTGAAAATTGACCTACTATCATAAATATCTGTGTATTATTATTATTGGAACCATAGATTTAGATCCTAAATCTGTGATTGGAACAATATTCTATAGCCTATGTGTCAAGGTGTAGAAATTTAGAAAATAGGGCCGACCAAAAAGTTTTGACGATAGCATATAGCACTGCATTTAAAATCTATGCCTATTTTTAATGCCTTCTTACTTTGATAACCTTACTCATCACTTCTAGCATTTTTGTTGTAATGAATATACTTAATTCGACCTTAACACACTTTAATTGTATTTTTTTCTTTAGCGGAAATACAATCGCTTGTTTAAGAACCACAATAATACGAACGAAGTATATGTAATAACAAGTAATTAAAAATTAAAATATTGTGTAGAAAATTTATAACCCCCTAAGTTTTCAATATTATGAAAAACCATAAATAAAATAAAATAGACAACTCCATAGACAATAACAAAAATTAAAAACAAAAAATAATTCAAACTATTTTCAATTCACGCCTAAAATTAAGTTAGTTAAAATTCAAAATTCAGATTTGGAACTTGAATCGATTATCACAAAATCACATTCACTATATCGATACTAAAATAATCAAATATCGATCATTTTGAAACTGGAATACCGACTCGCGCGCATGCACTCGATGCGAGTACTCGCGGAGTTACATCTTAGTCGACTGACTTAAGCATGTGGTATATGGAAGCGTACCTATTTCATTATTCGCATGAGCTTAGTGATGAGCGGAGCAATAAGCGGAAGTATGTGAAACATAAGCATGTTTATCTCATTTGACTGCTAAGATCGTGTGGAGTTAGATCCCTACTCGGATGCATCGTATAAAATCTGACCTTCGTCTGAGTGCACTCAAACTGCGTATTGGCTTCATATACCCTCTATAATGGAGTGTTAGGTATATCGCGTACTCTACTTCTGACTCCGAGTTAGTGTCGATGCATTTAAAAAATGCTGCCAATTTTTTTTATCTAACGTGGAAGTTTAACCCCGGTAGCAACGAATAATATTTATTATTGCCACAGGCTGAGGCTGACCAGTCAGTCTTTTAATAAGTCTATCTAAAGTTAGTTTTAGACCTAGACGTTAGGCTCTTGAATGACTTAATTCGTAAAATAGCAATAGATTAAAATAAGGATACTTATTAGTGGATCCCATTCGGAAATTAGTCAACTGAACATTCGACCTGTTTAAAACGCTATTTCAACACACAATATGCACGCCCTTATCAAAGCAGACCCACTTGAGGCAACTTTCTTTGTAACGTGTAATCATGTTTTTTAAATGCTCTGCGATTTTTAGCGTACATACGCACTATCTAACGAGCCGGGTGGTTTTTACCGCACTGCGATTTTTTTGCTCCAGCCCTTCAGTTAAGAGAAGAAACGATTGGCGAAAAGACACGACTACGACGGATGATCATTTTACTGGCTAGATACTTGTATGCTAGAGTCAAATAGTGCGTCTATTGAGGAAGCCTATCTCAAGCAGTGAAAGACGTAGAACGTACACTGACGTACAGCCAGTAAGAGTACCAGCTGCACGATAATCTGTTTATCCCTAGTTTCCTCTGGCGAAATATTCACAAGAAAACATGTTGCAAGCACTATCTATCTCTATCGTTTAGAGATGAGTAGAAAGAGATAAGACTATGCTTGTATCATGTTTTGTTGTGGAGTGCAAATGCCCAGTAACAAAAAGCACAACAGTCATAGAACAAACGTTGTCCGGCTACTGCAGCTAACGATGATGCTAATTAATGTCGAGTTTACGAAGACGAATGAGTGTACCGAAAAACCAGTGATGGTTTATGCGACACTGGTAATGTAAAACTATCTATTGTATATTTATTTTATTAAATAGATAAATAAAAAATGTATACCTAGACTGCCGCGGTACCGTCTTAGAATATTTAACATATGTTTCGTGTTTGTGCGTAGCTTTTATTTACGTGTGCATTTGTAAAGAACTTTTACATGTGTTCTGTACCTACGTACTGTATTATTATTTAGTTCTAGAAGTCGCATAAAATTATGCTCTGAGTGCGGTTAATCGGAGAGTGCGTACGTTAAATACAGTTAGTACCAGGAAGTACTTACGTTGGGAATCATTGATTATTCTAATACTATGTTGCTTAGTAATATATAATTATTTGCATCAGATAAATTTTAATAGTTACCTACCTAACCAGCTACCTATCTAAATAGCAATTTAACCAACTACCTATTGACCCAATTATAATAGTCAGTGAACAAACACTTTTTTTACTTTTTAGGGTTCTGTACCATAAAGGGAAAACGGACGTCTTTCTGTCAAGACCTTTTTCTTAAGAACACGTAGAGGTATCAAACTGAAATACATATCAATACTCAAATCAAATCCCTTGGAACTGTGAAAAAATCAAACTTCTAAGTCATCGCAATCAAAAGATACAGCCGTTCATGCCGCAAATTTTTGAGACTCGCGAGGAAATCAAAACTTACAGGGTACATCCCGTGGACTCCGAACCTTGAAATTTGGTAAGAAGCTACGCCTTATAGCACAAAAAAGGGAAAAATTGCGAAAGCATAAACTTTTATAATTTACATCATATAAGTAAGTAATTATTTTTTTGTTGATTCTGCTTCATGGCAATCTGTTCCAGGAACAATAAGCCACTTTTTTGGCTGATAATGTATATACAGCTTTGTACGGCACCCTCAGTGCGCGAGTCCGACTCGCATTGGCCAGTAATTTTATTACCTACTAACTCTCCTAGCTAACTTCGTACCGCGTATTTCTCAGCTCTTAAACCTTCTTTACACGTCTAGTTAGTCTTAAAACAAGCCAATTTAGATTGTACTTGGTTGTAATGTGCGCTCGCTCTAATATTAACAAATTTTAATGTCAATTTAATGAAACACATGTAATGAACCATTTCATAACTAAACAACACGCTCCGGATGCTTCGCGGTATTTGTCTTCACTTGCCTAATTGAATTGTTGCAAATTTTTTATACTCGAAGCAAAATTGTGCACCTTATTTGCACGAAATATGAGCTATTTTTGATTGTGAAAATCTTTATTTAATAGTGTGTTTGTGTAATTGTCTTTTTTAGGCCCTATTAAGCTGCGTTTACTTTTTCAGACGTATCTTTAATCTGACTGAATTTATCTTTCTGAATTGATTTGAATTTAACTTTTAACTGATCTTAATAGTTCAGTTAAAAGTTAAATGTATCTGTAAGCGAGTCTTTCTCTATCCCCTTTTAGTGTCCCACAGCTCGGTAGTATGGGTCTTCTCTCGAGACTCAATTTTACACCGTTTTCTGGGAGAAAATTAATTTTGTGATATTTGCCAAGACCTTTTTTATGTGAAATAAGGAATGATTTAACTTAATCTCCTCCCCCCCACCCTAAAACCTTACGCTCCCTAACTTGGTAATGCAAAACCAGAATGGAATCCAAAAACAAGACACCAACGCAAATGACGTGATATTATTAATAAAAAAAAACAACAAACGCAAAATGGAAAATATAAATAAAAAAATCACTATAAAAAAGGCACGTACACCCAGTCCTTGTGGTAATTTAAATTAATCCAGCAAGACTATTCTACATTACAAATTAGTTTTATTCTAGGCCAGTCTTTAACACAAACACTCCTGAAACACACAGTTTTCTACATAAATATGTCACAGGATGCTGACGTATGCGTGAAGATACAAATCACAAGATGGCGGACCGCAATTAATTCGGTAACGCTTTCTCTAACGCCACTGTGTAATTACATGAGGTTTTTGAAGCATATTTGTAAAATAAAGGGTGATTAAATTAGGTGCTTGGTTAGCTTGCTCTGAAATATTTTAGCAAATTCATCCGACAGAATATCTTTTCTAAAACATAAATGAACATTCGTAGAACTCCTTTGAAATCAATTTGGTACATGTAATATTAATATATCAAATCCATTGGCAAGAAATACTATTAATATTTTAAATATGGTTAAACACACACTAAAAACTAGAAGTTGCTCTATGAATAGGCTATAGGTACATACTCTGTGTGAGAAATTATGTGAACCACAATGAAATAAAATGAAAATATGCTTTATTTTTTTGAGACGCGAGTCTACATAAAAACAGTCCTATTTCTTTTCCTACCGTGCAGTGAATGACTGGCAAACTACTGAGAAACACTGCCAAAAAACTCAGTAGGCTTTTTTCTTTTTTAAGTGAAGTACTTATGTCTATTACATTTTGTTTGTTTAGTGTGTTGAATTAGAGCGACTTAATTCCAAGCGTTTATATCCGTTAGATAGTCTGAAATTTTATAATACACTTTCTTACATAACGTAGATTTTACAATTGTTTTAAATTTGTTAATAGTCATTTCCCTAATATTATTTGGAAGTTTATTGTAGAAACATATACACTGCCCCATAAAAGAGTTACTGATTTTTTGGAGACTAGTATGATGTGCTACAAGGCAGCTGCATTGTGCTACAAAGCAGCCAACCTGCTACATGCCGGTTGGTGGATTCTGAAGACGCAGTGTGAACAAATGTTATGGTCATTTAACGGGAATGTAGTTACGTTTATGAAACAGCATAATGACAATAATTAGATGGTTTTCTTAGTAATTCTGCAATAGTAAGTGGTGTTGGGATATTCTATGCTCATCATAGCTAAAATAGGTTTATAATTCGTTTGTCTTTGTCTGTCATCTTAACATTTATACTAGTAAGAAAGAGACAAAGTCCAGTTTAAGTAAAGGGTCTTATAAGGTTTTTATGAATAAGACCATAATTCTATATTAAAAAAAGTAATGACACCTCATTAGGGCTACATCACTACTGCTTTCGAATAAAAAACACGCCAAAATCGATCCTTCCGTTTAAACGCTATGCTGCAACAAACTTGTACATGATGCACGGATGTCAAACTTATAACACACCCGTTTATCGACGGTGGTTAAAAAAGATCGCGGGTTCGAATCTTGGTCGTGCCCACACATCTTTGAGTGAATTGTTTCATCTCCGCTGCTCAACGGACGGTGAAGGAAAACATCGTGAAGAAACCGGCATGTCTAAGAACTAATCATTCGAGGACATGTGACATCCACCAAACCGCACTTGGCCAGCGTGTGAGGATTAAGGCCTAAACTCTATCTACTTATAAGATAGTCGAGTGAAAGACCCATGCCCAGTAGTGGGACACTAGGATTTCATTAGTAGTCTGTAATTTTTTTTGTAGACTGCAACATTGCTTCACATCAGGCAAGTTGTGGTCAAGCGCAAACCTATTAGATATAGGATAAAAAAATAATTTTTTTCGCCAACTGTCTGTTACAGTTAAAAGCGCCCATTTGGGGCCCAGGGCCTCTAGACAATTTACGTAGCGAAGCTATAAAGAACGGTTGAAAAGAACAAAATGTATAGGATTGACATAAGATTGTCACGTGACATGTCAATCCCAGACATACTGTTCTTTTCGATCTTTCGTTATCGAATGGCTATGTCATTTGTCTATGGGCCCAGAAGCGATTATTACATAAACCACCAATATCTATGGAATGCTGTAAATCTGCGCGAATACAGTAACTGTACCGGCTCCGTTATCTTACGTGACTGGACGTCCAGGCTCGTTGAACAAACAGATACATTTTTATCAGCAATTAATATTAGGTAGACTATTGGTTCCGTACACGTACAGAGTAAAGTAACAACCATTGATCCTTCCGAGCTGGGCACGGGTCTTACAACTTAATTGACGGGCCGGGGTGGCGTGGTCGGTAGGATGCTTGCTTTTCACGCCGCAGGTCGCGGGTTCGATTCCAACCCGAGACAAACATTAATGATGAACATTTGTGTTTGTATCGAATCTGGGTGTAAATATCTATTATAAGTATATATTTACAAAAGAAAAGTATTATATGTATAGTATATACCAGTTATCTGGTTTCCATAACACAAGCTCTGCTTAGCTTGGGACCAGATGACCGTGTGTGTAAATGTCCCAGAATATTTTTTTTTAAATTAATATTCGTTATCATCATCGTCGGCCTATTGCAGTCCACAGCTGGACATAGGCCTCTCCCAATAAGATACATTATAAATGAAATAACACCTTAGCACAAAGGTGCTAAGGTTGTCGGTGCGGGAAATCTGGCGTCCACATCTGAACCTAAATTTTGAACACTAATCATCCACTAACACATATTAGCTACCCGTGGTTACCCTAAAAGAGCCTATGGCCAGAAATGGTCATAATTTGTGTCAATAAATAAATTTACAGTGGTATAAATTGGTACATGAGTACAAAATTATACCACTGTTAATTTGTGGTACAAATGATGATATCTGATGTGTGACATGAGAAAAGCTAACGCAGGCACCCAGCTATGCAGTGTCTTGTGTCTTTTCTTTCACTACAATGATATTTCGTCGCGAAACGAACATTCTAGAATTGTAGTCATCTGAAATAAAACTACTTTTTAACGGATTTTATCGCGGTTTATTTTAACAGAGAAAATGGTTGGAATATACCACCAGCTTGGGACCCAGTGCTTAATTTACTTGTACCAAAACCCAAGCAAAATCAACTCAGAATCCAAGACACTGTGAGCTCAGTTTACTTAAATCGGAACGCAGAACGTTTGGAGGTAGTCAGTAATAATTGTGATTAATATTTTTGGCCGTCAAATACCTCAGTCCACCCGTGAACATGAAGTCTGAAAAGACTTTGAAACGTCGGGATCTAAAATCTAAAATAAACCGCTATAAAATCCGGTAAAAAGTAGTTTTATTTCAATGTGTGATATTCGCGTAAATCTAAGACAATACTATTTGTAGTCATCTGATTTACTCAATCTCATATAATAGACCAAAACTATAAAAGGGTTAATGTTAATAACCATAACGTGAGTTTTTAATCAACCTACAGAATCCTAATATGAGTCGCGCTCAGTTGATCGTAAAACGAAGATACATAGAGCTCTCGCGCCGATGCAATGGCATGTGACGGCGACCGTGAACACTATACGTGATTCTACTAACTGCAATACATGTGCATCTTATTCTAGGCATATAACTCTTAAGACGGGTGAGAGAAAACCCGTACTCAATGATGAAACATCTAACATCAACACTTAATACAAAAATATCTAAGATATTGATAAAAAAAATGTTTATTGACAATGTTTGGTGCGTCAGTACTTCACACCGAAACAAATGCTCGAACTATATCAAGCACAAGTTCGATCCTGCGTTCCATCGTAGACTGCAACATTGCTTCACATCAGGCAAGTTGTGGTCAAGCGCAAACCTATTATAGAATAAAAAAAAAGGTTTATTGACAATGAAATGTCACAAACTTATATATTTCCTATCTAGTGCTGAAAACTAGGCATAATTTTGATAAATTATAAAGCTAGCTATGTACACTATAGCTTTATCATGAGTTTCAGACTGGAAATCAAAACAAGTTTTTTTCTTGCGGATGACCTACCCCAATTAGCCGAAAGGGCCTTTATTGGTTCACCGGACTTTTTCGGTGAGCCGTCCGAGGACGGTTGAACCAAGATCAAAACCACTCAAAAGCTGGACTATTTATATGTTAAATGCAGCTAGGAAGATGAGTCCAGATATATTGGATGTAGCAATATGGTAGACATCGTCATGTTAGACAGGTCAAAAGATGACGGATACTGGTAGCATTCATTACAAAATAGTCAGAAGTCGTGGATGATATTAAGGGAGGCTTTTGCCCAGCATTAAGGCATTATATCTTACAAAAAGTAGTTTAAATTCGCACAAATGATGCCGTTGGGAGCTTACCTGTCAGTAATGTTAACATCTGTTAAGACCTAAAACTTGCACATTAAACTCAATAATCAGTAAGTATCTATATGATTGTTCTATAAATTATTTCAACCGCCTTTAAATCCAATATCAATTCCGATTGCAATGTGTCACGCGCTTTCTCCAAAAAATGCATCAAAGAAGCCATAAGAGCCAATCAATCACTCCGTTCTGAATGAATGAGTGATAGTAGATCTCGCTCGTCATATTGGTAGCCGCTACTCTCGCACCGCTTACGTCATCCAATGTTGCCGACAGTAAAAGTATTATTATGTGTAGATACGTCTACCAGATCGACCAATATTAAGCATAACTGTAGAAGAGCTAAAAAGGCATAATTTACGGTAGATTATTTATAATATTAACAAATACTCACGAAATATCAGGCGTAGTGTCAGTGAGCAACCGAACACAGTCCAGACAGCCCCGCGCGGCGGCATAGTGAAGTGCCAGGGCGCCGTTGTTGGCGCGCCCGCCCGCCATCGCGCGCCCGCACCACCACCCCTCGACCGCTAGTCGACCGCTCCTGTAAGCAGGTACACTGGTTTATCAATCGAGCAATCTATTCTAGGCTGAAAGAAACACAGGCGTACACCTGGCTTGACGGTAACTTAACCTAAAAGATTTACCACTATAGAAAGATACTCTTAAATACTTCACTTTCCCTAAAATCCATAAATAATGCGGTTTCCATCCACTTGTTATAAACATTCATTTATCATTATTCATTTTTCCTACTAAAGACATCAACGCGCGATTCTGAATAATATTTACAGTGCGCGCCATCTAGCGAGTAATAGAATAACTTTAAGTAACAATTGAGAGCGCAGTATGCGTACAGAGATTCTTGATGTTTCTATTCGACAATAGATGGCGCTGCAACATGTAGTCTCTTGTAAATATAAATTTTTATCGTGAAATAAATGTTGCTCATGGCTTGAAACTTACAGAAATAAATAATACATTAATAATACAATAATACATTATTGTAACTATTAACTTTTCAGTAGGTGCAATAGGTATATTAAGTGCTTTCCGGAACACGTCTTAGCAGACGCAGCGTTATTAGATACACTTATTATATTATTTTTAATTCTCACGATTATAGGAAGATTTGAAATTTCAAGGTGACCTATTTAATACGTTGTTACAAAATGACAGATTTATGTTTAGACGGTATCTACATTTACAGCGGTTATAATAATATGTGGATGCTATTATATGCTTTAAATCAAATCAAAATATGCTTTATTTTTTTCAGACGCGAGTCTACATAAAAGTAGTCTAATTTCTTTTCCTACCGTGCAGTGAATGACTGGCAACTACTGAGAAACACTGCCAATAAACTCAGTAAACTTTTTTCTTTTTTAAATGAAGTACTATATCTAAGTATTACATTTTGTTTGTTTATTGTGTTGAATTAGAGCGACTTATTCCAAGCGTTTTTATCCGTTACATATATAAGCGGGTGACAAAATTATTCTGGTATGACTTCCTGCTAAATGTGCATAATTATTAATTATTAATATTTAAGCTGAAAATTTTAATATTGTTCTCCATGTTTACACAACAATGTAGAAAAAATCAACTCAACAAAAAATTACTTTGTTATAATTAATTTAAGATTGTTCTGTAGGCAATCAATTTATAGATAAATAAATATGTACTCGTACACCAATAAAAGAATTGAGGAACAAAACCTCAAAAAATACCAAATGTCTGAATTCACATCTAAAAATTAATAACTAAAATTAATAAAACAACATTTGCATAGAGACTCATTACTTAATTAATTCTAAGTTAGAATTTGGACCTAAGCAGTTTTAGTAAAACAGTTATTTGAGTTCACCAATTCAAACTCAATTAACACCAGCGATTCTCAATCGATGTTCTCAATATGGTGTAACTCTTGAATACTTTACCAAACGGTTTTAATTTGAGTTACTTTAATAACACCTTCGGATTCCTGATATAACATTATCTAATGACATTGTATTTTATTGCATTTTATGATCTAATTTGTTGATTGTCAATAAATGATTTATTATTATTATAACGACATCAAAATATTTACACACTAGTTGCATGCTTTAATACTATAAGTTTCATTATGTTTTATTAGGCTATTGCATAGTCAATTTTAACCTAACACTAGTATCTTGTATTACTTAATAGGGTTGTCTTATCTTATCTTATCTTATAGATGGGGCTGGTAGAACCAGAGCACTTCGACCCAGCTGGATCTTTTGTGCTTCCCCTTGATATTATGAAGCCTCAGGTATTCTCCCTCCACACAGCTCTTCCATGACCGCTGCTAATTGTCGGGGACACATGAGGCCGTATTCATCAGGAGGGTTGTCTTAGTTTTGAGTATTATGTATGACTTGTATGAGGCACAATAAAACATTTTTTTTATTTATTTATTTATTGTCTTAACTAAATAAATTACGATACAGAACAGAGTTCTTATTAGTTATCTACGCTGCTTACCGTAAAACAAATGGGCAGAAACGCGGCACCTACGAAATATCACGTGACAATCTATACAATTATTATATTATTATTTATATGTTTTTTATTTTATTTTTATATTTATATTTTTTATAACTACCAATAATGACATTCACTTCAACCCTTATTAGTGTCCTACAGCTGGGCACGAGTCCTCTCTAAACTATTTTAAGAGTTGAGAGAGTTTAGGCCTCAATTCACACAAGCTGGCCAAGTGCGGGTTGGTGGATGTCACATGTCCTCGAATGATTAGTTCTTAGATATGCCGGTTTCCTCACGATGTTTTTCTTCACTGATAATAATGACACAACTTAATGCAAAGAAAGAAGAACACTAAAGATATTGAGTATTGTCTTAGATTTACGCGAATATCACACATTGAAATAAAACTACTGAAATAAGACTGAAACGTCGGGATCTAAAATCTAAAATAAACCGCGAAAAAATCCGTTAAAAAGTAGTTTTATTTCAAAGATATTGAGTATTAAGTAATAATAATAATAAATGTATTTATTTCACAAGACTTACAGATTTCTTAGTTACAATATCACAAATATAAGCTAGCATAAAAGTTATTTAGGATAGCAAGTAATAGGTACATTGCCAGGCAATATTGAAATCTGTTTGGTTTATAAAACTCTGTCTCTTAAACTAGGGGTAACCTGTATCTTAAGGGACAGTAAATATTTATCCTTTTTGATTTTCGTTATCATTTCCTTAAATGCTTTTAGCTTAGTCCAGCTCCATTGTTTAATAATACCTGCGGTAGTGTAACAGATGTTGAGAACCACTGACCTACATTACGGAGTGTAGGAAACAACAACAGCTGGTGAATATAATCATAACGTGGGATAACAATGTGTAACGGTAGGGTGACCACATATCCGGACAGTAATTTCTAAACGGTAACCTTTGATGAATCAACTTTATTTTGTGATTTCGTGTCAAAATAATACACACGGCTACACAACAAGCTATACATTTCCAGTATAAACTGAGCTCGCTTGTATATGATTTCCGTACAACGAGAGGTCAGCTTATACTGAAAATGTATAGATAGATGTGTAGCCGTACGCAGGGTATAAAAGGTTAAGTATAGCCGACAGTTTAACTCGCGTATCGCCATCTGAGGTACAAAGTCATAAAACATTAATCAAATCTCTTAAAGAACTATTTAATCACAGATAAAAGTAATGTAAGACTATTCGTCACTAATATCCATATCGCTTGAATCATCATCACTGTCTGTGCAGCTTGAGGAGTCAGAATCTTGGCAATAGGCGATATGCGAGTTAAATGGTCGGCCTATAATTATACCTTTATTTATGCATTAATGTCCCACAGCTGGGCATGAGTATTTTTTTAAGTATCATTACGGCCCTATTCAACACTTAAATACTGGAATGACAGTGGAAATCTCAAAATATGATTGGGTTAAGCGTTAAGTCTATGTTCTCGTTTAGTTAGTTCTTAGATTTGTCGATGTTTTCCTGCACTTATTTTGAGCACCGAGCAAGACTGGGGATTGAACCTATACATCCTATATTTCGAAGCCGAGGCACATACCGACCAACCATCTCGACTATTGCCCCTTAAGGTATGCGACAGTTTAAACTTTTTACTACACAAATTTAATTCCTTTTGAACATTACAACTTGCATATATTTCGTAACTTTTTCACACCTTTATCAAAACATAAATGTTGAGGTCAACACACTTAAGCCCAACTTCACCAACCTCTAAAACAGATGTTTATAATTATAACAAAGGATTCTGGTAAGGAAAATCGAGTGTTTTAGTTATAAAACATTTGATTAGCTATTGGTGAACTTGAGACTTAACTAACAATACTTATAATTACGAACACACGCGATCGTCAACTAATTTTACATTCCATACTTTCACTGTTAAAATTAACGTTTAAAATTAAAAATATTTACCTAAAATTACCGGCGCGTAACGCAATCTCTAGCGTATCGAGGTCTTCTTGGTAATCATGGCAAAGTTCCATGGTGGTGTTTCTAGCTTCATGGATATCGAAGAGTACTGTTCCATCGGCTTGCTTATCAGTCATTACACTTCTATAAGACCTTGTTCCAAAGCTTGACGTCACTGAGGCACCTCGAATAAACCTCCTTGGTGGGACGCTAATAGTCTGAGCCACTAACCCTGGCTTTTTCACCCTCCTCTTCATATACCTCCTCATTCTCAAAGACAACATCACGCGAATTCTCAAATGCCTCTTTATATTTCTATCGTACCGCATTTGCTCTTTTGCCTTCTTGTTCCTCTTCTTTCGAGGTATTTCATCTATTCGTTCGAGTGTTATATGACTTCGTTCGATTACTCGACTTGACTCAAGAGTAGGGGAGCGAGGGAAGAATTCAGAGTTATTATTCCTCCAAGCTTTACTTAAAGACCAATTTTCACCACAAGTAGAATGTTTAACTTGTATAGGCTTTTCATAAGCGTCTTCTTCTAAGGCAAACATCCGTCTTGACATAAGAAAACTATCGATATTACGTCGCATCGTACTGTTTTGGGAACTAACAGTATTGTTAATGATATTCGAATTGATGTCGGAAGTTTTTTGATAGTCATAAGTAAGTTTAGGAGGTTCGGGTATAACTCTTGGTCGTTTTTTAGTCATAGACACGATCCTTCGACGCATCGTCGACATGTTGGTTAGTTCGCTCTTGAGGAGAGGTCCTTTACGTTGCTCCGTGGTCATATCAGGGGACCACGTCCCATTTTCAGAGCAGCTACATAGATCTTTGATAAGTCTAGCTATGGCGTTACAATTGTCATCATAGGTGCGTTCTCTCGGCATTTTAACGGAAAAGGAAGAGGTTGGTTGGTATTTTTATTCGATTTTATGTTTTTATGTCATAGCTTATGAGCTAGTTCGTTATTTAACTGTCACTTCTAAGTAAGAGCACAGAAAATCATTGTTACCTACAAGTCAAAGGTTGATTCGGTTAAACAAGCGTATTCTGTAACACTTCCGGATTCTCATCTTATTGTTTGTTGCGTAACAAAGTAGGCCATTTCTCAGTATTGTTTATGTATTGTTTTAAATTATCGAATTGTTGTTACCCAAATCTTTATAGAAGTCAAAAATCAATTTGCTGTTGGTGTTTAACTATACTCAAAAAGATATTCTAACCCCCATATTTAAAAGCGTCTTATAAGCTTATTTCAGCTAAAATAGGTTAATAGGTTTAAATTTGCTTAAATCGGAACGCAACTTAAATAATATTGTTTGTAGGTAGTCAGTAATAATTGTGATTAATAATATTTTTGGACGTAAAAAAAAATATACGTATTAAAATATACGTTTTTTTTAAAGTAGTTCCATTTTAATACCTTCTTCTTCTTTTTATTATGGCCTCTGCAGAAATTATTCCACAATTTTGCCAATAAGTATACAAACCTTTTAAAGATTAGTAGTCAAAAACTTTTAAAACTTCAGCGGTCTTGTTCGGTCATTACCTACATTAAAACTATCATTAAATAAGTATACAAGTTTTTAAAATATTAGTAGTAAACACTAAAAAACTGCGACGTTCTAAGTCGCCATATTTTTCGCCTCTTAATAATTATGTATAAGACTTTGATTTGTCAAAAATATTTGTTAGTCATCTTAACAATCTTAAACATTGTAAATGGGTTAAACATTAGAAACTTTTAATGAAAGCGAAAACATTTAAATAATATACAAAATATATTATGATGTAATTTTGCTTACGATGATTTTATTACCATATATTTTAATATTATACGTAATACTTTATAAGTTATGGAATGTTCATAATACCCATGTGATGTAGGTATATGAAATATTTTCGCAAACCATAAACGAAGGCTAGTTTCATTTGGATAATCCTATTATTAAGTGTGCAAAAAATCTTGTTTTTAACTTCAGACGACTAAAAGTGATGTGGTACAGTGAACACACATTAAAATTGCTTATATTCAGTTTTTAAATAAACTGAATAATAGTAATTATTATTGAAATTTAAAAAAAATCGGGGAAAAAAAACAAAAAATGGCTTGTTCACTATTAATCTTCAAATGTTTCTGAGTCATACACAATTAAGACTTGGTCTAAAAATTAAGCAGTTTTGTTTCATTATTAATTATAGTAATTATATTTTACTCAATGAAATTATATTAATAAATGTAATTGAGTCTATTTCTGGGCCTTGGTCTTTGTGTGTCTCATTACTGTGCGTTCCTACAATAAAATACAACCTTGTGATAGAAGCTGTGTGGAAACGCTTAAACACTCTAAAAGGGCCTTCCTGGTCTCGTCAATGGAGACTCGTAGCAGACGGACCCTATTTAATAAAGCTGACAATTTGACATAATTGTCAAAAAGTTACAAAACTGTAAAAATGTCGCGGTTATTTCATAAAAGAGACAAAAAATACTGACAGGTAAAATTTAGACATTATGTAGTACATTATTATGTACATTGTGTATTAGTTTCCGTCCAGGGCTTCGCCCACGTGGTACTTATTGGGATAAAATGTAGCGTATGTATTAATCCAGACCATAATCTATCTCTGTGCTAAATTTCATCCAATTGTGTTTAGTAGTATTTGCGTGAATGAGTAAGAAACATCCATACATTCTTACAAACTTCTTGCTACTCCTGTAAGCCAGGATCGACAACGGCGCCGTAAAGACTCGGGATTTGAACCCGGCCAAGTCCCGGGACACCTAACCTGTCTTGGATCCCGCATGAATTTAATCAGAAAGATATAATAGGAGGAGTTTGAAAGTTACATTGTCCACTTCCCTCCAGATACAACGGGAGCATAAACCAAAAAAGAGGGGTTTAAAATTACCTCATTAAAATGGATTAAGCACCACGGATAATGTAATCTAAGGGGACTTATTAGAGCGAATTCCAGTAATAATAACGGCAAAATTGTTTGAACGCACGGATATTAGCGCCGGTTGCATTAATTCTATATTAAGAGAAGATACTCTTGTGTTACAACAAGTGAAAGTAATCGGTATGTAAATCGTGGACAGATAACAAACATAATAGAGAAGTTCCTAGTTATTAACTCGATATGTTATCGCAATGAATTAATCGTTAAAGTTAAGGAAGTGAATAGTTTTCCCATATATCGTGACAGCCGTTAATATGACAGTTAAGTTTAAATTCACTTTACTGTATGTTCCGACTTCTATTCAATATAATATTTAGTTATCGTCAAACTAAAGTACTTATGAAAGGAAAACGAAAATCATTAGATCGAATAAGATAGGGCATAGTGACAAAAACTGACCTTATTGTAAATAAATAGTTGCATTTTTATATTTTTCTTTTCATTTTTTATTAAATAAAAATAAGTCGGGTTTTCCTTCCTGACGCTATAACTCCAGAACCCACGAACCGATTTCCACGGTTTTGCATTCGTTGGAAAGGTCTCGGGCTCCGTGAGGTTTATAGAAAAGAAAACTCAGGAAAAATTTCAACAGAAAAGCGGGAAAATGTTACATAAAACGAAGCCATCTGGTGGCGAAACAGAGTTCGCCGGGTTTGCTAGTTTAATAAATAAAAAATAATCCTTCCTAATATTATAACTGTGAAAGTAACTCTGTCTGTCTCGCTTTCACGTCAAAACTATATAACCGATTTGGATGAAATTTTGTATGGACATAGGTTTGAGACCCGGGAAAGGACATAAGATAGTTTTTATCCGACTGCGTAAGAGGGTAGTGGTTTAGCGTGATAACCGATATACGTGTGTATGGGCATGATCATAAAGCTAGCTGTTAATAAAATTTTAACTATAATTATGTGTTGACATTCTCTCTGGTTAATGAAAGGGACTTTTACACTCAGCGTATACCAGTCCCATCGTATCCTCTACAATTACAATTGCAATTGCACTATAAATTACTAATTAAACAATTTATGACTACAAATGTGAGCCATGAATTTGAACAGTCTTTAGTCTTTTGAACTATTAGGTTGTGACAACATGACAGTCAATGTTAAATGTTACTAAATAAAATTTTTAAAGATATTTAAAGAAACCGACGTACTAACTTAGCCTTAAAAAAGTAAATATAAAGTATATATATTTAAGTAAATATATTATACTTAAATATTTTATATCTTTCGTTACTCAGATTCTAACACTAACACTTAATGTTTACGTACATGTGGTAATTACGCTGTAGTGTAGCAACTTTCTTTGTCATGTTACATGCAAATGCAGTAAAAACCAATTAAAACCAGTAGATATATACCACATCATTATATCGTAAAAGTAAAATTACTATAGAATTAATATATTTGTATACATCTTTTAATACAACTACATAAAAAAGGGAAATTATTTGTCATACTTTGACCCTGTTCAGATTATAGCTACGTGGTTTATATTTAAAATTTTCCTATTTCTCACATATATGGCGGGGTTAATCCACATATAATATGCATAATACCTATTTTTAAGCTTAAAAAAGTTTTAGATTAAAGTATTTATATGATTTATAATCAAAATAAGCAGCCAAATAGAAAAATTCAAGCAAATATTTATTATTAAAAAGTTTGTATATAGGTCAGTATCTACATCTTTATGAACATTATTTGGATTGCAGAATAATTCTGTACCTACCTACTCATTATGCAAACCACAACCAACAAATTAAGTAATTATCAAAGAAAGAAAGGTAACAATTACTATGCGCATACGTTCACGATGCTACGTCAGATTGGGTTCCCAACTTTTTCTACTAACTTCTACAACAAGTCGGGTTTTCCAATCTAAGCATTGAAACACCAACTCCCTTTTAAAACTATAAACAATAGATGAAATCTTTGAGAAATAGGCCATAGACTACAGAGGTCGGTTACAGAATACGCCATCAAATCCAATTTAAATACACGGAACACACTAGTTATTCGGTAATAACCATCAAAGAGTTTTAAATCAATTATTAAGATTTATGCATAGCAATTCATCTTAACAACATCGAAGAATTTTATCGCTTACGCAATAGATAGTTTCACATTCACTCAAACACGATATACGTTAAAATGTTAATTCACTTTCGTACATGATTGATTACACAGCACACGTTCAATATCAATATTTAGTCTATGGTACCGAAAAGCGCGCGAAATTTTGACGTTTATATTTTTTTCGACGCGACACATTCGGATACGCGCAATTGTGTTTTGATGATGTGCGCTCAGTGCACGTAATTATGTACAGTTGACCATATCGAATTGCGCGTGAAGAGCGACTGCCGCGCGGCCATCGGCTTCGCTCTTTCTCCCATTCCTACAGTGATATGATGATACACATACTTGATGGAAATTGTTAGTTGACACAACAACGTTTTGTAATTATTTACCCCAATACATACCAACTCACACTTGGCCAGCGTGTGTCGATTAAGGCCTAAACTCTTTCAACTCATAATATAATTGATAGAAGACTCGTGCCCAGTCGTGGGACACTAAAAAGGGTTGATTATAGTGTATACGCAGTTTCATTCAGATATTAAAGAACGAATGAAAACCGAATTCGAGTCAAATTTCTGCACTTTCCTTAATTTTTGTGTCTGATTGCACTTTCCACAGAACATTCACATTTTTACGTTGTGCAAAATGTTTTAAAGTCCGAAAATTTTAGTTTTTAGTGGTTACATTAATTTTAAAGTTTAGTTTTTTAGAATAAATAATCAGGTGAATTACAATATCCAATTTTAGCTGTCATGTTAAACAATCTTGATTTCCATGGAACAAATTCGACCATTTGATAATACGAGTAATATATTATCTATGGTAAAACCAATAGGTAGCACTAAAAAAGTTGTAAGTATATTTTATTTAGACAAACATAGACTTGTCGACTTTTACTTTCGTCATTACATTTTTCCTTGGCTT
Source organism: Meganola albula (assembly GCA_936450015.1). Classification (NCBI taxonomy): domain Eukaryota; kingdom Metazoa; phylum Arthropoda; class Insecta; order Lepidoptera; family Nolidae; genus Meganola; species Meganola albula. The sequence continues at coordinate 11,002,446 of OW388159.1, read as the reverse complement.
AGCATAATGTTATTGTTTTCGTCAAATTCAATTAATTGAGCATCCACAAAAGCGTCAGTTATTTCTTTATCGTACATATGTAAGTACCTTCTGTATTATTTAATAGTCTGTGATTTGATTCAGCTCTACTTTTCGACTACGCGTCGACTGAACCACAAAATTTCGGATAGACTCCATAATGAAACTCATTTTGCTTGTAACATGTGTCTCAATTGTAGAAAAATATTTTGATATTATACTTAAATTATATAATCTTTTACTAATTCGAAACAACAGAATATTATACCGAATCTGGTAACAGATTATGTATTATTTTTATGAAAAGGACGACATAGCTACATAGTTGTATTCTTGACCCAACCGTTTTAGGTGGTCATTAAAAACGTAATTTAAGTACCTACAGCAGTAATACCAAGTTCTTTTATCGCAACATTACAAAAGTATGTAACATTTTGACACGTAACGTAACTTGTTACTAGTTAAGCAAGTATGTGTTTTGGAGCAGAAATTTGGGTGAAGGAGTATTTTGAAAATATTGTCTACAGTAAGAAAAGGAAAAGCTAGACGTACAATCACGCACAATGATTGTCAACTAGTTTGTGACTACAACTTATTGCTTTCACGCAACAAGTTGCAAATAATATCTTAGTGTTATTGAATATAATGGAGAGGTCAAAAGTGGGATAGTATTTTGAACACAAATGTGATACATCTCATTGGAAAGCTTATTTATGCTATTGGAATTTAATTAAACACGAATTTTCGGAGCACCCATTTTTGTAAAAATCTCAAAAATATAATAGAAAAACAAAACGCACCTTGCCTTTAATTCTTCGTTTCCTAAGCAGTATAAATATTGCAATGATATCAATAATTGCATTGTATTAAAGTACTTTTTTCTTGTCATATTATTTTAGCTGCAGTATAATGCAATTAGGACGAAAATATTTATTATCTTATTAGTTTAATAATAACAAAACGCGTGGAAAAATTATGATTACGTGAATCGTCATGATGTCATTGTCGTTGATCAGTTTGATTGACATCGTTCTAAATCATTTTATTTTTTTGTTATAAAGTTTTTAGCTCTGGCTGCTCATTTGTCATTTGGCCATGGGGCTGCCAATTGCAATAATCAATATTGCAATAAGGTTTCCAATTTTCAGTTTCAATTTAAAAATGAATGGGAGTATGTAAAATCATTTTAAATGCACGAAAATTTTTTGTTAATTATGCTCTATTAACCTACGTAACTCAGATTGTCGTTCAAATTTACAATTATTGTAATCCCAGGCTCTATACATTTTTTGAGCGTCTACGTTACTCTAATTTTATTTAGTTAAATACATTCACTTTTTTCCGAACGCTTATTCTTTTTTTAATCAAGTTTTACCTCGTTAAGCCTAAATTAATTCGTAAAAGTTGACCAAAACATTCTGATAATTAAAGTATTTCAACAGTTTACGTCCCTGACTGTACCTCGTATGCAAGCGGTGAATGACTCTCATTACAAATAACTATTTGTATTGTTTTTACGCCAATATAAAAAAAATGTTGACGTAATAAAAATATGGTGTTTATTTTTCACATTCTTTTGGTTGTATTCCCGAATGTGGCAAAAGCATTTGAGAAAATATGTGAAAGCATTTTTTTGATATTATTGTATTATTTGACGATCTCGGTAGTCGAGCGGTGTAAGCCGTTTGATTGGGCTATACTGGGCCCGGGAGGTCGCGGGTTCGTTTCCCGCCTCGGTCAATATTTGTGTAACAGCAAAAATTGGTTTCGGTGTCTGGTTGGTTGAGGAACTATCTTCCGTGCCTCGGAGAGCACGTTAAACCGTCGGTCCTGGTTGTCATTTAACACATCTTTGACAATCGTTACAAGTAGTCAGAAGCCAATATAATCTGACACCTGGTCTAAACATCTCGGCTACTGGTTCCCAACCGGTTTCGAGGTCTGATGGCAGTTGCTCATATAATTCTGGTAGCTAGCCGCATCAGGTTAGACTGGGAGCCGGCCCCAATAGAAATGGGAAAAAGGGAAGGGTAATGATGATGATTATATTATTTCCAAATCTAAGTAACTAACTTAGGGACTATTGATTTTTTGTCACCTTCTTTATTCATGCAATATTGAACACCTTTTTAGTATGTACTGTCTTTGTCAAATAGCGGACAGACAGCCGACAAAATTAAATAGTAATAAAATGGCAATATTTTATTGAAATTAGGCAGTACTTTGACACCCTAAAAAGTCGTATTAAACTACTCAAATCATAATTATTTACAATATTCTAACATTATTTTAATACACAGCAGTGGCGGAGAGTCCATACAGGCTGATTACCATCGGCTTCCCTTTTAGAAATGACCAAAATCACACGTACTCAATAATATATTATGTAACGCCTATAAGTTTTAAATAGCAACAAAAATAAGTATAGCATCAAGTGTAAGAACGATCGATGACGGTACTAAAGAGATATTATTTTCCTAAGTAAGAACTTTTTTGCTCCGGCTTCCCTTTTTCAGACTTCCACCCTTCGACACTGATACACAGTCATTTGACCCCAACCAAACTAAGCTGAGCTTGGAAAAACACATAACTAATATATTTACATACAACTTTTCTTTTGTAAATACACACTTATAACATGAACCTATAAAAATTATCTATCTATATAAAAATAATTGCTGGTCGTTAGTCTCGCTAAAACTCGAGAACGACTGAACGGATTTATCTTACCTTTGTCTTGAAACGTTAGTGGAGGTCTAGCGAAGGTTTAAAAGGTGATAAAATCTTATAGGTATATGTATAAAAATCAATTGCTGTTCGTTAGTCTCGCTATAACTCGAGAACGGGTGGACTGATTTAACTAATTTTGGTCTTTAAGTATTCAAACAAGTGTAAGGACTGTTTAAATAGTGAGAAATACGCGGTATTAAGTTCACCGCGGCAGCTAGTAATAGATAATTACACTCAGACTCAAGAAATATAGACTTCAGTCACACAATTGTTTGTTTTGATATAAAATTGTCATCGGCCCATGGATGTAGACATAGGTACATAAGAATATTAGTATTTTAGACAGATGGCACTACAGGGTATGGCAATAATTATTGAAGTAACGCCATCTTAAAATAAAAAGTCGAACTAAAAGTACCGGCGACGATAGTCAGATTTAAGCAATGTTCGCTTAAATGTACGGAGTTAGCATTCTTGTATATTATTTTTTCTATGATGTAGATAATCAAAATTAGGTAGATTCATGTCATTTCATACAGTCATATACTATTGTTATTTGTAAATGTGACTTTGCAATGCTAAAATAATAGTTTTTTAAGGCTAAGTAATTATTTTCATGTTCTATTTGACATGTATGTCAAATTACCATAACAAACGGATTCAATTTCACTCACTGACTTCACTGAATTTTAAATTAATATGATCATTTGGCTGGTACACACCAAGCTGTACATTTCCAGTATAAGCTGACCTCTCGTTTTTCGTAATCCTATGCAGTGAGAGATCAGTATATACTGGAAATTTATGGCTTAATGTGTAACTGCGTGTACTGTATCGAGTAGTGATGCCCAACCCGACTTAGAATAATTAAGGTTATTAGTGACGGGTGCTTCGTGGACTGTGGGATATTGAGTTGGCTGGTCAACTGGTCTAAAGAAAACTACTTCAAAGGGAAATAAATATATCTTTATTTCTGCAATGTGGCTTACATAGTGTACAAAGAGGAAGTGAGATGAATATAACCATAACCCCGTATTCATAAACAATACGTTTAAAATACGTTTGTCTTTGTCTGTCATGTTGACATTAATAATTACTAGTAAGAAAGAGACAAAGTCTATACCAAAAAAGTTTCATAAGATTTTTACGAAAAACTAGTGTATAGAGGCCTTACCTCTATACACTAGTTTTTAGTTTTACATAGGCAATACTAACAATAATCATGTGTATACTAATCCCTAATTAGCTAAGCCCAGTGACATTATTTTTCATAAATTTATTTTTATTTATTTTATTTTAATGTGCAAAATGTTGCACATTAAAATAGTAATAATATATCCATTTTAACCAGCGGGCGTCCATCGATTACGTGAGGTCTTCTAGTGGGGGAGGGGATCAATCTAAAACTTTCCAAATCTCACTTAGGGGGGACGGTGGGTCTTGGCAAATATCACATGTTAAAATTCTCTTCCACATACAGTAGATACTTGGTCAATTCATTAGGACTCTCTTAATGAAAACACGATGTCTCAAGTACTCTGATTTTAATAATAAACTCAAATTAACGCTACACAAATACACGCGTGCTCTCGCCCTATGACATACCTAATAAATCTGAATATGGCGGAGAAGCGCGCCGGGCGGAGGGCCAATTTCATCTATTGCTAACTTTATGACTATTTAACATAGTGAATAGTACCTACTAACTTTATTTTGCTAACACACGCAATTATTTTTCTTGCAAAAAACGGTGTAAAATTGCTATCTAACGCGGCAATACTCATAGCCTTCTGGGTACGTTCCCGGAAGATAACGATGTGGACGAATTTTTGACGCATTAGTTTAGGTTAGGCATTAGTTAGTCAGTTAGGTTTTTTTGCGTCTCCAATTGTATCTGTATGTTGTAAATAAATGTAATGTATTGTATTGAGAGATTTCCTTTTGTTTATATATTGCTCAAGAACCATAGAAAACCCTTATATCGATGCGCCACTGAGATAAAATTAGAAAACCAGAAGTAGGTGTGTATTTACATAAAAGCACTTTACATTACCACTTAATGTTCATCGTGTAACACTTGCCAGTGATAATAATCTTAACTATTAAGTAATTCACAAGATATATTCTAAGATGTGCATTTTTCATACTTATACATCTGAAGGTACCATGAAAAAAAAAGTAAATCATTTAGGTTAAAGTCGAGATTGACAGTTTAGTCAAATTTCTTGTCATTATTTTATAATCTTCTCAACCTACTTCAAAAGGAAAGATTTGTTTGTTACCTAATATATTTATTCTACTTGAACTGATTTCTATAATAATTCTGTTTGAAAGCTTGCTTCTCGAGTGATCACATTTAAAGATCAATATCTGACCAGAAATTTTTAGGCTTTATCGAAAGAAACCATATTGTTTATGCAAAGAGCCTGCGGTCTGCCAAAATTATAAGACAAACTGTCTTAAACGCATAATTCTAGGTACCTATACCTCCGCTGAAGTCGGTTTTGTCATTGTTGCAAAAAGAATTTATTGTTATAAATAATTAAAATAAATAAATTTTAAGTATTTTTTTTTGCAAAATTTTAATTACTTAACATTTTTTGCAAATTTTTTTTTTTTTTGCAAAATTTTAATTAAAAAAATTTGCATACTCAAAACGTAGAGTGTATTAGAACTAAATATTATTTTTAAGATATTAAAATGTACATACATTCTTTGCAAAGAAAGAATTTGAATTTGAATAAATGTTTAAGACATCTGAGGGGCTGGGTATAAATCATTTCAAATCCTAAATTTGAATTAGATTATACTTTTATTATAATGTAAAGTGAATAATATATAAGTATCCTTGGAGAAAGGGACTGTCATCTTTAACACAGGTTACTCTGTAATCTAGCTTAAATGACATTTGCAATCCGCACTGTGACTATAAAACTGCACTATAATCACTGTAAAGAACATTGTAATCTTTTTTTTTAATTCTGAGTGTATCAATATACAATATTATTATTATTATTTGCACTAAATATTTATGCTTGATACTACACTAGTATTCTTTGCAAATAAATACCTAATTGGTTGATTGATTCGCGATTGATTGATTGATTGAGCTGCTTCAGCAAACCCTTAAAAGATGTAATAAATTAATACATTTCTTATTTATTTACTTAATACTGGTAGAATTACAGGCTAGTACACATAAGCCCTTCTAACTTTGAGGATGGTCTCTAAAGATTTATCTGTTAGATAATTGTTCTGCTACATTGTAGCTCATTATTTCTTGGAAGCGTCTATTGAGCGTGACTTATTGTCTCTAGTTTGCATTTTTATTTGATTGGAATTTAGTTTCATGTCTGTACTCGTGGTCTACATAATAATTTGTCAAGTGTAGTCTGAATTTATGTGGCAGTACCGTTTATTTTAATGTTTCGCCAAATTTTAATAAATTAAAATGGGTGTACACCTCATGCACACGCCACTCTGCGTCATATTAATTTTGGTAAGATTATACGTTATTGTGTGGATTGTTAGTTTACTTTATTGCGATTTGTAGAAACTAGCAATTAAGTTGTGTTTAGTATCATATTGGTTTAATTTAAAATAGTTAGAGAGCCGGCCTGAAACACAGGTTATTTAATAACCTAGTTCAGGCTAGCCGACACCTCTTCTATAGAAGTAAGTAGTTATTAATCTTATATATGTACATAGAACAAAGTCATATACTCGTAGATTATAGATAATAAATAGCAGTAACTATTTATGTTTAGCTTAATATTGTATCTAGCTCATGTATATGCCATGGAATTTAATAAACTTATTTTATTTTATTATTTATTTATTTGTATTAATCTACCAATGTTGGTAGGCCATAAATTAGATCAACAACTAAAATTAAAACATGAACAGTTTGTATGCATAAACCATAGATTTATTATGTTATGCAAAGGCATAAACTGTTCATGTTTTGAGTTTGTGTAGCCTTTATTTGCATGTGCATTTGTAAAGACGCTTCAACTTTTATATGTGTGCTGTACTTGGTTACCTCTAGCCTCCCCCAAAAACTGGCAATAACAATTTAGAACAAGAAGTTGCGTATAACACTACAAGAATAATTGTAAACAGCGTGGTAACCCTACTAATAATTGACAATGACAGACTTAAATTGTCATTGTAACTGAAAAGTCAATATTTTGAATAGGATCCAAAGAGGTAAAAGAAAATAGTGGACGGTGTGTTAGAACGACGTAGATTTTTTGTTTTTTACTACTAATCTTTGTATACTTATTTAATGACAGTTTTAATGTAATAACCGTTCAAGACCGCTGGAGTTTTATTAGTTTTTACTACTAATCTTTTAGCAGCTTGTATACTTATTTAAACTTGACATTGGCTTTATTGCGGAATAATTTCTGCAGAGGTCATAATTAAAAGAAGAAGAAGAAAGGGGTAAAAATAGGTTAACCATGACTTACTGAAACGGTGATATAATAAATGGAAAAATAACATAACAAAATAACTTTTGTTCACAATCTGCAAACAAATATTTCTTACAGTAATTAGCTACTTAATAAAGTTACAAAACAACTAAGTAAGTATAAACACATACTCATTGTACAATTTGTAACAGTGCTTGTAAAACTTTTTGGCGCCTGAGTATATTTAACATCTAAGCTATGTATTGTCATTCATTAATTGATTGATGTTACTTTATTTACTGTACTTTACCATCTTTATGTACCTACTCAATCAAAAGCAATAAAGAATTACTTACCTATTTAACAAGGAGCAAGTTATAGAAATGGCATTTTCAACCGACTTCAATAAGTAATTCTTTTCTGGTAGTCCCATTTAAATTTTATTATAACCGGTTGCGCTGGTTTTGAGTTATGGATGGAAGGTGGTTCGTATTTTTTTGACAGGTAATATTTTTCACATGTTTCACATTCTCTTTCAATATCATTGCTTAACATCAGACAAGTTGTAGTAAGACTATTCCAGAATTAAAAATAAATACTAGTTATTCAAAGTCTTAAAAATATATGTTATCCAAAAGCAAAATAGGGAGTCGCTTTTAAAAGATTAATTTTTCAGAGAACATTACGTTAAGAAAACTCACCTGAATAACCTTATGAAATAATTCATGGTATTCGATCGGTTCGACCGTCCTCGGACAGCTCACCGAAAAGGTCCGGTGAACCATTAGAGGCCCTTCCGGCTAATTGGGTTAGGTCATTGGGTTAGGTTTATTTCAAACAAAATAATATTGTTCTAATTAATATTTCATTAATTTGACTGGCCTGTTGGCGTATTAGCTAGTGACCCTGAATGCTTAGCCGGAGGTCTTGGGTTCAATTCCCACCCGGGACAAATATTTTTGTGTGATAAGCATGAATATTGGTTCTTTGTCTGGGTGTAGAAAAATTATCATTGTTATTGGTAGACTAGTTTTACTACTTACTTTGATATGATTACGATATTCTTTAAGAAGGAGGGTAGACATAATATGTTTGTGATTTCTTTTTTTACTAACACCGACTTTCCCACCCTAAAATGTTGTTAATTTAATTTGGTACATGTTATGTCTATCTGTAAGTAGTTGTGCACTAGGATGTATACCATAAACAATGTAAAATATTGCTGTATAGTGTAACAACTGTTAATGGACTTAAATAAATAAATAAATAAAATAAAATATGATGCCCATCAGTGGGATAAAAAGCCTATTGCCTTCCTTAATAAATGGACCAGTATTCCCTAAGATTAGCGCGTTCAACGGGTTCAACAAAACAAAACTCTTCAGCTTCATGACATTAGTATTGATATTTTTTTATTCTAAATAGGCACTTGCCTGATGTTAAGCGATAATGTAGTCTACAATGAAACGCGCCGACCCAATATAAGTACCTCAATTATGAATGATTTTCGGTTAGAAGGTGACTGTGGAATAAAGATCTTCATATATGGTGTCGGTTTGTCTGTGGCGCGGCGCATAGTACTTACTAGATGTTTTCAGAGGCCAATACGTTTGATTGTGACTATACATGTTGTATTATGTCAGAAGCCACGGCTCACATTCTAAGAAGAGAACAATTAACACACAATGACTACAATTAATTAGAAACTGTATCAACCCAGTTTTTTATGCCTACTTTCTGATTCCATGGCGTAGTGGCTGTGTAGTGTATTTATGTTTGATTCCTATGCTAAGCAAACTTCTAAACACATATAACCTTCTACTGTTTCAGTGGTTAAAATTTTCCACTAAATGTTGCGACGTCAGTACAGTGAAATACTTTGATTTTTGATACAATATAAAATAAATAAATATTCTGGGACATTAACACACACGGTCATCTGGTACCAAGCTAAGCAGAGCTTGTGTTATGGAAACCAGATAACTGGTATATACTATACATATAATACTTTTCTTTTGTAAATATATACTTATAACAGATATTAACACCCAGACTCGACACAAACACAAATGTTCATCACCAATGTTTGTCTCGGGTGGGAATCGAACCCACGACCTGCGGCGTGAAAAGCAAATATCTTACCGACCACGCCACCGGCCCGTCATATAGTCTTGTTCTAACCAAATTAAAAATGGAGGACGTACTTATTCTGAAATAGTCCTATCTAAATTTGAAATCTTTTTTATTCTATCCTATCCTACTAATATTATAAACGCGAAAGTTTGTAAGAATGTATGGATGTATGTTTGTTACTCTTTCACGCAAAAAGCTACTAGATTTTATGAAATTTGGCTCAGAGATAGAAATGTTGCCTATGTATTATCCAGACCCTAAGTTCTGGATTAACACATAGGCTTATTTTTATTCCAATAAGTAGGTACCATGCGGGTGAGGCTGTGGGCTGAAGCTAGTTCTGGTATGGTTTTATTATAATAGTGAATTCTAAGTTATTTTTATCAATTCAATTTGTAAGTATGTATTCACATATTAACAAAACTTTCCACTATATCACTTGATCCCTTTTAGTGTCCCACAGCTGGGCACGGGTCTTTTCTTAACTATCTTACGAGTTGAGAGAGTTTAGGCCTTAATCTACACACGCTGGCCACATAGTGGATTTCACATATCCACGAATAATTAACTCATGGATTCCACGATATTTTCTTTTAATGATTGTTGCAACAGTCACACAAAAATGTGTACGATTGGGTAAAAAGAAAGAAAGAAAAACATTTATTTGACAGAGACGGGACACACAGAATCAAATAAAAAACACATGAAAAGAGAAAAAAACAAATGAAAACGGTTAAAAAGAAAAATAAAAAGAAAACAAAGAGTAAGTGTGACCCATCAGTGTCAAACATGTACATTGCTCAGTAAACGCAGGAACGATACGATAGAATTGATAACGATTACGATTTTGGTACGATCAGGAATCGAACCCGCAAACTTATATTTTAAAGACGAGGCCTATACCGTTTCTCCGCAATATGAATAATTAAAAATGGGTAGACAATAATAAACCATAAACTACAGACCACACTACCGATTACATAATAAAAAAAAACAAAAATACGAACATTTTGACACACGCGTGCGACACAGCCGTGCGCTTCCGCCGGAAACTCTCCGCCAGCCATATTAAAAACAATAACATTAGCATAAACCACATCACTACACAAAATTACCTAATCTCACTTAAAATTAAACTAAATTATATTACAAAACATATTTCTCAGTGTTATAGCAACATATGCGCAAGAGCACGTAGCAATAACTAACAATATAAGAATCGATGTAAACAAGTACATAATAAAAACCTCTCTAAACGCCAAGCGAAAATGGATCTAACACCATTGTTATAAGATTGATGCGATTGATCAATTTTTATGCGTGTGAAAGCAAGTAAAGATGCAAGTAGCATGCGTTACTCGGTGTAGTTGCTCCAATCATCCGCATACAGCGCTGCAATCGCGAGAAATCTTTTGTTTTTTTTTTATTGTGGCTTATGTTGCCATTATTTTGTTTATTGTTACTTCAAATAAATATATTAATGTAACATTTTCTATGCATATGTATAAAATAGAGGTTAAGATGTTTGGGGGTTGAGTCACCTTTGTACCTTCAATTGAATCCCCACACGCGGTCACCGGGTGGTGCAAATCAGGTGACAATCAACTGGTGGTAGGCTTGCGTGGTTAGTGACCACCCGGCAAGAGAAAGTCGCACCGCCAAGCGGCCTTGCCGTGTTCAGCTGCAATATCTGGCGACACCATGCAGAGAGGGTGGGTCGGAATTGTTGCTCCTTTAAGGTTTCTAACCATACGGAGGCTCATTTCACTGCCACCTTCTCACCTATAATCATTCGTAATCACGAGTGAATCGGTATACTGGGCTGGCGTGTTTCATCGTATTACACCATTGCTTAACATTAGGCAAGTTGTAGTCAAGCGCCAGCCTTTCGAAGAATAAAAAAAATTAATCCATAAGTAACTGCTACATAACTCCGCGATTAAGTACTAATCAGGAGATTTTGACGTTGTTGGTGAATAATTAACAGTCGGTTTGAATGTCTTAAGAATTTGTTTACCATAGAAATGTTTCACTTCAACCGTTTCAGTGTCCCACAGCTGGGCTGTCTTCTCTCAACTATCTTACGAGTTGGGAGAGTTTAGACCTTACTTTAGAATTATTTACTGGAGATAAAATTCTGCTGTATTCAGAAAACCTGCCTTTAATAAATCTATTAAGGTTTATAATAGCCTAAAACTCGAAAGGTTTACAATTCTTTACGAAAAAGAAACGTAAAACCACAGATAATATAATACTATACTAGTAGTAAAACCAGCGTTCGGAACCGTACGATAATTATCGTACACATACGATAATTTTGTGCCTACGTACGATGTACGATAGCATATTATTATCGTACGCCGATTGTACGATAATTTCTATCATGATGCAAAATTTGAGAATTTATATTATTTCACTCATGCGCTGATAGTCTAAATCGCAGTAGCATGATTTTATTTTGTCCAATAAAATCTTGGGAAAATACCGGGAAATACAAGTTCTCTATTCCTATTGGTTCTTACGATCCGCTCTGCTAAGTTTCACCACTGCCGATACTGTAAAGTAATTTTCTAGAGCAGCAAAATTTTGATTACACACTCGGAGTGATTGTTATCATTGGCAAGTAGGTATATTTATCAAATACATTTTTTCAGTGGCTGTATATTTTCTATAACTTACTAACCTATTAAATATTTTTTATCTGTGCAATGAAGAATGAGTAAGTCCTACATGCAAAGTAGATAGTACGAGCAGTCAACTCTGTACCACGTGTAAAACATTTGGGTTTCAGTGTTCTGTTAATTTGACAGCGGTGGTTTTGACAGCATGCATATCAATATTACAATTTATATGATTTATTTATCTTTAATAGACATTATCCTAAAAAATACGATAATTTCGATTATTTTCGATCCATGTACGATAATTTTACGCCCCTGGTACGATAATCAGTCCACTTCAAGTTGCTAACGCTGAGTAAAACTAACTTGAAACGTTAGTACCTACCTAGAATTATGCGTTTGGTAGAATTGCTCATATAATTTTAGCAGGCCGCAGGAGTTTCGCATAGTGACGCACGCAGACGCTTCTTTTGGCATAGCTCAAAAACTACCAGTCAGATTTCAGTATTTTCTTAGATTTACGCGAATATCACCCAGTGAATTAAAACTAATTAATAACGGATTTTATCGCGGTTTAATTTAGATTTTTTTGACAGATCTCGATAAAATTTAAATAGGATTACACGAAAGCTGTTAAACAAAAAAGAATAAAAAGAAATCGGGTAACGTTATATTTAAATAAAGTATTATATTATCTGTGATAATACTAATAAAAATATACAATCAAATTGAGACACTTTTTTTTGAAGTCGGTTAACAAAATTAGAGAAAGAACACGAGTGGAATCGTGACTAAGATATTTCAAATTAGTTTTAGATTTCACTTAAAAATTGATCGATAAATAAATTCTTCCTCTGTTATAGTATCAAGTGGCTGTCTGCCATATCCACCTGTCATCAATCAAATGATTGCTGGTAAATAATGTGATTGTTGATACACGATGTTATTATTTTTATTGCTACTACTGACATAAATCATTGTCAACATAAACATAATCAAGAATTTCAAACGTTGCGCTTGTTTCAACTTTACATAATTCAAGGCAAATTGAATCGCTAAAAAAGCTGAGAATCGTAGTATTTATTTATTTTAATTGATAACACTTCCGATGCCTAATTTTCCTAAAAATCATCTTTATCACTTCCATTTTTGAAAAGAAAAGCAGTATCAAAACTGGTCGATTAGTTTCAGCGCTTCGATGCGACTAAACTTGTACCTCTTTTTCGTCGAGGGTTAAAAATAGCCTCAATTATTTTTATATAGCGGTCAACTCAATTAAGTATATTATAATAAAGTAGACTGAAAGTTCGTTTTTTTTTCTATCGACTAGATTCGTCTAAGTATTCGTTAAATTTACGAATTTACTAAGCTAACACAATGTAACAAACTAAAATAATATAAAATTCGACGCTATACATACACATTATTGGTTCAAAAATCATAGCAGGAAATAAAAAGTAAAAATAGCATACAAAGTCTAAACCCCAAAAACCTATTTTAATATTCGTATATCTAAAGAGTAAACTTGTAATTGACTTTATTGATGTTTCTACAAAAGTACTGTTCTACACTCACCCCTTACTATATTCGCATAATACTCGCTACAATTTATCGAAAAGGTGAACGTGAGCAGCAGTTTGACCGGTGCTTGTATTGCAACCAACTGTACCTACAGGAGACTGGAGAACAGCCAAAAATCAATATTATTTACTATACAGCTGTTCGTATGAGAAGATATATCCGGTTAACCAGAGACCTCACACCCTACGACATAGGTCTACATACGCAGGCAACTCTGCACAGGCAGACCTCTCTGGACCCTAGCGTGTATGGCATAATGTGTGAATAAAGCAGTGACGAAGAGTCCACACAAGCCGATTCCAATCGGCTTGTACATAAGTATATTATTCATTAAGATTATAAAATGCCTAAGAATTTTAAAAAACATCAAAAATAAGCACCTATATTATGAAGGTGGTGGTCGCCATAGACACATCAGTGACAGTATTGAACAGATATTATTTTTTTAAGTATGAACTTTTTTGCTGCGGTGAATAGTTATTCTATGTTTTGATGATATAAAATTGATTTAATATTGTAATAAAATAGAAAAGGACAAAACATGAAATGGCTATTCACATCTTAAACATCTTTTATTAGTAGGTAAAAGTATCTTTAACTGTAAGTCTTTTTAAATAAACATAAAATAAATTCTATAGAAAATTGTATACCTAATAAATTCGATTTCTGACTGCATAATACTTAATTAGATAATACACCAGTTCGGACATAATATTATGTTGACACTTTTATAAACAACTTTTACTTTTTTGATAATTCGGCTACCAATTATAATTTGTTGCCGAAATAAAAAAGGTGTAGTTTTTAAACCGGTACTCTTTGGATTACAACATTAAATTACATTTAGCTAAATTAATCAATTAATTGAACTTAATAAGCGTAAAATATAATTAAATCTTCTTAATTTTTGTTTTAATTTTTATGTATTTTTTATTAGTTGTAATAAATTTAACATTTTTACAGTAACTACATCTATATCCCAATCTTATAAAGTCATACCCCGTATTCATAAACGTATGAACCTATTTTATTAACCTATTATTTATCTTATCTTATCTTATCTTATCTTTTATCTTTAAATGAGCAATTCTTGTATATATATATAATTGGAATCTCGAAATCGGCTCCAATGATTTTCATAAAATTTAGTATATAGGGGGTTTCGGGGGCGATAAATCGATCTAGCTAGGAATCATTATTAAAAAATGTCATTTAAAAAAAAAATACCGAGCAAAGCTCGGTCATCCAGATATTATAAATAATAGCTTAATAAAATAGGTTCATACTACTAATAGGTTTATAATGCGTTTATCGTTCATCGTATATCATCATGACATTTATACTAGTAAAAAAAGAGACAAAGTCAATTTTAACACAATCACGTCAGGTCACCAGATGTAATGTTCTTCTATCTCGGGTCCTAATTGGGAGAGTCCAAATTAAAGTCCGGTAACACTACATTAATTAATTTATTCACGTGTAATACCTATGCAAGATGGACGCGAGTGCACTGTCCACCTACGAGAGGTAGCAAAAGTGCCAGCATGCACTATCATGTTACACATACCACATTTATACACCACAGAGGGTTTTAAGATTTTTATTAATGAGACCAATAGAGTACAAATTTTGGATTTCAAAATTGGCAAATATAAAATTGTTCGATAGTACCGAAGGAACTGGTTGACATATTAATGCACAGCCCAAACCGCTGGGCCTAGAGACACAATTCAGCACATAGGTTCCGTATGAGATATAGACAGAAAGGATTTTTCAAAACTCACCCCCTAAGAGGTTAAACGGGGACACGCGGGCAAAGCCGCGGGCTGAAGCTAGTTACAGCATCAAAACGTATGACTGAGAAGGACATCTTATATGAAAATTCACAAAACAGAACGGGATAGCAAATACCACGCCACTATAAAAACTTGCCTGTTGTAGAATGCCAGATCGTCTTTTATAAGACCCTATGCAACTTTTCTGACTCTGAAGGCTTTTGGTTCACCGGACTTTGACAGGTCGTCACGGGTCGACACCCTTTAATTTTTTTTTTCAGTTGTTCCCAACAAGAACAAAGTTTCCACTAAATACTTAAAAACTCATACAAAGTCAAACTTTTGTGGTCACTTTTGTTATATTTATTTGTAGTAAGAAAATAGTAAATACTAGCGCCATCAAGCGGTAGTGATAGTAAGTACAGATCACAGTAAAATATAGTATGCGCGTGAGCACGTAACAATAGAGCATGAACAATAAGTTGTTGGTGTTTGTCGGTAGATGGAAGTATAGTTGTAAAGCGGCTGTCACGTAGTATTGGATGGCGCATGGCGGTTTGAGGTTAGTCTAACAAGATACTGGCTTCGTAATTCATTAAAATCTTAATCCTTAATATTATAAATGCGAAAGAAACTCTGTCTGTCTGTCGCGCTTTCACGCGAAAACGTCAGATCCGATTTGGATGAAACTTAGTATGGAGCTATCTCCATACCAATTGAGTGAGACACGAGGAAGGACATAGAATAATGTTTATCCGCCTGCGCAAAAAGAAGTCAATGGGAGAAAGCTAGTAGTATTAAAGAAGAAACAGACTGACAGACATATCAACGCACAGAGGTTAGCTCTGGGTCTAGGGACTTCAAATTTGGCACATAGGTTCCGTATGAGTGCACTAAGAAGGGTTTTTCAAAACCCTCCACCTAAGGGGATGAAACCAAGTAATTACTAAAAATAAATACGTACTATGTTTTTCTTGAATTTTCTATTAGTATAATATTTTGAAAAACATACTATTTCACGTTAGAAAAAAAGTGGCAATCCCAATTCAACCCTCATCACTAGTCATCACACGCTTTTTCAATCCAAGTAGCGACAAACAAACTTAGACCGTCGCTCCATCGTTTCCTCGAAAAAGAGGGAACACCTCGGTCTTCCTCGGAGACGGTGACCGGCTTCCGGAATTCACTGTGTCGAGATCCGAGCCCATCTATCCCGATGCAAACGACAAATGTGAACAGCCCAGTGCCACTTCATAATTACAGTACATTTTCTGGTACTTAACCCACCCCTGCAATGCGACCACTGCTACTCCAGTAAGCCAGGATCAACAGCAGCGCCATGAAGAGACTCAAGATTTGAACCCAGTCAAGTCCGGGTCACCTAAACTGTCTTGGATCCCGCGCGAATTTAATCAGAAAGATAATTGGAGGAGTTGGTAAGTCAGATTGTCCACTTCCCTCTAGGCAAAACGGAGGAGAGCATAGAGAAAGATAGGTTTATATTACCTCATCAAAATGGACTCAGCATCACGGGTAATGTACCTAATCTAATTATAGTACCTACCTACTTTTATTATAGGTTCTCTTCAATACAACACAATAGGCAAGAAATACAAGAAAGCTAAGACGTACATATCAATTAGAGTGACAATCTGTTTGACCCACATTGCTATAAACAGCGATATCATTACTGTTTACTGTCTACCTGTGAGCATTTATTTGTTAGTAACTATCTTCATCCCTCGACTTCAGCCACGTCGCAGCGTGGTATAGGTAGGTATCTACCGAAGGAACTTCAAGGAGCATATAATGACATTAAATAAAATATTTTTAACCATAGGTCCCATTTTGGACGCTATATAGCAAAAAATCTGGTACCTACATGCATTTTGCTGTAGGTTATATTATTCCGTTTCTAGGAAGAAACAATGGACTATCTTATAGTACCGAACAGTCCCTACTAATAAAGCGTGTTAAATAAGACCTTGTGCAAAAACTTTAGGTAGGTACAGCACGCAATTTTTTCTTTGCACGCAATTTGAATTTGGTGTGGAGATAGTTTGAGACCCGGGGAAGAACAATAGTTTTTATCCGACTGCGCAAATAGAGGTTAATGGTTGAAATAAAACTACTTTTTAACGGATTTTATCGTGGTTTATTTTAGATTTTAGATCCCGACGTTTCAAAGTCTTTTCAGACTTCGTGTTCACGGGTGGACTGAGGTATTTGACGTCCAAAAATATTAATCACAATTATTACTGACTACCTTCAAACATTAATATTTAAGTTGCGTTCCGATTTAAGCAAAATGAGCTCACAGTGTCTCGAATTCTTAGTTGATTTTGCTTGGGTTTTGATACAAGTAAATTAAGCACTGGGTCCCAAGCTGGTGGTATATTCCAACCATTTTCTCTGTTAAAATTAGGATGTTTTTTAATTTCAATAGCTTCACGGATCATTCTTGGTAGGAACCGGTTTTCTTTAACGTCGGGATCTAAAATAACCGCGACAGAATCCGTTAAAAAGTAGTTTTATTTCAATGAGTGATATTCGCGTAAATCTAAGACAATACTAGGTGAATGGTTTATAGTGATAACCGACATTCGAGCGGGCGAAGCCGCGGTCCGGAATGCTACATAAAAAGATTGATACTTATTTCAGTATATGTGCGCAGTAACATAAAATAATAAGTATAAATCTCCTACCGACTTCCTGCTCATAATAGGTTGTTAAATTAAATATTTCTAACACTAACTTTCAAACTAAATAGTTTCTTTCAAAACACTGTGTTCAGATTTTAATTGCCTCGCATTTACAATTAAAATAAGAACTACGCAAATAGAGGTCCGGAAGATTAATTTATTGAAAATAAATTAATTTTAATTTTGAATTTATAAAGTGAGAATCTGTTACGTAAGAGTTATAAAAAGTCTGTTATATAGCTTAATTAATTCTCGTAGTGAAGAAAGTGTCGAATTATAAATAAACAATGTTTTCATACTATTTTTAGATTCAATATTGAGAACTTTGAAACTATTCGCAACACACATAATTTTACTAACAAACTAACCCACGTATTCATAAACGTCTTTTAAGCGTATTATATCTAAAATAAGTTTAAAATTCTTTAATCTTTGTCTCTTCACATAAATTTAAGAGGGTGGCTCGAAATTTTTGCTCCTTCATGGTTTCTAACCATGAAGCATCATTCCACTGCCACCTTCTCACCGATATTCAGTCGTAACCACGAATGAATCGGTACAGTGGGCAGG
Source organism: Meganola albula (assembly GCA_936450015.1). Classification (NCBI taxonomy): domain Eukaryota; kingdom Metazoa; phylum Arthropoda; class Insecta; order Lepidoptera; family Nolidae; genus Meganola; species Meganola albula. The sequence continues at coordinate 10,983,901 of OW388159.1, read as the reverse complement.
CGCGTTCCATCGTAGACTACATCATTGCTTACATCAGGCAAGTTGTAGTCAAGCGCAGGCCTATTTCAGAACAAAAAAAAGTAAGAAACAGACAAAGTCAATTTTAACTAAAGAGTCTTATAAGTTTAATGCTTATGAATAAGACCGTCACTTTACAGCGGAACTATTACAAGAGACATTATTCGTATAGATACCTGCTTGCCTATAGGAGGAAGAATGTCACAACACACGACAAACTATATTAATCTAGTTCATTAGTTCCGGAGTACCACACATAAAAGTATTTTGAAAATATTAGCTTCGTAATGCGCAGCGGTACGGGCATCGCCTTAGAAAAATATGGTCGCGGGTTCGAATGCTGGTCGTGAATTGCTTAATCTCCGCTGAAAAACATCGTGAGGAAACCAGCTAATCTAAGAACTAATCATTCGAGGACATGTTACATCCCCCAACCCGCAGTTGGCGAGCTTGTGTGGATTAAGACCTGAACTCTCTCAGCTCACATAGTTAAGAGAAGACCCGTGCCCAGCTGTGGGACACTAAAAAGGGTTGAAGTGAAGTGAATTGAATAATAATAATAATAATAATAATAATTGTTTATTAGGTTAAAAAAGTACAGCATGAGATTAAAACTAACTATAAAATAAAAACAGAGTTATGTGTATACCTGAACTAGGGTGAAACCCTGTGTCTCAGGCTAATAGTGCTTAAAATGTGTATAGTACATATTACAAAAATTATCAATATTATAAAACTTATCATATAATTAAGTTTATATAATCTAATATATATATTTACTTATTTTACCAACTCTTATTTACTAACTAATAACATTTCTTCTGTAGAAGTATATGTTTGTTCTATAAGGTATTTAAATAATAATTCCTTACATCTAAATTGATTTAAACTGTAAATACTTATTTCTTTGTTAATTCTATTATATAAAAATGGGCCTAAAAATGAGAAAAATCGCTTTATGAAAGCATGTCGGGGTGGCGCGTTTGTAGTACAGACTATATCTTTCCGTCTCTTGTTAGTAGTGAATGCGTACTTACTTATTGCAATGTATATATGTCAATTCGTAAATATTATCTAAATATATAAAAGAAGAAACTGACTGACTGACATATCAACGCAGAGCTCAAACCGCTGGGCCTGGAGACTCTAAATTTGTCACATAGGTTCCTTATGGGGTCCAGGGGTGCACTAAGAAAGGATTTTTCCATAAATTTTAAGGGGGTAAAACGGGGTTCCAAAGTTTGTATGGAGAAACAAGATTAGTGAGACCAATTTCGCGGGCCAAGTCGCTGGCGGAAGCTAGTATTATATACTTTACATTAAAATTATTATACAGACCGGATTAAACCTCACTTTTTCTATGCTATCTCCCGATTTACCTGGAGGAAACTGGACAGTCTCACTTTTCAACTGTGTTGGAACCCGCACGAATTTATTCAAAAAGGTAAATAATCTTTCTGATTAAACTCCAAGACAGTTGAAAAGTTAGATTGTTCTGGAACTTGGCAGGATTCAAAACCCGAGTATCTGCTCGGTGCTGCTGTAGATCCTAGATTACAGGAGCGGTATTGGCAAGATTGCGGAGGTGGGTTATGTCCCAAAAAAGGTCGAATTAAAATCTAAATATAAAATTCTCGTGTCACGGTGTGCGTAATCGAACTCTTCCGAAACGGCTGGACCGGTCTGAGAATCGGCTACTATCTATTTTTCATACCTCTAAGTGAATTTTTTTTTTAATAAATACGCGGTACGAAGTACGCTGGCGCAGCTAGTCTAATACCTATATAAAATTCTCGTGTCACGGTGTGCGTAATCGAACTCCTCCGAAACGGCTTGACCGATTCTTATGAAATTTTTTATGCATATTCAGTATGTCTGAGAATCAGCTACTATCTATTTTTCATACCCCTAAGTGAATTTTTTTTTTAATAACTACGCGGTACGAAGTTCGCTAGGGTAAGCGCATAACTCGAGAACGGCTGAACCGATTTCGCTAATCCTTTTTTTAGAATATTCCTTAAAGTTCGAGGACGGTTTTAACGCAGAGAAAAATTTAAAATTTTCTCCGAAACAGCTTGACCAATTTTTATGAAATCAAAGGTATTCTGTTTTCGGACCCGGCAGGTGGCACTGCTTTACCGGGCAGGACGACGTCTGCGGGGTCCGCTAGTGCTCTCATACAAATACTGGTAGCTCTAGCTGGTTAAAAGACGTATAAAAAGTTGTAAACGGTCATGTCTAAGTTTCAACCTAATTTTAGCTCTAGAAACGACACTGACCGAACAAGCTTGGCTAGCAAAAGCTGTCACAGGGTAATGTAACTCAATTTCACTGTGTAAAGGCTATACACATGTGCCATTAGCTACAATTGTGGAGACCGTGACCGCGCCACGATGTCTGTGTAATGCAAGCAAATCTGAACACAAAGTTAGTACAGCAGCTTAGAGTGTCTAGAGATTAGAAGGTATATTTTCAAAAGGATAACCTGTATTTTCATTGAGTAATTGAGTTAGTTTTTATAAACTGGCTACCATTTTGTGTTTGCTGTACATTGAGGAAAGGTTTACTTTAACCTGGATGAATATGATGTGGTCGGGCCGGTGGCGTGGTCGGTAAGATACTTGCCTTTCACGCCGCAGGTCGTGGGATTGTTTCCCACCCGAGACAAACATTTGTTTAAATATGTCTGTTTGTCTCGTGTCTGGGTGTAAATATAAGAAACGTATTATATTATCTGGTTTCCATAACACAAGCTCTGCTTAGCTTGGGACCAGATGACCGTGTGTGTTAATGTCCCAGAATATTTATTTATGTCGGTTATCGCGCCAAAATATTACCTTATTTTTGCGCTGTCGGATAAAAACTATCCTATGTCCTTTCTCGGGTCTCAAACTACCTCCATACCCAATTTCATCCAAATCGGTTCAGTAGTTTAGGCGTGAAGGCGTAACAGACAGACAGACAGAGTTACATTGACGCGGATACTTTTAAATCTTACACCACGCATGCAAAGCTGAAAAAGTACTATGTTATTCGTTAATTTTTATTTTAGGTGAGAAAAGAGACTCAGTCCCGTTAAGTTCGTGTAGGTTTTTATAAAGATAGAATCCGGGGACGGCGGTGGTGGCGGCGAGCCGCATCCGTAGCATGTGTAATCGCTCTAACGGATGCTACTTAAGTGCTAATGTGCTTACAACTTGCGCACGCATTGCATGATAATATTACTTATACTAACATTATAATGTGATGATCTACTTTATAATAGTGCTTGATGGATGAAGATTCAAATGTAGATGTTTCTATGTAATAATTAGAAGGGTCAGTTAGTTACTCCTCTGATTTTATTTGTAGTTTCAATTTTGCAATACATCTTGGACTTACTTGACTTAGATCTCTGTTGGAAAGGGCTAATGTCGAAACCAACATGTTATAACTAGGGCGATTTTAGAATCAAATTCATTCAAATTTGAGAGTGTTTGACTCCGTAGAGTGTTTGTCAAGGAATTTATACTTTATTCCACATAATATAATCATTCCACTATAACCTTACTACCGAAAATGAATAAATATTGAAAGAGCGCCTTCCATCGTAAACCTCATCATAGCTTAGCATCAAACGTCAGCGTATTTGAAAATATAAAATAAAATGTGGACTTCACTTTACTTAAAAAGAAAAACAATTTCTCTGCCAACTACTAACCGAAAATCATTCGAGACTGAATCGGTAGGTCAGGCGAATTCCATCGTAAACCACATCATTCCTTGCATTAGGCAAGTTGTGATCAAACGCAAGCCTTTTTTAGAATTAAAAAACTTGAGAGGTGTCAAGGGACACCCGGAAGGTACGAAGTTCCTTTCGATTAATTAGTGAAGGAATTGTAATATTTTTTTTCAAGTTATAATAATATTTTTTTTAACAAATATAATGTAATAGAAACTTAATCAGTAGGCTCAATTTTCGTAAAGACAGACAGACAGACGGACAGAGAAACATGCGCACGCCGCACAGCTTACAATAGCTTACTATAGCAAAAAGTGTCGTGACAACTTTTCGTAAGAATTTTTTCCGTCTAGCCCCCTTTCACAACGCGCGATAAGGAACTTCGTTCAAAAAAAAAAGAATTAGTGGATTACACATGCCATTTCAATTCTATATCGTTCGCGTTTTCTCCTAATGCCTTACTTTGCTGCGGGGCTGTACTGATTCACCGTGCACATGGTACGGATCAATGTTTATTTTTTTACCATTGCTCAATTAACAATTGCACCAATATTTTGATATTAACCTCAAAATGTAGAAGATGCAATAACTAGTGATGGTCAACTCGAGTAGCTAACTCGAGTTAACTCGAGTTGGGCGTAACTCGAATCCACTCGAGTTGAACTCTCTCTAACTCGAGTTCGAAAACCGAATAGAACCGACATGGAGCGAAGTTTGCCGATCGTTTGAGACTTTAATATAGTCTGTTGTGAACGAATGAAATGAATATAGTCACTATATTCATTCGTTCATTCAGAACAAACAACATTTGAGGTTATCTCTAAATGCGTGTTGTGCGATATTTGTTTTTGAAAAATGCCGGGTCCCAAAAAAACAGTCCCAATACATAGGAATTGAAACAGATAAAAATTGGAACAACTGAGGGAATAAATGGGTAAAAACTCAAACATCCAAAACATTTACTTGTCCATCCAGTTAACTCGAGTTACGTAACTCGAGTTCAACTCGAGTTACGTGGATTTTAACCCGGGTTAACTCGAGTTATGTTTTTTCCGAGTTGGTCCATCTCTAGCAATAACTCACAACTTGACATTGTGATTACTATTCCGTCGGCGAAGCGTGGCGACTGTAGCAATGTGAGGTTGTTGCCTTAATGAACTCATAAACACGGTCGGTGGAACACATATACCAGGAATGTAAGAGATAATATACAGAGTGGCTCAATTACACATCTTTGTGTGAATTGTTACATCGCCGCTGTTCAATATCGGTGAAGGAAAACATCGTGAGGAAACCGGCATGTCCAAGAACTAATCGCTCGAGGACATGTGACATCCACCAACCCGCACTTGGCCAGAGTGTGTGGTTAAGGGATAAAGTCTCTCAACTAACAAGGTAGTTGATAGAAGACCCGTGCCCAGATGTGGGATACTAAAAAGGGTTGAAGTGAGCCCAAGACTTCTTTTTTATTATGAACTAGCGGACCCGACAGACGTCGTTCTGCCCGGTAAAGCAGTGCCATCTACCGAGTCTCAGACCTACCGAATAATAATAATAATAATAATAATTTATTTTTTTCTCTGCGTAAGAACCATCCTCGTAATTAAAGGAATATTTAAAAAAAAATTAGCGAAATCGGTCCAGCCGTTCACGCGTGATGTCGTGACAACGGAAAACGGGTTTCATTTTTATATATATAGAAGATTATTAGACTTGCGCTTGAATACAACTTGCCTGATGTTAACTCAATGAGGGAATCTGTATTTAGTAGGTAAGCACATTCCATCGTTGACTACATCATTGCTGAACAACAGACAATTTGTAATCAAGCACAAAAGAAAAAAAAACATTTTATAAGATGATCTATGGTGTTAATTAACCTGTCAAAATTTGTTAGGGTACATTGTATCAAAAAATAAAAAAATACTGTCATTTTGTTTATTTTTACGTAAAAACAATATTTGAGCTATTTCAATTTTCAACTAAGAAAAGGTAAGCTATCAAAAATTCTTTCACGTGCAGTACATACATAAGGTACGATACGATGCGCTCGCGCTGTCTTGTTCATAGGAAGGTACCCTACAGGTAGCATATTTAATAATTGAAGCTAAAACTATAGTTAATTAAAAAAAATACTTTGCGATTATTCATAACTAGCTTCCGCCCGCGGCTTTGCCCGCGAAATTGATCTCACTAATCTTGTTTCTCCATACAAACTTTGGAACCCCGTTTCACCCCCTTAAAGGGTGATTTTTGAAAAATCGTTTCTTAGTGCACCCCTAGACCCCATAAGGAACCTATGTGCCAAATTTGGAGTCTCCAGACCCAGCGGTTTGGGCTCTGCGTTGATATGTCAGTCAGTCAGTCAGCCAGTCAGTTTCTTCTTTTATATATTTAGAAATATTATAAACAACCACATAAATCTTGTACACCTAATTTATTAACACCTACTATAACTATGATTTTACTGGATGATTTCCTAAAGGATTTTTTGCTTCATTAATGAAAAACTCTGTAGTTAAGTTATTGCAGTAAATCAAATAAAATTCGGTGTGCTATTATTCTTAGAGCGCATGTATCTGGTGAAAATAGATCGTACGGTTTTAATTCTGTTGTAAACCAAACATCAAAAAACCACAATTTTAATAAGTCGTTTAATTGTTCACTAACTAAAAAAACGCGGTTACTGGGCCACCCTGTATACTTCAGAAATGTAAAAAAACACAAATTATAAGTCTTATTTCACTTTATTTTCTAACTTTTGCGCAAAATACATAGGTTCAGACAACATAAACCGTTAGTTTTGAAGCTTGGATATGCTATTAACATTTTTCCTGGTAGCCCCTTGGCGGGCAAAATTACCTACTTATTCAAAAAAGTAGTTATATGTATGCTGTAAAACTTTAGCACCTACTATGAAACAAAAATCGAACGGAATCGTTTCACATTTTCAGCTTGGGTTTAGGTTTATTTAGGTTTGACAATAATATAATAATAATAATATAGAGGGACATTAACACACACGGTCATCTGATCCCAAACTAAGCAGAGCTTGTACTATGGAAACCAGATAACTGGTAATATACTACATATAATACGTTTCTTTTGTAAATACATACCTAAATACAGATAATTACACAGACTCAAGATAAACAGATGTGATCATCACACAATGTCTGACGTGTGTGGGACTCAAACCCACGACCTGCGGCGTGAAAAGCAAGTATCTTACCGATCACGCCACACCGGCCCTTCCGATGGATATGGGCATCATAGGACGTAGAACACTTGAGGTCTCTAGTAAAGGGGAACCACAAAAAACCCGACTGTGTCGAAGCGCAGTGACTTTAACAGGCTCAATTTATTTAAAAAAATAAGATATCTATGGTCTAGGAATTAATCAAACGTGTTATTTTCTTGGATACATTAGTAAAAAGTTTCACATCATACACGAATCACATCTAAATGGTTTTACAGCCTTCGCTTTATTTCGAGTGCTGTAGACAATATGGGATCAACTATTAGGTAACTCATTCCAGCTAGAGGTACAGAGGAAAAGTTACACATTTGATTGTGAATAAAAGCTGTATATTATTATTATTATCTCAGCTAGACAGCCTATATGATGGAATAGATTTAAAAAAAAACCTAGTTATAGTTTTACTTGGCACTGACATCAAAATATATAAAAATACTAAAAAATTAAATAATTTCTGATTAATTAAATTAAAATATTAATAATTGTATGCTAAGTAACTTTTTTCTGTACATTTTCGTTTCCATTTGAATGTTTTCAATGGATAAAATTAATTTTGAAATAGCATTTTTACAGGTTCAAGATTGTATTCGAAAACTTTTTTCGATTTGACAAAGTTGTCGATACGAAAAAAGTTTTCGAATACTGTCATAAACCTGTCAAGATAATAAGTTAAAATGCACATAAATCAACATATTATTTTACCTATTCTGTTTCCGATCCATTTTATTCTATTTCTAGCATCACATTTTCTCATTTAATTTTAGTTTCAAACGAAAAAAATTAACATGAAAAATGATTTTGACAAGATCAAGATAGTATTCGAAAAATTCTTTCGTATTGTCGAACTCGTACTAAGGGTACAGAGGTACTGACCACAACGCAGCGTGTCCTAGTCATAGAGACACGAAGTTGTGGTACATATAGTACCTAAACAGTTGGTGGTCAGCGATTGTGGCGACTTTCTGCATTTTTGTCCGAGAGAAAGCCAAGTTATATAACCCAGTGCTTTGGCTTAATAATAATTATATCTTATTTTTAATTAAAATTATATCACTCACTAATTGGTAGATTTAAAATATATGTCTAAAAGAAATTAGCACATATATCTATGTTTTGGTCAAAGTTAGTAGAACTTTTGACTGTACAATAACGAATACAGTACAAAGTTTCTTAGTATTCTATTTATTTATTTATTTAGGACTATACTATACTACTATACTATTTACTTTATTTTCATATTATTATATTCACACGATTATATATTCATGCAAGCAGCGGTGGCGCAGCAGTGTCGGTTTTGCCTTTTAAATTTAAAGTCGCAGGCTTGATCCCCGGTTGTGCCCACACGTCTTTGTGTGAATTGTTCGACATGATGTTAACCCGACAATTATCCCTGTTCGCACCATATAGGCACCATATAGGTACCCAAAGTCAATCCCCGGCTAGTGCAGGACTATTACAGGATGTGGAATCTAAAATCTGAGTTATGATGATGGGTTCTAAAAAATTGGGTAAACAGGAACGACTATGGCCTCTTCCTAACCAATACTAATTAACACGAATTAAATGGCCGATGGTGACTGAACAACAAAATAAGGCCGCAAAAAACCGACAAGGGGCAACATATTTGTAGGGGCTAAAGGAGTGGAGTGGCATCCCACGGTATTCTACCGATCATTGTCTCTCTAAAAGTCCAGCTTCTCGGAGGAAGTGTCCCGTAAGAGCCAAGTCCTCTTACGGGACACTTCCTCGTCCGAGCATCTCTGCTCTTACGACTCCACTAAACCCAGCAAATGAAGGCAAGCAAAAGGTGGGAGATCTGTCTCCCGTCAGGGTTCACTCTAGCCCGCATGTGAAGGCAAGCCGGGGCTAAGGGACAGGACCTTCTCCCTGGAGCACTCGGGTTTATATGATCGTTACGCCATAACAGCTCGCCACAAGCCTCCCTACGGGCTTATTCTTATTATTATTGAGATATTTAGACAATATCAAGTTAAATATGTACATGATTTTATTCAAATCTATGAAGACATCAAAATCAAGCCTATCATAATGAAGCCTATCCATAGTTTGCATACAAAACTTGTTAATTTTTCACACTTCGCAGCTAAATACCATGTCTACCGGTGTTTGCTTCCAAGCAAACCATAGACGATTATAGCTCTGGCTTAACCCATACTTAGTGGCTCGTGATGGGCCATAGGGACTCAGAAGGTATGTACCTGTCACCTTTAAACTATTGCCCAGGAAACACGTTCTTAATCTAAATTCACATTTGATAACCTTTTTTCCATAATACGGTCCACTAAAACTACGTGTGCAGTTTTATTTAACACCCGGACCAGGGCCCCGATTCTCGTCCTTTAGACATTTATTTCTTTTGCTTTTCAATGAATCCGCCATTTTTTCGACATTTATCTATTAGAGATAAATGTATAACACGCGCAAACGTCGAATTAATGGCGGATTTCATTGAAAAACAAAAGAAATGGCCATTTTTGTGTGAAAATTTTCTATTAGAAATAAATGTCTAAAACGCGATAATCGAGACCCAGTGCTGTATGTACAACCGGTTCTTAACCAAATGTTTATTGATTTATACTTACTACACTCAAAGGTAATTTACATAACATATGCTAAAGTTATACATATTTACTTTTTAAACTGTTTAAACAAGTGCTTAAGTTGTTACATAATGATATTTAACTTTAACTTCCACTTTCACACAATATATTACAATATCTACAAGTTAAATTAACTCCCGCCGGTTGAATGGTTGTATGTTTGCCGTGAACCCAAAGATTTTGAGTTCAATACTCAGGTATAGCAAAAGGTAATAAAAGTAACATGGATCTAGCATTAGACACTTAGAACTGAGATAAATAACACCCCACTTTTTCAGCGGGGGTTAAAAAAAAGTCAGAACTCATTAAATTGCAACAATAATTAGGTCTTCTCGCAACTATCTTAAAAGTATACTTCTTCATACTCAACCCTTTTTAGTGTTCCCCTGCTGGGCACGGGTCTTCTCTCAAATATCTTATGAGTTGAGAGAGTTTAGGCGTTAATCCACACACGCTGGCCAAGTGCGGGTTAGTAGATGTCACATGTCTTCGAACGATTAGTTATTAGACATGCCAGTTTCCTCACGATGTTTTCCTTCACCGATATTGGGCAGCGGAGATGAAACAATTCACACAAAGATGTGTGGGCACGACCAGGATTCGAACCCGCAACCTTATTTTTCTAAGGCGAGGCCCGTACCGCTGCGCCACCGCTGCTCTCTAAAATCTTGAAAATATTTTGCAAAAAATACGTGTCTCAATCTACACACCCTTCGTTTTATGTACGTACTTAAACCTCCTATTTATAATTTTATCAAAATCGGTTTCCAAGATTCTTACCCCATTGGTCATGAAAACTTATAAGGCATGTAAGGGCTCGCTATAGAAAAATTTCCTCTCTAGTCGTATTTTAGAGAGCCTATAAATGTGTTATAAGCCGTTATAAAGTTATTTGAGCATATAGAGCAGCGCAGTGAGCTTGGCCTTCAAATATCGTGGTTCCAATTTTAATCTGTGTGAATTTTTTTGGCTTAAATTAGTTATTATAATCCGTTTTGTCTGGTTTTCCTTTATAACATCAAACATCATTTGACAGTAACAAAACTTAAGTTAGTTATTTTCGTTTAGGTGCTCTTCATTAATCAATAAGTGAGGCCATTTGATTTTTTTTCTCTAAGCTGTCTCCCTGTTTGCCTGGAGGGGATTGGACTCTATCTAACTTTTCAACTATTCCTAGGAATTTTCTTTCTGATTAAATTCATCCGAGATCCAACACAATTTAGATGTCCCGGGACTTAAGCCAATTCGAATCCAAAGTCTTTTCACGGTGCCGCTGTTGAACGTGGCTTACGGGGTAGCAGGGCACATAAAAACGGGGTTAAAACACATAAAACTGACAGTGTTCATTAATATTACAATACATATTACTCTGATAACGTGACTTTTGACATAAGAAGCGAAAGTTAAGTGATTATTATTATTTGTCACGCCATGCGTTACACACGAGGTGTTTATTACCCATAGACTTAAGTAAAAAGTTATTATTCATGGGAACATTGATTAAGTAACTTATTAAACAATCCGCCACTTCTATTAGTCTGAGTAATTAAGTGCGGTGACTATAAAACTAACACTTTCAAGTAACGATGAGTATGGAAAGTAATCGGGTCACATCCCTTTTACTGCCCACAGCTGGGCACGGGTGTTCTCTATATCATAGAGTTTAAGCCTTAATTTTCAGAGGCGTAAGTCACTTTTTCACGAATATTTAATCTTATGATACATCGCTCTTAATCATATTTTTGCGGCGGCGCGCGGCGCAGCGATGAAATAATTTGCACAAATATACCTAGGTATGTAACCAGAGCCTATGGACCAAAAACGGTATTTTTGGGACTTAAACCCACTGCCTTTATTTTCGGTGGAAGTAAAGTTAAGATCTAAGTGGTAGGGTAGTTACCCTTTTATTCACACCCACCTACGCTGCCACGAGACATCGCACCGAAACCCAGGAAAAATGCTTGGCGGTGCAGCCTTCTCTGGTGAACCAACAGCCGGAGTTGATGAACCGGTGCTAGGTCATGGTGACACCATTCAAGACGGTGGTTCGCAATAGTTACTTCTTCATGGTTTCATCGAGATCATAGAGCCTGAAACGTGATCTTTCACAGCTGGGCTTATAAATAATCTCAAGGTCGCTCAACGAGCCATGAAGAGAGAACTTATGCTCGGAGTTTCTTTGCACGATAAGATCCGCAATTCGAAAATCTGCGGAAGAACTAGTCACCGATGCGACGTAGCGATCAAAGTGAGAAAGTTGAAGTGGCAGTGGGCAAGCCACATCGCTTGTATAACCGATAACCGTTGGGGAATAAATGTTCTTAAGTGGAGACCACGTAATGGGCGCCGCAGCGTCGGCCAGCCACAAAGTGGACTGATGACATTGTTAAAATTGCGGGAAGCCAATGGAGGCTAACGGCCGGCAACCCATCACTGTGGCGTTCTAAAGGGAAAGCCTATGCCCGTCAGTGGACGTTGACGCTGATAATGAAGATGAATTTTAAAGGTATAGAGCCTCATATCAATTCCACCTCCTCACGGAAAATCACTCGTAATCACGAGTAAATCGGTATTTACTGAGTACTATAAGTTGTGGTCAAGCGCAAGCTTAGAACAAAAAAGGGATCTATTGGAATTCTTAAGAAAACAACAATAAGTGTTCACAATAGCTGAGAATCCAATCTACACAGCTGTAAAGTAAACACCAAAGAGATGTAGACAATGGCAGCTCCAATTGGTACGCAAATACCTGGTATCAAACAATTCCTGGTATTTCAACTATTTATAGAGACTGTTTGATTACGTGTGTAAACGTCTATAACAAAATACCCCAAAAACTTAGGAGAGTTAGTTTTTTAAACCTAGTGTTATTCGAAACTAGGTTTAAAAAATGGCTTTTAGACAACTATAATATAATATAGTCGGACATTAACACACACACGGTCATCTAATCCCAAACTAAGCAGAGCTTGTAGGTACTATGGAAACCAGATAACTGGTATTATACTACATATAATGATGGGGATCACCTTCGTCCGTAGGTGTACACCTTTAATTAAATCCCCACACGTGGTCCCCGGATGGTGCAAATCAGGTGACAATCAACTGGTGGTAGGCTGCGCCCGTGGTTAGTGACCACTCGCCAGACAAAGCCGCACCGCCAAGCGATCTTGCCGTGTTCCGGTGTGATGTCTGGTGACACCATGCAGAGAGGGTGGGTCTTAATTGTAGCTCCTTTAAGGTTTCTAACCATATGGAAGCTCATTCCACTGCCACCTTCTCACCGATAATCATTCGTAATCACGAGTGAATCGGTATATCGGTATACTACATTGCTTTACATCAGGCAAGTTGTAGTCAAGCGCTAGCCTATCGCAGAATAATAAAATAAAAAATAATACTTTTATGTTCTGTGCGTAAGGAAATGATAAAATATGGAAACATTTAAACGTTCACGCAATTGTTATGCAATATAACCGGAACGCACACGACATTGAAAGTCAGAGAGATTCGCCCGAAATATTTGTATTAAAACAAACACTATGTACTTGTATAATCACCGGGGAACCTTGAGCATTTCCTTTCTACATACAGAAACAAGGATTCTCAATTTTATTACTTGTTACGTTTTAAACAACTACAAAAGAAGGAAGCTGTTGTTTTGGATCTTTAAAGGTGGACGCAGACCGACTTACACGTCTGTCGCAGAGCGTAACCTAAAGTAGCAAGCTGTTGCCTAAACTGACGTAGATGTCACTTGTCATTCAGTATGTCAGTTGTTAAACTCACAAGATGTCAATGCTGCAGGTTTGATCAAATTTGATCTCACAAAAAGGCATCCATTTCCAGCAAATCCTTTTGTGAATATATGCCAGGATCAACAGCGGCACCATGAAGAGACTCGGGAATTGACCCCAACTAAGACCCGGGACACAGTTTGTATTGGATCCCGCACGAATTTAATGAGAATTCAATTTATTATTCTTTTCTTTTTCTGAAGAATAATATTTACCTGCCTTTACTAAAGAATTTAAGCAGTGAAACGCAGTTTTAGCTTTATAATTTCATAGCGATTACACGAAGTACAGTGCGATGCTAAAAACACATCATGCTCCAGTTATTTACCAGTTCCGAGTAACACCACAGATTTTTTACATACATACATATAGATATAGATATATTTATGGTATCTCAGGTAGGTACTTGATAAACGTTATAATTTATATAAATAAATCATAATCTTTTTCTTGTACAGTACTAGCGACCCGCCCTAGCTTCGCCCGGGTGCAATGTGTAAAAAAACGGCACCAAAATCCGTTGCGTAGTTTTAAAGATCTAAGCATACATAGGGACATAGGGACAGAAAAAGCGACTTTGTTTTATACTAGGTATGTAGTGATGCCTTAAACCCAATGTACATCTTGAAATAAAACTACTTTCTAACGGATTTTATCGCGGTTTATTTTAGATTTTAGATCCCGACGTTTCAAAGTCTTTTCAGGCTTCATGTTAAAAAAAAGACAAGTAATAAGTAGTTTTATTTCAATGTGTGTTATTCGCGTAAATCTAAGACAATACTACCCAATCTACATCATTAAAATATTAAAATCAAAATATAGCAAAATGAAAATGATAATTTATTTTTAAAATTGTATTAAAGTTCACAAACATCCTGTTTAAATCAGAATAGAGGTGCGAATAGTATCTAACGTTGTCGCTCTTCCGCTTTCCTCCTCACTGATAGAAAAATGCGTAGTATAAGGGGTGTTTCTTTTTCATACCCGTTTTTTTTTGGAATATTATATTTAGTATTTAAAAGCGATATATTATTACTGGTTCAGAGAACGCTTTTTGTTAATTAATATAAGTAATATATATAAAAACTAACAATACCTGCGCCCGGTGCTTCGCACGCGCGCATGTCGGTTATCCCGGAAAAGTGAACCTCTTTTGGCGCAGTCGAATAAAAACTACCCTATGTCCTTTCCAAATCTCAAACTATCACTTTGCACCAGATACAGTTAGAAACTTAGTGACTGTGTGATAATTTAAAAACATGTATCGATTTGGTTATAACAATAATATTTTGTGTAATAAATAAATAAAAATAAAATATTATTATTTTTTATTTTATTTATTTTTACATTCTGACAAAAATAACATATGTACATTAGTAAATAAAACTATTTTATAACGGATTTTATCGCGGTTTCTTTTAGATCTAAGATCCCAACGTTTCAAAGTCTTTTCAGACTTCATGGACCAAAATTAATAATAATAAATCTAAAATAAATTACAATGTGTGATATTCGCGTAAATCTAAGACAATACCAAACATTAGTAAATCTACATTTTATTTAAAGTTTAGGAATCTTCACTTATCGGTCAGTTAATCAAGTGGAGCACAATGTTACTCTGTAATTAGTCCACAGAATATGTTAAGTTTAATTTCACAGAAGTTTTCAACTGTGAATTAAGGTCATACTCACATTCACTGTATCTCTAAATCTGGATACTTATTAGTATGCAGGTTGGTATTTAGATGACCATAGATACGCTTAATTACAGTTACACACATTACAAACTAAAACAGTTTGTTTGTAACTCTGCAATCATTTTCAAAACTTACAAATCATGGAATTACCTGCCATTATCTCTAAGCACCTAGACAAATTACATAGCGAAGCGTAACGATAGCGTATATGATTGATATTCACCTCCGAAAAGTTCAAAAATAAATATTATATTTAAATTTGAATCTGAAATGTCATGTGACAATTTTATGTCAATCACATTTATTTTTCTTTCCTATCTTTCGTTATCGCTTAGGTACCTATGTAATTTGTCCAAAGGTCCTGCAGCCGTACTATGACCTCGCATATTATTACTATTTCTGTTGTACGAAAGAGAAGATGCTCTACACATTGTATAGCGGCATCCCTCTTCCGCAGCTCCAACAATATTGCTTTAAGTAGTTGTCATATGCCGCCTGTTCCTCTAGTAGAACGAGTTCGTGAATATGACAAAAAAAAATTAAAACTTCTTGAGATTATTAAAATGCGTTTTCGAAATTGCTAAAACACCCCTTGGGGTGTTTCAACAATAACCTATCTGTGCACATTTCATGAAATTCTCACTTATTTATCCTATACCAGATTTGCGCTTGACCACAATACCTGTGTTGTTAAGCAACGGTCTACAATAGAACGCGCTTGCCCAAAAAATACCGATTCTTGAATAGCTGAATTTATACCTGTAGTTTTTGTGTGAAAGAGGAATAAATGATTTTCTATCCATCCATCCAATGATCTTGTTGATGATAACTACAAGGATGAACTTTCGCAATAATAGAACCTAATTATGATTGAATTATATAGGAATGACCTCAAACCGCTAATCGTATGAAAAGAATTTAATAGTCTAGCATCGCAAAAAAATAAGATAAATAATGAAACTAATGCTACAAAAAGCAGCTCCTTAGAGCCTAAAGCTAATTTAATTACGTACTTTCATCTTTAAAAATTCACTCCCACTCTACAATAACCAATTTTTTTGATGAAACGCTGAATATAATCGTAAAAAACTACGCATATCGCTAACAAAGAAAGTTGGTTGAACGCAAGATAAAATTAAAATGCAAAAGTTAACGCTACTTTTGAATAAATACAAAATTACTCAAATTGCATACAATTATATCATTCTAAACAAAACAAACTCAAAAGACACTTACCGGCCGCTGATAAAATCCAAAAAAAAGATTACAACAAATTAAAAACTAAAAAGTTTTTATTCAAATCACACCACGATAAAAAAGTTTTCAATCACTGGCCACTTATGAATCGAATTCGTAAATAACTGTCATGGCGTCGATCGATTTGCGCGGGAGACGCGTGCGCGCGCGTCGAGACGACGTTTGAATGCGTGCGCGATGGTTATCTCTCGACCGTGGTTACTATATTGTATATGTTACGTGGTAGTAAAGCGGTTACTGTAATATTTTGTTACAGAGAACAGGTGAACTTCAAAACAGGATGCGCAAGCGCAATGCCAATTTATAGAAAGAAAACCGTTCAATATTGTCTTAAGACAATAAAATTTGTCAGATAAACATCTGACAAATTTTTATGATGTTTTCATAGATTTTCCATACATCTACTGTCAAAATGTCAAAAGTTATCGAATAATCAACCCTACGTAAAATGTAAAGGAACTCTTTCCATATCAAATAAAATATTATGGAAAGAGTTACAAACAAATTATACGTCTTTCACTTTATCTTTGAGGTATAGTTACTTAAATATTTTTTACTCGCGCACTCTGGTCAGAGTGGTCCTCATGGAGCATGTATTATGGTTATTACTAGCCATAAAGTACAGTAGAATGTACTAGATATGATGTTCCATATATCCCTGGAATTTTCTACTAGAAAATTGTGAAGTTTTGTCTTGTTCAACACAAGTTGAGTCACCATAGATGTGTGTTTCACCCCTGTCACACTTTACTATTGTAACGTGCCAGAAAGAAACAGAATACATAAGATTTATCATTTAAATTTATAGGTATTTATAGGAACGAACGGGTATCAAACCCGTAATTTAACTATTCAAAGGCGTGGCCGATACCGCTGAGTCACCGGTGCTCTTTTATTATGCCGCACTGCACGGATATTGGCAGCCTTGCAATATTTTTTGCAAATCCATTAAAAGATATTTTGGAATACCACGAAGACCTTTAGTTTAACCATGGTTAAAAAAACAGTCCAAATGGACTATAAATATAGTGCCGTGGTAGGTCCTTATGGCACATCTTGGGTTTTTGGTGTGTCTGAAATGCATAAGTGGGTTCATACACAATACTTCGACACACTACACAATTTATATAAGTAAGAACAAAAGACAAAATGTTCAAAAGCTAGCTAATAAAATATTTTTGACATTTTCACACACATATTACGGTAACCTACATTTTTCGACAAATTATTGAACAATATTTGGCCTTAGTCAGACATAAAAAAATGTATTTACAATTTGAATTTAACTGTTTACCAATATGTACTTAAATAATCTGTAAACACAGTTTCAAAACAAAAGCAAGGTGATGCAACAAATTCTCTTTGTTGACGATCAGATTTTGATATTGTGATCCAAAGGTATTCGTGCAAATATAAATACAAAAGTAATTTTGTCTGTATATGTGTGGCGAAGAGTCTATACAAGCCGATCCCATCGTCTTCCCTTTAGGAAATGGTCATATCACACGTACTTAATAATATATTTTGTAACTATTAAAAGTTTTAAATAGCAACAAAAATAAGTATAGCATTTTTAAGTGTAAGAACGATCGATGGCGGTAGTGAAGAGATATTATATTCATAAGTAAGAACTTTTTTGCTCCGGCTTCACTTTTTTAGATTACCACCCTTCACTAATACTGTATAATAAATAATATTTAGTGGGACATTATCACATACGGCCATTTGATCCCAAACTAAGCAAAGCTTGTACAAATGTTAGCAAAATAAAGTTAGTAGATACTAATCACTATGTTATAAGGTAATAAAGTTAAATAATAATAACAGTTAAGTTTAAAGGTCATCAGATGAAATTGCCCCTTCGCCCGGCGCTCTTCCCCGCTATGTTCAGATTTATTAAGTCATAGGGCGAGAGCACGCGTGTATTTGTATCGGGTTAATTATAGTTTATTATTATTAAAATCAGAGTGTTTCAGACTTAAACATCGTGTTTTCATTAAAAGAAAGTCGAAAGTGTACCTAGAGCTTGATCAAGTACCTACTGTATGTGGAAGAAAATTTAAACATGTACTATGGAAACCAGATAAATGATAATATACTAAAGATAATAGATTCTTTTCTTTTGTAAATACATAATTAAATATAGTTAACTTATATTGGCTTATTACGCTTAAACTGTTACAGGTAACATTTAAGATTAGATTGAATTGCATTACATTTTAGTATCATTAATAGAGAAGATATTATGGAAAACCACGAAGACCTTTGGTTTTACCCCCTCTAGAAGAACGAAGTGACGTGGTACTGTACTATCTTATTTTCCATAATTCATTTTTTATCATTATTAAGCGTCATTTAGTAGTACTTACCTGGATGACCGAGCTTTGCTCGGTATTTTTTTTTTAAATGCCATTTTCTAAAAATGATTCCTAGCTAGATCGATTTATCGCCCCCGAAACCCCCTATATAAAAAATTTCATGAAAATTATTGGAGCCGATTCCGAGATTCCATATACGCGCTTACCTAATAAATAGCGATTCACTCGTGACTTCAAGACAGGTAGATTAGCTATCGGGAAACAGAGATGCCGGCAACGAATTCCACAACTTGGCAGTTCGCACAATAAAAGTGGAAGCGGTATGCAGAGGTGAACATCACCTACTTTTCTCCACTTTTCTCCAGCCATGTTTTTCACTTCACTTCAACCCTTTATAGTGTCCCACTGCTGGGCACGGGTCTTCTCACAACTATCTTACGAGTTGAGAGAGTTTAGGCCTTAATCCACACACGCTGGCCAAGTGCGGGTTGGTGGATGTCACATGTCCTTGAATTATTAGTTCTTAGACATGCCGGTTTCCTCACGATGTTTTCCTTCACCAATATTGAGCAGCGGAGATGAAACAATTCACATAAAGATGTGTGGGCACGACCAGGATTCGAACCCGCGACCTTATTTTTATAAGGCGAGGCCCGTACCGCTGCGCCACCGCTGCGCCACCAGCCATGTTTAGGTCCCCTTTTTTTCCGATTTAGAATGCATGACGCATACCCCGGTTTTCGGGACTCTTCGACGGCGGACTTGTGCAATGCATAGAGCAGAATTTACTCAAGCGCAAGACTGTTTCAGAATAAAAATACCCACCACCATAATCCCGATACTGCTAATCATATAAGTCAGGATCAACAGCGGTACCGTAAAGAAACTCGTAATTACGAATGACTTTCAGTGAGATGGTGGCATTGGAATAAAACTCTTTAAGGTTAGAAACCATAATGGAGCAATAATCCCGACCCAATGGTGTCACCACACATCGCACCGGAACATGGCAAGGCCGCTTAAGGGTGCGGCTTTGTCTGGTAGAGCTTGAAAATCGTGTGTTCAACACCTTTATGAACAATTTTGTCCTTAATAAGCTTGTAGGCTGGGTATTCTACTTTTACTTATTTCGATACTTAAATACAATATTTTCGTAAAAGCAATTTTTAAGGCAAGGTTTGGTTGTTACATAAACTTACTTGATAAAGGGTTACGCAATTTTAAAAAGCCTGAAATACCAGTTGAAACACAGTTTAAATACTCAAAGCTTGTAGAATTGTTTTAAATTATTAGTTTGTTTCAACTGTGCGTTGTGTAGATGTGCCAACATACTAAATACTTACCAGGGGTGTTGCCAACATTCGCATCCGCATCCGCAAATGCGGAAATTCCGCATAGATTTTGACATCTGCATCTGCATCCGCATTAATCAATGCAGATGTTCATGCTTAGCGAATATCATGCAAATAGCGACAAGAAAGAAATTGGGCGGACCCGGAGACTGCTTTAATGCTCTTTTTTTTAATTTCACTTACTAATATAAGAACCAGTAGGTGTTTAATATAAAAATAGATACTTATTTGATTTGATTACAATAAAAATGTTAAAAATTAAGTTATCATTGTTTTAATTCTTCATTATTTACATAATATCTTAAAAATCCGCATCTGCATCCGCATCCGCGGATGTGAGCTTTCAAAACTCCGCATCCGCATTTGCATCCGCGGATGTGAAAGAATCAGCATCCGCAACATCCCTGATACTTACCAGTATTTAGTATGTTGGCACATCTACTTCTCGATGCATCAGCTGTCATTTTATACTGTCATCGCGTCCGTCTTTGAAGTCAGCTGTCACTCGAAAATAACAATATGAACGAACGAATGAACACCGAGCACAGGTGATGCGGCCATCTTAGAAGGGCTGACACTTTGTGATGGACGGTGGCATCGTCGGGAAGTGCGCAATCGAACACATGCTCGGTGGACGTTACGCTTTAATCCAATCTAATCTTAGCGATCTGTAATTATCTGGTACAATTAATGATTGTGATATCGAGAGATCGTGGTGAAGTAATATTTGCCGTAGTTATTTTATTGTAAAACCGTCTTCTTACCCGATAATTCACGCCTACCTAAAGTTATCTGCTAATCCTGATCTTTTTAGTCTAAAACCTTTCAAAAGCCTTCAAGTATTTTCTATAGATTTTTAATGACTAGCAATTAGGCACTATTTATAGTGGCGATGCTAAATAATGATATGTACCTAATAGGTAAGCGCGATCTAGCTTAGACCGACCTATATGACGGGTCGGTGGCGTCGTCGCGGCGTCGGTAAGATACTTGCCTTTCACGCCGCAGGTCGTGGGTTCGATTGCCACCCGAGACAAACATTTGTTTAAATATATCTGTTTGTCTTGTGTCTTGGTGTAATTATCTATATTTAAGTATATATTTACAAAAGAAAAGTATTATATGTAGTATATTACCAGTTATCTGGTTTCCATAGTACAAGCTCTGCTTAGTTTGGTATCAGATCACTGTGTGTGTTGATGTCCCATTATTATTATATATTTATTCGATATTCGCAGATAAGGTTCCGTATTATGAACAAGGGGTCCCAAGAATGAAGGGTACATAGGATACTTTTAAATCTAGTAGAAAATGTTTGAATATAGTAGGTTTAAATACTGAGTTAAAAAATATATAACTTTGTGTAGGGGTCCTGAACCGATCCTTTTATTCTATTCTTAGCCTCGGTGAACCAGAGGTAAGCTTGTTCGCTTAGTATCTATAAGGCCCGGTTTCGATTCCCGGGTCGGGCAAAAAGATTTTTCTAGTAGAGTATCTTAGTTGAAGCTCGAAGTGTGAAATTGTACATTTGTACCTGATGAACGGAAATAGGCTCACCCCCTATGGGACCTAAACCATATTCACCTCTGCGTACACCTTCGGGTATATAGACGTGAGTATTTAATTCTTTAATCTTCTCTCTTCCCCTTATATTTATATTTGAAGATTTTAACACCTAACGGAATATTCCAAACTCGCAAATTATTTTACAAAAGAAAAAGTAATTAAAAAAGGTAAAAATATAATTTATTATCTCAAGAATATAAGTAATTAGCACTTCTTAACTAATTAGCAGTCACTTGATGTATGTTACTTAATATATCTTGGTAAGCTATTACGTATAAAAGTGATACTGGTCTGTTTTCTACTAATATCTAATATTACATTCATATTAATGACTTTGAGATATGTACAATCGTGCACAGAAATCGCTAATCATTATTTTGATTAACTCACTTGAGTTTAATCTGTGTGGGCTTGTAATTAGTTAATTAGTAATCTAGATAGTGTCTTAGATTCACGCGAACATCACACATTGAAATAAAACTTGTGAAGTCTGAAAAGACTTTGAAACGTCGGGATCTAAAATCTAAAATAAACCGCGATAAAATCCATTAAAAAGTGGTATTATTTCAATTAGCTTAATTTTTAACCAAATTTGCTTACTATAAAATGTTGTGTGTCTGTTAGTCCTCATCATTATTCCCCTTGCCTTCCATTTCTCCCAGTCTAACCTGATGCGACCAGCTACCAGAATTATACGAGCGACTCTCATCAGACCTCGAAACCCATAGGGAACCAGTAGCCGAGATGGTTAGAGATGTCAGATTATATTAGGCTTCTGGCAACCTGTAACGATTGTCATAAATGTGTTAAATGACAACCGAGACCGATGGCTTAGCGTTCTCTCCGAGCCACGGAGGGTAGTCCCTCAACCAACCAGACACCGAAACAAATCTTTGTTGTTACACAAATATTGTGCGAGGCGGGAATCGAACCCGCGACCTTCCGGACACAGTATAGCTCAATCGGACGGCTTAAACCGCTCGACTACCGAGATCGTCTATTAGCCCTCTTAATATAAATAAATAAATAAAATTTTATACGAATTACGTTTTTTGTCTGATTACTAGCCTTATTACGAGTTCAAAATTACGAAAAAAGGTTTCAAATACTATCTTGAACTTCTCTAAATGCGTTTCCAAATTAATTTCTTTTGTTCAAAATATTAGTTAAAACAAAAAAAGAATTGCTAGAAATAGAATTAAATGAATAACCAACAGAACAGGTAAAATAGTTTGTAGATTTAAGTGCGTTTCAACTTATAATCTTGACATGTTACTGATAGTAAACTTTTTCGGATTGACAACTCGTGTATTAACCATTATACCATTATCAACCAACTTCAAAAAGTATGTTGTTCTTAATTTGACAGTTTCATTATTTTTTTTAGGTTTGTTACGTGATAATTCCGCCAATTATAGATCGCTTTTGATAATTCCTTTTTTGTTCAAAGAGTAATAGTATAGTATTATATTATCTGTGAAAAAGTATACTTTCATGGTGGTCCCTTTGAAATTTAATCAAAATCTTTTGAATGGGTTTTGAGTTCTTGTTCTTGTTCTTGTTCTTTGAATTCGTATTTTTTTAATACTATTATTATTAAATTTAATTTGATATAACTATCACAATTATGCCGTTATATAAATAAATTAATGTTATTATTTTAATATTTTATTTTATACTTATAAAAGATAGATAGCCAGTGTCACGAACATAGGCAAGCTTTAACAACAAAGTCCAACATTGAACCAACTTACTAATAAACTCACTAACATATTAATTAACTCACCACTAGCATTAAAATAGTGAAACTAACTTGTCATTCATTTAAATATCTACTAAACGCCACCTAGTGTCAATTACAAGCACTATATTTAATATAATTACACCACAGAATTAATTAGAAAACTAAGACACTTTTGCGCTCAACTGTACTATTTTGAAGAAAGCGACCTTGTACAACCGGTCTGTACGGGATGCGCGGACGCAGATTACTCGCTAATTTATCATATTTTCTAAGTAAATGTGTGTGAATGTAATTTGAGATACGGTTTTATAATGTTTCACAATTATTATTATTACATATAAAACTTTATAATTATCATCAATGAATAGTATAAAGTCCTACTCGTACGCCGCGTCTGTCTGTATTTATGTATGTGAAAATAAAAACTACAGAAACGAATTTTCGTGTGATTTTCACCTTAAGGACTACCTACTTTTATAGAATGTTAAGGTTAAGGTTAATCTTAAGGTTTTTAAAAAAAACCTAATTACAGGCTGTTTTTCCTTGCGGTGCACGCACCTACATTTATATACGGACGGGCCGGTGGCGTGGTCGATAAGATGATTGCTGTGCACGCCGCAGTTCGTGGGTTCGATTCCCACCCAAGTCAAACATTTGTGTGATAAACATGTCTGTTTGTCTTGTGTCTGGGTGTTATTATCTATAATAAGTATGTATTTACAAAATAAAAGTATTTTATGTAAGTAGTATAATACCAGTTATCTGATTTCCATAGTACAAGCTTTGCTTAGTATGGGATCAGATGACCGTGTGTGTTAATGTCAAACTATATTAATATATCACCTACTGAGGAATCAAATCCAATGGCCAAGTTATTTGCCGACCACTGTACCTACATTTTAACTGGGCAGATAGTAGAATGACTTACGTTACAATTCTGGAACACACCACCGGCTCCCGTAATACTATACAGTTATTAAAGAACGGAACCTGCAGCGTGTGTCCGAGCTTAATCACACTTGGACGTGGTAAAGAGGTCATTAGCTCAGTTAGCTTAAGTGCTGACGTTAAAACGTGTGGGTTGGTAAATTTTAAACCACTCATGTTCTATAACTTAACCTATGTTTAAAAATTTCAAGTAACAAAACAATGAGTTCCGATTCATTAACTTCAGTAGTTATGACAGTGCGACTGACAACCAAATTATTACTTTCACTTGCATTTTTGCGATGTAAAGTACGATTTTAACAGAGATGGCTTCTAATTCACGATCTTGTAGAACTGTCTTTGTTTAAAACTGTTAGCGCCATCTGTTATCAGACTGACACAACTATAGTTTTGTAGATGTGATTGTATTATTTCTACTTGACAACAGATGGCGCTTTATCAACAAAAAGTATAAACGCTTAATTTATTTTTATGTTTTATTGAATAATCTAATTCTCTTGAGAAAGTAACGAGTTAAGTAACAAAAGAAAATGTTAAATAAATTGTTGATCTCGCAATGAGACGCAAGCGACCGCTTTGCGACGTCCGCAGTCCGTGGTGGGAGTAATTTGAAAATCGAGTGAAAATTGTTTTCTTTCGTTATGGTCGAATGGCGCCAGAAACTAGCGCTTTCTTCGAGAGTATGCCCTTTTAATGGGCCATTACCCTTGCATCACTCAGGATACACCTGTCTACGAACAAAATTCAATTATACAACTTTACTGAACTGTATAGAGTCAAAGAACAGACGTTTTTGAGTAGGCATTGTTTAAAAATTGTCAAGTTCAATGTTGTAGATGATTTAAATACTTTTACCGTTTATTTTTACTTTCTATTACCGTTCGTTATAGCTATACAGTGAAGTAAGATAAAACTTGTATTCTTTTAATACCTAGTAAAAAGAATTTTGTAAGAGCTAAGTATCAGAAGTATGAGGACATTAATGAAAATCAGTGCTGTGGGTCGCCTCTGTTAGGTGTTCACAGCGTTTACTGAGTAACGTTCATGTTTGACACTGATGGGTCACACATATGTAGGTACACTAAGCTTTTCTTTTTCAGCTGTTTTATTTTTTGTTTTTTCATTTCTACATGTTCTTTGTTATTTGATTGGATGTGTCCTGTTAGAGTCAAATAGATCAATTTTCTTTGTCTTATCTTCTTTTACATGGCACATACGTCACATTACACACACACGCATAACCACAGTACCTACTTATTATAATACCAATTAAATTCAGTTCAATTTAATTTATTTGCGAAAAAATGGGTATACACAAAAGATGTATAATACGGTAGTACGAAACTAATGGGTTAGTCTTTGAAGACTTTAGATTGTATATTTCGTTGAGCTATGATGTTATATATTAGTGGAAGAGACTTTCATTTTTCTTAACTACAAAAATGTAGAGCATCAAGCTAAAAAAGCTTAAAAATACTTCTAGAAATTCGTCATTTTTCATATTATTCAAATATTTTGCACCCATTAAAATAAAATAAAATAAATATATGAACTTGATGGCATATACTATACATGAGCTAGTTACAATATTAAGCTAAACATAATTACATAATACTATTTATTATTTTTAAAATTGATCTACGAATAAAATATGTGTATGTTCTATGTTTAATTGACCAATACCGACCTACTTCTAAAGAAGATGTGTTGACTAGCCTGAGCTAGTTAATATATAATCTGTGTTAAACATTGAAGTTTTATTGATGCTACATTATCAGATTATCACTAAAACACTAAGGTACATCGGTTGTAGGTATAACTTTTTTTCGACGGGCCGGTGGCGTGGTCGTTAAGATACTTGCTTTTCACGCCGCAGGTCGTGGTTTCGATTCCCACCTAGACAAACATTTGTGTTTGTGTTGAGTCTGGGTGTAAATATTTATTATATGTATATATTTACAAAAGAAAAGTATTATATGTATAGTATATACCAGTTATCTGGTTTCCATAACACAAGCTCAGCTTAGCTTGGGACCAGATGACCGTGTGTGTTAATGTCCCACAATATTATTATTTATTATTAACTTAACTATACGACGACGCGACAGCATTAAATTGTAACTATAGAATTATAATATACTATGTATTTACAAAAGAATTTAATAATATGTAGTAGGTACATTATCAGTTATCTGGTTTCCACAGAACAAGTTCTGCGTAAATAGATACTTATTACGCTATTCAATTTCTAGACAGTCTATCCCATTTTTTTTTGTAATAAGAGTTAGCATGTTAGCCTGTCTTTCGATTGGTCTAGTTAGAACTAGACGGAATGGGTTCGAGCATGCTTGCTTGCTAGTTGACTAAAAATTGAATAGTGTATAAAGAGCTTTAGTTTGGTTACAGATGGCCGTGTATGTTAATATCCCAGAATATTATTATTAATAATTGTAGATACTAGCTTCCGCCGGCAATTTCGCTTGGTATTAGAAAAACATGAGGCCTTTGTACTTTTCCAGACTAAAGGTATCTAAACTATCTCTGTTGGTACCAAATTTCGTCCAAATCGGTCCAGTACTTTTTGCATGTAAAAGTATATACATCCACACACATTTGCAAATTATCGCATTCATAATTTGAAGTAAGATCCACAAACTAAATATTAGCTGAAGCGAAGGTAAAATCGGCTATTTTGAAGTTGTGAAGTTGTGTACCTCATGCTTATCTATGTATCTGTGTACCTACATTTAAATAAATATACCGATTTTGATACGGTTTTCTTCATCTGGAAGCTGATATAATCGAGATTGTTCTTGTCAGGCCTTGGTGTTATTACCCAAATGTTTCGTACTAAATTAACTGTAATATTATAATAACTTTTCTAATATAGTAAACATAAACAAACAGAGCGCAAAAACTGACCAACTTCATCAACAAAAACGAAATCACCAATCAATTGACACTGCTAATATTGTATAATCAAGTAAAATCGATTCGTTCGCCAGTAAGTCGGACAACTTTTCTTTTTAATTTCTTGTGGCAAAGAACAGTTTTCTTTGGCCATGCATGTCGGTCTCGATCGACTGTTGGTTTATAGAACTAAATACTTACTGTAATAAATTAGTAAACCAAATATATTTTTGTTGCTCCAATACATTATGATCGTTTGGGTAATTCATAGTATGTAGTTCAGTAAGTAATTAAATTATTATGTAAGTTTAGCTCATTATACCTACGAATGTTGTGTTTACCTAGAGGAGACTTAACATTATGATATAGCTAAATAATTCTTGATATGTATTAGTTTTAAGAATGTTAAGTAAATAATATATATATTAATATAGTGGGACATTAACACACACGGTCATCTGATCCCAAACTAAGCAGAGCTTGTACTATGGAAACCAGATAACTGGTAATATACTACATATATAATACTTTTCTTTTGTAAATATATACTTAAATATAGATAATTAGACCCAGACACAAGACATACTTATTTAAACAAATGTTTGTCTCGGGTGGGAATCGAACAGGTCGTGACCTGCGGCGTGAAAAGCAAGTATCTCACCGGCCACGCTATCGGCCCGTTGTTGGTAAACCATATATAAGTATAAATTAAAAAATATTTGCCTAGTCAATGTTTCTATTTGAAAAACAGTTTAACCGCAACATTCTAAATTGAAAAATTTGATTTCTTTTACTAACACAATACAAAACTATACAATTAACTTAGTTTTTATCACCACAATAACACTTATATCAGTCATAATTGGTTGTTATTCTTAGTACAATTCTTTCACTATGTTATGTTGTAGATAACGGAGCTGTTTGCATTATTAACTTAAGTTTTTGCATAGAATAATGTATTAGAATTAAGCATATGACGCAGTTGTTTATCTCGAAGAAAATAAACCGAATGCATGGTTGCAGAAAGCTAGTCCCTTTATGAATTTATCTAAACTTAAGCGTTCTTCTTATTGAGTTGGTTAGTTCCAGTTAAAACATTCGAAGACTTTAAGGCTACAAATAAATGTAGAGCGTTTCATCTGTAGGTATTCTCTATTTTTTATTTACTTGTCCTATCATATTATAACAAATTATGGCGTACAGGAAACCAAATATTGATAATATTTTTATTTTATGAAAATTATGATGTTAAAACAGTCAATTTCAAACAGTTTTTTATGTGAAATATTTTGCCAAAACTTACATTTCTAATGTTTGTTGTGTACCATAATAAGGCAAGTATTCAACAATAATCATGTAGGCTTAGAATAATTTATTCTAAGCACAGATAATATAATATATTTTTGTTTTCTTTACATAACTATGTTCACAAAAATCGTTTTAGTTAAAAAAAAACTATGTACCTACATGCTAAAAAAGAAGCCTTTAAGAAGAAATTATTATCACAAAAATTGTTAAAATGTATGTAACAAAGATGTATTATAAAATATTATACCTATTCAATACTCGGAGTGTATTATAAACGTTATTTTACTTGACTCGGTATTCGAACCCGGGACCTCACAGTTATAAAACGGACAAGTTTACCACTGGACCAACGAGGCAGTTAATATAATGATTAGTTTTTCACTAACTCAAAAAACTTAATCAGACTATGATCGAAGTAATGACTGGCGCAATTGTGAAATAATTTAGTTTTAATAGTTTTTCTTGTAATCCAAGCACCAAAACTGTAGTTTTTAAATACTTGTTCTACAATTTTGCATAGTTAATTATAAAATGTGACTAATATTGTTAGTTCTATTACCAATCATTGGTTTTCAACACTTTATTATAAGCATATTTCCTTGAGAATTGGGCGAACCGTTTTTGACTACTTTTTCAGTAATAATAAACCATTTAAAATAAAACTATTTTATAACGGATTTTATCGCGGTTTAGTTTTAGATTTTAGGATTCTGACGTTCTAAATTCTAATTTTAAAAAATTATAAATCTGAAAATATTAAGTACTTAATAAATCTATAATAAACCGCGGTAAAATCCGTTATAAAATAGTTTTATATCAATGGATGAGCGTACCCACGGATCTAACTTAATAATTTTGGACGTCAAATACCTCAGTCCACCCGTGAACATGATATGAAGTCGGGAAAGACTTTATAACGTCGAAATCTAAAATAAAAATAAACCGCGATAAAATCTGTTATGAAATAGTGTGACATTCGCGTAAATCTAACAAAATACTAACCTCGTCCAGCTCTTACCAGACACCTTGCAGAAATCTTCACCCCACCTAGTCTAAGGACGTCCTACGCTACGTTCGCCATTTCGTGGTCTCCTCTCAAGAGTTTACCCCCAACTGCTACCAACCCACTGCCACTTTAGCTTACCAATCCGGTGGGATATGTCGATCACTCTGGTTCTCTGTCGGATCACTTCATTGCGAATTCGCTTTTTTGAGAAATCGGTTAAAAGGCGATGATTAAGTATTCGCCGAATGTGTTTGAGCGTCAAATATTTAATAAACATCCACTTTGTAGGAATGCACTTGATCATGAAGCGAGTTTATACTCCAACTTGCAATGGTCCGATCTTTGGATGCCTGTGATATAAACTGGTTCCACATCTGATTGGTATAAATACATCTAAGAACATTTATCATGGGAGGTGTTAGATGTAACTTTTAGTGGGTACTAAGTGGTTTGTGACGGTTTTCGGTTTTTCTATATCCTTGTTTGCTTGGTACAGAATACAACTGACGAGGATTTGTGAACTACCCGACATTTTTGTTATTTTTATTCATTTTGTGTTTATATACGCTTTTGTCTTGTTATCGATTTATATCTAAAAACAAGTTTTCTCTATAAGTGAATTGTTAAATTTTTTTTTATAAAATAAAGTTCTTAAACCAGACTTAGAAAACACAAGTAAATTTGGAGCGTCTTTACTTAAAGGTACACACGTTAATATAAGCTACACATAAACACAAGACATGAACAGTGTATGCATACAAACTGTTCATGTACCTTGGCAGAGGAGAACGCGCGCAGTACTAGTTCCGTGTTAAATTTTCTAAGGAATCATATTGCTTGCATCCTCTCCGAGAGCGACATCTACATTGTTTCTAATTGTTAACTATTTTCTAACTTTGTCGGCGCTGTAGATATGTATGTTGGTACTACCATACCAAATAACAGCACTGCAGCATACTATGCGTTTGAAATAAGAATAGGATTGGACTTGCGGCTAACTTCACACCAAAAACCAAACAAAAGTAGCGTCAGCACAAAATATCATACCACCGACAGTAATATTATTTCGAAATGTATGGAAAAGTGATTTGTAAAAACTTTAATTAATTAAGTAGTTACAATGCAGCTATACCTGCCTAAGTAAATTATATTACACAAATTCATATACACGGATAAAAACACACGTTTTAACTTATAACACCGCTTTTTGTCGTCGGAAATTAATAAAATATTTTCGTACCTACCTAAATATTCGACTCCAAATGTCCAATCTTACTTAAACGACAATAAGATATGTACGCACTTTAGTTATTTTTTTCGTCTAGACAATTATATCGAACTAACATTTTTGCTGACTGTACTAAAAAATGTGAAATTGTTGCGCATTCCAGTCATAGTAATTAAACTATATGGGTTTCTAATTTATTACGGAACCCTAAAAACTAACCAAATATAATCTCGTCAAATGGAAAGTGCAGTAAGGTCAGTGAGTGATATCATTGACCTTGAATTGGTCAATATTTAATGCAGAAATTTTACGCAATTTGCAATGTCAAGTTTTTGAGAGGTTATTAAATTGTAGCAAATATTTATGCAACGGTTACCGTAAAACATAATGTACATAACCGAACTTCATACCTAATACTCGAATATAAAAAAAACAAATATGTAAGTTATAATAAAACTAATTATTAACCTAATTATAATGAAACTAGAATTTTACAAATAAAAAACCTCATTTAAGTCGCTGCCTGCGAACAGGGTACCAAAAAAGCTGGCGACGTTATCCCCCTGAATAATAATCTCAACATATGCATGGTACACAAAATAACACCACAGACAACTTATCAATATTTTAATAATGATTCTAACACCTTCCTAATGATATTGCCATATATGTCAGTATATTAAAAAGAATGGATGGAATTGGATGCCGTTTTGTGAGATTTAGTCTGCACACACCACGTGCTCACAGCTCACCCAACCAGCCTCATAGATGGTCCCCCGGCATAATAAAGACAATCACAAACAATCAGACGAGCAAGTCTTGTGAGTTTGACAACTGTCACGAGTGACATCTAACAGTCAGTTTAAGAAACAGCTTGCTATATAACTGCACAAGTGTGTGCGTAACATACATAATGCATTGTGCACTCTTCGATACGGAAGACAATATTGGCGCAGGATTGACAGATTTACTTAAAGGTTGTTAAAATTTTAGACATTTTGTCGAAAAACATTCCGGTATGACATAACCTTAAAAAGTACTTAAAACAAGTGCCATTATTACAAACTGCACAACTTTCTCTAGAAGTGTAGGTACTTACTTTATCTCAAGATTGAATTAAAAACATAAAAATATTATTATCTTTAACTCGTTTATTTCAGTCCAATGCCAGTGGTAAGCATGTTCGTTTAATAATCGCGAGGTCCCGGGTTCGATTCCCGAGCCAAAAATTTTTGAACCTTCACATATTTAGCAAATCTTATTAGCTGCAGCTCAGTTTACAGCTGTGCCTGATGAGCGGTAATAGGCAAACCCCTTTTTTATTATAGCGACCTAAACGTAACCGGCAAAAAGTGGGTTATATTCCACTCTGCCAGTTGCGAGTTCCACAATCCTGCTAATCGATTCCAGGGTCCCAATTCACGTAATTCATTGACGCACCGATCAATTTGCGGTGCAGTTGCAGTTAAGTTTACGTTTTAGTGCAAAATTAATAATTAATTAATTAATAATAACTAATTTTAATTAATGTCAATCATTTAGTTGTCATATCTAGTCTAAAACGGTCGCGTGACGCAAACTTGACGCGGGCGTATCTGACAGCGGTTGTCAAAATTACGAGAATACGAAAAGGGCTGGTTTTGATCGAAACTTAACTGCAACTGAACTTAATTAATTACGTGAATTAGCCTAATGCTCTTAATCTTAGCCAGCTCTTTATTGTACCCAAAACCGGCAAGCCGATTTGTAAATAGGAAACAGCACATGTACACAGGCGAGTTTAATTCAAATGTGAATTTTCTATCCCCACACGTGGTCCCCGGGTGGTGCAAATCAGGTGACAATCAACTGGTGAACTTCAGCTGTGGTTAGTGACCACCCAGACAAAGCCGCACCGCCAAGCGGCCTTGCCGTGTTCCGGTGCGCTGTCTGGTGACACCATGCAGAGGGCGGGTCAAAATTTATGGCGTTGAGTTTTGTATTGGCTTGCACAAAATCGGTGGGAAACGGGCCGTGTGCGGGCAGCGTTAGCCTTTAATAATTGTTTTATTCCCAATTATGTAGTATCTGTTTTACTGTGATCCGTTCCGGTAAGAGTTTCCTTAAAAAAACTTGTGATACATTGACAAACTGGCACTTTTGTAGCATTATGTTATATTGACAGCTTGATTGCGAACACGCAATGCTTTTAACAGAATGCTTAATGACAGCATTCTTTACAATGCACTTGATAATCCGACGGAACTAAGATTTTTATTATTGCACAGAATATCATGATTTATAAAGATTATAAATATTTCTAGGTTCGTAGTGGTAATAGCAATATTAGTCGTCTTTTTCTTCTAACGGGAAGAAGAGGATATAGCACGGGAACGTGACCATAGGACAGCGTCGTCGGCCGGTGCGAGTGGCGACTTTGTAGTTCATTGCCCACTCGCGTTCACTTGTTAGGTTAGGGTACTGGGCATTACTAAACCAAAAACGCAATAAACAATTAAATCGCAAAACGCACCCGTAGTATTAAAACATGAATTACGAAAGGACCTATTGCGGTAACTAATATGAGCTAAGTCACCTTCGTCCGTGGGTGTACCTACACCTTTAATTGAATCTCCACACGTGGTCCCCGGGTAGTGCAAATCAGGTGACAATCAACTGGCTTCGGCCGTGGTTAGTGACCACCCCCACAAAGCCGCACCGCCAAACTGCCTTGCCGTGTTCCGGCGAGATGTCTGGTGACACCATGCAGAGAGGGTGGGTCGGAATTGTTTCTCCTTTAAGGTTTCTAACCTTAAGGAACCTCATTCCACTGCCACTTTCTCACCGATAATCATTCGTAATCACAAGTAAATCGGTATGCTGCGCTGGCGCGTTCATCGTAGACTACATCTTTGCTTAATATCAGGCAAGTTGTAGTCAAGCGCCAGCCTATCGAAGAATAAAGAAAAAATCGGCTTTGTAATAGACTCAATTTAATAGATTCCTTGTTTCTTGGTGTGTGAGTATGTACTTATCCAAAGAAAAAACTAGTCTGCGACACGAAGCAATAGTAAATAATCGTTGTATTTAAAATTTAAAATTAATAATATAGCTCCACAGGCTAGAACTTTCTATTTTTATTATGTAAAATGTATAAGTATTATATCTCAATGTGTTTTCTAGATAAGTGGCATACGCGCGTGAAGTGCGTCGCACCGATTCCGACGATGAGATCACTCTTGCGATCGCCCGCGACCGTGAACTCCGATCCGCTGCTAGAGTAGGTAGGGACAACCAAAATAGTAGCACACAACACGTAGTTCGACCGTCCTCGGACGGCTCACCGAAAAAGTCCGGTGAACCAATAGAGGCCCTTCCGGCTAATTGGGTTAGGTCATCAGCAAAAAAAAAAGAAGTGCGTTGCATTAAAAGATCGCATTACAATTTACATAGCGTCGCGTCGCGCGTCGTGTCTAGCACGTCGCGTCGCTAACCTAGGTCAACGGGTTAAACACCAAGTTTTGGTTCCGTATAGAATAAAGTTTTACAGTCATCAGCAGGTAGAAATTATTAAAAAAAGTAAAGATACCAGTAATAACAACAATAAAGTTACTCAATTTAAACAACTCTTACTTTCTATAATTATTTGAACCGGAACGTGGTCCTTTATTGAGATTGCAGTATCAATATTATTGTTCTTACTTAACCGACAGCTAAATAGAGAAATTATTAATGTAATATTTAACTACTTAATGGGTGGGTGCCCGTATTTGATATTGCAGAGTTCCGAAATCGAAAACGAGAAGTAGGTGTTCTGAATCATCAATATTGAAATGGAAGCTGCTTGCTTTATGATATCCCTTTTAGCGAGCTACTGGTAACTCTATAAATTAGAACAAATAGTAATTAACGTATTTTGTTCGATCATCCGGGTCATAAAGTCATAAACGATTAGGTTTTTCACGGTCGGGTGCCAAGTCCACATAGCCTGGATTTCCAACCCGGGAAAAGAAATTGGACTATTTTTATGTAGACTCGCGTCTCAATAAAATTGAGCATTTTTAATTTCATTTCATTTCACATGAAAATGTCATTATTCTATTTCTTTTCCCATCGGTTATAAGGCTATTCGTAGATACTAGCCGTTTCGAAGATACGAGATAGTAAAGAAATTAATTTGAAATCTTCAAAATACGCACATACAAGAACACCTTCGGTTCGACCGTCCTCAGACAGCTTACTGAAAAAGTCCGATGAACCAATAAAGGCCCTTCCGGCCGATTGGGTTAGGTCATCCGCAAAAAAAACAACAACACCTCCACACCACCCTACCTTAGCAATTGTAAAAGGTAGGTTGATAGATGATGTATGTACTTTTTTTGTTTTAAAAATAAACATTTTTGGGACGTTAACACACACAGTCATCTGGTCCCAAGCTAAGCAGAGCTTGTGTTATGGAAACCAGATAACTGGTATATACTATACATATAATACTTTTCTTTTGTAAATATATACTTATAATAATATTTACAACCAGACTCGACACAAACACAAAATGTTCATCATTAATGTTTGTCTCGGGTGGGAATCGAACCCACGACCTGCGGCGTGAAAAGCAAGTATCTTACCAACCACGCCATCGGCCCGTCAACTTTAAGAACTTTATCTACAACTTAGGTAAGTTGTAGATAAAGTACATACATCATCCAGGTAAGGATATAGAAATCTTGCATGTAATGATAATAAGTGCAGCAAACATGCACGCAACTAACGGTATAGTATATACACGTAGTATAAATTGGTACTTACCAGTAGTAATATTCTAAGAACATCATAATAACCTGTGATTTTATACGTTTTATTCAATAAATCTTAGAAATTACAGCAAAGGAGAGTAAAAAGTTAGTTGGCAAGTTTTTCGGAAAACGTTTCTTGCGATTTTCGCGAGAATTAAACCTTTTTAAGGATCTAGGAGATCCTTCAACTCTAAAACATTTTCCGACACAATATTACTAAAATAATTTAGTTATATTCGTGGGGACAACTTAACTATTTGCCCACCTTTGTCCTCACGGTTCGCAATTGTCAAAAAAAAATTAACAATTGCAGGTAATTAAATAAACACACCTATTATAAATAAAGTAGTCGCTGAAAAACATACTTCCGTTGGTAATTAGGTTAATTTTCAAAAATACACAGAGTTTCGGGCGTTAATAAACAATGCAGACTCCACATGGCAACACTGTTATTTAAACGTCAGTTGCTTTCTATAATATTTACGTAATGTTTTGTTTTGTCTTTCAATGTGAGTGAAATGTGTGTGATGAAATTAATTTTAATGTTTCATTTAATGCTAATGTAGTGAGGTAAGCTCAATGATCTTTTTCCGTGTGCATAATATCTGAATTATGCTATTTTCAGAAAAAATTGTGGTCTAGGGGGAAGGGCGAACTAATTGTCAAGGAGTTCGGTTTCGATTTATATTTTTTTATAGTGCGTATTTTATTTTAACTGCTGAAGAAAAAGATGTACCTATTATAAGTTTTGACGCTTTATTTTATTTATTTATTTATTTTATTTAATATCACATTGATGAATATGAGCCGTTATGTGGTCGTGAATGGAAATCATGACGCAAGTGTGAGATAGGGATTTGTGGCACATCGCATTGCGCGTTATCCCATAACTCCCTGGAAAATTACGAATCCATAAATGTGATTACGACTATGACGCAACTATGATTTTTACTGTGGATTTACTTGAACAATTAAATAGATAGTATTTTTTTTAAATTTAAGCGAATATCACACACTGATATAAAACTACTTTATAACGGATTTTATCGCGGTTTATTTTTGATTTTATATCCCGATATCTCAGTCTATTCACAGACTTTTTGGTCGCGGGAGGACTTTGAAACGTCGGTTTACAAAATCGAAAATGATCCTCAATTTAAATTGCGGGTCAAAATATAAAATCTACGCGTCTTATTCAAAAACTCTTTAATATAATAGGCTTGCGATTGACCACCACTTGCCTGTTGTTAAGCAATAATGCAGTTTACGATCTGACGCGCTTACACTTAGTAAATAATACCAATTCACTCGTCACTTAAAGACAGGCAGATTTTAATAGCTACCGGGAAGCAGAGACGCCAGCAGCGAATTAGTGTCTACCTATAATGGGACATTAACACACCCGGCCATCTGATCCCAAAGTAAGCAGAGCTTGTACTTTGGAAACCGCATTCATAAACGTCTTATAAGCTCAATAAAGCTAAAATAGGTTTATAATTCGTTTGTATTTATCTGTAATCTTGACTTATACTAGTAATAAGAAAGAGACTAAGTCCATTTTAACTAAAGATTATTTTAAGATTTTTATAATTAAGACTGTAATACTAATAATAATATTAATATAATACTTTTCTTTTGTAAAAACAAACTTAAATATAGATAATCACAGTCCATCAAATCTAAGAAGTACCGTTTGACAGTTCTAAACGTAGTACATTTAGAATTTTATTTTTTGTATGAAATTTGTTTATGTAATGTTAAAATAAAAATAGCGTGAATTACGCCTCTATAAAGCTAATTTAATAGAAAACAGTGAAACGTCAAAAGGTACTTCTTAGATTTCATGGACTATAGTTAATTAGACTAAGGCTAAAGACAAACAGACGTGTTCTGACTGACAAATATGTCTGACTTAGACCTACTATTAAAGGAATTGTATACAGTCTTACAAAATGGGATAAAAACACCTGCTATCGTATCCTAACAATCAATTTGTCTGTCATAACATTATAGGCTATTAACCTTTTGCAAGAAGCATACCTCTACCGAAGTGTGACCATAGTACTACATGTACACATATCTGCGCACGCGATCTTAAATACATATTTACATACAGTGCCTCTGTCTCTCGACTAATACTATATTTGTGAGTTTTATAGTTCTGTACTAGGTACTAATCTTTTAAAAGCTTGTATACTTATTGTCAAAATTGCGGAATAATTTCGCAGAGGCCATAATTAAAAAAAGTAAAATTAAGAGTGTGGGTCGAAATTGTTGCTCCTTTATGGTTTCACCGAAAGTCATTCGTAATCACGAGTGACTCGGTACAATGGGCTGGCGAGTCCCATCGTAGACTATATCATTGCTTATCATCAGGTAAGTTGTAGTCAAGCGCCAGCATATTCAAGAATTAAAAAAAATCATACATTCGTTTCTAGAAACTTCGTTTTGAAGTCGGTTTAAGTATAGTGAATAGAAAGCTACATTACTGAGGGCAGAAGTCACTTGTATGCATTAGTTTATTATCTCAGACACAACGCAACGTTATGTTACGGCATCACACATAAAAAGTGAACAATTATTGTCAGTTTACTTGTAACACGTAGATATGATTCCCATACATTCTATGGTAACTACCATAGACATAATATTACTCCGTTAAGACCAACGCGTGCGAGTGAAAAGGACTTCTCATACGGAAATTCTATTTAACAGAAAGGGACAGCGAGTTGTCGCCAATCAAGAATCTTACTTCGTACTAATCCTACTAGTATTATAAACGCGGTGGTTGGACGAAACGGACACAAGTCTGAATGTATGGATGTGTTTAATACTCTTTCACGCAAAAACCACTAAACGCAATTGGATTAAATTTGACACAGTGGTAACACTTTTATCCCAATAAATAACACGCGGGAGCAGCCGTGGGTTGAAGCTAGTTTTAAATATATTAAATCACCGGAAATAGTATCCCGACCGTCTGACTGAAGCCAAAAATCTTAATGACGTCGCTCATGTGTTTTGTCTCTTTCTTTAGAGTTACATTGCTTACTTTTAGCACAGATAATATAATACTATCTTTTAGTAATATCCTTAGTCTGTCATCATCAGCATTAGCAAAAATACAGCATTGTATATATAAAGAAAGAAAATTAAACATTAAAGACGTCTTATGGTCATATTTCTTCATTTTTTGTCTTCAATCATTTGTTCTAGTCCAGTGTTTTGATAATTTTATGTGTCTTGTGGCTAATGCACTATTTTTATGGCAGGTCAGGCGTAGGTAGGTACATCTGAAGGAAATTGTATGTGAGTGGTGAAGTGAGGCTAAAAAACTTATTCAAACACAAATCTATCTCGCGGCAATACGCTGCCAGGTTGTCCCACTAACAAAGTCATGTTATAAGTCTATGGTTGGTAGTAGGAAGATGATTGTCTTTGGGTAAGTTACCAATTTTTTATACAAAGCTGGCGCTTTTACGCAGGCCCGTATTCATAAACGTCATATAGGCTCATTATAACTAAAATAGATTTGTAATTCGTTTGTCTTTGTCTGTCATCATGACATTTATACTAGTAAGAAAGAGACAAAGTCCATTTTAACTAAATAGTCTAAGATTTTTATGAATAAAGTCCATTTTAACTAAATAGTCTAAGATTTTTATGAATATATTTTCATAATCAATAGCTCAGATTACAAAAGATTTTCGTTACTGAAACGATATCATATTCGAGAATTTGATTTTAGAAATAAAAGACAATTTTCCTGAACTAAAAAAAAAATACTGGACAGTTTACATGCTTAGCTAATTTTTATTTTATTTAGGTTTTTAATTAATTCTATTAATTTTATAACACTAGGTAGGTACACTTAGAAAATCTGAATCGAAAAAAAATATTTTAACAAAAAACTAAACGTCAAACTATATGATAAAGTTGTGCCCGAGTACCCGGATACACAATACCGAAATATATAAATCGGATGTAACTATATTTTTATATGTTAATATAAATATATATATGATTTGTTAACCATCCGTTTTGAAGTCGATGTATAGAATATATTGCTGTCTAGTTGTTGCAATTATCATTTTTATATTTATTCATTATTTACTGCACTTCACTTAAAACAATTTCGATTTCCGGTTAAGTAATAAATTAAAATAAAGTTAATAATTGCAACGACAATGCAGCTCCGGAAATTAAAATAAAGTTAATAATTGCAACGACAATGCAGCTCCGGAAATTTTCACTTGTGTAAAATTTTGTTCAGATTTTATTAGATTATCTGCTGATACCAATCTATATCTAGGTACATAAAGTAAAGTAACTTCCAACTACAATCCTATAGAGTATATAGTAATCTGAAGAGCGAAATAAAAATAGCTATTTAAGTAACTAAAGTTCAAATGATTTCGAATTGCCTTGGGAAAAAAAAACATAAAACCACAGACTAAAAAAATAAAAAAAACAGTATTGCTCCTCGGTTATTTGTGCATTTAAGTAGGTCGCAGTGGCGAATGGTCTATACAAGCCGATTCCCATTGGCTTCCCTTTAGGAATTTGTCAATATCACGTAAGTAACAAATATTATGTAACGCCTAAAAGTTTCCAATAGCACCAAAATAAGTACCTATCTACAATATACGGAAACTTATTACCGGAAAGATTTAAACAGAATTTTTTTGCTTCGCCTTTTCTTCTTTTAGATTTCCACCCTTCGCCACTGGTAGGTCGGTAGCTTTTTAAAAACCTACACTGGCACTATTATTAACTTCGGTAGGTATATTAACTAATTTTCCTCCTAGTAAATAAATTTCTAACTTGAAACACCTTTTTGGAACAATGCTAGTGTTCTTTTTGTGTTCTAAATCTTCTAGGTTAGTTTCAGATTTGTTATTGATTACCGGAAATCAATTTTATTTCGCGACAAAGTTATAGTGCCAACCTATTAGGTACCAATTGGACAATTGTTCACGCACTGCACGCTGTTGGTTTTTAAATAGTTTTTATATTTAACTAATTTGGATGTTATTAAGTAATTTAGATAACTTTATTACACGTAAAAGTAAATGTTACTAATAATAAATGTGTAATCTTAGAAAGATTTCTTAATATTTACGTAGTGTTTTACGACAAAAATTATACTTGTGCGTAACAATTATGTATTTTTATATCAACTAATTATCACATTGTGTTAGAATAAAAATAATAATGACTTTCCACTAGGTTGTGACGTCATTATAACTGAAGTAAGTACCTACTCAAATTCAACAATTAGGTACCTAGTTGAAAAGAATATTCTTTTCAACGAAGTTTGATTTTCATCAACAGTGATGTTTTTTTCCAATTTACATATCTAATGTCTGTAGAAAACACCTAAGAATTACAAAAGTTCTGAATAAGAAGACAATTTTTTATTTAATTTTTTCAGTGAAACCAATGTCGAGAACTGACGCAATCTTGAGAAACCTAACTTCAGAAGGTAACTAATATGAATATCTTTTACGTAGGAAGGTACTTACGTATCGAGCTTTCTTTATCCTTTCTTTATTCTGTACCCATATTGGTACCAAACATTAAACAGCTAAACTTAGAACACACTTACCCAAAATTCCCAGGATAGCAGATCGGGAGCTGATTACAAACATGCACGCTCCCCTTCCCGCTAAAATGATGTCCGCCATTGAAAATCACTTCCGAACAACATGGAGAAGAGCATCTCCCACTGTCCGCGCACTCTGACCCGCAGCAGGATCTTGAACCGTCCGTACTGCACCAGTACTCCTCACACGGTAAAGGATACCTCCACTCCGGTGATGGATACTCAGGATACCTTCTATCCCAATGCACATTAACAACGTCTCCTGATCTCTCAACGTAAGCTCCTGCTAGCTGCTCCATATATTGCTTGTACAAACGCTTCTGCCTTTGGTTTTGCGATACATGCAATCGCAACACGTTAAGGAAACACATCTTGATGGTGCACAGGATTCGCGTTAACACGCCGTCAATATACGTCGGCATATGCTCGAGATCACACGGAATCTTAAGAGAAAACTTCAACTGTCGCTATTAGTCCGCATTGTTAGGAATCCAACCGTGGTTTATTAGTTTCCCGTCCGTTTATTGACGATACAGTTTATCATACTAGACGATTTCAATTGACAACTTTATTTATAAAAGTTAGCATTGATGTGGATTCGT
The DNA here is from genome assembly GCA_936450015.1 of Meganola albula. NCBI lineage: Eukaryota > Metazoa > Arthropoda > Insecta > Lepidoptera > Nolidae > Meganola > Meganola albula. The sequence continues at coordinate 10,942,166 of OW388159.1, read as the reverse complement.
TTAGTATTTAATTTGACTAAAAAGTTACGTTACATTTTAAATTACGCGCATTTTATAAATAATTGCCGCTGAATCACGGTGAATGCGCGGGAGCTCACTCGCGACTGATAGCGCACTGCGCGGTGGTTAGTTTCTGTTTCTGCAGAATGTTTACATCAAATTACGGGTAAATGAATAAACCTTTTCCATTTGCCAAGCGCAAATGATATCTATACCTTTGTAATAAAGCATTTGGCTAAACTTCTCTCGCTATTGTTAATTGTACTCGCGATTCGCATTTCCTCGCGAAGTTGAAGTTAGTTGAAATGGGCTCGGTTTGTTTGCAAAGCAGATCTAAAAATAATTGGTGCCTTTATCCGATGACGATCTTAATTGCATTTCACATAAGTTCTCTTTGACATTATGTTGATAAGAACAATAGTTGTAATAATCGACCATCTTACAGTAGCTACGTAATATGGGGTGGCAACTTTTAAGTTAACAGTTGCAGGAAACGTTTTATCTCTCCCTGAATTTATCATTAGTTTGGTAAGTTCATAATACGATGGTAAGCACAATAAACACAAAAGCATTTCATTGTACAATTATATTTAATTTTAAACATATTTAGGATATAGGCATTCTTTAAAAGTAGGATGCTAAATTATAAAATGTTAAGTAATTATAACTTACCTATAACACTAGGTATAAAGTAAAAGTGTATGCATAAAAAATCTCATGAAAAAAATCGTACAACATTTAATTAGGTATGTAATCTACAAAATTGAATCTTATAAAATGATTTATTGGGTAGGCTAGTAGTATAAATAATTACTTTAATTATATAAACGAGATTAAACAAAGTAGGCGGGGAAATTTTAACATAATGTGTTCCTAATTTAAAATTCTTCTCCAATCAAGGTATAGTACAAGGTCAAATCAATAGACTTAATAAAATTCTTTACACAGCGACATGATTTTGGAACGACAAACATCGCGCCCACTGGAGAAAAATTGCAATTAGAGATACAGCTTAAACTAGAAATAACATTATTTCATGAACTTAACTAATCGAATGAAAGAGTATGACTAAGAATAATACGAGATAAAAAAATGTTGGTACCTGTAATTTGAATTAAGTGAAAAACTAACACCTTTCGGCCACTAAATATAGTACTTAGTACCCGCCTGGTCTTAGTCTGTCTGTTTATCTAACAATTTTTCTAAATCACCTTTCTTTGGATTTCCCCTAACAGCAGAGAGACACTCCTCAAATCCATTCAAAATACTTTTATACGTTGACAAAACTTCTGAATATGGTGTTACTAATAATTTTATAAGCTGCTCTTTATCTTCGATTAATAACAAGGCATTGTAAACAACAGTTGCATTGTACGTCTCATGATAAACAGTACAAGGCATAGTCTTTTCGCCACACATTTTATTTAAATAGTTCATATATTCTAAACAATGTTGGAATTCAGTTAGACTATGAACTGTGCTTACATTAAAATGCTTTGCATCAATTTCATTGAACAAAAACTTCAATCTATCGTTCACTTTATTACATTCGCCAAGATTTGCTTTGAACAACAAACTTTGTACATGGTTTTCGTCAATCTTCTTTGAAATATAACCCAATATTATATAACAGAGTAAAATGTAGTGAGCTATTTTTTCAAAATTTTTATTAACTTTATGAATGTAAAAAACAAGGGCTAATACTAATACCCTACATGTGATAGGCACAGACAATACGTGATACAGATGATAACCTGGCAATGCCTGTTTAAGAAACTCAATAAAAAGGTCTTCAGACACAGTTGATGTTTTCTTACTGAAGTTGAACATTCCTTTATTATTAATTTTGGTAAATTTACAATCAGTTATCTCCCATTTTTTTACTTTGTTAAATTCTCTACCAATAAACGTGATAACAGTTTTTTCAGAGTTAGTTAGGAGACAATGACTGTATGCTATTATATCAATGGCAGCTAACATCGCGTCAGGTTTATCGATATCATTTGTATATTTAGAACCACATAAAATCCCACTACTTTTTAAATTTATGTAAGGAATTGCCAATCTCCCGTCAGCGATACCTTTAGAGAACCATTTTTTGTCGTCTTTAAACAACCCATATGTTTTAGGCCTCTGGAAATATTTTACGGCCAAATGGCAATTCGGATACGAATAAACCATTTCTAATGTTTCATATGTTTTCAAAAAAGTTTTCCTTTCATTCCCATCCCTAAAATGCTCCGCGATTCTGTTAATTTCGTCTGGTTTTTGGCGCTTAACCCACCGCAATGCATGATATTCCAATGAACCATGGGAGAATTGAATTAAAGATGGTACTTCTTTGTAATAATTTCCGCTTTCGTTTAACACGGTCAACAGTAGTATTGGCGCCATTTTATAAATCCCCATAGCTGCTCTTATCTTTTCGCTGTTATAAATAGAACATTTGAATTCGAAACTATGATCTATGAATATTAATGACTTAACTGGAATGCAAGATGCTCCGAGTAGAGAATACTCAATATTATCTGTCAAAACGGGACATTTTAACTTACATGCAAGCGATACAATAGCGCCTAAAGAATCATATTCACAAACAAAGTATTTTATGTTCAATTGTTTAAGCACTTCTTTCTGAACCTCTTTCAAAAACATTGGATCCGAGTTTGAAGCGTTTTCTTCATCAAATTTAACAGCTTTAGCGTCGATTATTGCTTGTTGGATTTCCATTTGTTTGTCCATAGTAATATTGGCTTTGCCTTTGAAGATGACATGACATACAATGCGGCTGCCGATGGTAAGATTGATGAGATTTTTCTTCAAATATTCGGCGTATTTATCACATTCAGGTCCGAATAAAGATTGGCAGCCACTTTCCTGGTACGAATTTCGGAAATAGCAATCACCATCGATGACAACTGAACAACATTTTAATAAATGTGGTTCATGTAGATTTTTAGATTTTATAAAGGTTCTGAAGGCTTTGTGCTTCATTATGAAATCTGAAATGAATGGAAGGCAATTGATAAGTATACAATTAGATAAAATCATTATTTCAATTGTATTATAATATCTACGCATTTCCCCGTCTGAGTATTACGACGGAAAGGGTTCCTACTGGACCTACTTATGCACATAAAAGATCTTTAATAAAGACTACGTTTAGGCGAGCATATTATGGACGCTTCTAACTAGGGGAGAGATGACTTGCGAAAGACAGCAATAGCATAATCTGAGGATAGAGTAAAACGCGCGCTTATTGGGAAAAGCCTATGTACCTACATTATCCGGAGTGGTATAGGCCGATTATGATGGAACGCATAAATTTTTAAGAATGCTAAATGAATAGTTAGCACTGTTTTACCTAATAAGTCCTTAAGTCCTTCCTTACATCCTAACCATTGGAACCTTTGTATGAAATCATTTTGTAGATAACTAAAGTAGATCATCACTTCTTTGTACCTACTCGGTAGTCATAACAGAAAACTAACGAAGTCGCATAGCGAAATGATAATGAAAGATCAAGTTATGGGACTAACACATGACATTTCATAGGGAAAATGTATGGGAATGACATTATCACGCCTTATACATATTGTTCGCTATCACTAAAGATAAAGATAATTTATTTTTGTAAAAACATGAGTATGATTAAGTGTTAACAGCAACCTACATAGAAGTCGGTTAAGTGTTTTTGTTGCAAAAAGAAATATAGGTATTATCTATACTAATATTATAAAGCTGAAGAGTTTGTTTGTTTTAAAGCAATAATCTCAGAAACATTTCGTCCGATTTGAAAAATTCTTGCATTTTTAGATATCCAATTATTGAGGAAGGCTAAAGGCTTTTTATCCTAGATATTGCTGGGCATGATATGTAGTTCACGCGGGCGTAGCCGCGGCAGAAAGCTAGTTTTATATACAGATATGGTTGCAAGATAAAAAATATGTCTCTGTTTACCGACAAGGGTTACAACGTTACACGGCGCGAAAACAAAGTTGCGCCTGACCACAAGGCCGTGTTGAGCGATGATACGATGGAACTGGCATACCTTAAAAAGCACCGTACCTAACCGATTCACTCAGGACCACTTCCACCACATAAAAAGTAATCGTAAAATATTTTACATACCTCAATTATCATTAATCACTGACGTATTCCACTCACAACTTCCACTTGAATACTGATAATACAAACAATAGTACGTACGAATGAATGGTAGATGACGCAACATTTTTAAATAAAGAACTGGGACTATAACGAGACGGGAATTCCCAAATTAAAAATAAGGTAAACTCTAATTAGGGAATTCCCCAACTAATAGAGTCCGACCGAAACAGGATTTTCGCCGAATCCGAAATCGAACCTTCGGTGATTGTCGCAGTTTCGGCCGAAAACTAAACCGAACCTCAATCAAAATTTCAAAGTAACAATAATTGAAGCATAAAACGATATCTAATATATTCTTTAAACATTACTAGTAGGTGTATTAAGAACTAGAAAGTTACCCCTCTAAAATAAGTCACCTTGGGGCTGAGTCACCTTCGTCCGTGGGTTCCCCAATCAGGTGACAATCAACTGGTGGTAGGTTTCGGCCGAAGTTAGTGACCACCCACCAGACAAAGCCGCACCGCCAAGCAGCCTTGCCGTGTTCCGGTGTGATATCTAATGACACCATGCAGTGAGGGTGGGACGAAATTGGTGCTCCTTTAAGGTTTCTAACCTTATGGAGGCTCATTCAACTGTCACCTTCTCACCGATAATCATTCGTAATCACGAGTGAATCGGTATACTGGGCTAGCGCGTTCCATCGTAGACTACATCATTGTTTAACATCAGGCAAGTTGTAGTCAAGCGCCAGCCTATCGAAGAATAAAAAAAATATATACATACTTTACAAGGTGATGCTGAGAAAGAAGCTGCGAGCGGAGCAAGAGAGGGTGGCAAACATCGTCCTCTGCAGCTTCAAATGCAAGGAGGCGAGTTAGCCCACCGCCCTAGCAGCAACAGGCCTGAGAAGGTAGTGTGAAGTGTTCCGCTCTTCCGAAGAGGAGTGGGGGCAGAAGTTCCTCCGCAAAAAGGACGACGATAAGACATTCTCTCTCTTTATATTGTTTAGATAAGGATTTAAGTGGGTAAACCGGGCTCGGCTGCTTAGAGCTGGAAATTCTGCGAGGTTTTGCTTGCCCGGGCTACAAACAGGAGCGAGGAGATGCTAAAGACATTTCCCCTGTGAAAAAAGAAGTGGCTAAAGCTGGCTAGGAAATTAAATAAACTACGTTTCATCATAGTCAAAGTAACTTAAGGACACATTTAGAATAAGTTGTTTGTATGGTTACCTATATGGTCGACCTATTGCAGTTCACGGTTGGACATAGACTTCTACCTATAAACTTTCTTCCTGTCTTGGCTTGTCGCATTCAGCTTCTGCCGATTATCTTTCGCAGATCACTCCACCTAACTGAATGACCACAAACAACCTCTGGAATTTATCAGGACCGGGATAGAATCATAAGGGAAAGCACTCGGGGAAAACATAAAAGTCCAAAATTACTCAACATCTTAATGTAGTAAAATATAGCTCAAGATATCAATCAGTGTTTTTATTTAATAAGTTGCCAATGGACATAAAGAGTGTTCTATATACAGGTTCTTTTAAGATTAAACTAAAGCTTTCCTTCCAAATTCCTGTTTCTATTCAATTAACGATTTAAAATTTATAATTTTAATAATATTATACATTATTATTCTTTGTTATTGTTATAAATTTATTTCTATTATATTATATTCTATTCTATTATATATTATATTATATTCTATTATATTATTCTATTTTTAAAGTGGACATGGCATCCATAATTTCTAATTTTGACTGAATACTGAGTTCTAGTTCTGCCGAAAGTTTCGGCGCTTTATCCGCCGAAACCGAAACTACATTTTTCTGCCGAAACTTGCCGAAACCGAAACCGAACCTTCGGTCGGACGCTACGGGTAATTCCCATAAAGGTAAAAATTTCTATCACTAAACTCACCTCACATTTCACCCTGTTTCGCAGACTCATCCCGAAGAGAACTTAATACTGCTCACTAGCCGTCCGTGACTAGCGGAGTATTATAATTCATCGCTCCGAAAATATTATGCTACAACTATGTGCCTACAGCCTATTAGGTGATTACTATTTGCTTCAAAATCACTATTGGGATCATAAGGCCCGGAATATAAACTTCCGGAAACCCCGGATCCGATACAAAAACAGAACTTAAGTTGCTTCCGTAAATTTTGGGATCGGAAATCCTTTTTAGTTGACAAGGGAAAAATTCAAATGATTATTGAGAGTCTGATAAAATCCAGGCTCGATTGAGGCCGTTTTTATATTGGGTACGGAAAATTCCGGATGATTACCTATAGTTTGAGTCATTGTAAAATTGTTTTCGACCATTTTCCGAAGTCGTGTGGTCAGATCCATTCAACTGTATTGATAAGCTCCCTCCGCCCATGCTCCAGCCCACATGCTGAAAATTTACGGAAGTGATGTCCGGAGAATAACAAGGACACTTTCCGGTTGCTTCCGAGTAAAATTCTGGATCAGGTGGCCCTTGATTCTTTGTAATCGACGCCGGAAAATTTCAAACGGTTATTCGAGAGCCTAATTGAATCTGAGCTCTCTTTATTTTCGGTTATGAGGGTCCCGAAAGCGTACAGGCCTCAGGCCAGAATCAGCGGCCCTCCGATCCGAAATTGTAAAAAATCATGTTCTAAAGTTCTTCTCTTAAAGTCGGCGAAATTGCTAACACATGTGTCTCACAAGTGTTAATATAATAATATTTAACCCATAGATTTAGGATGTACCCATTTTTCTATGATATGACCTTATAAGATATATATATTTATTACATATATATTATTATATAACCGTTGGTGTAAATCGTGAGGAAGCAATGCTGCCAACCGGCGTAAGATCCTTTATTTCTGAAAAGGTTATTATTAGGTACCTAGAATATGTTGCAAGATTTTTCATTAGCAAAGAGCATGTAAACGCTTACGGCTTATGAAGCCCCACACTATTCAAACGACCGCGGATAGCGACCGCAAGTGTTATAGTTGTCATTACTGTCACTAAGTTATTACTACTATCTTCTCTTTTTCTTTTAATTATGGCCACTGCAGAAATTATTCCGCAATTTTGCCAATCAATGTCAAGTTTAAATAAGTATTATAAAATATTAGTAATAAAAAACTAAAAAAACTGCGTCGTTCTAAGATGCCATTTTTTACCATTACTACTATGCGGGCAGAAAGTGTCCGAATAATTTGTTGACGTAGCACGGAATAGATCTACTTGTTTTTTCTATTCCGTGGACTTAGTATAGTATCTCTTAGTAGTCTGTGGTATGTTGACAGCCAGGGACTTTACAACTACTCCTCGTCCAAAATAGTACATAACTAGTACCTATATAGTAGCAATCACGTTTAAATGCTCTTTGGTAGGTAGCAAAAACAATATTATAGTAAGTTAAACAACCGCTAGGTTCTCTAAGTAGTCTGTGGTAGTAAGCAGTCTGTGGTGAAAACTTTGTTTTGTTTGATTGCTCGATTTGTCCTATGATTCCGCCAAATTTTAAATATTCCATTGATTACAACAATTAGAAAAATATGACCACAATCGAATAATATGTTTTAGATACTGTGCAACCTTACGTGACAACATAAATGGAAAAAGAGCAATCCTGTACGGGAATAAAACGGGAAGTACGGGAATGTGTACAAAAATTCGACATAAAGTTAAAATCAAAGCCAAAGGATGGTGTCATTCTACAACTGCATCACACAGTCAAAGGCCCGCTAAAAGGTGAATATCGCAGGATACGGTTTTGTACCGGAGCGTTTGACGATGTCAAAGGGAAGCTGGCGTGTTCAGATTGTGCAGGTAATGTCTTTATATTGGATTTTATCGAACTGAAGTTCTGGAAACTAAGTTGTATCGGGCCTGCTTCAGCGCTTCACTTCTTTCCAAACAAACGTTGCACTTTGATCGTGGCCAGCTCACGCAAATGCCATATGAAGTTTGTACATATTGAAAGTGGACGAACCATGCACTGTCTCACCGGGCATAAAACGCCGGTTAGGCACATCTCATTTTCAAACAGTTGCAAAATGAACAATCTATTAACAGCCAGCAAAACAGAAGCAATTCTATGGGAACTCAGGAACTACACTAAGTTTTTCACTTTAACTACCTATTTAGCTGCACCAATACAGCAAATCATGTTTACACCATCTGGAGAGTATGTAGTTGCTTGTTTCCAAAATGACACTGTCCAAATTTGGAAACATGAGAATATGAAATCCATAAAACAGATAATTCCTAGCGATTTAAAAGATTTGAAGAGTATAGCATTTACTAAGAACAGTCGGGCCATGGCCATGGTTGGATTAGCTCCGATTTTAATTCTATTCAGCATGGATACATGGACAGGCCTAAAGTCAATAGACATATCTAAATACAATATAATGGGTGCTACACAGGTTGCTTTCATACCTCAAATGTTTGATGGAGGTGCTAACAGAATACTTGCCATATTAAGCAGTGATAAAATGCTTCACTTATTTGATTTAGAGTCCTTATCAGTAGTTCACACCATACATCCAGAAACTTCAGGTATTTGCCAATTTGTTGTCAGCCCTACAGGGAAATATTTCCTTTGTATCTTGGAACTTGGTGAAGTAAATATATACAACTCAAGTTACGTAATAGAATCAATAGCAAAGCCTACAGTTTTATCTACAGATAATAAAGACAGTAAAACAGATACACCCACAGCACCAGCTCCATGTTTAAAACTGAAGACCCATGAATCAGAATATGAAATTGAACAAAAAATGTGTCTCAATATGAACAGCAATAGATTGAAAAAAATATTATTAGAATATGGTGAATATCCAGACAAGTTTCGCTCATTAATTTGGAAATCATTATTAGGTACTCCTCGGAACAAATTAGCATATAGTGCATTAGTCGAAAAAGGCATTCACCCAGCGTACAAAGATATTGAAAAACAATTTACCATTCACAGTGCTGTCACATTAAAAAATCTAAAACGCCTTTTATCTTGTTTGGCCCACTGGTGCCCATTATTTAGTGTTATGAAGTTTCTTCCTGGTTTTGTGTTTCCTTTTGTAAAAGTACTCCAAAAAGATCCTCTTTTACTGTTTGAATGTGTAGCAACAGTGTTAATAAACTTTTGTCAATTGTGGTTTGAGTATGCACCGTTTCCACCTATCAGTGTATTAGCAATTGTTGAGAACATTTTGGCACAACATGATCATCAATTATTAAGTCACTTTTGTACTGTGGGTGTCACAAGCCAAACTTATGCACTGAAAATATTAGAAACTGCATTTAGTGAAGTGCTTACTTGCTCTGAATGGTTAGTTCTTTGGGACCATATTCTAAGTAATGAGCCAGCATTCATTCTAATGTCAGTAGTGTCATACAATGTTGTTGAAAGAAATCTTTTAAAAAATCTAAAGACTGTTGAAGACATTGAAAAATTCTATCACATGCAGAATCCTGTTGATAAGAAAACTTTATTAAAGAACTCTTATATGTTTTTGAATAAAACTGCTTCGGATATCCATCCAAGGAGGTTTTTAAAACCTTTCATGTCTCTACAAAAGGGGTATACCTATCAATCATTTACCGGCTACCCTAAAGCGACTATCTGTCTTAAATTAGCTAAAAGAAATATTAAAATGAGTACACAAAATGATGCGGATACATTCAATGATTTATCATCAAAAAGCCTAGAAATAGAACGCAGGGTTAATTTAAAAACCACAAGAGAAGCCTCTAGCAGTAAATCTGAGAGTGACGATCTTAATAGCTTAGAAGAATGTAGTATTGGAAAATACATAAAGCCAAACCATAGTCGCAAAGTTATCTATAAAGAAGGCTCTTTCAGGAATGAAACCAAAGAAGAATTAATAGAAAGTATAATTTATCCAACTACAATACAACTGCACAGGCATAAAAAGGTCGGTATTCCTTCAACACTGGCTAAAAGAGGTAAAGAGCTTAGCAAGCATGTAAGATCAAAAACAAAGAAGAAAAGTAATGAAAGAAAGAATGGGTCTTTAGAAAAAGAATTTAAAAAATTAATTTGTAGTAATTCTGATATGTCTGAGAGTTAAAACTAAGGATATGCTCTAAGTTTTATTTATTTCATTGCAATGTTCAGTAATATTGTGTGTTTGAATGTTTTTATTGCACTGGCAGCTATCCTATTAGTTAGTATCTGCAATAAACTGTTCATTTTCACTTTATCTTCTTACTCCTTCTTCGAAGGTCTTGGAATGGTGGACTTCACATGGCTAAATTTCTTTCTAGATGAGCTTAAGTTTGGACTTGCCTCTATGACTACTTTTGGCGTGCGTACAGGAGTTACTATTCTTGGCTTAAATAAACCTGTAAATTGAACATTGATTATTATACTGATAATCATCACCATCAGCCTGGGGACGTCCATTGCTGGACAATAGCCTCCCCTTTAGAAGGTCACAGCGATCGGTTGCCGGCTGTTAGCAGCATCGGCTTCCCGCAAATTTAACTGGGTCATCAGTACACCTTGTAGCGGGCCGGCCGACGATGTGTCTCCCTACGGTCTCCACTTGAGAACCTTTATTCCCCAACGGTTACCGGTTGTACGAGCGATGTGGCCTGCCCACTGCCACTTCAACTAGCTCACTTTGATCGCTATGGCGCATGGCGTTGACTTTAGTTCGTCTGTAGATTTCCTCATTGCGGATCTTGTCGCGCAAATATAATGATAATACTGCTCCTGTAGCAATAAATCTCTTGCTTCACTAGATCTTAATCAATTCGGAAATTAACAGCATGTTGTTATTTTGCTATTGTTTTTTTAATTAGAACTGGATTTTAATAAAAGTTAGCATAGCACTATAAGATATCTACCTAAATAGCCTAAGGTCCCAGAATAGCTTGCTGGCACACGACGAGGAATTAGCATCAGCTAGAGATAACATTAACGGAACTTACAGTTTAATTTTGCTTTAGAATCTTTAGCTTTCTCCGTGTTCAAATTAGGGCTGTAGCTATCCTTCTTACTCTTGAACAAATTCGGTGATAAACGGCGTAGTTTAGAGATCTTGCTCTCTTTGGTAGCAGACTTTGTAACTAAGTTCGATGTAGAAGCACTTTCGAACCGCTTCAGACGGTTTTTAGCTAGGTCGTAATTGCCTATTCCCGAAAGATTTGGGCTGGACGCAAATTGTGATTTAGTAGATTCAGTGCCCTGAAAATAATGGAATGGTCATGATACGAACTTTTAAATGGTTACCAAAGACTGTCTGATAGCCGTTGATTTATATGTGTTTGGCAATAACTGTCCATTTTTTATCAAATTTCATAAAATAAATCAATTGTCCCGCCATGTTTTCGAAATTATGTTACCTACCTGCCGAAGATACCGTAATTATTCTAAAATACTTTATATATAACATGGTAGTGCTCCTAATGCCAACAAAGCAAAACGTAACTACTCCGAATCATTTTTCTAACTACATTCTACACAAGTAAACAGTGAATTATGTGAATCTATTAACTAACTTATTAATCTTCTAAGTACCTAATTACAAAAATGGCTTTGCAAATTGTCGAACCTACTTTAAAATAAAACTACTTTCGTACCCGACGTTTCAAAGTCTTTTGAGACTTCCGTGAATGGAGTCTAAAATCTAAAAAACCGCGATATAATCCGTTAGAAAGTAGTTTTATTTCAAAATTAGTTATTCGCGAAAATTTAAGAAATCACTTTATATTATTAGTTTACCTATATCAAAATAGGTACCTTTCATCATTTACCTTCAGAACTGAGATCTTAGAAACATCCAGCGCTAAGGAAGAAATCGATGAATCTTGTTTCCCATCTTCTATGTACTCCCTTATAACGAATGCTAATTTACTGCGAAGGTCTTCCGCTGCCTTTTCGGCAGCTTTTAGACTCTCCAATAAGTTCGTTTGTGGAAGATTAATTGGACTGAAAAAATACTGCTATGTACATAGATTTAAACGCCTTCAAAATACCCTCCTCATAGCAAGCATGGTAGTTGGTAACTTAATTTTAATGTCATAATGGCGGGACCAACTCTTGTATTTGAAAGATTCTCCCACGTATATTTAGCGCCCATTTAGTACTGCCTGCATAAACAGTAGCTGTAACTTTTTATTTGAAGTATTTAATTTTCCGCTCATTAAATTATTAAGGCGTATAAAATGTCCAAAATGTAATATCTACTGAGATCTCCGTCTCTCACTGTTGATTATCGGAGGCACCAAATCGGGCTCTAAATACTGGTTTGATCTGGATGATGCAATTCGTTGTAGTTTTGGAGTACAGGCATGGTCTCGCCATTATGACGCATCATAATGGAGGGACCAGTGTTATCGTGAAATTCCTTTTATGCCGTGTTAGGCACAAAAATTTCAGAATAGGCAAAAAATAGCACTAAATGGGCGCTAAATATACGTGGGAGAATCTTTCAAATACAAGAGTTGGTCCCGCCATTATGACGTATATATTTTAATCCAGTGATCTCGAAGGCAGTAGGGTTTTTTCGAACAGGAAAAATTACGACAGCAACTCAAAATTAGCACCTAATTATGCCTAATGAACGGCAATAATAACTACCTACGGCCGGAATTATCCTATTACGCACGAGACCCAAATATAGCTGGCTGGTCAATCATAATTATAAAAGTATAATTTACCTTGATGTCTTATTGCGTCTCCTTGAGCTACCGGGGGTTGAAGATAGTGTGTACGTGCTTTGTCTTTGACACATACCTTGCTGAAAATAACGAAGCAATTTGAGCAAAACAGCGGTAGCTTCCAACACGTCATAAAAAAAAATCAAACGACCAACCTTTAACGTACAATTTAACCGAGCCATTAAAAAAAAAAAAAAAAAAACGTACAATTTAGAAATGTAGGTAATAAAAATATTTTTTGGTAAATAGACCTATGGTACCTTTTTATCCTTTCCGTCGTCAGCAGAAGCATCAACGTTAAAGCTTAGCTTTTGCAGCAGTCCAGGTGCAGGCAAAGGTTCGTTTTCTTGTTTAGCTGTAGTTAAAGTGTCCAGAGACCGGTAACGTGTTGGAGTGTCAAGTTTTACAGGAAAGTTCCTAAACAAAACGTTAAAATAAAATAAAAACAACTCAATGTAACCTAAAGTAGGTCTAATGTAATCCATGGTGTATGCTACAATCTAGGCTGTTCAGTGTTTCTCGGTAGCTGCCATGTCATTCACTGCACGACAGTAAAAGAAGTAGATTTTTTTGAACATCTTATAGAATTAAATCATATTGTGACTATTACAATTTAAGGATTTTTGGTAAATCATCCCACAATCTCGTTTAGGAATATCTAAAGGTACGAACATAGGTATAGGTACCTACCTACACACCAACACACAACCTACTTTGGCATTGCCAAGCCATTTGGTACTAGACGCTTTAAAATATGCCTGACTTAAAATGGACTATGTCTCTTTCTTACTAGTGTAAATGTCAAGATGACAGACAAAGAAAAACAAATTATAAACCAATTTTAGCTATAACGAGCATAAGAGACGTTTTTGAATACGGGGGTTAAATTACAAAGTCGCATCTTATGAGGAAACTGGCAAACCTCGGAATTATATAAAAAGTAAATAAATATGGGGGAGTGTTTGGAAACGCTGCTAGGAAAAATGGCACATTTCCTTTCCTCTTACCTTTTGTCAGGAGTCTTAAGCTCAATCATGCTCGCTGATCTATTAGGAGCTACTTCTTTGGGAGCTTCGATATCGGTCTCGTTGTGTTGCTTGATACACCTGATCATCTCGTGAAGTTCTTTGCTCAGGCGGTCGCGGTGAGTTCGTGGCAGCGACCCAAGTAAGGAACATCCGAATTCCTGAAATAAATAGGTACAATAAATAAATAAGCTTTAATAGAATGGAGAGGATGGGTTTTAGGTAACTAAGTGTTTATTATTGTCTCTCACTAGGGACAAACATGACCACTTTTTCAACTTCCCCACTATTGTATTCTAAATTCCACAATCACGTTTAGGAATTACCAAAAAGTACGAACATAGGTAGGTATACATACTACCACACAACCTACTTTGGCATTGCCAAGCCAATATAAACAAGCAGGGCCAGATTAAAAGCGAAAAAATTCTTTAATACAAAATATCTATTCTAAATCTGGCTATTGAGGTACGGCTATGCTTCACCGAATTATGGTGGAAGTTCCACGGGTAAGCACAAAGCGCTTTGCGTCCACTTTTATTGTGCGACTGCGAACTAAATACCTGTCTTATATGTCACACCAATTTAATTGTACTTTGAACAGAACTTCTTACTAACTAAAAAAGCCTTAGGAAGTTTTAACGTTTCATGGTACGTACCTATACGCGGGGCCCCTAGGAAATGCTACTCTTACGTGGTTAATCTGGGAATAAGCATCTAGCAGTGCGGTGGTACATGGCGGTTAAAAAAAATACCTTATCCAGGTGCTTCCCTCCAGTTACTCCTGACACCTGCCATATGCCGCTGTTCTGCTGGTTTGTGGTAGGGCAAGAGCATGATAGACTCGCACTCTCCAGTACAACGTGAAGGCCGGAAGACTGCAATGTTACATACCTTACAATGACTTCACTAACAAAGAGAATTAGGGGAATAACCACACTTAATCAGCTCAATTCAACTTCATGGAAAACAAGTTTTGTATGACATACCTAAGTAGGTACATAACTATTTTTTTCATCTTTATCTATTTAGAGGCTTTTATTACAAAGTAATATAGCAGCCCCATCGTAACTTAAACAAAACTACGAAATGATAGAGTTATGAGGTGTTCGATTAAGAGGTCCTTGTTCTGCTATAGGCTCAAATAAAAGTAGTTAATTTAGTACTACTAACATTGTTCAATATCTGGATAATTTTTATCTCTAGAATAGTTTTCATGTTTTAACAATGTAGTTATAGAAAATCAGTCAAGACAAAAATAGTAGTGAGCAATTTGTGACATATTACAGAGAGCTGATTAACAGATGTCTCTTACGTGTCGTTCCAGTACTACTATACCTACAATAATATTGTAGGTAATCCGAACAGAACTACTTAATAAAACCTTAAGAAGTTAACCTTATGTTTGGTGGTTCGTATACGCGGGGCTTGTAGAAAATGCTACTCTCGCAAAGTGGCTAGTCCGGTACTAGTGTATGTACAATCGAGGTACAGTGCCCTCTCACTTCCCTTACTCCCAACTTGACAGTAAGGGAAGACGTCCCACTGGAGTCTTGAGTGTCTCAAGACTCCGGTCGGACATTGAGTGCGAGACCGGATTAACCTACGTGCACATAACGCATTACATATCTATCAACTTCAGACTATGAAAGCCTATCCGCAATCTGAAGTACCTATACCTACTAGTGCTGATAAATAAGATAATCTCAGTTTTTTTATGGTTCGGCTCAATACCTTTAAGTACCTACCTGGCAGTTAATGACAACAGTCCGGGCACCGCCATCCTGGCTGATGTTGCCGTCACTGGTGTCCAACGACTTGACACTGAAGCCCAGACACTGTAGCAGCGCACACAACTCTACTACATCCGTATATGCTTCCTGCAAATATGGAAGGATACACGACATGAAGAGCACTAGGTATACAACAAAACATCTTACGAGCTATTTCTGTTTTTAGTTCCTGAGCATTAAAAATGGTTTTGGCAACATTTTTCTATTAAGTATTCTTATAAATACGGTCTTTTTATTAGATATTTGTTATGTACGATTAACGTTACGCATCATGTCACTCTGTTATTAGAGTTAAATGTAGAAAGTATAAATAGGTACTTACTTCTTGCGACATATTTATGATTAAAAATACAAAGAAATGTCCTGGAATTAAACTTTTACTCACGCTTTTATTTAATAACACAACACTTGTTTCTTTCAATAAAATTATCTTGTCAATAAAACAAAAAATGTTTATCTACCCTCAAATGTTGAATATATTTGATGCAGACCGTGACAGTGCCTAGTCGTTTTCGTATAAGAAATTGCAGATTTCTGCAGGTGCCTGTTAATAAAATAGTCGGTAAATCTTAGTAGTCTGTGGGTAAATTGTAGCCTGTAGGCACTAGGATAGGTTTTGATAATAGGTACTGGATGTATTACACGTTAAACTGAATTATTTATTTCATAAATGGAACCTCTTACCTAATATAAAAGATTGATGTTTTAAATCGTTTATACAGTTAGTGTAGTTTGGGCTCTAACGAATATCCGATTTATTTAATTTCCCGTAGTCCCACCCCGGAGCATCACGTGATTTTATTTAGTCATTACAGAACCGGAACGAGACATTGCAAATGCTAAAGTACTGTAACAACGCAGTATGGCCTACTATTATTAATATGGCTGTAACTAAAATTATTTAGCGAATGCAATCTAGTCATATTCATGTTTCGACGGCGGCCAGCACAAGCGACTACATGCACATATTTTACCGCACAACGTACACTACCAATCTGGTAGGACGGGTCGGCCAACACGACCAGTAGATTGGATACAGCACCGATGCGTCGCGTCGGCTCAACTTCCTGACGAGTGACGACTGCTGAGATAGATGTCTCACTCAACACTAGTCCGGCGCATGTATTAAACTCGACCTCCATGGCTATAGGTAGTAAAAACGATATCCCCTTTACATACGCCAACAAAACAGTCAACTATTCTCATGATTACGATGCATAGTAGTCGGATTTTCTACAAAGATATACAAAAACGAGCTTTTTTACGATAATTTTTATTACAATTATTTTAGTACAAGCTATTTTAGTACAAGTAGTTTACACAAATATTCCGTCTCTCCAAACATCAGAGTTATTTCACAATACATTGTCAACAATGCTAGGCTTTCCGTTCATTTTCCAATAAAAATCACATTCAGAATGGGCGACTTCAAAGAAAAATGTGCTTAATTTTAATGACAATACGATATTTAGTTGTATGTCATGTAGCGAGGTGTCGCCGAGAACTTGGCGTAGGATTTGATGACCTTATTGACGGCTTCGAGGAAGTCCTTCTCAGTAGCGACCTTGCGTCGAGCTCGGATAGCGAACATACCCGCTTCAGTACATACAGACCTGAAAGTTATTTTAAAACACAATTTAATATTACATATTTACACCACATCTACATCTAATTTGTAATATCGTGGTATGTAACTTCTTTAATATCATTATTTTTATTAAATCTAAACTTGTTGAATTTTAACATTACTTTTATCAATCACGATCATACCTGTTACATGTATACATATCAGTGCTGAGTCTTTGACATAAAATTGTTAATTTTTAATATGTTGGCACGACAGTTGGCAGTTGTGGACACGACCAAATCGAACCCGCAACCTTATATTTCAAAGGCAAAGATACCGCTGCGCCACCTCTGCTCAGTATCTAATATTAAATGATTAATACTTGCCTAATCTCAGCTCCAGTGGAATTAGGACACAATCTCGCTAGCAGGTCGAATCTAATATCTCGTTCTACGCTCATGGACCTCGCATGAATACGGAAGATATGCGCGCGACCTTCAAGGTCTGGCAGACCGAACTCCACTTTTCGGTCTAGACGACCAGGACGCATCAGCGCAGGGTCGAGGGTGTCAGGTCGATTAGTGGCCATCAAGACCTGGAAAAAAGTTTTGTCTATATACAGAAGAAATACCATAACAGGGCGTTTGAAGATTTTTGTTCAGAACCTGACATTTTCAGCCGCCATTTTGATTAACATAGCTAAGGTGTCATGATGACTAAATTATTATTATCAAAGGTAGGCTTGTTGTTTGTCTTTCAGATTAAATAAACAATCAATTACAAAATGTAGTAACTAACTCCAAGCAGATTAATCTGTTTACTATACTTTTTTCTATAATAGTATAGAAGTAAGTACCTTGATGTTTCCTCTAGGATCAAACCCGTCCAGTTGGTTAATAAGCTCCAACATAGTTCTCTGCACCTCATTGTCACCACCAGCACCATCATCAAACCTGAATTATTAAAAAAATTACATAGTGGCCAATGTTGTGGTATACAACCTTTTTATATCGCCATTTTGTTGTTAGACATATACAATAACCGATATTAATAAAATTAACAATTATAATACTTTTAACAAAAGTCAGACTGTTTTATTTGGTGATATTATCATTGCATGGTTTACCATGCAATGATAATATCACCAAATTTGAAATCTTTTAAGATTATGTAGTAAATACGCACCTAGCACCACCAATAGCGTCGATTTCATCAAAGAAGATAAGACAAGCCTTCTTGCTGCGCGCCATCTCGAACAATTCTCGTACCATACGGGCGCCCTCTCCCACGTACTTCTGAACTAATTCCGAACCTAGAAAATATTAACACAGTGTATGTTAATTACCTATTTTATTAAACACCAAACAACATACAAAATCAATGGAAACAAACTTGCCCTACATTACATTGAATTGTTAACTTAGGACTAAATTCTATGATCTGTTTGTACATTACTGTACAAGGATTAGCTGCCCGCTCACGGCTAATTTTTCCAGCAGTGGGATAAAAAGTAGCCTATAGCCTTCCTCAATAAATGGGCTATCTAACAGAGCAAGAATTATTCAAACCAACAAACTCTTCAGCTTTATATAATATTAAGTATAGATTAAGTGACTGACTCAACCGTGTGCCTCGAGTTGGTCACAAAATCGGTCATAATTAGACTCTATAATTGTTGAGCCACTGAGTGGACTAAAAATTTTAGTATTGTGCAAAATTATACTTTATGGAACAAGAGCCACACGAATTTAAACAATTGTTCCGAATCCATTGATTAAACGACAATTAACAATGCTGACAATACAAATATGCACCCTACGCTCCATCATAAGGGTTGGTACAGCCTATTTATTTCGATGTTTACTGAGATACAAGATATATTTTAAAGTCCTTAAAAAATACTTACCAATAACTCTAATAAAGCAAGCATCAGTTCTGTTAGCGACTGCTCTGGCGCACAATGTTTTGCCAGTACCAGGTGGGCCGAACAGAAGCACTCCTTTAGGTGGTTCAATACCAAGCTTTACAAATTTCTCAGGCTGTAACAAAGTGAGTAAATAAGTACATATTTTGCTAAGCAATTATATTTGCCTATGTTATAGGTACTAGGAACTGATACACTACATAAATACTTTTTTTTATTACTTTCATTTTATATATTTTATAGAAAACTCAGGACATTGTTACACAAAGATTTGGCAAACTCGTTTTACTAACTTATGAATTAAGCATCTGTAGCCGAACTAGGCAAATACATCTATATATATAAAAATCAATTGCTGTTCGTTAGTCTTAAAACTCGAGAACGGCTAAACGGATTTATCTTATCTTTGTCTTTAAATGTTCGTAGAGGTCTAGAGAAGGTTTAAAAGGTAAGAAAAATTCAAATAATTGCCGGGAAAACGCTAATAATAACCCTTTTCTTTTTACCATACAAAAGTGATGATGATGATTAGGAATTTTGTCTAATATCTACCTGTGCGGAGCCGGGCGGGCCACTAGTACATATTATAGATAAATTACTACATCCATCTAAACACAGAACAATCATGCCCAATACACAAAGACATTTAATTTAAACGGAGTCCAATTCAATATGGTAAAGACCCCATATCTCGTAGAATAAATAGGACCATCGATATTACGACCAATGTCTGTTTATTCGTGTCCAGAATACAGCAGAAAGCGAGGCTTCATCAGTAGGGTCTACCAAAATTGAACATTACCGGGATTACATGTATTAAGAATATTAAGCTAAATTCAACTTTACCCGTAATTAAGATCAAAGATAAACTCGATTTTGGTATTCTAGACTAATAATTAACATGAATGCTACTAAATCACGCACTGGCGGCTAAGTCATGGTGGCCAGCGATCTCTGGGATATAAAAGCAATCACTTGTAATTGTTGCCACTGGCACTTACGCCGTGGCCACGGGACACTGCGTCGGGCGGTGCGATTGGCGATTTTTTATTTCATTGCCCAGTCGCGTTCACTTGTCTTTAAACACTTTCTAAAGCAAATACGCAATGAACAATGAAATCGCAAAACGCGCCGCCAGACGCCAAGTCCCGTGGCCATAACGTTAGTCACCAGCGGCCTCTAAAGGCTATTGCTAGTTCTTAGTCGACAGCTCGGTATGTCACTGCTGCTTACGTACTGAGCGACCAGGCTATACAAATGACCGCCGCGTCCTGGGCACCGATTCTGGCGCTTTAAACATTTATCTGTAATAGATATTTGTCTAACAAAAATGGCGATTTCTTTTGTTTTTCAAAGAGTTTCGCCATTTTTTAGACATTTGAAGACCCACTAAAAACGGCGGTCAACTGTCACTGCCACTGTCACTGTCAAAAAATGGCGGATATCATTGAAAACAAAAGAAATCGCCATTTTTGTTCGACAAATGTCTATTAGAGATAAATGTCTAAAGGGCGAGAATCGAGGCCCCCTGGTCGCTATTGCGTTGGGACGTTACTTACGTGAAGAAGAGGTGTCTCCACAACTTCCCTCAACTTCTCAATCTGCTCCTTACAGCCTCCCACATCACTGTAGGTCACGTCAGGCTTCTCTTCCACCTGCATCATGGTGACAGTGGGATCTATCTTCGGTGGTAATGGGATGTGGATCTGGTATTTGTTGCGGTCCACTCTATAAAAAATAACGTGGAAATAAATTATTCAGATAATTTTGGTCCACAGGTAGACATCAGCTTCTCCTTGACTTCCTACTGATTTTCTCTACTATCTTTTTCTAAATCCAGGTAATAAAGGTCTTTACAAACATAAATTTATTGGAAAACTTAGACAGTGATGCTTTTTTAATAATAGAACACATTTCCAATATACATTCAATACATTTTTAATTTTTATATTCGACTAAAATCAGCAAATTATGTACGATCTATTTGTAATAATATCAATTAACGTCGAAACCGAAAACGCGCGCCGTAATATAAGCAGCCACCTAGCTGCCAACTGATACGGCGGCGCGGGGGTAACTGTACTTTAGTTTTAAAGTCAACAACAAAAAAAATAACTAATAGCTAACGAAATCGTTAGCTATTAGTTATTTTTTTAATGCTAACACATAAAAATAAAAAACATGTTTAATAAGATTTCTTTAAGTTTATTTTCTCAAAGTTTACACACTTTTTAAAAAAGTTATCTTGAAATACGCACGGAAAATGTTACCCTTCTTTGGCAGTCATGTAAAAATATTAGCCAAACGTTTTGGGTGAGTAAAAACTTGGTTAAAAAGCATTTATAAGACGAAATACTGATATCAGTATTTCCCTTATTCCTTCATCTAAACTTTTATGAGTGTAGTTCAAGGTAATATCTCAATACTTGTCTTATGAGTATCAAGCTAAAGCCAATGTTCAATATGATCTTGGAGAGTTGTATCAGAGAGCAATTATATCTCATCAACTGATCTCTTTCTTTGCTCTCCCTGAATAATACTAATAATACTATAGGAAAATTAAATTAGCTTTCAGATTTTAGATTTTTAGGCATGTCAGTGGCACTGCAGAAAGTCCAATAATGATGGTGAATGTGTTGACTGTTCGACAGGTTTTCATTATGCACCTTGTGTTGAAACAGCACACCATGCTTACCTATAATGTTGACAATACTAACAAGAGACGGAATGATATAGTATGCAATTCAAATTCGAACCCAAAACAAAAAAGATTTTTACTTTTCTAAGTGCATTTTTGTACAATAGATTAAATAGAGAACTATTTCTAAGTTAAATTATTTTTACTACAAAAAAATTATACGTGGGTATCTCACAGCCATTAAACTCGCAAACACGGTAAAATCACTGTCATTACCACATACTGCTCAACTTTTATTTTATTTTTTTAAAGTACCTACTGTACCTTAGATACTATAAGCACTTTATATCCTAAAACACAGGTCCAACCTAGATTAGGCTCATTTACAACTTAACCCCCGTATTCATAAACGTATTATAAGCTTACTATATCTAAAATAGGTGTATAATTCGTTTGTCTTTGTCGGTCATCTAGACATTTATACTAGTAAGAAAGAGACAAGTCCATTTTAACTAAAGAGTCTTATAACATTTTTATAAATAAGATCGTGTTTCAAATTGTCTGATATTGATACTTTTTATTAAAAAAAAAATTCTCCACTGCGGGCGAAGCCGCGGGTAAAAAGCTAGTACTAGTATAAAAATATTTTAAAACCTTCAAAGTTGCCGGAAGTTATGGAATCCTTCCATAGAAACGAAATCTTTGCTGGAAGTTTTTGTTAGTTTAAAACGTTAGATGCCTGATTAAGGAATACTATACATCTCATTATCAATCTCTTTCTTGCAAAAAAAACATATGCAGTGTGTTCTCTTTATGTAAACTGTAATATCTCCGTCATTTTATTGCTAAAAATCATTTTAAATTGTTTTAAAGGTTATAAAGGAGAACTCAGTGTCAACTATTCTGCGCATGACTTGTTCCCTATACTAGCAAGTTAACCCTTACACTGCAGTTAGCGTGATATCTCGTCTTATTGAATGTACTCTAACAAACTGTAGGCGAGATGACTCGTTAACCAAAACCTGTCGACGGCACAATCTGACTCTGTACCGAAAGTTCAACTTACTTTAATTGTTTTTGGAGGTAATGCTGCCGAAAAATACAAATTCTTCTTACGCCCGCGACTTGGCTCGTGTGTTCGCCGTTTCGCCAGTCAGTGTCTTTTATTCAAATTTTGACGACTGTGTGTGTTAGCTATGTAATTCTAGACTTATAAATGCAACTAACGTAACTTTATTTTGTATTTGAGATTAGACTGGGGTGAATATCAAATAGAAATGAGGTCACCTCGATGTTTGTTCTAACTTTAAACTAAAATATATGCGAAATATACGCAGTGTGTCGGAAAAACAAAGCATAGGTACCTACCTGAATTTATTTCAAATAATATTTGTGCCGTGTTTAGAAGAAAACCACTTTTAAGCGCCTAAACCAGCAGACTGATAAAGAATACGGATTCCTATGGATAGCTACAGACACACATACACTTTTTTCCATAGCGGACAACCTATTTAGTCGAGCGGTGTAAGCCGTCCGATTGAGCATTACTGTGCCCGGGAGGTCGCGGGTTCGATTCCCGCCCCGGACAAGATATGTATAACAACATAGGTTTGTTTCGATGTCTGATTGGTTGAGGGACTACCCTCCGTGCCTCGGAGAGCACGTTAAGCCGTCGGTCCCGGTTGTTATTTAACACATCTACGACAATCGTTACATGTGGTCAGAAGCTAATATAATCTGACTGACACCTGGTCTAACTATCGCGGCTACTGGTTCCCTACGGGTTTCGAGGTCTGATGGCGGTCGCTCGTATAATTCTGGAAACTAGACGCATCAGGTTAGACTGGGAGCCGACCCTAATAGAATTGGGAAAAAGGCAAGAGGAATGAATTCTTTTTACCATAGCGGTAGGCAGAGATTTTAGAGCGCCATCTGCTACGATCTAAACATACTTCGCTAGCCTCATTAATGTTCATACATTCATAGGCTGTGAGTGCTACACACCTGCCCCTTTTGAAGGACATCACCAATGAGTTCCTTTCCCTGCGAATCCACTCACCTCTGCTATGTATTATACCTATCGTCTATCCATCCTCTCCACATAACCAAACCAACTCTGCATATGTTTTTGCCAACTATGTCACTACATCTTCATTCAGAGCACAGCATTTCTATGAATAAGAAATTAAAAAAAACCGAATGCAATGCACTTATAAGACGATTTTTTTGGAAATCCCCTTTTAATACAAATAATTGACTAAAAAAAACATTACAGCGTAAAAATCCGCGACTTTCTTTAAACAAAACACTGTCAAAAAATAACAGCAATCTAATAAAAGCCCTATTCATTTTCGACATATGTCTATTAGAGATAAATGTCTAAAGCGCGAGAATCGGGGTCCAGGACACATTCTCTTCGACGAGGTATCTTGCCTTCCATGTATATATTCCTTCCACCAATACAGGGAAGCAACATTAGTTTTGGTAAGCCTGTCCATGGGGAGGGTTTTGTATAAATTAGGCCGGCAGGAAAAGGGTTTAATAAGGAGTGTTATGTTAGTAACATAGGTATGTACTCACCCCACCCTCATCCCTTCTTCAATATCAGTAGGAGCAACAGAATCAGCCAGATCCACTACAAACTTCGCAAACTGCTTCACATTGATTATGTACTTCGGGTCATTTGAGTCTGCGTTAATGATTTTGGTGCATCTTGCTACCTAAGATATGGTGACAACAGAAATCATTAAGAACTAAATTGTATTTTGTTACTAATGCAATAAAAATTAATAATAATAAAAAATTATCGAGGGCAGCTATTAACAATGTTGGAATTACAAAAATGCAACTTTTTAGTGCAGCCTAATAAAGTTTTATGCTTAATCGGATCCTCTTAGAACTTGTGACTTTATTACTCTAAAAAATCCATGATAGCAATTAGTTTGAAATTTGAAACTTTAAGAGTTCATAGATTCATAGATATTTTTAGACCTTAATGCAATAAAATGAAAATCACCAAAATGTAGTTACGACTTTGTTGATAGTTAAGGTAGATATTATTATTTAAATTAATTAAAATTAATGAATATTGCTAATTATTTTTCTTTTTTATGCCGCAAACTTGCAATGAAATATAAGTACTGCTTCGATAGCCTATGGGATAGTGTTTGCCTCTAGCCCCAGCGGATGGAATGTTCACCTCCAGCCCCAGGGGATAGGTTCACCTCATGGGTTTAAGTGTTGAAATTTTTCTGATTTCTCAACACTAGTCCAGAGACAGAAAATTAGTGGTGTGATATCCCCGTGGCTTAGAGCACATAAAGTCCTCGGTCCATATCTGTTTTTTCACCAATAAGGGAATAGAGAGTGCCCTAGTGTGTACCTGCTGTGTAGCAGGAATACTAGCTAGTTTTTTTTTAATTAAAAACCAACCCAGAAGAACAACATTTATAAAACAGTGAATTGGAAATAGTTTAACAAAAAAGGTTAAATCAATAACTCAGTCAGATTGATGGTGGTGATCTAAACCATACCTCTATATTCTCTGTCTATAGTTTAATGAAAAGAAGACACAAATAAGAATTATCCAATATAGTGCTGTCATTCAGAAGTTATGAAATATTATTTGATGGGCCGGTGGCGTGGTCAGTAAGATACTTGCTTTTCACACTGCAGGTTGTGGGTTTGATTCCCACCCAAGTCAACCATTTTTTTAAATATGTCTGTCTTGTGTCTGGGTGTAATTATCAATATTTAAGCATATATTTACAAAAGAAAAGTATTATATGAAGTATTACCTGGTTAACAGTTACCTGGTTTCCATAGTACAAGCTCTGCTTAGTTTGGGATCAGATGGCCGTGTGTGTTAATGTCCCACTATATTATATATTATATTATCATTTCAGAGATATATTTTGTTTTTAATGTGAAAATATCATACCTGTAAAGGCTGTTCATTTTGTAAAGTCTGTTTATCAGCAGCAAGATCCCATAATGCAGGTGGTGCCAGCCCAGTGTCAGACTCCTTGATACCTGTCAACTCATTCACCCTCTTCATTACAGTCTGAATACCATCCTCGACCTCCTTGATTATCTTTGTGTACTGTCCCTGGCCCTATTTATAAAAAAATAACAATTCAAAATCAAAATATGCCAGTCATCATTATCTTTCTTTGGAAATAAAGAATATTGATAGATAATACTTACATATGACTTAAGTAATGCAATGTCGCCCTCGTCCAAAGCTGAAATGCACAATATATAACAATGTTGATATAAATATCCATGAAAAATGATAGATGAATAAAATTGGGTTAGAATGCTGAATCTAAACAAGAAGCGATAATAGTTTCAGTCTTACATACATTTGATTTCTTTTTCCGGTTCTTCCTTATCATCTTTCACTTTTCTCATATCATCTCCCAAATGGTCAGGCATTTTGTAATTACAATGAAATAACAACACAATATAATCAAGATTCGATGGCTTTCTCAACTTGACTCGACAGTCATCAAATTAATTTTGACAGACAGATTGCAACTTCTTTACACGCAAATAAATTTTGCTCTAAACTTATCTTTTGTACGTGCTAAAAAATGTTACCAATTATGACACATATCGTTCAAAATAAAAAACAACAGAGTAAAGTTTGTATAATGATTACAATTCTCAACTATTTCCGCAGATTTTTTAAAAGTGCCAAACTTCGACGTAAATCAGCACTGCGTAGATCGAAACAAACCCCTGCCAGATGACAAGCAAATATTATAGACGCGTTCAGAAATAATGACGCTAAACTGCTCAAAATATGTGAGAATGAAGGCTTATAATTTACGAATAGGGAAGAAATTAAGCATTAGCTTGGTGTTACGTAAGCTGTGATAATTTTTTATTACATAAAAATCAATTTTTGGTACAAGATTGCAGTTTTTTCTGCGGTAGTGCCAGGATACATTTATTACCAAAGCGTTCAATTATAAAATAATATTGAACGCATTGACATAGCATGTGCTGCGTTCGCGCCACCTGACAGCTCAAATCAGTACTAAAATTTTGTATTCGTAGTGCTGAATGGAGAATCACATTTTATCGTGTTTTCCATGATCTTATTCTCCTAAATTAGCGAATATTTTCTTTTAGGTAAGTACAAAAACCTAAGCTGCTTCCTATCATTCGCACGTAATCGCTATTGTAAAATAAATGGCTGCTTCGTTTGGCCCTGATTATGACCCTACAACCCTAATGTCAAACCCCGGTTTCACGTATCATTTTCATTGTATTTCGCTCAGATATTAATCGGGACTAAAAGCTGTTATTACGCAAATAGTATTTACTAAACAAAATGTAGAATGAAGATGAAATCAAAACGTTATTTGTGTTTTGCAGTGTGATGTGTTCCCGGCGGTAAATACACATTTTTGTTTTTGGTTTCGCGCTTGAGAAAAGCGTATTATTATCTTAACCTTATCTAATTTGCTATCAATCAATCTGATTCATCTTATTTCTTCAATATCGTGTTAAATCCGAGTTATTATCATGTTTTGTATTTTTAGGAAAGTGAGTTAATAAATGTATCAAATTATTTACAATTTTCCTATCACCATGCTTTGTGTCCTTGCTGTTACTTCTTTTAAACAATACACTTTGTTTATTACATCAGTAAATATGTTCAATTAGTGGTCAATTCTTATCAGAAATATGATAACCTTGTTTAGTGTATTTGTTCATATAAGAAATATTACTAGTTCTATCAGAATTGTCTGTGAACATACTAATTTACTGGTATCCGTACAGTTATCATCTTATTACTTCATTATTATTTTTGTGTACTTCATTATTGACTTAAAATTTCATATGTGAACATTTTATTAATACCTACTAGAAAATTTTATTTAATACTGCTTTCTGTTTAGTAGAGAGCCCATTAAACATCTACATCTCATATTAAATCTTGTCTTAATGAATTCTTAATAGAATCAGATATTCAATCAAAATATACCTAGCAAAGAAAAAAATACATTTGTGTATTCAGCTTGTTATACCTAAGTACTGCAAAATCCAAGGCCAAGTTTAATTAGGTTAAAATTACAGCTTTGTATAATGATTACAAACACACAGACAGGACAACTATTAAATCTAGTGTGTTGTAGTACTACTGTTTGTATATTTATATTCAATTTACACTTCACGTGGGATGCTTTCTATTAATAACCATTGACAACGTAGACTCTAATGAAAACAGTTTAGTGCAAGAAGTTTTATAATATATCTGATTTCATATTTAAAATAGTTATGTAGCAAAGAGGTTTTAATCATTTTTTTTACTATGGTTGTATAGATTCTTGTGAGAATTTTTGTGTAAAGGTTTATGCTGTGTAATGTTTGATTTTAGAAACTTTCTCAAGGTATCTTCAGTGTTTATTACTTGAATGATATCATAAGTACACACATGTTTTTCACACTATTAATAAATTAGTTGTGCTATTAAAGTAAGATATTATGTAATATGAATTCAATTTGCCCAAATATTCAGTTGTGAATGCTATGCCAGCATAGCCTTTTAACATTTTTTTTTATTTTGTTAATTATTTCAGGCAACTTGCCCAAAGACAATATATAACACTTAAATGACATTAATGGAACTATTACCAACTGTCAGGTGCTACACAGATAATCACGGAATTGCCAGTAGAACCCTTCGCCCAAAACTCTTCTTTGGGGAAGTTCTCGAGGTTGACTTGGTACTCGCACCATGAACAATTTGAAATTTGTGAGAAAACTCCAAGTGGTCAACCCTCAAAGTCCACCTTGTATTCACCTTGATGAACTCCATGACATCATTTGCATTTTGAGGACATCATTTGATATCAGAACATGCCCTTCTAAGGCGCCCTTTCATAACCTTTTTACTGAACACTTTCTCTCAATGGTCATATCATCCTTACCTATAGTTCACACTGGCAAAATATGTATAAGATACATAACATGTTGCAGACTTCGTCCATCTTTATTGTTCAATAATAAGTAGAAAGAGACAGACAGTGCTCACATGTTTTGTTGAATGTGTAAATATTATTGTTCAGTGCTGCTGGCGAGTTGGCGAGATGCACACAGCCACTGCAGATGGACAGTTCCGGAGTACCAATGGGTCCACACACGGACGGGACAAGGTTGCTATATTAGACGCCGGCTCCCAGTATGGAAAGGTATTTAAAAATCTAATTATTATGAAAAATACTACTGCATCAATAGTGTAAAAAAATTATAGTATCTAATTATGGTTCAGTTTATTAGTTAAAAAATATTTGATAACCATCATAAACATGGTACTTGTGCTATAGTAGATAGAACTACTATTATTTCATGAGA
This sequence comes from Meganola albula, assembly GCA_936450015.1. NCBI lineage: Eukaryota > Metazoa > Arthropoda > Insecta > Lepidoptera > Nolidae > Meganola > Meganola albula. Next base: position 10,913,063 of record OW388159.1, on the reverse strand, counting down.
TATGAGCAGTAGAATGGGTTACTTAACTATTTCCTTCAATTAGCTAAATATGAATATGAACTTGCACACATTGATGGCACTAGAATCTAGTGACATCTAGTGACTAGATGAAAGTAACGTAAATGTGTTGCTGGCATTGTACGCAGTATTTTCTTCCTTTTCCAATAAACAGAGATAGGGATAACGATAAGGTATGTAAAATTTAATTGACTAATTCAGTAAGATTAAGTATAAAAAAATGTTAGACACGTATTTTTTTCATTATCATTAAAATGAAACAATAATAATATGTAACCCGTTAAGGGACTACGCTCATCTAGTCAGCTCCATTCAGCGTTTGTCTATAGAAAGCTACGATTTTGTATGGGACGGACGCGTACGCGCCGTTCATTCTGCGTAGTCCCTAATGTTATGGAGTGGGAGTACAATGCGTCATGCATGCGTCTATAAAACTTACCTAGGCGTGATGTCATTCGAGATTTCGCTTGGACGTATCGCCGTTATCTTTAGGTCACACAATAAAAAAAGAAAAATACATGTTCAATATATTTTTAATTTATCTATCTGATGGACAAAAGTTGACAAAACAAAAAAATAACTGTCGTCACCATTATTTCTCCAGGTAATAGACCGGCGGATCCGAGAGTTGTGCGTGGAGTCAGATATCCTGCCGCTGGACACGCCCGCGTACCACCTGAAGGAGGGCGGGTACCGAGCTATTGTTATCTCTGGCGGACCGAACTCTGTGTACGCTGAGGACGCCCCGAGATATGACTCTGATATATTTAAGATTGGGTTGCCTGTCTTAGGTAAGTTACAGAAATACAGTTTATTTATTAATAGGCTGATACTGAAAATGGCCTTAAACAAATATAATAGAATGCATTTTATCCAGGTAATGTGCTGCATATTAGTGGAACAAAAAGCCTTCTATGTATTATCTTAGTTGTTAGCTATTTGTGGAAAAAAATTGCCAACATAGTATAGCAAATCTGTTTTAAAGTTTTTTTTAATAAGTTTGTATAAATATGTCAAAAAGGTACAGTGTGACATGAAAGAGTCGGGCACTGAAATGTTTTATTCCGTGTGGCGCCCTCATTGATTTTCTTTTCTTTGTTGCACTTTACGAAAAAGTCCTACTGAGTCTTTATAACTGTGTTCATGTCACCAAAGACTTATAATATTCTACGTCTACTAGGTCTAAAAATAGATGTCACATACAGACAAAAATGTTATTAAAAAAAAACTTCTTTTTATAAACTTCTTCACAATCAAAAATTTCGAAAGCTTTGATACTGGCACACCCTTTACCTAGAAAAACTAAACACCCATATTTTGTTTTGTTTCCCTAAGGTATATGTTACGGCATGCAAATGTTAAATAAGGAGTTCGGTGGGTCGGTGCTACGGAAGGAGGCACGTGAGGATGGTCAGTACGAAGTCGAAGTGGAGACCACGTGCCCTCTATTCAAGTAAGTATAGTTTAATTAGAGGTTTATGTCATGGTGAATCCCATATTTTACTTTCAGTATACTATCAGTACTACTATAGGCCGACCGTTTAACTCGCGTATCGCCTATCACCACGATTCTGATTCCTCAAGCTGCACAGACAATGATGATGAATCAAGCTATATGGTTATTAGTGTTACATTACTTTTATCTGTGGTTAAATACTTCTTTAAGAGATTGAATTAATGTTTTATGACTTTGTACCTCAGATAGCGATACGCGAGTTAAACGGTCGGCCTATATATTTCATGTAGCAGTCATACTAAAGCAGCTTTTCTACGTTGGTTTGACTAGACTTTATTACCCTCCATATGTGATACCACCTTTTCCATTGCGTGTTCCTTGTTTCAACTCCTTAGGGTACTAGTTACTAATGCGGAACCTATGTGCCAAATTTGGAGTCTCTAGACCCAGCTGAGCCAGTCAGATTTTTATTCATATTCACATTTTCGTTAACACTTACAGTCTTATTCATAAAAATCTTTTGTTAAAATGGACTTTGTCTGTTTCTTACTAGTATAGATGTCAACATTACAAACAAAGACAAACAAATTGTAAACCTTATTTAGCTACAATGAGCTTTTAAGACGTTAATGAATATGGGGTTATTCTATATCTGTTAATATCTTTTAAAATTGTATTTCGCTGTAGGCTTTCCGTACTTTCATAATTAAATAAATAAAAATTTGTATAATAGATAGAAAAATATTTTATTTTATTAATTTAAGGATCGCCAACAAAGATACATTATTATTATAGCACATATGAACATAATAAATACCAAAAAATAATATCGTAAACTCATCTTCAATTATAGGCAACCACAGATTACATGGCACATAGCACTTTGTAATGTGCTTACATAGCACATTACAAATATAAATAGATTGAAATGAATTAAATCAATTATTGTTAACGTGACTTCTGAGTTATAAAAGTAAGGTAAGGTGGAGGTACCATCCCATACATGCTGCCCTCAGAGCAAAGAATCTCACTAATAGTTTAGACCTTAACTCATTCACGTTACCCTAATATCGGTTGGTCGATGTCACATCCTTTAATGATAACTTGTAAGACATTTCCCTCTCCTGTTGTACTTACTGATATCCAGTGTGTAAGCATAGCCGGACATCGAAGCTGCAAACTATATTCATCTGAGGCCCTTGAGTATCAAAGTTAGTTTCTAATGCGGCTTATATACTATGTTTAAGCTGTGTATATACTCAAAAAGCCAGTGTTTTTGTCCCAAGCTAGCCCTAGTTTGACCAAAAATATATCTGTTAAACAGTCGTCTAGAGAAGCTGCAAGCGGTACTGCTGACACACGGCGACAGTGTCCACAAGGTGGGCGAGCGGTTCCGTGTGGCCGCCCACTCGTCTAACCACGTCATCGCTGCTATATACAACGAGCAGATGAGACTCTACGGTGTGCAGTTCCATCCAGAGGTATGTTCTATAGTTATTTATTTAATTCATTCAGATGATATTGCCCTTTTAAATAAATACAATGTAAGATGATATAGGTTATGACTGTACTAGTTAAGTGAGGCATCAGTAATGGGTTGAAAAAAGGGTATATACGGGCCGGTGACGTGGTCGGTAAGATACTTGCTTTTCACGCCGCAAATCGTGGGTTCGATTCCCACCCGAGACAAACATTAGTAATGAACATTTGTGTTTGTGTCGAGTCTGGGTGTAAATATCTATTATAAGTATATATTTACAAAAGAAAAGTATTTTAGTATAGTATATACCAGTTATCTGGTTTCCATAACACAAACTCTGCTTAGCTTGGGACCAGATGACCGTGTGTGTTAATGTCCCAGAATATTTATTTATTTATACTTTCAAATGGCTGAACAGATTTTGATGAGGTGTGCTCTTAGACTCTGGAGTATACACTGGTAATAATGGTATGAAAAATTATGCAAAGAAAGAAAATTAAACCTAAGAAATTTATTTTTAAAACAGATTTTCGTTTGAACAGGTGGACCTAACCCCGAAAGGAAAACAGATGCTGTCGAACTTCCTGTTCGATATCGCGGGACTGTCGCGCTCGTTTACGTTGCGCTCGCGCAGGGAGGCGTGCATACAGTACATACGAGATGCTGTTGGGGAAAATAAAGTGCTTGTAAGTACCTATTCTAGAGCAGCGGCACCGGTTACGGTTTTAAGAAGCTTTATGCCAGCTTCCAATGATGCTGATATCAATTGTTGATGGTGAAGGTGGCCATTAAAGCCATTTAAAAAAAATATTTTATCAAGACATACCAGTGTTTATTCGAATAAAGTATTATATAAAATTGTCCAGGTGTTGGTAAGCGGCGGCGTAGACTCCACAGTGTGCGCGGCGTTACTAAGGACCGCACTCAGGGAAGACCAAGTCATCGCGCTACATATTGATAACGGTAAGTTTTATTTTTTTATTGACTGGCGGTTGACTTGCCTGATGTTAACCAATGATGTAGTCTACGATGGAACGCGCCAGCCCAGTATACCGATTCACTCAAAATTACGAATGATTATCGGTGAGAAGGTGGCAGTGGTATGAGCCTCCTTAAGGTTAGAAACCTTAAAGGAGCAACAATTCCGACAAACCCTCACTGCATGGTGTCGCCAGACATCGCACCGGAACACGGGAAGCCCCTTGGCGGGTGGGTGGTCGCTAACCACGGCCGAAGCCTACCACCAGTTGATTGTCACCCGATTTGCACCACCTGAGGACCATGAGTGGGGATTCAATTAAAGGTGTACACACACAAAAAGAAAAAGTACATTATCAAAAAGCTGCCTCAGACAGTGGTAAGTGTCTGCTTGATAACCACTAGATTCCCTGAGTCTACCAAAAGACTTTTCTAATATACTTAGAAAAACAGTAGTACCTCGAAGTTGGGAATTGTGCCCGATAGACAGCAATAGGCTCGTCCTCTATACGTTTTGCACCTAAACATAGCCAGCGAAATGTGGGTAATATTCACCTCTGCTTACACATACGGGTAATACAGACGTGAGCTAGCGTCCAATTTTGATCATACTTAAAGCTATGTATGATCAAAATTGGGCCTCAATCCCTACTAATATTATAAATGCGAAAGTAACTCTGTCTGTCTGTCTGTTACGCTTTCCCGCTTAAACCTCTCAGCCGATTTTGATGAAACTTGGCACAGACAATTGTTAGACTCTGAGAAAGAACATAGGCTACCTTTTATTGCGAAAAAAACCGAAATCCACGCGGACGAAGTCGCGGGCTGCCGCTAGTAAGAAATATTTATAATATTATATTTTTTGTGACTATTTAGTTTAATTAAATAATGTTTAATTTGTGTTGTGCAGGTTTCATGCGTAAAAACGAAAGTGCTAAAGTTGAAAGGTGTCTCAGAGATCTGGGTGTTCGTCTACACGTCGTTAATGCTACTCATCAGGTACGTTATTGTTATTACTGGTTAGTGATCCTGACTGCTAAGCAGAGGTCGTTAGTTTGATTCATACCCATTGGAAGTATATTATAGCAATTATGTCATCAAATCAACATAGCAATCCCGGGCCCCGATTCTCGGGCTGTAGACTTATAACAAAAATACTATGATCTGAACCGATGGATGTTAACGGCCAGCAACCAATCGCTATGGCGTTCTAATGGGGAGGCCTATGTCCGGCAGTGGACGACCACAGACTGATGATAATGTTGATGCTGATGACTATGATTTAATATTGTTTCAGTTCCGTCAAGGCAGTACAGTAGTACGTGACGCGGGCGGACGTACACGTCACACACCGCTACTGTGTCACGCGACGTCGCCCGAGGACAAACGGAAGATCATCGGCGATGTGTTCATACGTGTCGCTGAACAAGCTGTACAGGATCTGAACTTGCAGTGAGTCTCATAACCTTCATTAGCACATTGAAAGAATATTCCTTACGTTACGCTTTAGATATTCAACAGTATGGAATGTACTGAAGATTTTTTTTTAATAAACCTTTATTAAGAAAAATCTGTAAACTCACTGCTGTAAACTCACCACTGTAAACTCACTGCTGTCACCTGACAGCAGTGAGTTTACAGTGGTATATTATGGAAATTTGTAGGCTAAATCACGTAATTAAATAAGTTCAGCTGCAGTGCAGTTGCAGTTAAGTTTCGATCAAAACAGACCTTTTCGTAATTTTGACAATCGCTGTCAGATACGCTCGCGTTAAGTTCGCGTCACGCGAGCGCTTTAGATTAGATATGACACCTAAACAATTATAAGAATACCATTTTGCACTAAGAGGATAATTTAATTGCAACTGCATCGCAACTTGATCGGCGCGTCAAGAAATTACGTGAATTAGGGCACAGAAGTTCTTTATGATCACATGCATGTAACTATTTAGTGGACGGTAAAGTTAGTGAAGATTACCAATAAGAACTGCTTACACATTCATTCCAAATACGTAGCCATAGAACATTACATACATTTACTTATTTTATTTAATAATACCTATTAATGTTTCTGTTTCATCATAGCTAAGAGTTTGTAACTAATTTTCAAGTTTTAATTTAATATTATGTCTGTTTAGTGTATTTTAAGATGTGATAGGGCTATTTATTGGAGGTTTCTATTAGGTATTTATCAACGTTCTATCTCCAGTAACAAATCCACAGAGAGATAGGATTTAGAACCGATCCTTGGTGGGTCGTTTGTACATTTACTTGAATATTATGTTAAGCAACGTATGGCTTCATCCATATGGATTTTTTTAGGAAAATAATATCTTCACTACCGTCACCGATCGTTGTTACACTTGATTCTATACTTATTATTGTTGCTATTTTAAACTTTTAGGCGTTACATAATATATTATTAAGTACGTGTGATACTGACCATTACCTAAAGGGAAGCCGATGGGAATTTTATGGACTCTTCGCCTCTACCCTACCAGACTGTACAGTTGCTCTACTCGATAGATGGACCAGTGTAACTATATTACCTTTTGGTAATATTGTAACAATATTAAGATACTTGCTTTTTACGCCGCACGTCGTGGGTTCGATTCCCACCCGAGACAAACATTTGTTTAAATATGTCTGTTTGTCTTGTGTCTGGGTCTAATTATCTATATTTAAGTATATATTTACAAAAGAAAAGTATTATATGTTGTATATTACCATTTATCTGGTTTCCATAGTACAAGCTTTGCTTAGTTTGGGATCAGATGACCGTGTGTGTTAATTTCCCACTATATTATTATTATTACAAGATATTTATCTTGTTCCAGAGAAGACCAAGTGCTCCTAGGGCAGGGCACGCTGCGGCCGGATCTGATCGAGTCCGCGTCGTCGCTGTGCTCTAACAACGCGGCGACCATCAAGACGCATCACAACGACACGGAGCTGGTGCGAGTGTTGCGGGAACGTGGCGCTGTTGTTGAGCCGCTCAAAGACTTTCACAAGGATGAGGTACACCTAATAATAATAATAATAATAATAATAATAAGCCATTGAAATAAAACTACTTTATAACGGATTTTATCGCGGTATATTTTAAGCCCGCAATACATGTTGCGCGAGCGTCGCCGAGTGAACGCCACTACCAACGTATAGACAGTATATTTGCGTTGTCTTGCAGACTCTTGCCATCGCTTAGTGTCGCTCGCCTAGTTAGCTGAGTAAAGTCAAGCGCCAACGTGTATAGAACTCATTTGGCATAGCTTGTTACGACTTGCGGTCGCTCGCGACCACTTGCCGCACTTCGCACTTGCCTTGTATTAATTTGCCTACGCTTGCGTTTGCCTGCACTCGGTCAACGTGTATTGCAGGCTTTAGAGTTTAGACCCCGACGTTTCAAAGTCCTGTCAGACTTCGTGGTCTGACTTGAAACGGACATTGAACTTGACAAGGACTTTGAAACGTCGGGATCTAAAAATATTCCGGGACATTAACACACACGGTCATCTGGTCCCAAGCTAAGCAGAGCTTCTGTTATGGAAACCAGATAAGTGGTATTATTATTGTTATATACATATACCTTTCTTTTGTAAATATATACTTATAATAGATATTTAGACTCGATACAAACATAAATGTTCATCACTAATGTTTGTCTCGGGTGGGAATCGAACCCACGACCTGCGGCGTGAAAAGCAAGTATCTTACCGACTACGCCACCGGCCCGTCAAACGTGACATGGAATGACTTGTTGGGGTAGTTGGAAATGACCCTGACTGCTAAGCCAGTGGTTGTGGGCTCGATTTTTAACCAGGACAAATCTTTGTGTGTCGGGTGTAATTCATTTATAATAGGATGTATGTATTTATACAAAAAATGTGTTATGTCGAATAAATGTTTTTCTTTATTTTTTTTATTTGTATAGACGTGTGTTTAAACAAATCAGATTTTCTCTCAGTCAACGTGTATGGGATGTAATGTGTCGAGGTGTCGTAACACAGGTCCGGCTGTTGGGTGCAGAGCTGGGCCTGTCGGCCGCGCTGGTGGAGCGGCAACCGTTCCCGGGCCCCGGGCTGGCCGTGCGCGTGCTGTGCCAGGACGAGCCCTACATGGAGCGGGACTTCGCCGAGACACAGGTACTGATATACCGCCCCCTCGGGACGATACACGAGTAACTTGTACCTTTACCCCCCCCCCCCCCCCCAGCGTTAACGTGCTTATAAACGCAAATCCGTAATACTGTCACTCGCTAACGGTTCAAACAAATTTACCTTGCATAACACATTATCATCCACATTTGGCTGACTATTTTGAATTCCTATACGTTATAGACCGTTGTGAATTGTACCCAATAAACAGTAAGAATAGACAACCGGTGGTGAATTGGTATCATTGTCGCCTTTGAAATAAAAGGTCGCAAGTTCGATACCCGGTTGTGCCCAAATATTTTGTGTGTATAACTTAATTTAACTCTGCCTACACTTTTGATAATGCAGACTTGAAATCTATTTGAAGTATCTTGTTGTGTGCAGGTGATAGTAAAAATAATAGTAGAATACGCGTCGATGTGCGTGAAGTCCCACGCGCTGCTGGGCCGCGTGGCTAACACTACCTCTGCCACGGAGCAAGCTGAGCTCAAACGTATCTCCTCTAAATCGCCCGTCGCCGCCACGCTGCTGCCCATCAGATCTGTTGGAGTACAAGGTATACTATTAAAATCTCTAAATTCAAAAAAGAAAATAAAAAAATGTATTACAAGGTGTTAATAAATTAAGTCTCCAAAATTTACAGGAGTGGTTTAATGTTTAATAATATTCTATGAATAAAACGACAAGTATTTTTTTAAATAAGTTATAGTTTTAGAGATGCAATAACTCGCATTCCTCGTAAATTATTTAATATACTATCTGTACAGTACCTTTCTATGTACCAGACAGCGCGCGCGACATCGCATCGTATGTTAGGTACTGTAGGCAGAAGAATTTTTGGTAGATTACCTTCTTATCGAAAATTAAAATCATTCAATTTTTTTTCTTGTGTTATTTTTCGATCCTGATTAACCTTATTAAAGTTTAACGGATTATTTAATTAACGCCTGATACATAAAAAAATACAATTTCTTACATCTAAAAGTCGTTTGTTTACTGCATGTAATTTTTCTCTGGTATTCGATATTTCTGCCTTAAGAATATTCGTTTGTCTCATATGAAGCGGAAAAGCGTAGTTAAAGAAGAGATTTTCGACCTATAATGGGACCTAATGGACCATCTCACACAACACGACACCTTTATAATAAACATCTTAGATGGGAAGATGAAAGAAGGCCAAGGATAAGCTACACGAACCAAATTTGGAAGAGATTGGTGTCATGTCGTATAAGCAGGTGAAAGAAGCTGCTCTAAATGAACTCAAATGTAAACTCATCAGCTGAACTGATAAGGGTCTCAACCTTAAATTAAAAAAGAACAGTGCCACACGAAAAGTTAAAAAATGAAATCTTAAATCGTGTATTTTTTCTAGGTGATGGTAGAACGTATAGCTATGCAGTTGCGCTCTCTACGGAGCGATACCCTCCCGACTGGAAGGATATGTCCTACCTCGCTAAAATCATACCACGGATATGTCACAATGTTAACAGGTAACTATTACTCACTTTGTTATATTATTTATTTATTTGGCACCCAAAACAGAATACAGTTTAAATTACATATACAAAAGAGCGTGTAACAAAGGTTTAGTTCAAAACTATATTCCAAAGCATGTGTACACAGCATGACAAAAGTTAAAGTACATAAAGACTGTTTAACAAACTGTGTTTTTTGTAGTAGTAAAAAGATAATAAAACTAAAGTGAAATCTTTTCGCTATAAAACCCTGCTACAATTAGGGATGCAAATGATGCATCGATATTCTTCAAGCAACAATATATCGTTCGTTAACATCGTTATTGAAACCCAAAACATTGATATTACATCATTCTTCATGAACGATGTTCTATAGCGGCGTTTTCTGTACCATACGTGAACTGCTTACATCAGCAGATATCTGTCTCAGTCACAATGATTTTTTTATTTATCGTCTCTTTCGCTCTATAAAACAAACGGAGCGGTATCTTAGCTCGTAAACTCGCCCACATTGACGGGGACGGCCATTGTTTTGATTTTTTTTTGTAGAGATGCAAACAATACATAGATATCTTTCAAAAATCGATAAATATTTTATAAATATAGATATTTCTAACATCGATGTATAACTTTTGGAAATATCGATGTATTTTATCAGCGATGTTACATCTCTAGCTACAATACCCTACTTCTACATAAAAGGGTACCCCATCTCCTATTACTGTTTAAACTACGCACTCTTAGCGGCAAGCGTGATGAGTCAATAGGCCGACCAATTTATTTTAACATTGATTTATTCAAAAGGAAAATATTTAGCATAACGGGCAATTAACGCGATCACCTTTAATTTGGCTTTAAGTTTCGACACGGGTTGTATCGGTCGTGGTGGCAAGCAGACTGATCCAGCGAAAGAGCTCCGTTGATGAAGGCGGTCGTAGAACAACATTTTTCCCTAACTAGTTTTAGAGTTAACTCGACCTCGACTCGATCGTGAAGATCGAATAGTTAAATTATATTAAAAATTACGGTAGTTTTGGTTACCCTGAAAACTTACCCCATATTCATAAACATCTTAGCACATTATAGCTAAAATAGGTTTATAATTCGTCTGTCTTTGTCTGTCATCTTGAACTTTTAACTAAAGAGTTTGATTTTTATGAATAGTTAAATACTCGTTACTAGATGTCGTTTTTAAAAAGTACAAGTTTTTGTAAATGTTAAACCTTTGGAATGATCTTTTTTTTTATTATTGAATAGGCTAGTCCTCGACTACAACTTAGCAAAAAAAAGTCCTGTAAAATTTGTGAGATTGTATACACTTTAAGCGAAAGAGCGATTTGTTTGACTAAAACTGATTTTTGTTTTAGGGTTTGCTACGCTTTTGGTGGTATAATTAAGGAGCAAGTAACAGATATCACGCCGACGTTCCTCACGCAACACGTTATATCTACTCTACGTCAAGCTGACGACCTCGCAACACAGGTAAATAAATACACATTCTAGGACATTAACACATGGTCAACTGTACCCAAAATAAGCACAGCTTGTGTTATTTTATTTTATTTATTTATTTATTTGATAAGGAAAACCAACAGCTATATAACAAACTGAAAAAGTAGCTAAAAAATAACAGTAAGCCAATAATAGGTTTTCACGAATAGTAGTAATGTAACAATATAAATTTTTCAGAACACTAGCAAGCAAATACGAAAACCCTGTTAAAGTCTAAAATAACAAAAGAAAAAACCAAATTATTTATAAAAATTAAGGTTTAGCCTGTTCCTTGCAGTACTGCTTTTAGTAGTATAAGGATCAAATAGAAACTCTTTACAAATGTTATTATAATCCTTGCTCGCCCGCACTAGGTATGAGTTCTGTCTGTAGTTAGTTGATGAAGAAGGTGCCAACAAGGGTGCATTATAGCGTAAGGATCTAGAGGGAACGTTAAAGTTTAATTGACGCAGTAGGTCAGGGCAGTCGATTTCATTATTAATTATTTTTAGTAGCAATGTGCAATCCGCTATGCGCCTACGATTTGAAAGCGGCATAATGTGGAACTTTCTACAACTATTGATGTAGTTATGAGACTGATAGGGAATATGTAGTCGATAACATAGAAATTTTATAAAGCGCTTTTGAATATTTTCAATACGGTCTACATATGTCCCATAGTGTGGGTTCCAAATTTGTGACGCATACTCTAAGTGGCTTCTGACAAAAGTGCAGTATAAAACTTTTAATGTTTTGGCTAGTTTGAAGCCCTTTGAAATTCTCATAATGAATCCGAGTGCCCTAGCCGCTTTAGCTACTACCTTATCTATATGTACGTTGAATAGTAGTTTAGAGTCATGGTAAACGCCTAGATCCTTAACAATGTCACTCCTTGGTACTATCTGGCCTTTGAGTTTATAAGATGCTAAAAGTGGAGACCGTTTACGACTATATGTGATAACAGAACATTTAAGGGGGTTTAGGTCTAATTTATTACGTAGGCAGTAACCATCTAAGCGCTCCAGATCCGACTGCAGAGCTACCGTTTCTTCTAAACAAGAGATGGAGGAGTAGATTTTCATATCATCAGCGAAACAAAGCAACTTTGATGTCAGAAAACAGGAGTCAATGTCATTCACATAAATAATAAAGAGTAATGGCCCCAACAATGATCCCTGAGGGACGCCGCTGGGCACCTGCACCCAACTCGAAATATAGTTACTGACAACTACTGCTTGGGATCTATTGTCTAGATACGATGCAAACCATCTCAACAAGTCACCACTGATGCCAGCGTTCAACAACTTTAATTTAAGAATATTGTGATCAATACGATCAAAACACTTAGAATAGTCAGTGTATATGACGTCAGTTTGAGCCCCTATAGCCATACTATTCGTTATAAAGTCGTTAAGCAATGTAAGATTAGTGACAGTTGACCGGCCTTTCAAAAAACCATGCTGAGAGGGACTGAATGAACTTTTTAGCGCCGCATAGACTTGATCGTAAACTACTCTTTCAAAAACCTTGACCAGAATACATAGTTTAGATATTGGACGATAATTAACAATATCACTTTTTGAACCATTTTTGTGAACAGGTGTTATGTAGGCAGATTTCCAGATTTGGGGAAAAGTACAATTCGAAAGTGATTTGCTGAATAAAATAGAGATTGGAAGGGCAATGGACTTAGCGCATCCTATTAGGAATTTGGACGATAGATTATCAGGCCCAGGCGATTTGTTAGGGTCCAGTTTCAATAGTAAAAACTGAATAGTTTGAATATCTACATCTATAGTGCGTATATCAGATGAAATATTAGTGCTGTCATTTTGGAGATTAGTATGATGAGCAGATGTTTCATCTAATGAATTTAAAAAGGTGGAACGGAAGTGTGAGGAGAAAGCGTTACATATTGATTCAGCAGAAGAAACAGTAATATCGCCGTATTTAAGAAAGCTGGGAACAGCGTTTGATTTAGAACGATGTTTAACAAAACTCCAAAAGTGCTTTGGATTTTTTTCAATGGAAGCTTCTGTACTAGCTATATAAGCGTTATAGCATTCAAGTTCTAAACTATGTACCCTGTCACGTAGATACTTGAAAGTAAGTTCGTCAGAAAGTCTATTATATAATTTAAATTTACGGTGATATTTGAATTTTTCTTTAATTAGTCTTCTTAATGCCTGAGAATACCAAACCGGATAAGAATAGTGTTGAACATGTCTAGTAGGGATAAATTTGGTTTGAAGCTCGTTCAACGTATTATAGAAGAAGTCAACGGACTCTAAAAAAGATCTAGAATTAAATTCTTGCGCCCAGTCAATCGCCATGAGTTCTTTATTAAGAGAATTGAAATCACCTTTTTCATAGATATATTTAGTACACGGGGCGGGCGTTAAGTAGGTGAAGTCAACAAAGTTCGGTACAATACAAAGTGCGGGATGGTAATCATCAAGTGGTATCAAAGGATCTAAGCATTCAGTCACTAATATTGAGTCGTTGCATAACACTAAGTCCAATAATTTGCCGTATTTATTAAGAATCCCATTATATTGATTTAAAGATAAGATTTGCAATTCATCGGTAAATAAGTACTCATCACTAGATGTAATGTTATGAGGTTTTAATAAATTATTCGTAAATTGCCAAGATAATCCACTCATATTAAAATCACCAACTATCAGGAACTTATCGGTCGCACTATTCATTACCTGTTCATTTAGTTTAAGCAAGAAGTTTGACAGTTGTGCAGAAAAAGTGAGCCCGCGATTTTGTTTACACAAGTAAATAACACATATATTTAATGTAAGGCAAGTCCTGGTCAATGGTTGGCGTATCTTAAGAGTCACCCATAAATCTTCCGCCGAGGAATTAAAATCAGGTTGAGGAATAGCACTAATGTGTTTACGAATAGCGATTAGGACCCCACCTCCCCGCGTTTGCCCGGTCGCATCGTAGTCACGATCCCGGCGATAAACAATATACATATCACCAAACAACTCACAATCCGATATACCGTCCATTAACCATGTTTCGGTTAAAATAACTACATCAAATGAGTTGAGGCAAATATTGCGATAGAAATTTTCTGTTTTAGTACGGAGCCCACGAACATTCTGATAATAAATGTTTAATTTATTTGAGTTTGTGTTATCCATTAACGGTACTGTAATTAAAAGTAACAGTATTATGCTCATAGTTGCAGCACAAAAACACTATTGCAATAGTACAGTAGCATTCAAAATAATAAATACATAATGGGTAGTATGAAATAAAAATGTGGTCCACTAGGCACCTAAGCAGGACGGAAATAGATTCCCTCATACGTGCAAGCGAGATAGGCAGAAATAGGTTTTCAACTTTGTAAAGACAATAGCAAGTTGTTGCAGGTACAGGCAAGTCGGGGGTGCTAAACCTTTTACAAAAATATGTACTACAAGAAAAATGTGGTTTAATAATTTTTAGATCTGGTCTGAGATGAAGAAAAAGCAAACAAAAGTAATATTTGTTTACAAATCCAAGCATTACAAGCGAGATAGATATTTTATGATTTTTCGTCACTGATATGATCGCTCGACAAGAATAAAACTTATAAGCATGAAAGTGAGATTGGTTAAAACAGTAGTCAAGCATTATAGAAGCTACGGGAAAAAGTAAGATGCTCAACCTTTTACAAAAGCCGATAACAAGAACATATGGTAAAAGTAGCGATCTGTAATTATATATGAGAATTAAAAAACTGTGATATAAGAACATAAACGTAAAGGTTATGCAACTGCTTAACCTAGCTTGTTTAAATCATTATCTTTTCTAATTACAAATACACGGGAACCGTCCAATTTGCGAATATGTATTTTTCCGTGTTTTACCCATACGTGCCTGTAATCATTACCCTTTGCAAATGTCTTCGTCTTGTTTAATAGATTTTTAGAGTCTGGGCTGAGGTGATCATTTATGTAAACTTTTGCAGACGCGCCAGCGTAACCAAGATCTTGAGTACATAAGCTTCTATGGGACCGCGCTGCAGCTACGAAATCCTCTTTGATGTAACGATTAATAAAGCTAACAACAATAGATTTTTCCTTTGTATTAACTAAGGGTATTCTCGAAATGTAATTGACTTGGGTTGTTGGGAAAGTATAGTTCACCTTCTGGCTAATTTTTTCCAAAATTGTGAATAGATTTTCATCTTTTTTTAGCGGAATACCTTTAATTTCTATGTTGTTTAATCTAGATCGTTGCTCGTTGGTAACCAAATCAGCTTTGATATTATCGACGGCTATTTGGAGTGACTGTAACTTGTCCTGGAGATTTTCCAATGCTGTAACTCTAGTTTCAACAGTGTTTAGCTTATTAGACAACTCATCCATTCTATTGTTATTGAAGTCCAGACTTGATTTGAGTTCCTCTAGCTCGTTTTTAATGCTTCGGACGTCTTCTTTAATGGAGGAGAAACCTGCCAACTGCGACTTTAACTCACGGATCTCATTGAGAATAGTTTCATTAGAGACCGTCTCAAATGGAGGTTGAACGGTAGGAGACGGGGACGAAGTGCGGCAGGTTCCACATTGCCACAAAGAACGCTTCTCTGACCCAAGCCTTCGCCATCGAGACTCAGTCATGTTAGCGCAGCCAAAGTCGAAGTGATTCTTACATGAACCACATTGGACGCCATCATTAAATTCAGCTTTACACGCAGAGCACTTCATTTTTAAATTAATGACCAAATGATTAATTTTGCTACGGCGGTGAAAAAAGGTAAAAATTCGAACCAAAGGTTGAGAATCACTGAACTACCGGTTAACGTAGATGCGTGCTTAGGTTACGAGTGTTCGTGAGATATGGAAACCAGATTACTGATATACAATACATACTATTTTTTTTTTTATAAATACATACTTTATTAGATAATTGCTTGTGTTACTAGGAACTGATAGACAGTTAACTTTAATTTTTTTCTTTTGTAAAAACTTAAAGATAAATAAAGAAGTGACGTGTGAGTGTGTATGTGTGCGCAGGTGTTGGTGTCCAGCGGCTACGCGTCGCGCATCGCGCAGATGCCGGTGGTGCTGATCCCGGTGCACCTGGACCGCGACGTGTGCGCGCGCGCAGCCTCGTGCCAGCGCTCGCTCGTGCTGCGCCCCTTCCTCACCGCAGACTTCATGACCGGCCTGGCGGCGCTGCCGGGCTCCGACGCCATGCCGCAGGACGTCAGTACCCGTTTCACCCCGTTAGGGGATGTTTTGAAAAATTCTTTCTTAGTGCCCTGCTAGATCTCATACAGAGCGTATGTGCCTAATTTTGAGTCTCTTGACCTAGTAGAGCTGTGCCTTTTGTCACTTGATCGAGTCCCGTAACATCTAAGCCTTTTTACCGAAAAGATTTGCATAATCGCCGCACGCTTGTAACATAATTTTCTGTGGGCAGGTTGTCGACAGAATGCGGAAGGAGTTGATGGGAGTGCCGGGCATATCGCGCGTGCTCTACGACCTGACTCCGAAGCCCCCCGCCACCACTGAATGGGAATGATCGCGCCACCAGACCCTGTTTTATATATTTTTTTACTGAACGAACGCACCCGCGGGCAGTGGACGCTACATTTTGTTTTCTTTTAATAGAAGTCATAGATAACTCGGGTTCATGTAATATATAAACTTTTTTGTAACTGTAAAATATGAAAAATCAGTAGTCGAGGGCCTTCGCGAAGATAAGCTTGCGCACACGCCGGGTAACAAACTCGTTGCAGTTAGCGCTGCTCATACAATCTTTCAATACAAGCCAGAGGCGAACATCCGCCGTGTGTGCACGCTTAAACTTAGCAAAAGCCTTTATAACTTAAAAAGTTATCAAGTACCTGCATGAAATTCTACACATAACTTAATCTCTACTAATTATAACTAAAGAGAATTTTTATTTGTTGATATCATAGACTTTAGTACATATTACCCCCTATAGATGACATAGTATACGAGTGAAATAACTTCATAATTTAACTAAAGAAAGGGGTAGCGAAGTTAACTACAAAATAACCTGTATACCTTCGTAACATCACTAAAACCTTACAAAGACAAATCAAGTGACTTCGCTGTCCTTTCTTTACGCAATGTTATTATGAGTCTACAGTTGAACCATGACATCGCATTGACTATGATGATACATTGAGATTTCGCGATTTAATTGTGTACAGATTTATTATTGCAAGCAACCTACTTATCCCCTGTTGACCAAAACTTATGTATATAGCCTTACACGTTTGACAACTGTACAAGTGCCTGATTAGTATAAAATTGGTCTCCTTTGTTTGTCAAGTTCCTATATTAATCTTAATCTATTTTTCACTGTTTGTCACTCAGCTAGATCTATTTGTAAAGAGTACTGTTTGAGTTTTGTCGTAAACATATGCTTTCTATATTGCAAGTGCATAAGAATGACACTTGTAGGAAGTAAATGTACAGTGATACTAGCAGTATATTCATGAAATCCATTTCTTTAATTTTAAAGATGTATAACGACAAAACTCATAATTAGCACTGATATCTTTTTGTTTATACTAACAACTACTCCTCTGGTCAGTTTGACATGCATGTTTTGTATAAAATGTTTTGGGTGATTGTACGTAATTTTTGTTCGTTTCAGCTGTATAAGATTTTAATTTAGTAAGGTCAATGGTCGCGCCACTGCCCTCTATAGTTTTGTAAATACATTGGTGTCACCTGTTATTGTTAGCTCCATGATCAGTTTTGTAACATGTAGTAATTTATTCAAAGGCTGTGTAAAAAAATTTATAAAAGCCCATAAATATTCCGCGCGGCAAGATTGTTATAAATGGATCTTGTATTAAATCGAAGACACATTGTGTTCTATGGAATGATTCAGTGTTATTGACTGGAAGTTTCATAATAAAAATTATATTATGCTTTATTTTCATACAGAATTTTATTTAAATCCTCTCTTTGACGCCAACAATTTGATACTGTAATCATGCAGCAGTTACAAAGTATGTCTAAAATCATAAATAACAAGAGAAACATACATGGCTACACATCTAGCTATACATTTTCAGTATCAGGCCTCTTGTTGTATGGAAATCCAGTACAATGTGAGATCAGCTTAAGGAGTCTACACACTGAGGCCACCGAC
The DNA here is from genome assembly GCA_936450015.1 of Meganola albula. Lineage (NCBI taxonomy): Eukaryota > Metazoa > Arthropoda > Insecta > Lepidoptera > Nolidae > Meganola > Meganola albula. The sequence goes on along the minus strand of OW388159.1, from coordinate 10,894,868 downwards.
ATGTCGGCAACTTGTAGGATATAGGGCGCCCCTACAAGTTGCCGACATGTCGGCGGCCTCAGTGTGTAGACTCCTTTATACTCGAAATGTGTAGTTGTATGCACATCAGAATATTTAGCTATCAGGGACTAATAAGTTAATGTTTTTTCCACTAGTAACTTGTCCTCCAATATAAGATTCCTCTTCACCTCTAATAGAAAGACCTTCAGTTAAGCAACTAACTTTCTTTTCTCTGAGCATTGGCGCTTTCTCCCATCTAGATCCACTACAGTTGCTACAAGAGTGCAACGGAATAAGTTCCAAAGACACTGTTCTATTACTACAGTCAGCACATTTAAAGAATCTTTTGAAAGTATCTAACACTTTGAGAGGATGCCTCTCATCTTTACACATCTGTGATGCAGAGAAAGCAGTGTATTTGCACTTAATACATCTAACTGCTTTACAAGCCAATTTAAATGTGTTCAACATTTTCTCCTCCATTTGCTCCTTTTTCTCTAACTTATTAAAGTATTTTTCTTGCTCATCATCATCATGTTGTTCAATTAAATTTTGATGGGCAGAAGTTGCTTCCAAAATCTTTTTAAACCTTTCTGACATAACTCCTTTGGTTTTTACTGGTGGTGTAACATTATCAGGTTTAGATTTTTTGCAGTCATTTTCATCACTACTAGAGCTATTCAATTTCTCCAGAGCTCTTTTTCTGCCTGCTTCAGTACCTTTTAGATTATTAGGATCAGATTTTGTAAGCCCACCACTTTGAGCTATAAGTCTAATTGCATTTGCTTTGGCTCTTTCGGCAGATTTTTGTCCATAGGACATATTTAAGTCTATAACACCACTTCCCTTTAATCCAAATCCTTTGCCTAATCTTGGTGAACTATTGACTTTGTCAGCCAAACTTAGGTTTTGAGAACTATCAATAGTGCAGCCTTTTGGTGAACTATTTAATAATGGGCTATTGGAATTTGATAATCTACTTAATCTTTCTTTATCACTAGTTTTTTGAGATGCAGGGCTGTGAAGAATTATGTTGTTTTTCAGAGGACCAGAACCATATGGTGCTTTATTTGTCATAAGTGTGTCTCCTTCAAGTTTATTATAATCACTCAGTGACATAAGCCTATTGTTATCTTTTTGTTTAATTTTGGTAGTATTACCCGAAGGTAATGCTGAATAAGCTTTCCCTCCATAAATAACTGTACTTTTGCCAAGCACTTTTTTCTTCAAGTCAACAAGGCCTTTTCCCATAGTGGAAGACTGCAATTCTTGCCTTCTAGAAAATTTTTGGTATTCCTGTTTGATATGATAGATACAATGTTCACATTGGCTCAAGTTTACAAATGATGTGCAGGGCTCACCATTCTTCTTTCTACTTTTACAAATACCTAGATCTTTGGACTGCCCTAATATCATAACTCTATCAGGGTTTTCAATGCTAAGGCATGCCTGATCAGAACTGTTCTGCGACCGATCCAGAACATTTGGATTTAAAACAGCGACTACAGTACCTTCAGTTGTTTTCCACAGCTCATTATAAGCTTTTCGAAACAAAAACATTGATACAGTTTTCATATCATCTTTAAGATCACTGAGAGTCCAGATTACAAATTGATTACCTTTCTGTGACTTCTTTGCAGCACTTTTTCTAACTATAACTCCACCAATTACCCAATCTTTAGATAAATCCTCATTTTCGACATGCCTTTTAACTCTAAGCATGTTTATAGCTTCTCTGCCTTGCATCCGGTCTAACAAAGCTGAGCTAGAAATAAGTGGTTTAGTTATTCTAATCCCAAACACAGGATCAGTAAACAAATCTGTGGGTGTAATTTTCTTAATTTCTGGTGCACAAAAGTTGTTTCTAGGAGTTGGTACTGGTTCCTCAATATACTTAGATTTAAAAGTGTTTCGCATTTTGGTCTCTAAGTTAGATTGGCGGAGCCTCATTTCAAAATCTATCTGTTTGTGCTTCTGTTCGTGGTCTTTAGTATCAAGAATCTTCTTGACTTCCGAACCATAGTTAGAGTACTTCCTTTCTGTATAGTTTCTCCGTTCCTCATCATCGGAAGAATCAGTGTCACCATTGTGGACAGTCGAGTTTTTAGTATGTTGTGTATCACTAACATCTTCAGAAAGTTCTTCTAAGCCACTGCTTGAAGCTCTGAATATATCTATTTCGTGAACGGAATGTTCTTTTTCAACGGGTTCACTTGCAAGATTAACTTCTTCATTTAAATCAGCACATAGTAGTTCTTCAAGTTTAGAAAGTTCGTCATTATCATCCATCGCTTTATTAATAGAAAAAAATGCAATTCTATGGTTGGTGTGGTTAAATTGTGAAGTAAACTTATTTCGCGCCAGCGTTAGCAACTTGAAGTGGACTGACTATCGTACCAGGGGCGTAAAATTATCGTACATGGAATCGAAATTATCGTATTTTTTAGGATAATGTCTATTATAGATAAATAAATCATATAAATTGTAATATTGATATGCATGCAAGTACTTTATTTTTTTATCTTTTTTAAACCACCGCTGTCAAATCAACAGAACACTGAAACCCAAATGTTTTACACTTGGTACAGAGTTGACTGCTCGTACGTACTATCTACTTTGCATGTAGGACTCATTCTTCATTGCACAGATAAAAAATAATTAATTGGTTAGTAAGTTATAGAAAATATACAGCCACTGAAAAAATGTATTTGATAAATATACCTACTTGCCAATGATAACAATCACTCCGAGTGTGTACCTAATCAAAATTTTGCTGCTCTAGAAAATTACTTCTTTCTTCACTTAATTTGAATAATTCCTTTTGTCAGAGCGAATACAGATATATAATCATAATAATATAACGAAATGACTGCCAACACAAAATATACGATGCATATGAACTGCGAACATAATCGAAATATCGAACTTATATTCTCTTGTTCGCATTGGTAGATGCTATACTAACCAATAAGAAAGCGTGTACAGCAGGCGCTGGATAAAGTTACAGTATCGGCAGTGGTGAAACTTAGCAGAGCGGATCGTAAGAACCAATAGGAATAGAGAACTTGTATTTCCCGGTATTTTCCGAAGATTTTATTGGACAAAATAAAATCATGCTACTGCGATTTAGACTATCAGCGCATGAGTGAAATAATATAAATTCTCAAATTTTGCATCATGATAGAAATTATCGTGCAATCTGCGTACGATAATAATATGCTATCGTACATCGTACGTAGGCACAAAATTATCGTATATGTACGATAATTATCGTACGGTTCCGAACGCTGTTTCGCGCCAAAAATGACTTCTTTTCAGTGTTGCCAGGACAGAGTTTTACTTCACCCTAGGCTTGGTCTCAATTTACCCTAGAATCTGTATTATTAAAAAAAAGCAATTAAAATATCTACCTGGTCTTTTCCTTCTTTACAAATGAAACAACTGTATTTTTCACAACAACAAACATGAAAAGAAAGAGCAACATAATTTTTGCGTTTATATGCTCTCTCTTTAAAAAGATTTATTCGTGTTGAAAGGAAACCATATTTATGCAGAGATATTTATAGTCTTTATTTATTTGGTAGTATCATGGCTGTCGTCGTGACGATGACACCCATGAAATTCTAAAAATCCATCCAAAATCTAAAATAAAACAATCACCTAAAAGCATCGCTGAAATGTAAGCAATAAGCATCTCTAAAATGAGTCTGTGGTACTTGTTTGTTTGACAATGGTTTGGTTTGACACATGACATTTGTCAAATAAAAATTAAACTATTTTTTTGTGAAATTATCGCCGCTAGACTGGATTTAATTTAATTGCATATATTTGCATGCATTTGCTGCGTAAATAAGTGAAAGAATTAATTCAAACAAGTGAAAACGCCATGGCAGGTAAGTTGTAATAACTGTGAATGTTTTAATTTTGTAATTCTTATTTCACATTAATTTCGTGTTTATTACTCACTTTTTGGTTATTTCTTTAGATAATCATGGGAATCGCAATGGGAATGACTGCAATCGTGGTAACTGTGAAGGTATGGACGTAAATTCAGGATCACCGGCACCGCCTCAGACCCCGCCACCGAAAGATGAAGACACCCAAGAGATTATAATAGTGAACGAAAACACTACGGAATTAGACCTGAATCACGGGAGAATTGGGAAGATTGAGAACTTAGAACCTTTGAAAAACTTAGAAAGGTAACAAATGAATGAATGTTACTAAAATGAAAGTAATCTTACTATGTAGGTATGAGTCATTTAAGGAAAAACCATCATTTCTACGCAGGTGTGATCAGTATTACACCATAAATACTTACAAAGTCTAGAAATGTTTCCACATAGAACCAAAAAGAAACTGACAAAGGGATCTTATACACTTAATTCTTAGTAATAATAGTTTAGTACAAAGTACATATTTTTTTTACTATTTTGACTAAAAGTTAATAGGTTAAGGTTTCTAAAACACAACATAGCATCGTGCCTGTATTACTTAAAGGTGAAGGCAGAGGTGAATATCAACCACTTTACCCGGGCTATGTTTAGGTCCCCTATATTATTGAGGGTGGGCACAATTTCAAACTTAGTCAACACAATTACATAAAAGTCTATTTGCTCACCCAGAGAAGTGGTAAGGTTATAAAGCAAAAATTTTTACCACTATAACCACTGAGGTAGTCTGAAACAACTGTTTTAAAATTGAAATAAAAGTACTTTTAGTGGATTTTATTGCGGTTTATTTTAGATTTTAGATCCCGACGTTTCAAAGTCTTTTCAGACTTCATATAATGTTTAATATTATGTTTTAAAATTGTTCTAATGGGGTTATGTGTTTGTATTAGGAATTCAAAACATCCAACTCTTGTATATAATGTTAAACTTAGCTTTGTCATGTCCATATGTCTCTCTGTTTGCCTATGGTTTAATACAGAAACTATTAGTTTAGAGCGGGCTAATTTTCTGCGACTCGACGTCCCATAAGTGCGCCTATTTTACGTGATGAAGCCAGCACTGCAATTGCCAGCCCAGTTCCAGGAGGAATCCTAGAAGACCTTGGCAATAACAGAAAACTACATTTTTGTACAGATATATAATCTATATCCACAAAAAAGTTCTAAAATAAACTATTTTACAATAACTCCCCTTGACGCAAAGTAGCCATGTTTTTTTTAGTTATCTGTACTTAGAGAAATAGTCTTTACAGCATATTTTTGGAAGGTATAGGTATGTGTGAGGTGTTATTAGATAAGTCTTCCAAAAATATGTTGAAGACTTTTTTAATTCAGTAATCCATTTATGAAATACCTACTATCTTTTCGCCCCTGACTCTGCCCATGCGTATGTCAGTTATTGTGCTGAAGTGCTAAACTATTAAAGTCTGCAGTCGGATGAAAACTGTCCAATGTCCTTTCCTGGGTATCAAACTAACTCCATACCAAATTCAAATAAATTGGTTTTGTAGTATTGGTGTGAAAGCGCGACAGACAGATTAATAGTTACTTTCGCATTTATAATAATAGTAAGGTTATAATAGGAAAGCACAACTTTTTCTTAAAAAGATCTACACATTTTGATGCTGAGTCAGTTGAGTCACGTTCATCTGTGGGAGTGCACCTATCTGAATCCCCACATATGATCCCCGGGGTGGTGCAAATCAGGTGACAATCAATCAACTGGTAATTATGTTTACTGGTAATTAACTGGTAGGCTTGGGCTGTGGTTAGTGACCACCCACCAGACTAAGCCGCACCGCCATGCGGCCTTGCCGTGTGACACCATTTAAGAGAGTGGGTTGAAATTGTTGTTCTTTTATGGTTTCTAACCATATGGAGGCTTATTCCACTGCCACCTTCTAACTGGAAATCATTCGTAATTACGAGTGAATCTGTACATTAGGCGGGCGTGTCCCATCGTAGACTACATCATAGCTTAACATCAAGTTGTAGTCAGGCGCAAGCCTATTGCAGAATAAAAAAAACATTACACACAATACACAGACTTATATTAATTAGTTCAGTTGGAGTGTATGTGTGGTTTATTGAAGGTCTTTAAATAAATTGTGTTCACGTGACCACTTAACTAACAGTGAACTCACTCATCATGATTTGATAACTGTTGGTATTTGATAAAGTTTAGTAAGATGATGATATGTAGGTACATTCAATTAATTAATTACTGTTGTCAAACGTTTAGAAGTGTCTAGACAATACTACATTAATTGACTGGCCTGGTGGGGTAGTGGTTAGTGACCCTGACTGCTACGCCGAAGGTCGTGGGTTCAATTCCCACCCAGGACAGATTTTTGTGTGATGAGCACGATTATTTGTCCTGTGTCTGGGTGTAACTTAGCTGTAATATGTATGTATGCAAAAAAACTGTTTATAAGTATTATATCTAAATACATAAAAGAAGAAACTGACTGACTGACTGACATATCAACGCAGAGCCCAAACCGCTGGGTCTGGAGACTCCAAATTTGGCACATAGGTTCCTTATGGGGTCTAGGGGTGCACTAAGAAAGTATTTTTCAAAACTCACCCTTTAAGGGGGTGAAACGGGGTTCCAAAGTTTGTATGGAGAAACAAGATTAGTGAGTTCAATTTCGCGGGCGAAGCCGCGGGCGGAAGCTAGTGAATATTTATATAGTTATGACTATCAGTAGAAAACGTAGAGTTGAGGTAGACGGGCAGACAATACATTAAGTCGATGAATAAGTTTACTTGGGCCACCTAGCTTCTTTCAACTGCAGGCAAGATAGACTGGACATAAATCAGTGGGAGTTACTTCTTCATTCATAATATTAGTTACGATAGTAGATTCACACATTTAATAAAATACAATTCAATAAAATAAATAAATAAAATATACCTTGGGTTACTGTGCAAAACTGCCAATTTGTGGAATTCGCTGCCAGTATCTCTATTTTTTGATAAATATAATCTACTTGTCATGACTGAATCAATATTTAATAAGTAAGTAATATGGAAGCAATGTTGTGGTTGCGTCCCAGTGCTGGGTACGGGTCTTCTCCCAACTATCTTAAGAGGTTCCCAATCCTAAGGTCTAAGGTTCATACCACAGCTATAGGCCGACCGATTATCTCGCGTATCGCCATCTGAGGTACAAAGTCATAAAACATTAATTAAATCTCATAAAGAACTATTTAACCACTTATAAAAGTAATGTAAGACTATTCGTCACTAATATCCATATCGCTTGAATCATCATCATTGTCTGTGCAGCTTGAGAAGTCAGAATCTTGGCGATAGGCGATACGCGAGTTAAACTGTCTATCTATAACAGAAGAGCTGATCACTTTGAAATAGCTGAACCAATTTCGATGAAATCTCTACGAAGCATAACTAGAAAATTTGCTTTAAAAAAACGCATCTAAATTGATTCACTCGTTTCAGCACAACTGCACCACACACATGACACACACGGGTTAAAAAAAACGAAGATAAATCTCCAGGAGTTCAAAAATATTGCATTAATAGGAATTTTTATTCCAGACTGTACTTGAGGTGGAACTTGATAAAGAAAATCGAAGGTCTGAGCACACTGAACACGTTGGTGGAGCTTGAGCTTTATGATAACCAGATCACTGTTATTGAGAACTTAGATTGTCTTATCAATCTCGAGTAAGTACTTGAAGTGTAATTCGTTTTTCGTATATTCGTAGACTACAATGTAGAATGGGGATGTGGGGAATGAGAGTATGTAATTCCAGTGCACTTGAAGTGCACACCTCGAGAAGTACTATACTATGTGAAAGAACATGGATGGTGGATTTCAAACGAATCCATAGCAATGTAGCCTAGCACATCTCTGATGGAAAAGCACCCTAGGGTTGGCAGTGTGGAGGGGAGTGAATTGTATATGATAATTTCTTTGTCTTTCAGGATTCTAGACTTGTCGTTTAACAGAATCAAAGAGATCACCGGGCTGGAGAAGCTGGAGAATCTGAAGAAACTCTTTCTCAGCTCCAACAAGATTACAGAGATTAAGAACGTCAACCATTTACCCAAGTTAGAACTACTAGAGCTTGGAGATAATCGGTTACGGGTAATAATATTTTTTTTGTGTCTTTACTTATTCGCGGGTTCGAATCCTGGTCGTACCCACACATCTTTGTGTGAATTGTTTCGTCTCCGCTGCTCAATATCGGTGAAGGACAACATCGTGAGGAAACCGGCATGTCTAAAAACAAATCATTTGAGGACATGTGGATTAAGGCCTAAACTCTCTTAACATATAAGATAGTTGAGAGAAGACCCGTGCCCAGCAGTCGAACACTAAAAAGGGTTGAAGTAAAAATTTAAAGTCGCTCAGCGAGCTATGGAAAGGGCTATGCTCGGAGTATCTCTGAAGGATCGAATACGAAATGAAGTGATCCGACAAAGAACTAAGGTAATCGACATAGCTCACCGGATTAGTAAGCTGAAGTGGCTGTGGGTTGGTCATATCTGCCGCAGAACTGACAGCCGCTGGGGTAAACGAGTTCTTGAGTGGAGACCAGGAATTGGCAAACGTAGCGTAGGACGCCCTCAGACCAGGTGGAGTGACGATCTCAGCAGGGCGGCCGGCAAGAACTGGATAGGTAAAACTGCGGATCGTGCTCAGTGGCGTACTTTAGGAGAGGCCTATGTCCAGCTACGGACTAAAATAGGCTGATGATGAAATACAAGACATGAATTTGAACAAAGTCTTCGCATAGCGGCTGTTTGGTTGTGACAACATTTTATGAAAAATGCCTATAATACTTAATACTCTTACAAACACATTTTTTACACCAAATAACTAAATAGAAAATGATGTGGAACACTAGGGCCCCGATTCTGGCGCTTTAGACATTTGACAGATTATTTCTATAGGCCGACCGTTTAACTTGTGTATCGCCATCAGAGGAACAAAGTCATAAAACATTAATTAAATCTATTAAATTCATTAAAACATTCATGGAACTATTTAACCACAGATAAAAGTAATGTAAGACTATTCGTCACTAATATCTATATCGCTTGAATCATCATCACTGTCTGTGCAGCTTGAGGAGTCAGAATCTTGGCGATAGGCGATACGCGAGTTAAATGTTCGGCCTATAATAGACATTTGTCTAACAAAAATGTCGATTAATTTTGTTTTTCAATGACATTCGCCATTTTTTTTTTGACTTTTGCGCGCTTTAGACATCTATCTCTAGTGGACAATGGCGATGGCAATCAATAATCTGCAACTCTTTTAATTTCTTTCTGACGGGCCGGTGGCGTGGTCGGTAAGATACTTGCTTTTCACGCCGCAGGTCGTGGGTTCGATTCCCACCCGAGACAAACATTAGTGATGAACATTTCTGTTTGTGTCGAGTCTGGGTGTAAATATCTATTATATGTATATATTTACAAAAGAAAAGTATTATATGTATAGTATATACCAGTTATCTGGTTTCCATAACACAAGCTCTGCTTAGCTTGGGACCAGATGACCGTGTGTGTTAATGTCCCAGAATATTTATTTATTTATTTATATTTTTCTTAATGTGTTCTTAACACTCCTATTTTCTTTTTTCAGGAAATCAAAAACTTAGAAGGCATGATAACACTAAAACAGTTGTATTTAGGTAAAAACAAAATAACCAAAATACAAAACCTGGACGACTTGACCAACCTCGAAATATTAGTACTGCAGAGTAACAGAATTACTAAAATCGAAAACTTAGAGAATTTAACTAAGTTGGAACAATTATATATATCAGAGAATGGTATCACGGCGATAGAGAATCTGGAGAACCAGGTTGGTCTGCAGACCTTGGATTTAGCTGTAAATAGAATCACTGTGATCGATAATGTAAGGCACATGAGCCAGTTGGAAGAGTTGTGGGTAAGTTAGGTTATAAATATCAATTTATACAACTTGCTTTCCGCCCGTGGCTCTGCACTCGTGAAAAGAATTTTATATCGTAAATTTTATCACCATACGCATTAAAAAGTAACCTAGGTCCTTTCTCTGTCTCTAGACTATCTCTGTACCAATTTACATTTAAATCTGTAATGTTAGATAGTTAAAACACAAGCGTCTCACCGAAATGCGGCCAGCCAGCAACGTATTCTTGTCAAACGCTAGGTTTTAAGCCTCTGTTCGCGCACTTGTTTATTAGTCATACATAGTCTACTCTGCGCGTAAGTTTAACTCATGTTGTGAGGTTAAACTTACGCGCAGTATTTATATGTATTTTATTTTTATTTCAGTTAAATGACAATCAAATAGCAGAATGGTCATCAGTAGAATATCTGGTGCAGAATAAGAAGTTAACCACAATATACTTAGAACGGAACCCGTTGGCCACAGATCCAGCTTACAGGAGGAAACTGAAACTTACTTTGCCTGCCCTGCAACAGATCGACGCTACTTTGTGTAGATAAAACTTTTTTGTTTAACATTACTGTTATTTTTGGGCTTTTAAGCGAATTTAAAAACCACATCATAGAACGCCACTAGCCGCGTTTTTGAAACACATTTCTTGCAAAGGACATACGCACTGGCGGTTAAACGCGTCGTGTGTGACAAAACTGATACTAGCATTGTCGTAGTCATGTAACGTGTGAAAACCCCTATTATTGAATCTCTGAAATTATACCACCTGATAATATTCGTGACTTATTATTCGTGGTTGGTGAGGGGCCAGTTACTCCCCTCCCCCCACGTGGTCCCCGGTTGGTACAAATCAGGTGACAATAAACAATAACAGGCTTCGGCCATGGTTTGTGACCACCCATCTAAAAAAGCCACACCGCCAAGCGGCCTTGCCGTGTTCCGATGCGAGATTAGGTGACACCATTTGAGAGAGTGGGTTTCTTGAAATTGTTGCTCGTTTGTGGTTTCCAACGACATGAAGCCTCATTTCACTGCCTCCTCACGAAAATCATTCGTAATCAAAACCGAATCGAAATATTGCTATCGTCAGGCAAGTTGTGATCAAAGGCATGATATTTTATACCTGTTCTTGATGTCTTATTCGCCCAAAAATAACACTATGTGGTTAGAGGTAGAAAAGTAACTCGTATTGGTAGCTAGAACTAGATTAATTTGATTTGTATTTTGTGTAGCGTTAGGATGCTTACACATAGATGTTTCTATGTGTAAGCATCCGGTTTGCAGTATAGGAGTCCGTTACGGCAATGTGTTTCTTTATGTAAACTCCTCGCTGAATATAATATATTTACACACCCACAAGATACCTATGGGCACCGCATAACTGACTCCCTGCGCTCGCCTATTCGTACCACAATATATCATCTGACCACAAGCTAATTTTGTTTCGTTCAGAACAAAGTTCGGTGTCTGGTTGTCACCATGCAAAGAGGGCGGGTTGAAAAAGTTGCTCCTTTAAGGTTTCTAACCATTCCACTGCCACCTTCTCACCGAAACGCATTCGTAATCACGAGTAAATTTGTATACTGGGCTGGCTCGTTCCATAGTGGACTGCATTATACTTAACAAGCTCAGGCCTATTTCAGAATTTAAAAAAACGAACCAACCAATGAAAAGGAGCTATCTTACTCTAATATGCCGCCAACTTACGACAGTTACAATTTTATTCATTATTTATTTAGGACATTCGGACATTACTGATTTCATCGGTGGTGTCTTTGCAAGGAACAGGTGCATAGCACTTACAACCGCCTTGCATGTTTGACCAAATGTATAAACATTTGTGAGACTAAGGAAGTATGTTTAGGTCGTAGCAAGTGGCGCTCTATAGTCTTTGCCTACTCTATGGGAAAACGCGTGATTGTATCTATGTAATATTTGAATAAATATGTCTATTAGGTATTTATTGTGTGTGTTTTCATAGTATTAGTATTCATTTATTTAGAGAATAAAATGTAAATCGTACAAAATAATTTGTTTGATTGAATGAAGTAAAATCACAGATAATATAATACTATACTAGTAGTAAAATGTAATGGTAGTACACATAGATATCTATATAATTGTCTGTAATTTGTAATAATTATATGAAGCTGTTATATTTTTCTGATAATTAACTATATTCGTGTATTTTGTAGTATATTATTAGTGTCGTAACTAACCACAGGGATGGCTGCTAGGGGCGCTATACACAGGGGTGGGGGCGTATTTTACAGACCAGCAACATGGCTACCGAATAATAAACGATGCGGACGCTTCTGTATTCACTCATACATCATACAAAAATGTATAACACTCCATAAGCAACACAATTTTTTTCAAAGTTCTATTCATGCTAGGTGTGTTATACCGTTGTTAAGACGACGCTGTAATTAATTATTAAATATGTTGTCTATGTATGCAGAAAAACTTTTTAACCAGGACGCAATTTTTTTTTGGTAGTTCTGTAGTAGAAATAGAGCATTTTTTTATTTTCTTTATTAGACAAAATCAGCAAATTATACACGGTCTATCCGTAATAATATTGCTAAAAGCCCGCTGCTTAAAATAAGCGGTCAGTGACCACTAGCGAGAGCACAGATGATACGGCGGCGAGAGGGCGACCGTATCCTTAGTATTATTTTTTCAGTTTGTGCACTGGTTGTAAAGGTTTCCTGTATGTATATAAGTGTGTGCATTATTTTGATTTAAAATCATGATGTATTTTATTGTAGTGGGTGTATAGTATTTGGAAACAATTTTTAAATATGGATTAGATATATAATATTTAACAAAATTCTATTACAAAACTAAGCAAACCGATATAACCATCCAACAATAAGTGCCTCCATAACAATATTAAACTAAAAATATATACTGTCAACTAAAGTCTAAAAGATTGAAAACAAAACGATTCAAAAGATCTGAACAAGTGTACTTTTCCACTAGAGATGCGCTATGAAACTACGTTATACCAACACCAAACATAAACTATAATATCACTCCTATCCACACACGCTGGCCAAGTGCGGGTTGGTGGATGTGACATGTCTTCGAATGATTAGTTCTTAGACATGCCGGTTTCCTCACGATGTTTTACTTCGCCGATATTCAGCAGCGTCGACGAAACAAGTTTTGACACTAACTCCATACAAAATACGTTAACGTTCTATATCCAGTAAGTAAATCCACAGATAGATTGATCTAGAATTGATTTGATGGATTGATATTGAAACCGGCCGTTGGTAGGTATTTACACATTCGCTATCTGTGGAAATCTGTGGTGGAAAAGTACTCTAATTAAGGTATTTTAGTGTGAATGTAATTGTATAAGTACATAGTAAATGTAATATTAATATAGGTACCCTAGTTCGTATAGTATCTATCTAATAGTATCTATTGTATAAACATAAATTAATATTATGTAGATGTCCTTCTATCTAACTTCATTTACTACAAAGATATAAGTAATTTCTACTCAATGTTAAATATCTACTATTTTTAATAAAATAGGTAACTAAAGCGATGTAGTTTTTTTTTTTTACTTCGAAGTTAGTAAAAAATTGTACTTGCGCACCTGATTGTAGACAGTTACCGTAGCTAGTGATGTTAAGAACTCGAGTCTTTGAGTCGAGACTCAATTTTACAAGACTCAGTGAACTAACTGAACTCGGAGTCTTGAGTCGAGCCGAGCTTCAGACTTTTGATAAAGACTCGAGCGCTAAAATAGAACTCGAGCCTTATAAAGATCTCGAGTCTTATGTCTACAACGTATTAAGGTTTAATAATGTTAACAGTTGCAGGGTAATCCAAAGGTTTAATAAATAGATTTACGAGTACGTCAGATTTTTTTAAGATAAAAGTAACATTTTATTGCCTGATTAAAAAGGAACTCCAAACGGAATAGAACTCGAGCGCGACTCGCCCGTAAAAAGGACTCGAGCGCTAAAAAAGACTCGATTCTCATGTTGCGCTTAAGAGCTCATATAGACTCGAGTTCTTTAGTCATGGGAGTCTTATTGTAATGAGTCGAGTCCTGTAATTTTTCAGTCGAGTTCAAAATGTAGGACTCGAGTTCTTAACATCGCTAACCGTGGCCCTATAGACGCTTGCTATAGTCAACAAATATTTACACATAGGAACAATAACACAAGCAAATGTTATTACATTGCGTGTACTCTGTAAGGGAACCCACAGTCGAACTGCTAATACAGCGAAAATAATTTATATTTTTGACTATCTTCGCTCGCATGGTCCCCGTTTCACCACCTTATGGGGTTAGTTCTGAGTAAAATACTTTCTTAGTGCACTCTTAAACCTCATCTATGTGCTAAATTTGGGGTTTCTTAGACCGGTTTTGGCTGTGAGTTGATATGTCAGTCAGTTTCTTCTTTTATATATGTATAAGATTACACCCCCTGAAATTGCCGCTAAAATCCTGGGCTTGCAGTGTACTACAGACCATTTATTTTCAGGCAGTCGCGGAACTACTGAATAACCCGACCCCAATGAAAGTAACCCATCACGGAGTGCTACGCGCCTCCTCCGCTGTGATATCTAGGGTTAACTTCGATATGTAAATAATATACAGTTATTGTGTCTTGTGTAATTAATAAATGGAATATTTTTCATGTTTTCATTTCATATTTTAATTATTTAGTGATTTTAGAATGCATGTTTCTTTAGACAAATGAAATGGTAAATTGGGCAATGTGTAGAATGTGGTGGATTAAACATTTTAATTGGGAAAATAAGTAGAATACATACTCGGCTGCCATGAAAGGTTGTTTTTGTTTCTGACATTAAATGGTATATTCATATTGGCCTACATTTCTAGGCATAGATCTTCAAAATTCATAGATGATGTCTCCTAACGATGGCCTGGTAGATTACACAGTGTATAAAGTATGTGGAACTGAACTGGGGTTGGATGTTCTGACTGGAACTCATGTTACTCCTAGTTTCCACTAGCACTATCTCTATCGTTTAGAGATGAGTAGAAAGAGATAGAACTATGCTTGTATCATGTTTTATTGTGCAGTAAATACGCCCAGTTATACGTAGATGTTAGATGGATACGTGGATTTGTTAGAAAACACTGGGATTAGTATGAGCTCTGATCAAAAATATACTGTCTTAATCCTGATAAAAATTAACACAAAAACCATCCTTCAAGAACGATTTAAGGCTAAGGATGAACGTTATTACACCTACTCATACAGTTGCTTTAGGCCCTTTAAGACTCCCGCAAAAGTGTTTCGGTAGGTTGTAGCTAAAAAACATATTTATAACCTAAAAATTTAGTCCTCATCTTTAAAATTCTGACCGCATACGCATTGGTATTTGTGTGATTGAGAAAGTCCTGAAGGTCATATTCATTCACTACACTTCAACCCTTTTTAGTGTCCCACTGCTGGGCAAGGGTCTTAACTATCTGAAGAGTGGACAAAATTTAGACCTTAATCCATACCAACTGACCAAGTGCGGTGGATGTCACATATCATCGAATGATTAGTTCTTAGACATGCCGGTGTTGTTACGATGATTTCCTTTACCGATATTGAGCACCGATTAACTCGCGTATCGCCATCTGAGGTATAAAGTCATAAAACATTAATTAAATCGCTTAAAGAACTATTTAACCACAGATAAAAGTAATTTAAGACTATTCGTCACTTGAATTATCATCACTGTCTGTGCAGCTTGAGGAGTCAGAATCTTGTCGATAGGCGATACGCGAGTTAAACGATCGGCCAACATCACAAACATTTGCATTGACAGTAAGAACACAGTAAATAAACTGTGTGTTTAGTGATAACAATCCATTACATAACCTACAAAAGTTACGGTCGTTGACATAATTATAATTGAAATTTACTAATCACTTTCCCTTAGTTAACAAAACTAATCCTATCCTTGACCTTCAGACACACCTCTTTACCTGATTCGGTTGTTTCTGGTCAAACCGGCTTATTAACATAACCACTCTGACTTTTATTACTCCCGATAAAGTACAATCTAGTTGTAAACGCATTCTACAAGACTGTGGACGGCTGTTTAAGGTACCTACTATGAAGTCATTTATTCAATATTCTCCGGACTCCGATTTTCCCATCGAAAATCTTCCTTATGGTGTGTTCACTTCTGCAAACAATGTAAGTAAAACATTTTTTATATTGTTTGTTATGTTTTGTTGCATAAAAATAGCAAATTCTATCTTAATGCATTCTACTTAGAGTCATATTACATTGGTAGGTATTCAATATTACTATTTGTAACCAGTTGTTACTAACTGATGAAATAAAAATTGTTTAACTATTCTCGTTATCTTCGTTTGATATCACAATTCTATTGACATTTGGTTCTCTCTGATAGACTCATAACAGTTTTATTAATCATTTTGGTTTTCAGCAAGAAAAACACATTGGTGTTGCAATCGGCGATCTAATATTAGATTTGTATGCAGTTACTCATCTATTTGATGGAACTCTACTCAGTTCCAAGCAGAATGTTTTTAAGGTAATAATACAAACAATTTATACTATAATTACTTACATAATTATCCTACACAAATAGCAGCTGCAATGAAATTGTAGGTATGGAATATTACCTTAATTATTTAATGCAAATACCTGCATCTAATTATAATATCCTGTTATCTTATAGATTGACAAATCAAGTAGTAAACAAGCTAATTTGTTATTTTAATGGAATCTCACACAAACAGGTACTTAACTTCGTAACAGGACAAGTTTTATAGTTGTAGTTTTGTATAGTCATAACTATGAAATGAATTAAAAGTCCTAAATAATTAAAAACTGCAATGTTCTTTATAAAAACTCCCACACATATTTTTTACCACATATTTTTTAACTCTCTCAAGTAGCTGTTGAATTTAAATTTCATAAAATCAAAAGTAAAGTAAAGTTTAACAGAAAGAAAGTAGAAATATAATCAACTTCAAGAGATATTGATTTGGAACCATCGTAACAAAAAAAAAGACGGGTTGCACTCCGGGAGTGCCGGCAGAAGTGAAAACTTGATTATTAACATCTTAATCTGCCTAAACGAAACAGTAGGCCCAGGCATACATTTACGCCGCGCCGTAGAGAGGGGATAGCTGTCTACTCTCTATCCGTCTTACGCTTTTTCGATCAGGTCACGTGTCCTGACGCGAGTTTTAAATTTTATACCCATTACAGAAAAAGTGCTCAACGCCGCTAAAAAAGTTTTCACTTTACATACGGGGTCAATCGGGTGTTTAGTTTGGCTGTGTGCAACTAGATGGCGCTGATGTCGAATTAGAAGTCGCAAGCGATGTGTTCACGCGTTTAATGACTTGCTCAGTCGTGTGCTTGAGAAAGCATACTTACCTGGCATAGGGGATACCGTGATCAAGAAGGCGGTTCCCCCAGGGCGAGGCCTATCCATTGCACTGCGGATGGGTTGACCCCTGCGATTATCCCTAATGTGGATAACTCGGATGCGTAATTTTTGGTAGTGGGGACTGCGTACGCGCTGTCCCCTCAATAACTGGAACATTCTAACTAGTAGTCAATGGTACCCTAACAGTACCATTATAGACTGATTAGGATCTGCGAAAATAAATACGCACCTTGTTTATTAATACATTTATCACGCTTCAATTTTTTTTAACTTTATGATATCCACATTTTATTGTTTTTGGTACCCAAAATATGCCAAGAGAACCTAATTTTTTTATAATTTTTGTAAATAGGTATATAACAAATTATAAATTCTGTTTTGTTAGGCTAATTACAAAGATTTCTAGCAATTCATTCATTCAATATCATATCTATTGTCACTAGAACCCATACGCCATGCCCCATGGTTAATCCGATCCCTGATCGTAATTATGCAGATTCAATATTATGTATTTTTAAATTTTAAACTTACTTTTTTTAGGAAGAAAAACTCAACGCATTTATGGGACTTACCAGACCCCATTGGTTGGAAGCAAGGACTACAATACAGAAACTTCTAGATGCCTCTAACCCAACTTTGCAGAATGACAGTGAGCTTAGGCAGAGGTAATATTTTTCTATGAAATATTTTAGTTCGCGTCATGCCAGTGTTTAATGACGACCTCTGTAATCGAGCGGTGTAAGCCGTCAGATATATACTGTGCCCAGGAGGACGCTTCGATTCCCGTCCCAGACAATCTTTGTGTAACAACGATTTGTTGCGGTGTCTGGCTGGTTGAGGGACTACCCTCCGTGCCTCGGAGAGCACGGTAAGCTGTTGGTCCCGGTTGTCATTTAAAACATTTTAACAATCGTTACAGGTAGTCAGAAGCCTAATATAATCTGAAACCTGGTCTAACCATCTTGGCTACTGGTTCCGTACGGATTTCGAGGTCTGATGACATTCGCTGGTTTAATTCTGGTAGACAGCATCAGGTTAGACTGGGAGCCGACCCCTATAGAAATGGGGAAAAGGCAAGGGGAATGATGTTGATGCCAGCGTTTAATAACAGTGAGGTCCCTGGTTCGCATACAGAGTCTAATACATATAAACATTTCGACTGAATTAGAATTCAGTTAGCGACTAGAGAAAAGACTCCTAACATACTTAAAAAATCTTAGTTGTGGCTTGAAGTTAGGAATCGATAAACGGCAATAGGTTTGTTGTCCTATAATAGGCTGGTGCTGGACTACAATTTTCCTGTTGCTAAGCAATGATCTGGTCTACGATGGAACGCGCTTAACCAATAAATACCGATTCACTCGTGACGACTCAGTTCGTCCTCTATTATCCATAGGACCAAAACATAGCCGGAGGAATGTGGGTAATATTCAAATCTGGGTAACCTTTTGAGTAATACAGTATGTGTGTCAAGTCCAAGTTTACCCAGTTCGCAGTTAGCACTTATACTGATGGTAAGCGGTCGCCGTAGTCTGAGGACGCTTGTAGCACCAAAGGCATCACTAGCGCGCTGCTGACCTTTTAGATGTCTGGCCTGTGTCTGGTCGACGGGTCTGGCTACCTTACACACCCAACACAATCTAAAGTTACTACATTGCGTGTATTATGTAACTAACTATATGTGCTGTATGTGCTTAACTTTTGTATTGGTCCCCGTTTCATCCCCTAAGAGGTGAGTTTTAAAAAACTCATTCTTAGTGCATCTCTAGAGCTCATACGGAACCTTTGTGTCGGAGTCTCCAGACCCAGCGGTTCAGGCGGTACGTTGATATGTCAGTCAGTCAGTTTCTTCTATATATGTATATTTAAGAGAAGAAGATTGTTTGCCTCGCTAACGGCTCGCTACTCAAGAACGATTAAATATAGTAGGGGAGCCGAAGATGGTAAATGTGTAGTTACTCGAGCGTTGTCAATACATCGACATCAATACATTGACGGGCCGGTGGCGTGGTAGGAAAGATACTTGCTTTTCACGCCGCAGGTCGTGGGTTCGATTCCCACCCGAGACAAACATTTGTTTAAATATGTCTGTTTGTCTTGTGTCTGGGTGTAATTATCTATATTTGAGTATATATTTACAAAAGAAAAGTATTATATGTAGTATATTACCAGTTATCTGGTTTCCATAGTACGAGCTCTGCTTAGTTTGGGATCAGATAAACGTGTGTTAAAAAAAAAAAAACTTAGTCGTTTTTAAAGATTAAGGGGTAGTAAAAAAAAGGTTACATCATGTCCACCTCTTCAGCGGTGGGAAACGGATTTTCAGTTTTTATTTTGAGGTTTCTTTACTTCCAAAGCGTAAAAAAATTACAGTTAGTGCTTCTCCTGGCATCTTTAAATTATTATCACAAAAAAAGAATTAACCAAACTGAAGTGGATCCAGGTGATTTGAAAGCATCGTGAATTTGTAGCGCTCCATTTTCCTTGATCCTGGCTCAAATCGCCTGATTTTTTATATATACACTTATCAACATGTAATGTACTCATCATACATCATTCTGACGAATTCGTGTATTTTTACCTAACAAATATGTCTTAGAAATATTTTGATTGGCTACTGTAAACTCGCGGCCCTATTGAAGCTAAGATTTGGTGTAGGTATTCAACAGAGCGCAAGGTGTCCCCTATCTCTTAATCTTACGCGCTGGAGTAAATCCCAAAATCCCCTCTTCGGCTTCCCTACTAATATGTCTGATTTAGGATTTGAAATATACAGGTGCCATATTAGGTATGAGTGTTTAAAGCGATTCTGATTCCATTGAAAGAAAGGGATGCAATTATACAATGCGTATATAAATATAATAAATAAATTTTTTAAGGCCACAGGTCTAAGAAGGTTTCAAAAGGTGAGTAATACGCGGTACAAAGTTCACCGGGGCAGCTAGTACATATTATATTTTCGTTTTGTTTCAGGGCTTTTGTGAAACAATCCGAGGTACAAATGCACGTGCCAGCTGATATTGGTGATTACACTGACTTCTACTCTTCAATCCACCACGCCACCAACGTGGGCATCATGTTTAGAGGCAAGGATACCGCGCTGATGCCTAACTGGTAATTTTACATTAACTTACCTGCATCCGGAAAGAGTATATAATATAGTGGGACATTAACATACACGATATCATGTGCGATACATTCTAAGTTACTTGCAATAGTATTGAGACGTTTAAATGAAAATAATTCAATAAGAAAAAAAGCAGCGGCGACGCAGCGGTACGAGCCTCGCCTTAGAAAATGAAAGCAGCGGTGAAATAAAAGGTCGCGGGTTCGAATCCTGGTCGTGCCCACACATCTTTGTGTGAATTGTTTCATCTCCGCTGCTCAATATCGGTGAAGGAAAACATCGTGAAGAAACCGGCATGTCTAAAAACTAATCATTCGAGGACATGTGACATCCACTAACCCGCACTTGGCCTAAACTCTCTCATCTCATAAGATAGTTAAGAGAAGACCCGTGCCCATCAGTGGGACACTATAAAGGGTTGAAGTGAAGAAAAAAAAAATAACCCCTACAAAATAAAAATATTATTTTTCAATTTGTTTTCTCAGACAACCCTAACTTTTGAAGAGACTGCCAATGTCATTCATTTGTCACATGTTTTATTAGGTTAAAGAGAGTTCAGTAAAACAGCTATAAGGGCTGCGCGATGCGAAATGTTTGCATAAATTTAGCACATCAAAAATCGTATCAAAATATCAAGCTAAATAATTTCTGACTTCACATAGTCATCACCTGAAAAATTTCTGGTTTCAAGAATAGTATAGCCTTACTGGTTCAATTTGTATATCTAGTAATAGTAGCTTGTATAGTATGTCAGTTAACGCGCTAAACCATTCACCTCTTTTTGCTCAGTCGAATAAAAACTATCCTACTTATATCCTTCCCCTGGTCAAACTGTCTCCATGCCATGCCACTACTGAAACGACTTGGATGACCCAAGTCGTTTTAGTAGTTTTGGCGTGAAACTGTCTGTATTTTACTGTTGCTTGCGATTCACTACATACTATAAAACAAAGTCGCTTTTTCTGTCCCTATGTCCCTATGTATGCTTGAGCTTTAAAACTACGCAACGGATTTTGATGCGGTTTTTTTAATATATAGAGTGATTCCAGAGGAAGGTTTATAAGTATAACACATTGCACCCGTGCGAAGCTGGGGCGGGTCGCTAGTATATAATATTAGTAAGCATTATAAAGCTAAAGAGTTTGATCTCAGAGACTATGGTTGAAAAATTGCACTGTTAAATTACCCATTTATTCATTTTTATATCATGCTCAACTGAAGGCAGCTGGGCTGGAAAACTAGTTAAAAGATATACATAGTGAACGGCGGTGGCGCAGTATCGGCCTCGCCCTCGAAATATAAGGTCGTGGGTTCGATCCCCGGTCGTGCCCCACACATCTTTGTGTGAATTCATCGTCGCTGTTCAATACCGGCGAAGCAAAACATCTTGAGTAGACCGGCATTTCTAAAAACTAAACTTTCGATTAGATATCACATCCATATGTTGCAAAAGATTTCTCTCTAACTCCTAGTGGACGTTCCGAAATTATTAAATGAAAAAATAGTCTGTTGGCGTCTTTTGAGTACCTACGAAACCTTTTATAGTGGTTATCATAATCATGGATAGATGTGACGCGTAATTATAAACGACGTAATTTTACCAAAGAGTACATCAAACTTTTTACGTTTCATCCTACATTGTATATCTATTACTGAGGGGACAGCGCGTACGCAGTCCCCACTACCAAAAATTACGCATCCGAGTTATCCACATTAGGGATAATCGCAGGGGTCAACCCATCCGCAGTGCAATGGATAGGCCTCGCCCTGGGGGAACCGCCTTCTTGATCACGGTATCCCCTATGCCAGGTAAGTATGCTTTCTCAAGCACACAACTGAGCAAGTCATTGAACGCGTGAACACATCGCTTGCGACTTCTAATTCGACATCAGCGCCATCTAGTTTCACACGGCCAAACTAAACGCCCTATTGAAGTACCATTGTAATTTAGTTAGTGTTGTTACTGAAGAAAGTAGCTACTTGTTACACGTTTATTCCCTTTAAGGTTATCTATCTTAATCAAGTGAGGTTACTGTGTTTCTCTATTTTATTAAAGTTAATTTACGTTAATTGTCTAATTTGATGGGTGATTTCAGAGGAGTAACATCCGAGTAAAATTATTAAATAATTACAACGAATCCGAAAGTTTTATTCAAGCAGATAATTTTATTAATATAACCGTATGCTTGGCCGATTGCCGATTACTTAAGAAGTCTGCAGATTACCTAGTTAATTGAAGAACATAAACTTTTTTTTCTACTTTAACAGACTCAACCAGATAATCTGAAACACAGATGCACGCACATTAATAGTAACATATATTCTAATTTTTCACGCTGTATCGTGGCCAACATTCTTTTTTTTTTCAAGTTTGGCAGATGATCAGTGAGTTATCTCACCACAGAGGAAATAATTCATACATTTGCTTAAATCACCAATGAGAACAGAGAATGTCCTTCTAGTAAGGCGTCTTCCAATCTTTAGTCTTCGGTGACAATCTATAATATGAAAATGAATCGCAAAATGTGTTGGTAAGCGCATAACTCGAGAACGACTGTACGAGTACGAAGTACGAGGATGGTTTTTAAGCAGAGAAAAATTAAAAAAAACTCCTCCGAAACAGCTTGACCGATTTTTATGAAATCAGGTGGTGGCTTTACCGGGCAGGACGACGTCTTCGGGATCCGCTAGTAAATAAATAAATATATGTGGGACATACACACACGGTCATCTGGTCCCAAGCTAAGCAGAGCTTGTGTTATGGAAACCAGATAACTGGTATATACTATACTTATAACACTTTTCTTTTGTAAATATATACATTTAATAGATATTTACACCCAGACTCGATACGAACAGACATGTTCATCACACAAATATTTGTCTCGGGTGGGAATCGAACCCACGACCTGCGGCGTGAAAAGCTAGTACTCGTATTTTACCAACCACGCCACCGGCCTGTCAAATAAATACAATAATTCTGATTATTAATTTACAGGAAGTACATCCCA
Organism: Meganola albula; assembly: GCA_936450015.1. Classification (NCBI taxonomy): domain Eukaryota; kingdom Metazoa; phylum Arthropoda; class Insecta; order Lepidoptera; family Nolidae; genus Meganola; species Meganola albula. The sequence goes on along the minus strand of OW388159.1, from coordinate 10,871,436 downwards.
GTGGGTTACCATGGTCGGTCCAGCTCTATCGTAGTATCTGGTACACCTATCCACAGGCCGTATGGACAAACTCAACCTGTTGAAGGTAACCGAGCCAAAATACCTATGCTTACCGACTTTTTTTAATATTTTTAAATAGATTTGCGCTTGACTACAACTTGCGTGATGTTAAACAATGATGTGGTCTACGATGGAACGCGCCAGCCTAGTACACCGATTCACTCGCTACTCGTGATTACGAATGATTTTCGATGGTTTTTGGTGACTAGTCATCATGGTCTTTTTTTAATTCTTGGCTACAACTTGCGTGATGTTAAGCAACGATTTAGTTTACGATGGAACGCGCCAGTCCAGTACTCCGATTCCTTCGTGATTTTGGTAATTTTTGGTGACTGGTCATCATGGTTTTTTTTATTCTTTAATTGTCTGTTGTTAAGCAATGATGTGGTCTACGATGGAATGCGCTTACTATTATAGACTGTAGAGAAACTGCTTCTTAGACTGCTGAGAAACTTGTGAAGGCCCAACACTTTTTGTCCTGCGCCCTTGGTAGCTATGGAAACAAGCTTCCGCGCTAACGAGCACCAAAAGATCAGGCTTTAAAGAAAAATAATGTCTCAAAATATGCATGGAAAATATGAAAACAGTATAACAGGAAAACTTATGCTTATTGTCTTAGATATACGCGAATATCACACGTTGAAAAAAAAATTAAAAAAAAAACGATAAGAAGTAGTTTTATTTCAAAGTTCTACACCTACTGGATTTTCAACGGTAGCAATTGTATTATCGAAAATATCTATTACAAAATATATCTGCTGAACGATGAGCGAGATCAGACGTAAATATGCATGTTTTTTTTCTTAAAATCAGCTGTAATGGGACTGCATATAATAATAATAATATTATAGTAGAACATTAACACACACGGCCATCTGATCCCAAACTAAACCGAGCTTGTTCTATTGAAATCAGATAACGGGTAATATACTCCATATAATACTTTGCTTTTGTAAATACATACTAAAAAATAGATAACTAGCTTTCCAGAGGCTTCGCCCGCGTGAATGTCGGTTATTTTATTTATTTATTTAATTTGACTATTGTGTTCATTGTAAGTAAGGCACATGCGCCAGATCGGAGAATTTGTACCTAAGTTAGTTTTTGCAGGTTTGATGCGGAAAGTGTCTGTAAGTCTGCATCTAGGATAATTATAGGGCACTCTTAAAGAGATTTCAGAAAGCAGATCACAACATTCAATACGGCAGTGGGTGACTTGGTGCAGGAACGATAAGTCGCGAAATGTTCTTCGTTCTCGCAAGGAGTTCATATTGAAGTTATCGCGCCAAAACATTACCTTCTTTTTGCGCAGTCGGATAAAAACTATCATATGTTCTTTCTCGGGTCTCAAACTACCTCTATACCCAATTTCATCCAAATCGGTTCAGTAGTTTAAGCGGGAAAGCGTAACAGACAGAGTTACTTTCGCATTTATAATATTAGTAGGAATTAGTAGGGATTAGGTACACCCAGAGATAATTATTAATAATAATATAGTGGGACATTAACACACACGGTCATCTGATCCCAAACTAAGCTAAGCTTGTACTATGGGAACCAGATAACTGGTAATATACTGCTTAAAATACTTTTCTTTTGTAAATCTTTATAAATATAATTCTTCTGTGAGTGTGTATGTCACTGAACTTCTCTCAAACGACTGAACCGATTTTGACGAAATTTTTTGTGTGTGTTCAAGGGGATCTGGGAATGGTTTAGATTCACAATTTTGCGCGGTACGAAGTTCGCTGGGGCAGTTAGTACATACATAAATATAGATAACTACACCCAGACACAAGACAAACAGGTATAATTCGGTCTTTAGTCATAACTGTGAGATAGAAGCTGTATGTTATATTTGTAGGTGCGGATCCTCACTTCGGTCCATGCAGGCTGATGGACTTCGAGTTGGAAGTGGGCGCGTTTGTAGGTGGCCCACCCACTGCTCTGGGAGAGAGGGTCACTGCTCAACAAGCTAATGACAGGATCTTTGGATTTGTACTTATGAATGATTGGAGTGGTGAGTAGAAACTGTGTAGAACCTACTTACTCTTTACCTTTCACCATAGTATGTAGGTGTATGTCGTCATTCCTCTTGCCTTTTTCCCATTTCTATTGGGGACGGCTCCCAGTCTAACCTGATGCGGCTAACTACCAGAATTATACGAGCGACTGCCATCAGACCTCGTAATTCGGAGGGAACCAGTAGCCGAGATGGTTAGACCAGGTGTCAGATTATATTGGCTTTAACTACTTGTAACGATTGTCACAACCGGGACCGACGGCTTAACGCGCTCTCCGAGGCACGGAGGGTAGTCCCTCAATCAACCAGACTCCGAAAGAAATTTTTGTTATTACACAAATATTGCCGGGAATCGAACCCGCAGTATAGCCTATTCGGACGGCTTACACCACTCGACTACCGAGGTCGTCAAAGTAAAGTAGGTGTATGTATGTATTTAAAATTATTTGTTGTGCACTTCTACCCTTTCCACAATGTTTCCTTACCTAAGGTTTGCTGGTAGTAAATGTTTTACTTCTGACAATTAGTATGAACAATCAGGATATCATATCTTGTGGGAGAGGAGTGTAGACTTTGCCAAAGTGAACGTAACCCTATATCTTTCCAGCCCGTGACATTCAGAAATGGGAGTACATACCGCTCGGTCCGTTCACCGCTAAGAACTTAGGCACCACCATCTCTCCCTGGATAGTGACCATCGAGGCTCTGAAACCATACATCATTGACAACTTCCCTCAGGACCCAACACCATTCCCTTATCTGAAGCATGATGATAAATTCAACTTTGATATCAAATTGGAAGTTGATATTAAGCGTAAGTGGTTTAATTTTTTTTTAATTTCACTTTACCCTCTTCTGGCAGTTTGCGGGACATAGTTGCATAGTTATCTGATTGGCTTCTTATTTGTTTTCAAAGTTAAAGTTAATAAATGATTTCTTCTTCTTCTTCTTCTTCTTCTTCTTCTTCTTCTTCTTCTTCTTCTTCTTCTTCTTCTTCTTCTTCTTCTTCTACTTCTTCTTCTTCTTCTTCTACTTCTTCTTTGAAATAAAACTACTTTTTAACGGATTTTATCGCGGTTTATTTTAGATTTTAGATCCCGACGTTTTATCTTTTGTAATTATTTTCATAATTTTATTTTCATATTTTATCTTTTGTAATTATTTTCATAATTTCTTTATGTAACAGCGGAAACATCATCCGTGGTGACAACAGTGAGCCGCTCCAACTACCGGTTCATGTATTGGACTGTGAAACAACAACTAGCGCAGCAAACAGTCACCGGCTGCAATCTTAGACCGGGAGACCTGCTGGGCTCCGGGACTATTAGCGGAGAGGTAAAAAAATAATAATTTATAATATCCTGGGACATGACGGACCGGTGGCGTGGTCGGTAAGATGCTTGCTTTTCACGCAGCAGGTCGTCGGTTCGATTTCCACCCGAGACAAATATTAGTATTGAAAATTTGTGTTTGTGTCGAGTCTGGGTGTAAATATCTATTATAAATATATATTTACAAAAGAAAAGTATTATATGTACAGTATATACCAGTTATCTGGTTTCCATACACAAGCTCTGCTTAGCTTGGGACCAGATGACAGTGTGTGTTAATAAATAAATAAATAAATAATGTCCCAGAATATTTATTTATTTATTTAAATTACACTTAGACACGGAACAAACAATCATGCTCATCACACAGATTTGTCGAGAATCGAACCTGAGACCTCCGACTTAGCAGTCAGGGTCCCTTACCACTACGTTAACAGGGTAGTCAAAAATGTATTTAGATCATTTAAGTAATAGATCATTTTAATAATGTATTGCCGTTCATCGGGCACAATTCTAAACTTTCGGTTGGATTCGAACCCGGGACGTTAAGTACGTAAGCGTTGCTATTTACTTGAAGTAATTTTTCACACTCCAGGATCCAGACTCCTACGGCAGCATGCTAGAACTCGCCTGGAAAGGCACCAAACCAATCCGCCTACAATCTGGTGAAGAAAGAAAGTTTATCCAAGATGGCGATACAGTAACTCTGCGCGGTTATTGCGTTGATGACAACGGTGGAAGAATCGGATTTGGAAGATGCGAAGGAAAACTGCTGCCCGCAATCCCTTTTGAAGAATAAAATAATTAAGATGTACAATACAGATGTTTTATAAATTTGTGTTATTTTTGTTTATCTACCGCTATAACCGGGTAGGTTTTTATATTTAAATCTTAGAGAGGAAACATTTAGTCGAGATTCAAAAAAGTTACGTCCTCTCCTCTGCCTCAGTATGGCATTAATAATACTTCTAATTATAGCATGCCCCATCAATGGTTACAATCTATACAACAATCTAATAATATTTTGCTGTT